>OY019131.1:36544087-37829976 GCA_955652365.1 Eristalinus aeneus | reverse complement strand
CAGCAGTTTTGTTTCGACAAATGAGTGTGAAAAAATACCTGCATTGCTTTATGGTATATAAGGTATATTAATTAATTAATTTATTAGTATTAAGTATAATTAATTATTTGTATATTAAGCAATACCCATTGTCATTTGCTTACGTGATTTTCCAGTTTGGTTGAGACCCATGTCCACCCCGGACTGTAGCGCCACAAGAGGAAGAAGAAGATTTGCCAGTCACGAAATAGTGAAATTTCGTTCTTCCTTTTTAAAAAAAGATCCGTTTCTGGACGCCTTTTAATCAGACGCATAGTCCTTTTGATTTGGTTTCGACAAAATCTACCCTCTGGTATAGTTGGATCTGTCATTCGGTTTGTTTGTCATCGTTTGTTCAGAAAGGCATTCATGTTGCCCGCATTTTGGGAAGCGTACAAACATCGCTACTGAAATTGTCAGGAAGTAATGAGTTTCCCTATAAGGGCTTGACAATATTTTGTTCTAAATAAAACGCACATTATTGGAGATGTATCAAATACTCAATAATTTTCTTAAATCGCAATCAAAATGGTGAATGTGACTTCATTTGGGTGGTGACCTGGTGATCAGATGACCGGGCTCGTTTGCAGAGGTCCCTTTGTTGCACCCAATTTTCAAGTACTCGGTCACACTTCTTTTCGCGTTCAATATTGGCTTTGAAATCTTCCAACGTCGTCGGCTGGTTGGCATAAGACAATGATTTAACAAAGTGCCACAAAATCTAGACAAGCGGCTCTAAATCGCACGAATGAGGCGGCCAATCAAAAGGCCCATTTCATCATATATCACGCTTACTTTATTTACTCTTCAATTTGATGTCACAACGATGCTGTGTGGCTTGTGGCAACATCGTTCTTAATCCCCACTTCGTCCAAGTCCATATCTTCCGATTCGGGCCAAAAATAGTCGGTAATCACGGCATTATAACGCTAACTGTTCACAGTTGCGCTACAATCGAGAATGAAAAAATGTGGTCCAATAAAGCCCCAGCTTGCAAACTGGATTTTGGAATTTTTTTTGCGGATGAAGTGTTGAGTTATGTAAGGATGTGCATTTTTACTCGGCCGAAGACGAAGGCATATTTTGCATATTTCGAAAAACTCATCGAACAAAAGATTAGCGTCGTCACTTGGCGCCTCTTCTCTAGAATCAAGTCTGAGAGCGAAGGTCTCTTCAAATTGTCCATCAGTTCTCGAGACAGATTGATCTTGTATGGACGTACACCAAGAACCTTACCCAAAATACGTCACAATGAAGTCTGAGCAATGCCCAATTCTTGAGAACTCCGAGGAATTGATGGGATTTCATTAAATGCTTAAGACGCCTGAACGGCGACAATATTTCTGACGCTTCAATCGATATGTTAGCAGGGCAACATCACACAACGTGCATGTGGCGTCAATTTTGTTGCGCTAAACGTGTAATTGCCTGCCTTCTATGGCGAGAATTACGACCGACAACTGGAGTTGACGCTCTTGTTGGACGACTTTGAACTTCGGTAGCAAACTGTTCAAATGTGCAGACGTTTGCTCTTTAGTGTACATTAATAAAAATTGTATGGCGCAACAGTCCACAGGGGGATCAAGGCCTAGCTTGCTCATCAACTACACGTCTTGTGCGTGCTACTGTTCTCTCACGAGTAGAAAGGAGCTCCAGTTTTTCTGCCGACACCGAACGGCGAAGTTTGAGAAGCTTTCTAAGACAAATATTACTCCTTGAGTGTTGTCAGCAGCTCGAAAGAGGTGGTGCCATGAAAAATTCGAGGTGTTCAGCCGGGAATCGAATCTGGACTTTCGGCGTCTGAGTGTCGCACTTTACCCACTGTCCATTTCAATGGTAAAAATGTTGAGTTTACAGATCAGTCAAAGACTGCTTTCACAAATTAAATTCAAAGCTGTCAAGTCTCTATTGGAGAACCCTTTTCTTAAACCCAATAAAATTGTGAAGGATCACACCTCCATTTTGGCTGCATATGGCTCCATCCAATTTTGCGTAGCCCAATGGTCACATTTTTCAGTGAATGCAAGCCGCCCATCTTTTCTACTTAACCCGCGTAGTTCTCATTTCATCGGAGTCCTAAATATATTCCTCCCCACGCTTACAATTAAGGAAAGTTAACTTTGCATTCTATTGACAGAATCCCTCCTAAAGTTTTAAGGAAGACTAATTTTCCCAAGACCCAGCTCATTCTTGTGTACTAGGGGTGGATTCTTTATGAAAGAAATTATCTTGGTTCTCCTGCAAAACACTTAATGTCTCTCAACACACTGACATCCAACCTCCACTGGAAGAAACAGAACCAACTATCGCCACAAACGACTTCCGTCTCCGCACATCATCGCATCAAGCTAGCCGCCTCGACCGGTGACGCACCCACCTTTCACATTTATCGCATCCGTCGAGTTTGTAATTCATTCGGATCCAGGGCGGCGCATAGCCGACCCGGTGTGCAATCGTCAGTAATTAGATACAAAATGCCAACAAAATCACAATCGCTCTCAAATCGTCACCCGAACACACCGCAGCAGCGGCGGGAATAAAATTATCATTAAGGACATTTATTGTGTGTACACCACTCATTACAACCATCCGCCGCCGTCGCCACCGCACCACCTACGTCACTCCATTCATTCGTTCGCTGTTGTGCAAGCCTCCACCCTCTTCGTACTCAACTAGACTCCTGATGCTGATGGAGGTTGCCGGAGTAAGCCGCAAATGAAATAAATTGCTCTTGCTGTGTTGTGTTGTTTTTTGCGGCCTCTCGCAGGTTTCTCTGTCAAAATTTTCAATTAAAATGCGTGCTCAGGTAGACGAGGTGGGGCGGCCGGATTGGAACGGTGGAGCCTTGTTAGATGACAGCAGCGGGTATGAACTATACTATGACACAGTAATAAACTGGAATAATGAGGATGTCCTTAAGTGAAGTGGCGGCGGCGGCGGTGAGAGAGAACGAGTGTATCTCAGGATTCGGTTGGGGGAGAATGCGTAGGTAAGCAAGCGCCTTGTTTTCGGCTCTTTGTGTGCGGCTGCGGCTGCGATTAGTGCCAGATGGTACGCAACACAAGGTTTATTGTTGGTGGAGTTGCTTTTGCCTTGCTCCGCTGCTTCCGCCACCGTCCTTGGGTAGATTTTATGGCTTACATCGTGGCAAAATTAAAGTCATAAAAAATGCTAGGCAAGCAAACGGCGGAAGGAGGCAGAGCCGGAATGGTTGTAACATTCCCAGAAACTGAAGGGGCCCGAGAGGGAGCAGAGCAGATAATGCTATAATGCGTCTAAGTTTTTGCGAAGTACACATAATTTATGGATGGATGGTGCTCTGCATGGCTTTAGTTCGTTGAGTGCTAGACTTTACAATGAGGTGAAACTTTTTTCTCCCTTGTGAGGACTGTGTGAGGACGGGGAGAGGTTATTTGCCTTTCAAGATATATTGGGTGGTGCTGGAGTGGTGGGACTTTACCGTCGTCCGTAGATCATCAGTTTATTGCTTGCCTAACGGAGTATCTCGGAAGTCACTTTAAGCATATGTCATTTGTCACACGCTGTACATGGGGCTCTTCCCGGCTTTGCAGATTGTTTGAGAAGTGCAAACAAGTGTTCGGTGTTCTGTTTGCCGGGGCACTGGCATCCGATAGGGATTCTAAGTCAAGAGATGGCTTGTAACCTACACTCTGACTTGATTTACGTGCACGTGTGTTGATGGGAAAATAAGGAAAGATGTTGTACATCAACAAGCTGGAATAATTCCGAGAAAATCCCATGAGAATCTGGCAATTTCTGTATGGTGGGACACGCAATATTTGCATTTCCTTTCGGACAATGATTACCTAGGATGACAAGGTTTCGGTAAACAAATTTGCATCGCACGGGAAGGATGTGCTAGACAATCAACACAACAGTGTCCAAAAGTGACTGTTTTTAACAGAAACTCCCAAAAATCAACGTAAGCTCATGTTTGGAACCGCCTCGAATGCGATAAGCATTTGCGAAATGTAAGGAATATTTGCAGCTACAAGGATATGTTTTAATGTTTTGTGGACTGATTTGTTTGAAAAGAAATCGAGTGTCAGGGGAAAAAAATTTGAATCCTGCACGAATTGTCTTCCTTTTGTTTGTTTCCTTTTTTGCTCTGTCGGAACTTGGTGATTTGTGCGCACATCAACGCCACGTTGGTGATGTCTCCATGCTTCGTTTAAAGTTTGCTGTCTCTAATATTTGAATCTAAGATCATAGTCCAGGAGGGTAAAAAACCTTAAACCTCAAAGCGAGAAGGAATCACACAGCGAGAGTTTTCCATTCATTTGATGAGACTTTCTACATTTTTATGGTTTCGTTTTCACAAACTTGGGTATGTTCGCCTGCTCTTTTATTCGTTTATCCATTTTCCAGTCTATTAGTCAAATCCTTCATTCGCCTGCATAACGCCTAGCAAACTTAGTTTTGTTTTTAAAATTAATGGTCAGGAGACATATTTGAACAGTTTCAGGTCAGTGTAAAGTTAAAGACAAAGAGAACTATTCGTTACATATGAGATGTCGATTGTAGGGATTCTGATGAGCCTTAGAAAAAACAACACACGTCCACACGGTGTAAACTCTTCTTTAATGATGAGCTGATTATTTCTAGGGTTACATTTAGCAAGATCTTTTTTCAGAAGTGGAGACGTTTCGGATAGATCATCCGATCAGTAGAACCGATACATTTGCGGGATAGTAGTCGGTGCATATTCGTTAAGAACAGTGACGTACAAAAAAAACTACTCTTTTTAATTCTATTCTATTCCCGTACACTATCAGCAGATCTTTTTTAAAAAATTTAGACTCTGCTCTCCTCTCTCTCTAAAATGCTTCAAGTTGACTTAGCCATTCCGCGTAAACAAACCTCCTGTTTCCAGTCCCAATTTCAAAGAAAAGTTCTCCAATGATGTTACCACTCCACAATCCATCACTTTCTGTAGAAGCAGTGCCTTCTCGACGAGTCAAGCACTTTCTGCTTCTTTGAACTCTAGATGTGGGAACTTTGTTTGCAGGCCCCGCAATAGAAATGAATCTCGTCAGTCGCTGTTCATTTTGAGCTGCTCATATGCCAAAACTAAGATCATATAAGTAGCTGATAGCTTACCTTCGATTTCTCAGTCATTTTCACCTTACGAGCGAGTAGTCTGAGATGCTCTTGCAGGATGCAGAACAAGAAATGTGTGGCAGTCAAAATCGATCACGTATTGATTTTAGTGAATTTTGTTTCATATTCTCCCTAGCTAGCAAGCAGTACGAGGGTTGCCTCTTATATTTCGGGATTAGAGAAAAAACAAATATTAATCATCGGAAATAGCTTCTATCAAAATACTCCCGATTAAGATCTATACACTTTTGCATGCGTTTGAACCAATTGTCGAATCAGTTTTGCCACTCCGATTGAGGTATCTCCAAAACATGCATTCTGAACGCATCATTTAGGTATCGAAAAACGTTGACCTCTCATTTTATTTTTTACGTACGGGAATAAAAAGAAGCCATTCGGTGCTAAATCAGGACTACACGGTGAATGACTCATCAAATCGTTGTTTTGAGTGCTCAAAAATGCTGTTCTTTGAGCCGATGTGGGAGAGCTCGCATTGTCGTGGTGAAGAGTGATCCGTCTTCGGCGGTTGGTTTTCCTGATTTCTTGGAAGACAACTTTTATGGCAAACAAATGGTTGTGTACCACTCGGAATTGACTGTTCTGCGTTGTTCTAGTGGTACGGTTGCGACATGTCCAGTTTTTCCGAAAAGCAGGCGACCATTTGCTTGGAAGTGCTGCGTGCGCGAGCAGCTTTTGTTGGATTTGGCTCAATTTGAAACAGCCATACAGTCGACTGCTGTTTACTTTCGGACTCATTCGCGTAAATCCACGATTCATCACCTATCGCGATGTCATAGACGTGTTTCGAAGCACCGCGATCTTATATTTGGCGCATTTTTTCTGACTAATCGAAACGAGCCTTTTTTTGAGCGATTGATAAATTGTGTGGGATCCAACGGGAATAAATCTTTTTGACTGTCGAATGTTCATGCAATTTTGAATGTATGCCGGTTTCTCTAATGCCGAAATTTGTCTCAATCTCACGATAGGTCACATGAAGACTCTGCGATATCAGTTGGCGCTCAGCATCAATGGTTTCCGGAGCAACAACTGATCTTGGACAACCTTCACGAAATTCGTCTTGGAGTGAGCTACGACCTCGGTTGAATTCACCATACCATCGATAAACACTGGTTCTTGATAGAGTTTCATCGCCGAAAATTGAATTAAGTTCATCGATGCACTGTTGTTGAGTTAATCCACGTCGAAAGTTGTAAAAAATAATTCCATTTTTTTTGGCGAGCTGAATCTTTTAAGTTACTGTAAACAACACAAATAGCGCCCGTATATCAAAACGTTTTGAGTACCTATAATCTCAAAAATATCAAACTTTACGATAGAGCTGGCAGTTGCCAGATTGCAGCACTGGGGTTGCCCAATCCCGAATTACAAAAGCCAACCTTCGTTGTTACAGTTTAAAAAACACACTATTTACGCAGTCGGCACTCAGTTTTTAAAATGTTTCCACTTTCAACGTTATGCAAGCGTCATGTTTATCCGCGCGAACTGCAGTCATGCCAAATACTAGAAGTACATTTTCATTCGTCCCTTTTTCTTCCGTTTAAAGATTTGTTTCATTGAAAATAGAACATAAGAACATCATTCAAAGTACAGTTCGCGAATTGTCTACTTCTTTCCCATCTCTCTGGTAATTTTTGTACCAATCGTTGGCATCGATCCAATTATTGGGCCATTCTTCAAAAAGCTAGACGTCAGAGGGATCACGGTTTGTAGAATACGAGGGGCTTGGTAAGACCTCCCAATCGGAGTTTGTCAGTGGTTTTTGATAGCTACAACCACGAGAGGTGGGCGGTATTATGTTGGAAATTTACCTTGTCGTGCCTTTCGCTCATTTCTTGCCGTTTTCAACGCAATGGACGAGTCAAATGCATAAATTGTAGTTGATAAATTTTCTTATCAAGGATTTCGTCTGGTTTGAGTAGTTCATAGTACAAATCCGTCTAGTCCAACCATATGCAGAGACCTTTGAAATGTGGATGTATTTCTTTGGCGTCGATGTAGATAATCATGAAACGGCTTTACAAGGCTCTGCATAGAATTTCTCTTTTCTGGGGATTATTGTTATACATCAACTTTTCATTTTCCGTCACGATCCGGTCCAAGAATCAATTCCTTTGAAGTTTTTCAAGAAGCAGTTCCGAGTTGTGAAATCAGCTCTTAACATTTCTCGGTTTCAACTCGTGCGGTACCGAATTTCCTTGCTATTATTAATAAATTTAAGATTCTTCAACTGAATTGTTAGTTGAGTCACACCCAACTTTTAATTGACATGAATCTTGATCCAATAAAGCCTCCAATTTTTCAACGCGAAAATCATTACTTTTACGAAAGTTGCATTTTGTAATTCGGAATTGGAAAACGCTAGTGCTTCAATCTGGCAACTACCAGATCTATCATAAAGCTTGACTTTTTTGAGGTTATACGTACTCAGAACGTTTTGACATACGAGCGCTATTTGTGTTGTTTACAGTAACTTCAAACATTCATCTCGCCCAAAAAATGGAAGTAATTCGTGAAAATTTTCGTGCGATTATTTTTTACAACTTTCGACGAGGATTAACTCAACAACAGTGCATCGATGAACTTAATTCAATTTTTCCATCAAGGACCAGTGTTTATCGATGGTATTGTGAATTCAACCAAGGTCGTAGTTCACTCCAAGACGAATTTCATGAAAGTCGTCCAAAATCATTTGTTATTCCGGAAACCATTGACGCTGTGCGCCAAATGATATTGCAAGATCGTCATATGACCTATCGTTAGATTGAGACAACCTTAGGCATTAGTGGGACCAGCATACATTCAATATTGCATAAACATTTGACCGTCAAAAACCTTTGTTCCCATTGGATCCCACGCAATTTATCAATCACCCATAAAAGGCGCTTGTCGATTAGTTTCAAGAAATGATCCAAAAATACAATCGCGGTGCTTCGAAACACGTCTATAACATCGTGACATGTAACGAATCGTGTATTTACGCGTATGAGCCCGATTATAGCAGTCCACTGTACGGGTGTTTCAAATTGAGCCAAGTTCAACAAAAGCTACGCAGCACTTCCAAGCAAATGGTGACCTGTTTTTTCGGAAAAACTGGACATGTCACAACCGTACCACTAGAACAACGCAGAACAATCAATTCCGAGTGGTACAGAACCATTTGTTTGCCAGTGATCTTCCCAGAAATCAGGAAAATCAACCGCCGAAGACGGATCACTCTTCACAACGACAATGCAAGCTCTCACGCATCGGCTCAAACACCTACAATTTCGAGCACTCAAAACATCGATTTGATGAGTCATCCGCCATATAGTCCTGACTTGGCACCAATTGATTTTTTTTTATTCTCGTACGTCAAAAATAAAATAAGAGGTCAACGTTTTTCGACACCTGAAGAAGTGGTTGATGCGTTCAGAATGCATGTTTTGGAGATACCTCAATCAGAGTGGCAAAAGTGGTCCGATAATTGGTTCAAACGCATGCAAAAGTGCATAGATCTTAATGGAGAATATTTTGAAAATAAAAAAAAAAAATCTATTTTCATTGATTAATATTCGTTTTTGTTTTCTAATCCCGAAATATAAAGGGCAACCCTTGTAAAGCATCGACATCACTCTCTTCATGATTTATCGAACTGAGTAGATTCAAAAAATTCAACAAGCAATAGATCGGCTTTACTTGTCTTCCAATTAATAAAATAAATTCAATATTTTCCGCAAATCCAACCATTTTTGAAGAGGCAGTGCTGTTGTTTAGAACAGAAGCTGATGCACACTAATGATTGCTGACAAATGTCCCACCTTTCCATCGCTTTCAAGATCAGCTACAGCTTACAAGTGGCGCCATCTTTTGAACACAGAATTAAATAGTAAACACAATATTTTTTATTTTGAGTATGTTAACCTTCGATATGAATAATTGAGAGAAAGTATCTCGCGCTGTACATAAGTGACTTTCTGGTATTTTGGTCCACTTCCGACGATGTGATTGTTTGAATTGGCCTTGACGTTGGTATTTTTGGTACAAGTTCATCGAAGAAATGATGTGTGGAACATTGTTTTTTTTACTAATTTTGGTAAGCGTGTGCTCTAGTTGTCGCTTTGTAATGGTTGCTGCAAATTTTATTCCTGCTTGAAAGTGTGTAAAGTCGACTTAGAGAAATATACTTAGAAGAGCATAGCTTTCACCAACGTCAAGCTACTGCACTTTCAAGGGGTGTCACAGAAATGTCAATACACCAATGTTTTGGAAAAGACTACCAAAATACAAGGTACAAGGCTTAAAGCAATTGGTTTTACTTTGAAAGGTTTCACGATACTCACTGTATCAGACGCTTGCCTCAAAGTCTGTGATATCTGTACCAGTTGAATGGATGCGAGTAAATAGGAGTTTTTTCTTTACTTCTATCATCCAAACGACAGACTCACAATGATGAGAACTTGAATGAACTTAAGTTTCAAACAACCTGAGCAAGTCCAAGAGGTAAATCGCTCTGTTTTCTCCACAAGGACGTACTGAAAGCGTACACAACTCTCTAGTGGAGTTAGTCTCTTATTCAATCGTCTCAGCCTATTTGCTGTCACTGTAATCATAGACAAAGTAAGGCACGCTAAACAAGTTCTGGGCCCGATATTTGACAGCAGATTAGTGACTTTTTTACTTTTCTGTATGGATCATTTACTCGGTTTGGAAATTTAATTTAAGCTCCTTCCCTGCTTGACCAACTTCCATTTATGTCAAATTTCCTCTCAAATTTTCTTCGAAAGAAACAAGTCACGCAATAAGACCCGCACTGACATATAGAAGGCGCCACTAACAGAACAGTTTTACAGGGACTCTGCTCCATCAAAAACTGTTATTTGTCTGTGGTAACCTGACTTTAAATGTGGCCGTATATAGACCAACGGTGCTCAACGCTCTGGAAGGCCAATCGAAACGCAAAACTCGACAGTCATTCTTTTTGAGAGGTTTTCGTTTTCAACCCGAGCTCATGCGCAACTGTTTCTCAAAGTCTTACCAACGCCAAAATCCCACCACTGTAGCCAAAATTGTCCACTAAAGAGAGGTGTCCTATAAATAAAAGTTCCCTACGTCCACACATCATTGTCTACTTCGTAAATCTTTCCCTAAATAATCCCCCCCGTGCTGAACTAATATAGAATCCAATTTAATGACTCCCCGCTCTTGAGGAGACATCCATAAATTTGACTGAATCTGGACCTTTTTTCTGAAGGTCAACACCCATATCCTTGACAACTGAAATCTCCTGGACCCATGTTCCAGCATTTGAATGTCTATCAGACCAAACAGCCCCAGAGCCCTCAGCCACTCTATCGTCCGCCAAAGTTAAATTGCTGCCTCGTGTGTAGCTTAAATTCCACACCCCAACCCAGCAGACACAAGCAATTTACCCCGAAAACGTCTGTCTAAATATTCCACTTGAATAACATTCCCAAACAAACGTTCCAAATTGGTAGCAACACGACGCAGTTTGTCAGTTAACCACTTTCAACCCTCTCTGCCGGCCAAATTTAAACAAACGACAAAAAACGAGAAAAATCACCATAAATCCCGAGTCCCACCCCCTGCACAATACACACACGTACCACGTTGTCGGCCCCGTCGGACGGATAAAAAATGTTTTTATAATGAACCCTCGTTACAAGCACTCTAACGGTCTTCATCCCCTCATCGTCGGCCAATCCTTGACGTTTGCTGCTATTTTTTGCATTCGACTGATTTTTTGCTTTTAACTCATCTTCTCTTGTTCAATAAATTACAGGCTAACTCCGCTTAATATGCCCGATTACGCTGAAGTTGCATGTTCGACATTTAAAAATCCGAACGCCACCCCCTCGGGCGGAAACCCAGTGGCGCTGTACGATAGCTGTGGGGCGTACGCAACGACGAACCTGGTCGCGAACGCCAAGCTCTATCAGAATCGATATGCGACGGCAACAAAGGCAAGCAACGGGAATCCGGCGAACACAACAATCACCGCTCGGTCGACGGACAATATTTTGGGGGACTATCGCGCCACTGGGATGTACTCAGCGCCGCCCAGCGCCCACTACGGCTTCGATGGCAGCAATTTTCATGAAACAAATTATCCCATGAGCCAGGACAAAATTACAGCAGCAGGAGCCAAATCGTCATCCCCCCAGTCCATGGGCAAGGCCAAGCAGGCGTTCAACAAGCCGACACCCTCGGCAGCGTCCCGGCCACCGAAAATGAACATCACCGAGAATAAAATGGATCTCATAAATAACCTAAATCTTACGTCATCATCATCAACGGCATCGCCGCCGACGTCCTCCTCATCGTCATCGGCAGTATCATCGTCCTCATCGCAGTCATACACCACCAGCACCCCACCTGCAGCCGGGGGACTGCTGGGGGTGGGTTCCTCGCCAGCTGCACCAGCCGCCACCGCAACAACCAATGTTTTCATGCCGAACTTCCTGCACTCGTCGTCGTCATCATCGCCGTCGCCCCCATCGAAGCAGCATCATTTACTGCTGAACGGCGGCGGCTTCAAGGGTGCTGGCACCGGCAGCGGCAGCCAGCAGCAAATGGCCCACACCCTCTCCAGCGCCGACCCACAGGCCGTTCCCGTCTGCGGCACCATGAAACGCAATCGCAATCTAAAGCTCTTCAAGAGTGATAACAACATAAATACAGGCGGCAACGGCAGCGGCAGCAACAACACCTACAAGAACTGCTACTCGCCCCTGCTCGGCAGCAGGACACCCCCGGTAGTAGCTGGGCAGCCCCACTACCAGTCGCAGCACAGCAACGACGACAGTTACTGCTCAAGCAATTCGAGCAGCAATCACCTCCTCCTGAACGACTACGCCGACCAGTTCGGCAGCAAGCTGCCCGCCAAGCAGCACTTGTACGTGAAGGCCAAGGACGGCACTTGGTCGGCAGTGAGCAGCGACGCATATCAGTACAAGTCGGGCAGCGACAGCAATGCCACAATTCCGGCGACAGTGGCGGACGCAGACGACTGCAGCCGCCTAGTGAGTAGTAGCAAATCCAACATAACTAGTATTAATTGCAGTTCCGGATCCCAGAAGTATCTGACAAGCTTTGGCAAGAGTGATATCGTGTAATATATCTGAGGGAGAGACAGGCAGCTAGGCCCCTGGACACTGACAGCGAAGGAGTAGGACGGGTGCGCGCTTGGACCGCTTTTTGTTCAAATAGTGAGGCTGTAAGTTAAGGTTTTTTTTTCTGTAGAATGTAAGTATGTTTGGCGCAGGAAGGACACTCCTGTAATTGAGAGACTGGAAAGTTAGACGAGGCAATGAATCGTGAATCGATGCGGGTATATCTGTTTTCTTTTTTGAGGATGCGTTCCTAACTCGGGAATTGAGTGGATAGACCAAATGTGTAGAATTGCGAGGAGCGGCTCTGTTTGATGCACCTTAAGGAAGCTGCAAGGAAGGCGTTCAAAACGAAATTTAGGTTTAAGGCGGAAGCTTATGCCCACCAAACAGGTGTCTGATGAAAGTCAATGAAAGGACGTCTTTAATTTTGCCTAGAGTTCAAGTTTCGTAATTGTAAAGAGCTGTTAGAAAAAATTAAGGGAGAGTTTTTGAAAAAATTGCGTTTCGAAGACAGTGGCTTAAGGCAAGAGTTTTGGAAAGCTCAAATGAAAGCAAGAGTTGTGCGGCAGGTTTTAGATGAAGACGGTCAAGGTCTCCGCTTCAAGCCTTTTCACAAAATGATGAAAATTTGCGAAGCTAAGCTAAAGCCAACAGTTCAAATTTGAAAACGAACGAAGCAGACCCTATGAGCCACACGGAGTCTGGTGAATCATCGGTTGGCTCAGTAGTAGATACGGTCCTCAGTCACAAGTAGTTTGAAAATAGTATTGCGACAGTTCTTAAATTGTCTGCACTTCGATGAGGTTTTCTGACTTGCGAATGAGCAAATTTTTGGAATGCGTTTGGACCGACCTTAGATGGGTTGTCGTCTAACTGAACCTGTGACTAGGTCAAGGACTTAAACTTAAGCCCTTGATTCTGCCATCCAATTGAACGTCTGCCAACAGAATGAAGCCTCCTCTATTGCGGCTCGGATTCGAAGATATTTTGAGACGATAGCCCTCTTAAATGTTGTATCCCCAGGACTCTTGACTAGACTCATGTGGTCATACAACCTTTCAAGTTCGTCGGTAAATCTTATCCTCCAAATGCCATCAAGGCAAACAGGACCGAAAATCGAACGCAGCACTTTTTCCTCGAAAAGAGTAAGGGCTCCGGCATATAGAATACTTTACATGCTTCAGCGTCAGCAGTACTTTGACAGATACATAAAATACATGTGTTCTTATCGGAGGTGGCACATAGACGAAAGATGCCGCTCACGCGACGTATGTGTGCTTAACTTTTAACTCTTCTTTCTCCGTCAGCGTTGACAAGCAACACATTATGACTTTGCAAAAGAAGTTGTTTGAATTTTAAACTAACGTTTGTTAGGGTTTGAATGTCTTATAAGATCTGATGTACTAAATTGAATAGTAAATCAAAAACTTCTTTTTTCATTCTCACAGCCGTGAAAAATCGCTACTGTATAGTTTCTCAAAGTTTAACGCAAAAAACCGTGCACATCCCGATCTATGTATATAGTCCGGGCCCAAAATTAACGGTTGGTTTTTTAGTATAAATGCATTCTTTAAGTTCTAGTAGTATCATCAAGCACATTAGTAAAGCCAGTAACTCGTCTGGAAGCATATTTGCAAATTAAATATTAGACAGTATAATCAAAACAAAATTAATTTGAAGCTACTGTCAAATGCAATCGGCTCTGCGTTGAAGTATTCATGGTGTCACCCGTTTCTTCAGGTACTTCATTGTCAACGGATACTTTGACGCTAAGCATGTAAAGTATTCTATGTGCCGGATTCTTTAGGGCTTCCTCATCCGTTTATGGAGTAGGAGATGATCAAGCTGTTATATAATGCCAGCTTAGTCTTTCGAGTGAGAGAGAGAGAGAGCTCTTTCATAAAATTCGCTCTTGAAACCAAAAGCACAGCAACTAACAAGAATGATTCCGCGTTTTATTTTGAGGACTGATGCTGTTGTCCATATTTACCGCGAACCCGGGATAGATGAAGCCCTCTACTACCTCGAAGTTTTTGATGCGAAACGCGACGCCCTGTTCGAGCTTTCGAAGTTGTGTGTCCATAGTTGACGACAGCATGTGCATCGTTTTACCGCCAGATCCAATTGAGCCGCTTCCGCTTCAATGCCGGCATACGCTTCATTGACTGCTCGCTGTGTCGTCCAATCACGTCAATGCCATCAGCGTAAACTAGCAATTGAACTGACTTTTGGAAGATCGTGCCCCTGGTGTTGACTTGTGAGTTACGCAGGATCTTCTCGAGGATGATGTTAAAGAATTCACATGGCAGTACGTCGCCTTGTCTAAAACCGTTTCCGATTGATTGATTTCATTGAAAGTCTCGATGAGTTCCTTACGGATCTTGACGTAGCAGCAAAAGTTCTCCATCGCTATCCTTCACAATTTGACAACTTTGGTAGGAATTTCAAAATTAGACATGGCACTGTATAACTCGTTTCTATGAACACTGTTATATGTGGACTTGAAATCGATGAATAGGTAATTAGTGTCGATTTGCACTTCTTGAGTCCTTTCCAGGATCTGCCGTAATGTGAAGATTTTGTCCATCGAGTAATTTTTGAAGAAATGCCAAAACTAGACATGACACTGTATAACTCATTCCTCTGCACACTGTCATATGCGGTCTAAAAATCGACAAATAAATGGTGAATTTCGATTTAAACTTCTGTTTTTTTGAAAAAGAATCTGGTCTATTGTGGATTTCCCTGGCCGGAAACCAAACTGACAAGAACCTATCTTAAAAGGTTACAGACCCTCACACAATACGGCAAAAAGGATTTTGTATGCGATGTTGAGAAGGATGTCCCCTCGATTGTTGGCACAATCAAATTGATCTCCTTTTTTGAGTACCAGACAAACGACGCTGAAATTCCACTCATCGGACATGCTTTCCTTCTACCATTACTTACAAATGAGCTGCTGCATGCGCCCAACCAGATCATCTATAGCTGCCTTAAATAGTGGGCAGTACAATTGTTTGCCACCGTGGCGTAGTGGGTAGAGTGCGACGCTCACACGCCAATGGGTCTAGGTTCGATTTCCGGCTGAACACCTCGAATTTTTCACGGCAACACCCCTTTCGAGGTGCTGACAAGACTCAAAGAGTAATAACTGTCTAAGAAAGTTTTTCAAACTTCGCAGTTCGGAGTCGACAAAAAAACTATAGGTCCCTGCTACTCGTGGGAGAACAGTAGCGCACTCAACACGAGCAGTTCATTGGCAAGCTAGGCCCTGGTCCCCCTTTGGACTGTCGCGCCAACAATCATTATTATAATTATTTAATACAATTGTTTGACACTACGGACAGTACGTCCGCTCTAGCAGCTGTTTTTATTTCCTGCCTCGACATTGCCTTGACCCATAACTGTCTAAGGGTCTAAAGACCCGACCTTATGCAAAGATTCGATCTCTAAGTTCCTTTGTTGGTTGGAAGATGGAGTTTTGACGTTATGACACGGGCTTTGTTTTCGTTCTTGAAGGCTGCGTTTCACATATTCTCGTAGTTTCATTTTGACTTCTGAACCTTCTGTTGCCTTTTGGTAGCATTCACAATCTTGATACATGAGGACTGAACCAATATTCGGCCATTCTCTCTTAAGGTGTGACTGAAACTGACTCTGTCCATTTGTTTTGTGCCCATTTTGCGGTAGGCGTTCAATTGCGGGACCTAAAGAAATGTGGTTAATCAAACCATGAAGTTTGAAATTAAGTTGCTTCCTCACTCTCTTCTTCATCTTCAAGCGTCATCAAGATTAGTGGATTCAATTTACCAGGAAAATATGACACATGTATGGCGGCTACTTAACAATGCCCCCAATGCATACACTACGTAATGTAACATTTTTAGTGGCTTTTTAATTGTATTCTACCTGAAGGTTACCAAAAATTATCTCAGCATCCCGCTGCTGTCTCATTGTTCACAAAAAAAACTGAAAGGAGCAAGTTTAAGGAACGATGACACTTTGATGGTTTCGTTTTTCGTTTTTTTTTTTAAATAAACGTATGTTCATACATGTTTAACACCACAAATATGTAAAAAGTTGCGTTCTACGTCTATTACTGCGTCGTTTTAAGCATGTGGACCGGGTGATACGGCAGAAAATGGATAAAGTTGAAAGTCCCGGCAAGCTTTAACACTTTCCCAAGAAGCCGTCTCAAAATGTTGAACGAAGGCCGCCACTCAAAAACAAAAAATGTTCACTTAAAATGCTGCCCAGGATTTGCCACCAAAGTAATTAAGATTTCATTTCACACCACTGACTGTAAGCAGTCCATTTCAGCAGCCGCCATTCACTAACTAAAAGTCATTCCGAAAGAAGAGAATAAAACCGCAGGGAAAAAATTTCAACAGATTCGGGTCAAAACCCTGCTGTCAAAAGAACAATTCAATTCAGTCCGCCCTTTAACCCGCGTACTAAAATAGAATGGTACGGCAGTAAAACAAATCATTCTCAGCTCCATTCAACTAACGTCCACTTCCCTGATACCGCAGTGGCTGTAAATTTTATTTCTACAAATCTCCTACGGCTCCTCATAATCCCACCCACTCCAAGCACCGTTATGGCCATTCCGTTCTTGTTCGTTTTTTTTTTACAATTGTCTGACACTTCATTTTAAATGTTCCTCCATGTGTCGCCCCCGTCAAGCTCCCATTAAAATGCTTAAAAAGTCCAAAAAGTCGCAGAAACTTACTCGTTGACCATAAGCTAATCGTAAACTTTTACGATCGCACACTTGAACCTATTTAGGAGACATAAATCGCAAGATGTTTGCCGGAACACACACAAAGGGGTGATCTCATCCTTTGGCGACTGAGGCGATAAAAATTCATTCGTCCAGTCATTTCAAATCTTATGACTCCATAAACATTCTTGGACTACAACACAAAACGGAAACGTCGTTAATTTGACACTAATCTCGATTGTGTACGTGAAGAGGCAATAAAGCGATAGACTTCACTGAAATCATTTTGTTTCGGAAGGCAGTGCAGTTAAGGATTGGTTTCGTAGGGGAGAGGGGAAGGAAGTTGAATCGCCTAGCACGTTTCGACTGCGGGTGCCAATGATGAGACACTCAGACAGAAACTATAAAAATTGCTGTAACACAACGCTGAATGTCTTCATATTTTCCGGATTACTTTTGGAAACAAAGGGACTGTCCACTCCGGATGGAGGGAATCAGAGAAGACATCACGTGGCAAGAAGAGTTCAAGATAAGGGATTACATAGGGGAACTCGAGAACTGTCTATTTGATTGATGATTTTTTGACTTTCGGCAAAGTGACCAAAATCTCAAAGGGAATCCCTTCATCTTCATTTTCTTCTCTTTCTTCTTCTTCTTCATCTTCTTTTTCTTCTTCTTATTCTTGTTCTTCTTCTTCTTGTTCTTCTTTATGTTCTTCTTCCTCTTCTTCTTATGCCGCAACAGTCCGAAAAAGTCCTAGGCCTCAAGCAACATGGACAGCTATCTCAGGAATTTGATTTATGAGGTGATTTGGCTGTCCTTTACACAGCAAAACCTTGATTCACTAGAATACTCTCACGCTATAGATGAGTGTACGCCACCGACAGTTTAATAAGCGCTTCGAGCACAATTCTTTTTTTGCGTCTATACTTTCCGAGCGTGGCCGACGTGGCGTAGTGTTTAGAGTGCGACGCTCACACGCTGAAGGGTCGATTAGTGTACGCGACCAACAGTTTAATACGCGCTTTGCCGACGTGGCGTAGTGTGTAGAGTGCGACGCTCACACGCTGAAGGGTCGATTAGTGTACGCGACCGACAGTTTAATACGGGCTTCGAGCACAATTCTTTTTTTGCGTCTATACTTTCCGAGCGTGGCCGACGTGGCGTAGTGTGTAGAGTGCGACGCTCACACGCTGAAGGGTCGATTAGTTTACGCGACCGACAGTTTAATACAAGCTTCGAGCACAATTCTTTTTTTTGCGTCTATACTTTCCGAGCGTGACCGCCGTGGCCGCCGTAGCGTAGTGTGTAGAGTGCAACGCTCATATGCTGAAGGGTCGATGAGTGTACGCGACCGACAGTTTAATACGGGCTTCGAGCACAAATCTTTTTTCGCGTCAATACTTTCTGAGCGTGGCCCGCCGTGGCATAGTGGGTAGGGTGCGACGCTCACACGCCGAAGGGTCTAGTAAAGTAAATGTCTAAGAAAGCTTCTCAAACTTCGTCGTTCGAAATCGGCAAAAAACTATAGGTCCCTTCTATTTGTGAGAGAACAGCAGCGCACACAACTCTAGTAGTTGATGGGCAAGTTAGGCCCTGGTCCCCCTGTGGACTGTGGCGCCAACAATCATTCCGTAAGGTCCGTCAGGCAAACCGATGTGTTTTGTGCTCCAGTTCAGGAATAAAGCCTGCAACATCGAATTGGAAGCTGCCAAAGATATGATTGTTTGAGAGTATTCCCATTATCAGTGATCTCAAAGTCAGGCTGGCTTACAACTTCTGGTTCCTTTGGACAGTTTAAATTCACGTACCATTAAGTATCATAATGCAACGTGTGCCCTTGAAAGAAGTAGACCTTAATGAAGCTTAACCTCTAAGCTGAACTTAGGCTTAAGAAAATGGTCATAGAACATAATGTTCGTTCCTTCCAAGGAATCCCTTGCATCTGCGATATTTCATTTCGGTGTTTAAAGTTGGCTCTGTTTCTTGAACTTGAAAGCTTTTATTCGAAGACCTTCTTTTGGATGGAGCATTATCCATTGGCTTCATATGACCAAGATGTAGTCAGCGCTTGTGTGTTTTCCAGATTACCTCCACTCCTCTGTACTGCTGGGTGATCTTAGTCCTCGCCTGTTTGCTCTCCTCACAGATTGGATAACATATGCGACATATATTTTTTCCTAAAGCGTCCATAGAAACTGGTGACCCTTAAGATTAGATCGTTTAATTTGGACAAGCGCCAGTCGGATCTAAAGCAGAAGTGGTAACGTTCCTGGTTTCCCGGCGTTCGTACAACTTCTGAAGGAAACATTTGAGTGAACGATACTGCATTCTAGAGTGCTCACCGTTCTCACGGAGCTCTCGATTACTCTTTTGGACATTGCAATGGCTAAGTGTCAGCGCGAATCCTTTTGAAATGCATCACAGGGCATTTTTGGTTAGTCAAGTAAATTGCGTCAATGCCTAACTTGAGCTTAGTTTAACTTGCATGTATGACAATATGGATACTTAGGTGTTCTCGTTCCTGGATTGTTGTGATTGACGCAAATTCACAAACAACACAGTGATCGGAAATGCCCCAATGGCCAGGAATCCAATACAGACAAAGAAAGAACAACGCCATTTTTCATTTAGAGCCCTTGCGGATACCACTCTGTTTGCTTATGTGGTCACCGATCAGACGGTGCCCTCTGCTGCTCTTTCGGGCATTGCAATGTTGCAACGAGGGCGCGGGTCCTTTTGAAACGCAGCAGAGGGCATTTTTGGTTGTTCAAGTGGATTGCATTTGTGTCACATTTTAACTTGCACAATTGGCAGGATGTATATCTAGGAGTTCACGTTCCTGAAGGAAGAATATCTTGGTCGAGAATGTATAAATCGCCAAGAACCAACCACAGGCAGAGACGGAATGTCTAAATGGCCAAGAACCCACCACAGGCAGAGACGGAATATCGGGAATGTCTAAATGGCCAAGAACCTACCACAGACAGATAACGAAGTCATATCATTCAAGGCCTTCAGCGCTGCCTGACTTTAATTAGAACAGTGTTTCATGAACGGAATGGCGAATCTTTAGGAAACGATACGTGTTCCTTGTAGTGTTCCTAATAGTGCTTCTGCTTAGAAATCCTAAAAAAGAATCAATTCGAAAAAATACAGAAAATTTTATAACTCATACTCAAGACAAGTGTAAAGTCACCTTCGAACTACATCGAACATCACTCCATTTGAGAATTTTAAGTCAAAGTCTCATTCTTTTCCAAACCTATTTTATGGCCTAGAGCGGATTACCGTCAAAACTAAACTCATCCTGCAACAAATCAAGAAGAAAAATTAAACGATTCTCTTATTGTGATTTCCTCACCAATCCCTTCTCCAACTAACCCTTCAGACTCGCCATTCCCGCCACACATGGGCCTCACCCAGGTTTGGAGAACACCCCCAACTCTACCATTGACATCACGTCCCATTTAATACGTCTTGCATCTGCCAAGCGACTCTTGGGACGGCTGGATCCCTTGTCACGTCCCTTTCAAATCGGACATAGGACCCCCAAACTTTCACCCTCCATATGTTTGTGCATGCCGATGCTACTCCTCCTCTGAAAATGGACAATAAAAGAATCAATTTAATTCGATTAAGTCCAAATTGCTGAACATTACTACACACAGTCCGTCGCCGCCGCTGCCGTCGCCAGAACTAAGCATTATCCAGCTGAAGGTCAGAAAAGAAACACTTTAAGCGCACGCAAGCACTCACAGGGCCAACACGTTGGGCTCCAGGTACTCGGGGCCCCATCTCGGGGAGAATTCATCTGAATCAGCATCAGTTATCTGGAATTACATATTTTTCCCCTCTTCTTCTCTTTTCCTTGCCGCTGTTGTCGTCGTCATCGTATCTCCTCAGCCATCCAAAATATCCTGCTTTTCTGGGTCGTTGGCACAGAATCCTGCGGAGGGCAAAAAACACAGTCCAGTCCTGGTGCTGGTGAATCGTGTGCTCAGAAGGACATTGCGTCAGCATTATCCAACCCTTGTTCCGCATTCCCCCAACACGAGAAGGTCAATCTACAGACAGTATCCCTTTCAAACCTTCGCCCCGCTCATGCCGGCCTCCACCCAATTATGCCAGCGTGCGTTTGTGTGAAGTTTAAGAAAAACGAGATCGCTCGTAAAACCCCGTTTTATAACTTTGCTTAAGTATATGTACGACAAATGTACGTCGGACGCAGCTACTTGAGCGAAATATTAAAGAGTACACACACCGAATCCATTCATCCGTCCTGCCCGGTTCCTTTTACGATAAACTTGCGGAACAGAAAAAAACAGCAACATTCATCTACATCTGTAGATGAGCCCATAATCCCCGGTAATCTAAGAGAACCTGATTTGTATTCCCTTGCCCGACCGACCGACCGTCAACTACCCTCCGAAAACCGACCCTGGCATGCGGTTCATGATTCATTGATACACGGCGATTTAACATTTCTGATTGGATGACTTATAGCGCAATCCCATAAATATAATATTTTCATATTTGTACAGCAACGACACTAAAATAAAGATAAACACAAAAGTTATAAATAAAATATGTAGCCAGCAAATCTATAGATACAAAGCAATTACATAGGTTAAGATTTAAGAAACGAAAGTATCTCTTATCCCGATATCTCTTAAGAATCATTCTCACTGATGAATTGTGATTTGTAATATTTTAAACTGAAACTTAAAATAGAAACACAGAAGAACAGAACTAAATTTGAAAAAAAAAATGAAACAAATATTAACTGTAACATAGAAGCTGTAGAATTACGTAACGAATAGGAAGCTAACAATGCTGCACTAAAACCTAGATAAATACAGAAACAAGAAACTCTAACAAACTATTTATTACAAACGACTTGTTTTTAAGTAATGCAACTTGTCTTCTTTTTTACGTTTATATTTATTTTTCTTTTAAATTTTCAACAAGATACAAAAAGCAACAAAACTTTGTACACAGTTTGTAAATTCTTATTTAAACTTAAAAATAAACAAAAAGACAAAATAAAACGAAGAGTGGAGAGATGTTTATGTTTTAACCGTAACCGTCCAAAGCATATCGAAAAATAAACGAAAAAATAAAAGAATCAACCTGAAACGACGTTTTTGAATCGTTGGAATACTTCATCTGTTTCTCCGAGGTAAGTCAGGTAACATTTAAGTCTGGAAGACTGTCTGCATTTATTGGTTTTGGTGTTAGAAGGTACAGTTTTTGAAAATGACCTTGGGGCCCGATATTTAAAGAAAAACAAAACAGAGTCTACGAGTATCATAAGAGACAAGAAACCGCCAAAAACAACAAAGTCCCGAAATGTTTAAAATCTCCAAAAGAAGGAACGAATAACTAACAGCCTAACGTCGAATAACTTAAGATCATCAAATTTTTATTTTAATTTAATTTAATTTAATTTATAAGCTTGGACGGTCAAAAATATCGAAAAGTGCGAAATTTTTAAATCTAAATTCCAAAATTGTTAAAAGTTGCCCCAAAACGGTATACGGAAGAAAAGTATTACTATTCCTGAATAGCTTTTACTATTTCATGGTACATGTACTGATTACATCGAAACCAGGTAAACACGGTTTAAAATCGTGGATCGTTGTCAATGATGAAACATGGTATAAGCATGCAATGCGCGAATAAATATTGAACGGCACCGTAATTGCGCACCAGAATCGAGCCAAAGAAAAAGAGTGGAATTGGTTACGTCGGAACTTATTTCATTCGTATGGTTTTTTACATATCTTCCTTCCTCATCCCTCTAAGTTTTGAAAGGGAGTAAATCTCACCTTTGGCAACATATTTAATTCTCATAAACTACAAAACTCGAACAACGAAAATCGACTAGAATATGCAACATTCGGAAAAATAAAAATGAAATGTCCTCTTCGTTGGTAGAAAAAAAAACAGTTCAACACACAGAATATGTATTTGATCATAATCTACGTACTTGGATGCTGATATTTGACCTAAAAAATGTCCTTCCGCTCTCCGCTTATCTTCCGTCTGAGCCCATTGATTGGAATGGAATGGAAAAAACAAAACGATATTAATCGAAGGAAGAGTTGATGTCTGTTCGAAAAATGAATTTTTTTTTTATTTTTCTTAAATTTTTTTTTTAATGTACGTTGGATGAGGAGTTACTACAAAGTTGTTTCTGGCCAATAAATTACGAAAAAGCAATGACGAAAGAAAGTTTTGCGTTCAATTTTTGGTCCTGTTTACATTGATGGCAACTGGATATAAAGATTTAACGTCGAACTCTATGGGCTGTACAGCGACAAGCGCTGCATCAAGCGTCTTCGGATAAAAATCTTAAGATGGCTAGATCATGTATAAAGACGAGTTTTGGAATCGTAGGTAAGCTTCTTAAACGACTGATTGACCTGGTCACGCTTTGATTTCAAATAGAAGCAGGTGTAAGGCTTCACCACATAGAATACTTTACATCGTCAGCGTCAGCAATATTTTGACAGATACATAAAATATATGTGTTCTTAAGGCAAGTGGCGCATAGAACAACACTGCCGCTCATGCGCCGGTTGTATGTGCTCTACTTTGGACTCTTCTCTCTTCTTCAGCGTTGAACAGTAACACATTGTGCCATTTAAAAAGAATATTTTTGAATTTTGATGGTATTAGCGGCCTTTTTGAATGTTTTGCAAGATCTTGATGTACTAAATTGAAGAATAAATCAAAGATATAAGGAAATCTCATTCTCACAGCCGTGAAAAATTGTTCCGGATAGTCACTGTACAGTTTCTCCAAGTTTACCGCAAATTAAAACCACGCAATCTCGATCTATGTATAAAGCCTGGGCCCAAAATTGACGGTTGGTGTTTTGGTATAAATACAATGGGCCTTCAATATATTCTCGGTTTCGGTAAAGCTTTGGTTATAAATAGAAAATTGACTTATTTATCAAGTAATACTATTATTTGAGTGCATTCATGTAAAATTTCATATAAATGTGATTATTATATAGTTAAACAGAATCACAAAGGCAACTGAGACGATGGTGATGAAAAGTTTGCATCGCGCTGTAATTAAATTTCTCACTAAGCAAGGAAAAAGTCAAAAACTATTCATGAAGAGAGCCCCGGCTACTGCTGGTATGGGAGAAAGCAAGTCGAAAAACTTGTTCTTGAGGATGCCCGAATAAAGATGAAAATGATGGCAGAGATAACCAATCTTCAACTGGTACCATTCACACCATTCTTCATGACCATCGAAACCTTTCAAAGGTCAGTGCAAGGTGGGTGCCACGAATGCTCACAGCGCCTCAGGAAAAAGTGAGAATCGCATGCTGTAGGGAGCTTTTGGAAATGTGTAGTGAGAACGGATGGTATTCTGGATCAAATTGTTACTGGGGACGAAACTTGGGTTCACGATTATGGCCCTAAAAGCAAACAAGAGTGCATGTAGTGGCATAAAAAGGAACAGCCTCCCCAAAGAAGTTCAACGTCACTCCGTCTACGGGTAAGCTCATGGCCACAGTATTTGGGACTCAGAAGGAATCTTGCTCACTAAGTACAAAAAAAGGTGAAACCATCAACGCCACATCCTACGCTTCCACTTTGCATAATTTGCGGGAGGAATTAAAAAACAAAAGACGGAGTAAACTCGCAGCGGGTGTGTTGCTTCTTCATGACTGCACTCCTGTTCACATGGGGCGAGTTTCCAAGGCTGCTGTGCGAGATTATGGTTTTGAAGAAACCCAACACCTACCCTATTGTCCAGACCTTGCCCCTAGTGATTATTTTCTGTTTCCAGATTTGAAAAATGTCTTTGTGGAAAAGATTTTCGGATGACGAAGCACTTAAGTCGGCAATAAATAGGTATTTTGCAGAGATGGAGGAAATTTATTTTTTGAGAGTTTAAAAAAACTCATCTCAAGATGTAACAAATGCATTGATGTTATTGAAAATAAAAACAATTTAAATTGAATTCGTCTTTTCCTTCATATCGATAACGATAATATATTAAACGCATCTCGTACATATACATTTTTTTGACGGTACGTTAATCCTGCGAAATTCTACGAAAAGTTATTTCACAAGTTCCGACAGAGTTACTCTGTCCAAAAGAGATTGTATATTGATTTTCTGTGCACAAATGAATTGGCAAAGACCTAATAATAATTTTACTTCGTGGCACGAGCCGTGTGACAAATTGTACCCTTTTCTCAAAACAGCAGCTCCTGCACTTCATAGGTGTTCAATTGGCGAAAGCCAATTAAAGCCGGCACCACTAACTTCAACCTACTGACCAGCATTCTTTTTGAAAAAGGACAGACTGATTATACCCCCAATCCATAAAGCATACCAAACACACAGCTTTTGTGGACATACAGATGCCCAAACATAAACCTGGACATTATTATTACTCCTAAGACAGCGGTTATGTTTATTGACGTTCAGCCAAAAGTAAAAATGGACATTGTGCGTGATGCGTACTCGGCAACAAAGCATTGCTCCCAAAATAACTTGCGTTGCTCAGGTGCTAATCTATTCAAGTGGAAATGCCAAAACAAATTGTAAACAAATCACCTGAAAACTAACAAAATGGCCACCAGATAGAATGGTGTTGCCAACTTAAAGTTATATCTTCTTCTTCTTCTTCTTGTCAACCAACCTGGGCCTCAACTTAAAGTTATATACCTCTAGAAAAATACCTTTTAGCTTGAACTATCCATCGCTGAATGCACTTTTTGTAATAACGAGTAAGGTAAGGTATATATAATGTTGCCAAATATCTCCTTTCCGCTTTTTTCCTGTTCATTCAATGCTTCAAAAAAAGTGTAACAGTGATCGGATTTAGTTCAAACATGAGCCCTTTTCTTCGATAATCTGTTTCTATCTAGACGGCAACTCCATAATACCCCCCTCGTAGAAGTTGCCCTCCTTATTTGCGTAGAACTTGGACAGGCACTTTTCACAAGCCTCTTTTGAGTTCAACTTCACACCACCAAGGGCGTTCACCATGGACAGGAACAGGTGGTAATCACTTGGCGCTATGTCCGGGCTATATGGTGGAAGCGACAAAACCTTCCATCCGAGCTCCCGTACCTTCTGACGAGTCATCAACGAAGTGTGTGGTCTGGCGTTGTCCTGGTGGAACACCACACCCTTCCTGTTGGCCAATTCTGGCCGCTTCTAATCGATTGCCTGCTTCAAGCGGTCCAGTTGTTCGCAGTAGACGGTAGAATTAAGCGTCTGGCCATATGGGAGCAGCTCATAGTGGATGATTCCCTTCCAATCCCACCAAACACACAGTAGAACCTTCCTGGCCTATAATCCCGGCTTGGCCACTGTTTGGGACAATTCACCGGCCTTCAACCAAGACGGTTTACGCTTTATATTGGCGTATGTGATCCATTTTTCGGCTCCAGTTACCATCCGCTTTAAAAATGTGTCGAGTTCGTTCCGTTGTAGCAGCATATCGCAGGCGTTGATTCGGTCCAGAAAGTTTTTTTTGGATCAAATCATGCGGCACCCAAACATCCAGAGTCCTGCTGATGGTTTAAAATGGTTTGTTGACTAACTGCCATCTCCTGGGCGATGTTACGAAATGCCACATGCCGGTCTAGTTCGATGATTTCCATGATTGAATCGGTATTCGCCGTCATAGGTCTTCCGCCGGCTGACTTATCCGTGGTGTCGTTTTCATTGCCTCTGAATCGTCGAAACCATTCCTCCGCGGTTCGAAATGATAGAGTAGCAATCCCCAAAGCGAAATGTTTCTCTAGCGGATTTGCCTTCAACGAAGGAAAACTTTACAATAGCGAGAATTTCGGCGTAAGTGAACTCCATGTTTACACGTCTATAAGTGTTGAACGCAATATCCAAACTAATCATGCATAGCGTCGTTTTGTAGGTTATGTCAACACCTTTCAAATGATATATTGCCGGATACGAGCTCTCTAGCGCTTTGTACATAGCCGAAAAATTCCAAAGACAAAAAGGCGGAGATATTTGGCAACCTTATATTTCAATTGTGAATAGCAATTAGTGCATATGTCATTCAATTCTTAAAACATGTGCTTGCAGTCCGGGGTACAGAAACATCACGGAACAACTTACTGTCCACCTAAACTGCTGGGTGTGTTCTTCTGTTCAAAGTGTACGAATGTCCTCGACAGGTATTTTTACCTCAAAAACGAAGCTCAATCGATCCTTTTGTCCGGCATCTAAAAGAGATATTTGTCAAATAAACTGGTCTTGAAAATTGTTCTCAAACAAAATTTCAATTCATCCCGGCTGCAGAGCTGGTTGAAACAGAGCATGTGGAAAAGTTTCAGTTTTGTGTACCAATACACAAAACTGAAACGAGTGAATTCCACTCTGACTTATTGGCGCAAGCAACTGTTCAATTAGTCGGAGTTTGTTTTGGAAAAAGTTTTGTTGGCACAAAACTTGCCCGCAGTAATGAGTGCACACAAAGCGTGAAATTGTTGGTCAGTGGATGTGAGTTCGTCTATACTATTTGGACATGGTTTAAAGTCAATCGTTTTTGATGCAATAAAATACTATGATGGCAGGCAAAAAGTTTTGAAACTGAACGCTGAGTAAATAAGCCATTCGTTGATATCGCTCAGTATGTGGCTCATTGACACACAAAATCGTGAAATAGGGTCTTGAATGGAAAAAAATCTTACTTTGAGCAAACTACAGATTTTTGCCAATCTCTATACTTGTAAGATAAGTTGTTCAGGATATTTTAAAATGTTATGTAACGTATTTCATTTTTTTTTTTAATCAGTAAGGTCGACTTCATTTTTGCAATTTTACTTAGCTCTCATTGAGGTACGATTATTGTTGTGCCTTCACAACAACGCAAGAAAGTGTTCTTTTGAGGCGGCGCACATAAGAGTCTAAAAAAGAACGCCCCCAACTTTGTTGTGTGAGAATGGGTTCAATAATTTTGATTGAGTGTAGGATGGTCCCATACTGTGGCGCGGTGCAAACAAAAATATTCCATCGTCTGGACGCTATTGTACGCACACTTTTCGATTCACCTGAAACACATCTTCAACTACAGTCAATTCTTAGTTTGCTTGCTTGAAAGAATGTGATTCTTGACACTTTCCTCTTCACGTATATTTTATGCTTGCTGGTACTCTGGGGTGGCCGCCGTGGTGTAGTGGGTAGAGTGCGACTCCCACACTCGAATTTTTCACGGCCCCACCTCTTTCGAGCTGCTGGCAACACTCAGAGAGTAATAACTATCTAAGAATGCTTCTCGAATCTCGCCGTTCGGAGTCGGCAAAAACCTGTAGGTCCCTTCTACTCGTGAGAGAACAGTAGCGCGCACAAAACGAGCAGTTGATAGCAAGCTAGGCCCTGGTAGCCCTGTGGACTGTAGCGCCAACAATTATTATTTATTATTATTATGCCACAGAAGCTCCATTAAATCGATAACTGAGGCATTCCCTTTGAAAACATCAGAGCCATCTTCTTAATTTTAAAGCCAACATGCACAGTATTTAAACTGAAGGTGTTGCCTTCCAGCATAGTGAAAAAATGTATTTAAGAAGTTCTCCCCAACACTCAAAGAGTAATAACTGTCTAAGAAAGCTTCTCAAATTTCGCCGGTCGGAGTCAACAAAAAACTATAGGTCCTTTCTACACGTGAAAGAACAGTAGCGCGCACAATACGAGTAGTTGATAAGGAAGTCAACTGAGCGTTTTTTGTTTTTGAAAATAAAACACTAATTATTAATGGGAAAGTAAAAACGTTTTATTCAAAGTATTGGCCATTGTTTTCTACACATTTTGACCACCTTTCTGGCAATTTGTGAATACCACGCCAATAAAATTGTTCATCTTATAGAGCAAACCAATCAGACACCCAATTCTCGACCTCCTCCTAGGAATCAAAGTGCTGCTCAGCCAATGCGTGTCCCATCGATGAAAACAGATGGTAGTCGGAAGGAGCCAAGTCTGCCAAGTGGGGTAGCTGCTCCCAGCCAAGTGTTTTGATTGTATCCTGAACCGGTTTTGCTTTGTGTGCAGGTGCATTGTCATGGATCAAAATTACCTTACCGTGTCTTCTGGCCCATTATGGCCGCTATAATTTTACGAATTGTGTGAAATTCAAAAAACAATGTGTATGCCAATAAGAAGCTTATACGAAGGTTGTCTTTTATATATCGGGATTGGGCAGCCCTAGTGTTGAAATCTGGCAACTGCCAGCTCTATCGTACGGTTTGACATATTTGAGGTTATACGTACTCAGAACGTTTTGACATACGAGCGCTATTTGTTTTGTTTACGGTAACTTAAAAGATTCATCTCTCCCAAAAAATGGAAATAAATTGTGAAAATTTCCGTGCGATTATTTTTTCCAACTTTTGACGTGAATTAACTCAACAACAGTGCATCGATGAACTTACTTCAATTTTTGGCGATGAAGCCCCATCAAGGACCAGTGTTTATCGATGGTATGGTGAATTTAACCGAGGTCATAGTTCAATCCAAGATGAATTTTGTGAAGATCGTTCAAAATTGTTGTTGTTCCGGAAACCATTGATGTTGTGCGCCAATTGATATTGCAAGATCATCATGTGACCTATCGTGAGATTGAGACAACCTTAGGCATTAGTGGGACCAGCATACATTCAATACTGTATGAACATTTGACCGTCAAAAAAAATTGTCCGCGTTGGATCCAACACAATTTTTCAATCCCTCAAAAAAAGGCTCGTGTCGATTGGTCGAAAGATATGCTCCAAATATAAGATCGCGGTGCCTCAAAACACGTCTATGACATCGTGAACGGTCATGAATCGTGGATTTGCGCATATGAGCCCGAAAGCAAACAGCAGTCGACTTTATGGGTGTTTCAAATTGAGCCACATCCAACAAAAGTTGCTCTCGCACGAAGCACTTCCGAGCAAATGGTCGCCTGTTTTTCGGAAAAACTGGACATGTCGCAACCGTACCACTAGAACAACGCAGAACAACCAATTCTGAGTGGTACACAACCATTTGTTTGTCAGTTGTCTTCCAAGAAATCAGGAAAACCAACCGCTGAAGACGGATCACTCTTCACCACGACAATGCGAGCTCTCACACATCGGCTCAAACAACTGTATTTTTGAACACTCAAAACACAGATTTGATGAGCCATCCGCCGTATACCAGGAATACCAGTATGAAGGGAGCGTCAAGATACAAATGTCTCAATAGGGAACATTTGTTGTGAACGAGCCCTTATTTTTTTTTTATTTGTTTGGTCATTAAACAGACAACATCATATTTTTTCATCGTGTTAAAAATGTCGAATTTTGTACCAGAAAGTGATGATTTGCGGAAAACATTAATTTTTTGTTTTCATTTGAAGAAAAGTGCTGCAGAGTCGCATCGAATGCTTATCGAGGCATATGGTGATCATGCTCTATCAGAAGCAACATGCAAAAGATTGTTTCAACGGTTCAGAAATAATTATTTTGATGTGAGAAATGAAGAACGTGGAAGATCACCAAAAAAGTTTGAGGACGCCGAATGGCAAACGATATTGGATGGAGATGACTTTGAGTCAAAAGCAAATGGCAGCAATGTAAAATGTTGAACAACAAACAATTTCTGACCGTTTAAAAGCTATGGGAATGCTCCAAAAGGATGGATTATGGGTGTCACATGAATTGAATGAAAGACAGATGGAAAACCGAAAAAACACACAAAACAAATTTTGCTTCAAAGACACGAAAGAAAATCGATTTTGCATCGGATTGTTACTGGCGGTGAAAAATGAATTTATTTTAAGAATCCCAAACGGAAAAAATCAAGCGTTAATTTGGGACAACCATCAACATCGACTGCAAAACCAGATCGATTCTGCAAGAAGACAATGCTGTGTGTTTGGTGTGACCAGAAATGTGTACTGTACCAAGAGCTCCTAAAACCTGGTGAAACCGTTAATACTGATCGCTACCGACAACAAATGATCAATTTGAACCATGCATTGATCGAGAATCGACCAGAATGGGCCAAAAGACTCGGCAAGGTAATTTTGCTCCATGACAATGCACCTGCACACAAAGCAAAATCGGTTCAGGATACAATCAAAACACTTGGCTGGGAGCAGCTACCCCACCCGCCGTATTCACCAGACGTTGCTCCTTCCGACTACCATTTGTTTTCATCGATGGGACACGCATTGGCTGAGCAGCTCTTTGATTCCTACGAGGAGGTCGAAAACTGGGTGTCTGATTGGTTCGCATTAAAAGACTAACAATTTTATTGGCGTGGTATTCACAAATCGCCAGAAAGGTGGTCAAAATGTGTAGAAAACAATGGCCAATACTTTGAATAAAATGTTTTTACTTTCCCATTAATAATTAGTGTTTAATTTTCAAAAAAATACTTGTACACCTGGTAAGTTAAAAGTATGTTTTACAATCCTCCAAACGTACTCCAAGACTCTCATCGATTAAGCAGTCATTGAGTTGTACTTTCATCCTAAAATTTTTTTGGATGTAAGTGAAAGCAAAACGATGTTAAAAGACTTAAGATTGTTTCCATTTAAAATTAAGACAGACGGCAGTGGCCATTGGGTTAACTTAAAAATAAAAGTATTTTCCCTTTTGGAAACCCGCAAAAAGTTTGATAAATTTTTCGTTTGAATGAAAAGGAGGTTTGTCTGTCTCTGATTCCTGGCAGAAGAAGAAATAGAACTTATCTTTTAGAACACCTATTCTTGCAAGATAATAAATGTGGACCTACAGAGATGAAAAGAATCCTCTCTACCACCGCACTGTAAATTTGTTCACATTTTGCCTTGCACACAGCTGTTAATCCGCTATTTACACATCAAACGCTCAATTGTCCTGTGAAAATACACCTTTCCAGCATTCATTCAGTGCGCGACGACTGGCAGATATTTGCGGATATTCTAAAGCAAGCACCACGTGGCCACTACAGCAACCAGACTCACCTGCTGCTCCCGCTGTCCTGTGTTGAATCAGCTCCCCCCTGAGGTGAGTGTTTAAGCGCCACACTGGTGTTTGTGCAGTTGGCGTCAGCGAATCGAAATTCACACCAGCGCCAGCGCCACACTTTGTTATGGCTCTCCGCGGCACTTGAATAACACAACAATGCGATATTTACATTGTGTGTGCTAATTTCTGTTGACAGAGAGAGGGTTGTCGCGCCATCCACTCCACTACAATGTTCGTTTTCTAAATACCTCTCGCAGGAAATTTCTGCACAGAGATGTAAAAAAGTTGGGGAGGCACTCAAAGCACTCCTTCAAGGACGTCTCAGTCGCTCCTTAACGCCTTCACCACCTTTCATCAAATCGCAGCCCATACTACGGGTTCGTCACGCCCCACAAAGCCATCCGACGCTGACCTCATACGCGCCACGTTGAAATTATTTGAAATTCATGGATTCATTCCGCCGGACACGAACCTGTCACCATATGCAGACTGAATTACTGTCCAAACGTATCCATTACCGGCCGACACGGGGAGGGAGGCAGTGAAACCTAGTCCGGCCCTTAAATGTTTGCCCACGGTTTGTCAAGTCTCGGCCGCAACAAAACAATCAGAACTCTTCCCCAAAGGAAACAGCTCTAATCGACTCCGACATACATCAACCTTGCCACACCCATGCAAACCGCCCTCCTCCTCCGGCCCCCAACATCAGTCGGCCATAAATTATATAAAGCGGTGGTGTCCAATTAAGCAAACATCGAAAGCGAGGGAAGAAGGAGAATAGTTGCTCCGGGCCAGGGCACGGAGAATAGTTGCTACGGGTGAAGGACTCAAGTAACATATTAAACGTCAAAAGCCACCACCACCGTCCCCCCACTGTCTCATTTACCATCTCCAAGAAGCGGGAAAATAAATTACCGAAGGGTGAAGGGATAAGTGTATCACATTAACATAAAATTTCTGTTTTGTCTCTGCGGGAAAATTTGAACCCCCGGCCGGGTGAGCGCCACCCACTCGGCGGTGGCTCTTAAATGATTTCTCAAATATGCCACTTCCACTTAATGTCACTCATCGTCATCAAGGCTCGCTCTGTGGCCATGGCCATGGCCACCTCTGCACACACAGTTGACTGCCCGGGGGAGGGGGCTGCTCGGTCTCACCGGAGCAAGCAGATTGTGTCATCTCGTGCTTAACAAAGTTAAAGCATTTAGTCGCAAAATTTGGAATGAGCAACCGAGCGATTCACTGCTCAGCTTGGCTGAGTTCAGCTAGTGGCTGCAGGAGGAGGACATGTGGGAATTAAAATGTTCAACTCCGTCCCCCTGTTAGCTCTAAACCAGCAGCAGAAGCGGCAGCAGTTTCTTCTTTTCTCTTCTCTGTCTCCCTCTCTCTCTCGCTCGCTTAGCGACCAGACATTGTCTTCCTCGTCGTCGTCGTCGACGCTGTCGGGGCCGTTTTATAATTCTGACACTTTTGTTTATGGTTGACCCTCGGCGAAGGATACGCGGATGGTGTGCTGGGAATGGTGCTGTTGGAGTTGGTTATGACGTGAGGGGGTCAGGCAGGACGTAAAGTCAGTGCGATGCGAAGTCAACTTGTCGCCCGATGTGTATGGGAGTGTGCGTGTTCTTTTCTTCTTCTTCTTATTTTTCATCAACCCCGGCAAAAGGACGAAAATCCAGACAACAACAATCAAAGAAAGAGCGGAGCACCAACCAGCAGAAGGGATTTGAAATTTTATGAAACGTTTTATTGCTCTAATTTGTGGTCCGAGAACTAAAGTGGCATTTTGCCATACCACTTGGAATTAAATATGTCTCCACTCGAAGTTTGCCAGGGTGCGGGGTGCTGATTGTGAACAGCATGAGTGGGGGGAGTGCTCACAGACGCAGTGTAATGCTAGAATTCGTTACAAATTCCAGTGCAACCGATTGTTCCCCTGATAGTTTCCGGTCACGAGTCCTGGTTATCCTTGTATAGTTCGTCTGCCCGCGATAATCATATTCAAGGAGCATCACCCTGCTCCCTGCTCCTGGTCACACTGTCTCACTGTTTTAAGGCGTTTCAGCACTGAAGAGGAGTTGGGAAATTTTCATATTAAATTGTTTTCTTTGGGTGTAGATGTGGACGGGGGGCGGTAACATCGAGTTACGTGGGAGGACAAAGTGCTTGTGAAATTAGGAAGCACATTTGCATGTAGACACAGTCAGCGGTGGATTGGTTGGTACTTCTTGGCACGGCTGTGGAAAGACCACATCGTTTGAGCGGAATGAATTATGACCCGAAATGGAATTTGCCCGGCTGCAGTCTTTTGGTGTTCGCCACCCGCCGAACCGAAGACGCGTTCGAGGCGTGCGTTTAACTGTGGGAGCTTACAGAAACTGCTGCGGCTCTGCGTGCTGCGTTTGTGGTTGTGCGAGGTCCTCGATTAGATTACTTTTCACTCTTAAGGGTCCCTCGGGGACTCTGTGTGGATTTTTGAATGTCTGAAAGGATTATCCCCCGGGGGCCAAAGTGACGATCTGTAACATCGGTGCTGCTCAGTTAATAAATTTAAATTGCCTTCGGTGTGGTTTACTGACGAACAGAAGAGGATGCCGTCAGACACCCCATAGACACACATTTTGAGGAATTCCGGACAGCTCATAATGGAGGGAAGAATTTAAACATGTCCGACATTTGAGGGAGCTTGATGGAAATATTTTCAAAGGCTTCGAGCGATTTGTGCAGGAACAGTTTCAAGGATGGGTTAAATTTCGGTTAGGTCTTCTCTCCTGCAGAAAAAACAATATATCCACTTTGGGAAAGCGAAGTTGTTGGCATACGGGGACTTACTTGGGTGTACTACGCAGGATTCCAGCACCGATCGCTGCTTATTCACAATTGGTAATGGATGGTTGTGTCTGAATGGTGAATGAACTGGTTGCTTCTGGCCAGGCTTAAAGGAAATCAGGAGACACATGTCTGGCTGGACTCAGTTGGCAAAGATATAAGTCAAGGTAAGGCGTCCGAGAATTGTCTCCCCTGGAAAAGACAATCTTTTGATAATCACACGTAATTGGATAAAAATAATGAATTCGTACATTTTCAAAAGATGGCGCCACCTGCAAGTTTTTGCTGATCTTGGAAGGCATTACCTTCTTAATTGGAATGGTGTGACATTTGCCACCAGCAAGAAGTGTCCGACTGTTTAGGGCAACAACATTGTTTCTTGACTCTTCAAAAATGTTCAGATTTCTTTTTAATAGACGGGAAGTTTTGATTTCTACTTTTATTTGGATAGAAAAGTGCATGTTAAGACAATCGATTGCCTGCAGAAGTATGTACATGGCGAATCTTCTCCGGCCGATAAATCGTACAGAGAGTAGTTTTGGCCTTTTAAAAGTGGTGATTTCAGTGACTAAGATAGAGAGTGACTTTGTTAAAAAAATATGTAGACCAGAATTGGAGGTTTTAATGGATCAAGAGCCTTGTAAAATGTAAAGTAAAAGTTGGACGCGACTTAGAAAACAATTCACTTTTGATACAAGCAATTCGGCTTTACTCAAAAGAAACCTAGAAATGTCGAATGGTGAATTTTCACCTCATAACTGCTTCTTGAAAGACTTCAAGGAAGGAATTTTCGTAGGAGATCGTAACTGAAGACGAAAAGTCGATACACTGCATTAGCCCCAAGAAGTCCTCTTCTTGCTTTGCGTCTTTAGAAAGCTTCTATGCAAAGCTTCTTTGCAAACCCCGGGTGAAACAATTATCGTCAACATCGACACCAAGGTAAAACATCCACAGGTTAAAATAATGCTCCGCATATGATAGATCCAGACGGATGTAACCTGAAAACGAATGCTTTTGAGCCGCGTTTCCCATGAAAAACGGACAGAAAAAACTGTAAGCCATGATAAAGTGATTTCGTTGAACCCGTTGAACACTACTTGAAAATGCTGAAATGGAAGGATTTATCCATTCTGCGGTAATTACTTTTTCCATCTACCGACTCTTTTGTTGGATGAAAGACAATTTGCGGGTCACCGGTTCGGTTCTTTTGAAGAAGCCAAAGAATGGCTCAGCGATGTGACCGACACTTAAGAGGATTAATTTTTTGCAGACTGTACGAACATTATCGGAAAAATGGAACAAAACTCAGTACTTTGAGTGATGTAGGTTTTATTATTTTTTCTTTATTTCAGACCGAAATAATTTCAATCATTTCTCTACTGAAACCTGTATACAGTAGAGAAGTTCAAAAGATGTTTCCCACTGTAAAGGGTTTGTATAACACGTATGAGCACATTTAAAAAAACGATTCGACTTAAATGGGAACGACCCAAAAATGTGTAGACGCTTTGTCTTACTTTTGAAAGAACCTGTTTCGGTTCTTACTCACATCTGTACCCAGGGCAAAAATTCTTCTAACATCCTCTCAATTCGGCTACATACAATAGTACATCAAGAAAACATAATTTGGTAAACAGCTAAATATACTAGGGCTGCCTTTTATATTCCGGGATTAGAGAACAAAAACAAATATTAATCATCGAAAATAGCTTTATTGTTTTTCAAAATATTCCCCATTAAGATCTATACACTTTTGCATGCGTTTGGACCAATTGTCGGAGCACTTTTGCCACTCTGATTGAGGTCTCCAAAACATGCATTCTGAACGCATCAACCGCTTCTTCAGGTGTCGAAAAACGTTGAGCTCTCAATTTATTTCTTACGTACGGGAATTAAAAGAAGTCATTCGGTGCCGAATCAGGACTATACGGCGGATGACTCATCAAATCGATGTTTTGAGTGCTCAAAAATGCAGTTGCTTGAGCCGATGTGTGAGAGTTCGCATTGTGTGATCCGTGTTCGGTGGTTGGTTTTCCTGATTTCTTGGAAGACAACTGGCAAACGAGTGGTACACCACCCACTCGGAATTGACTGTTCTGCGTTGTTATAGTGGGACGCATGCGACATGAGCGACATGTGACCATGTGCTTCGTGCAACTTTTGTTGGATTTGGCTCAATTTGAAACACCCATACAGTCGACTGCTGTTTACTTTCGGGCACATATGCGTAAATCCACGATTTATCACCTGTCACGATGTCATAGGCGTGTTCGAGGCACCGCGAGCCTTTTTTTGAGCGAATGAAAAATTGTGTGGGATCCAAGGCGATACAATTTTTTTGGCGGTCAAATGTTCATGCAATATTGAATGTATGCTGGTTCCACTAATGCATGCACCACTAATGCACATGACGATCTTGCAATATCAGTTGGCGTACAGCATCAATGGTTTCAGGAACAAAAACTGATTTGGACGACCACGAAATTCGTCTTGGAGTGAACTACGACCTCGGTTGAATTCACCATACCATCGATAAACACTGATCCTTGATGGAGCTTCATCGCCAAAAATTGAATTTAGTTCATCTATGCACTGTTGTTGAGTTAATCCACGTCGAAAGTTGTAAAAAATAATCGCACAAAAACTTACACGATTTAATTCCATTTTTTGGGCGAGATAAATCTTTTAAGTTACTGTAAACAGCACATATAGCGCTCCTATGCAAAAACGTTCTGAGTACGTATAACCTCAAAAATGTCAAACTTTACGATACAGCTGAGAGTTTCCATATTGCAACACAAGAGTTGGCCAATCCCGAAATATAAAAGGCAACCTTCTTAGTAGAACATGCCGATGATATAAAAATAAAAATAATAATTGGATAGCGCGACAGTCCACCAGGGACCAGGGCCTGGCTTGCTCATCAGCTGCTCGTGTTATGCGCGCTACTGTTCTCTCACGAGTAGAAGGAACCTACAGTTTTTTGTCGACTCCAAACGGCGAAGTTTTGAGAAGCGCCATTCCTTGGAGACAAAAAAACTGACTACTGTCATTCTGCAGGCGTTGGCCTACGAAGGTGAATACTAATAATCAATAGGACGCTACCCATCAGCAGTTCACCCGTGGATGTAATAGTTACGAAGGTTACATTTTATATCTCTGGATTGGGTTTTTGAGTTGAGTGTTGCACGAGCGCTGTTTGTGTTGTTTACAATACCTTAAAAGATTCATCTCGCAACAAAAATGGAATTAAATTGTGAACATTTTCGATTATATTCTTCAATTTTCGACGTGGATTAACTCAACAACAGAGCATCGATGAACTTAATTCAATTTTTGGCGATGAAGCTCCATCAAGGACCAGTGTTTGTTGGTATGGTGAATTTAACCGAGGTCATAGTTCAATCCAAGACGAATTTTGTGAACATCGTCCAAAAGTTTTGTTGTTCCGGAAACCATTGATGTTGTGCGCCAATTAATATTGCAAGATCGTCATGTGACCTATCGTGGGATTGCGACAACCTTAGGCATTAGTGGGACCAGCATACATTCAATATTGCATGATCAATTGACCGTCAAAAATATTTGTTCGCGTTGGATACCACACAACTTGTCAATCGCTCAAAAATGGCTCGTGTCGATTGGTCGAAAGATATGCTGCAAATATAAGATCGCGGTGCCTCGAAACACGCCTATGACATCGTGACAGGTGATAAATCGTGGATTTACGCATATGAGCCCGAAAGTAAACAGCAGTCGACTGTATGGGTGTTTCAAATTGAGCCAAATCCAACTCAAGTTGCTCTCGCACGAAGCACTTCCAAGCAAATGGTGGCCTGTTTTTCGGAAAAACTGGACATGTCGCAACCGTACCACTAGAACGACGCAGAACAGTCAATTCCGAGTGGTACACAACCATTGTTTGCCAGTTGTCTTCCAAAAAAATCAGGAAAACCAACAATCGAAGACGGATCACTCTTCACCACGACAATGCGAGCTCTCACACATTGGCTCAAGCAACTGCATTTTCGAGCACTCAAAACATCGATTTGATGAGTCATCCGCCGTATAGTCCTGATTCGGCACCGAATGACTTCTTTTAATTCCCGTACGTAAGAAATAAATTGAGAGCTCAACGTTTTTCGACACCTGAAGAAGCGGTTGATGCGTTCAGAATGCATGTTTTGGAGATACCTCAATCAGAGTGGCAAAAGTGTTTCGACAATTGGTTCAAACGCATGCAAAAGTGCATAGATCTTAATGGGGAATATTTTGAAAAAACAATAAAGCTATTGTCGATGAATAATATTTGTTTTTGTTCTCTAATCCCGAAATATAAGAGGCAGCCCTCGAATGTAACTTTGTTTTTGTCTCGATACCTTAACGACTCTTCTGTAATGTTGGGACGGTTGAAGGACATTCATCGATATGTTGAATGTAAAGGAATGTAGGAGAAGAATTTGATGAGTGACCGGGGTACCGGATTAGCCTTATAACCCGACTTACCGATGTAGCTCTTCTTTGCATATTGTTACCACATAAAAAGTTTTCCAATGATTATATTTAGATCCAATGGTTTCCTCTTCGAGTTTACTTTTCACTTACCTCCGATCGCTGAAATTCAGCCTTTCGTGTCTGTTGTATCAGTTTCATGTCCCATCCACGAAGAAAATGCTGGGAGCTTCTATTGACTGCCATTGACTAACAGAGCCGCATCTGGAAACTTTGTGTTTAGTTTAAGTCATGTTAATATTGCGTTTCATATCAGCATCTGAATATTTCAAACCAGGAAAATGTATTTCTGACTTCTTTGGTGAGTCCCTCATAGCCTGTGTAAGATCTTCTGTTTGTGCTACAGCAACTTATTCGGAACCTAGGTTTAAGGCAACGTTATTCACCTACATTGACGCCTTTTCACACTTTTTCACACACCCCTTATCTTAGTCCACTCCCAGTGCAAGGCAAAAGGAACATTTCGTTTCGATTTCTGAATTTTTTGAACTCCCCCTTAAGGTTATCCAGACTAAGCTACTTCTAAGCCCTTAAAAGGCCATTAGCCCATCAACAAATCCTGCGCAAAGGAGTGCGTACACATCCCACCTTCGAGTGCATCGCCCATTAGAAGACTTAAGAGCCAACCACCGTCAGCAGGCCATCAACCCTCCGAAATCCCGACACACTGCGATGGTTTCATCATCCACCTCGTTTATTGTCCCAGGAGCGATGGCAGTGGCGGTGGCTACCGCTGCCCTCCAAAGACCGTCTCACATGAGTGATGAGCGAGATGATGGTAAAAACTTCAGCAGAGTGAGCTGTAAAAACCCGAAACGATACCGCCTGCAACGATGATGGTTTTCACGTGAGCGACGTTCGTGTTATTACTTTGCCCATCACTGGGGAGGATGAGGAGCAGGAGGCAGCCTGAGTTCCTGACACCTTGCACAGAGGAAAGACGTCAGACGTCTGTGGCACCGGGACGGGGTGGCAGTGTGGTGATAATTCAAACGAGATTTCACCAAAAGGCGCGCACGTTGAGCGTCGACGAAATCCCCGCCATCAGCCACCGTCAGCCACCCTCTAATTTGGCAAACACACCAAAAGCAACGAACAGTGGGTGATGGCGGGGCAACGACTATGAACAGGAGACGAGGCAAAAAGAAGGAAAACTTTAAGTGGCTATAAATCCGGGATTTACGAAGCTTCAGCGTTACGCTACCTGTTCTCGACGCCTCCCCCTCGCCGTCACCATGTCATCTCGCATTCCATCGGTACAATTCATTTTCACCGTCACACCGATGGCGGAAGACATCGGGGGGGGGGGGGGGAGCACATAGATTGCCCATTGTGCCGCCTCGTCAAGCCATTTGGTCGTGCTGAAAAACATCCAACGAGCACTTGCAACTGACAGGCTGCCGCATGTGACGGTGTGAACAGCGCACAGCTCGTAGAACAATCTTCCGTAATTCAGGACCATTGCTTATGGATTATATTGGAATATCGTATAAAATCCTTACGTGATTTGACTTCGGAATGCGCTGCACGCTGCTGGGGGCGGCTGCTGGGCTGGGCTGCTCCCGGACTACACGCAGGAGTTGCTCTTCTGCTGCTGTTCGCATTGTGAGCGGAGGCAAATTTGATTAATGTGCGGAGCGGTCTAATGACGGTAACGCACTCCGTCTCCACCCACCCGGCTGCGGGCCTGAAATGTGTTCACGTCCCACGGCGGGCGGGAAGTGCGTGACGTCGTAGATTTAAGTGGTATAATTTACAAAGGATTAAAAATATGCAATCTATCACCGGCGAGGATAGCATTTCAATTTTTCGGGACCATCCCTCCTCCCCGCGTCGAATAGTTGTGGTTTGTCGGTGTATCGCAAAATTTACGTGAAAAAATCTTCACGTGCCGGTATGTGCGTGGAAGGCGGAGGGTGGAGCGGGTCTGTACAATGGATTGGAAAGGGTTGAAGCTCAGTTGGGATGCGAGTGAATATTTGGCAGCTCTCGTTCCGGGCGGGCCCTGGGAGTTGATTGAGTGGTGGTCGGGTCTTAAGTTCGCATACTTCGGCGGAAGAATTTGCTGCCAAAATGGCAGGTAAATGGATGGGGAATGGAATTTGATCCAATTTCACATCTTGTCGGCACCTAGAGTGAACGAAAACTATTTTCTTGGGAAAAGAGCTCTTTTCGCTTTAAGTGTGTCCTATGAATGGTGTTTTTATGAAGGAATTTTCAATTTGGAATATCGGTCTCCATAAGAGGCGGAGCCTCAACGCTATTTCGAAGCAACTTGGTTGCAGAAATAGCAGAAAAACGACTTTCTTATGATAGTTTATGGGGGAGCTGTAGGCGTCATCCATCGTGGCTCCTGAGTTAAGGAGTGTAAATCACAGGTCGAAGGTTTACGGTTTGAATCTGGAAGTCAACACGTCGCACCTTCTTCGCGGCACCATTTCTTTCGACATTCTGAGATCGGGTTGATGTGAGCAACGTTCGTGGACTAAGAGCAAATATCTTTGCTGTGTACGTTCACCTCTCCCGGTATAAAATAGATCTCTTAGAGCTGAGTGAAACACGGGTAGGTGAAAATACCGACTTGTCGGATTTGAACCTGCCTGGATATAGCTTAGTGGCTTTGTTTTTCCAACATCGCGTGCGTAGTGATATTCCTTACCAACTTCAACCACAATACGGCCACTGTTCCAATCCGAAGTTTAATTTCCTGTGTTTAAAACTCCATACCCGTAAGCAGTTAATCCAGTATTGCTTTATGTATAGAAGTCCACACCTGGAGTAACACATCTAGTCTTTTTCAATTTTTCTGTGATAAAACCGGACTTTCGCTAGTAAATAATAAGTAGCCCACATGCTTTCAATCTCCCACTTACCCTTCACTAATAGATTTGATCTTGACTTACAAAATATCTATCGTACTGTGTATCGACCAATTGGCAAATACTATCGAGTTTATACATGACTTTATATTTTATTCAATAAATTTTAATGTAAAGCTCAACATCTGTGATAATAGTTTTAGCTTTAGGTCGTTTGAGAATTGGAATCATTCTGACATCTTTCGTATATTTTATAGCTTAAACTGGACTAACATATATTTAACATCTGATATTAATACAAAAGTAGACATTTTCAGTAACTTTGTAAAGTATCTGTTCGATTTGTACGTACCCATTAAAACTGTACAGATTAAGCCCAAACAATGTCCTTGGTACTCACACCATATTAAAGTCCTGAAACAAGAAAGGGAACTATTTGATAGACCATATAAGAGAAATCCTACAATGCTCAATAAACGCCAGTACTGCTTAGCTCGTAAAAGGGTTAATTTCCTTATCAAAAGCTCCAAACGCGCGTATTTTTGTAGCAAACTCGACCACAAAAAGGACTCTAAGGAATTGTGGAACAGTCTTAAGAGCTTGGGTGTAATAAAAAATAAGAAATAAATAATAAATGTATTCTTTGTTCGAATGAGGTAAGCAAAGTATTTAAACCAATTTCTGAACCGTCATCTGATACTGACTTATCTAATAGTATAATTGCCCCAGATGTGCCTGGTACTTTCACATTTGAGTGCATTAACGAGTATGATGTAGCTAAAGCCATCACTTCTTTAAAGTCAAAAGCCACGGGTCCAGATGGAGTTAATCTAAAGTTTCTACAGATACTTCTTCCTCATATACTCCCTTATGTAACGCATATTTTAAATTTTTGTATGTATAGTGGTCAATTCCCAAGCCAATGGAAAGTCGCTAGTATTATTCCGTTACCCAAAAAGAACAATGCACTTGTTCCTTCAGATATTCGACCAATCAGTATGTTGTGCTTCTTATCCAAAGCTTTAGAAAAGATTGTAAAGATTCAGATTATTGGGCACATTAATGCAAACAGCTTAATGTCATGTTGGCAATCTGGCTTCAGAACTAAACATAGCTGTGATCTTACAGATCTCAGGCAATCATTAGATAATGGTGATGTTGGGGTTTTAGTTCTCTTTGATTTCTCAAAAGCCTTCGATTGCATAGATCATTCCTTGCTGATTATGAAACTTAAACAATATTTTAACTTTTCCTCATCGTCATCAAGACTGCTAGAAATTTATTTGCACAACCGTGTCCAACAAATGATTACAGACATTGGTGTCTCTGACCCATTTAACAGCAGTTTAGGTGTGCCACAAGGTTCTGTGTTAGGACCTCTATTGTTTTCAATGTTCAACAATGACCTTCCACAGGTAGTAAAAAACTGTAACGTGCACATGTACGCAGATGATGTATCAATTTATTTGGCACGACCGATAGGTTTAAATGAGGACTGTATTGCAAGAATCAATGAAGAGGAAATAAGAAATGAAATGAGAAAATGAGCTTCCCAACCTCATCTTAGATTACATTCTTTCTTTTCCGAAATTTCCGATTCCTGTGACAGTTGCATCTTTCCAAAGTGCACGAAAACGACGAGGAGCAAACTGGAAAGGTTGATCAATTTTGTCGATAGCTCTTGATGAGGCGGATGTAGCCGGGTGTGTGGAAGCACTGATAGGTTTTGTCGCTCTGAGACACAAAGCTGGTCCACAGAATTTTTTTACATTGTTCAAGGTACGGTCTTGATGGCGTTGTTTTGTTGGATTGCCAACTCGGAGCTATTGTTTGCTGCTGCATAAAGTGAATGTAATTCAGTGTGATACATGCACTGTTGTTTTGCTTTGGTTGTTGTTTCACATATCAAACAGAGGAAGTATGTAGGTGACTGCAGAATGCCGGTTGTAGAACTTCATTATGTTATCGTTGCGAGAAAGAATTTAAATTAGTTCATGCTGGTTGCTGCTTCAATGTCATCATCATGGTAATGAATTAAAGGTTGATCCCCATTTCTCTGGCGACTTTTATTGCTAAACATTTTTTAGCGCAAACTTCAATCCAGTTCTTATGAAATGGGCTAATTCGAGGGTAAGTGTTCGCACTTGAGGTGTACGTTGTGGCAAAACCATATCATTTGACATTAGGTTTGTGGCTGTGATAGAGGTTATGAATTTAAACATATCGATCTAGTGCTCCTTCTGTTCAGAGCGATGGAGGTAAATTGACGGAAGTTGCAAACAGCAACTTGCAATAAAAATTCTCAGACAATGATAATCTTGACTCTGTTGGCCTTCAGTTATGTAACATGTAGACGTTAAGGCCCTTTAAAGTGATAAAGCTACTCACCATAAGAGTGACACCAAGTTTAGAAATTTTGAGAAATTTCACTCACTCATTTACCAAAGGCAGTTAAAACTACATTTTTGGATTTCTGGAAACACAAGTCTATTGTGCCAAAGTAATATAAAAATCCTTTTTGAATTAATTTATTCAAAGTTGTGCATTTTTTGTAACTGTACTCAGGCAGATACACTGGCAGGATATGGTTATTAATTTTGTACATGAAAGTTTTTAACTCACAAACCCATCTGACTCAGACATGGCATACTCTTCATTTACGAGGTCCTGCCTTTCTTTTCGGAGAATGAGAAGTTTCAGATAATACAGCATTTGCATCACAGAATAGATGCGGTGGAAGGCTTAATTAGTCTTTTAAAGGGTCATTTTGGAGTGGGGATTGAAGTTCACTCCAAGATACTTCACTGTTTAGTTTTGCGTGTGGTGACAGCAATGTGGAGTGTGTCAACGTGTCATCTGTGAACAAACAGCAGTTAACAGATGGATACAATGGCGGTTGGTCTGCGCTGTACATGTTAAAAAAAGTAGGCCCCCGTCACCACAGATGTTGAATGTTTTGAATTGTGTTGAGTTTTTGAGTAGACAGCTGTTCAGACAAAAATGGCCCAATAGATGGGAGACCTGCGTAAATGGCAGGGTGACATATAGCTTTCTTCGCAATGTGTCACTTGGTAAGTCCATTTGTGGTTATTTAATTGCAACAAGTTGCCAGCGAAAATTTAACAATTTTCAAAACAAACATATCAAGCAACAATGCCCAAAGAAACAAATGTCAAACAATGCAAACAACAGAAACTAAAGAAATCCATATATAAGCTTACAGTACAATAAATAAATCATTACTCAGTTATAACGCTGAAAAGACAGTATTTTATTTTGCCGTTCCTATTTTTCCTTTGTCTTCATAATTCAGTTGCTTATAACCCGAACATTTCGGTCCTTCGAGCCGGATGATTTCACATCATTGACCTCAGCGCACTTCCTCATAGGAGTAATAATGCTAACTATCCCGGAACCAGACATTGCATCAACGAAACAGACACTACACGACCAGTGGAAATTTCTACAAGCTCATTTTCAGACCTCCTAGAAGCAATGGCAAGCGGAATATTAAGCACGATTGCAACAACGTCCCAAATGGCTGAAGCAGTATGCCCAGCCAAAGATCGGTAACCTGGTCTTGATCAAGGATGAGCGACTTCCTCCAGCACAATGGAAACTCGGACGCATAGTCGACACTCATCCCGGTTCAGACCAGTTGACAAGAGTAGTCACATTGAAAACTCAGCACGGAGAATTTAGAAGACACATAACAAAATTGTCTCCACTTCCAAGCAACACAGAAAGTTTAACAAAAGATGTAAGCAAACCCAACTCGCAACATTGACACTTCACACTTAATAAAGGGGATGACAGTGTCGCACACGCATACCTAACACATACACTCATTCGAACACATTTTTTGCAAGCGTATCAAAACATACACTCCACTAATTTTGAAACATAGTCATTAATCCCTCTAGCACTAATTTCACTTATGCACTCAAAGCACTCAAGAAGTCAGCCTTTTCCTTGAATGCAAACACACACACTCACACACATTTGTTCGCAATCATTCACAAACTCAACAAATTTGCGAACACGTATACCAATACACACGCACTTCAACCCAAAATTAAATCAATTCCTTGTGAATTAAAAATAATAACAAAATGTCTTAACTTGTGGTCTTAACTTGAGTATATATCTGAGGTACTTACTTAACGGACACAGCTCCTTGAACTCATTCTTGTTCAAGCGGTCCATAAGCGACGCAGAGGCTTGCTTGGTTGCACAGGTTGTGCCAATGTCCTCTATATGATGACATCCGGGCCCTTGAAACCTTGAACATATCTTGTTCTGATGGGACTTACGATATAAGCTTGGTTCTCCAGACCAGACAGAGTACAGACACCATCAGGCGTTTTGCTGGGGAAGTTTTAAGCAGACGAAGAGTTAGAATGGTTGCCTTCACGGCAGCGAATAGTTAGGTTAGAGTAAAAATATAGGCCATCGGTCTTGGATATTAGGAAATCCTACCGAAAAAAACACACTTGCGAAGCTCGACCGAAAACTATATTCTAGTACCATGGGAGTGCAGGAACCCCTGAAACTTGGTTTCAGCCTCACCGTGCGGTTGGCCGCCGTTTGGGAGTATCGTGGTGGCTTTTTATACCCAAATCGCAGAGAGAATTGGAAGAAGTCAATCGTGCTATATGATCTGATCTGCCCCAGTCACCTGGGTCGGATGAGGTCAGATTGTTATGGGTTTTTACTTCTGATTCGATGTGGAGTTGCATTCAACCGGGTGCTGTGATCCACAGAACAGCAGAGGTGTTAGAAAGGCCCCATTCCTTATCAAGGAGGGGTGATTGTCCTTTAAGACAAAAACTCAGATTGATCCTTGTGATCCCCAACCAACATGCCTCTACAGCTGACTGATTCTCTCGCATGTGGCCTTTAATATCATGCACTGTTGTGATTGAGGTCCTTTTTCAGTTGTGGGCTCTCTGTTGTTTTGTTCCAGCGGCTCTTTTGAAGCTAGCCTGGATACACACCTCTGTGCAACTTTGATAACATTCAAGTTCTTCGTTGAATATCCTCTGTTAGCTGCCATAACAAAAAAATTGTGTCTCTCCAACAGACAAAGCACTGCGTCATCCAACTTTGATAACATTCAGTTCTCTTAGTTATAGAACAGAACTTATCCGTAACAAACTGATGAATACAGCCAGATAAATATTTCGGGAGAGGGCTTATTTATTAAATTTCCTTTTGGGCTCAAGGAAACAGCGATGCAAAAGAACTTTCGTGCTTCATATTCACTTCGGAGACGAGGCAGGCAATGTCAATCAATTGTTTTGATGTCCACAGTGAAGCTCTATCAAGAAGGTCGATGTTGTGCAACTTTTCGTCCATGTAAGACAGCGCCTTAACGGAGGTTTTCAAAACAATGTCTCTGGTGGTGCGTTTCGCACGCTCATCTCAAAAGGATGTTAAAAGTATTTCGTCGCAAACTTTACTTAACACTGACTTGATGTAAGATTCTGGAAATTTCAAACGTTGAAAACGTTTCGTAATTTTTGGCCTTGCTCTCTGCATCAATTTTCACATCTTCAAAATTGGTTAACAACTTCAAAGGTACCTTTTGATTTCCAAACGGCGTCCACAGCTTCATTCATTGGGAGCTCTCTCAAGAAGGTCGATGTTGTGCAACTTTCTGGTTTTTTTTATTTCCAAACGGCATCCACAGCTTCAGCCATTGGGAGCACATCCTCGGAGCGCATGAATACAAACCAAAACTGCTCCAATTTCTATTCTCCATAGAATTGTCGTCCACCCCCCTCACACTCCACTTCCAATCCCTTTGACAACACCAAACTTGAAGAACACCTCTCCACGGACAATCAAATTCACAGAGCCAACATGTACCTGACACAACATCCACACCCAGCTACCCACTTTGGGCACCCCTCTCCCAAAGGAAATCTATTTAATGTGCAATGTCAAATAAATTTGCTAATCCACGACCCGTCTCAGTCCCGAATCCATTGATTCGGCAGCGCGGCGCGGCGGTCCATTATCTGCTCTTCCGCAGTCAATCCACCAAGGGGTACCTTAAACTTTCGCATTTATTAGCTTTTAATCTCGAATCGAAAAACATTTTTAATAGACTACCGATGCCGGGAAAATACAAACAAAGCGCAAAAAAAGGACGCAATCCCAGGACCGATCCAGTCGGCAGCCGGCGGGCGGGGAACTGCCAACTGAAGTGAATTTATACTCGCAGATAAGACAAGTCAGAGTTTCTTGGTATCAATGGAATTGAATCAAATTACCTTGGAAGCTCGACCTTAAGGTTATTTTCCATTTGACTCAAGACCCCGGCGGAGGGATATCCGCAAAATCCCTTCTGCTTCTGGTCTCGTTTTTTTCCTCCACTCGCCCGCTTATCTCGATCGAAAGTTACTCTGTTAGATTGCTGGTGTGTGGTGGAAAATTATCCCAAAGTATCTCATTACTTTGCTTCGGATAGCGGCAGTCGACTGAGTTGCATAGAGGATTGCCGGATTGAAGGGGAGCGTCACCGCCGATAACATCTCCGGGGTGCTCTAGCTCTGGATTCGTTCTTATTTCACGTTTCTCATGCGCTCTCAGCTGCTGTGTAATAAGTAAAATTACCTGAATCCCTCGGCCGGACGGGAGAGAGAGAGAGAGGTCAATTCGACGTGTGGCCCATCCATGCGGAGAGGGAGTGGCCGCAATTTGGGAGTTGTCTCGCACCCCGACCGGTGATCCATGCCTAAGCCTCTGCGTCGTGGTTTATGTGGTGCGGAGAAAAACCGGACAGATAAATACGAGCTGATAATGGGCCTCAGACGCCATGGGGGGATGTTGAATGGGACAGGACGAGAAAGACAATTAATGGGAAAAAGTGTCCGACGAACAACGAGTGTTACGCGACGGAAGCCTTTGGCATATTTTTAATGTCCTCGCGGATGAATGGTGTCTGGGTGCCGGCAGCCGGCAGGCAGCTCGGTTGCGGCATGACGGTGTTCCGGGGATAATTCGGGGAAGTTATAAGTGAGGCTGTGAACGAGCGAATGAATGAATTAACATCAATTGTGACTAATTAGGGCGAGTTTTTGGGTCTGCCAGAAAGGAAGGAACCACATTGCGGCAGTTTGAGCAGTTGAAATTATTTTCAAGTAATTGCGCTAAAGATTCATTAGGAGTTGTTTTATGTTCAGGTAAATGTGGTGCGAGCGAAAGAGAAGTTGGGTATTTTATGACACTGAAGGAATTTGTTTGAGCCTTTCTTCTGATTGACCAAGCTTGGCAAAACGGAGTTCCTGGAGATATAGATGGATCGTAGTATTTTGTGGCGACTACGGTGGAAATTAGGGAATGCAAACATACTGCGCATGTAGCCAACTTTACAATTTTTGATTGTCAAATGGCAAACATCGATTTCATTGTACAATTCCTAAAGTACGCTCTTCGCGAGAGCTCTAAGTTGGTGGTGATCTTTGCTATCATATAATTTCCGTGGAGATCGAATTTTTGTAGACTTTCCCTTATGAACAGCGTGTTGATATTCGCACCAGATGCAATCGACTTCTGTTTCTCCATGGTCGAGCTTATTCTCCTTAGAAACCTAACATGCAAGGCTTCAAAATAATTTTCAGAGATATTGGTTCCTACTTAATACTCCATATTCACATTCCCATGGAGAAGTAAAGACAAATAAAAAATTAAGAAATGAAGAAACTTTCAAAAATCACGTTTTCTTACGCAATGGGAGGCTACTCAGATCGGATGTTCTGAGAATCATCCTCAGAATATCCGAACTTTTCGTCAGCACATAAGACAGCGATACTTGGCCGTAAGTCCCTTGAAGAGAAACCTGACTGACTCCAGATTGTCGAATCGATAACCTTATTAAACATATCCCAACGTTAAGAATAAGAAGGCATACTTCAAACAATTAACACACTGGATCTTTTCCTTAATTGTGGCACATTCAAAGCTCAACAAGTTTTAGCTCATCATGTCAGAGGTTGTTTAAAAATACAGGGATCAACTATGAGTACTTTAAGAAAAACGGGGTTAAGTCCAGGTCGTACTCGACAAAGACAGATACAAAGGGTCTAAAAAGATTGTTAATACGAAGGTTGCCTTTTATATTTCGGGATTGGGCAACCCTAGTGTTGCAATCTGGCAACTGCTAGCTGTATCGTAAAGTTTGACATTTTTGAGGTTATACGTACTTAGAATGTTTTGACACACGAGCGCTTTTTATGATGTTTACAGTAACTTTAAAGATTCATCTCGCCCAAAAACTGGAAATAAATCGTAAAAATTTTCGTGCGATTATTTCTTACAACTTTCGACGTGGATTAACTCAACCACAGTGCATCGATGAACTAAATTCAATTTTTGGCGATAAAGCTCCATCAAGGACCAGTGTTTATCGATGGTGTGGTGAATTCAACCGAGGTCGTAGTTCACTCTAAGATGAATGTCGTGAAGGTTGTCCAAAATCAGTTGTTATTCCGGAAACCATTGATTTTGTGCGCCAACTGATATTGCAAGATCGTCATGTGACCTATAGTGATATTGAGACAACCTAAGGCATTAGTGGGACCAGCATACATTCAATATTGCATACACATCTGCCCGTCAAAAAAAATTGTTCGCGTTGGATCCCACACAATTTGTCAATCGCTCAAAAAAAGGCTCGTGTTGAGGGGTCGAAAAAAATGCTCCAAAAATACGATCGCGGTGCTTCGAAACACGTCTATGACATCGTGGCAGGTGATGAATCGTGGATTTACGCGTATGAGCTTGAAAGTAAGCAGCAGCCAACTGCATGGGTGTTTTAAATTCAGCCAAATCCAATAAAAGTTGCTCGCGCACAAAACACTTCCAAACAAATGGTCGCCTGTTTTTCGGAAAAACTAGACATGTCGCAACCGTACCACTAGAACAACGCAGAACAGTCAATTTTGAGTAGTACACAACCATTTGTTTCCCAGTTGTCTTCCAAGAAATCAGGAAAACTAGCCGCCGAACACGGATCACACTTCAACACGACAATGCGAACTCTCACACATCGGCTTAAGCAACTGCTTTTTTGAGCACTCAAAACATCGATTTGATGAGTCATCCGGTGTATAGTCCTGACTTGGCACCGAATGGCTTCTGTTTGTTCCCGTACGTAAAAAATAAAATGAGAGGTCAACGTTTTTCGACACCTGAAGAAGCGGTTGATGCGTTCAGAATGCATGTTTTGGAGATACCTCAATCAGAGTGGCAAAACTGCTTCGACAATTGGTTCAAACGCATGCAAAAGTATATAGATCTTAATGGAAAATATTTTGAAAAACAATAAAGCTATTTGGTCGCCGTGGCGTAGTGGGTAGAGTGCGACGCTCACACGCCGAAGGGTCTAGGTCCGATTCCCAGCTGAACACCAATTTTTCGAATTTTTCACGGCACCACCTCTTTCGAGCTGCTGACAACACTCAAAGAGTAATAACTGTCTACGAAAGCTTCTCAAATTTCGCCGGTCGGAGTCGACAAAAAACTATAGGTCCTTTCTACTCGTGAAAGAACAGTAGCGCGCACAACACGAGTAGTTGATGGGCAAGTTAGGCCTTGGTCCCCCTTTGGACTGTAGCGCCAATAATTATTATTTTAATAATAAAGCTATTTTCGATGATTAATATTTGTTTTTGTTCTCTAATCCCAAAATATAAAAGGCAGTCCTCGTATACGAAAGTGTCGATTTAACTGTGTCTCGTGCATTAGGGCCTATGTTTGATATGCACCCTCATACACTTTCAAACCCCAAAGAAAAAAGACCAATGGTCTTAAATCACATGATCTAGGCTGCCAATTCTGGTCTCTTAAACGCGAAATAACTCGACCGGGAAATGACTGATGTAGCAATTGAATTGTTTCTCTGCCTGTATGAGTTGGTGAAACCACATCCCCTGCACATTCAATTCTTAAATTCTAGGAACGAAAAAATTAGTTAACATTTCACCATACCGAACACCATTGACTGTTTGCGCTTGACCTGACTCATTTTCGTAAAAAAAGGTCCAATGATTCCTCCAGCCCAAAATCCACACTGCACAGTGACACGTTGAGAATGCCTTTGCTTCTCGTGAATTACTCGAGGATTTTCCTCGCCCCAAATGCGACAATTTTGCCCATTGACGAAGCCATCGAGATGGAAATGGGCCTCGTCACTAAAGATGATTTTATCGGCAAAAACAGCAGTTTCATGTTGACAATGAGAATGAGCTGATCATTCGTGTAGCGGTCCATTTTTATTAACCTTATACCTTCTACTAACAAACAATAATAATTTTTCAAATGTCAAAAAATGACAATTCGAATGGCGCTAAATTTAAATCTTGCGTTTTTTTTTGGACACCCATTATTAATTGACTCATTTATCAAGTAACATTATTCTTCTAATGCATTCGTGTAAAGTTTAATATAAATGTGATTATTTATTCGCGTTATATCTCTAGTTAAACAGAATCTTAATGACAACTGAGACGATGATGGTGAAAATTGAGCATCGTTCTGTAATTAAATTTCTCACTAAGCAAGGAAGAAGTCAAGAAGCTATTCATGAAGAGATGATGGCTGTTTGCAGGGGTTCCGCACTTCATTATCAACTGTGCAAAAGTGGTCAAGTGAGTTCAAGAGAGGCATAGAGAGCATTGAAGGCGACCCCCGCTCCGGCGCCCCGGCTGCTGCTTGTGCGGGAGAGGGCATCAAAGAAGTCGAGGATACTTAAGTAAAGGTGAAAATGATGGCAGAGATCACCAAGCTTTCAACTGGTACCATTCACACCATTCTCTGTGACCATCTTAACCTTTCAAAGGTCAGTGCAAGGTGGGAATGCTCACAGCGCCTCAGAAAAAAGTGAGAATCGCAATGCTGTACAGAGCTTTTGGAGATGTGTAGTGAGAACGCAGACGATGTTATGGATCGAATTATTACTGAGGACGAAACATGGGCTCACCACTATGACCCTGAAAGCAAACAAAAGAATATCACGTGTCCAATGAAACTGCTGGAAAAATAGGGTCCAAGCTCAGCAATAGCTTGAAGAGTGTTACAGGGACTCTGATACATCAAAAATAACTATTTGTAGGTGATATGCTGACTTTAAACGTGACTGTACAAGCACCAGCGATGCTAAACGCTCTGGAAGGTGAATTGAGGTGATTACACCTGAAAACGTCAAAAAAGAACACAAAAACGTTTTGGAAAACCGCAAAGGTAAATTGCGTGAAATAACTAACACCTTCAAAATAACAGAAGGAATTGTGTACACTATTCTGCATAAGCTTTGGTCTATGAGAAAGCTGTTTTTGAAATTTGTGCCGCGGTTGCTCACAATGGATTGAAAACAACAAAGTATCGATGATTCTGAGAGCTGTTTAGAGCTGTTTCGGTAGAATAAACAGAAATTTTTGCGTCGATGGATGAAACATGGATACACCACTACATTCCAGATTCAATTTGGCAATCAACGGAGTTCACAGCAGCCAATGAACCACGCCCAAAGCGTCCAAAAGCACAATGGTCGGCTGGAAAAAAGAATACGAATTTTTTTGTTTGTGGCGCCGCTTATATGTCATTCCCGGGGTCCATTAAACGATATCCACTTTTCGTTTTCATTTAAAATCCGGTGCGACTATCCCTTATTTTGATGTCCTTTAAGAAACAGTTACGTCGTCTCTCGGTTTTAACTTGCGCTACACACATTTGACTTGTTTTAGAATAAAGTCATCTTCACATCGAATGGAAACTGTCTCCTGAACCACTCCCACGATTCTAAGAATTCACTTTGAATTCGGCACTTATTCTTATCCAGTAAAGCTTCGTCACCTTTGAACTTTTTGGTCTGGCAATGACGCTGTTTGTATTCGAAGCATAAATCATCACTTTTGAAGTGTCGTGAGGGTCTGGTAGAATCGAGCAGATTCACCATAAATTTCCACAATCACTCGACGGCCCTCAGCTGCACTTTTCTTCCAAAAAAAAATCAAAACTTGCATTTGAGGAAAGTTTTGTTTATTTAAAACAACGTCGGACACTTTCGAAAAACGAAAAGGACAAAAAGTATACTTGTTCCATAAACGCTGGTCCGCACTAGTTACTGCTGACAAATGTCATACCTTTCCAGTGAAGTAGGAAATCACTTCCAGTATCAGAAACAACTTGCGCCATCTCTTGAAAAGTGGACCAAATTAATTTGTACTCCCAATAAATTCATTTCTAAAAAGCTGTCTGAATTCTACTTCTTTTTACAGAATCTTGCTTCATTTCAAATCCTGACAAATAAGTTAAAGAAATTGGGAAGGACATTCTTGCAGTGCCACCAGTCGTTCTTGTAACTATCTTAAAGACACGTTGAGGCATTTTTTGTGAGGAGACTTCGGGCAGACAAAATTTTCTTTTGTTATGTTAACCTTGGAGACTACCACCATTCATCGCTGGAATGCTTCACACCATAATGAGGAGTATAGTATCCATCATCTTAAGAAGTTTCCTCACTAAGGATCGGTTGAAAAATATGGGAAACTTTGATTTCTCGAAACCAACGTTGAAATACTCATTTAGGCTGAAATGTGAAAAATCCGAATGAAGGATCCTTAACGTTTAAATAAGAGAATGTCATTTTCTCTGGAACCCGACTGATTTTTCGATTGAAATATTATCAAGGACTCCTCTGAAAGTATGTGAAAATTGAATATTTGCGAACATATTGCCGAGACGTTCTTTCGACTTCAGAAAAACCAATTTACTTCGATTCCCAAACTAAAGAACATGGAAAGCTGATATGTCTCTGGAGCTCATAACCACCCGTTTCATTTAATTCCATCCAACCGCCCCCCCCCCCCTAAGCAGCAAAGTGACTTCAAGGAAAATAGATCCCCACGAGTGTATGCGGCTCCCTCTCAGTAGTTTGCCTCGACCTTCAGTTTATGCGCACTCTCTTGAATTTCGGTTGGGAATTCCGTACTTGGCCAAGTCCTGACCTTCACTTAGACCTCCCTCCTGTTATGGCTCGCAATCCAATTTCAGAAGAGCTCTCGCTCTCCCACACGCTCTCCTCAGAAACTTGGCACTTCCAATTGCCACCCCCGCTGGTAGACCCTGTTAAGCTGATGAATAAATGCATTTGGCAATAATAGAGGGTGCCACTCATGCCCGCTGCCGTGCGTCGCCCCCCAGTGACTCTTCATTGTTGGATATCATATTTCCTTCATGCATTATGCACAGCACACAGTCGGAGGGAGAGAGAGACTACCTTGGATAACTGAAGGATATCGCTGCTTCCCGCTGTCAGTGGAGTCGTTACATTTACGCTTGGGTGCGGGTAGCGGTGTGTAGGTCTGCCTCGATCTCGGTTTCGGTTACAAAGTTTTCCTGTCTTGAGGGCCATTTACTCATAAAATTACCATCAGCCTATCAGCAGCAACGGCAGTGAGCTTTGCGTCCACGCGGGGTGGCGGTGGCGTTGGCGGCGGTGAATTATTATTAAACGAAAGTGTAACGGCATACCTTGGGCGCTTTATTAGAGACGGAATGCGTTGTCTGCGTGAGGCGGTTGCGGTTGGTTGGCTTAGAGAACATCTTCGCGCGTGGGAAGGTCGGCTGTGAGTTAGTCTTCAGACATCAGCCGTCACCAGCTGCTAAAATGTGACGTTTCTAGCCTCCTGCGCCTCCTGCTCTCAGGCGAAGCCATCAATGTCACGAGAGGGTGACGGTTATGGGGCCAAGCTCATGATTCCAGTGATGATGGCCGTGGATTGGCCCCACCACGTACACTCTCGCAGCATAATCACTCGACCGAAATTCAATGGCTCATTGCCTTTATTCTGTTGGCGAGGTGGGGTGGAAGGGGCTGAAATTCGGTAGAGTATGCTTACAGAAATATTATCCAATTGTATCTGGTTTTTGTAGCGCAGCGATGCGGTGAGGGCAACAGCAACGGCTGTGGAGGTTGACAGGTTTGGGTTGTCTATGTTTTATTTCGTTATCCTGCTGGGTGTCATCCTCTCTGTCTGTGTAACTTCTGGGGGAATGTTCAACTTCAGTGGTGTGGGGTTTTCTATTTTTTTTTCGTTGCTGTTTCCTTTTGCGTGTGCACTCGGAGGTTGTGGGAGAGTTCTGATTAAGATTAAGGGTTGCCAACCCCAGCAGGGAGTGCGTTTACATTAAAAACAATTTGGGAAGTTTTTCTTTTCTGTGTTCTTTTTTTTCGTGCTGCTTCCTGTAACCCCTTCCCACCGCGCTTCTTATTACTTTTTGTTTGTTGTCTTGTGTTTGTTTATTTCCGTGTTTGCTCCCCCTTTGGCAAATGCCTCGGGGGGCAACGACTCTGGGTTTCGGTTTTTGCCGTGCCGCTTCTGCGTGCGTCCTTTGGGGTTGGCTCACTGGAGGAATGCATTAATTGACCTTTTGGGGGAATGTGTAAGTAAGGATTTAAATTGTTTGACTCTTGTCGGTTGGTGTTCGCCGTTTACCAGGGGGTGGCCACGGAGCAGGAGTGAACTGCTGGCAGACACATTTGCATTTGAATTCGATTAAGTCGTCCGGGAAGAAGAGAGAATTAATTTGCATAAGCCTCGTTGCCATTGTTGCCTTTGTGTCTCGAGGATTTCGCTTTTTTTCTTGTTTGATTTACAATTAAATTTTTTTTTGCGTGCACCGCTTTGGGGATGACGACTGGGCCTCTGTTTACCTTGCAATCAAACGTTCATCGGCTTCGGGACATGATTATGGTGGCTGCGGGAGGTGCTGAGCTGTGATTTACATTTATCTAAGTTTAATGGAGTTTACCTGATCGCACTGCTCAATGGGTGAAGCTGGATGGTGATGGCGGGTTTTATTTTGGCCGGAATTTATTGCCGCTGTCACATTCAATTAAGTGGATACGGTCATGAGCCGCCGGGTGGTTATTTGAATTTTAGCTCCTTTCTTTTTTGTACTTATTGGCGACTCCTATTGATTCATGATGCAGCAGCTGAGGGAAACACTTCAGTTCTACGCCACAAAAAGGAGACATAAAACCGACACTTAAACGCAGGATTTAGGACAGCCATAAACGGATTCGAAGGGGAACTCACCGCCATTTGCTACGCATCGCGAGTTGCTCTGCTTTTGAATGCGTGGCAGGAATGGCAATGATGGGCTTCTCTTTTGTGTATTTCTTTTTGTAGACACTTTGAATTGATGTGATGGCATTGTTTGACGTTTGTCATTCGGAACAAGGTAATCAGGGGTCAGAACTCGTGAAGATACTGCGCAGCAGGCACCAATGCAATGAAATGTTTTGTTGCTCGGAAGCTTATTGCTACCTATTACCTCCGAATTCAAAAAAATACGCGTTATTCTGGCTTGCAATTAATTTTATGAGTCACATCTAAGACGGTTGAAATCTGCTCCCTTTTCCCCGGCAAGGAATAACTTTTTAATTCCGAATATCCGAGATAGACAGAAATTTGAGAAATATTCTAGAGAATAACTTCCCAATCACCCTCATCCCCATCCTCATCCTCATCCTCATCCTCATCCTCATCCTCATCCTCATCCTCATCCTCATCCTCATCCTCATCCTCATCCTCATCCTCATCCTCATCCTCATCCTCATCCTCATCCTCATCCTCATCCTCATCCTCATCCTCATCCTCATCCTCATCCTCATCCTCATCCTCATCCTCATCCTCATCCTCATCCTCATCCTCATCCTCATCCTCATCCTCATCCTCATCCTCATCCTCATCCTCATCCTCATCCTCATCCTCATCCTCATCCTCATCCTCATCCTCATCCTCATCCTCATCCTCATCCTCATCCTCATCCTCATCCTCATCCTCATCCTCATCCTCATCCTCATCCTCATCCTCATCCTCATCCTCATCCTCATCCTCATCCTCATCCTCATCCTCATCCTCATCCTCATCCTCATCCTCATCCTCATCCTCATCCTCATCCTCATCCTCATCCTCATCCTCATCCTCATCCTCATCCTCATCCTCATCCTCATCCTCATCCTCATCCTCATCCTCATCCTCATCCTCATCCTCATCCTCATCCTCATCCTCATCCTCATCCTCATCCTCATCCTCATCCTCATCCTCATCCTCATCCTCATCCTCATCCTCATCCTCATCCTCATCCTCATCCTCATCCTCATCCTCATCCTCATCCTCATCCTCATCCTCATCCTCATCCTCATCCTCATCCTCATCCTCATCCTCATCCTCATCCTCATCCTCATCCTCATCCTCATCCTCATCCTCATCCTCATCCTCATCCTCATCCTCATCCTCATCCTCATCCTCATCCTCATCCTCATCCTCATCCTCATCCTCATCCTCATCCTCATCCTCATCCTCATCCTCATCCTCATCCTCATCCTCATCCTCATCCTCATCCTCATCCTCATCCTCATCCTCATCCTCATCCTCATCCTCATCCTCATCCTCATCCTCATCCTCATCCTCATCCTCATCCTCATCCTCATCCTCATCCTCATCCTCATCCTCATCCTCATCCTCATCCTCATCCTCATCCTCATCCTCATCCTCATCCTCATCCTCATCCTCATCCTCATCCTCATCCTCATCCTCATCCTCATCCTCATCCTCATCTTCATCCCGCTCATCACAATCCAACATTGACTGATGCATCAGTGGAACAGCAAAACTCCCAATAATTTTTATCAATTTTACAGACTCCAGCCGATTGTCTGCCTGAATGCCTCCACTCTCTGGGTACTCAACCATTAAACTGACATCAAATGACCTGAACTGGGCAATCTTTCGCAAGTGAGTGATGCTCCTGGAAAGGACCCTCACCGTCGAGCAAAATTGGCTTTGCCCTAAACTCAACCGCAAGAAGCTTATGAATCACAAGCAAGAGGGCTCTCCACAAACTCTTCCCTCGTCACGCTGCGATTCAGTGCGGTTGCCAAGATAAAACTTTCGCTCCCCCGCCGTCCCGCCATCTCCACCGACAAGAAACACAAAACATCTTCATACGTCCTGCGGCCGGTCTTAATTGCACGAAGTACACCACCAAATACGTGACTGCCGGTTGATTCGGACTTTTATTTCATAAATAGTTTTCGCAAAACTTTTCTCGTTTGCATAGTAATCTCAGTCTGAGTGGGTGATGGTGCTTCTGCTGGTGCTCCGTTGGCGTCTGTCTTCCTCTTGCCGGATGCATCTCCAGATTGTTTGCTGGTTTTCAAAGTCATGCCTGGCGGTGGGTTGAAAAGGGGGCCGCAAAACTTTCAGACGGTAGTTTTTGTGCTGCGTTTTCACAAGTTTAACTCCTGAACATTCCACCAGTTGTCGCCTTAACGAGAGCCGAACATCGTTCTGAATGCAGTTCCCTTCCCCCTCCCCACGACTACACAGTGCTGAGTGGGATTCAATGACGCTCTCCAGTTTGGGAGCTAACAAGCTCCGGTTTACCTGTCGTTCTCTTTGTCAGCGTTTATTACCTCATTCCGGCCGGAGGCGGCGCTCAGCATGGTTGCCGCCTTCGGTGGCGCTGGCGAACCTCATGTGTCAACATGGCCGTTAATACCACTTGAAGAATAAATTACTAAAAATAATCGCACGCATTTATTCCGCTTTATGAGGTTTAAGGCTTAACGACGACAGCGACGGAGTGCCAATGCTCGGCGGCGGCGGTGACTCAATGTTCCCTGCCACGTATCGCGCACCTGTGTCCAGGGATGAAACTTGTTTTGTTTCCTGTGTGTTTCTTTTTTCTCGCCCTTGTAGACATGGATATATGGGTGTGTGCGGGGGGTGGGGGTTTATGAATTTTCATTTCCTCGGGTATTCCTAAGTAGATCCCATCTTCGTAAATTGGGTACAGGATTACGGCGAGGAAATTTGTGGAAATTAGTTATTTTTCTCTTCCCCCGGGGAGACGGAGAGGCCATTCGGGTTAGTCGAGCATATGGCCAGGCCAGAGTGGAAAGGAGAGAGTGCCCCACACCATGGAACAACTTAAGTTAACATATCCTTTTCAAGGAATCACTTTGGGAGGGACTCCGAAGGGCCCAAACCACACACCAGGACTGGCAAGGCGATGGCACCGGCACGATGAATGGGAGACAGAAGAGAAAAGAAGAAGAAAAAGGCGAACGGCGAGGAGCGGGAGGCAAAAGTTTACCAAAGATATTATGGACTCTTAAGTATAACGAGGGAAGTCAGTGGCAACTTATCACTGGGGTCTGTGTGGCGGGGCCAGGGTTGGTTTGCAATGAAAATATTTGTGTGGATCCTTGCCAATGGGATCTGAAAATTTCACAGATTAATGTCATCAAAGCCAGTAAGTGGGATGGACGGGGTGGACGGTGGCATGTGGCAGTCAAATGGAAACAATAGGAATTTTGAGGGATTTAGACAGATGAGATTTTGTGTTGATTTTTCAAAATAAATTCGCGTAGAGGCGTTGAGACGTGGAGGCGGGAAGCAGCGTCGATGATCCGTCGATTCATTAGAGGCCATTTTTAAGCCGAGCAAAATGCGCGTGTCAACACAATACAAATCCGGTGAGTTATGAACGACTGCGGGGAGGCAATCAGTTTGCCCTCTAATTCTGCCGAGTGGTGCTCAGTTTTGTGTGTGGGGGTGATGGATGGACGCGGAAGACTGTGTCGGAATGCAGCTGGTTGTGTAATGAGAGAAGCTCTTAAGCTAACATTTGAATTAGAAGTTAAGATTATCCCTCATGACCGATATTACTTTATGACCAAATGAAAGAAAAGTTTTTGTATAGTTATTTAGGTACTTCCTACGTATTAGTCAATACTCTTGGCTTTCTGAGTTCTCTAAAATATGCAACAGAACTTGAAGAAGATGTCGTACGTTTTGCCTCTTCTTTGACAACTTTTCTTGACAACTGTTCTAAACACATGTCAGAATGGAGCCTAAAGCATATTTCTTTTTTCTTAGCGCACAGAAATTTATAAATATGAGGACCAATTTCCTAAGTCTGCTTTTCATTATCTTGACGCACAAGCAAGAAAATTAGAACATGTGGAACATATTATAATAATAATAATTGTTGGCGCTACAGTCCAAAGGGGGACCAAAGAGCTACTGTTCTCTCACGAGTAGAAGGGACCTACAGTTTTTTGCCGACTCCGAACGGCGAAGTTTGAGTAACTTTTTCTTAGGCAATAATTACACTTTGAGTGTTGTCAGCAGCTCGAAAGTTCAGTGCCGTGAAAAATTCGAAAAATTGGTTTTGAGCTGGGAGTCGAACCTGGAACCTTCGGCGTGTGAGCGTCGCATTCTGCCCACTACGCCACGGCGACCACGGAACATATTATTCAATAAATCAAAAATAATATTGGTCCTTCGAGTCAGATTTTGTTTTGGATAGATTCCGTTTCAGTTTACCTGTGTTTACCCATCTGGGTGTTGTGCTTTAATCGGTGGAACCGTTTGACTTCCTTTAATTGAAAACAGTCTTCTTCGCGGGGCTTTAACCAGCTCATGGTGTTGTTGTCGGATTTGGAAAGATGTGTCATCAGAAAGATGCACCGCCCATATGAACAACAGAACTTTTCTCCTCTTAAACTAATTAACATTTCTGTTGTCAGATCCTCTGCTAGTGGAGCCAACAGTTGACTAACCTTGTGTGCTACCCATCTCCACCCCTTATTAGAAAAGTGAACAAGTACACTTAAAAACATTTTCGGAAAAATGTTAAAATTTATTGATTCCTTTGAATTTAGTATTTCCCGAAGCGAATACCGAAAAGTTATAGACACTATGTACACTTGTCAAACTTTTTTTTCCTCTTTCTCTTACAGAACAGAGTTTTTGCAAAAACAAAAAAAAAAAATCCACTTGAAACTTTTGCAAATGGACGTACATGAACAGTACTACATTCAACAAAGTCAGATTTGTAGGCAGCAAAAGCAAACCGCATTCGAAAAAATGTCAAACATGCTGTTGTATTCGGATGAAATACTCATAACTTCTTCTTCTACTTCTTCTTCTTCTTGTGGCACTACAGTCCGAGGTGGACCTGGGCCGCAACCAACATGCCTCTCCAATCGGCACGATCTTTCGCTTGCTGACTCCAGTTACACACTCAAAGTTGTTCAAGGTTCTTTTCCGCTTGTGGGTGCCATCTTAGTCTAGGTCGTCCTCTGTTGCGTTGTGCCAATGGCTCAGATTCGAAAACAAAAGTCTTCCGTCCATTGGCACAACTGGCCGGAGCAGTTTTGTCCATACGCTCTACATGGCCTACCCATCTTAAGCGTTGTATTCGTAGACGTTTGACCAGGCGCATCTCGCTGTACAGCCCATAGAGTTCGTGATTAAATCTTCTTCTCCTGATGCCATCAACACAAACAGGACCAAAAATCGCACGCAAAACTTTTCTCTCGAAAAGACTAAGGGCTTCTTCCCCGGCTTTTGCTAACGTCTAAGATTCCGCGCCATAAAGTAGTACGAGGATGATTATATAAAGCGAGCTTGGCCCTTCCTTGTGGTCGCCGTGGCGTATTGGGTAGAGTGCGATGCTCACACGCCGAAGGGTCTAGGTTCGACTCCCAGCTCAACATCAATTTTTCGAATTTTTCACGGTACCACCTCTTTCGAGCTCCTCACAACACTCAAAGAGTAATAACTGTCTAAGAAAGCTTCTCAAACTTCGCAGTCGGCAAAAAACTGTAGGTCCCTTCTACTCGTGAGAGACCAATAGCGCGCACAACACGAGTAGTTGATGAGCAAGATGGCCCTAGTCCCCCTTTGGACTGTAGCGCCAACATTTATTATTATTAGTCCTTCGAGAGAGGTCTTTATTACTCAATTGCCTCTTGAGCCCAAAGAAACAGCGATTTACAAGAGTGATTCTGCTTTTGATTTCGGTACTGGTCTTGTTGTCCAACTCGTAGTAGAGTCGCAGTCTGTGCTGAGAATTTGGAAGGATCATTTCTACAGACTCCTTAACGGCGATGACGACTCCAATTCCGCTGTCAGGCAGAATGTTCTACTTAATTTGGACGAAGATAGACAAGAACTCCGTCCCCCTGACTTAGACGAGGTGAAGATAGCAATATCCAAACTGAAGTCGAACAAAGCTGCTGGAGCGGACGGACTGTCCGCAGAACTAGTTAAAGCAGCTGGAGATGACCTGGTTGGGCGCATGCATCTGCGTTTGATTTCGGTACTGGTGTTGTTGTCCCTATTTACCGCGGAGCCGAGATAGACGCAGTCCTTGACTACCTCGTAGTTTCTGCTGCCTAGTGTGACCCTACGTCCGAGACGTAGATGCTGTGTGTCCTTCCTTGCTGACAGCATGTACTTAGTTTTGCCCTCATTTACCGCCAGACCCATTTTAGCCGCTTCCGCTTCAATGCCAGCAAACGCCTCATGGACGGCTCGCTGTGTTAGTCCAGTCACGTCAATGTCATCAGCGTAAACCAGCAATTGAACTGACTTTTGGAAGATCATGCCTTTAGTGTTGATTTGTGAGTTACGCACGATCTTCTCGAGGATGATGTTAAAGAAGTCACATGACAGTGCGTCGCCTTGTCTAAAACCTTTTTTGACATTGAAGGTCTCGGTGAGTTCGTTACCGACCTTGACAGAGCAGCGAGAGTTCTCCATCGTCATCTTGCATAATCTGACGAGTTTGCTACTAATGCCAAAACTAGACATGGCCCTGTATAGCTCGTCTATATGCACACTGTCATATGCGGCCTTAAAACCGACGAATAGGTGGTGAGTGTCGACTTGCACTTCTTCAGTCTTTTTCAGGATCTGCCGTAGTGTGAAGATCCGGCCTCTTGCGGACTCTTGTTCTGAAACCACACTGATAGGGACCTCTAAGGTTGTGGACAAACGGTTTCAGACGCTCACACAATACGGCAGAGAGGATCTTGTATGCGATGTAAAGGAGGCTAGTCCCTCGATAATTGGCGCGCTCAAAGGAATGTATTTTCTTTCTTCAGCAAACTAATCGAGTTTCACTGTTGCATTAATGGGAAAGGAATAAGAAAGGAACGTTTATTACGATGACTTAAGTGCACAAAAAGCGGCATATACTCATATTTCCGCACGGAGTGAAAATTAGTGCGTTCAACTTCCGACTCCATAAAAAACCGTTTTTCTTAAAGCAGTCCCCCTTTCACATCCCATTCACCGCCTTGAATGCCTTTAAATCCGAGATTCTTTCCACTCGATTATGCTGAGACGACGTAAGATCCCAGAAACCGAAACCATTTCGCCAGAAAAATAAAATCCTCCACACAGAGAGCATCACATTTCCGCCTCCGTCCACCCATACCTGTGACCCACATTTCCGGTGTCTGTCCAGGAAATGTTGAGCTCATCGCTCAGTCCGCTCTCGTACGTGACCTCGACTACTTTCACCCCCGAAAGTGAAACCCTTTTTTTTTAGACTCGTCCAGGAGCAAATTATAAATAAACCGCTCATTCCTTCATCGCTCTGAAGCACCGAAAAACACGGAGGAAAAGGATATTCAAACTCAAAGGACTGCAACGAGAGGACGAAAGGCAGAGGCAGAGGAGAAAAAAACTTTTCACATTTCCCAGTTTGGTAATGAATGAAAATGAATTAAATTCTGCCTCACTTTGTGCCGGAGATCCCCACACTCTGCAGCAGTACCCATCACTGTATGTTATCCTTTCAGCCACCAGCTAAGCAAACTAAGTCTACAGTACACAACTCAAAGAGTACTCGGGAAATTAAATTCCAACAGCCATGGAGGACTTCAACTAGTGAATGGGGGCAAAAGGAATAAAACGCAAAAAACGTTGCAGAGCAGATTTATGCCGAGCCCGGCGATGGCGCGGGCGACTCGGGCGGCAGGAAGAGCACTCAAAAAAGAAGATAAACGAAAAAAATTTTCCACACGGACGATTTTAATGAAACAGGATTATAATGTCTGGAATTACAAACATTCCACTGCCGCTCTAGTGCAGTAACTACGAGTGCCAGGGACTGGGCATCGAGCTGTCGAGCCGATGTCGACGACGATGACGGCTCTCCGTCCGCGAGTGAAGGATGCGCCGCCCATGAAAGTGAAATCAATGCCTGGCCCCCGACCTTGGAGCGGGCACAGACCGCCTGCTGACATCGAAGATATCCAGCGGAGTTCTTAATCCGGCAGCGATAAGCGAACGGATGAATTTTAATTATGAGTCTCCTTGAGTTGGAGTTGTAAGACGCGGTGGGGGCGACTGAAGACGAAGAAGGATCTCTGCGACCGCGGAGATGGATTTATTTTGCCAGCGAGGGATTACTCTCAATTGTGCGGGGCCGTGTGGGAGGAACGTTTTAATTATATTGAGCCGTTGACACATGACTTGTGAACTTTGTGTCATGTTATCAGGCCCCGCATTCGGCGGCGAGGAGACTAATTGAATTAGGCCTCAGCCAGTGTCTCTGTCAGGCGGAAAGAGTGGATAATAATTCAAAGGGATTTGCAGGATTAGAGGTATTAATTGAATTGTGCTGGTATGCCATCTGGAAGTTTCAAGTTGTTTTGATGGGGAATGCCGTGGGTGGAAATGAACAATGGAATTCATTGTTGGATGTGATTCCTTGTCGCTGGGTGCTGAAGTTTCTATGGGGAATCGATTGTGGAAATAGGGGAAGGATCTTTTTGCCCTTCACCTGTATTCCATTGTAGTCTCCAAATTTTCAAAGTTTTTCTTGAGATGACTGTTCTGTGTGTTGACCGACGTTGGGGGCTACTCGAGCAGCATGTTTGGTTCTCGAAGTACAGCACTTTAATGTCGCGTGAGAAAGGATTTGACGATTTACAAAATGAACTCCTCTTCTTTTTACTTCAGACTCGGAAATAGACCAGCATTATTTCCGATTCTGACACCAGCCAACTTTCTGTGGAGCTTCTGTTAACAGTTTCCGATTCTTATTTTTCCAACTGCTGCAAGGAATGGTCAGGTTTCGCCATCGGAACGCCCAGAAAAGTAATTTTATATAACGGCGAAGCTGCTTGCGGCTTTTCCTCGGATTGCTGACGCCAAACGCCAAAAGACCTTCTCAAATTGCATCTCTTTGAGTCGGCCCATATGATGTGACTGGATTTTGTGATTCACATGATTCACAAATCCCATCCGTGACACTATTTATAGTGTCAACGTAAACACTGATGGACAAAAAACCATCTTCCGGCGGGATGGCGCTTAACAGACCTAGGGTTTGAGGGAGCCTGACTGGTAGTGGCAGCTTGACCAGAGGCTATTATGATGCCACGGGAGGTTGGGAGCTCCTGAACTTCGGTTTCAGCCTGACCACACGGTGGGCAACCTTGTGGGAACATCGTGGTGGCTGTGGTTAGCCATCTAACATCGCGGGTAAAGTCGAGTATAGTCTAGTTTATATTCACCCTGAGCTAGGTAAGGCGGTTAGGGAACTACCCTGACCCAGAGTGGAATTGCATTCTCAACAGGGCGCTCCGGCCCAGTGTGCTTATGAGATTTAAGGAAGGCCTCGAATCAAACCAAGATGGGGTGATTGTCCCTCAAGCATGATCTCAATTTGTACTTGGATAACTAAGGCGTTTAGTCTTGTGTTATATACGACTCTTGGAGCCCGTGATAAAGCCGTTAAAGCAGGTGATCACGAAAAACCAAATGCCACATCTTTGAGTCGGCATTAAACTGCAAGTCTGTGCTGCAAATTTGGGAGGATCATTTCTGCAGACTTCTTAACGTCGATGCCGGCACCAATTTCACTGTTAGGTAGAATTTTCCACTCAATTTGGACGGTAATAGACAAGAATTCCGTCATCCCGACTCAGAGGAGTTGGAGATAGCAATATCTAAGCTGCAGTCGAACAAAGCTGCTGCAGCGGACGGACTACTCGCGGAACTATTTATAGCACTTGGAGATGGCCTGGTTGGGCGCATGCACCAGCTCAGATATGGTCGAAGGAAAGCGTGCGCGATGAGTTGAATCTCAGCGTCGTTCCACAAGAAAGAAGACCCCTTCGACTGCTCCAATTATCGAGGGACTAGTCTTCCTAAGATCGCATACAAGGTCTTCTCTGCTGTATTGTGTGAGCATCTGAAACAGTTTGTTCATAACCTGATGGATCCCTATCAGTGTGGTTTCAGGTCAGGAAAGTCCACAATAGACCAGATCTTCACATTACGGCAGGTACTGGAAAAGATTCAAGAAGTGCAAATCGACACTCACCAGCAATTCGTCCATTTTAAGGCCGCATATGACAGAGATGAGCTGTACAGTGCTTTGTCTAGTTTTGGTATTCCTACCAAACTCGTCACTTTGTGTAGGATGACGATGGAGAACTCTCTCTGTTTCGTCAAGGTCGCTGCTCTGTCAAGGTTGCTGCTCCGTCAAGGTTGCTGCTCCGTCAAGGTTGCTGCTCCATCAAGGTTGCTGCTCCGTCAAGGTTGATGCTCCGTCAAGGTTGCTGCCCCGTCGCTATAGAACTCACAGAGACCTTCAATGTCAAAACAGACAGACAAAGCAACGCACTGTCACGTTATTTCCTAAACATCATTCTCGAGAAGATCGTGCGTAACTCACAAGACGACTCCAGAGGAACGATATTCAAAAAGTCATTTCAATTGCTAGCTTACGCTGATGACATTGACGTGATTGGACGAACACAGCGAGCCGTTAATGAGGAGTTGGATCGCATTGAAGCGGAAGCGGTTAAAATTGGTCTGGCGGTTAATAAACGCAAAACGAAGCATAGCTGTCCTCAAGGAAAGACAAAACCAGCGTCTCGGACATCTCACAAGGCAAAAAAAACGTTAAGGAAGCAAGGCCTCTGTTTACCTGGGCTCCACGGTAAACAGATACAATAAGTGCCGAAATCAAACTCCGTATCACTCTTTAAAATCGCTGCTTCTTTGGGCTCAAGAGGCAATTTAGCGTTGAGCCTTCTGTCGAAAGACAAGACTGTGCGTCATGGTGCGAAAACTTGGACGTTAGTGAAAGCGGATGAGGAAGCCACTTGTCTATTCGAGAGAAGAGTTCGCTTTTATGGCATTTGGGGAAGAAGATTCAACGACGAACATAATGGGCTGTACGGCGGCATACGCTTGCTCAAGCATCTTCGGATACTACGCTTAAGATGGCTAAACCATGTAAAGCGTACAAAATCCACTAATCCGGACAGAAAACTTCTCAAAATCGAGCCATTGGGACGACATAACAGGAGACGGCCTAGGCTGAGATGGGGCACGCAAATGGAACAGAACCTCCACCAACTCGAACTGCGCATATGGAAGCAGCTGGGGAGGGGTCGTGCGCGCTGCATAGACGTGTTGGTTAAAGTCAAGTCCACCCCGAGCCTTTGTCACTCATAGTAGAAGAAGATGAAGATTGGTTTGCCTGAAGAAAACAAAGCGTAGAGTTTTTAAGTCCCACATTGGAAACTCTAAATTTACTTCCACTTCCAAATGGCTTCCACTTTCGCGAATTAAGCGATGCATAGAAGCATTGAGTAGGAGATATCACATGTTTTCACTCTACAATGACTGCCAGGGACATAGCCAAAGAAAACAGACATTTTGGTTCAAAATGATGGATCATTGGCATATGTGGAAAGCTTGTACTGAATTCTGTCATGGCCGTAATGAACCCATAAATCGGCCAACATAAATATTACCCACATCAAATGACAAAATTTGGAGTCCCAAAGCAAGCTGGTTCTTCGAGAGTTGGCTCGATACTCTCCGTAGGATCCAAAGAAACAACTTCATTGCCATTTGAAAATTCAAAAAAAAAAAATACGAAATCTGTCAAATTGTAGGTTTCGACTTCGACTTTGCTGATATTCCCAGGACGACATGCCTTTGGATACTCAAGGCATATGAAAACCTCTTTTTGGACTTTTCTGAATGGTTTCATATCCCCATTCACATTCTGCTTATCTTTCTTTCTTTCCACGAATCCTGTTAAAGCTCCTTCTGTGGATTCGCAGAACATTGCAGCGCTAGGCTGTAGGATTCTCTTACCTGTCTAGATCTACCCGTAGTCTGCCTTTTTGGTGTCCGAAAAACCCGAAAACCATTGACATCTCCTTGACAATGTTTTCAAACCTCACTGTCGCCATAAATGTCGTCCTGGTCTTGTCAAAATATGCTCAGAAATATTGCCCTTCCAAGAAATCGACGATGCCCTCATAAATTTGACGGACAATACCCTGCGGAAGAAAAAATTAAAAACATTCATCCGCTTGAGGAAACACAACCAGCCTCGCTACCACCACCAGCCCGGGCAGGCTAACAAACGATTTCTAAGTTAATTAAGGAAGGAATCGCGGATGAAATGCAAAACAAGGAACGAAAGAAGTCATTGAATGTAAAGTGCTGTCATTTCACTTCCGGCCGGCTGGCGGCCATAGCTTCCACCAAACTTCTTCACAATCACTCGATACACCCGTCCATTCAACGATTACTGCGACAAAAGAAGTTAAATCTTTCCGCAAGCCATCAGCAGGCGTCGCAGCAGACAGTCAAAGTTAAGCGTAAAAACGCTTCCATTAGCATTCACTGCCGCGAAACTTCACAAATAAAACTTTGGAAATGCCCCGCGAGGCCTACTCGAGCGCGCTGTCGTCTTCCGGCGACTCTAAACAGCTCCTCGGCATCATTAGTTACACGCCGAATGAGACTTTCAACATTCAATTGTCCCCGGCCTATGGGCGGCGGTGATGGTGTTGATGGTGGTGGCGGTGTGCGTCCATTAATAAAATTACACAACGCGCCCCCGCGGGCAATCTGCCTGGAACTTCTGCTCCGAGAACAATTTCCACTGCAATTTCCGAAATAAATTTTTAAAAAGTCCGCCATTTCTCACAGAAGACGGGCGGTCATGACCTCTCCATTTCGCCATCCCGCCATCACGCCATCACTTAGGAGCTGCGCGCCGCCAAGAAGGCCCCCCACTCCGTCTTCGTCGCCAAGAAACATCTGGCAATACAAATGGCCTCCGAAAAATCCACTAAGAAATTAATAAGCCCTGAATGATTAACGATGATAACCGGCTAACGCTATCATCATCAGATCCGAATGTCCGTGGCGGTGGAGCGTCGTCTTCGTTGTCGCTGGGGATGGCAGTTATCCCGGAAATCGTTCTTTTCGAGGCGCGGTGGATGGGGGCGACCATGGCTTACGGCGAAGAGGGCAATCAATAATTTGACAGCTGTTATTTCCATTAAACATTTTTCTTTCCAGTTGCCCCCTGCAACCCGGCATCCTTTTCGTCACCACCACCACCACCATCATCATCATTCGCTCGTCTCTGTCTAAGGAAGTAGGGCACAAGGGCCCCCACACACAGGTTGCTGCTAACCCAATTCTGGGGGGGAGAGGAGTGTGAACGGCAGCGCCAAGCATCATTCATCATACGTACACAGCCGGGCCGGTAGAGCTGCTTACGTGAGTGCTCACCGAGCAGGCACTTGGACTCAACGACGGGCCATAATACTGTTCACAGCTTCCTATAAATTACCGAGACCATAAAAAGGATAATATGCCTCCTCCTGCCTAGGACGATGGAGACGCAGCCAGGGCTGCGATAAGGCGAAGTAATTTGTGAACTCCTGGAGGGAGAAACAGGGCCGTCTTGAAAGCGGTGGGCTTAACGCGAGGAGTGTAAACGGCCACTCACGAGTACCTTGAACGACTAGTCGTCAGCCATCTGCCATGCTAACGAGAGACTCTCTCGTGACTAGTAGACAGACTCGCCGCGAGAGGGTTGAGTCATGTTTGGCCATCTGCTCGCCGGCTTCTGGCGCTGCTCCCGGACGCTTTCGAAGCAACAAGATGTTAAGCAAAGTGTATTCATAAATCTTAATTACACGTGTTTTTCGGTTGGGGCGAGCATATTTCATTGCCGTCATCATTACCGTTGTTCTGCATACCGTGTCGGTTGTGTGCCGTAATGCTCAGCAAACAGCCGCCGGAGTGTGGGAATGGGTGGCGGACGTCTGCGACTGGTGGCCTAACTTATGTCCGTTTTGCGTCCGATGTTGATACACACAGGCGACTGAGAATTACGACGATTTTAATGAGGGGGTGGTTTCGTGTGGACCTCCAGAACTGGAACGATTGGTAATGCCTAATTGAGGAGACAATTAAAAACAGCCACTGCTTTGGGGGAGAGAATTGCGTCTGCAATTTCTGCTACCAAAATTCAGGGGTTCTTATTTTTTGAGAGAGTGCATGGCTAACGGTTCGAATGCTACGTGCAGTGATTAACTTTGCGAAATTTTGAACCAATGACTGAGACTTAGGCATGAGTGAGTGATTGTAACGATATCACCAGATGCGGAAATTTGCAAAAAAGAAAAATAAACGAGGTCTTGGACCACAAAGAGAACAGTTGCAGTTGAAAAGGAGCCCGTAAACGGAAGAAACGCGTGAAATTTGTGAAACGGCGAAATCACATTTTTAGAGATGTTGCATAAAAATCATGTCGAGTGCGATCAGCAAATAAGACTGCACTGAGTTCGGTCTTCTAAAAGTCCGACCAGCTGCTGGGTTACACAGATGAAGTGTGATGAAACCAAGCCATCATTCTCATCGCATTTTATTAACGGCAAAAGAGGGAAAACTATTGTATACAGATTGACCATGAAAGCGTGCACAACATCTGTGTCCCGGAAAAAGTGTCACGGGGTGGCTGCTTTTTCGGTTTGCTCACGTGACTTAATAAATAACAAAACTCTCACTAAACTAGCTCTGCACAAGACTCTTTGGTGCGTTAGGCGTTATCAAGAATTAAATGGAAGCCCTTGTCCTTAATCCAAAAGGAAAGCTCTACCTCTAAGTTTTCATTCTAGTTGAAGGTGAAGATTTAACGACGACTCTACGGCCTGTACGATGGCAGGGGCTGCATAAGTCAACCGTATAGGGATACAATTCTCAAAATGACTTCACACCATGCAGCGGTCTCACGAATTCTAAAAATAGAGCAACAGAGGGCAATCCCATGCGACACACAAGTGTTGAGGAGCTAGCCAAATTTGCTGAAATTGGATGTCAATTGGAGTCATGTTGGTTGATACCATGGTCCAACCGGAACTGGATTCCTACTCAAAGAAGAAGAAATAAAATGGGAACGGCAGTCAATATGGCGAATCAATGAAAATACAGAGCGTCTGTAAAAAGAGCTCGGATACAGAGGTCTCCTAAGATCCATAATGAGGTGCTTTCTTAGAGTATTTTACTTGACAAAGTATCCGTTTAGGAAGGCTTAACTGACAAGGGTATTCCCAATTTTCAACAGACGCACATACGTGCAATACTATATGGAAAATTTACAGCAGTCCCACTTTCGTCGACTGAAGCATTAGTAAACTGAGGTTAATTGTCGGTAAGACGATAGACTAACAGTGAGTCCATATTTGAAGCAATAGCTGCAACAGTTTGAGATCAAGGTACAAATGCAAGTGCAGCCCATGAGACCCCACAACAATACATCACTCAGCGTTCAAGTATGCCCAAAGGATCGAGTAGGTTGATTATTATTTTTTATAACTGGCGTGAGCTAAAGAAATTGATTGGTAACCGTGAGTGACCGGACAGCACGGACCAAAGGTATAGAGGAAGTGAGGGCATGAGGTACCGATGCACATTGGCAATGAGGCGGAAAAGTTGTGATGGCCAGAACATTCCATATTTCTGTGGTGCGGCTGAAGAACAACTCCATTTACTTAACTATACGTTCGAAGGTGGGTTTAAGGGTTAACAGCTGGGCATTCCTATCGAAACGAATATTCCTTGTAAATTCTTGAATAGAAGGAATGCAATTGAATAATTCTTTGGAGCATTTCTGGTTGAAGTAGCGATTAAAGGGCAATAAAGAAGCAATATTACTTCTATGTTCTAGCGATTCGATTAACTTCTCAACATTATTGTTAGCAATAAGTTTTATCGCTCGCTGCTGAGTTCTATTTAGTAGATGCAGGGAGGCCGCCGTGGCGTAGTGGATAGGGTGCGACGCTCATTCGCCGAAGGTCTAGGTTCTATTCTCGGCACCACCTCTTTCGAGTTTTTTGGGTAAACAAGCCACTAGATCTGTCTGCACAGTACACTATCCTCGACTTTACCCGCAATGTTAGATGGTAAACCACAGCTACCACGATACTCCCACAAGGGGGCCTACCGTTCAGTCTGGAACCAAAGTTCCAGGGGCTCCTGACCTCCCGTGGCACCAGAATATAGGCTCTGGCCAAGCTGTCACTATAAGTAAGGACCCTCAAAACGTCTTAGTTGGTCTTTTCTCCATGAGTGTTTCCGTCGTCACAGTACGGAATTGATTTTTGAATCATGTCATTCATAAATCGATGTGACTGGAAATCTGGAATTTCGCGAACAGCAATTGAGAGCAAACTGTTCACAACCTCAGAATTGCCGCTCCTCAAATAGTCAGCTGCCGCTTAAACTTCTAACTCAGCCGCTCTGCTGATTGCCGCTTATTGCGTGGCCAGGGCCTTAGGTGTCGACCTATATGTCGAAAACTATTCCTGACAGTACAACCACTCAATGAAAATCTTCTTAAATTTTGGTCTTGAGACATCGCCTAAGAGAAATCAGCCTGTTGGATGAACTTCTGTCACTTTTGCTCCTTGTGTCACTCTGGCTCCATGTGCCACTTTGGCCTCTTATGCCACTTTGGGTCCTTGTGTCACTCTGGCCCCTTGTTTCACTCTGGCCCCTTGTGTCACTCTGACCCCTTTTGTCACTTTGGCCACTTACGTCACTCTGGTTCCCTATGGCACTTTCGCCTCTTATGCCACTTTGGGTCCTTGTGTCACTCTGGCCCCTTGTGTCACTCTGGCCCCTTTTGTCACTCTGGCCATTTACGTCACTCTGGTTCCCTATGACACTTTCGCCTCTTATGCCACTTTGGGCCCTAGTGTCACTCTGGCTCCTTGTGTCAATCTGGCCCCATTTTACACTCTAGCCACTTGCGTCACTCTGGCTCCTTGTATCAATCTGGCCCGTTGTGTCCATTACAAAAATTTCTTCGCACGCCTCTCTCTCTTTTTTAGGCAGTGGAAGCAGAAACCTACTGTCAAGTACAGGTAAAAAGACAAGGAACAGGGCAGGCAGCTCTTTTTGATCCATCCTCCTCACAATCTTCTTCTTCTTTTTGGAGTGGCGCTAAAGTCGACAGTGGATCTCCGATTTAACGAACAAATCAATCCCGTTGCACAAAGAAAGTTGTTTGAGATCCTTCTCAACTTCATTTTAATGATTCTTCTATTGCTTTGTGCTAATGATTTGACTTCAAAGTCCCTCTGGTACAGAGCAGTGCTGCCTATTCTCTAATAAACCTAAAAATCGTAGACCTACCAAGCACACAATGTATGATGGGAGACATAATGTAATAATAATTGTTGGCGCTACAGTCCAAAGGGGGACCAGGGCCTAGCTTGCTCATCAACTACTCGTGTTGTGCGCGCTGATGTTCTCTCACGAGTAGAAGGGACCTACAGTTTTTTTGCCGACTCCGAACGGCGAGATTTGAGAAGCTTTCTTAGACAGTTATTACTCTTTGAGTGTTGTCAGCAGCTCGAAAGAGGTGGTGCCGTGAAATATTAGAAAAATTGGTGTTGAACTGGGAGTCGAACCTAGACCCTTCGGCGTGTGAGCGTCGCACTCTACCCACTACGCCACGGCGACCACATAGACATAATGTCCACATAGTAAATATTCGATTCCTGCGACTGCCCTCCATATGTATCTGCGGTGCTGTAAGAACCACCCCATCAGATGCATTGGACGTCATTCTCAACCTTATGCTCATTGATCTGTTTGCCCAACAGGCTGCGGCTAGTACAGCCATAAGACTGATCTACTCATCACAATGGAACGTGTCCCACGGACACTCAAGGATCCTTCAAAGAGGATCTGAACCTTAGTCTAAAATTTAGGCTTCCCAATCACTGTAGCGTTTCCCAAGCTGAAGTAATGGCCATTCGCGAAGCACTGTCTTGGCTGAAGAGGACTAGTATATCCTCAGCTGATATCATTTTTCTTACGGATAGCCAAGCAGCATTCTGCGCCCTGGAATCTGTCTCAAGAAACTCCAAGACGGTCATGAACTGCCGCACATCCTTGGATGAGATGCCTGAGCAGTTCAACATTAGCCTGTGCTGGGTGCTAAGTCACAGAGACATTCCGGGCAACTGTCAAGCAGACGAATTGGTCAGGCTTGCCACAACGCAACCACTACTTCAGGAACACGAACACTTCGGTATCCCTCTCGCCACATGCAAGTTAGTACTGCATTTGAACGCGATCCATCAGATGGTCTAACCATAATCTTTGTCGCATCTCAGAGGAGGTGTAGCCCTCTCTTGAACCCAAACGTTCCAGACTGCTACTATCGCTCAAAAGATCAGACATGAGCCTGGTCATGGGAGCCATAAACGGGCACTGTCTAATCGGAGAGCATGATAGCAGGCTAGGTGCTCCCTCAAACGATTTTTAAAGGAGGTGCAGGGATGAGGAAGAACCAGAAACTCTCCTACACCTGTTATGCACATGCCCGACGGCCTCGCGCCTCAGACACAAACACTTTGGAAGCTATTCCCTCAACGGCCTACATGACCTCAATAAAACCCCTCCCGCCGTCATTTTAAACTGTATCATCGGCTTCAGCTGGTTTTAGGTTCTTCCCATATGGTGTGGTAGCACAATGGTCCTGTATGGGACTAAGTGTATTCATCAGCCACCTTAACCTACCTACCTACTATTCGGTTCGCTAAGTGTCCAGCGGACAGCAGCTTTCGGTGTGCATCTTCCTCATTCTCAGACCTCAAATCCTGTCGCAATACTAAAAGAACACGAAAGTACAAATTTCTTAAACTTAACAGGCAAGCGAGGTGTTGTAATCCAACAATAAACTGTATGACCCAACCAAGCAAGCATTGAAAATAAAACCAAAGCGTATGGAAGTCATCGATGATAACACTATGAAGAGTGATTTTGTGAACTCCAGCGTTGGACAGAGCTTGTGAAGGAATATCCACGCAATTGGTCTCTTTTTCGTAAGCGAAATAACTGAGACGTTTCAAATTTGTTTGAAGAAGGACTTCGGTAAGGCAATCGGACTAAATTGCCAAGCGGCCAAAATTTTCGAATTCGAAAGTTGAATTTAAACTGCTTGCCAAATTTAAAAGAAAACTGTTTTCCGACCATTTTGGATTTCCTTTCCGCTTAGGGGTTACGTGAGACTTTTTGCAGATTAACTGGCTAAATATTCGTTTTTGCAACGCCTAAACTAAACTCCTGTATCTATTGACACGGTGACTTGGACGGAAAGGACAATGTAACTGATGACCCAGCAGCAACTTTCCGCGGTCATGTCGTCCCCAATTCACATGATGACTCCGTCAAATTCCACAAGACTGCTCCCCAATCGCGCTATTCCCCAGGCGCTCATTTCCACTGGGAAACTCCAAACTCATCCGTAGTTCATAATTCATTCGCCAAGTCAAACTGACATCGCATCATTAGCGCACAACAATTCCGAAGGACTCACCCCCGGAAAGTTACAACTCTGTGCAATTCAAAATCTTTTCAGGCAATGTCGTAGCCAGACGACAGTCTCATCCGCTTCTCACCCCCTGGGCCATCATCAGCATCACCATTACCATCACCATCAGCACCGCCACTATTTTCAAAGTGAGAGTAAGACTGAAAGAATTCCCTTTGTCAGCTATGGTCTACAGGCCGACCGCTTCTTTGCTTGAAAAACTCAAAAAAAAACAGTGTGACCCACTTGCGATGCTGGTCGCCGCCGCTACAGGCCCACAGCATCCGCTTTGCCCCGTCTCACTGCCATAAATTTTTAATGGGTCCAAAGTGGCGTTCGGCGTTTGGCTTGCGCTGCAAACGCGAAACAGAATTCAATCCTGATCCCCTCCCGCACGGTTATCTGTTTTTCATTTGTTTACCTTGTCACGGGAACTGCCACCCCGTGCCGCCTATATCGCAGCATAATGACCTGTATTGTGAGATTGTCAAAGCACAAAGGAATCCCGCCCGCACCAAAATACACGCGAACCGGCGAAAAGACAAAACAACCACGACGTCAGCGTCGTCGTCAAAAAACACACAAACTTCGATCCGAATCGAATTTAAAATTTATTCATGCAAAAAGCTTTTACGTAATGGAATTCCCAAATGCGATCCGAACAAAGGAACGCCAGTCTTATCATTAGGAAACAGCTGGTCCCAATCTTTGTTTTGAGAGATATATCAATAAATTCAACCCCTCTCCGGCAATAAATAACCGTCGCTCACTTGAACTCTCGGTCTTGAAGTAGGCGGTTGGGGGGACGCGGGATGACGAAATGCCACGAGAGGTGGAGATGCCGAGAAGCGACCCATCCGCCGTTGACGGAAGTTGAAGTTGTGAAAGGTACGCACAACCCTTCTAAGTCTCTCGAGTCTCGATGGCGTTCAAGTCGCATAGCGAATGTCGCATGTACGCATTGTGTGGAGCGAGCAGCAGCTCCGAAAGGGAAGAAAGAATGCAGAAAGTTTTATTTTTTTTTGTTTCTTCGTTGCCGTTGCCTTCTTCGACAGGGCTCCCCCGTATTACGGCCTGTTCTTCGCCTTTGTTCGGGAAACGAAAAGTAATCCAAAGAAATTAGACTGCCGGCAAATACTAAATTTTAACGGTAATTGCGAATTGGGGATGAAACAGCAGAGGAACGACCGACCCTTAACGTCGACGATACACAACGGCCAACGGTGTTCCTGGGACACACGGTGTGACGACGGAGTGGTGGAACGCATGTTAAGGAATTTTTATCCTCTTCTTGTTTCCCGTTCATCAAGGGGCAATCATTCTGGCTGCGGGCTCTGCTGGCTGGCTGCTGCAGTTTTTGTTGGAATTCACACATAAAATATCCTCCGATGAAGTGGTCCAGTATCGAAGAGGGCGAGAGGGGGAGTGAAATAAGGAAAATCGACAACAATCCAGATAAAATCATTGGAAACAGTGTGTTGAGCAGGTAAGTGGCCACATCAAGAATCGACGATTGAGAAGAAACGGGATCTCTAAGAGAGTTAAAAGGCATACCAAAAAGTGAATCCCAGCATTGCTTAGAAATAGAAATAGAAATAGAAATAGAAATAGAAATAGAAATAGAAATAGAAATAGAAATAGAAATAGAAATAGAAATAGAAATAGAAATAGAAATAGAAATAGAAATAGAAATAGAAATAGAAATAGAAATAGAAATAGAAATAGAAATAGAAATAGAAATAGAAATAGAAATAGAAATAGAAATAGAAATAGAAATAGAAATAGAAATAGAAATAGAAATAGAAATAGAAATAGAAATAGAAATAGAAATAGAAATAGAAATAGAAATAGAAATAGAAATAGAAATAGAAATAGAAATAGAAATAGAAATAGAAATAGAAATAGAAATAGAAATAGAAATAGAAATAGAAATAGAAATAGAAATAGAAATAGAAATAGAAATAGAAATAGAAATAGAAATAGAAATAGAAATAGAAATAGAAATAGAAATAGAAATAGAAATAGAAATAGAAATAGAAATAGAAATAGAAATAGAAATAGAAATAGAAATAGAAATAGAAATAGAAATAGAAATAGAAATAGAAATAGAAATAGAAATAGAAATAGAAATAGAAATAGAAATAGAAATAGAAATAGAAATAGAAATAGAAATAGAAATAGAAATAGAAATAGAAATAGAAATAGAAATAGAAATAGAAATAGAAATAGAAATAGAAATAGAAATAGAAATAGAAATAGAAATAGAAATAGAAATAGAAATAGAAATAGAAATAGAAATAGAAATAGAAATAGAAATAGAAATAGAAATAGAAATAGAAATAGAAATAGAAATAGAAATAGAAATAGAAATAGAAATAGAAATAGAAATAGAAATAGAAATAGAAATAGAAATAGAAATAGAAATAGAAATAGAAATAGAAATAGAAATAGAAATAGAAATAGAAATAGAAATAGAAATAGAAATAGAAATAGAAATAGAAATAGAAATAGAAATAGAAATAGAAATAGAAATAGAAATAGAAATAGAAATAGAAATAGAAATAGAAATAGAAATAGAAATAGAAATAGAAATAGAATTAGAAATAGAAATAGAAATAGAAATAGAATCGCTCCAACGAAGCAGCGATTCACCGTATCGGACGTTAAAGAGCAAACAGTCTTGGACAAAACTGTTGCCACAATACAATATCCCAAACTAAATCCCATTCTTCTCCGACACACTGTCCCAACAGACACTTGTTCGACGACCCTTCATTATATGCTAGACCGAACTGAGTATCCACCACTGCCATTGCCGCCACCATCGCAAACAACGCCGCCCTCGTCAGCTGCCCTTATTTTAGGAAAATGAAATTTTCAACAGGCCATCTCCTTATTGAAGTAATAAAAGAAGAATGGAGAGAATCGTAGACCGTGGCACAACGAAGCAGTCCGGTAGAAGTCTTTTGAGTGACCCGTCTCGAGCATCTACCCGGATCAGTGCCAACTGGCGGTAGCTGAAAAAGAGATTCATTTAAGAAATTCATGGGCAAAGGACCTAGTCTTGGTATTCTTTTGGGATCGTCGAAGCGTCGTTCGTCGTCTGTCGTCTGTCTTCTGTCGTCGGTCGACGGTCATTGGTCGTTTCTCGTTCCACCATAGAAAGCAATAAACACAGACCGTGAAGAATACCCTCGTCGATCCGATAGTCCTTTTCCCCTCTCGCCGGCCGGTCTGACAGTGTGTCCTTTCATTCATTTAAGTTTTAAATTTTAATTCAATTCTCAGCAGTGACTTTAGGAAATTTCCGAAGGACATCGACAGTGGTGGCAGTGCCTTGAGGCGGATGACTGAACTTCGGCCGGCAGGACTGTGTAATGATGGAGCAAACAAAGCAGGACATCTTGTTTGTCTCCATTGTAATTTAATCAATGATAAGTTGGGTCAAGCCTACAAATCATTTTGGCCGCAAGGACACACCTACACACGCAGGGATCTTTTTCTTCATCTTCGTGGTGCTTGTGAGCACGCCGGCCTATTGCAATTGATTAATGCGTAAATGTGTCCGGAGCAGGACGACACTGCTGCGGAGGGCGGAGGGAGAGTGGTGGTGAAGTGGTCTCGATGCGGCAGAAGGATATTTGGGGGAGGAGAGCATTCGTCTCGGTGTGTGTGGTGTAGTTTTGTTGATGATTAAATGCCGGTGCTTTGAGGGTGCCTTAGGTTAAGTGGATGTGAGTCGGTGGGGTTGGGTTGGATGCTTTGTTCTTCGATGGTATTTAAACTTTTATGGCGCTCGAGAGGCGTGGACGAGATGGTCTTTGCTCTAATGGCATCTAAATCACCCGCAAGCTCACCTCAAATGCTGTGAAGAGGTTTGCGCACAGATATCTGAATGCCATTGGATTTGTTTCCCCTCGCAAATTGATTTTGATATTCCTGCTCTGTAGATGCTGTGAACGAGGAACTGTCCATTGGACCGCCTCCAGCCTTAAGTATGCGGTCTTGTCAGGCGGGAAGTTTCCACGGCGTCTGCAAATGAAAAATGAGAAAACAGCAGACGAATGTTTTGGTTCTTGAATGTACAAAAGATTAGTGGCTGATGTCTGTTTGGAAAGGGGAAGGTTGATGATTTGTCAGGCTAGGACTAAGTTTACATCGAAAATGACAGTGTGCATAGGAGATGAGTACACATGAACTCATTTTCCTATTCTTATCAAACACGCAGGACTTTGTAGAAAGACTAGGCCCAGGTAGGTTAAGGTGGCGAATGAATGCACTTAGTCGCATACAGGACCATTGTGCTACAAGACTAGGCCCAACATAGGCCAAAAACGAGCTCACTGAATACCTCTCTCGACGTAAATTAATTCAGAAACTGTGACGACTCCAGCAAACGTTTTAAGGACAATTTTCGAGTTTGCACGTGCAATGTGAGGTCCCTTAACAGACCACTTGCAGACGAACAACTTGCAAAGGTCCCTGACTGCTACAAAGCAGACATAACCGCCATTCAGGAGATGCAATGGGATGGGCCCGGAAAGAAAACGATGAAAGACTGCGACATATACTGCAGCGATTGCTACAAGAGGGAAGGCAGCACTTATTCGGGTGCGGATTTGTTGTTCGAGGCAGACTTAGACAAAAAGTCTGGAGCTACGACCCTGTCAGTGAACGCCTGGTTACAATCCGCATCAAGGCTAAATTTGGGAACGTCAACCGAATTTCCACCCTCGAACCGGCAGAGGAGATGGATGACAACACCAAGGATGACTTCTATGATCTCCTAGCAAGAACATACGATCGATGCCCCAGCTACGACACCAAGATCGTTCTAGGAGACTTCAACGCTCAGCTGGGAAAGGAAGACATCTTTGCCGGAGTCATCGGAAAACTCAGCCTGTACGACAACAGATCCAGACAGGGGATCAGGTTGTTGGACTTCGCCTCGGGGCGGAAGCTCTCTGTGGCTAGCACGCGGTTCCCTACTTGAACATTCACAAAGGAACCTGGCGATCTCCTGATCAATCAACCGTCAACCAGATTGATCACGTTGCGATCGACGTCAGACACTCCTCCAGTATTCTCGATATCTGAACCTTCCGTGGTGCAAACATCAATTCGTATCATCACCTTGTTGTAGCTAAGGTAAGAACCCGGGTATTGAGAGATCACAGGGTTCGAGACAGGCCAATACGATTTGACGTCGGAAACCTACAATCGCAACTGACCGTTGGGAACTTTGCCGATCGGGTCTACCGGAAAATAGCTCAGATCGTGATGGCTGAAGAGGCATCTTGGTTGAGGCCCAGGTCCATCCCGGACTGCAGCGCCAACAAAAGAAGAAGAAGAATATGTAGTAACGAACATCAGAATGTTACGGAAGCGAGTTCAACACGATGATTCCGAACCTAGTTGCTAAGCAAACTTTGTTCGAGCTTATTCTCTGAAGATACAGGAGGAAAATGCTCAGGTACAGTGTGTTGTGTGTAGAATGAGGCAACGTGAAAATTGTATGGTTGCGCAAAAAATATGGCAGGAGTCCCAAGATCAAGCAAAACAACTGGAAAAGAAGACAGCCTTTTATACAGAGCTTGTACTGCCAACCCATTTACGACCTCTAGGCAACTACAGAGTTCTGTACTAGAATATTATAATTTTTCTGTGTCAGGTAGTACAATACGAAGACGCCCGCAAGAAACACTTTGAGAAGATGCGTCGCACAAACAAACCATTCCGTGTCAAACAAAACTTTAAGAGCAATGAATTCGTTTGCTTAAGAAAACATTCATAAGTCGATAAGTTTTTGGAAAAATGTGCAGTGGAGTGATGAATCAATGTTTTGCAGATTCGGAACAGACGGGAGAAATATGTTTGAACCACCTAAACAAAAATACAACCCTAAGAACATTCTAAAAACAGTAAAGCAGTTTGGCGGGAGGGTAATGGTGTGGGCGGCTTTTTCTTGGCATGGCGTGAGACCAATTGTGAAGATTTATACCAAAATGGATCAACACCTATAAAAACAGATAATTGAAGAAAATATAATTCTGTTTGTGGAAAAAAGGATGCCACTAATATGGCTTACTTGAAGCACCATTCACGCTTATTATAAAATTACCTCGACAAAACTTAAGGAAGCCTTTGCTGCTGCAAGTTAGTTGTTATACAGCAGCCAACCTTGTACCAGAGCCAGGCCCTCATACAGTCAATCATGGTTTACGGTTGCCCGGTCTGGTTCAATCTAAGTCCTTCCCAGATGGAAAAGATGAGGGTATACGAGAGGCAATGTCTTCGGATCTGCCTCCGGTTGTATCGAACACCTAACTCCGATTACAAGAAATTCTATCCCAACGATGTTTAATAAAACGAGGCAAACCGTACCAGGATAGAAAATTTCAATTTAAGCTGACTCGAGGGCACATTGCACGAGAGATGACTTCATCCAAGAGCCTGATCTTGGGGCGTATTACCCCAAACTTCATGTACCATGAAAATGTGCGTCTAGCGAACTTATATCTCCTGAAGCGTTTCTTTATTTAGGCTTCAAAGGTCTAAATGGGGGCACGGAAGGATGTCCTATCACCTTCCATGTCGCACGCCGAACGGTGGATAGGCGACTCCAATACGAACCAGATTTCGCTCGAAGCCAAGAGGAACTTCTTCGGTTCAGTAGGGCGATCAACATCGAAGATTATATTGAAACTGCCAAATCAATAAAAGGGGCTGAATCTTGGACCCAGATTCAAATAGCCTGGAAATCTATTTCTAAAGAACGGCGTCAAGTGTTGGTGGAAAATAAAGGTTTCCCAGCAATATATTGACTTCCGTGGTTATAAGTATAACGTAGTACAATGTAGTGTGCTATTAATGTGGCCAGAGAGGATTTACAAAAATTATTTCTACCTTTCTTATTTCCACCCCAAAGGTTCCCATCTATGTTTTACTTTGTAGCGTTTAAGATTGAATAAAATTGAATAAGATAATAAGTACGATATATAATAAAAATAATTGTTGGCGCTACAGTCCAAAGGGGGACCAGGGCCTAGCTTGCTCATCAACTACTCGTGTTGTGCGCGCTACTGTTCTCTCACGAGTAGAAGGGACCTACAGTTTTTTGCCGAATCCGATCGGCGAAGTTTGATAGGTTTTCTTATAACTCTTTGAGTGTTGTCAGAAGCTCGAAAGAGGTGGTGCCGTGAAATATTAGAAAAATTGGTGTTGAACTGGGAGTCGAACCTAGACCCTTCGGCGTGTGAGCGTCGCACTCTACCCACCACGTCACGGCGACCACAAGTACTATATATAACGTCGCCAAATATCTCCTTTCCGACTTTTTGGATTTTGAATTTATCGGATATGTACAAAGCGCTACAGGGCTCGTATCTGGCAATAATTTGAAAGGTCCCGACATAACCTACAAAACGACGCTATTCACAATTAGTCTGCATATTGCAGACTAATTGTGTATATAAGTGTAAACATGAAGGTCACTAACGCCGAAATTCGCGCTATTTTAAAGTTTTCCTTCGTTAAAGGTCCCGCCAGAGAAATGTTCCGTGAGATTAATGGTGTTTTGGGGGTTGCTACTTTATCACTTCGAACCGCGGAGGAGTCGTTTCAATGATTCAGAGCCGGTGAAAACGACACCATGGACAAGCCAGCCGGCGGAAGAACTGTGACGACGAATACCGATCGAATCATGGAAATCATCGAGTAAGAGCAGCATGTGGCATCTTGTGACATCGCCCAGGAAATGGGAGTTAGTCACCAAACCAGCCTGGAGAAGGCTGGCTACTCTGCAGTCATCAAACCATTTTATACCATCTGCAGAAGGCTGGATACAAGAAAACAGCTTGATGTTTGGATGCCGCATGATTTGACGCAAAAAAACCCTTCTGGACCGATTCAATACCTGCGATATGCTGCTGAAACGGAACGAACTCGACCCATTTTTGAAGCGGATGGTGACTGGAGAAGAAAAATGGATCACATGCGGCAATATCAAGCGAAAACGGTCGTGGTTGAAAGCCGGTGAATCGTCTCAAACAGTGGCCAAGTCGGGATTGGCGGCCCGAAGGTTTTGCTGTGTGTTTGGTGGGACTGGAAGGAAATTATCCACTATAAGCTGCTCCCAAATGGCCAGACGCTAAATGCTACCATCTACTGCGAACAATAGGACCGCTTGAAGCAGGCGATCGACCAGAAGCGTCCAGAATTGGCCACCAGGAAGTGTGTAGTATTCCACCAGGACAACGCCGAACTACACACTTCGTTGATGACTCGTCCGAACTACAGGAACTCGGATGGGAAGCCTTTTTCGCATCCACCATATAGCCTGGACATAGCGCCAAGTGATTACCACCTGTTCCTGTCCATGGCGAACGCCCTTGGTGGTGTGAAGGTGAACTCAAAAGAGGCTTGTGAAAAGTGGCTGTCCGAGTTCTTTGCAAATAAGGAGGGGGACTTCTACGAGGGGGATATTATGAAGTTGCTGTCTAGATGGAAACAGATTATCGAAGAAAACGGCGAACTAAATCCGATCACACTTTTTATGAAGCATTGAATAAAGAGCAAAAAAGCGGAAGGGAGATATTTGGCAACCTTTTATGTATATAAATTCATCGCGTTAGCTTTTTATTTATTAAATCCAAAGTGTGCTGTTTATGTGTCCATTACTGTAAGCCGATAGCTCCTTTAAAAGTGTTGTGTCAAATACAGCCCACAATGTGCCATATTTAACATCATGCGATTCATATTTTTCGCAATTTTAATAAAACTTTAGCAATGACAAAAGAAAACGTATTTTAATTAATGTTTCCCTTATGTTCCCGTATGGCGCGACCTTCCACAGGGGGACCAAGGCCTAGCTTGCTCATCAACTACTCGTGTTGTGCGCGCTACTGTTCTCTCAAGAGTAGAAGGGGCCTGCAAATTTTTGCCGACTCCAAACGGCGAAATTTGAGAATCTTTCTTAGACAGTTAATGCTGTTTGAGTGTTGTTATCAACTCGAAAGAGGTGGGGTCGTGAAAAATTCAAAAACTTCGTGTTGAGCTGGGAATCGAACCTAGACCTTCGGCGGGTGAGTGGCGCACTCTACTCACTATGCCACGGCGGCCACAATGTTACCCTTACCAGAGAATAACTTAAACTCCCAAGTACAACGGTGTAAAACATGCTTGCCACTTTTTATCTTTTCGATCTGAATTCTTTCATTGTTTTCGTTGCCTTAGCATTTGCTGACTGTTTTATTCAAGAAATGTTTGATTACTGAAATCTTCGTACCACAACATGCATTGATTGCGCTAGGTTAACAGTGAATATCTCATAATAATAGATTAGCTCGTTAAACTTCAGCCCATTTGATTAACTCGTTTAATAAGCTCGTTAGATTAGCTCGTTAAACTTCCGCCCATTTGAAGAAGTTTTTTGCACTTCCTCCTTAATTTCTTCAAATATTCATCGAATCTGTTCATTTTTTCCCATTAGCCCGAAGAAACGTCTCTCTCAATTAAGTCCCCAAAAATGACTATCTTCATAAAGCCCAGACTTCAGATATCTCCCAACACAGGAACTGCTTAGGTGGGAATCGATCTGAAAGCGACTTCATTATGAGTGTTTAAATACATTCAAAATCTGACCCAAATTCAGCCAATTGAAGTTCCGCTCGGCCAACATGCTAACACACCGACAAAGTGCCACATTACTAATTAAAGTGCATCAAAACGCTGTCGGTCGGCTGCTTCTCCGTCGACAGGATAACCCCAATCATGATCCGCACATACGAAGCCAATTAAAATGCATCATTCCAAATGCATCAGCACCCCGTTGCGCTCCAAATCACGGATATGCTGGCCTACCATCAGCCACACAACCGTATGTGCGATACCGCAGCAGTTATCCAACCAACCACAGCGGTGCCAGTCAAAGTGCCAATTTCTGGTCCGCAAGTTTTGCATTAGATCTCATCGTACCTCCGTCAAAGCAGATGCACACGAAATTTTTCCAGGACACTAAAGTGTATCTCATCAACGTTTGTGTGTGGCAAAGCATTCATCCTCTCACCCTCAGCACAGAATTTGTGTGAGTGTCTGTGGATAAGTTTTAACTTTTGATTTATCTTTTCCTGTGGTCTTGAGGTTTCTGGTCTCCTTTCGTCCTTTTTCGAAGAACTTGACTTTTTTCCCAGACTCCGTCTCGCACGCCCGTCCGTCGCTCGCAACTATGTGTGACCAGATACATTTCCTAGATTAAATGGAACACCGGAAGGAGGACCACAAGCACGAAAAAAAGGACACAACTTCATCCACAACTTCGTGCATGTGGGCAATGGGAAACAAAGGGACTACAACAAAAGATCGGAAATCATATGAAATCAGTGAGACAAAGGGATTACATCCGCAGCAGCCGCAAGGATGTGACCGAAAGCGAGGGAGGCGACGCACACTTACACACGACGGGGGGAAAGAACTTTAATTATCCCTGACTTCCAACTGTGCGACGAACGGCAAGGACGACCGAACGACACATACGGCATACATCACGACCCCGCACACACATAAGTGCCCACTTGGATAGGAAGGGGAGCTTCTGGCTCGCCCCCTTCTCTCTGTGTTTGAATGATAAATTGCTCGCAATAAAACTTATGACTTTATGTCCACGTAGCCTGCCCACCTTGAGGTTTGCCCTCAGTTCAACCCTCCGCCACCATGGCACACTTCTCCTCAAAGACATGTCAGGAGAGGATTAGTTGGGCGCTTTCTCCAGTGCTCAAGATTCGGTGGCCTAACTGCAGGCTGGACAGGGGTCCTGGACAGGATGGGGATGAAGGGCAAGGAAATGTCATGCCGAAGAATGGCTGAAACACAGCTATTGTCCGAACTTTTCTTCGACGATAAAGCTAACTTTGGCTCTCCTTTTGGTTTCTCCGTTCGCAGCTGATACGAGAGTTTCGGGTCCTTTCACGCAGCAGGGTGAAATTTGTGTTTGAGAAAAACTCATTTAGTTTCCCTCCGCCTCGCTTCCCGACCGAAGGGAGACTGCCATCACCAACTGGTTGAACGGAGGGAAAGAAAACTTTAAGGACCTGCAAGGTGGACCTGTGCTGTGCCGAGCAGAAGGACGAAACTTCTTCCACAACTTTGGTATTGGTTCTTTTCTTCCTTGAAACTTGCAAAGACTTGCGTGCGTGGGCATCCTCTCCGCCCGATGAACTTCAATGGTGTGTCGGGGACCAGCTGGGGGTGGGGAAAGTTTTAATTTCCAACCACTCGTTATGGTTGGTTTAATGCGATTTTGGTCAAGAATATTCTAATATTCAGAATAATGCCAGCTGATGGGGGACTTAGGATCGGGTCGGACGAAAGGATTAAGCGGGTTCAGTGGATGCGTGCTCACTTGTACGTGCCTAACCTCGACGCCTGGAGATCATGGAGTTACAAACACCTGGAGTTGACATCTACATCCCAAGTGCCCACCCAAGTCAACAAAGAAATGCAATTTTTTACATTTTTCCTTTGAAAAGGACTTTTTTTATTTTTCACTTTTTTTTTCATTTTTCTATGAAACACAATCTCTGCTCAAATGCACTACCGATTGTTCCTGGCAAGCGCTGCCACAGTTGCAGCGACTACATGTCAATTTTTAAGGCCCCTTGCAACGTGCCCGTTATCCCCCCTTCATCACGTCCCCTGCTACTTCCTGAGGACAGAGGAAAATCATGAGTTCTGCAATTTACCAGGGCCACCAATCGGGCGAGCTCACCTTCAGCTGCCGCTGGAGCTGACTGTACTGCATGCTGTTGCATGTCTTTCTGATCATGTTGAGGAGCTGTGTTAGCTCCTGCAAGTCGAAGGACTTTCGAAGAATGATGCACTGATGTGCCAGCTCTTTGTTTCCGATGTACGCGACCACGCCGGGAAACTGGTTGTTCTCTTTCCACATGGTGTCCTGGTAGCGAACGATTGCAAAAACTAGGGTCAGCGCATCCTCGTAGTACTGAACAAGGAAGTAGGCGGCATCGAGACCGATTGTCTCGACCTCATTGTCCTTCTCCTCGCACTGAAAAATTCAAGTGTTTCAATATCACATCTGCTTGGTAAATTTTGGGCCATTTAGCTTACCATCGTCAGCATCATCATGTGGTCCTGGACATACTTCAGCTCCTCTCTTAAGTCATGCTCCGATTTCAGGATGTGCAGCACCTTGAAGGGTTCATTCTGCTCCTGCTCCCCCAGGCCCAAGAGGATTCCCTTCTTGAGTGGAGCGCCTGGCTCGGGAGTGGGCTTTTTACAGCCAACCATCACAATTCGGACCTTATCCGTGTATTCGCCCTGGTTTACCAGGGCCCAGAATTCTGGAAAGTCTGGGCTGGTCGACTCCATGACCATAAAGTTCAGCTCGTTCTCCACGAAATTGCGATCCGTGGAAATGAGGTGCAAGACGCCGGATCGTTCGACGCCATCGATCATGTAGCGGAGTTTGCCTTGCAGGAGATCTACACTTCCGATCACATCTTCGCACTGAATGACGTTGTATCGATTCGCCGGCAATCCATCATCTTCCACAAGGATCCACGAGGGCGAGCCTTGAATGGGCATGCCGGCCGGCAGCTCGACCTGCAAATTTGCGGCCAACTCGATCGGTAAATCGGCGGATTCAGCTTCCATGCCTGAGTGCGTGTCTGTAATACTGAGCACAATCACGCTCCTGGGTCCCTATTTATAGGTTATGGTTGCACCACTTAGACGGCGTTCCAGAATTTGCGGGAACTTCCAGTGATCGGGGTCATTAAAATGGATTAGAGGCTGAAGATCCTTAAGTAGCGGCTGTTGCTTTTATTGGACATCGAAGGACGAGCAAATTTTCAGTCGCCGTGCAGGTAAAAGTTCGCGGAACAGTTCACTTAACATACATACCTCGTTCAGCGGCTTAGTGGGATTGCCTGAAATTACGGTTATGACTTCTGCAAAATTGTTTTGTTGTTTAGAAGGTATGAACGGATGTATGCGATCGAAGAAAACTGCACTAGAATGTTATTAAGGGGTGCCTGGTCTCCGTGTTTAAGTTAGCGTCTTACGGTGGGTCAAAGCGCAATAAAAGCAGCTCAATTTTCCTTCCCGAAATTTGGTTACTTCTACAGATCAAAGCGTACTTTTCTATTCCGAGAAAATGAGAACTGTGTCTGAAGCCGCGTTATGTGAAATCACCACGTTTACGTCGCGGAATTGCCGACAGTCGCCCTCTTTGCTTAGAGAGCGAATGAAGTTATGAAGACATAGCCATATACCTGCATTTCAACTCGGCCGTGACAATTGCAAAGATCATCTCTTCTTCCGTTGTTCATGCAAACGGTCATTCCCTTTAAATTTCAGGTAAAATCAAGTTTTCTTTTTTTTTATAGACGGCTAACTGCAACATTCAAATTTTTCAAACAAAATCCTTTATTTTAATGGTGTGGCTTAGCGAATGTTTGGTTTCACACAGGTGTTGGGAATAGAACGACAAGTTTTCAGTTCTGCGATGTATCCGAAAGCTGCTTTGATCAATACGACACGCTAACAAACTAAAGACGAGCGAAGATACCGTAAAAACTCGTTTCTACTGAAAACGTTCAAATGGCTTTGTGATCACTATGCTCCCTTGGACATTCCTGAACTCTTCTCATTTATTCAGTTATGTATGTACTTTCAGAATAAGGCCGGAGTCTGACTCTGAGCAATCTTCAATTCCTGAAAGTTCATCAAATACTGCTGTAAGTCATCGAAAAGGAGCTGTTTTGTATTCACAAATTATTGGTTTGTAGACTGTCCTTTTTCTTCTTCTATATTTTGCAGCTCGGGATTTGTGCAGTTGCTTGATGTGGCCACTCTGGTTTGGGCGACAACACACTTGTCAGCACCTTGACACAACTGGTACCGTTTTAAGACGTCTCCCTTTCCCGGATCCGGTTTTGCTTCTTAATAATAATAATAATAATAATAATAATAATTGTTGGCGCGACAGTCCACAGGGGGCCCAGGGCCTAGCTTGCTCATCAACTGCTCGTGTTGTGCGCTTAACTTTTCTCTCACGAATAGAAAGGACCAACAGTTTTTTTGACGACTCCGAACAGCGAAGTTTGAGAAGCTTTTCCTTAGACAGTTATTACTCTTTGAGTGTTATCAGCAACTGGAAAGAGGCGGTGCCGTGAAAAATTCGAGGTGTTCAGCTGGGAATCGAACCTAGACCCTTCGGCGTGTAAGCGTTGCACTCTACCCACTACTATGCTCGATTTTTTGTGCACTTGTCATTCCTTGTAACCATCTCGCTTAATTTGTTCTTTGACCGCCACAAGATCCCATGCAACGATCTGCAGAATTATCATCAAGTCTCTGAGATGTAATAAATGGTCTCCTTCGTCCTTACGCCTCCCCTTCGCTTTATCATGACTGTATCTCGCTGTATTATATCTCTGAAATGCAAGTTTTAACTGCTTTGTAGAGCCTTTAAGCGGACAAGGACGTGATGTGCCTTTTCCAGGACTTGCCTTATATTCAATTTATGATCTATCGTTGATTTACTGGGCCGATCAATACGATGTAAGATATATTAAAACACTCATACAGAAAGACCGACAGTATTTTTAACGCGCCAATCAAAATGAGGACTGCGGTAGTAGTAAGATAGCTTTGATGGTACAAACTGGTTGTCTGTCAATACGTAAACAAATGTGAAAAAGCAAAGTTGAATGAAATTTCGAAAAGCACTGTCAACAGCAAACATTAGAGAGGACAAAACCTAAATAGAGATGAAAATCCTTATTTCATATTATATTATAAAAGTCGACTTGCCAAAAAATTGGTACGATCTCATCGGAGCTCCACAATTTAATACTTTATTTAGATGGCATGTTATTGAAACCAGGTATACAAATCATTATGCCTAGAAGCAATATAAATTTATAATAGCAAAAACACATTTACAGTGTCTACAAAAAAGTAACCTGTCTGACGTAGGCAAGAAGACGAATAAAGGTGAGGCAAATTCCTGAAGAAAAATTACTAGGAATAAAGGCACACATAACATCATCAATGACAATAATGTTGTTGTTTTGCTTACTGAAACGCGTTGAACACGAATTTTAATATGGATTTTTAGCGAGCGTAATTTGACAAATGTGGACAATGGAAGATCTACTGTGCCCCGGAGAAATAACACACAAATTAACTGAAATCCTTCTGCCTGGTAGTACAATGGACCAGTATTTGAGTCTAAGCGCTCCAGTGCAGTATATCCCAACCTCCAAGAAAAGAAATTGAAATCATTAAAGAATATGAAATTCATGCATAAGATGTGTAGTAGAATAATGTCAGAGAAGAAAGAAAACGAGAATCGAAGAGAGAATAGTAGTATAGATCAAAACAGAAGAGAGGACTGTCGGTTAGGTCAGGGAAACAATATTGTAAGAGGACAGTCGATAGAGGATCGTTAATCATCCAGATCATTAATAAAGTGTCTGAAGAAAACCGAACTTTGTGTTTTTTTTTTATAATCATCCCTTACAGATGCTAGGACAAAACCTTTTCATAAAGAATCAGAGACTCCCATTCTAAGGTTTACATAACGATATACCCTATCCAACAGCGGATCGATTTTCGCTGTTGGATAGAGTATATCGTTTTGTAGATTAAGCGATCAATGATTAACAACTCCAACTTCAAAAACTTAAACTTGACAGCTTACATATCAAGAAAATAAAAGAAACACCGCAATATATGAACAGAAGACACTAGTGGAAATAGTGGAAACGATAATTCCTACAAAAAGAGGGAAAACTGTTAGTCAATTTAAATGCGAAATAATTATGGCAATCCTAATCAAAAAGATTGTTCACTGAGATTTAGCATGAAATCAATAATGCATCTAATAACATGGTCATTGACTGCAGGAGACATGCTTCCCAATGAAATCCCAATTCCGTGTCAAAAGACACCTTAGAACTGACTGTCATCAATAGCTCTGCAGGTCACGAAAGTCAATAAATCAAAGTTAACATTTTGAAGTCTCCCGAAATGACGTTTAAAATGTCATTAGTGAAAGTTACTTTAAACCAAAAAACACTTTGTGTAGCTTCAATATTTTCGTTGAGCTTGTTCGTCCTTCTTCTATCAAGAGAATTGAGTATTTCTCGGGTTCAATGTCATGTTATCATCTTCTGTAAAAATGGAAAATGTAAACTAATAAAGTGACAAACTGATATAGCACACATAGGAGAAATATGGAAAAAAAGAAAGTAAACAGTAAGAGTAATTATAATAATTGTTGGCGCGACAGTCCACAGGGGGACCAGAGCATAGCTTGCTCATCAACTGCTCGTGTAGTGCGCGAGTAGAAAGGACCTACAGTTTTTTGCCGACTCCGAACGGCGAAGTTTAAGAAGCATTTCCTTAGACAGTTATTACTCTTTAAGTGTTGTCAGCAGCTCGAAAGAGGTGGTGCCGTCAAAAATTCGAGGTGTTCAGCCGGGAATCGAACCTAGGCCATTCGGCGTGTGAGCGTCGCACTCTACCCACTACGCTACGGCGGCCACTGCTACATAAAAAAAATTAACACAAATCAAATGATGAGTAAAAACAAACAACGACTATTTCCTGTATTAACAAACGCAACATTTAATAGTAACAAAAGTATAACAAATTTAAACTTTAACTATAAGCGCTATTAACTATACAGCAATAGTACAATACAGCTTTTTTTCAACTAAATATTACGACTTACATATAATATTTTCAGTTTGATTTTTTTTTTTTGCATCCAGTCTTCTATTTTACTATTTTCCAATACACTTACCTATTACAAGGGTTACCTTTTCTATTTCGAGATTAGAAAACAAAACCACATATATGTCATCGAAAATAGCTTTATTGTTTTTAAATATATTCCCCATTAAGATCTATGCACTTTTACATGCGTTCGAAGTGTCGAAGCATTTTGCCACTCTGGTTGATTTATCTCCAAAACATGCATTCTGAACGCATCAACCGCTTCTCCAGGTGTCGAAAAAAGTTGACCTCTCATTTTATTATTTACGTACGGGAATAAAAAGAAGTCATTCGGTGCCAAGTCAGGACTATACGGCGGATGACTCATTCAATCGATGTTTTGAGTGCTTAAAAATGCAGTTGTTTGAGTCGATGTTTGAGAGCTCGCATTGTCGTGGCGGAGAGTGATGCGTCTTCGGCGATTGGTTTTTCTGATTTCCTGCAAGGCAACTGACAAACAAATTATTGTGTACCACTCAGAATTGACTGTTCTGCGTTGTTCTAGTGGGACGGTTGCGACATGTGCGACATGTGACCATTTGCTTGGAAGTGCTTCGTGCGCGAGCAACTTTTGTTGGATTTGGCTCAATTTGAAAAACCCATACTATCGACTGCTGTTTGCTTTTGGGCTCATACGCGTAAATCCACGATTCACCACCTGTCACGATGTCATAGACGTGTTTCGAAACACCGCAATCGTATTTTTGGAGCATTTCTTTCGACCAATCGACACGAGCCTTGTTTTGAGCGATTGACAAATTGTGCGGGATACAACGCGAACAAATTGTTTTGACGGGCAAATGTTCATGCAATATTGAATGTATGCTGGTCCCACTAATGCATAAGGTTGTCTCAATCTCACGATAGGTCACATGACGATCTTGCAATATCAGTAGGCGCACAGCATCAATGGTTTCCAGAACAACAACTGATTTTGGACGACCTTCACGAAATTGGTCTTGGAGTGAACTACGACCTCGGTTGAATTCACCATACCATCGATAAACACTGGTCCTTGATGGAGCTTCATCGCCAAAAATTGAATTAAGTTCATCGATGCACTGTTGTTGAGTTAATCCACGTCGAAAGTTGTAAAAAATAATCACAAGAAAATTTTCACGATTTTATTCCATTTTTTGGTCGAGATGAATCTTTTAAGTTACCGTAAACAACACAAATAGCGCTCGTATGTCAAAACGTTCTAAGAAGGTATAACTTCAAAAATGTCAAACTTTACGATAGAGCTAGCAGTAGTCAGATTTTAACACTAGGGTTCCCCAATTTCGAAATATAAAAGGTAACCCTCGTAGTTAACTTGTTCTTCATCACTGTTGGAAAATAGCCTTTCTGCAGAGGCGCTACTGTGAGACAGATATAAAACCTTTTAAACAAACGAGTAAAGGGGTTCATACAATAATTCAGCGGCAATTCCCAGCGGCAATCCCGCTCCTACTTCTTCCGCTGTCGCCTATTTATTCTAATTCGGTTAGATTTAACTTAGCTAAATTATTACTACAGTAGGCTTTCAAAAACGTGAACAACGGATAACGTTGACAGAGATCTGTTGCTTGACATTTTTAGAACGTGACATTTTTAAAACGTAATGAACACACTTACACAAGAACAATATTTGATTTAGAGCAAGATTAAGTAAGAGTTTGAACATGCTTTATTTAAGCGTGAAATTCCATATTCTTGGTACAATAGTTGGCCTGGTTTGGTTTACACATAAGTTCGTGTATAGCTAGTTCCTCGTTAGCTTTGACAATATGTGGATTTTGGCAGTTTCATTTATTTTTGTTTTTTTTATGTGTTTTATGAGTATCAGTTTTATTAAGGTTTTGGTGTATTCCATCAACATGTCCTCAAAAAACCCAGGGTTTTGCCACCAAGAGAATGGGCTTAAGGTGGGTCTGTAGTCAGGATAACACTAATGTCTTAAGGAGCTTTGGGGAAATATTAATTAAATGCATTTACATAAGTAGAAGGTGCCCAGCCAAAATTTTATTTAACATCTTACGCCACAACATTTTATTAAAACCCTTTTGGTTAAAAAAACATACATATATATTAAGTCACGGAATAAAATTCATTCTTCTTGAGTTGAAAAGATGAAATGTTTTCAAAATACAACTCAGCACTTTTCCGCAAGCAAGCAATCACTCGGTTTATAACTGTTCACATTTTCGAGAGTCTACTGTACATGTACGCCGAAGACATTACTATTTCTGAATTGTTTTACCTGTTTAAGTAAATAAATTAAAACCTGACAATGTGAACTAGTTCACTAGTGAACTAAAAACTGACTAAAAACTGACAATGTGAACTAATTCAATTGTTATAGATTTTTAAGACTTGGTTCCTTCGCGAATTACACAAGAGCCTGCAAGGCTTTAACCACCTGCAAGGAAACTGAAACTCAACAACTGAACAATAACCACAATTGGAGAATTTCAAGTTTGAAATCATGTTTTCCAGAAAATTAGTTACCAGCCAATCCAAATTATAATCTGAGCATATTCTCTTACACGTGTCCGTGCAACTATATTGCAAAACAAGTCGCAAATGGTAATGTTTTCTGAACAACTAAACGCTACACTGATATTTAATTGTGTTTCTATTTTGAAGAATGCCAGAAAAATTTAAAAAATTTCAATTTCACTTAAAATCGAAGAACACGACCATGAAAACAAGGTTTATGAAGTGCAAATGCCTTTTGAGTGGGATTTAGAGAAGCCATTGCAGATCGCCATTGCAGATGAAAACCAGGTATTTGAAGAGTAAATGCTTTTTGAGTGGAATTTAAGGAAGCCATTGCAGATCGCTTTCTATTGTTATGAATGATTGAAGTCTGTCACTCGATCCAATCGAAGTTAACTCAGTCAAAGAATCTTCAATGGCTTCCCACCACCCCTGACAGCGTGCCCACCAAAGTCAAAGAAGTAGCAACATTAAACCAAAGCAATCTCTGTTCACATGCCGATAACAAAGTTACTTAAAAGTCTTTACCCTTGACACAAAGCCAACCACCACCGCCATCACCATCGCACACTTTGGTTACCTGTCTTAAGACTGAAAAGCTAAAGCGATTAAGTTCAATAGGATTATGTCAAAAATATTGAAAGCCATAATTAATAACTAATGAAAACCCACTGACAGTGTCGAAAGAATCCCCTCCCCTCAAAGTGCCCCATTTAAGGCGATAAGCTTGATTCCTCTTTTGAAAATTAATATTCAATCAAGATACGCCAGCGCCACCCAAAAGGCGGCCAGGCGGTCATGCAGTGTGCAACGCAGTCAATAGCATCGTCGCTCTGACGGGCAAACATGAAAGTGCCCCGGACAGCAACACTGACGCTGTGTGTGCCGTTCGTTCCCCAGCCCGACCGACGCCGAGGACAATAACTCCGAACATAAGCCATCTCTGCATGTTCAACTAGTCCGCTGTCGATGTTCCATTGTATGACGGGACTCAGGGTTTATGAAGGGCACAAAGAGCTATTTTCTCTTAAAGGGTTTCCCCCGTCCTGTGTGTGTGCGAGTGGGATGAGTTGAAAGTTAACCGGTGGCGGTTGGGGTAAGTGCCACAAGGCACCCCCACCCATCGCCCTTCATAAAGTATTGAATATTCGCTAAATAAATGATGGCGAGTAAAAAGCTTTTCACTGTTTTACAGCAATCAAATCGAATCGAGTTCTGGTCCATCGATTAGCTATTTGAATATAAAATCTGCGTTTCCACCTTCAGGAATAATTTTGTACTCGTGGATTGGAGAGAGGGATGGCGGGACGTGGTGAGACATTTGACAGGGACGGTTTTGAAGTGGCGCCCGACAAAGGTTTTCTTTTAACAACTGCCTTGGATATGATGGATTGGGGTTGACAAATATTTGATATGTTTGTCAAAATGATTGATGCGAGGGTGAAGGAGGAGCAGCTTAAGCAACGCAAACAGAATGTATAGAAATTTTGCCGCAAACTTAAATACATAAAACGAATAATAGTTGGTGAGATTTCAAAACCACTCATGGGTTTGGGATTGAAATGTGTCTTGAAGTTTTTGACGAGCATAACAGGAATGTGTAAATGTGTAAAACGGGCTCGCGTTGAAATATTTTGTTATGAAGAGCACAATGAATGTCGGCATGATCATAAATCTGACGGTATTTATGGAGATTTGTTTACGTCTTATAAATTCAGTGGTTTCTTATAGCAGCAAAACTTCTTCAAAAACAACTCGTATTGAGCGCGGTATTGTTTTCCACGTGCAGAGGAGCCCACACTTTATTGCCAAGTCAGAAATTTACATTGGAATTGAAAACTATTAGTCCAGCAATGGTACATATGCCCTTAAGTCTTGCAAACGATACCAGGAAAAGCACGTGCTTAAACCAAGTCCCACTTTAGTTCCAGAGGACTCATTACCCATGATAGACTTATAAGTCTTTTCAATCAGGTCGGTCGCCGGTGTAAGGTCAATGCCAAACTGACGACTGTGAAGGCTATGCAAGAACTCTAACAAGTAGAATTCTTCCGAAGAAAGACCTATTATAGTTTGCAGCGGGGATTCCTTTCGTTTTCTCTTCATCGCAATTGCTTTCTCTATTTGCTGTCAGTAATAAAGCACACTGAGGTTGTTACGGCCCAAATTTATTTCATTTAACATTGAAATTATCTCTTTTCACAGTCGGATGATGATGTCGATGATGAACTTTCCGACCAAGAAATTTTTTAGGTGGCTGGACTGGATTAGACCTCCAAATTTCGTGATTCTACAAAATGTGGGCTTGCTGAAGTAGAATTGATGTTTTACTTCCGAATTTTTTTACTTCCTGGCTATCTCTGAGGTAAGCAACCAAAATGCAAGTCAAGTGCCTTAAGCATTGAACGGATTAAAACAGCTTCTTCTTCTTCTTCTTGTGGCGCTACAGTCCGGGGTGGACCTGGGCCTCAACCAACATGCCTCTCCAGCCAGCACGATCTTTCGCCAGCTGTCTCCAGTTGCGCACTCCAAGTTGGTTGAGGTCCTTCTCCACTTGTGTGCGCCATTTCAGTCTAGGCCGTCCTCTGTTGCGTTGTCCCAATGGCTCGGATTCAAAGACTTTTCGGGCCGAAGCAGTGGTGTCCATACGCTCTACATGGCCTAGCCATCTTAAGCGTTGTATCCGTAGACGCTTAACCAGGCGCATGTCGCTGTACAGCCTATAGAGTTCGTCATTAAATCTTCTCGTTCAGATGCCATCAACGCAAACAGGACCAAAAATCGCACGCAAAACTTTTCTCTCGAAAAGACTAAGGGCTTCCTCATTCGCCTTTGCTAACGTCCAAGATTCTGCGCCATATAGTAGGACGGGGGTGATCAAGCTGTTATATAAAGCTAGTTTAGTCCTTCGAGAGAGGGCTTTATTACTCAATTGCCTCTTGAGCCCAAAGAAACAGCGGTTGGCAAGAGTGATTCTGCGTTTGATTTCGGTACTGATGTTGTTGTCCCTGTTTACCGCGGAGCCGAGGTAGACAAAGTCCTTAACTACCGCGAAGTTTCTGCTGCCTAGTGTGCCGCTCCGTCCGAGACGTCGATGTTGTGTGTCCTTCCTTGATGAAAGCATGTACTTCGTTTTGCCCTCATTTACCGCAAGACCCACTTTAGCCGCTTCCGCTTCAATGCCAGCAAACGCCTCATTGACGGCTCGCTGTGTTCGTCCAATCAGGTCAATATCATCAGCGTAAGTTAACAATTGAACTGACTTCTGGAAGATCGAGCCTCTGGTGTTGATTTGTGAGTTACGCACGATCTTCTCGAGGATGATGTTAAAAAAGTCACATGACAGTGCGTCGCCTTGTCTAAAAAACAGCTTATCGGACAATATAAACAAAGGTTTCCTTCTGGTTTTTAAACCACAATTGGCTTTGCTCTCATCCTGTGAAAGTTTGTAAACTTTGTGTGCAAACCAGCGCCTGTAATAATAATTATAATAATTGTTGGAGCGACAGTCCACAGGGGGACCAGAGCATAGCTTGCTCATCAACTACTCGTGTTGTGCGTGCTACTATTCTCTCACGAGTGGAAGGGACATACAGTTTTTTGTCGACTCCAAACGGAAAAGTTTGAGAGCTTTCTTAGACAGATATTATTCTTTGAGGGTTGTCAGCAGCTCGAAAGAGGTGGTGGCGTGAAAAATTCGATGTGTTCAGCCGGGAATCGAACCTAGACTCTTCGGGGTGTGAGCGTCGCATTCTACCCACTACGCCACGGCGGCCACAAACCAGCGCCTGTACTATTTTAATTGAACCTACTCATATACACTTGAAGGGAAGAAATTCATATTTGATGTTGCCAATCTAATGGAGAATGATTTTGTAGAAAAGTGGAGAAGTGAAAAGCATCCTTAGGGCAATGTCATGAACGACACTAAATGTTGTGAAAGTGAAATTTAAAATTCGAATCTTATATTTTTTTTTTTTTTGTTGAATCTGAAATTCTGAGGATTTTGAAATTATCGCTTCACCAATTCACGATTTTTCGTCTTCGGTCTAATATATAAATATTTATATTATTTTTTTTTTTTTTTTTGAAATTTGAACTTTTATCCTTCTTTAAACTTAACTTTTTTTTTATACCATATTCTATAAAATTTGTTGGCGCTGTGGCGTAGTGTGTAGAGTGTGACACTCGCATGCAGAAGGTCTAGGTTCGTTTCCGGCTGAAGAGCTTGAATTTTTAACGGCACCACCTCTTTCGAGCTGCTGACCACACTCAAAGAGTAATAAGAAAGCCTATCAAACTTCGCCGTTCGGAGTCGGCAAAAAACTGTAGGTCCCTTCTACTCGTGAGAGAACAGTAAAGCGCACAACACGAGTAGTTGATGAGCAAGATAGGCCCTGGTCCACTGTGGACTGTCGAGCCATACAATTATTTTTCTATGAAACTTCAAACCTCAAATCTCAAAATTCCAGTATCCTAAAATTTCGAGATTTGAAGTTCCAGTAAGTATAAAAAGTTTATTAGATTTCTTTAAAATGCAATATTGGTGGTGGAAATTAATTCGGTCTGTTTTCACTTGCAAATTGTAGTTTGTAATGGAAGCGATTACCTTCCTCATTGGAAAGGTGTGACATTTGTCAGCAAAAATACGAGGGTTGCATTTTAAATTTCGGCATAAAAGAAGAAAAACAAATATTAATCATCGAAAATAGCTTTATTGTTTTTCAAAATATTCCCCATTAAGATCTACTTTTGAATGCGTTTGAACCAGTTGTCGAAGCACTTTTGCCACTCTGATTGAGGTATCTCCAAAACATGCTTTCTGAACGCATCAACCGCTTCTTCAGGTGTTGAAAAACGTTGACCTCTCATTTTATTTTTTACGTACGGGAATAAAGAGAAGTCATTCGGTGCCAAGTCAGGACTATACGGCAGATGACTCATTCAATCGATGTTTTAAGTGCTCAAAAATGCAGTTGTTTAAGCCAATGTGTGAGAGCTCGCATTATCGTGGTGAAGAGTGATCCGTTTTCGGCGGTTGGTTTTCCTGATTTCTTGGATAACAACTGGCAAACAATTGGTTGTGTGCCACTCAAAATTGACTGTTCTGCGTTGTTCTAGTGGTACGGTTGCGACATGTTAGTTTTTCCGAAAAAATGGGCGACTATTTGCCTAAAAGTGCAATTTTTGTTGGATTTGGCTCGATTTGAAACACTCATACAGTCGGCTGCAGTTTAATTTCGGCGTCATACGCATAAGTCCACGATTCATCATCTGTCACGACGTCATAGACGTGTTTCGAAGCACCGCGATCGCATTTTTGGAGCATTTCTTTCTACCAATCGACACAAGCTTTTTTCTGAGCGATTGACAAATTGTGTGGGATCCAACTCTAACAAATTTTTGCAATATTGCAATATGCAATATTGAATGTATGCTGGTCCCACTAATGCCTGAGGTCGTCTCAATCTCACGATAGGTCACATGACGATCATGCAATATCACTTGGCGCACAGCACCAATGGTTTCCGGAACAACAACTGATTTTGGACGATCTTCACGAAATTCGTTTTGGAGTGAACTACGACCTCGGTGGAATTCACCACACCATCGATAAACACTGGCTCTTGATGGAGCTACATCGATAAAAATAAATTAAGTTCATCGATGCACTGTTGTTGAGTTAATCCACGTCGAAAGTTGTAAACAAATAATCGCATGAAAATGTCACGATTTAATTCAATTTTTTAGGAGAGATGAATCTTTTAAGTTAGTGTAAACAACACAAGTAGCGCTCGTATGTCAAAACTTTCTGAATACGTTTAACCTCAAAAATGTCAAACTTTACGATACAACTGGCAGTTGCCAGATTGCAACACTAGGGTTGCCCAATCCCAAAATATAAAAATCAAACTTCGTAAGTGTGCTTCATTTGTTTTCTACAAGTATATTTATTGTTTGTTGTCAATTTGAAATTCGGATTCGCCTTAAAACATTCTAATATAGAAAATGTATACATATTGTTAAAGTTCGTAGATATTGTATTTATAATTTAAATTGGAATGAAAATGCAGCGAATACTTGTAGAAACTTAAAATGCTCGGACCCATATATCATTGTTTTGACGCTTCAAAAGGGATGATTTTATAGTCGAAAAAACGCGTCTTGGCCAACAGATGATGAAATGGAATTTTAATTGGATTAAGATCTATGTCAAATACAAAAGGAACCCGCAGACCTGTTAAGAGTGACTCAGCAAAAAGTTTCCGTTAAAGAAATTTAAATTTGTTCCAAAGCAAGAAAAATGGATGCCGCACGAGTTGAACCCAAATGATGTCGAAAGGCGTTTTTTCCAGCTAGAAACTGTTTCTTAAAAAATGTCAAAGAAACCATTTTCGCTCCTGATCGTGGCTAGGTATAAAAATGGATATACCTCGATAACCCTTAGACGAAAAATGCTTGTTGCCCGGTCGACATCAAAGTCAAAGAAAAACATCCACCCAACAAAGGTCATTTTCTGCATATGGTGCGACTAAGCGCGTGTGGTGTCCTATGAGCTATTTAAACCCTTTGACGGGAAACGTTATCGACTGCAATAAATGCATTTCTATCGTCCATTGCGTAAAAACGGCCGGAATTGACCGAATTTATAATAGGGCACGCTTCCTTGTGGCTGTAGCGTCTATTAACTACCCAGAAACGATAAAATGGAAAATCTTACCTCACCCGCCGTATTCCAAACCCTGCTCCTAGCAATGACTGGCTTTTTCGACGGATGCAAAATAATTTGGGGTCACTGGTTCGGGTCTTTCGAAGCAACCGAAAAATGGCAGAATGATTGGATCGATGCCTGATAGATGGTATTCACAAATTACCAAGGAGACGTGATGAAGTAGCCGCTTGCAATGCACTGCACTTTGGCTGATTTTTGCTGAAAACAAAAGAATGGAGCGATTCATTTTTAACATACAAAAAATCGTAAGATTAAGAGGTTGTGGTTTCGGGGTTTTGAATTTTCTATAATTACATTTGAAACAAAATGTTCTGTTTTGTTTTGTAAATTTTGTCCTTTTTTTCAGTGGTCTTGGAATTTTTGTAAATTAGACGCGCTTACGCATGATGAAGAATAGAATACTGGTTAAATTTTAAATATTTCAGAATATACAAAGTTTCAGAGTTTCACTTTTCTGAGCTCCAAAAATTTATACAACTCCCGTGAGAGTCACACAGGTCAACAAGCACATTCCACCTGTCAAGTCCGCTCCTGAAATATTCACTCTGGCAATCGATGGGGCGTATTGTGTAGCACTATTTTAACAGCCTTCTCTGTTGCTGTTTTCATTGGCTCTAACCAAAGTTTATCCGTAGAGTCAACAACGAAGCTGCATTCATTTCCATCGCTTGCAGTTGTTACTCCCCCATTCACTTATCCATTTATTCAGGTACTTCCCACAAGGCGCATTCGAGCCCCCTGCAAAAACTGCTGAACCAATTGACATAAATCAGAAAGGGTCGCAATTGTCGGTGGTTACATTGAGTCAACGACCAGATGTGGGGACATCCTTCGATGCGCTATTTATAGCCGTCCCCTTTCACCTGCCCCCTATGAAGGACCGAGCGGGCACTTAAGTTTTCACAAATATCCACACACTCTCTGGTTTTACGAATTTCAGTACACGCCTCTTCCAAGTCGTCGCAAATTAGTTCCGCCCTTCGGTTTATTCCCCTATTTACGGCTCAAGTATGTGAACGATGCAGTTCCGCAGAAGCCACGGTGGTTGAAGGCATGCGACGCAAGGGGCTACAAAACACAAACCCGAAAGAAACTCACATCACATTTGGCAAAATATTTCCCGCTCCATAAGCGACGACCACCTCACCCCACACCTTTTGGGGTATTTTTGTTTTTCTGCACGCTTAGTTTGCTGTCAAAGTTGAACGAATGTGTGGTGTTCCAGTGTAGACCTGCGATCAGTTGGTTGTCTCTCTGTCTCTATGCTTGCACTGCAGTGAGATACAGCTGCGGCAGTGGTGGCTTTGCCATATATGTGGGCGGCTTGACGTCTGTGGCACTCGACGCTATTGAATACCGAAGTCATTCGGCTGACAGGAGAGGGATTCACAACAATAAACGCAGACGGGAAGTGTTACACGACCCCCACTCACAGATACATGTGACTACGCGCAGATACACAGCTAAGCGTGGTGTTGGTATTTGGATAGATTCCAAAAGCCTCCCCAAAACCGAATAATTTACATCGTTCATCCCATCTCAGCGGCATGCCTGCATCGTAGCCGTCGTCGTCGTCGTCGTACTGTGTCAATTTTATGCACATCGCATTCCAAAGCCAACCCCGATGTCATTCCGCCATCACCCACTCCCAGCCCGCACACAACCAGCGCCGAGCATGTTAACATTATTCGATTCCCCGGATCGAGATTTTATCTTTTCAATGACAGACAAACATGTTTTATAAAACTCAACGCGCATCGATGTGTAATTCGCTGCATGCGACGCAGGTCCTGAGAGCAACAAAAAAGGATGCAAAAACAAAGAAGTGGCGGCTGGAGGGAGCGCCGTCAATAGTTTTGCAACCAACACGACCGGTTGGGGACTCCGATTGTGTCAGTCACTGGGAGTCAATCAGTCGGAAGGAGAACGACAGTAACCGAGTCAATTTGCCAAGGAACTGTTATTGTTTTTAATTTCGGGTGCAAATTGGATTTTTATGGTACAGCGACAGTTAATTTGAAATGTTCCCTGTCATGCTGATGTGAGATGGGGGATCAGGGCTGGATCAGGGTGGGAACTCTCGATGATGTCGCGCGTTAATGTGTGATTGACTTTTGATGCCGGAGTGTAAAGCGCTTGCCTTGACAATTGAAAGCGTCTGCACGACTACGTGTACATAAAAATTAAGCTGAGCAGTTAAAAATGATCGTTATCGGGAAGAGGATTGCTTTTCAAATTCGCTTTAACAACGCTAGCAAATCGATGAAGGTACGAGATGTCGTTAAAAATGACGTGCACAAGTCGGCGTGCATTGTGTCCCGCAACTGGGAAGGCTGGAGTTCACTTGGGGATGGTCGTTTAGAGGATTTTACAAAAGAATCGATTTTTGTTGTGATGGATTTGCGAGCTGAAGATGTGCTTAAAGCGATTTATTGCGAAGATATGTAGGGAGTGCTTCATCATGGAGTTAAATTTGATTACAAGTTGTTGACTAGTATTTGTTACTGTTAAAGTCATTTTTCACCACCACATCGATTGTTTCATATTTGTGCAACTCCCGACGCGGCAAGTTAAAAGGAGATCGAATATTTAAAACTCGTCTCACCATGCTATAGATTCTAAACTCGACAGCGTCGAACATTCTAAGGCAAATGCGGTTCAATGAGGTTTTGAGAAGGAGATGTTCTGTTGTCGTTGAGATGCAGGGGCGCGCTAGAAACCGACTGGGCGTCTTCGACAAAAATGCGTCTGTTGAATGATTGACACCTTGTACACAATTTCCAAAAAAAAGTAGGTCGCCTTGAGACACTTTATCATTTACCTCTGTCCATTTCCGGTTGTCCAAAAAACATTACAATGCTTTGCAAACACGAGATACGAAGATTGGGATTCAACCCTAGTTTTACAATCTGGCAACTGCCAGATCTATCGTAAAGTTTGTTATTTTTGAAGTTAGTCAGGTACTCAGAAGGTTTTGGCATACTAACGCTATTTGTGTTGTAACTTAAAGAGATTCATCTCACAGAAAAAATATAAATAAATGGTACAAATTTTCGTGCGATTATTTTTTACAACTTTACTACAGCAACAGTGCATCGATGAACTTGATTCAATTCTCGGCGATAAAGCTTCATCAAGGACCAATGTTTATCGATGGTATGGTGGATTCAACAGAGGTTGTAGTTCACTTCAATACGAATTTCGTTAAGGTCGTGCGAAATCAATTGTTGTTCCGGATACCATTGATGCTGTGCGCCTACTGATATTGCAAGATCGTCATGTGACCTATCGTGAGATTGAGACAACCTTAGGCATTAGTGGGACCAGCATACATTCAATATTGCATACACATCTGCCCGTCAAAAAAATTTGTTCGGAAAAACTGGACATGTCGCACCCGTACCACTACAACAACGCAGAACAGTCAATTCCGAGTGGTACACAACCATTTGTTTGCCAATTGTCTTCCAAGAAAACAGGAAAACCAACCGCCGAAGACGGATCACTCTTCACCACGACAATGCGGGCTCTCACACATCGGCTCAAACAACTGCATTTTTGAGCACTCAAAACATCGATTTGATGAGTCATCCACCGTATAGTCCTGACTTGGCACCGAATGACTTCTTTTAATACCCGTGCGTAAAAAATAAAATAAGAGGTCAACGTTTTTCGAAACCTGAAGAAGTGGTTGATGCGTTCAGAATGCATGTTTTGGAAATACCTCAAACAGAGTGGCAAAACTGCTTCGACAATTGGTTCAAATGCATGCAAAAGTGTATAGATCTTAGTTGGGAATATTTTGAAAAAAAAAGCTATTTTCGATGATTAATATTTGTTTGTATTTGTATTTGTTTGTTCTCTAATACCGAAATATAAAAGGCAGCCCTCGTAATAGCGCAAATATTAAACACGAACATGGAACATTTCGATTTGTAAGTTGATAGTAACGATTCCCCCATCGTGGCATAGTTGATAAGGTGCGACGCTCACACGCCAAAGGTCTGGGTTCGATTGCTGGCCCAACACTTCAAATTTTTCAGTACACCACCTCTTTCGAGCTGCTAACAATACTCAAAGAGTAATAACTGTCTAAAAAATGCTTCTCAAACTTCGCCGTCCGAAATAGGCAAAAAACTTCTGCTCGTTATAGCAGTAGGGCGCACAACACGAGTAGTTGATAAGCAAGCTAGGCACTGGTCCCTTTGTGGACTGTCGCTCCATCCAATTATAAATAACGTGTTGGCAACCTTGAACGCTCCCTTTCATAAGCAATCAAACTGTCACTACCAATGTATGTAATAAACTGAATTGTTTTGCAATAGACGGCCTGTAGACCGACAACACAAATAAATTATACAACGAAAGAAAAAAGCAATAAGCTCGTTTGAATAACCAACAATTAATATTTATTTGAACTGTGGATGTGTCTACAGGACGACAAAAAAATGCAAACCAGACTGCTTTCGGATTTCCATAGCTCACTGGCTCGGTATGTTTCGGTGCGGCTGCGATCCGAAAAGTTATGAACAACTTCCCCAACAATTTGACAAAATAAACGATCGGTGGCGCGAAAATTCATGTGATGCATAGCCTTGAGTATAGGCAAGTGAATCGTGCTACATATGTACGTGGTGCCATAAATTGTTCGATCTTTGAGGTGTTTTTTTTTTTTTCGTGTCCTAGACAAAGTTTAAATTTGAAACACAATACTTTTATCAGTGTTCACTAATGAGCAACGTCGACAGATTATATAGATTTATTTAAAAAAAAAATGTTAAATCAGTAATGCAAAGCAATGCGAGCACGTACATTGCTTCGAATTACTTTATATAATATATAGGTACGTGGCCGCCGTGGCGTAGTGGGTGGAGTGCGATGCGCACACGCCGAAGGGTCAAGGTTCGATTCCCGGCTGAACACCTCGAATTTTTCACGGCTCCACCTCTATCGAGCTGCTAACAACACTCAATAAATAATAACTGTCTAAGAAATGGCTTCTCAAACTTCGCCGTTCGGAGTCAGCATAAAACTGTACGTCACTTCTACTCGTGAGAGAACAGTTACGCGCACAACACGACTAATTGATGAGCAAGCTAGGCCCTGGTCCCCTGTGGACTGTCGCGCTATAGAATTAATTAATATATAGGTACACATGCAGCTGAGGTATGTTGAACTATCCGTACCCAACTGAAATTCAAATATAAACATAATTTACGTCACAATTTCCAGTCACTTATCTATATATGTACACTTATCAGCATCACTATATGAACATATTGAAATATAATTTGAGGGAATGTGCTCAAAAATATTATCTGTATTTCCGCACGATGATGACCCAAACCATACAGCGTACAATTCAAAAATGTGGGTTTTATATAACGCTCCAAAGCAATTGAAAACTCCGGCGCAGTCTTAAGACCATAAGCCCATTGAACATTAATGGCGGGTATTAAGAAGAAGATTCGAAAGTTGACTGTAACGAATGAATTTTTATTTAAGGAAGTCATTTCCAAAGCATGAAGTCGGAAAATTTCTGTAATAACAAAAAAGCTAATGAAATCAATGCCTCATAGGTTTAGAGAAGTTATTAAGTTAATGGTTATGCAACACGATATTAAAATTTTGAGCAACTTATTATATTTCGTGGTCGCCGTGGCGTAGTGGGTAGAGTGCGACGCTCACACGCCGAAGGGTCTAGGTTCGATTCCCAGTTCAACACCAATTTTTCTAATATTTCACGGCACCACCTCTTTCAAGCTGCTGACAACACTCAAAGAGTAATAACTGTCTAAGAAAGCTTCTCAAATTTCGCCGTTCGGAGTCGGCAAAAAACTGTAGGTCCCTTCTACTCGTGAGAGAACAGTGGCGCGCACAACACGAGTAGTTGATGAGCAAGCTAGGCCCTGGTCCCCCTTTGGACTGTAGCGCCAACAATTATTAATTTTTAACTTATTATTTTGAAGTACTATAAAATTGGAAAGTTTCTTATTTTTGCTACAAAAAATTTGATTTTTTTTTTACTATTGATGCTTTTTATAGTTGTGAGCCTTTTATTCATTAAATCGGCATTGTTTTTCAGTGAAAATAAATATAAGTATTTTCCATATGCAACCATTCAAACCGGGAAATTATATAATTTTTAATATTTTTGTACTTGGTTCTTGTCCTTACATGCTGAACAAAACAAATTTGAAGTAGGTTACTTATTTTTTCAATCGTTCTAAATTCTTACTTACAGACTTTTCAAAAGTGCAGTTGACATTGGACTATTTTTTATGTCTGCACAAGTATTAATGACTATTATGACTGATAGCGGCTTAACTGGAAAACACACAATGGTTAAAATAATGTGAGCTAGAAATTTCCCTCAAATGTAACATCTAGTGCAATTTTCTTAAAATTTTTTTGTGTAACGGTGTGAGGTGTTAAAGGGTTGGGCAGAAATATTTTGAATTTTACGCCTTTCTGGTTCACACATCAGACTGGAGAGGTGAGGTATAGAATGACGGTCAAGTTCATTTCAAAAGATTTGTCGAGCTGTTAAGTTCGGGAATCGAAGCTTGGACCTGGGATCTACTACAGTCACATGCATACAGCTGAAACGCGATGCAATTGATAGTTTGAAAATTTGGAACCTGCCATAAATAAAGTAATCGCAAGATGCTTGTAAATCCTATTTCTTAAAAGTCGCTTCATAAGTTCATGGGATATAAAAAGTGTGTCATGCATAGAGGACGGACGTGCTCAGGTTGTGCGAATATACCATATTTAGCACTTCGTGATACGGTGAGCATCTTAAGAAAAATTAGAGGAACGAAATTAATCAATGTGATGTCCTTATGGCAGAAGAAAATCAAGGGAAAACGTGGCGGGACTTGAAACAAACCCATCGCTCTGTCCTATAAAACAACAGAGTTGACATACACATCTCAAAGCGCGAAGAATCGATCTGAAACATACGACAAAAATCGTATAGTTCAGATGAGTTCCAAAGTTCAGCACTTCATATTCATATGAGATGGTAGTTTACGTTCATCATTTTAAAGAACTATTTTAGTGTTTTTTCGTCGTGTCATTGGTTTCAAGAAAAGAGTACAAGAAGTGGTCAATATATGACACACGGGGATAAACGGGATATTTTCCCATCTCTAAGACGGTTCAGAAGGGACAGAGGTTTTACTGGATGGGATGAAACGAGTTGTGTGCTAAATATACTGTGAGCTTCAGAAGTGAGTAAATAAATATTTGATTACAAGAAAGAAGACAATGCTTTCAAAAATTAATTAACAAAAACTTTTAAAATTTGCAAGTAAAATATATAAACAATGACATTTCGTTTCGGAAAAACATTTTATTTAGTGATGAAAGTAAATTCGAAATTTTTAAGAGGCATATGAATTAAAAAATTTGGAGAGCAAAAAATGAAGAATTTACTGAAAAAAATATTAGGCCGGTACTGTGGGATTTGGTTTTACGTGATCACCTGCGTTAACGGCTTATATCACGGGGAACCTTTTTCCCAAGAGTCGTAAGTAACGCAAGACTAAACGCCTTAGTTACCCAAGTACCAAACTGGGATCATGCTTGAGGGGCAATCACCCCACCTTGGTTTGATGCGAAGCATTCCTAAAACCTCTTCCGCTCTTTGGGTCGCAGCGCCCGGTTGAGAATGCAACTCCACACTGAGAAGGGATAGTCCCCTAACCGACTTGCCTAGTTTTGCTTAAACAATGGGCTAGACAAGTCAGCACAGTACACTATCCTCGACTCTACCCGCGATGTTAGGTGGTAAACCACAGCCACCACGAAACTCCCACAAGGGGGCCTACCGCAATGGTCAGGCTGGAACCGAAGTTCCAGGGGACCCTGACCTCCCGTGGCACCAGAATATAGCCTCTGGTTAAGCTGTCACTACCAGTCAGGTTCCCTCATCAGTGTTTCCGTTGTCACTATAAATAGTGATACGGATGTGATTTTGAATCATGTGATTCATAAATCCAGTCACATCATATGGTAGGCCGGTACTATAAAATTGGAAAGTTTCCTAATATTTTTGCTACGAAAAATTTGACTATTTTTTTTATTACTATTAATGATTTTTATAGTTGTAAGCCTTTTATTAATTAAATCGGCATTGTTTTTCAAACCGGCCGGTCGTGAAACATGGGGGAGGTTCAGTGATGGTGTGGGGGTGTGTAGCAGCATCTGGGGTCGGTAATCTTGTCTTCATTGATAGTATAGTGAAGAAGAAAGATTATCTAAATATTCTCAGGACCAACTTGCAACCGAGCGTAGAAAAATTAGGTTTAGCTAGGAATTGGATTATTCAGCAAGACAATGATCCTAAGCATACCTCACGTCTTGTTGAGCAATGGTTGTTTTATAGGACCCCAAAACAGCTTGATCATCCCCCACAATCACCGGACCTTAACCCAATAGAACACTTATGGGAGCATTTGGATAGAAGAATTTGACAGAGTACTATTAACAAGAAGGACGACCCGAAAAAAAGCTATAACAGAAAAATGATCAAAACTTTCTCGAGATGTTTCCAATAAATTGGTAATGTCTATGCCACGTAGACTCAAGGAAGTAATAAAGTCTTAAAAAGGACCAACAAAGTACTAAATTTAATTTTTTAAGCAGTATAAGTACATTTGTTGATAGAAATGTATACTGTTTACTCACTTTTGACTGAAGTAGTTATAATTTTCATAAAAAAAAAGGAATTTGTTTTTGTTTTCACCGTACTTTATTTTTTGAATAATTGATCACATTGAATAAAGCTGTTTTTGTGTATCAATGGAATTTCAGTTTTGTTGTTGTTTTGAGCCAATTTCCATCTTTATAAAGTCATCAGATATTTGTTTACTCACTTTTGACGCTCACAGTATGTAAACTTGTGACCCGACTTAAAAGACTCAAACCCCGAAGCCATGAAAAGGTTCAATTTAATTATTTTGGAAGTAGCTACACATTTTTCAACCAGCAATGATTTGAAGAAGTCAACAGTCGCAGATGTTCCGGATACATTATTAGGAAAACAAGTCGTTTCCACGAACTGACGTCTCCAAAGAACTGTAAAGTTCTTTTGCGCTATGCATACAAAGTACACCTTTGCCAAGCCTATGCAATTAAACCATGAATCGATTTATTCGACTGTATCCCCTCTGTCTCGAAGCCCTTTAAGCATCTGTTATCACTAAAAATATCGAACAGAAACCTAATTTAAAGGGCAGTAAACAAGGTTTTTCTAATGAACGTGTGTCTTAAAGTTCGTGCAGAAAACGTCATAAGGTCTGTGCGCGTCATATGCATACGGAGTGGTTTTCATGGATAATGAAAAGGCTTTGCGCCTCCTGTAGCTGCAACTGAAATTGTTTCCGTGGACTTCCTGCATATGAGTCTAACCTCCGCGTTTACCGACATTCAGATCATAAGCAACCACTCAATCGAAATTTAGCAAACTTTCGACTGCAGACTGCATCATTTTCCTTTTTTAGACTTTTTCCATTTTGAGTCCGATTGCTGGTTTGGCCATGATTTCATTTCATCTACATCATTTCAAGCGATGAACATTTGCCAGACTTCGTTCCATAATGCACACGGTATACAACATACCCACTAAAAGTGAAATGACCGAACACTCGGTCTTCTGAACTTTCACATTCCCAGCGGAAGTCCACCCGACCACCCCACTTGGTGCGCTGCATTCTCTCGAGACGAATCATCAGACGGCCTTAAAAGGAATTCCCTCTCTGACCACTCAGACTCGTCTGCAGTTCACTGTCAAACGAGTGGCTTCCGCAACTCACCCCAAAGTGCTTACTCACGGAAATAAACAAAATTATTTAATTATCCCGGACGCCCGATCGGGCCCGTCTCCCGCCAGTCGCATAACTTCAAACGAAGCTGCATCTCTAATTGAAAAGTTTCTCCTTTCGTTCGTGCCGTCCTTCAGGATATTAGTCCCATGACCAAGCAAAACGGCATGTAATAAAGTTTTTGAAGTTTCCCTCTCTCCAGCTCCCAGTGTCGCCACCTCTCATAGAGCTGAAAAAATTTCTCCCATTCAACCGCTCCATATCCTTCTGCCTGAGATGACTGAAAGCTCATCATCATTAAATTTGTTCTACAGCCAAAGAGGAACAGGCCGAATGCGACTGAAGACCAGGGAAGATTCCCGAGCATTGCGTTCTAACCGGTGAGTGACAGCACCAGAAAAACTTCCCCAAAAAACAGCGCACCAGAAACAAAACAAAAAATCAGAAAGAAATACAACCTCCGAATTTGCACCCTCCATACCCATCTCGCCCACAGCACACAGAGCACTTTCTGGCAAAGACAAACAGCTTTGCGCTGTTTTCTGCTTGTGCAGCAACAGTGGCCGGACTCCCAGCGGGACCCGTGTGTAGCAGCGAAGAGGATTTCCCTGCCGCGGCGCTCCCAAAGCAATAATTTCATCCCTAAGCATAAAGAGATGAAAACTTTCAAGTGAACAATTTTTCCCCAGTGACATATTGCACCGCCATCGTGCCGCGACCGTTTTGTGCGGCGTGTGTGTGTGTGTCTGAGCCAGCGAGCACTCAGCCGACACGGCTCTGGAGGTCTACCAATTGCAGTTCGGGGGCAACTTTACAGTTCTGTACTCACTTAGTCGAACGTCGACGTAGATTTGGGAAGATATTGAAATTTATGGACACGGCGGAGCATGGGTATCCCGCCTCGCCAAGCCGGTTCATTATTACACGTGTGGGGCGCCACGGGGGGCTGTATGAGTTTCCAGTTGAATTTCATAGCTCCTCGGTTCTGGTGTCTGTTCCGAGTCATTTGGAGATTTACGGATTCGCGCAATCCTTTCCCCGGATGCCGGGGGAATTCGGTTATCGGCGATTGAAATGCGAGATGATGTCGCGTTATTCGATTTGGCGAATGATGGCGGCGGCGGTCGCGGGGCGCTTGTCGTCGTAAGTCCTTTTCCGTGTCACGGAATCGGCTGTTATCCCTCATTCGGAAGCGCTTCTGTCATCGGGCTTGTGCTTCGAAATTGTTCCATTTGTCAGTGCGATGCCGAGGGGTAGGTGGTGAGGGTGATGCGGTGAATCTGCGAAGTGGAGTGGGTTGCAATAAACCTTTTCCAATTGTATCATGCCAAATGGAAGTCACAAGTTAAATGGTCCCTGTCAGACAAGTTGTGAACACCCAGAATGGCATCGCTTTCAAATTTCTTGAAATATTTTTCCACTTGAGTGATTCAACGTGTTTCGGTGGGTTGGGAGAGGGATTTTGTGGTTTCGTTCTCGACAGAGTGGCATGGAGCACCGCTTGCGGCATTTATCGGCGGAAAATAAATAATGACAGATGATGGTTGACTTCCACAACGGCTGTGATGTCTGAAACTGTACAAAAAATTCCGTGAATGGAATGATTTTTTTTCACTTAAACGTTAAAACCTCCTTCGGTGGAAATACAAGAATGTATAAGTGGAACATGATTTGTAAGAGCATGTATCGTATTATCGACACGACTTAAGTGCAGGTTAAACACTAACTGACTGTGATGGTACATCGCAGCGATCAGCGAAACCAAGTTTTGGTTTGAGAAGCATGAGAAGCAATGCTAAAAGCGCTTAATTATCTGGACTGTTTTGCCGCACCACTTGAAAACACTGTTCGGGCCGGAAAGTTTTCGAATCCAAGCTATTGGGACAAGACAAAAGAGAACGGCCTAAGCTAAAGTGCGCACACATGTGAAGAAGGCCCTCGTCCAACTTGGAGTGCGTAATTGAAGGCAGCTGGCTGTAGAGGCACATTGATTGAGGTACAGGTGTGCCTCTGACTGTAGCGCTGCACGAAAAAGAAGAAGTTTTGCAGCAATGTCTCTGGGCATCTTTTCGCAGAACTAAGCAGTTCCTCTGCGAAAAGATGCCCAGAGACATTGCGGCAAAACTTCTTCTAAGAACTAAGCACTTCCTCTGCACACAAGTGGAGAAGGACCTCAACCAACTTGGAGTGCGCAACTGGAGACAGCTGGCGAAAGATCGTGCTGGCTGGAGAGGCATGTTGGTTGAGGCCCAGGTCCACCCCGGACTGTAGCGCCACAAGAAGAAGAAGAAGAAGCACTTCCTCTGTGACTTCCGACTATACACTATACTCCGTGCGGATTTGTTTCAGTTCATCTTCTTCTTCGGATGGCGCTACAGTCCGGGGTGGACCTGGGCCTCAACCAACATGCCTCTCCAGCTAGCACGATCTCTTGCCAGCTGTCTCCAATTGCGCACTTCAAGTTGGTTGAGGTCCTTTTCCACTTGTGTGCGCCATCTCAGTCTAGGACGTCCTCTGTTGCGTTGTTCCTGTGGTTCCGATTCGAAGACTCTTCGGGCCGGAGCAGTGCTGTCCATGCGCTCTACATGGCCTAGCCACCTTAAGCGTTGTATCCGTAGACGCTTGACTAGGCTCATGCCGCCGTACAGCCCATAAAGTTCGTGGTTGAATCTTCTCCTCCAGATGCCATTAACGCAAACAGGACCAAAAATCGCACGCAGAACTTTTCTCTCGAAGAGACCAATGGCTTCCTCATCCGCTTTTAGTAGCGTCCAGGTTTCTGCGCCGTAAAGCAGGACTAGGATGATCAAGGTGTTGTACAAAGTCACTTTGGTCGTTCGGGAAAGGGATTTATTACACAATTGCCTCTTGAGCCCAAAGAAACAGCGGTTGGCAACAGTGATTCTGCGTTTGATTTCGGTACTGATGTTGTTGTCCCTATTCACCGCGGAGCCGAGATAAACGAAGTCCTTCACTACCTCAAAGTGTCTGCTGCCCATAGTGACGCTCTGTCCGAGACGTCGATGTTCTGCGTCCTTCTTCGATGACAGCAAACGCCTCATTGACGGCTCGCTGAGTTCGGTCGATCACGTCAATGTCATCCGCATAAGCTAGCAATTGAACGGACTTGTGGAAGATCGTGCCTCTGGTGTTGACGTCTGAGTTCCGCACGATCCCCTAAAGGATGATGTTAAAGAAGTCGCATGACAGCGCCTTGTCTAAATCCTTTTTTTGTTTCAGTTCATAAAAGAGACAAAACCCCAAAAGAAGTAGAAATTAAAGGACGTACAAGGTCTTTCAAAAGGCTTGAATACATTTTTATTTTTCTCGAAAAATATTTATTTATTCATCGATTTTTATTTCGTCTCCCTTAATGTAGTTCCAGCGTTTTTTCCGATCCTTGAAGATGTTCTAATGTGCACTTTCTGGTATGCCCTTAAGCTCTCTCAGCGATTCGGTTTATATGTATGTCCTCAATCATAGCAAACGACAGTCCTTTAATGGGTCTCTTCAATTCTACGGAGATTGACTTTTATATTTCGGAATTGGGCAACCCTAGTGTTGCAATCTGGCAACTGCCAGCTCTATCATAAGGTTTGACATTTTCGAAGTTATTCGTACTCAGAACGTTTTGACATACGAGCGCTATTTGTGTTGTTTACAGTAACTTAAAGGATTCATCTCGCCCAAAATATGGAATTAAATCGTGAAAATTTTCGTCCGATTATTATTTACAACTTTCGACGTGGATTAACTCAACAACAGTGCATCGATGAACTTAATTCAACTTTTTACGATGAAGCTCCATCAATGAAGGAGGTCCTAGTACACTCCAAGACGAATTTCGTGCAGGTCGTAAAAAATCAGTTGTTGTTGAAACCCTTGATGCTGTGCGCCAACTGATATTGCAAGATCGTCATGTGACCTATCGTGAGATTGAGACAACCTCAGGCATTAGTGGGACCAGCATACATTCAACATTGCACAATTTGTCATTTGTCATTTGTCATTTGCACACAATTTGTCATTTGTCAATCGCTCGTTTCGGTCGGTCGAAAGAAATGCTCCAAAAATACGATCGCGGTGCTTCGAAACACGTTTATGACATCGTGACAGGTGATAAATAGTGGATATACGCGTATGAGCCCGAAATTAAACAGCAGTCGACTGTATGGGTGATTCAAACTGAGCCAAATCCAACAAAAGTTGCTCTCGCACGAAGCACTTCCAAGCAAATGGTCGCCTGTTTTTCGGAAAAACTGGACATGTCGCAAACGTATCACTAGAACAACGTAGAACAGTCAATTCTGAGTGGTACACAACCATTTGTTTGCCAGTTGTCTTTCAAGAAATCAGGAAAACCAACTGCCGACGACGGACCACTCTTCACCACGACAATGCGAGCTCTCACACATCGACTCAAACAACTGCATTTTGGACCACTCAAAACATCGATTTGAAGAATCATCCGCCGTATTGTCCTGATTTGGCACCGACTGACTTCTTTTTATTCGCGTACGTAAAAAATAAAATGAGAGGTCAACGGTTGACGACACCTCAAGAAGCGGTTGATGCGTTCAGAATGCATGTTTTGGGGATACCTCAATCAGAGTGGCAAAAGTGCTTCGACAGTTGGTTCAAATGCATGCAAAAGTGTATAGATCGTAGAATGATGTTAATTTTCAAAGATTAATATTTGTTTTTTCTCTAATCCCAAAATTTAAAAGACAACCCTCGTAAAATGTCTCAAGAGAGAATGTGTCTTAATCCCTTTATTCCATGTGAAGTAATCTGCACGAATGCGAAAGGCGTGGCACAAGAAAGAGAAGGCTGCGCTTTCAACTTGCACGTCATTCGACGAACGGCTGAAATGCAACTTCAATACAAGTCGGGCATCGCTCGCAGCAAAGAAGATCTCCTAACATTCAGTACAGCAAACGATGGAACACTCTGATAAAGAACGGCATTACTACTTGTGGTTTAACCATGCCGCTGACTCGGTGCCGCTGACATCTTAAAGGAATAGACAGCGCAGTTGAGGCGCTAGAGCCTTTGCAAAACTCTGATGTATTGGGTGTGCAACTAAGTAATTGCGAAAGTCACTCATAGACAGGTTTAGTTGATTGTTAAGATTTGCTAACGTAACCGAATGTCTAACACATTTTGTTGTATGAAAGTTGGTACTTCAACTGTCAATCAGTAAAAAAAAAAATTATGATCGGTTGTGTAGCTCTGTTTGGCATCTGTTGAGAAATGGAAAATCAATCAGCTTTTTTATTTCCGAAAAGAAAAAAACGCATCTCAAGCTCACATAAGGTTATGTACTGTCAATGGTGATGAAGTTTCAAAAGAACAGTAGTATGCCACCCTTCAGGCAGCATCATAAAACTTCTGGTCTTAATCAGCAAAAAACTAAACCAGGTACTATTTGATATCATCATCATTATTGAAATTTTGTCAATCAATGAGTCAGGGCTTTTTGATTGATGTGGCAAAACATCGCAACCAAGTTCCAATCATTTCTGCCGAGTGACCATATATGTGTGTGGCATTGTCATGATGAAATACAACACCTGTTGTTGAACAGTAGAAAATTAATTTGCCAAATTTCGTTCTGGTGATTTTTCACTCAAAGATGAAAAACGCTCTGGTCCTACGGTTGAGGTTGATGGCGACCTAATTAAAGCAATTCTCGTTTTGGGTCGTCACAGTACAACACGAGAGATTGCAGAGAAGCTTTATGTATAACATACATGTATTGAAAATCACTTAATATATGGGTTCCTCACGAACGGAAAGAAAATCATTCAACACAAAGCATTTACATCTGCGATTTCTTAAAGAAACGTAATGAAAATCTTTTATTATTAAAACGATTGATAACTGGTGGTGAAATATGGGTTATTTAGAAGCAATCCAGGTGAACCAGCTCAAACAAACAAAACACATCAAAAGCTGGTTTTCATCAAAAGAAGTGCCACCAGTTTGGTGGGATAGAAACGGTATTTTTTTTTTTATAATTGGCGCGCACTAAAGGAACTGTTTATACCCTTAAATGACTGAAATCAGGTTACAGCATGGACCGATGGTGAAGAGGACATGAGGAAAAGGAGGTACCGAGTCTCTAAGCTTAACTGTATGTCTGAAGGTGGGCTTAAGGGTGAACGGGTGATCATTCCTAGCGAGGCGGGTATTGCGGGTGAATTCTTGAAGGGGAGGATTGACGCTGGCTAACGCGTTAGAGCATTTCTTGTTAAAATAGTGATAAAATACTCATAGAGACGCAACATTTCGTCGATGTTCCAGCGAGTCGATTGACTTCGCAGCACTATTATAACCAATAAGTTTTATTGCTCGCTGGACTCTATCTAATAGATTCAGAGAGGTCTTAGGAGCACCAGACCAGATAGAAGCGTTGTACTCAAGCTTTGGGCGGATGTACGCCTTATACATTGTTACCAGGTCAGATGGGGTGAAGTATATCTTGAATCGCCTTAAGAAACCTAGATATTTCGCTGCATTTTTGGGGATCTCGAATATGTGATCGTTCCAAAAACGTGTTGAGTTGATACACGTACCGAGGATGGAAAGTGGTTCAGTTTCAACAATGCAGGAGCCATTCATAGATAATGGCAGGTTGATTTGAGAACGCTTGAGTGACAGTAGACAGCACTGAGTTTTGGAAGCATTAAATTCCACTCTATTCTTTTCACCCCAGTCGATCATGCTGTTAAGATCGGAATTTAATAAGCTTAACATACGCTGCCGTTTCAAGTCAATGGCCGAAGAAGAGGGACGAGAGCCGAGGAATGAACATGAAAAGCTGAGAGTACTGTCATCAGCGAAGGAATAGATTGGATTAGAAGTGACAGACAGGAGATCATTTATAAAAATAAGGAAGAGTGTCAGAGACAAAACGAAGCCCTGGAGAACACCAGCAATAATATTGTGAATATCAGACTCGAATCTTTCCAATACAACTTGTATTGATCGGTTCGAAAGGTAATTTCATATCCATTGAAGAAGAGACTCGTCGACGCCAAAAGCACGCATTTTCGACAAGAGAGCCTGATGCCAGACTCTGTCAAATGCTTCTGAAATATCAAGTGCAACGATCATGCTTTCTCCTACGCTGTGCAAAGATTGGTTCCAATTTTTAAGTGAGATAAGCCATCAAATCACCAGTGGCCCTGTTGCTGCGGAAGCCGTATTGTCGATAGTTTATAAGCTTCCGAGTTTCAAAATATTTCAAAAGTTGACGATTTATCAGCGTTTTCATGATCTTGGAAAGTAGGGACGTTAGTGCTGTGGGTCGGTAGGAGGTGGGTGGAGATGGTTCGCCTTTTTTAGGGACGGGCTGGACAACTGCTGTTTTCCACTTACTCGGAAAGAGCCCTAAAGAGTAGGATAAATTCAAAAGCTTACGCAGTGATTTTGCCAGCGTAGAAGAACACCTTTTCAGATGAATAGAGGCGATACCATCCGGGACAGCGGATTTGTCCACGTTTAGACTTTTAAGTACTCTCGTAACTGTATTAGTGCGAAAATGGACTTGTCCTATGAAAAAATGTACGCTCTCGAGTACAGGCGCGGACAAAGCACAATCTGGAAACGTTGAACTGGCTGCAAAATGTGCAGCTAACAGATTTGCTTTGTCCAAAGAGCTGGCAGCTGGAATATCATTGCAAATGAGCGTTGGAATTGAAGACGAGACGGAATTCTTTACGTTTGTACGAATGACCAAAAGTTTTTGCTACCCTTGGGACATTGCAGCACGTTTTGCCTTAACTTTTGATCATAGGAGAACTTAACGCGTCTTATTAATGCATTGATATCATTTCGGGCCCTATTTAATTTCTTCCGGTTTTCCTCAGAAGGGTTGGTTTTGAAAGTCCGGAAGCTTATTTCTCTCAAGCTGAGCCTCTTTGCAGTTCGAGTCGTACCACGCGTTTGTCTTTGGTTTGATACTCTTCACTCTGTGAGGAATGAAGAATTTCATGCCTGACAAGATAATTTTTGTAATCATATCAGCTGCGGCATCCACGGCGCTATTGAGGAAGCATAGTGACCAGTTAAAATCCCTAAAAAATTTGTTTAGGCGGCTCCAATTGGCTTTCTCGTAGAGCCAGACTGTTCTTTTAGGGATTTGCTCTCTAACTGGTTGGGGCGGGAACGGAAAATTGGCTGATATGACACAGTACCCTGACGAACCTAGAGGCGACAGTATGTCAACTGAGTATATCTGAGGATGAGATGTGAGAAATAGGTCCAGGATTTCAACATACCTTCCTTCGGGAGTTGTCTGGACTGAGTGTCGAAGTCAAGATGAATTGTTTACATTAAAATCGCCCGCAATAGCGATTTCAGTGCGAGGATACAGGGATACAATTCTTGTGATGGAGTCGGATAACGCATCAAACTCATTGAAAGTTGAGTTGCTTTCCAGGCTTGGGCTTCTATAAATAATAATAAAAAAATAAGTGGATTTGTCCCCTTTAAACTTTCACCACCCATCTTAACGACCAATTTAATGATCAATTTAGATGTCTATATTGTGCCCTTAGACTTTTCAAGAGAAAAGTTTTGCGTGCGATTTTGGGTCCTGCTTGCGTTGATGGCATCTGGAGGAAAAGGTTTAACGACGATCTCTATGGGCTGTACAGCGACATGCACTTGGTTAAGCGTCTTCGGATATAACACTTAAGATAGATAGGGCATGTAGAATTTATGGACACCACTGCTCTGGCTCGAAAAGCCTTCGAATCAGAGCCATTGGGTCAACGCAACAGAGGACGGCTTATGCTAAGATGGCGCACACAATTGAAAAAGGACCTCAATCAACTTGGAGTGCGCAACTGGAGGCAGTTAGCGAAAGATCGTACGAGCTGAAGAGCCCGGACTGAAGTGCCACAAGAAGAAGAAGAAGAAATTGAACAACTAACAGAATTATACAATGCAGTTAAAGAAAAGCTGCCGGAACTGACAAACGAAAAGGTGTTGTATTTCATCATGACAATGCCACACACACATATTTGGTCACTTGGCAGAAATGATTGGAACTTTGTTGCGATGTTTTGCCACATCAATCAAAAAGCCCAGACTCCTTGATTGACAAAATTTCAATAATGATGATGATATCAAATAGTACCTGGTTTAGTTTTTTGCCGATTAAGACCAGAAGTTTTATGATGCTGCCTGAAGGGTGGCAAAGGGTCATTGATGAAAATAGACAATACATTACTGAACACAGTTATTTCGTTCCAAGAAAGCTATTGTCTATTATTTTCTATGAAAAATTACTTAGTTGCCAACCCATGGAATGACTTGACCAAAAACGTGGAACAAACGAACGGTACGTGCAATGAATCGGCCACGAAAACTGAAAACTGAAAAGAGGCTCCATTCTATCCGGGTCTAATGATGACAAGCTGTAGAAGGAATGTTAATTTAACCCCGGTTCTTGTCATCATAATTCCCACGTTCGTTCGTAGAACCATCTGCGCCATTAAATGAAAGTCATTGTTGACACTCCACTTGCTTCCAGCCACTTCTTGTGTCAAAGGTTGACAATCATTTCATCTAAAAAAAAAAACTTTAAAATGTTCAAAAACGTCCTGATGACCGCATCATATCGCCTTCCACCCTCAACAGATCTTCTTATAATATCCCCACTCAGCCGATTGCAAGGCAAACACAGATCCCCAGAGCTATCAGTCGTTCAAGCCCAAAAGAAATCATTCTCATCCCGACTGTAAATCCATTCGACCTATCAAATCCCACAAAGACCGCGATTAGCTGACAACAGATCTCGCCCCAGCAACAGGAGACCGTTATTCGGCGCGCATTTTATTGCCTCCACTTACAATCAAAAAACGGTCCGCAGATCATCCCCTTTTACCGTACTTAACACCAAGATTACAATAAAGCCCACCAAGACATTGCCGCAGACCGACGCAGAGCGTCGACACTGCCAACAAGCCGCTCAATTAATTTTCACGGTACCCTCCTCACCAGCTGGGAGGACCTTCTGTTTAATTATCAAAACGAACAGCAATGCCACGCATCCTTCTTCTCGTCCTCGCAGAATCGCTTCTAATCCCCCCGCTAAATCCGGCAAACATGCATTCAATTTCACACACCATAATGCAAAGCAGCAACGACGTCTTCGCACCACCCTCACAGACGCTGTCAAAGGGCTCCCATCCACATGGCGGCGGATAGTATGAACACAAATGAAAATCCCGACTAGATGTGAATTTGAAAAATATGTTCGCCCCGGATTCGCCACCGTGCCACGAAACGAGCCGCATTTTAAATTGAGTGGGCCGGGGATTATTGCACCCATTCGAGTCCCATTCCGTGCGGCATTATCCTTCCAAAACGATTTTCTATCCACCACCACCACCGCCCCACATCTGGAACGACCTCTTATGCGTACTGAAGGCGACAACACCGCCGCGCCATCCCAGGGATGGAGGCTTATTTACGCAATGCGATGATTCCTGGATGGGGCGGGCGGTCCCGTTTTCGTTTAGGCCAACTGCTGGGGGGGACGAACGGAATACAGCATCGATATATTATAATGTTCTGCGTGTCCTGCGTGTAAATGCGTTTTAAGTACCCAATTTCGTCTCCGTGCCCTGATCCTAATGCCCGAAGTGATTGCGAAAAGTTTTCTTCTCCGTGCGTCGGTCGTCGTAGTCCCCTTGATGTTGGATGTTTTGCGCGCTGCATGTATGGGTGGGTGTGTGCGTGTGTGACATGCGTTGCCCGGTCCTCTGTACGTCGTCGTCGTCGTCCCGTGGATATCGTTATCTAATCGAATATCTTAAAAATGATTGTTGTATACGCACGGGGGATGTGTCTGGGGTGGAGCGGCTCTCATCGCGGCCCAACCGGAGCAGATTGGATGAAATATGTTTCTCCCTGGGCCGGGCCCAAATCTAAGGATAATCGACCTAATAAAATACCCTCAGAGCTGGCTTCGACCCTCTGCATGTCACTCTCTTTCCCTGCCTTTCTTTCGATTTTTTCTTCGCCTCCAAAGAATTGGAAAGTCACATGACGCCTCTCCCGTCCAGGGCCTATAAGGAGCGTGGTCTTTTTGCGCCCGATTTAATAGCCCCCAATCGGTGGCATCTTTTGTCATAAATAGATTCCTGCCGGCTTTCAATGGGGCATTATGATTTTGTGGCGATTTATTGGACCCGAAACATTCGCCGGCAAGATGTCGCAGAGCCTTAAAGTCAATAAACAAAATAAATTGCCGCAGCACAAGTGTCATTCAAGGACGATTTTACCCTTTTTTTGCCAGGCCCGCTCCATCATCTGTCGCATCTTGCGTCCTTGTGTCCCCGGCTCCTCTTCCATCGTCAATTGTTTTTCTCCCTTTTTTTCTGCTGATAAGTTCCCTCAACCTCCCTCCTATGGGGAGGTGCCAGTAGGGAAGGATGAAAAGGCGGGCATTAAAATGGTCATAAATTTCGGGGTTTACTGGTCCTAAATCATTTAACGTAACAAACGTACAACACGGCCCGTCTCGGGATGTAAACGCAGTTTTTTCGCGTTCCGACGAGCCCTTGTCCGGGTCGGTTGTGCTGTGCTTTGTGAGCGCGGGAGGCTTCGTGGGATTGATGGATGTTTTTACGTTATATGTCGAGTCGAGAGTCCTTAATAAAATGGAAACGATATGACATTTGGTCACGATGTGAGCTACAAAATGGTAACAGGCGCTTATGGGATTCTCTTGTTTGTGCCGTTTTTTGTTTCTCCCTTGCACTGAGCGGGAATGTGACTGCTCTGGACGGAGAATTTCTCGGAAACAAGGCAGGTCAGGCTGTGTTGTTCCACAGCGGTGACAGGATTTTCGTGACAATTTCCAATGAAATCTGTTCAGTTGCGAATGCTTGCATTTTAAATTTTTCCAACGGTTGACTGACAGACGTCCGTGACTCAGAAATGACTTGCACTTGTTCAACTAGATGGTGGACGAAGGACGCTTGTCCGGTGTCCAGCTGACAACCTTTCTGCATGCAAGCGGAACAGGAGAAATGGGAAGCACCGCACTGTTGTTCAGAATTTCGTGTATCACGCAGAATTTATTGCGCAGCATTTTTGAAAACTGTAGAAGATGCACCCGAGTTTGAGACACTTCTGAAAATGATAAATAGAAGCGCATCCTATACTTGGCGGTGGATCCACCCGAAATTTTTGTAAAGCCGCACTGCTTCGGTCACATCTGGGAAGCGTTCATCCTTCGAATCTTAATTTGTTGCTGCATTTTGAGAAGCAAGTAGTCTGATGGCAAGGCGAGAAGCAAGTACTCTGATGGCTAAAAGAAAAAAATTATTCATTTGGAGTGGGATGAATGACGGAGTTCCACAGAGCAAACAATAGTGGACTCCTGTATAAACTACTCATCTGGTCTAACATGATGTTTCAACTCTGCTTGAAGAATTGTGCGGAAACTAGTTTTCAGTTTGCGATTCAAACAATTGTCGGATGTGATTTAAACCATCGTGAGGTTAGCACATATTGCTCTCTAACATTTTGAAAGTCTTTTGTTTGTAAAATTGACTTCTTTGTGTGAATGATTGAGTCCCATATGCAAAGTTCTTAGAGATCTTGGGGAGGATGAAATAGATCTAAGATCTTGACTAAGGTAGGTTGTACGGAAATATTTACGGATGGCTCCAAAAATCAATGAAGCAACTCGCGCTGGTGCTTTTCTGGAGGGAGACAGTATTTGGCTTACCTTTTGCCTGGTTACCTTTTCTTCTCTGTAACCGAAATTCTTAACAATAGCATTTCTGTCAAGGGATGAGATGGTCGACTAAACATATGATTTCTTCTAGGCCCGTCGAACTTTTCACTGTTATTTACGATTTTATTGGAATTTATAGGCTTATTTTTGAAAGTTTAAGACAATCGGTTGAACACCTCAAATTTTTCACGGCTCAAACTTTATCGAGCTCACTGTCTTCTTAGTTGTAGAGAAAGCGTCTCATACTTCGCCGTTCGGAGTCGGATTGTAGGAGATGTGGCCACCGTGACGAAGTCAGACTGTAGGAGTTGTGGCCGCCATGGTGTAGTGCAACGCTCATACGCCGAAGGTTCAAGTTCGATTCCCGGCTGAACAGCTCGAATTTTTCATGGCACCACATCTTTCGAGCTGCTGACAACAAACAAATATTAATAACTGACGAAGAAGAAAAACTTTCTCAAACTTCGATGTTTGGAGTCGGCAAAAACTGTAGGTCTCTTCTACTAGTAGGTCCCTTCTATAGTATTAGTTGATGAGCAAGGTAGGCCCTGGTCCCCCTGTGGACTGTAGCGCCACACAACAATAATTATTATTAACCCTGCCTATGCATCAGAATTTCAAAACCCTTACTTTCTTTCGGAGCTCGGGGCTCTCTTCTCTAGCCTTCACTTAAATTCGGAAGAAAAGTACTAGATTTTAGCCGGAGATTTGAACGCTAAACATGGTGAATGGGGTTACACTATTCCGAGTGAAAGAGGAAGCGCTCTCTTAGGGTGGATGATCCACTGTGGATGGATGGAGAACAATATAAAGTTCAGGCTAGATCTGCTTGCAACTGATAGAGCATCTTTTCCTAGAATCGGGTCCTATCTGGATGTGATGAAAATCGACAAATGACTGCCGGTACTAAACGCGGAGCGACATACGAGGAACTGTTTAACTACGGTCGACTACGACAGTGATCACTGTTGTCTCTCAGCAGTTGCATTTTATATTTCGGGATCACAGAACAAAAACAAATATTAATCATCGAAAATAGCTTTATTGTTTTTCAAAATAATAAGATCTATACACTTTTGCATGCGTTTGAACCAATTGTCGAAGCACTTTTGCCACTCTGATTGAGGTATCTCCAAAACATGCATTCTGAACGCATCAACCGCTTCTTCAGGTGTCGAAAAACGTTGCTTCTCATTTTATTTCTTACGTAAGGGAATAAAACGAAGTCATTCAGTGCCAGGTCAGGACTATACGGCGAATGACTCATCAAATCGGTGTTGGAGTGCTCAAAAATGCAGTTTTTTGAGCCGATGTGTGAGAGTTCGCATTGTCGTGGCGAAGAGTGGTCCGTCTTCGGCGGTTGGTTTTCCTGATTTGATGGAAGACAACTGGCAAACAAATGATTGTGTACCACTCAGAATTGGCTGTTCTGCGTTGTTCTAGTGGTACGGTTGCGACATGTCCAGTTTTTCCGAAAAACAGTCGACCATTTGCTTGGAAGTGCTTCGTGTGCGAGCAACTTTTGTTGGATTTGGCTCAATTTGAAACACCCATACAGTCGACTGCTGTTTACTTACGGGCTCATACACATAAATAAACGATTCATCACCTTTCACTTTTTCATAGACTTGTTTCGAAGCACCTCGATCTTATTTTTGGAGCGTTTCGTTCGACCAATCGACACGAGCCTTTTTTTTGAACGATTGAAAAATTGTGTGGGACCAACGCGAACAAATATTTTTGACGGTCACATGTTCATGCAATATTGAATGTATGCTGGTCCCACTAATGCCTAAGGTTCTCTCAATCTCACGATAGGTCACATGACGATCTTGGCGATGGCGAACAGCATCAATGGTTTCCGGAACAACAACTGATTTCGGACGACCTTCACGAAATTCGTCTTGGAGTGAAGTACGACATTGGTTGAATTCACCATACCATCGATAAACACTGGCCCTTGATGGAGCTTCATCGCCAAAAATTGAAATAAATTTATCGATGCGATAATCCACGTCGAAAGTTGTAAAAAATAATCTCACGAAAATTTTTACGATTTAATTCCATGTTTTGGGCGAGATGAATCTTTTAAGATACTGTAAACAACACCAATAGTGGTCGCCGTGGCGTAGTGGGCAGAGTGCGACTATCGCACGCGGAAGGGTCTAGGTTCCATTCCCAGCTCAACACCAATATTTCGTATTTTTCACGACACCACCCCTTTCGAGCTGCTGACAACACTCAAAGAATAATAACTGTCTAAGAAAGCTTCTGAAATTTCTTCTTAAACTTTACTATAGAGCTGGCAGTTGCCAGATTGCAACACTAGGGTTGCCCAATCCCGAAATATAAAAGGCAACCTTCGTAATTTAGCTCTCGAACGAGCTGGAAGAACTAGTGGAATATGTCCAAACGCATCCCTAAAATAAAAATAAGGCGCTGTGGCCTCGTTTTTCTGTAGCCTTAGCCAGAGAAAAAAGTTCGAGTGCAACCAATCATCCTACGAACAGAAACCTAACGAACAAAGAGGTTGACGGGTACTTCACACAAATGGATGTAGTCATTAAACGTACAGATGTTGCTTTTGGTTTTACGTTATCACCTGCCTTGACGGCTTATATGACGGGGTTCATTTTCCCAAGAGTCGTAGATAACGCAAGACTAAACGCCTTAGTTACCCAAGTACCAAACTGAGATCATGCTTGAGGGGCAATCGCCTCACCTTGGATTGATGCGTGGCCTTCCTAAAATTTCTTTCGCTCTCTGTGCAGCAGCGCCCGGTTGAGAATCCAACTCCACACTGAGAAGGAATAGTCCCTTAACAGCGTTGCCTAGTTTTTGGGTAAAAAAGCAACTAGACCAGTCTGCGTAGTACACTATTCTGTTAGGTGGTATACAGCAGCCACCACGATACTCCCACTTGAGGGCATACCGCTAGGTCAGGCTGGAACTGAAGTTCCAGAGGCTCCCGACCTCCCGTGGCACCAGAATATAGCTTCTGGTCAAGCTGTCACTACCAGTAAAGGCCCTCAAAACCCTGGGTCTGTTAGCCGCTATCCCGTCGAAGATGGCCTTTTCTCCATCTGTGTCAATATAAATAGTGATAAGGATGCGAATTTTGAATCATGTGGTTCATAGAATACAGTCACACCATCTGAAACCAATATAAAACAGTCGAGTACCTCGTCTCCTCCGCTTATAACGTATGATGGTCGGTAGTATTAATTGAATGTCACGACAGTCCACAGGGGACCAGGGCCTAGATCGCACTCTACCCACTACGTCTAGGCGTCCACATTTTTCCACTAGCTAGATATAAAGATATCAAAGAATTATTGACATTGAAACTATGATATAAAGTTGCCAAATCCCTTCCGCCTTTTTGTCTTTTGAATTTTCCGGCTATGTACAAAGCGCTACAGAGCTCATATCTGGCAATAAATTATAATAATAATTCTTGACGCTTCAGTCCAAAGGGGGACCAAGGCCTAGCTTGCTCATCAACTGTTGTGCGCGCTACTGTTCTCTCACGAGTAGAAGGGACCTACAGTTTTTTGCCGAATCCGAACGGCGAAGTTTGATAGGTTTTCTTATAACTCTTTGAGTCAGCAGCTCAAAAGAGGTGGTTTCGTGAAAAATTCGAAAAAATTGGTGTTGAGCTGGGAATCGAGAACCTAGACCCTTCGGCGTGTGAGCGTCGCACTCTACCAACTACGCCACGGCGACCACGTATCTGGGAATACTATACTATATATCATTTGAAAGGCCTTGACATAACGTACAATACGACTCTATGCATGATTTGTTTGGATATTGCATTCAACAGTTATAGACGTGTAAACATGATTTTCATTTACGCCGAAATTCTCGCTAATTTAAAGTTTCCCTTGTTAAAGGCAAATCAGCTAGAGAAACGTTCCGTGAGATTAATGGTGTTTTGGGGGGTGGTACTTCATCACTTCGAACCGCGGAGGAGTGGTTTCGACGATTTAGAGCCGGTGAAAATGACACCATGGATAAGCCAGCCGGCAGAAGACCTGTGACGACGAATACCGATCGAATCACGCAAACCATCGAGTTAGAACGACATGTGGCATCTCGTGATATCATCCAGTAAATGGGAGTTAGTCACCAAATTATTTAAAGCCATCTGCAGAAATTTGGTTACTCTGGAGTCACCACACCATATTATACCATCTGCAGGAGGCTGGATACAAGGAAAAGCTCGATGTTTGGGTGCCGCATAATTTGACGCAAGAAAACCTTCTGGACCGAAGCAATGCCTGCGATATGCTGCTGAAACGGAACGAATTCGACTCATTTTTGAAGTGGATGGTGACTGGCGACGAAAAATGGATCACATACGACAATATCAAGCGAAAACTGTTGAGGTTGCAAGCCGTTGAATCGTCCCAAACAGTGGCCAAGTCGGGATTGACGGTAAGGAAGGTTTTGCTTGGTGGGATTGGAAGGGAATCATCCACTATGAGCTGCTCCCATATGGCCAGGCGCTTAATTCTACCATCTGCTGCGAACAAATGGACAGCTTGAAGCAGGCGATCGACCAGAAGAGTCCAGAATTTGCCAACAGGAAGGGTGTAGTGTTCCACCAAGAGAACGCCGTTGATGACTAGTCAGAAGCTACGGGGGCTTGGATGGGAGATTTTATCGCATCCACCATATAGCCAGGACATAGCGCCAAGTGATTACCACCTGTTCCTGTCCATTGCGGACGCCCTTGGTGGTGTGAAGTTGAACTTAAAAGAGGCTTGTGAAAATTGGCTGTCTTAGTTCTTCGCAAATAAGGAGGGGGACTTCTACAAGGGGGGTGTTATGAAGTTGCCGTCTGGGTGGAAAAAGATTATCGAACAAAACAGCGCATATTTGAACTAAATCCGATCACTGTAACACTTTTTATGACGCATTGAATGAACAGCAAAAAAGCGGAAGGGAGATATTTGAGAACCTTGTATAAAGTATCACTTTATTGAAGTATTTGAAAAAGGTTTGAAGTAAGCATTTGGGCTTCAAAAATGAGAAATATCAATTTGTACTAAAATTAAGATATTCTGATTGGTACCAACCACTCTTAATTCGTTTTCCGTTATTAACGATAATTTTTCCAAATTTTCGGTCATGAACATTTCTTGCACCCAAAGAGTGCGCTCACCGTATTTAAGGCACATTTGAAAAATGTTTCATTTTATGTGTTTTTACAGTGTGCTCATTCTCTTTACTTTTTTCGAGCTATTCCAGACTAGTTCGCCCTTAATCAGATTCCGCTTATAACATCTAACTAGTCATTAACTTTATGTCCTCATAACAAGTGACTCACAAAACCAGTACCCAGCCATCGTGGACGTCGGCCCTCTCTCCAAACATTCTTTTCCAAAGCTCTAAATGGAATGTGATTAATCACACTCGCATTAATGACGAATTACACGAGTCAGGCGCAAGAATAGCATCGCCACCTCCACGAGGCCGAAAATCCATCTCTCAGAGGAAGTGTATAGAATAGACTGCCTGTCAAATCGTCGGAGAGGAAAGCACTCCCACTCCTGTTTTCCGACAGGTGAATACCCATCAACCATAGAACAAAACAGAATAGCGCGTGTACTCATCGCTCAGCCCCTCAGGCGGGCAACACGTCCCGCGATCTATTCATAATTTCGCAACAAAACAACAAGAGAACTAGTGCCGACAGGGAGTCCCAGGACGCAGTAGTCTGCCATAAATAATTCAAATTGATTATGTGTCAGAAATTGTACATTTCATTTTCGACACCGGACACCATAGTGCGTGCAGCAGTAATTATCTAAAACTGCCCGAACGCCGCCCGCATCTCTGTCTGCACGAAGGCAACCAATTGCCTATCATGTCCGACATGATAACGATAACAATCGTGCTTTTTTTTGTTGGGACTCTTTAATTAGTTACTCGCGGCAGTTTTAACAAGGGGGCTGGCCGCCCACTCGACACGTCACCGACTGTGCCATCAGCTTCAACACAACACAGTGCGGCGCTTGTCGGGAGTCACGCATTTAATTGATTTCGAAAACTCGCCCTTAACAGGGCCATGTCATAAATTCGAACAGTAATCCCAACATTAATTTACCCCATTCGCTTTTTTCGCAGGGGATGGTGGAAGCTAAACCCCACTCTACCTGATGGCGTGCCAGCGAATTGTAGTGAAACTCCCCAGACATAATCTTGTCAAAGTTGAATTCGTTTTCCGCCCGACTTGGGCTGCACTTTAAACTCTCCGCGAATATGAAATTTCAATGATGGTTGTCAGGGCTAAGTGTTGGGGTTGGAGAATGAGGGTTTGACGATGGAACCTTATATCCCGCCAATGCTGTCGTCGCTGTCATCGGCATCATCGTCATCATCGATGACTCTCATCTCCACAGCGGTGCCGTAAAAGGCGCACAACAGAAATGCGACCGCCTCTCCATCACTGTCTGCCATTGCTCCACATCAACTGGGTGGAAGTTAGCCGGGAATTGGTTATGATGGGATTTATTTAGATCGCACGGTGCTATTGGGGCGTTAACGATTGATATGTCTTAAGTGGTTCTGACATGTTGGCCCAAAGTGCGTGACACGGATTCACAGAGACACGAGCCACTCGTTCATTCCAGGGAACTTCCTCTTACGGCAAAAACTGAGAGTCTGTCTTTGGCTTTGGCGTTAATCAGAAAAGTGGCGTGAAAATAATTGGAATTCTTGGAAAGTTTGTAACGTTCTTCGGATCTCGGCGGGTGCGGTGGGTTGTATGAGGATAAGACAAATTCCTGAAAATGACATTGAGTTAGCACTGCTTAGCGGAGCAGCTCAATGATGTCGGATAAAACTTGAGATGGTTTCAAGGTTAAACGGGTGTTCGATTTGCTAATATTCAGTTTGACGACTTGTTTGACATCTGCTCTGTTCGTGTTTGCTCAATTTGTCAAAACTGGAAAAATGAAACTTTTTCTCGTAGTATGAAACTTTAATTAAAAATAACGCTCTGAGTCCACAAACTTTAAAAATCGCGGAAAATTGCTAATTTTTCGAATGGGAGACGTTAAGCAAGATATTAGCGGAATTGACCGAATTTCGCATAAAATTAACATAACTTTGGAATGTACTTTTATTTTAAAGGTTTCTTTTTTGTTTATTTATTTTTTTTTTTTTGCATTTTGAGGTTGTTTTAACTGTCTTCTTCTTTTTCTTGTGGCGCTACAATCCGGGGTGGAAATGGGCCTAAACCAACATGTCTCTCTAGCCAGCACGATCTTTCGCCATCTGCCTACAATTGCACACTCCAAATTGGTTGAGGTCATTCTCCACTTGTGTGCGCAACCTTAGTCTAGGTCCTACTCTGTTGCTTTGTCCCAATGGCTCAAATTCAAAGACTTTTCGGGCCGGAGCAATGGTGTCCATACGCTCTACATGGCCTAGCCTTAAACGTTGTATCTGAAGACGCTTGACCAGGCGCATGTCGCAGTACAGCCCATAGAGTTCGTCATTAAATCTTCTCCTCCAGATGCCATCAATGCAAACAGGACCAAAAATCGCACGCAAAACTTTTCACTCAAAAAGACTTCCTCATACGCCTTTGCTAACGTCCAAATTTTCGCGCCATAGAGTAGGACTGGGATGATCAAGCTGTTATATAAAGCGAGCTTAGTCCGTCGAGAGAGAGCTTTATTGCTCAATTGCCTCTTGATCCCAAAGAAACAGCGATTAGCAACAGTGATTCCGCTTTTGATTCCAGTACTGATATTGTTGTCCCCATTTACCGCGGAGCCGAGGTTGACAAAGTCCTTGACTACCTCGATGTTTCTGCTGCCTAGTGTGATGCTCTGTCCGAGACGTCGATGTTGTGTGTCCTTCCTTGATGACAGCATGTACTTAGTTTTGCCCTCATTAACCACCAGACTCATTTAAGCTGCTTCCGATTCAATACCGGCATACGCCTCATTGACTGCTCGCTGTGTTCGTCCAATCACGTCACTGCCATCAGCGTAAACCAGCAATTGAACTGACTTTTGGAAGATAGTGCCTCTGGTGTTGACTTGTGAGTTTCGCACCATCTTCTCGAGGATGATGTTAAAGAAGTCACATAACAGTGCGTCGCCTTGTCTAAAACCTTTGTTGACATGGAAATTCTCGGTGAGTTCGTTACCGACCTTGACAGAGCAGCGAGAGTTCTCCATTGTCATCCTACACAATCTGACGAGTTTGGTAGGAACGCCAAAACTAGACATGGGGCTGTATAGCTCATGTCTATGCACACTGTCATATGCGGCCTTAAAATCGACGAATAAGTGGTGAGTGTCGATTTGCACTTCTTGAGTCTTTTCCAGGATCTACCCTGTTGTGACGATCTGGTCTATAGTGGACTTCCCTGGTCTGAAACCACAATGATAAGCACCTATCAGGTCACACAGAAATGGTTTCAGACGCTCACACAATACGGCAGAGGGGATCTTGTATGCGATGTTGAGGAGGCTAATCCCTTTGTAGTTGGCGCAGTCCAAGGGGTCTCCTTTCTTATGGACCGGGCAAACGACACTGAGATTCCACTCATCGGGCATGCTTTCCTCCGACCATATCTTACAGATGAGCTGGTGCATGCGCCCAACCAGGTCATCTCCAGCTACTTTAAATAGTTCTGCGGGTAGTCCAGCAGCTTAATTCGACTTCAGCTTGTATATCGCTATCTTCACGAGTGAATTCTTGTCTATCATCGTCCAAATCGAGTGGAACATTCTGCCTAACAGCTGAAGTTGGGCCGTCATCGCCGTTAAGGAGTCTGCAGAAATTATCCTTTCAGATTCTCAGCACAGGCTGCGACTCTACCACACGTTGTCTATTTTATTCCCGGCAGGCTTCGGTCCGCATCTTGTATCCTCCGGATAGCTATTTTACCTTTCGGTAAAACTTTCGGACTTCATTCCTGCCATAACATCTTTCCATTTCCTCGACCGCGCGCTTCTCATGCTTTTTCTTTTTCTTTCTTGCTCTTCTCTTCTTCTCTGTTCCTAAAGCTGACGAACAGTTCAATGCAGCTTTGCCTCATAGTCGTTTTGATTGGCTGCATGCGCTTGCCTGCAGTCATCGTCGTGAAACCATGGGTTCCTTCTGGGTGGTGACTTGAAACCCAGCACATCAGTGGCTGATGGCTTCTTGATAACGTTTCCATTCTTCTTCTATGTAGGCAGCGTCGAACTCTGAGCGAGTTTCAGGGAGACTCGGTTGGCAAAGTTCCCACCGATCAGTTGCCATTGTAGCTTTCCGAAGTCAAATCGTATTGGCCTGTCTCGATTCCGTTGTTCTCTCGATATCCGGGTTCTTACCTTGACTACAGCAAGATGACGATCCGAGTCGATGTTTGCACCTCGAAAGGTTCATATATCGAGAATACTGGAGGAATGTCTGACGTCGATCGCAACGTGATCAATTTGTTTTAACTTAGATAGATAGAGGGATCTTTATTAGGCACATAAAATTTAATTTTTACAGTTAAGTATTGCAGTATTTTACATATAGAGATTTGGCACACAAGTACCTTGCTACTAAAAAATAGTCTTATGTATGAATAAAAAAAGTTTATGAAACATTAAAGATGACATATTAGAGGAAAAGTGCAAGAAAAAACCTTATAACAAAAAAAAAAATTCAAAGTATTAATGCCAATAATATATACGAACCAAAGTTGTACAAAGCAAATTGTTGTATCAATATAAAAGATAATACTGCGTATTAAATAAATAATTTATAAACATGTTAACAAACAACAAACAAACAAAAAATAAATAATTTGAAAATAAAATAAATAAAAAAAAATATGTAAGACAAAATAGATAGATAGATAACTAAACAAATAAATAAATAAATAAATAAACAAATATACAAATAAATAAATAAATTAATTAATTACTTACTTACACATTCCTTAGTATTGTGAGAGCCGGCACAAATACCGCAATAGGTTTTAACATGGCAATTCTTCTCGCCATGGCCAAACATTTGACAATTATTGCATTGAGTGAGTTTACCTTTCATTCTTCGCTGGAAACTCCAACTGACTTGCGTGTAAAATAATGACTTAAAGTTTTTCTTAAGATCATTTAATGTTATGGAACCATTTTCTAATGACACGAGATAAATGGTGTCGCTGTAGTGTTCATATTTCTTCAGTATTTCTTTAACCTCGATGCATTTTAAGCCGCGGTCACAAAGTTCATTTTTGAGTGAATCAGTTTCAATATTTTCCAGACCAAATAGAGCAACTTTAAATAATTTTGCACTCTTGGTGTCGTGAGAAAAGAATTGGCAATTTCTTTGTTTCACAGAGCTTAAAACTTGGTTGCGCGATTCTAATGTTTCACGAGCAATTTTAATTCCAATGTATAATTTTTTGATTGAATAGTTTGTGATGTTTATGGATTGCATCAAATTATGCACAAATTCCGAATTTTTATGCAATAGTTTTATTGTGGGAACATGCACTTTTAGGTGGGCTTAATATTCGGATCAATCACTTCATTACTACTATCATTATCGTCCATATCATTTGCCGGGAGGCATTGCAATTGAGCATAATAATTTCTTCGATTAACTTTTTCAACATTATCACTCCGAGAAGTCGCCATGGCGCGACGTTTTTTATTTGAGGACATTGCGAAGCCCTCACAATTGGGAGATCTATCGCGTTTATTAATTTTGATGAGTAACTTGATGACAGAGGAACAGTACACAAGGTGTTGAAAGCTCGGGCTAGACTGATCTGTTTTAACTTTATAGTCCTTAATATTCAAGCAAATATGTCACTAGAATATGTACAACTTTTCCATTTTTCACTGGAAAATGTCTGCTTTTCTACGCTAAATCAAAAGTTAAGAAAGTATGCTGAGACTTTTGTTTTGAGAAAGTTGAACTTTGCGGTGAAAGTTCTACTTGTAAATATTATTATTCTTTTAAATAATGGTGTACCCCATTAAATATCCACCTAGAAAGTGAATTCGCCAGATGCGGTAACTAGAAAAAGTTAAATGGCAAATTTCGCAAATTCCGCAACACATCTCTCATGCAAGAACTATAAAGAGTTTTCTGATGCCAACTCGAAAAAGTTCTCCATCAATCATAAACAACTTTACGACGTTACCTTTTCGATATGACTATCAAGCGTAACCATTCATCCGAAAATTATATGAGTCATTAAAAAGTTTCTCAAATTGTGTGCCCAACTAACCAAAGGATACCAAATATTCTCTGATTTTTTAATTTATTGAATAAGTTTTCACCCTAACTGGTGCAACGATGAGCATTTATCTCCTCATCCGTCAAAATTATGGACTATCTCATAAAATCGCCAATAAATTCAAGGGAAAGTTTAACTTTTGAAAAAGTTTTTCAGTGAATTTGGCATCACCCCGACGACGATTTGAATATTTTCATTAACTTTGATGTGCGTTTTTATTGCATACTTGTAGGCGATATAGTTGGTGATATTTACATGCATGACAAAATTCAAACTAGGAATAATTGGACTGAAAGTAAAAAGTCGTTTCAAGTTTAATTCGTCACGTTAGAAGCAATCTCTTGGCCTGGAATTTGTTGATAAATAACAAATTGATCTGAGATTGGGGTACTGGGTAAATTTTTATGAACACAACAAGCAACCGTGTGTCTCTCTCGAAAACAAACAACTATCCAAGTCCGAGAAGCGCATTTATTTCAAATACTTTTAATCAGTGTAAAATGACTCTGGAAAAAGTGACCCTTTCAAGCGTTACATTCTTTTACATGCAAAAAAAAATAATAAAGAATTTTAATTACTGCAGAGATTTGCTAGTGACACCGATAGGAAATTGGCTTTGCCACCGGCAGTGAACCAAGAGCAGCACACGACCTGAAAGCGAACACTGACAAAGTCAAAGGAATGCGTGTCCTGCTTCCCCATAAACAACGGAACGAGTTCAGTTTCTTCATTAAGCCGCCACCGCTGCCACATGTTCATCTAGTTCATCTAGTGCATCTCAACAGAGCCGATGTCCGCTCCATGAACAGTTTCGCTTTCACTGCATGCAACACAAAAGGCGGGAGAAGCTCCAACAAAGGATTACAACAGGAACAACAGCAAAAGACACAAAAACAAAATCAAAGAATGGAAAAAAATGGGATACAGGGACACAAGAGGAGAAACGAAAACTCAAAAGTGCAAGGAAGAGAAGAATCCTCTCGAGCTATGAGGACCACCACGACGATGACGAGGACGGTAACGACGACACAGCAACCTACATTCTCTATTCTGGCCACGTACAACTAAAAGTATAATATCACGCCACGGAGTGCCTGGCACACAACGGCATTCCGGGTGGTCCTCGAGTAATTTAAATTCTCTTTGTTGTCCGGGCGAGGATTTGCTCCAGTCTGCGTCTCTCTTTGACACTCAATACCTTTTCCAGTTGGCCCAGAGTCAGGTTGATCTGTCGCTTTGAGTGAAGCGGCGGCCAGAGGGTGGTGATGGCGAAGCTCCTGGGTTAATTGGAGACGATGGCAGAAGTGGTTATTCTAATGCAATGAGAATGTTAATGAACGGCCCCGCCACCGTCATAGCCGCCGGCTGCAGGCGGTCTCGGTGAAGTTCACCGTCTTTCGCTTTGCATCGCGCTATCCTCAGTGATGGCGGCCGCCAGTGCTTACCTGTGCAGTCGCATAGCTTCGATGGCCGTCGGCTGCATAGCTTCCAGTTTTTCGATTTCGTCTATGAATTGCTGGTTATAGATGCGGAAGGCGTTCTTGTATCTGTGATAGCAGAACCCTTGACTAGTGATGGCGGGGGGGAAGTGAAACAATAAATTAGTGGGGAAATGTGTGTGTCTAGGACGGGGATGGTCTTACTAGGACTGCTCTTTGTTATGCGACTTGAGTTGCTGCGCTGCTGAGCCAACCCGGCGGGCGAGGAGCACGCGATACCATTGCTTCTGGAGCGCGTTCATCGGCCGTTTAAATGGGTTAATTTCGTCCATTGTCGAACGTAATGGTCTGGGTATATCCGCTAGGGATTAACTGCCACTAAGACTCACGGAAGTGAACTAAAATGGATGTTTGAGCTTTGGCTGAAGTGGAAGTGGTGGAGGAAGTCCTTGGTTACAGCTTCGTTTGTTCGATGCGACCGGAGAGTGGAACGGAAGAACGCTTCGCAACGGCAGACATGGCATTTATCCAGACCTGTGGGCGATACAATTGTTTATTCGTTTCACAGACTTTTCATTGAGTTTTCTTCTCGCCAGGAGTTGTCATGGCTGGCTGGTTGTTTTTGTTTTCCTTCAATTTCCTGCCAAATCCAATTGAAATGTGCTTTGTGAACTGAATGTGCATTCAAAACTAGATTTTAGTGAAGGCCCCCACCCCCGTCCGTTTCCTTACCCCCGGATAACATTGATTCATTGCTTGCGGTTGTTGTATAAACTGCGGCAATGTCAAACGCGTTCCACTAATTAGGGTTAATCAGAAACGAGGCTTAACCTAATTTATTCTCACTGCTACCGCTGCCGCGGCACCCATTTAATGAGGAACTATATCGATTGGCATTCAATTATTGCAGGAAGCCACTGATATCCTCTGATCGCCTCCACTAGTCATAGCATCACTCAACTCCCGACGCTGAGGGTTGCCTGCGTTGTTTCATTGCGAGATTCAGTGGGTTTCACAATTTTTCATTAAGCGCTACTTTTAATGAGCTGCGGCGTGTATTTTTTTTTGCCCCCTCCTTCATTGTGCGTCGTTGCCGTGGCATTAACCAATTTTCAGTATTTTTTCCCGCATCGTTTTGATGGGCTCATTGTAGCCTTTAATCAGTGGGAGAGCGTCACCGCTGTTCGAGGAGTTGACTGAAGAGGTTCTCTTGCTCCAGGCGGAGCCCGTGCTGGGGTTGAATGAAAAATCAGGTCATGGTGGGTGAAATTCATTATTACCCCGGCGCACAGGTGTGCGGCAGTAAAAAGTTGGCAGTTTCAATGTGAATATGATGCCGTTGGGACTTATTATTTTCTCGTTGAGCATATGAGCATTGCGGGACGTCGACAGCGTTTCGGAGCTGCTGTAACTCGATGAGTGTAAACCAGGAAAAGTTACAATGTTCGTAAATAAGGGGGATTTTTGTCCGTTGGGCTTTTGTTTTACGCGGTGGCGGGAAAGTTGCTTCTCAAGCAGGGCCTGCAGTTGGAGCACAAGAATTTGTTACCATTATCAAAGGTGCAATGTGGCTGTATGAGGCTGTCTTGAAAGAAATATGTACATCTTTAAGTTTTCCTTCTTTTTTCTCTGTTTAAGCAGTTTAAGGTGTTACAAGTGTCATGTGGCTCTTGTGCGAAACTCTAAAGTCAACAGCAGAGATAAGAGTTTCTGAAAATCCGCCCGACTGAGGACTTTAGGGGATTGCACAAAAACATCAATTTATCAATGGGACTGCTGGTATTAGAAGGGAAGGAAGAAAAGAAATGGCTAAAATACAACGTTAGGGATTATTTTCTGGCATTTTCAGCAGTTAAGGGGTTTTTTTAAGTTTGGTTTGGCATATTAACCTAAAAGAACTGACGCCAAGAATTGCTTTCAAATTGTTTGTTTGAAAATCATGGAACTGCTGGAAATACGTATCACGGACTACATCCATTTTACAGTCAGATAATCGTCCATTAAATCAATTTACTCGTTTAACTATGGACTTCTGCACACCACGTGTACTCTTAATAATACGAAGATTGCCTTTTATATTTCAGGATTGGGCAACCCTAGTGTTGCAATCTAGCAACTGCCAGCTCTATAGTAAAGTTTCAGAAGAAATTTCAGAAGCTTTCTTAGACAGTTATTATTCTTTGAGGGTTGTCGGCAGCTCGAAAGAGGTGGTGTCGTGAAAAACACAAAAAATTGGTGTTGAGCTGGGAATGGAACCTAGACCCTTCGGCGTGCGAGAGTCGCACTCTGCCCACTACGCCACGGCGACCACTATTGGTGTTGTTTACAGTATCTTAAAAGATTCATCTCGCCCAAAAAATGGAATTAAAATCGTGAAAATTTTCGTGCGATTATTTTTTACAACATTCGACGTGGATTAACTCAACAACAGTGCATCGATGAACTTAATTCAATTTTTGGCGATATGGCTCCATCAAGGACCAGTGTTCATCGATGGTATGGTGAATTCAACCGAGGTCGTAGTTTACTCCAAGACGAATTTCGTGAAGGTCGTCCAAAATCAGTTGTTGTTCCGGAAACTGCTGTGTGCCAATTGCAAGATCGTCATGTGACCTATCCTGAGATTGAGACAACCTTAGACATTAGTGGGACCAGCATATATTCAATATTGCATGAACATTTGCTGTCAAAACAATTTCTTCGCGTTGAATCCCACACAATTTGTCAATCGCTCAAAACAAGGCTCGTGTCGATTGGTCGAAAGAAATACTCCAAAAATACGATCGCGGTGCTTCGAAACATGTCTATGACATCGTGACAGGTGATAAATCGTGGATCTACGCGTATGAGCCCGAAATTAAACTGCAGTCAACTGTATGAGCGTTTCAAATTGAGCCAAATCCAACATAAGTTGCACTTCCAAGCAAATGTCCTCCTGCTTTTCGGAAAAACTTGACATGTCGCAACCGAATAAAATTCTTAGGGACTACTTGCAACCTCTCTTATGACAGACGGAAGTCGACAGATTTTTATTGGTTATACCTTCATGCAAGGTCGGTGTATTTTGAAGGTTTGGCTATATCGAAAAGGGTCAACAATGTGTAATTTTTTTTAATGCATTTTTATTCTTATAAATCCATTTTCTTACCTGCTAGACAAAAATACTTAAATCTAGCTTACTAATATAATCTATTGATCTTAATTCTAGCTTACTGGCTCTTCTCGAGTACTCTATGCTAATCTAGGGTTTTGCTTTGTGCCTTTCGGGTTTTTATATATGTATTTGAATTTAGTGCTTATCTCTATATGTATATATTTTTTTAATTTCCTACAAGAAAACTATAAAAATTTGAATGTCTAATTTGTTCTTGTTCTTAACCTAACTTACGTAACTATGTAATCTAACTAACCCTAAATTTATAACTACATAGAATTAAATAAGCCTAAAACTTAACTCAACTTAACTATGTATATTAAGCTTAACTATGTCCGTAAAACTATACGGACGCGTCCACCAGGGCGTTTGTATTATTTATATGCTTAAATTATATATCTGATATATTCAAAAATACTTGAACTTGCTGATGAGTATGACATGTCCTTTCTGAATGGTGATTGTGAAGGAGATTATGATGGCGAACTGACCTTTATCAGAGGAACATCAAGCTCAGTAATTGATTACTGTTTTGTTTCGGGAAATTGGCACAAGCTTCTAGGCAGTTTTTAAGTAGGAAGCGAGATCTTCTCGGACCACATGCCCTTAGGAGTAACCCTTAATAGTACTGCTAACAAACACTATACCTGCATAAAACCTTTAAGACTTCTGCAGAAATTTATCTGGAATGATCGAATACTGGATTCGTATCAGAGAAACATGAACTCGAAGCTTATGGAACTTTGCACACTGCGTTATACACCAAATATAGAAACTCTAACGGAAATAATAAAGAAATCTATACTGCAACAGAAAGATTTAAAAACACATACAATATATAAGCAAAAATGGTATGATTCTGATTGCGCGAAAGCAAGAAACAAGTCCTTTAAATTCCTCAAACTTCTTAGATCGAACAACTCCAATATTTTTAAAGCTCTCTATCAAGGTGCCAACATGGAATATAAGCGCATTTGTTACTTAAAAAAAGTAGCCTTTGAGCAACAAAACATTGCGCTCATAAACACCTCTAAATCTCCTGGCCAGTTCTGGAAAGCTGTCAAATACCTTAATGGTTACACGTCTAACATCTCTGTAACTCTTAAAGCCCCGCAACTCAGGAATTATTTTAATAAACTTCTTAATGCTCCATTAACCTCTCCGCTATTTCAATATGCAGCCCCTATGCTCTTAGACGAAAAGTTAGATTCTGCATTTACCCTAGAAGAAATCAAAGAAGTAATAAGCAACTCAAAAACAAGTAAAGCACCTGGTATTGATCGCATCCCGTTTGAGTTCTATAAAAATTGCACCTATGAATTTATGAATTTTCTCACAATTGAATTAAACCGAATATTTGACTCTGCTAATATCCCCTATATATTCAGAAAAGCAATAATTTTTCCTCTACACAAAAAAGGTGATTACAGGGACCCGAAGAACTACAGAGGAATCACATTTTTAAACACCTCTGCCAAGCTGTTTGCCTCATTAATTTACAAAAGATTGCCTGATTGGGTTCAAGAACATAACATCCTTAAAGAATTTCAAGCTGGATTTAGAAAAAAATTATTCTACAATCGACCAGATATTCTGCTTAACAAACATTGCCGAAACATATAAGAGGAAAAAAAAAAGTTGTACGCCTTTTTCGTAGATTTTCAAGCAGCGTTTGATTCAATACCACGTGAAGCACTCTTTTTCAAGCTTTCGAAAATCGGCGTATCAAGCAAAGTTATAAGAATTCTGAGAGCCTTGGATGAGAACAATACTGCACATGTATGGGATGTAGACTTAATTTCCGACGAGTTTGAAACTTCAATGGGGGTTAAACAAGGCTGTACTCTAAGTGCACTACTTTTTATACTGTACATCAATGATATAACAGATGATGTCAAAGGTGGAATAAGATTCAACGATGTATCCATTCCCGCGCTGATGTATGCTGATGACATTGTCTTTCTGTGTGACACTATCCAAGGTATGCAATTAATGATAGACAGGATTAACGATTTCTGTAAAAATTGGAATCTGACTATAAACCTTGGTAAATCGAAAATGATGATATTCAGAAACGCAGGGGGACGCGTCTCATCTTTGGAAAAGTGGAAGTTGGACGGGGAAGAAATTGAGGTAGTATCCAGATACAAATACCTAGGTATCCTAATATCTTCCTCTTTAAATTTGAAACCATACTTTGAGGAAAAATTAGCTGTTGCTAAAAGAGCTATCTGTTCGATTTGTGAACGTTGCTTTAAAAATAAATACGTATCGAAAAGTGCAAAACAAACTTTATTCCACTCAACTGCAGCTTCAATGATGCTCTACGGAGCTCAGGTATGGGGCTACAAAGGCTATGATGGTGTGAAAAAATTTCTTCGCTACTTTTTGAAGAAGATCTTTCGGTTACCAAAAATACCCCCAACTATATGCTACATATTGAAACGGGAACTCCTCCGTTGCTCTTGTATACCATCAAAATGCACTTCAACTACATACTACAGATGAGCGAATGCAGATTACCAAACGTAGTTTTAAGAAGTATAATTAGAACAAACGGATACATTTGCGAAGAATGGAAAAAAACAGCTTCTGAATGCGGTCTAAATCTGTCTATTGAGGCGGACGAGCCTCCTCATCTTTTAAGAAAAAAATTTAACCCTGTTTTGGAGAATTTTGGTAGACACACATATGACAAATATGTCGAAGAAGCTGAATCTTCACTGTTTAGGAACTACTACAGCAAACTAAACCATTTTTTAAATGAAAAAACATACTTCCTCGACAGTCACTCAATCGAAAAAATAAGCACAATTTCTAAACTGAGAGGATAACTCGTTCAGTTAAACTTTATCCCCCACAGACCAGATTTACCAATTCTTTGTAACCTATGCAACATGAGGAAGAGAGAAGACATCTTACATTTTATTGGTGTGTGTCCGATTCTAAAAGAGTTTCGACTAGCAATTTTCGAAAAAAAACTTGTTTTAGACGAATATGAAGTAACGTGCATCTTAAATGGAGAAAAGGGATGGAAGGCTTTATACGATTATTCAGTAGCAGCACTTTGTTATAGAAAACGTATCATAGATGGAGATTTTTAATCTAAAACTTTTGTATGTATTTTGTCAACCTGGTAGACGGCCATAGGCCAAACCATAAATGACTTAGGTTAAACTTTACATTGTAAAACATTTATTGAAAATAAAAGTCAAACTAACTAACTAACTAACTATATCTGATACGCCGTGGTGGACCTTTTTTGGTTTTTGTTTTTTTTTTATTATTTTTTTTTTTTTTTTTTGTAAAAAGTCCTCAAATTACCTTAACTTATGTGAGCTGACCCTAGTGAATCAACTATCCTGTCTTTTGCTTAAAGAAGTTAGCTGCATCGAAAGCTGATTCTGGTGTAACCACCAGTAAAAAAGCCGTTCCTTTGCAGATACTGCTCTGTCGCGGGCAGAAATCTCTCTACTGAACCGTAAGAGTTCCGCGTGGCTGCGAGCTACGTCCGGCTCGTATTGAAGTCGCCTTTCCACTGTTCGGCGGACAACATGGAAGATGAAAGGACAGATTTCCATATGTTGTATCAGGTCTATAGTGTCCAAGTAGAGGAAAGCTTTAGGTGGAATGAAGCCGTCAAGACGCACCTTTTCATGGTACATGTCATTAGGGTAGTAAGCCCCAAAGATCAGACTGTTGGTTGAGGTCATGGCTCGAGCTATGTGACCCCGAATCAATTTAATAATAAAATTATCTATTCTGATCAGGTTTGCCTCATTGTACAAAACCTCGTTGGGATAGAATTTTTTGTACTGGGATTCGGGTGTACGATATAAACGGAGACAGGCCCGAAGACACTGTCTCTCGAACACCCTCATCTTTTCCATCTGGGAAGGACTCACGTTGAACCACACAGGACAACCATATACCATAATTGCCCGTATGAGGGCCATGTAGCAGATCACCTTCACTCTGGTGTCAAGTTGACTGCTGTAGAACAGCCCTCTTGCCATAGCGAAAGCATTCCTAGCCCTGGTCATAGCTGTATCTACATGGATACCACCATATAGATACTGGTCCAACCAGATGCCTAGATAACGTACTACACTTTTCACGGCCAGTGGCTGTCCCAGTAGGTCAACTATGCCGAGCTTGCGCCAGTTAATTTTCGTGTCCCTTGTGGCTATGGACAACGGAGTTCTGAGAAGGATAGTTTCACACTTCTAGTAGTTGATTTTCAACTTCCAGTTGTTGCAAAATCGTTGAATCGCATCGAAGTCACTCTGCAAGAAAACGTTTATTTCTTCTACTTTCGGACTTGATCTGTACACGATTAAGTCATCGGCAGACGCTATTATGTTGGGCATAGAACCTATAAGATCGCTACTGAATATAGTGAACAAGATCGGCGAACCCACCGCCCCTTGTTGCAACCCATTTTTTACGTCCCTAAAAAGGGCGAATGTTCGTCACCCACCTCCTACCGACCCATAGCACTAACGTCCCTTCTCTCCAAGGTCATGGAAACGCTGATAAACCGTCAGCTTATGAAATATCTTGAGTCCCGGAAGCTTCTTAATGACCGGCAGTACGGCTTCCGAAGCAACCGTTCCACTGGTGATCTGATGGCATATCTCACTGAAAAGTGGAACCAATCTTTGCACAATGCAGGAGAAAGCAAGATTGTTGCGCTTGATATTTCTAAGGCATTTGACAGGGTCTGGCACCAGGCTCTCTTGTCGAAAATGCGTGCTTTTGGAATCGATGAGTCTCTTCTTCAATGGATTAGAAATTACCTTTCGAATCGTTCAATACAAGTCGTTTTGGATGGATTCAAGTCTGATATCCACTATATTAATGCTGGTGTTCCCCAGGGCTCTGTTTTGTCTCCGACACTCTTTCTCATTTTTATAAATGATCTCTTGTCTGCTACTTCTAATCCTATTCATTCCTTCGCTGATGACAGTACCCTCAGCTTTTCATATTCGTTCCTTGGCTCACGTCCCTCCACTTCGGCCTTAGACTCGGAACGGCAGCGTATGTTAAGCACATTAAATTCCGACCTTGACAGCATAATCGATTGGGGAAATAAGAATAGAGTGGAATTTAATGCTTCCAAAACACAGTGCTGTCTACTGTCGTTAAAGCGATCACAAAATAATCAGCCGTTATCCATGAACGGCACTTGCGTTGTTGAAACCGAAAGACTTTCCATCCTCGGTATGTGTATCAACCCAACAATTAGTTGGAACGATCACATATTTGAGGTCGCCAAAAATGCTGCGAAATGTCTAGGTTTCCTTAAACGATGCAAGAAGTACTTCACCCCCTCTGATCTGGCTACAATATACAAGGCATACATACGCCCAAAACTTGAATATAACGCTCCTATCTGGTCAGGTGCTTCTAAGACCTCCCTGCACCTGCTGGATAGAATTCAAAAGCGAGCGATAAAACTTATAGGTGACAGTAATATTGCGAAGTCGATTGACTCGTTAGAACACCGACGTAATGTCGCATCATTGTCACTTTTTTACCGCTATTTCAACAAGAAATGCTCAGACGAATTAGCCAGTTGCATTCCTCCCCTTCAAGAATTCACCCGCAATACACGCCTCGCTAGGAATGCCCATCAATTCACCCTCAAGCCCTCTTTCGGACGTACAGTCAAATTCAGAGACTCGTTCTTTAGCCGCACTACACCAATTTTGGAATGCTCTTCCCAGCACGATTTTTCCTCCTCATTACAATCCACAGGCATTTAAAACCAATGTGCATCGGTACCTCTTCTCCCTCTCTTCCTCTATACCTTCGGCCCGTGCTGTGACTTGATCCGGTCACTTAAGGGTACTCGCAACCCCTTTTGCACGCGTCAATTATAAAAAAAAAAAAAATGTGGAAAACAGTTGTTGAATTTTCAAATCGAATTTCCTACCTGTAACCATATCATAGATCGTATATAGCAATGTTTTATAAATGCCAAGCCTGACTTACTTGAGGAAAAGACCTTCTAGCCATACGGTGTCGAAAGATTTTTCCATGTTAATCAGGCAGGCTCCTGTGCATTGTGTTTGGTTTCTATTCCATTGAATGTCGGATACCAGTTTAGACGCGGCATGAATGGTGTCGTGCCCCGCCCGGAAGCCAAATTGGTTTTCCGGTATTAATTGTTTTTCCTCAACCCATTGTTGCAGAGCTCTAATGACTATCTTCTCGAATACCTTGCTTATGCACGGAAGAAGACTTATAGAACGAAGATACGTCGGGATGGAGGAATCTTTGCCCCGTTTTGGAATAGGCTGTACCACAGCTGTTTTCCAATGCGCCGGGAAATATGCATTACTCAGCGCATTGTTGAACAGAGTTGTGTATACGTCCACCGCCTTAGAGGATAGATGGCGCAGAACAATATTTGGTATCCCATCTATTCCCACAGACTTCTTCAGTGACTTGAGAATACCTTGGAGTTCGTCTTTAGAAATAAGGATGGATCCAACAATGTGTAGTGTCTTCGGTTGCATTATCGTCTTCAATACTTTGGACTTCTGATGATCTAGACAAGCCAAAAGTTCGCAGGACTCAGTATAAGCTTTGATTCGTGTTAAAATTCTGTAAAGCACAAAATGCCTACCCATCACAAAGAAAGTAATCGAGATGAATACATCAAGTCTTTTCAGCCACCTACACAGACAAATGTTAATAAAGCTGTTTTTAAAGCGAAACCAAAAAAATACACTACAGCTAGGAGAAGCTGTACAGGCTGCGTGGAGGGATATTCCAATACGGCGATGTCAGACACTAATCGACACTATGCCACGACGTTGTGCTGCTGTGCTCAAAAATAAGGGTTATAAGACGAAGTACTAGAACAGTAGTATAAATAAAAAAATGAAAACCGTACTATTCCACTAAGGGCCGATTTTTTAATAGTCAGATAAACAATCAGATAGGAGTTAACTGACAGTTAAGGCATAAATGCATTTTTCAATAGTTGTTTAGCAGCTATCTGAGGAATATACCATCTAACTGTCTGTTAAAGTTATCTGTCCGTTTCTGTGTCAGATAAAATGTAATCCCCGAGTTAAAGTAAATGGGCTGTCAAGTTCAAACATGTAAATAATTACAAATTGTTTTTTTTTTAAAATGGATTTTTAGGACGATGTCGACGATTTACATATTGAGGAAGAAGAAATAATATATAATCGCTTCAATTCAACTTCAAGAAAGAAAAGAGTAGTGAGGAAGCGACCTGATCATTATAAGGAATGGGAAGAGGAAGATTTCAAGCGAAGATTCAGGCTGCAGAAAGATACTGTCGAATAAATTCGAATATACATATGTATATTTTTCAATTCTATATTGAACTTAACATTTTGGGGATTTATTTTAGAAATCAATGCGTTTTACCCATGACACAATTGTTGATTGCTTTACGGTTTTATGCTACAGGAATCACTGTCGTTTCGAGCTTCCAAGCCGTCAATGTTGGAACACATAGCCAGTACTTTTTCTTCCGCGACTGAGAATACTGCAGGTGTGGCTTCTCCACCACCTGTTTTGTATAATTCTTGGCGATTGTGTGCGGCTTTCTTTTTTGTATTTTTCTTAACGCTCTCATACTTCAGCTTCTAATTTTTAGATGATCGTATGTTCACGCCGGTCCACAAGAAAGGAGACCCCTTCGACTGCGCCAACTACCGAGGGACCAGATTTTCTCTGCCGTACTGTGTGAGCGCCTGAAACCGTTCGTCAACAACCTGATAGGTCTTTATCAGTGTGGTTTCAGGTCAGGGAAGTCCACAATCAACCAGATCTTCACACTGCGGCAGATCCTGGAGAAGTCCCAAGAAGTACAAATTGACACCCACCATCTATTTGTCGATTTCAAGGCCGCGTATGACAGCGTGCATAGAGACGAGCTTAACAGTGCCATGTCTAGTTTTGGCATCCCTACCAAACTCGTCAGATTGTGTAGGATGACGATAGAGAACTCTCGCTGCTCCGTCAAGGTCGGTAGCGAACTCAACGAGACCTTCGATGTCAAAAAAGGATTTAGACAAGGCGACGCGCTGTCATGCGACTTCTTTAACATCATCCTTGAGGGGATCGTGCGAAACTCACACGTCAACACCAGAGGCACGATCTTCCACAAGTCCGTTCAATTGCTAGCTTATGCGGATGACATTAACGTGATCGGCCGAACTCAGCGAGCCGTCAATGAGGCGTTTGCTAGCATTGAAGCGGAAGCGGCTAAAGTGGGGCTGGTGGTAAAAGAGGGCAAAACGAAGTATATGCTGTCATCGAAGAAGGACGCAGAACATCGACGTCTCGGACAGAGCGTCACTATGGGCAGCAGACACTTCGAGGTAGTGAAGGACTTCGTCTATCTCGGCTCCGCAGTGAATAGGGACAACAACATCAGTACCGAAATCAAGCGCAGAATCACTCTTGCCAATCGCTGTTTCTTTGGGCTCAAGAGGCAATTGAGTAATAAAGCCCTCTCCCGAACGACCAAAGTGACTTTGTACAACACCTTGATCATCCCAGTCCTGCTCTACGGCGCAGAAACCTGGACGCTATTAAAAGCGGATGAGGAAGCCATTGGTCTCTTCGAGAGAAAAGTTCTGCGTGCGATTTTTGGTCCTGTTTGCGTTAATGGCATCTGGAGGAGAAGATTCAACCACGAACTGTATGGGCTGTACGGCGGCATGAGCCTAGTCAAGCGTCTACGGATACAACGCTTAAGGTGGCTAGGCCATATAGAGCGCATGGACAGCACTGCTCCGGCCCGAAGAGTTTTCGAATCCGAACCACAGGGAAAACGCAACAGAGGACGTCCTAGACTGAGATGGCGCACACAAGTGGAAAAGGACCTCAACCATCTTGGAGTGCGCAATTGGAGACAGCTGGCAAGAGATCGTGCTAGCTGGAGAGGCATGTTGGTTGAGGCCCAGGTCCACCCCGGACTGTAGCGCCATCCGAAGAAGAAAAAGTATGTTCACGCCACTCGCACTGTTAAACAGATCTGCAATTTTGGTCCACGCAGTATATTTTTCTTTGTTGGTAATTGCATCTGTCTTTTTATTTTCTATTATGTTTCGAAATTTGAACACCAAATCCATTAGCAACCGCCTTTCACTTCTATTTCTATTCTATTTCTTCTCGTTCACAATTAACAGCGCTTTTTTGTCTGTAGGTCAACGTTTTCCATTTTAACTAATTATTACTTGAAACTTCGAAAATACTCGGGAAATTATTTAAAATATACGGAGATCTCAAGATAGACGTTTATCTGAGAGCATAACCAGCTCATTTGCTCTAACACAAACAATTACCAATTAATCTGTTTCATTCACACAAATACCACGTGAAGTTAGACACAATTGATATTTGCCGCTCTGCAAAATACGGTCAAATAACTATCCAGCTGTTAGTTTTCGATTGAAAAACTGAAACTACTTATCTAGCAGATATAGAGTCGAATAAATTTATTCGTTCGTTAGCAATCAGTCTGTTTATTTGACTATTGAAATATCGGCCCTAAATTTTGCATTTTATTTACGACGTTTACGACCAAAATTTCGGTTTCATTTCGTATAACGGGAATTTTCTTGTCTTAAAATGCATCTTCGCTTATCTTGTTTTTGCATTTTATTACTGATACCCAACAGATGTCCTAGAATAAATATCGTGTCTTTACATGAGCATGGAGAAAAGTAATTAGCATCCAAAGTGCAGAACTCAACGTGGTGCTATTTTTTTGCACAGAACTGTATATTCGTCTGTATGCACTCTCATTTCTTGCAGTCACTCATTCCGTGGCAGATTCTCGTGAATTATCATCTTCTTCTTCACTTGTCACACCGGAGGTCCTCCCAAATTTCATTCCATGGCCCCAGACAAATGAAAGATCCCCACAATGCCACACAGTTTCCCGACAAGCGCTGCGGTGTGTCACTTCCACCGCCCAAAGGGATTTAACTATCACGCTATTTATACGCCCACCTTCAACGTCGCATACCTACCGGCCCGAAGTCGCCTTAGCGCGGCATCGAAACGGGCTTGAGGTATTCATTACCCTGGTAACGAGATTCCACGTCACTCTATCTCCTGATTCACAGACACATGACGAGCCCACCCAGACGAGGCTGACGACGGTGTGGCATGTCATCGGAATGCGCCCCCCTTTGAAAAATTATAGTAAACGCAGCCACCCTGTGTCGCCCGAAAGTATTTAGCATCTCACGCTGGAATGCCGAACAAAATGTCAAACTAAGGCAACATCCCTCGTGTGCTCCATCACGGCTGGTGTGGGCAGACTTATGAGTGCGGGATGTATGAAATTCCTCTCCGGCTCGCACACAAGATTCCTTCTCAATATAATTAATATGAGATAGCATCCGCATTAATGGGTTGTCGGGGGCGGGAGCGCTCCATGGGGAGCCGGGCGCAAACCCCCCAAAAACACACAGCAAGCGGGGGAAATTAAATTAAAACTCAATCTTCTGTGTAATTATTACTTTCAGGAGAGATTTATTTTCTGTTTCGTTTCCCGTCCCTCAGCTGGTGCGTCCTGCTGTTTTTGTGCGCTTCACCGACACGCAAGTGCCAGCCACCCCCAACTATCATCGCTGCGAAGGGAACTAAACCATCTGACACATGCAATCGCATCTCCCGACCCGGCACATCCACACCGCTCCGTTGGAGCTCACTCCTGCATGTTTCGGGTTCTTTTTTTTTCAGGGCCGGGGTGATATCGCTCCAATCTCAAGTCCCATATGGCACTCCGGGATGTAATGATAGCAATCTGTACAAGAGCGAAGATGCTCTCCACGAACTTGATGATGATGAGTCTGTACTTCCACCTACAGCCCCCTGGTCTGGAGGATGGTGCTTGGGCGAAGTTCAATACATGACCACCCCGTCCTCGTCGGATGGGGCGCTAAGTGCACAAACAAAAAAACAACGGAGAGGGAAAACATTTCAAAACAACAGCCAGCCGCTTGTAGAACTATTAATCGACATTACCGCCAAGGATACACCGAAGCTCCAATCGGGGGAGTGGGAGTCGGAAAATGATTAATGGTCCGCCCCCAGATGGTTTAAGACAGCATGACAACAGTCCTCAGATGATGGTTAATCTTATTCCAGCCTCACCGCCTGAGACGTCCCCCCCAATGCACACAACTATTTTTACAGTTCATTCGGTCTCGATAGTTCCGGGATGTAATCAATGTTTGGATAACCGAATGCTCGGCACTTGGGGATTACTATCCGCCCTCCCGCCTCCTATCCCGGTTGTTCCTGGTAGATGGTGACGCCACCGTTTGGTAGGATCTCTCTGGGATCTGTGGAAATTGTGTGGCGCAATAAATATTGTCAGCTTTCCTCTGTCAGCGTGGATTATGTGCCGAACTAGCTTCGGAATAGATTGTCCATGTCGAAGTCTGTTCAATCTCTTAAATTGGATGAGGGTATTGCAATCGCATTAGGCGGCGGCGCACAACCAGAACGATTGTGTTCGGGGCCGGGAATGGATAAGCTGGCGAATGAGTTCATCGCTTTGTGGTTAGGCGGTGGGTTCACTTGCAACATGACCTATTGTGGGTCCTTGCGTCAGGCTGAGAATTGTCTTCATGGGAGCTGGGTGAGGATTGAAAATTGGCGGAACATCCTTGCCGGGCTTGTTTCCTTGCATTGGCAGATGTTAAGGGCCGTCCAAGATGGTTGGTCTTATTAACAGCAGTTTCTCTTCTGGTTTGAAGGGAATGTCTTCTAGACTGCCGAAAGGACGTACATTATTTAATTAATTTAAACACGAACTTAGATCGATTGGCATAGACTTCTTCTATTTCTTCTTCTTCTATTTGTCTCTATTTGCTTGACAGGCTTATTCAGCTTCGTGACAGACTTTTTTGGCTGCGTCACGAGAGTCTGTTTGAACAGCAGCGGAGTTGATGACTTGAGTGTGCCGCGAGTTGTTTTGATACTTTTCCAAATTATATGTGTGTTGTTCGGGAAGTTGGCAACAGATTCGGTTAAACGATGACAAAGAGTGAGAAAGGTCGGCCAGGATTCAGAAATGACTTCCCTAACTTCATATAACTCAGTAAGATCCGAGACTGGCATATACAAGGAAGCGCCACTAACAATAAAGCCATATTATTTTAAGAAGAGACCAATGGGGAGACAGCCACCTCCCTCGTCTCCCAATTTTTTGTTCTTATTTAAATAGTACTCAAAACGTAACCTAAATTTGTGGAAAAGTTCTCTTTGCGAAGCAACTTAATTCTTTTAAGTACGAAGGTTGCCTTTTATATTTCGGGATTGGGAAACCCTAGTGTTACAATCTGACGACTGCCAGGTCTATCGTAAAGTTTGACATTTTTGGGGCTATACGTACTCAGAACGTTTTGGCATACGACCGCTATTTGTGTTGTTTACAGTAAATTAAAAAATTCATCTCGCCCAAAAACTAAATTAAATCGTGAACATTTTCGTGCGATTATTTCTTACAGCTTTCGACGTGGATTAACTCAACAACAGTGCATCGATGAACTTAATACAATTTTTGGCGATGAAGCTCCATCAAGGACCAGTGTTTATCGATGGTATTGTGAATTCAACCGATGTCGTAGTTCACTCCAAGACGAATTACGTGAAGGTCGTCCAAAATTAGTTGTTGTTCCGGAAACCATTGGTGCTGTGCGCCACCTGATATTGTAAGATCGTCATGTGACCTATCCTGAGATTGAGACAACCTTAGGCATTAGTGGGACTAGCATACATTCAATATTGCATGAACATTTGACCGCCAAAAAAATTTGTTGGCGTTGGATCCCACACAATTTGTCAATCGCTCAATTAAAGGCTCATGTCGATTGGTCGAAAGAAATGATCCAAAAATACGATCGCAAACACAATACCAACACGTCTATGGCATCGTGACAGATGATGAATCGTGGATTTACGCGTATGAGCCCGAAAGTAAATGCAGTTGACTGTATGGGTGTTTCTAATTGAGGCCAATCCAACAAAAGTTGCTTGCGCACGAAGCACTTCAAAGTAAATGGTCGCCTGTTTTTCGGAAAAACTGGACATGTCGCAGCCGTCCCACTAGAAGAACGCAGAACAGCCAATTCTGAGTAGTACACAACCATTTCTTTGCCAGTTGTCTTCCATCAAATCAGGAAAACCAACCGCCGAAGACGGATCACTCTTCACAAGGACAATGCGAACTCTCACACATCGGCTCAAACAACTGCATTTTTGAGCACTCAAAACATCGATTTGATGAGTCATCCGCCGTATAGTCCTGACTTGGCACCGAATGTCTTCATTTTATTCCATTACGTAAAAAATTAAATGGAAGGCTAACGTTTTTCGACACCTGAAGAAGCGGTTGATGTGTTCAGAATGCATGTTTTGGAGATACCTCCATCAGAGTGGCAAAAGTCCTTATACAATTGGTTCAGACGCATGCAAAAGTGTATAGATCTTTATGGGGAATATTTTGAAAAACAATAAAGCTATTTTCGATGATTAATATTTGTTTTCGTTCTCTAATCCTGCCATAAATAAAAAGCAATTCTCGTATCCTGAGAAAGGCAAAAGGGTGAACAGCGAATATTACATAACATTGTTGGTGCATTGAAGGAAGAAATTGCAAAAACGGTCCAGAATGAAGAAGAAAAAAAGTATCTTCCACCAATACAGTGCACCGTGTCACAAGTCGTTGGCTACCATGGCTAGTTTGCACAAATTAGGCAGTGATTTGTTTCTGCACCCACCGTATTCTCCAGATCTGCCCACTAGCGACTTCTATATCTCTTGTCAGACCTCAAAAAGATGCTCGACGGAAAAAAGTATGACTCGAATAAGGAGCTAATCGCAGAAATTGAAGCCTATTTGAGGAAAAAGACAAATCGTTCTATGAATAAGGTATCGAAATGTTAAAGCTGCGTTGGGCTAATTGTATCACACTTGAAGGAGACTATTGTGATGAATAAAGTTGAATTTTGTCCAGAAAATCTGTTTTATTGAGTGATGTGGTAATCGATTGAGAAGTTCAAAAAGGTTTCAGAAACAAGAGTGTAACTCATTAAGAACGGAGTAAGGCACTTGTACAACACAGACGAATGTAGCTTTATTCAACTCGACATTTTTATAAAAGCGGAAGTCCGAAGAATTGCTTTAAGCTCAAATGAGTCTTTTCTGATTTGAACAGGTCATAGTTGCGCGAAAAGACTTGATAGGTTGATTTCATGAAATCTCAATAATAAATTAATTCGGTATTTAGTCGGAAGCGACTATTCTATCAGTGTGTCTTTCTGTAGGAAACCGAAACGAACCGCTTACCCCCTTAATCGTTTTGTATCCCTCCAAAGATCTAGTAGTCGGAACGCGCAAGGTCTGGAGGATACTGCGTATGGATAAGACCTTTTTCAGGTAGGTTTTGAGCACTACAGCCACTACAGCCTCGTGGGACCGAGCGTTATCATGTATCAAAATTACTTTGCCAAGCCCTTTGGTTGTTTTCGGCCATTGTGCACTCAATGTACGGCTCAAACGCTTTAGTAATTGTCGATAAAGTTTTCTGTCTGTGGTTCTACCTGGTCTCAGCAGCCCATAGAAGACCACACCAATCTGGGCTCACCATATGCATGTTCTTCGATCCGTAGATGGTTTTCTTTGGCGTCGATGTAGATGATGCTGGAAGGGTTCACCAGGATTTGCAGCGTATTCTTTTTGCTTGTGAGCTATCGTATCCACTTGTCAGCTTAAGTCACCATCCGACGCACAAGTCCCTTCCTTTGATGACTTTCAATAAGTAGTTCCGAGGCAAAAGATCGCCTCTCGACATCTCTCGGTTTCAACTCATGCAACGCCTAATTTTCTCGCTATTGCATAGATTTAAATTTCTTTGACTGAACCGTGTTTTCTGAGTCACTGTCAACGTTTATGCGAGTTTACTTTACATTTGGCAAGAACCTTGTTCCAGTAAAAACCTCAATTCTGCATATTCCAACTTTTTGTGCTAGTCACGATTTTCTTCTTCGAAGCCTAGAACACTTTTGAAACATCATGACCGCTTCAGGCTAGCCAGGGTTTTCTTCTTCGACGCCTAGATCACTTTTGAAGCATCATGACCGCTCCATACATGAGTTCCTGCAAGCATTCCATGGCCTTCAGCTGCTCTCCTTATCCAATTAAAGAAGAATATCTAAACTTTTAAGCTTCCCGCAAATGCTGTTCATTTAAGGACAATCCAGACAGTTTTGAAGAGGTGAAAAACAATGTTGTGGTCTAAAACAGACGCTAATGCAAACTTATCATTGCTGACAAATGTCACACCTTTCCAATGAACTAGGAAATCGCTTCCAAGAAACAGTCACAATTTGCACGTGGCGCCATCTTTTGAAAACTAAATTAATTTGAACCCCCAATATTTCCTTAAAATAAACGGCATCTTCAATGAGTGAAGGCAGGCAAAGTCTCAATTTATAAAACCAGAGAGTCAGTTCAGCCTCTACTCACACACTTTCAAAAGTCGTTTGCAACAACAGAGAACTCAGAAAGACAGGAGCAGCGATCGTCGCGTAAAAGCTTACAGCCACAAGCGCCAGTCTGAAACCAATGCGAACCCCTTACCACATCCATTTTTCGGACGTGTCAAGATATTTAAAGACTCAAATGCTTTCCCAATACACAAACCATAAACATCGAAAAAAAAACACACAAAGAATCCGTTCCCATTACCCACCGCCAGCCAACCAGCGTAACATCGTCAAACAACTCTCGCCTTGAGCTCCATAACATCACATAATCTCATCAAGGAATTTCCTCACATTTCCCCACAAAACCATCTTCACTTAACGACCTTCGGGGGCTTACACGAATTTCCTTTGCCCGACCGTCACAGTAGATCCCATCGCAAATACACGCTCCCCATTGTTTGCCAATTGCTGACAGTTTCAGTCGGATTGTGTGCGCATCCCAAAATGCAACCAGAACAGCACACACAGTCACTCACACACCTCCCCTGGCGCATCTTGCCAGCAATGTGATGTGATGTGAAAGCGCCTCGAGGATTTTCCTATTTTTCACTCCGTGACGCACCACACGGAGAATGTCAGAGACAAGACAACGAAGCCCCTGCGGGCCAGAGAATTTTGTCTCGAAATCGAATGTTGTGTGCACACAACCCACATCTTTTAAATTAAGAAAATCAACAACAAGGAAGCGCACACCGAAGGGCAGGCGATGGAGAAAAATGAAAAACGTCCGCCACCACTCTCGCCTCGCCATTCCACCGGAACAGGAGCAACTGGCAAGCAAAACAGTAAATAAAGGAAATTTCCACAATCAACCGATGTCCTTTTATTTCCTCTTGGTCCCTTTTTTGCATATTTATCCCTCCCCCTCCACCCGAGCAGTGGTGGTCTGCGTGCGGGACACACGACGTATGCGGAATTGCACAATTCATAAAAGGAACGGGGCGGGTATCCGGTTCTCGTCCTAGGGTTTGTCTACTCCCGCCGCAGCCAAGTCGAGCCCTGGCCTAAGCTAATATGCGTACGGAATAGGCGGCCGCGGCATCTAGAACGAGACGTCGTCGGTTGGATGGTGTTTTGCGGACTAAGGAATTTCGATGAACCGTAAAATAAAACTCAAGATGCTCTCGTAATTTTCCGGAGGATGCGTTGCGATGCTCCCTGCCCTTGCACGGGTGCGTGTGTGCTTGCTCTGGTGTATGCCAAATGTATGCAAAAGGAAAGCACCAGATGATGGAAGTAAACAATAACACAAACAACAACAACAGCAGCAGCAAGAAAATCAACAACAAGAAAATAAGAAGAGCGCACCCACCAAACGAAGCAGAAGCTCGAGCACATCACATCGCCATCATCAACGGCGGCGACGACGACGAACGAAGATGCCATTGTCTTGGGGGTTCGCCTAATAAAGGAAAATATCTTCCAAACTTCGTTTCCCGACAGTATCCTGTATCTCTCGTCGATATCCTGTGCAGTACCCTTCTTCTTCCCACTTGTTACTCGCCGAAGCACTGGGGCTCGGTTTGAGAAAATTTATGCATGTTCCTTAACAAAATTATTGCGATTACAGGATACAGGGATACACACGGTCCTGGCGTTTTATTGGGATGTTTCGTGGCTACTTTTGTGCAGACGAATCGGGCCGCTCCAGACACCACAAGCATGAGGGGCTCTGTCCTCCCGAGGGTGTTTCGTGGTATGTACCATCGAATTATAATCAATACGACGGGGAGGGGGAGAAGTAAAATTTATGCGTTCGCCGAACGGGTCGATACATTGGCTGGGCGGGCAGGCTTTGGAGATTCAAAAGAAACGTCTATCTGCTTAGGCAAATGTAATTTCTTTGTCGTAAATTGAATTCCGAAGAGTTGCTCGCATGTTTTTTGGGCACAGGGTTTAGGTTTTTTTTTGGTTTCTGAATTTTTGGGGCGTTCCCAGAATGACGAAGTATTGGCTGCGCTTTGATGTATGATGATTAGAGAGGTGTGGTTAGTGAGTGTTTCGAGTTGAAACTGAGGGTAAGAATTTCATCGAGAAGGGTTCTTGGATGCTTGAGCGGGAAAAAGGGTAGAATCGAGAATGGTTCGCGACGTTTGGGGATTTTTAGTTCTAGTTTTAATTAATTGGGAAACAGATCCAATTTTCACATGAGTTACTTGGAATTTTTGAAAACTTTTATTTGAGGAACTTGACTTTCAAATTGCAGCTTCTTCAAAGAGCCCCAGAAGAAGAATTTACGAAAATGTTCACGGAATGAAGCTAACGACCCTTTGATTATGAGCTGCCTGTCTTTGGCTTGATAAATACTGAAATCCATTATGACTTGACGGGTTGGTGCGCATTTAAGATGCAGCGCTGTCTTTTACGCTGGAACAGTAATCCTCAGCACAAATAAAGCCAGTTAAAGCGTATCAAGTGGAGAAGGTCACTAAGCAGGTCTTGTTTCCCCTCCGGAGAATTTTCAAGACATTTGTTTCTAATACACACGTCAAGGATTCCAGGTTCAATTTCTTTACCGAAAAATTAAATTACACCAAATGCGCCTGTAAGTAAAATTAATACGATCTGACAAGAATTTAATAATCGACGGAGATTTGTCCAATCGCGATTTGATATAGTTTACGTAGGTCCCTTGCCGAACGGATTTACAATTTTTTTGGTTGGTTGCTAATAAATAGGTTTTGGTTGCTAATAGTCTGGTGGCGTTGCAAGCGAATGTAGATGAAAGTGTTTTTATCTTGCAATAAATCACAAGGTTAATTAATTGTTTGGTGCGACAGTTCACAGGGGAATCAGGGCTCTGCTTGCTCATCAACTACTCGTGTTGTGCGCGCTAATGTCCTCTCACGAATAGATGGGACCTACAGTTTTTTGCCGACTCCGAACGGCGAAATTTGAGAAGTTTCTTAAACAATTATAACTCCTTGAGTGTTATCAGCAGCCCGAAAGAGGTGGTCACATGAAAATTTGTAAAAATTCGTGTTGAGCTGGGAATCGAACCTAGACCCTTCGGCGTGTAAGCGACGCACTCTACCCTCTACGCTACGGCAGCCACAAAAAAATCACAAGGTTAACAGAGGTATAAAAAAAGAGCCAATAGCAAGCCCCTGCGGTACACATGTCTTTAAAGAGGGTTTTGCTCTCTGGACTTGACAGGTTTGGATGCAATTTGTGATCACAGTTTAGTCAGTAAACTCCAAATTTGTATTGTCTGGAGGGCGTGAACAGTCCGCTGGCGTGAGAACCCCACTACTGAATAAAGAGTACTCCATGCCATGAACAAGATAAACTTCCATAACATGAACCAGAGATGTACCATATGCACAAATTGATAAATTTTTAAATTAAAGCGAGTTTTATATTTTTTTCAATATTTGAACTTTTATTTGAAGCATGATATCAATTTAATTTTTCTTACTAAACTAACTCCGTCGTAATCTGTTCGTTTACTAGTAACCCAGCTTGACATTCAACGCTTACTAGACCAACAGCGGGACAAATAAATGAACAAATAAATAATGCAGGAGAAGGAAATACGAAAACACACTTTGGTCCATGTGATCACTATAAATAAACAGATAGGGAAATAAGCAATTAGAAATAGACGCTTCAGATAATTGCAATAGACAGTGGGTAGGTACATACAGAGATTGACATTAAAAAAGGGGCAATTTCTTTTTCTTTATTTAAAGTCAAATAAAAACAACAACTCCATTTATGGGGAGATCTGAAGAAGGCGGTTGGAAGACATTGTACAAAAAATAAAGCCGACTCTGGAGGATAATCCTAGAACAGTGGTCAAAAATTCCAGCCGGAAATGTCCCCAAATAGTTGACTCAATACCCAATAGATTAGAAGCACACAATAAGAGCAAAAGCCAGGCGTCGAAATATACCAGGTATACCGGTATGAAGTGATCGTCAAGATGTCTCGATAGGGAACATTTGTTGTGAACGAGCCCTTATTTTTTTTGTTATTTTTGTTTGCTATGACATCTGTGAAAAATATTTAGTAGACATCAAGTCATTAAACAGACAACATCATATTTTTTCATCGTGTTAAAAATGTCGAATTTTGTACCAGAAAGTGATGATTTGCGGAAAGCATAAATTTTTTGTGTTCATTTGAAGAAAAGTGCTGCAGATTCGCATCGAATACTTGTCGAGGCATATGGTGATCATGCTCTATCAGAAGCAACATGCAAAAGATGGTTTCATAGGTTCAGAAATAATGATTTTGATGTGAGAAATGAAGAATGTGGTAGACCATCAAAAATTTTTGAAGACGCCGAATTGCAAACGATATTGGATGGAGATGACACTTTGAGTCAAAAGCAAATGGCAGCAAAGTGAAATGTTGCACAACAAACAATTTCCGACCGTTTAAAAGCTATGGGAAAGATCCAAAAGTGTGGAAAATGGGTGTCACATGAATTGAATGAAAGACAAATGGAAAACCGAAAAAACACTTGTGAAATTTCGCTTCAAAGACACGAAAGAAAATCGGTTTTGCATCGGATTGTTACTGGCGATGAAAAATGGATTTATTTTAAGAATCCTAAATGGAAAAAATCATGGGTCAATCTGGGACAAACATCAACATCGACTACAAAACCAGATCGATTCGGCAAGAAGACAATGCTGTGTGTTTAGTGCGACCAGAAAGGTGTGCAGTACCACGAGCTCCTAAAACCTGAAGAAACCGTTAATACTGATAGCTACCGACAACAAATGATCAATTTGAACCATGCATTGATCGAGAAACGACCAAAATGAGCCAGAAGACACGACAAGGTAATTTTGCTCCATGACAATGCACCTGCACACAAAGCAAAACCGGTTCAGGATACAATCAAAACACTTGGCTGGGAGCAGCTACCCCACCCGTCGTATTCACCAGACTTGCATCCTTCCGGCTACCATTTGTTTTCATCGATGGGACACGCATTGGCTGAGCAGCACTTTGATTCCTACGAGGAGGTCGAAAGTTGGGTGTCTGATTGGTTTGCTTTAAAAGACGAACAATTTTATTGGCGTGAATTTCACAAATTGCCAGAAAGGTGGTAAAAATGTGGAGAAAACAATGGAAAATACTTTGAATAAAATGTGTTTACTTTCCCATTAATAATTAGGGTTTAATTTTCATTTCATACCGGTATACCAGGTACTAACACTCTTTTCAGCATCAGAACAATTGAAATTGGTTTGGTTTGTTTTTATAACAGTTTCTATTTTACTGGAAATTTAAAAATTGTACTCTTCTTACTTTTGTATATAAAGTTATGTAATTTTTGTAATTTTCTTAATTTTCGTAAGTTATTTACTGAAAAAATGTACAACAAATAAACTGGAGTCCAGCTCAAACGTTATTCTTGTATTCTTTGAAAATGTTAAGTGTCTCTATTTTAATGTCCACTTCTTTGTATGTGGGAGAAAAAGGGTGACACTATTGGTACCTGGCATTGACAAGTAAACAGAAATGTAGGTGAAAGAAGAATACAAAAGATGTTTTACGCATAAAACAAATGGGGATTTTAAGGAATAGGGAACGTATAAATATGTCTATTTATTTGTTTATTGGTTTGTTTGTGTTTTTTATGCACAAAATATGTGTGTTTATGTGGAAATATGTATTTTCAAAAATAAGAGGAATTTTTTATCATAGAAAAAAAAAAGTATAATAACTAAGAGATTAGAAAGAGGTGAAGGAAGAGACTATTTCTGATGAAGAAATGTCTCTTCCCCCATTACCTCTTTTCTTCTATACCTCCGACCCGTGCTGTGATGTAATCCCGGTCACTTAAGGGTACCAAATAATCCCTTTAGAGTACGCCTTCAGTTTATCGTACCTGCCACAGTCTCAATTTCTTCTGAAACCCAAATGAACACTAACCCCGCAGCTACGTTTCTTGCTTCATGTTATATGTCTGATCTAGTCCAAATACTCTTCGGAAGCTGCATTCAAAATATGTTTAAAACGTCAACTAGCAGCAGGTCAGTTTCTATGCATCGCTCCATGTTGCCGTTACAAATTAATCAGCGTCATAGTGCAAAAGCAATTAAACACGAATCACTTTCCCAAATCCAGAAATTAACCTCCCTCCGCTTTCTGAATATCAGCAGGCGGTAATCGAATTTAAATCACTTCCCTTCGCACAATCAACTGCCATTGCAGCCGAACGCGGAAGCACCCCTAGACGCGTCTACGGATCGCATCAAATATCGTCAACCTCGACGAGAAAGCATAATCGTGCAATGTTTGGAAATCGGATACCTATTGTGTAACTTTATTCATATTCAAAGCATCTCAACTATCGCAAACTAAACTAAGGCTCTGGCTCGTACATGTTCGCCACCAAGGGACTGATCGTTGTCGCCTCCCCCGAGTCACTTCCGTCATCCTTATCGGGCTCATCACACCCGGTTTGGCGGGTCTTCATTAGGAGCGATTTGCTCAGATTGTTCTCCTCGATGACAGCTTCGGCCTTCTTTACGACATCCTCGGATGGATTCTGCTCACGTGTCAGCACCCAAAGCACCCCTGCGGAATACGCAATTGCACTCTCAGTCGGAGATGAGGCGCTTGAACTTTCTACTTACTTGCGTTGGCCAGCCCCATTAGCTGTGAGCACGAGTAGACGACCGAGTAGGAGGTGTAGTCGGTTCCTAAGACCTCGTAGTTGACTTTGTTGGAGTTCGCTGCAATGAGATGCAAACCTCACGTCAGATGCGAACTGACGCCGCCTTCGTTGAGATTACTTACCCGACCTCGAATTTGGAAACGACACTGACAGCTGTCCAGAGGCAATCGCCTTCGCTGTCCCCGTCACATTAGTCGCATGGCCGTTGCTAAAATGGAAAACAGAACTTACTTCCCATTCGCACAGACACGACGCGCCTGCACTTACAATCTGTTAATGGCTGAGTTGACCACAGATATGGTGTCGGCACTGAGTTCGGTGTACGTCGCGTACATGCATTTTTTGCCAACTTCAAAAATGAACGGATACTTCTCGTACTCGTACCACACGCCCATGTACTGAAAGAAAGCCAGTCGGAACAGTCCAGAAATCCCGGTGAGAACATTGTACTTACATCGCTGAGCTTGAAGTTTTGCTGGACTTTCACTTCGGGGCACCTGCCGGGAAATGGGACCTGCCCCCGCACGCCGTGAACAGCCATTATCAGCACGATCGCAAGCCTAAACCGAGTCCGGGTTATTTTTAACGGCAATCCGGGAGGTACACACACGCAGACTTACCCGAGTCGCTCCATTATCTCAATTGCTGTGAACAGTAGGTTCGAAGTTCTCTCACTAATCGGGGTACTGCTGGCGCGAGTCTATCTCGTCAACAACTGATTGCTGTCCCGGGGTGCGTCTTCAGTTATATGCTGTCCGCAATTGTGGAGCACATTCCAATTAAGGCGCTCGAAATGTGATGCCTTAGTTAGTTGCCTTATCTGAGGTGCTTAGCGGCACGCGGTGTGTGGTGTCGCAATAACTTACACCCAAGACTGCTCAGATATGAGAAGAACTAGATTGTAAGTTGAATAGTGAACAACAACGTTTCGAAAGAACAAATTCGGGGCAATGGATTTGTAATCGATATCAGGTGCGAGAAGAGTTGATTGAAGGTATTGGACAGGTTGCAACTTTAATTAGAAAGAACCCAAGATTTGGTTAAAACCAGTGTTCTTTAAAAATTCACACCAGGGCGTTTGAAAAACGAAACAACATCCAATCACTGACGCTGCAAAAATGTTATCAATAACCAAAGCCCAAGCAGAAGTGTAAACAAATTTTAAGAAGCTGAAGACGAATTGAGAACAATCGAGAAAAAAGCAGAACCTTCTGGTGCCGATTCGCGAGCTTACCGGAGAAGTGAACCTGGAGGGCACTGATGTGGAACATAGTGCTGCTGCCCAAATGAAACCCAACTCGAGGAAAAAATAGAGAATCTATTCATTTCTCGTTCATAAATTTGTAAATTGTTGTCTCGAGGGTGGAGGGTGTTTGAAAATGAAAAATTCATTAGTCAACCGCACAATGCGGCTGTCCTTGAAATAGTTTGTTGTAGAAGCAGATGTAGAAAGGGAAAGCGGTGCGAGGTGGCCTGTAGACAGGTAGAGAGTTGCGAGGTGGCCTTGAGGTGTAGTTGCTACGCAGTGTGACAAGCAATCAGATTTTTTATGTTTCAACAAATTTGAACAGTGCATTGACCGGAAGACTCAATTGGAGGTCTCGATTAGATTTTTGTAACGTGGCTGCGCTGCATGAAGAAAGGAACTCCTACAGAAATATTTGCAGAACTGACATATTCCCTTTTGAATCAAACTGAGCCTGTTTCCGCTTAGTCAGATAAACCGACGGAATATCTTTGGATCGAGACAAGCAGAATTTGTTTCGAAACACGACAAACCATATGCCTATGACTTTGAAAACGCCAAATCATGTGCCAATGAGTTTCATTTCGTTGAAATCATTTAGCTCTGGCTCAATTGATTGATGTGGAAATTAGACCCAAACACTTATAGACAGATAGAAAGATAAGAAAAGGCCTTGAGTAGTAGTTTTTTATGCAGTATGACAAACTTTTTATGTTTCAAAAAATTGACATTAGCTGGAAGTCTCATTTAAAAGTCTTGATTTGATTCGCATCGTGGCTTTGTTGAATGAAAAGCGGATCTCCCACAAAAAACTGGCAAATTTCTATTTGCAACTGAATCAGACTGTGTCTGTGTCTGCTTAGTCAGATTTACCGACAGAACCTCTTTGGGTCGAGGCAAGCAAAATTTGTTTCGAACCACGCCAAACCAGGTGCCATGGCGTTGAAATCATTGAGCTCCAACTTCAAGATAACCTATTCATCATCTGGCAGTTCCCCGCCCTGTTAAATCAGTTAATCAGCTCTGAAAATTCCAGCTGTTAAATTTATTTATTTTTGACTCTGCGTCTAGCGTCCCTTTCTTCACGTCTATCAGCCCACTCGTTATTTTTCACATGTTCACGGGTGGCAGAGCATGATTTAGATGTTTCGCGTTAGTAATTTAAAATAAATCATCAGTTGCCGGGGACAATCATTCGACGAATCTCTGTTCCGATGCCATTTGAAGAGTACACATTCACCCCAAGATAGACAAACTACTCTTCAACCGTAAATTTTGTCTGTCCGCAGTGACGTTTTGTCCCTTTTCAACAACATACAATTGCTTAGTTTTATCCTCTTTCATCTTCCAACTGTTAAGATGGCATGTACAACGCATGGACGCCTTTGCTCCGGCCCCGAAAAGTCTTTCAATTCGAGCCATCGGGACAACACAAGAGAACGACCGAGTCGTTCTTCATTTGCGCGTGCAAATGAAGAACAAAGTTCCCAGCGATCAGTTGCGATTGTTGCTTAACAACGTCAATCCTTATTGGCCTGTCTCAACACCGCTGATCTCTCGACATCCGGGTTCTTGCCTCGGCTACAACATGGTTATGATCCGAGTCGAGGTTTACTGCTCGGAAGGTTCGTACATCGAGTACACTGGAGGAGTGTCTGACGTCGATCGCAACGCGATCAATCTGGTTGACGGTTGATTGATCAGGAGATCGCCAGGTCCCTTTGTGAATGTCCAGGTGTGGGAACCGCGTGCTAGCCACAGAGAGGTTCCACCCCGATGCGAAGTCCAACAGTCTGAGTCCGTTTCCAGATGTGTTGTCGTGCAGGCTATGTTTACCGATGACTCCAACAAGGATGTCCTCCTTTCCCAGCTGAGCGTTAAAGTCTCCTAGATCGATCTTGGTGCAGTAGCTGGGGCATCGATCGTATGTTCTTTCTAGCAGATCATAGAAGTCATCCTTTGTGTTGTTATCCTTCTCCTGTCGGGGCGTTAGCGCATATTAGGCTGATGTTGATGTTCCCGAACTTAGCGTTGATGCGGATTGTCATGAGGCGTTCAGTTCAGGGATCGAAGCTCAAGACTTTTTGCCTAAGTCTGCCTCGAACAAAAAATCCGCATTTGAATAGGCGCTGCCTTCTCTGTCTTTAGCAATCGCTGTAGTAGATGTCGCAGTTTTTCATTGTTTTTTGCCGGTTTCGTCCCATCGCACTTCCTGGATGACGGTAAAGTCTGCTATGTAGCAGTCAAAGGCCTCCGAAAGTTGTTCGGCAGAACCTGGCTTGTTAAGGGACCTCACATTCCACATTGCAGAACCGAAAATCATTGCCCTTAGAAAGTTTGCTGGGGTCGTCAACAGTTGATCCTTCATTATCCGAGGCATGTCGGTGTTTCTGAACTATTTGTTTTTTAGGTGATGAGGAAGTTAACCTCACGCACAACACACAGACTGGTGGACCGGGTCCATTATTTAACCCTTGGGCAAAGAGGTTCGCAGCATGCATTGGCTCACCACAGCGGATGTTGCGATGGCTGTCCAGAGGGCGCCGCGAGGAGGCCATATGTCAACTTGCCCTGTGCACTAACGAGGGTAGTTTTGGCAGCTTGCCTTATTGAGTGCAACCAAACGATCAACTTAAAGTGCGTAAATAAAGGCAACTGACGAGAGATTTTGCTGGTAGCAGAGGTATGTTGTTTGGAGTCCAGATCCAGCCCGGATTGTAGCGCCACACGAAGAAGAAGAAGAATATTAAAAGTCATCTTCTGCCCGTTAAGGACCGCAAACGCTCTGTTAGCTACTCACGAAGCATACTGATCATCAGCAAGTGAACCCATCCATGTTGCCTCCAGCCTGTACTATCCTCAAGAGTTCCCAATTGAAAAAATTGAACAACAACGAAATTAACGTTCTTTGTCGAACCAATATTAGTATCCCTCCCAATTAACCACAAATCTAGGATCTAGGAGAGAAACAAACGGATATTGAATAGAGATCTGTTGAAAGCCATTTAACAGCTTCTCCTGCAGCAGGAGAGGATCCGCTTGAAGTTGCCCCACTAAATTGAAATCTCAAACCGTTATCGCTCTGTCTAATGCAAACAACATTTCGCCTTCACTCGTCACGCCTCTTCAAAAAAAAAAAAAAAAAAAAAAAACACAATGCACAGGCAACCGATAAACAAAATAATTTTGAACAGAATGTATGCTCATAGCCGCTGGTGGTGTCAGTATTACACCACACACACACACAACAGACACGCACACCCCTTCCTACGTCCAATAATCGGGCATAATCTCATCAGACCGCCCATAAACCACTATGCTGTAGTCGCCTGCCCTTGTTGGCAATAAAATGAAAACACCGCATGTCTGGAATCCTTAATTTATTTATTTTATGCAAATTCAGGACAATCTATCCGCACCGCAACGCTCATACCCCGCGATGACGATGAAGCTTCCTTTTGCCGTTTTAATCGTTCGTAACGTTAAAACATATTCCCAGCACTTTAGCAGGCCCCAACCCTCACGTCCTTTTTGCAGCTCCTTCTTCACTGGTGCGGCTCCCACACTGCAGGCGGCCATTAAACCAACAACAGCCGGCTTAGAAAACGCACAAAAGGGTTGATCCTCTCTGGCTGGCACTCAATCCAACCCACACTCCCCGCCTCCCACCACACACCGGATGCCATTGATGATGCTGGGGCATTATTATCATTTTCCATTCGGAAGCACTTGCCGCTCTAGCTTTCTATCTCGACTGAGGCTCAGCCCCCACGCTCACCGCATGGCTGAGTGGCGAGGAAAAAAATATACAAGCAGAGGGACGAATAGCTGCAGTTGAATGGCAAATGAAGGAAGATGGCATAAGACACAGGGCGCTCGAGCAGCGCACCGGGTGCGTACACACACACAGAATGAAAAGGAAAACTAATTAACCCTCTTGTACTAATTATACCCGGGACTGGGGGTATTTACGGGTGAAGGGTTTTTTTTTCGGAATTAATTCCGCAAAGAAGCTCGCGCATTTTCATTTCGAACTTTCCAACTTGTGATCTGTTTACAGTAGTTCTACTTTCTGTGCTCTCTCCCTCGCTCTCTCCCGCTCTATATTCCTGCCTCGCTCGGTCTCTAGAGTGTTCCACTTTTTTTTTTTTTTTTTTTTTTTGCCGTTGTTGTTTCAGTTTGCAGTTCGGCAGTTCGGCTTGAAGGGTTTACTATCCACGAGGTCGCCCAGGTAACAACGATGAAGTTTCTACCCCCTTTCCCGTGTAAGGAAAGTGGTGCTGCTCATCAGCAGCAGCCGAGAGATGAGAACTAAATTAAATGATTCCAATCGCTCTCTGGGTGGAAATGAAAGTTTGTTACGGTAAACCAACCAAACTCGAATGCAATAACTTCTGAAGAAGAGTTTTATAATTTTCATGAAAATCACTGCACTGCAGCTTATGACTATGAGGCGAAGCTAACTTCTGCAGAGGAAGCTCCGTTTTGTGCGTTGCTCCTGGTATTTGCTGCGTTAGTGTCTGTCGGCACCTTTCAAATTGATATAATGAGTTTAACCTCAATCTCAATGGAGCCATGTTTCGTTTTTATTTTCAGAAACTTTTTTTCCGTGCTCTTCTAGTTGATCGTGGATATGCGTATATTATTCGATGCTTACGAAGGTCAAGGTTATTTTTTGCCCATTGATATTCAGAGTGAAGCTTTTTAACAAATGAAGAAGTGCCGAGGTAGGTTTTTAAAAAGAGGATTGTATGACACCCAGAGAGGGTTTTTTCGTCATGCATGACATTTCATATTTTTCAATCAGCCACAAAAAATAAGTTCTGTTGAATTGAGGACAGTACACTGACAAATGAATGCCTTTCGCAAACAAAGCAACAAGTAGACAACAAGAAACGTTGAATTTAATTCACCAACTGCAAAACCTGCGAAGGTTGCCTTTTATATTTCGGGATTGAGCAACCCTAGTGTTGCAATCTGGCAACTGCCAGCTCTACCGTAAAGTTTGACATTTTTGAGGTTATACGTACTCAGAACGTTGCGACATACGAGCGCTGTTTGTGTTGATTACAGTAACTTAAAAGATTCATCTCGCCCAAAAAATGGAATTGAATCGTAAAAATTTTCGTGCGATTATTTTTTACAATTTTCGACGTGGATTAACTCAACAACAGTGCTTCGATGAACTTAATTCAATTTTTGGCGATGAAGCTCCATCAAGGACCAGTGTTTATCGATGGTATGGTGAATTCAACCGAGGTCGTAGTTCAATCCAAGATGAATTTCGTGAAGGTGGCCCAAAATCAGTTGTTGTTCCCGAAACCATTGATGCTGTGCGCCAACTGATATTGCAAGATCGTCATGTGACCTATTGTGAAATTGAGACAACCTTATTCATTAGTGGGACCAGCATACATTCAATATTGCATGAACATTTGACCGTCAAAAAAAATGTTTCGCGTTGGATCCCATATAATATGTCAATCGCTTAAAAAAAGGCTCTAGTCGATTGGTAGAAAGAAATGCTCCAAAAATACGATCGGGGTGCTTCGAAACACGTCTATAACATTGTGACAGGTGATGATTCGTAGACTTACGCGTATGACCCCGAAAGTAAACAGCAATCGACTGTATGGGAGTATCAAATTGAGCCAAATCCAACAAAAGTTGCTCGCGCACAAAGTACTTCAAAGTAAATGGTCGCCTGTTTTTCGGAAAAATTGGACATGTCGCAACCGTTCCACTAGAAGAACGCAGAACAATCAATTCTGAGTGGTAAACAATCATTTGTTTGCCAGTTGTCTTCCAAGAAATCAGGAAAACTGATCATTCTTCACCACGTCAATGCGAGCTCTCACACATCGGCTCAAGCAACTGCATTTTTGAGCACTCCAACAACGATTTGATGAGTCATTCGCCGTATAGTCCTGACTTGGCACCGAATGACTTCGTTTTATTCCCGTACGTAAAAAATGAAATGAGAAGCAACGTTTTTCTACACCTGAAGAAGTGGTTGATGCGTTCAGAATGCATGTTTTGGAGATACTTCAATCAGAGTGGCAAAAGCGCTTCGACAATTGGTTTCAAACGCATGAAATATTATTGGGGAATATTTTAAAAAACAATAAAGCTATTTTCGATGATTAAAATTTGTTCTTTTTCTGTAATCCCAAAATATATGAGGCAACCCTCGTATTATAGTCTGTCACGCTGTGCATATTTTTGAAATGAAATGCCCTTCATCTAACTTGAACAAATAGATCGCGAAATAGATCTTTTATTTTTTATTTATACTAGTGGTATAAATACTAGTTTCGAAACACTTACGTAAGCCTGCTCCGGCTTACAACCACTGCTCCGGCCTCTTCGAATCAGGTCCATTGGGACAACGCAACAGAGGAAAGCCTAAGCTAAGACGGTGCCACAAGTGGAGAAGGACCCCAACCAATTTGGAGTGCACAAATGGAGGCAGCTGGTGAAAGATTGTGTCCACCTCGGGACTGTAGTGCCGCACAAAGAAGAATTGGTTTGTCTGAAGAAAAGAAAAGAAAAAAGCGTCGATTTCCTAAGTCCAGCATAAGAAACACTTAATTTGCTGGTGTCCCTGTCAAAGGGAAATTATTTCTGCTTTCGCAACTCAGGCGATTCCTAAGTCCAACATTGGAAGTACTAAATTTGCTGGTGTCCCTGTCAAAGGGAAATTATTTCTGCTCTCGCAACTTAGGCTATTCCTAAGTCCAACATTGGAAGCACTAAATTTGCTGGTGTCCCAGTCAAAGGGAAATTATTTCTGCTCTCGCAACTTAAGCGATTCATAAAATCTTTGAGCAGGGGACAGAAGCTGTATTCACTCTATGACTAACAAGGACATTATCAGAGAGAACAGGCATTTTTCAATAGAATGGTCATCATTGCTATATGCTTAAGGCTTGTACTGAACTCTACCTGAGGCGCATTGATCCCGTAGATCAGATCAAATAATTGTTACGCTTAGAACCTGGCCATCAATTGGTAAAAATTGAAGTCCCGCACCAAGTTTGATTTCTGAGAGTTGGCTCGATACCCTCCCTAGAATGCATTGCCATTTCAAAATAAAAAAAAAAACAAATCCGTCGAAATCCGACGTTAATTTCAACGCCAACTATACTGATTTTTCCCAGGATGACACGGGGTTCGAGAAGAAGACGAGGGTTACTTGTTTTCCACCAAAGCAACATCCAAATCGATTTTGTTTTTCAACTAGGATTAGAAACGTTGTACCGAAATCTTATTGTTATTTTAATTAATAAGAATTCTTAATTATGACAACGCGAAGCTTAGCAAAATCTGTCAGATGTACCTAAAGTCTGGTCAAGAATGATATAACTGGAAGAAAACTCACATTTTACCAATTTATTTTTATTTCTAGACAGTTGGTTCGAAAAGTAATGACTTTTCGCATTCTTTTTCCTCTTAGTTCAAAGAGCGCACTTGAGTTAGCCCGGCACTAATTTAAAATGTATTGAATCTCACATTGGTATAGGTAAACAGATAGAGATTTTCGATCTATCAACTTTCAGTTTCAGAAAACACGTATATCAAATATAAACATAATTGGTCTAAGTCCTGACAAACCGAGGGGCTGATACACAATTCTGCACTTTTATTTTACCCAAAAAGAAAACTTTTTATGCACAATGCGTCGGTAGTTAAAGTCTTTTCAATTTATTGAATTTATCAAAAATTTGCAAGCCAAACGTAGAATCTTAACGGTGGGAGGGTTTTTAATAGACGCCAGGTGTACAACATTTGCAGTTGAACTTAAATATTTTTCCAATCTTATCTTCTAGACTTCCTGCACAATCGAGAAATACACAAATTTAAAACAAATCGCCAAAGAACATGTCTCCCAAAAGCAACATGAACCTGAACGTGTGGTGAAACTAATCCAAAAATCGTAGACACTAAGATTTACAAAATTAAGAATACTGATAGGTCTTTGTACACCATAGATCGAACCATACGAGCAAGTATTGCAAACCCGTCTTTCAGTTTTGTATTCTGTATTTCGCATCTCGATAATAGATGTGCCTTAAAGCATACGGCACCACTTTCAAAGTTTCTGTAGTCATTTCATTTGCCTTTATTCAGAAATCCATTTAAACCACAATCAACAAGAAAAGTAGAAATTCAGTGACAACAAATCTTCATAACCTTCTCCCCAAAAGACACATGAGCGTAGTTGGCCTGCCGATTGCCGATTTGAATTGCTCGTTGAACCTGACTGAGTAACGTCTCCATGTTCCGCTTGATTTTCAAAATCTTGTAGTTGATGTGGCGATTAAAGTCACATAGCTCTAACGAACTCCTACCTGCTACTGCAGCTGATGCGGTCTTCTCGTTCAGTTTCCGCTGAAAAACAATGTCCACTGTGCGGCAGCGGTACTGCGCGAAAATACTTGCCATGTAGCTCTTGTAGTTCGGCACAAGCCAGTCCGTGTTGTAGCGGATGTTAAGTCTGCGCACCAGTTTTATCGAGTGGCTGATTGACTTCTCTATGTGACGGCAGTTCTTCAAAGCCATGTCCAAAAATCTAAGCTCGGTCATCTTTCTTGATGTTTGTTGGCTTCTTTTCGGAATTTCTTTCTTAATTATGTTTATTTGTTCGTGAGCCGATAAGAATTTCCTTTAAGTTATTTTGGGAGCTATGCTTGGTTTTTAAAAAAAAAAATATTTCCTAGTTTTTTGATTGATAGAGAAGACTTAATTTGGCATGTGTACTTAAAATACATATCTTGGGAAACTATAGAAAAGTGTTTAGCAAAATGTTTTAAATAAAATATAAATATTAATTTATTACGCACAAGGCCTTAGTTTGATTATAGTGTCAAAGAAAATTTAGCATGCACCAGACCATTGCTTGATTGATTTTGAGTACAAAAGAGTAAGAATTAATGAAAAAAATCCACCGCACCAAAACCAATTTTTCTCAATTTCGGAACATGCTTTCAAGTCCTCTACCTTAAAAGTCTTCCTCGTTTCCTCCTTTATCACCAGCACGATTTTTCCTCCTCATTACAATCCACAGGCATTTAAAACCAATGTGCATCGGTACCTCCTCTCCCTCTCCTCCTCTATACCTTCGGCCCGTGCTGTGACTTGATCCGGTCACTTAAGGGTACTCGCAACCCCTTTTGCACGCGTCAATTATAAAAAAAAAAAAAAAAAAATGGATAAATTGTTAACAACTTTACTAGAACTTAGTTCGAGTTATTCAAAAAATGTCAGAAAATTCAAATCCAAATATTAACCTTCCACCGTTCTGAATAGCCAATCGCTATTTCTTTGGGCTCAAGACGCAATTGAGCAATAAAGCCCTCTCTCAAAGGACTCAGCTCGCTTTATATAACAGCTTGATCACCCCAGTCCTACTTTATGGCGCGGAATCTTGGACGTTATCAAAGGCGGATGAGGAAGCCCTTAGTCTCTTCGAGAGAAAAGTTTAGCGTACGATTTTTGGTCCTGTTTGCGTTGATGGCATCTGGAGGAGAAGATTTAATGACGAACTCTATGGGCTTTACAGCGACATGCGCCTGGTTAAGCGTCTACGGATACAACGCTTAAGATTGCTAGGGCACGTAGAGTGTATGGACACCACTGGTTCGGTGCGAAAAGTCTTTGAATCCGAGCCATTGGGACAACGCAACAGAGGACGACCTAGACTAAAGTGGCGCACACAAGTGGAGAAGGACCTCAACCAACTTGGAGTGCGCCTGGAGACAGCTGGCGAAAGATCGTGCTGGCTGCAGGGCATGTTGGTTGAGGCCCAGGTCCACCCCGGACTGTAGCGCCACAAGAAGAAGAAGAAGAAGATCTGGATAGCCTAATCGATTGAGGTAAAAAGAATAGCGTGGAATTTAATGATGAAACCCAGTGCTATCCCAAAATAACCAGTCATTATCCATGCCATCAACGTAAACATTTCTTTTCTCCCGAAAATTTTGAGGGCTTCCTCATCCGTAACGTCCAGGCTTCCGCGCCATAAAGTAGGACTGGGATGATCAAGCTGTTATATAAAGCGAGCTTAGTCCGTCGAAAGAGGGCTTTATTGCTCCATTGTCTCTTGATCCCAAAGAAACAGCGATTGGCAAGACTGATTGTACGTTTGATTTCAATACTGATGTGGTTGTCTTTATTTACCGCCGAGCCGAGGTAGCCAAAGTCCTTGGCTACCTGGAAGTTTCTGCTGCCTAGTGTGATGCTCTGTTCGAGACGTCGATGTTGTGTGTCCTTTCTTGATGACAGCATGTACTTCGTTTTGCCCTCATTAACCACCAGACTCATTTTAGCCGCTTCTGCTTCAATGCCCGCAAACGTCTCATTGACTGCTCGCTGTGTTCGTCCAATCACGTCAATATCATCAGCGTAAGCTAGCAATTGACCTGACTTCTGGAAGATCGTGGCTCTGGTGTTGGCTTGTCAGTTGAGCACGATCTTCTCGAGGATAATGTAAAAGAAATCACATGACAGTGCGTCTAGAACCGTTTTCGACATTGAAAGTCTCGGTGAGTTCTGTACCGACATCGACGGAGTAGCGAGAGTTCTCCATCATTATCCTATACAATCTGACGAGTTTGCTAGAAAGACCAAACTAGACATGGCGCTGTATAGCTCTTTATAGTCTCTATGGCGCCCTTAAAATCGACGAAAGGTAGTGAGTGCCGATTTGCACTTCTTGTGTCGTTTCCAGGATCTGCCGTAATGTGAAGATCTGGTCTATAGTGAACTTCCCTGGTCTGAAACCATACTGATAGGCACCTATCAGGTCATACAGAAATGGTTTCAGACGCTCACACAATACGGCAGAGAGGATCTTGCATGCGATGTTGAGAAGACTTATCCCTCGGTGGTTGGCGCAGTCCAAAGGGTCTGCTTTCTTGTGGACCGGGCAAACGACACTGAGATTCCACTCATCGGGCATGCTTTCCTCCGACCATATCTTACAGATGAGCTGATGCATGCGCCAAATCAGGTCATCTCCAGTTGCTTTAAATAGTTCTGCGGGTAATCCAGCAGCTTAATTCGACTTCAGCTATCTTTTCCTATCTTCACCTCGTCTATGTCGGATGGGGAATTCTTGTCTATCATCGTCCAAATCGAGTGGAACATTCTGCCTAACAGCTGAACTTGGGCCGTCATGGCAGTTAAGTAGTCTGCAGAAATGATCGTTCCAAATTCTCAGCACAGGCTAAGACTCTACCAGAAATTGTCCATTTTGATCCCGGAAGGCCTCGGTTCGAACCTTGTATCCTCCAGATAGCTGTTTTACCTTTCGATAAAGCTTTCGGACTTCATTCCTGGCTGCATGCGCTTGCCTGCACTCGTCGTCAAACCATGGGTTCTTTTCATATGGTGACGTGAAACCCGACACATCATTGGCTGATGGCTTCCTGACAATGTTTCCATTCTTCTTCTATGGTTAGTGTAGGCAGCATCGAACTCTGAGCGAGTTTCAGGGAGACTCGGTTGGCAAAGTTCCCAGCGATCAGTTGCCATTGTAGATTTCAGACGTCAAATCGTATTGGCCTGTCTCGACTCGGTTGCTCTCTCGATATCCGGGTTCTTACCTTGGCTACAGCAAGGTGAGGATCCGAGTCGATGTTTGCATTTCAGAAGGTTCGTACATCGAGAATACTGAAGGAGTGTTCGACGTCGATCGCAGCGTGATCAGTTTGGTTGACGGTGGATTGATGAGGGGATCGCAAGATTTCCTTGTGAATGTTAAGGTGTGGCAGCCTCGTCCTAACCTCGTAAAGGTTCCGCCCCGAGGCGAAGCGCAACAGCCTGAGTTCGTCTATGGGTGTGTTGTCGTGCAGGCTGTGTCTTCTGATGACTCCACCAAAGGCTGTATGGTAACTTAATCTGTACACTAAAGAGGATAGTGTTGGCAGCTCGCCATGTTGGGTGCGATCAGCAACGTGGTCAGGCCCATGCCTTGGTCTTTATCACTTTAGAATCAGAACTTCGGCAAAGTGTGTTCAAATGAATTAGACAGTTGCATTCCATTCTTAGTACATTACAGCAAAATTATAAAGCTTTCCAGTAGACATCTGGACACAGTTATTAAGGCAGGCCATTGAAATGAGCTGAATTCGTTACATTCATTCTTTTTCAAGTCCTGTGCGCGTTGATGTAGATACTTAACGGCATGAAATAATGAAAATGTCGTAACCGAGGAAAGATGGGCACATTATCCACGCTTCAGACAGAACGTCACAAAGGCGGAAAAAGACATTTCGATCGGGAGGAATTTCGATTGACGTTTTTGGAAAAATAACCTTCCCGTAATAAAGCCAAGTTTCGATTTTACCATTCAACATTTTATTCTAATTAAGAGGTCATCTGACAGACCTAATTGCTTAAAGTTGTAATTGTGATGCCACTCAATTAATATTACACGCGATGCCGCCTATCCACCTCGGACTGTAGCGCCAGAAGAAGTAGAAGCAGTGATGCCGCATATATCTCCCTTTCGCCTTTTTGTCTTTTGAATTTCCCGGCTATGTAGAAAGCGCTACAGAGCTCATATCTGGCAATACTATACATCATTTGGTCTCGACATAAACTACAAAACGACGCTAATTAGTTTGGATATTGCGTTCAACAGTTGTAGACGTGTAAACATGGAGTTCACTAACGCCGAAATTCGCGCTATCTTTAAGTTTTCCTTCGTTAAATTCAAATCTACTAGAGAAACGTTCCGTGAGATTAATGGTGTTTCGGAGGATGGTACTCTATCCCTTTGAACTGCGAAGGAATGGTTTCGGCGATTTGGAGCCGGTGAAAACGACACCATGGATAAGCCAGCCGGCGGAAGGCCTGTAACGATGAATACCGATCGAATCATAGAAATCATCGTGTTAGACCGGCATGTGGCATCTCGTGACATCGTCCAGGAGATGGGAGTTAGTCACCAAACCATTTTAAACCATGTAGCAGAAGGCTGGATGGTTTGGGTGCCGCATGATTTGACGCAAGAAAACCTTCTGGACCGAATCAACGCCTGCGATATGCTGCTGAAACGGAACGAACTCGACCCATTTTTAAAGCGGATGGTGACTGGCGACGAAAAATGGATCAAATACGATAATATCAAGCGAAAATGGTCGTGGTTGAAGGCCGGTGAATCGTCCCAAACAGTGGCCAAGTCGGGATTGACGGCCAGGAAGGATTTGTTGTGTGTTTGGTGGGATTGGAAGGAAATCATCCACTATGAGCTGTTTCCATATGGCCAGACGCCTAATTCTACCATTTACTGCGAACAATTGGACCGCTTGAAGCGGGCGATCGACCAGAAGCGTCCAGAATTGGCCATCAGAATGGGTGTAGTGTTCCACCAGGACAACGCCAGACCACACACTTCGTTGATGACTCGTCAGAAGCTGCGGGAGCTCGGATGGGAGTTTTTATCGCATCCGCCATATTGCCCAGACATAGCGCCAAGTGATTACCACCTGCTCTTGTCCATGGCGAACGCTCTTGGTGGTGTGAAGTTGAACTCAAAAGAGGCTTGTGAAAAGTGGATGTCCGAGTTCTTCGCAAATAATGAGGGGGTCTTCTACGGCTTCTACGAGGGGGGTATTATGAAGTTGCCATCTGGAATGAATGAAGCAGATTCCCGAACAAAACGGCGCATATTTGAACTAAATCCGATCACTGTAACACTTTTTACGAAGCATTGAATGAAGAGCAAAAAAGCGGAAGGGAGATATTTGTCAACCTTATAGATCCATTATCTACCAAAGGCACTGAGACGTGTAGAATTTCGGACTAAAATTTTAAAATTTAAACCTTCTCTTCAGGCGTCACAAAAAGCTTAATCGCTATGCCCAAGCCCACTTAAGTGCTTAGCAAATGTAAAGTAGCCGGTGAGTACGCCAACAAGCTGTTTGCAGTGTTTCCTGCCTAGAGGCCACGGGAACAATTTCTAGCTGACATTTAGTAGCATGCGCCCAGTTTAGCACCTAAATACCGTTTCATGTAGCTCAGTGGAGTGAAGAATGGTTATCCTTAACGTAAAACACAAAGATTAGACACGAGTGTGGGCGTGTTCTCACTTAATTTTCCCTGCAAAACCTGCTCTGAAGAAACCCCCTTGCTTCAAGTGTTTACCCCAAACAATTTCAACTCCTCCCCAACATCAGTCTTGTGTTAAAAATTTCGCCACATTGCACGAGATTGTTTCAAGAAACCTGATGAAAAGTCCCTCCACTATGATCATTGACCACATTAACCCGAAAATTATCTCCTCAATCTGAGCTCCCTTCTCTGGACGAAGACCAACATCAAAGACTTCTCGGTACGTAACTCTTAATTAAAATTATCGTGACCCGCACCCGGGCCAGGCTATGGGAATTAAGCTTTTGCACCAGCAAGCCTCTCGTCCACCATCGAACGTCCATTCATCAGAAACCATTTCCAATGGCCGTGCCAAAGCCAACACAAACGAGCCCGAACGACAGATCCAAGGCGGAACCTCAGCCAAGGCATTATGCTAATTGGACGCCATCCAGAGGAGTAACAGAGCACCCTAAAGAAAACTTCTTCGATGTTTATCGCCACAAAGAGATCACGGAGAGCCAAAGAGAGAGTGAACATCCTTACAATCTGCAGATTCCATTCGACAAATTATTTTCAGATAGGTCAACTCCTCCCCAAAAGTTTGACGACAACGACTTAATCCAATTCACCTAACGAAGGGTTCACCCGAATAACAAAGCCCAACACCGCCCACATCCCCCGCCCCCCGTACAACATGAAAGCTGCAAAACTGATTTTCCAATCTATGCCAGATAAATGGATAAGTGTACACAGCGCCGCTGATCCCTTACATCCCCGGATGTCAGCGCCACCCACCCGGCCCGGCCACTGCAGAGAATTACAAAACTGAAATGTGAATTGAATTTTCAACTTGTTGGTCGTGAACTCGCCGCCACTCCCTGCCCCGCCCACACACACACGAAGCGGTGTCCTTGCCTTTTGTCCCTGGTTTCCAGCTTGCGAGGACTTATTTAAATTAACATCACGTTCCATATGTTTGTCCCATTAAGATAAGGAGACGAATCCGCCAGAGCGCCAGCGGAGTCCTTTGGCCTAGCGTGCGCGCCTCCTGACGAAATGCCAACTCGCTGGGGACGAAAGGAATTCAAAAGAAGAAATCCCTGCCTCACCGTCTTCGGCTTCGATTGTTAGATTGCAACCCTTGTTTCGGATTTTAAAACGATTGCCACCAGCGGAATTCTGCCTTCTTCTCTTGCCTCCAAAAAGGTGTATTGCGTCGTTGAAGACGCAGGCAACACCCCCGGCCACCATCGTCGGGGTTGAATTGTAGCAGGATTTAGTGTCGGCGTAAAGATAAATCGTTCGGCTTATTTGAATACTACAATGGGGGCTCGGGTCTTAGTGACGGGGGAACGAGGCTGGTATCGATGCCAGAGCAGGAGCCTTTTGACACGTGTTTAATTTTATTAATGGGATCCGTTCACCTTTTTGGGGGGACGGGTGAGGGGAACCGGTTGGTGAATCAATATCCTTCTCGTTGCTGTCAATTCCTGACGTTGTTGTGTGTCAGTGATTTTGCTTGGGACGGATTGTTGCTTCTGATGGGCTCGTCAGTGATGGACTGTGGGAGTGACAGCCGGAAGGGGGTTTGTTTCGTCAAATGGAGTGAACCGGATAAGAAGGGGTTAATGCCGAACGATTTGGCACGAAACATCAGCGCCAAGGAATCGTAGAAATTCGTGTTCGAGGCTAATCACCTGTGATGGCAGCGATGGTACGGAGATAGCGACAAATTGTGAGAATCTGGCGTGGATGACAAAGTGTGATGGGCACGGGTATCTAGTCGGTTGTGAATATTGAGGAGCTCTTAATGAGGCATGTATATATATGTGGTCGCCGTGGCGTAGTGGGTAGAGTGCGACGCTCACACGCCGAAGGGTCTAGGTTCGACTCCCAGTTCAACACCAATTTTTCTAATATTTCACGGCACCACCTCTTTCGAGCTGCTGACAACACTCAAAGAGTAACAACTGTCTAAGAAAGCTTCTCAAATTTCGCCGTTCGGAGTCGGCAAAAAACTGTAGGTCCCTTCTACTCGTGAGAGAACAGTAGCGCGCACAACACGAGTAGTTGATGAGCAAGCTAGGCCCTGGTCCCCCTTTGGACTGTAGCGCCAACAATTATTATTATTATTATTAATGAGGCATGATGTGAAAATCCGGCGATTTTGTAACACGAATCGAAGTAGGAGCTTTTAACGGAATTGAATTCTCGATGTTGGCAGGGTTCCGAACAAGGAATGGGTGCCGGCAAACTGAAAACACATTCGAAAAGGACATCTGAGTGGATTTTGATTTCATACTTTTTTAAATTTGAATGCTTCTAATTTTTATGTCGATTATATAATTTCTCTAAGCCGTGGCCCTTGCAGGTGAAGATTTGTTGCTACTCATTTTTTTAATTTGAGTTGCTTTGACAAGTTTTGAATACTCAATTTTTAAGGAAGTATTGGGGGTACAAATTGATTTTGGTTTCAAAAGATGGCACCACCTACAAGTTGTGGCCGATCTTGGAGGTGATTGGTGTGTCATTGGAAAGGTGTAACATAACATCAGCGTCTGCTACAGACAGCAACATTGTTTCCCTCCACTTCGAAAACGTCCGGATTTGTCTTGGATAAACAGCACTTGCGGGAGGTTGTGATATTATTTTTCAGACCCTGCGGGAAGTTTAGATTTTATTTAGATTATCTTTTTCTTTCTTTGAAAGAAAAGTGCAGCTAAAGCCCATCGAATGTTGAATCTGCTTAAACGCTTCAAAAATGGGAACTATAGCGTCGAAGACAAGGAGCGCCATGAACAGTCTCAGAAGCTTCAAGATGATGCATCGGAGGCTTAGCTGGATCGAGTTGCGTGAACTGGCAGAATTTCAGAGCAAACAGTATATTTTCGATTGAAGAAACTTGGATTCGTTCAAAAGAAGGGAATTTATGTGCCGTTCAAGTTGAAACTGAGAGTTGTCAAGAGCCGATTTTTACTTCGGAACTGCTTCCTGAACGACATCAAAAGAAAGGATTTTTGCACCAGATCATAACTGAAAGTACAATAGATACACTACAATCACGCCAAGGAGAAAAAATTGTTTGCAATGCCTGGTTCACCGGTTCTATCATCGTCTATATTGAGGCCAAGGGCAACATCCACAACATCCACGCTCTGCGAGTGGTAGGACCAGACTGGCTTGGTTTCTGCGAGCTGCTCAAACTAGGCGAATACTACAACTAACGGTTTATGCCGTGAACTATGCCAAAAACGGTCAAAAGCAACCGAATGGTTTGACAAGATGACTTTGCAACATGATAACGAGCGGCCTTAAGCACCTGCAGTGACCAAAAACATTTTTGAAACTCTAAAATGGCAGGTCTTGCCCCACCCGTTTTATTTTACAGATCTTACTTTTTCCGAAAACTGTCTTGTTGTTGTTAAAGGGCCATTCGACATAATTCGACTCTTTTGAAGAAATCGAATCAATAATTGAATCGATCCCAAATAGAAGTCATTCTTTGCAGAAGTTATTCGAAAATTACCAGAGAGATGAGAAAAGATAAACATAGACTGATGTATCTTTCAAATTTTTTCGATAAGAAATGTTTAGAACACAAAAACGGATCGATGTGCTTCCAGTACTTATATTTATTCAAGGCGCAGTCAGACCTCTTCCAATGAGTGTACCAGATATACCGGTATGAAGTGAGCGTCAAGTTACAAATGTTTCGGTAGGGAACATTTGTTGCGAACAAGCCCTTATTTGTTTTTTTGTTTGTTTGCTATGACATCTGTGAAAAATATTTAGTAGACATGAAGTCATTGAACAGACAACATCATATTTTTTCATCGTAATAAAAATGTCGAATTTTGTACCAGAAAGTGATGATTTTCGGAAAGCATTCATTTTTTGTTTTCATTTGAAGAAAAGTGCTGCAGAGTCGCATTGAATGCTTGTCGAGGCATATGGTGATCATGCTGTATCAGAAGCAACATTCAAAAGATGGTTTCAACGGTTCAGAAATAATGATTTTGATGTGAGAAATGAAGACTGGAAAAGAAGACCACCAAACAGTTTGAAGACGCCGAATTGCAAATGATATTGGATGGAGATGACACTTTGAGTCAAAAACAAATGACAGCAATGTTAAATGTTGCACAACAAACAATTTCTGACCGTTTAAAAGCTATGGGAAAGATCCAAAAGTGTGGAAAATGGCTGCCACATGAATTGAATGAAAGACAAATGGAAAACCGAAAAAACACTTCTAAAATTTTGCTTCAAAGACACGAAAGAAAATCGGTTTTGCATCGGATTGTTACTAAATGGAAAAAATCATGGGTTAATCTGGGACAACCATCAACATCGACTGCAAAACCAGATCGATTCGGAAATACAATGCTGTGTGTTTGGTGGGACCAGAAAGGTGTGCTGTACGAGCTCCTAAAACCTAGTGAAGCCATTAGTACTGATCGCTACCGACAACAAATGATCAATTTGAACCATGCATTGATCGAGCAACGACCACAATGGGCCAGAAGACACGGCAAGGTAATTTTGCTTCCTGACAATGCACCTGCACACAAAGCAAAACCGGTTCAGGATACAATCAAAACACTTGGCTGGGAGTAGCTACCCCACCCGCCGTATTCACCAGACTTGGCCACTTCCGACTATCATTTGTTTTCATCGATGAGACACGCATTGGCTGAGCAGCACGTTGATCCCTACGAAGAGGTCGCAAATTGGGTGTCTGATGGGTTTGCTTTAAAAGACGAACAATTTTATTGGCGTGGTATTCACAAATTGTCATAGAGGTGGTCAAAATGTGTAGAAAACAATGGCCAATACTTTGAATAAAATGTTTTTACTTTCGTATCAATAGTTAGTGTGTTATTTAAAAAAAAAAACGCTTATTTCATACTGGTATACCTGATACACATTGGTGTTCACTACAGGCCATATTGGTGTCAAGTCGAAACGAAATTATTAATTCAGCAGTTGTGAAAGAAATCCTGATTAGACATCATAAAATAACATAAATCGTGTTAAGTATGTGGGACGCATTTCTTTTCCGATGTTGAAGGGAACCATATTTGGTAAAAAAAAAAATTAAACTATTGAAACTTAGGTTTGTCTATGTGTCAGTCTGTTAGTACGTTTGTTTTTCACAAGGACAGTCTATCACATGTTTGACAGGACTTAACAAATGACTATTACAAGTTGTATTGTCTTTGATAAGCTGCTTTATTAAGGGACTTATTGGATCTTTACAGTTTAACCTATCGAATCTAGACTATGTATGCATGTTTAAATGGATCGGCGGGAATCATTTCTTTTTACTGTTGATAGATTCCCATTTGCAGGCATTTCTCTGCAAAAGGCAAACACAAAAACTTCATGCTACGGGTGTATGAACACCCGTGGTATCAAAATGAAGGTGCTTTTTTATCCAAGACTTCAACAGATCCCTTTCTCTTCTTTGAAATTAAAACTACAGTGACACGCGTCATTTAACATAAGTGAGCACCGTTGTAGGGTAAAACAAAAACTGCGCCACAGTGTAAGGAAAACAAGAAGGGACTAAGTGTTTTTAGCGTACAAAACATGAAGTGCTTATGTTAGTTTAAAGTATACAGGGCTGCAACAAATGATTTTAAATTAAAAAGGAAAAAAAATTATAAATTAATGGCTGTCAAAATCTACTAAAACGATAACATTTAAAATTAACTAGGATAAATCGATATAAATAAGATCATCAAGGAATCGAAGAACACCTCGGTCAAAATGGCACAATACATACATGACATAAGGATATTTTCTACCTATTTTCTATCGCAAACTTGAAGTTCAAAAATGACGCCGCTTTGAAGATTCAACTAAAAAACACTATTACTAACTGGGCTTTATAAAACGCTTATCATAACCGTCCCTCGAAACGGAGCCGAGTACTGTATACCGTACACCATGCTCAACCCTACCCGAAAACCAATCCAACAAAACCAAAGCGCCCTGAAATAGACTACTTTAAGAATTCAAACGTCCCTGTAAAAGCTGTTTTTTAAGGGTTATATAACTTTAAGTTATCAAGTGATTTATTTTCAATTTAGACAAACTCTTAAACAACGCTTCCCAATTTTGCTTCATTTTAAAAATCATAGTTTTGTTCGAAATACTTAACGCGTGCATTCATTTGCCGAAAAGACATCTTAATAATAAGCAAACCGACGTATTTCAAGTTATGGAAAATATCAATTATATGTTGAACCACAAAAATTTATTCCCGAAAATTAACAGTTTGGTATGGTTTTATGACAGTTTGGTATGCTTTTGGAATTGGTGGAATACTTGGTCCGTATTTCTTAAAAAAAAACCATGCTGACAAAAGCCTTAGACATCTTTTGGTACTCGTGAGAGAACAGTAGCGCTCACAACATAAGTAGTTGTTGAGCAAGCTTGGTCCTGGTCCCCTGTGGACTGTCGCGCCATTGATTTATATAATTATTATTATTATATCATAGTATCGATAAGAAGAAAAATGCGTATTAAATTTTAATTGTTTTCTTTTTCAATATAATCTCCCCTAATATCAATTCATTTGTAACATCTTAAGACAAGCTTTTTTAAACCCTCAAAAAAAAATTTCCTCTTTCTCTGCAAAATACCCATTTATTGCCGACTTGAGTTCTTCATCATCCGAAAATCTTTTTCCACGAAGACATTTTTTTCAAATCCGGAAATAGGATGTAATCACTAGAAGCAAGGTCTGGACTATAGAGGGGGTGTTGATGGTGATGATTTCTTCGAAGCCACAATCTCGCACAACAGTCTTGGAAACTCGCACCGTGTGAACAGGAGCGTTGTCATGAAGAAGCAACACACCCGCTGCGAGTTTACCCCGTCTTTTCTTTTTAATTTCCTCCCGCAAATTATGCGTAGTGGTGAAAGCGTAGGATGTGGCGTTGATGGTTTCACCTTTTTTCTTGTACTCAATAAGCAAGATTCTCTTTGCGTCCCAAAACACTATGTTCATGTGCTTCCCGGCAGACGGACTGACTTTGAACTTCTTCGGGGGGGATCTGTTTCTTTTTTATGCCCCTGCATGGACTCTTGTTTCCTTTCAGGGTCATACTGGTGAACCCATGTTTCGTCCCCAGTAACAATTCGATCCATAACACCGTCCACGCTTTCACTTTACATATCCAAAAGCTCTATACAGCATGCGATTCTCACTTTTTTCTGAGTTGCTTTGAGCATTCGTGGCACCCACCTTGCACTAACCTTTGAAAGGATAAGGTGGTCATGAAGAATGGTGTGAATGGAACCAGTTGAAAGCTTAGTGATCTGCGCCTTCATTTTCACCTTTATTCGGGCATCCTCAAGAACAAGTTTTTCGACTTCTTTGATACTTTCTCCCGTACAAGCAGTAGCCGGGGCGCCGGAGCGGGGGTCGTCTTCAATGATCTCTCTGCCTTTCTTGAGCTCGCTTGAAACTTTTGTACAGCTGATAATGAAGGTGCGGAAACCTGGTAAACAGCCACAATCTCTTCATGAATAGTTTTTTGACCTTTTCCTTGCTTAGTGAGAAATTTAATGACAGCGCGATGCCCAATTTTCACCATAATCGTCTCAGTTGCCATTATGATTTTGTTTAACTAGAGATAAAACGCGAGTTAATAATCACATTTATATGAAATTTAAATGCCCTAAATGCAAACAATAGTCTTACTTGACAAATAGTTCATCCCTATACCGAGAATATATTGAACGCCCCTCGTACATTACTCCTGATTAGTTTCCTTAACCGTCAAAACTGTATAACCCTTCCTGCTTCTGCAAGTTATCATTTTGTCCCAGAACTTCTAAACGCCTTTTTCCAAATTCTGTCGTTTGTTCAATCTGAAGTACTTGTATTCGGACCTCATTTGTGAATCTTATTTTTTCCAAGATGTATTTGTACAATAGATTTTCTCACAGTTTGTGCAACCGGTTCTCTGTGTAATGTTATGTACAATGAATGCGCATAAGTACAGATGTCAGTGACAGTAGCACCAACTCGAAAATAACAGCATTTCCCAGAAACAAATGCATTACAACTAAACCACTGAACTTAAAGTTCACAATTCTCTTTAAAAGGACCAGCAAGTCAGGTCCTCAAGTCTACATCAAAACAAGCCCAGAAAAGACACAAAAACCAAACGAACGCCTAACCCCCCTCACACATTCCATTCAAAGAATGCATCGTTTCTGAATTATTAAATATTTTCTTTTTTTAGTTTATTTAAATAGTTAATCTCATTACGGGCTGAACACACCCATGCCTTAAATAATTTTTTTTTGTGTTTGTTTTCGAACCCCCGACCAGTTTAATTTCCATTTTGTTTTTTGTTTTTCAGTCGCAAATTAGTTTATAAATTTATTAATGTTTCATTTCTTGTTTTTGCTTTTTTTTAAGTACCAACAACTAGTATTCAACAGTTTATTTGTGTTTGTCTGAACGCATCAATTGGAGTATGTAAAAATAAACAAAACGAAGTCAAAATAAATACAAATATCATAGGTTCAAATAGCACATGAGAAAATATGAGAACAATTCACAGAGACAACTATGCATCAATTGAATGCCTCTTCGCGAGTTAATTAGTTACGAGACGATGTGAATTAAATATTTAAACTATAACAGGGATTACGTTTTGTTCATTTTTGTAATTTATATTTTTTGTTTAATTCAGCACCGAATGTGTCGAATGAAAATACAAATATAATTTATTGATGTTGGTTTTCTTTTTGTTTAAACTAATCGAGATACTTAAATTTAACGAAAGAAACTGTAGAATAGAGAAACGTATCTTCTTTTTATCTTTGAGTAGTAAAGAGAACGATGTTGAGTTGAGCTTGTTGTGTTGAAAGACGAGCGAGAGATGAATGATAATCGTAATTTATTGTGTTGTGATTTGTGTGCAATTCGTTGGGTTGGTATATCTCATCATAACATATCTCTGAGGAGTTCCTTTTGTGCTGCAGTCAATTTCTCGGGGAATTGAATGTCGAACGCAACCAGCAGGTCACCTTTCCGAGAGGTATCCTTGGGGAAGGGGAGTCCGTAGCCTTGGATGCGTTTCACTGTATTCGGCTTGATGATTTCCTGCATGGTACTAATTCGCAGCTTGTCACCGGACATTGTAGGAACTTGAAATACAACACCACAGAGTGCCTAAAATGAAAAAAGGGTTTGAATTAAAAATATATTGAAACATTTTTGTAAATTTATAACAAATAAAGCCTCAAAATGTACAGTATTTGCTCGCCGCAGAAGCTTTCAAACAAATTCACTTATGAGGAGCATTGTGATTTCGAAAAACTCAGCAGTTGTGCTGGAAACATTTCGTTTCGGCATTATCCTTTCTTGTCCATTGAATTAACGTTGACTGATAACATACAACCAACTAAATTTTCACAGAATACCATCATCGCGTCAGCTGTCTTACTGTTAGTGACTTCAAAGTAAAAGAAACGTGGTCCCGTGGTCCGATAAACTACGTAAGAATTGGTCATAGTACATAACAGATCACACAATACGTTCAGGACATATGTATAGGGGGTGTCACTAATTAAATTAATAATTTAACATTCATTTTTTTTAGTGGCGCCCCCTGTATGTCCCGGGACTAATTGAGTGATGTTTTACTGCTATGGCCATAGAGATAGTATGTCGAAATTACCATAATTCGATGAGTGCTTGAAGCGGGAGGGAATGTATCATAACGACCTTGTTTTTTCAGACATAACATTAAATAAAAAAACAAATCAGTCTTGCCAACTTTAAAGAGTTCACCCGAAATTGCAACTTAATGGTTTTTAGAGCTTTGAATAGCTGTAGAGGCCTATTAAATTGACTGGGGTTGGGATCTTCTACTTGGGTACAGCTTCGCTAATATTTTTTAAGTTCGCTGCGAAGTCTTTGGTCTTCTTAACCTTCATCAGATAGACGTTTCCCGTTGTCGAAAAAATTGATTAAAGAACTTAATAATAATTGTTGGCGCGACAGTCCACAGGGGGACCAGGGCCTAGCTTGCTCATCAACTACTCGTCTTGTGCGCGCTACTGTTCTCTCACGAGTAGAAGGGACCTACAGTTTTTTGCCGATTCCGAACGGCGAAATTTGAGAAGCTTTCTTAGACAGTTATTACTCTTTGAGTGTTGTCAGCAACTCGAAAGAGGTGGTGCCGTGAAAAATTCGAAAAATTGGTGTTGATCTGGGAGTGGAACCTGTAACCTTCGGCGTGTGAGCGTCGCACTGTACCCACTACGCCACGGCGGCCACATATTAAAGATTAAAGAACTTGCCTGTGTGAAAAATGTCATTTATAATAAAAATAATAATTGTTGGAACGACAGTTCACAGGGGGACCGGGGCCTAACTTGCTCATCAACTGCTCGTGTTGTGCGTGCTACTGTTCTCACACGAGTAGAAGGGACCTACAGTTTTTTGCCAATTCCGAACGGCGAAGTTTGAGAATCTTTCTTAGACCGTTATTACTCTTTGAGTGTTGTCAGCAGCTCGAAAGAGGTGGTGCCGTGAAAAATTCGAGGTGTTCAGCCGGGAATCGAACCTAGACTCTTCGGGGTGTGAGCGTCGCATTCTACCCACTACGCCACGGCGGCCATAAAAAGGTTATTTAATACTAGAAAAAACTTGACATGTTGACAGTGGCATACTGTGCACTGAGTCAAACAAAATTTGTACTAGTGCAAAGAAGGTCGAAAAGACGTGAATGCCGACGCTCTCCCTGGACGCCCCAACACAACAACAACCAATGAAAGTCTTGAGAAAGGGAAGAAAATTTTGTATCTGCATATAAGTAGGCATGCAATTTTTCAGGCATTTTGGACTTGACGCGAGTAGCAGCTTAGTTCGTCGCAAAAATTGCTATCTTTTAACCAAACAAATTCGCCATGGACACCGCTCAGGAATTGATGAAGGACGTCAACGATAAAGATTTACTAAAACGGTCAAAAGTAGTGACGAATCCAATCGTCCAAAGGTAAGAAGCAAAAAAAAAACACGTTAAGTTCAGTCAAATGTAAAGTTTTTACTGACTGTTTGTTTTTTTTTTTTGCAATTATTTGACGTTGTGCGTCAGGGGTTCTTACCATACGGTCATACGTCATAGGGGCAATAAGAAGTTCTATCTTCAAGCCATGAGTCGCATCCTAAGGCTTTACGAAGCGTCCGGAATTTGGGAAAAATAATTATTGGCTTTTGCGGTAAAATAATGCACCTGCTCACTCGTCATTGCCTGTACGTAATTTTTTGTCCAAAACACCAACGTAATCATACATCAGCCACCGTATTCACCAGACTGGGCCTCCTGGAACTTTTTCCTGTTCCCAACATTGAAGAGACCCATGAAAGGATGGCATTTTAAAACACAAACCAAAACCCTGAGAGTTCAAAGGCATATCAAAAAGTGCACATCGGAACTGCTTCGGGGATTGAGAAAAATGCTGGGACTACTTACAGGCGGCAGAAAGATATTAATAAAAATATAAATATTTTTTGAGAAATATTAAAAATTACAGCACTGTGCAAAATACGAGGGTTGCCTTGTATATTTCGGGATTAGAGAACAAAACCAAATATTAATCATCGCAAATAGCTTTATTGTTTTTCAAAATATTCAACACTAAGATCTATACACTACATGCGTTTGAACCAATTGTCGAAGCACTTTTGCCACTCTCATTGAGGTATCTCCAAAACATGCATCGCCTTTTTTTGAGCGATTGACAAATTGTGTGCGATCCAACGCGAATAATTTTTTTTTGACGGTCTAATGTTTATGCAATATTGAATGTACCTACTTGGTCGTAAAACATTTATTTCTAAGGACAGCCTCACAACATAGTGGCATGGAGTCGATTAATGGATGACGCTAAACAAAGATATTCTTCCACACGATCTGCACAGCATCCTATTGGTGTTTTGTAGTTTTGGATTTTGCTTTATATACTGCTTTCTTTACATCTATCCAAAGGTTTGCAATGGGATACAGGTATGGAAACTGGACGGCCACTGAACTCCATTGTTTTAAAAAAATTCGTTGGCCAGTTTGCTCGTATGTTTGAGGTCATTGTCTTCCTGTAGAAACTATTTAAGCGGCATATTCCACTCTGCGTACGGTAGCATGGTTTATCTCATTATGCTGACATACACTTAAGCAGTCATTTTTTATCCAAAAAAAAATAGGACCATTACCATAATAGGAAAAGCATCCCCAGACGTTAACTTCTGCTCCGCCGTGCTTCACAGTTTTGAGAGTACACTCCGGTTGAAACTCTTGGTTTTTTGCCAAGGAACAAATGTTCTAGACGCTCGAGTACCAAATAAAACTATTTTGGATTTGTCCGTACATAATATGGTATATTGCGCCATTTAAAAGGTTCCCAGTTCAGGTGTTCCTTCGCAAATTTTGTACGTTTAAGTAGGTTGATTTTTGACAGTGGTGGTAATTTTCTGGGACTAGAGAAGTAAATTGGTGGTTGCCGTGGCGTAGTGGGCAGAGTGCGACGCTCACACGCCGAAGGGTACAGGTTCGACTCCCAGATCAACACCAATTTTTCGAATTTTTCACGGCACCATCTCTTTCGAGCTGCTGACAACACTCAAAGAGTAATAACTGTCTAAGAAAGCTTCGCAAATTTTGCCGTTCGGAGTCGGCAAAAAACTGTAGGTCCCTTCTACTCGTGAGGGAACAGTAGCGCACAACATGAGTAGTTGATGAGCAAACTAGGCCCTGGTCCCCCTTTGGACTGTAGCGCCAACAATTATTAGAGAAGTAAATTCTTCTGTACTAGTCTTAATCTTATTGTTGATGCCGCTGCGGGTAAGTTAAACTCCTCTTTTATTTTCCTAACGTTTATAAACGGGTTACGTTTCACTAATCTTACCCTTCCTTTTGTCGTTTATCAGCGGAGGTTAGTTTCGGTTTCTTCCGAAATTTTATTTGAACACCCAACAATTTCGATTATAAATTTGTAAGTTTTACCTTCGGAGAGCAATTTTTTAATTAAGGCACGTTTCTCGGGAATATAATGCACACCACGACCCATTTTACTTTGCTAACAACGCTGCACTTCTGAAATATTATCTTTTAGTAACTACAATAATATGTGTAGATATAGTTTAAAGCCAAACAAAATTCGAAACACAGGTGTACACCTCTTCAGAATGATATGGCGCTACAATTTAAATTGGGTTCCGGTAGTTATCATTTTAATTTTAATGACAAGATGCATTTTTACTATCTTGTGTATACATTTTATAACTATAAAATCTATAAATAGTAAAAATGTTGTGCAATAAATATGAGGCGCCTGCCTCATTAGCATAATAGTGACATAGTCGTGCTGTAATTAATTATATTTTGAAAACATTTTCTGAACTCTAAAAATTTCTCGCCCTTTCCAACTGGGTTTAGTATCAGCTTATAATATAAATAAATGTACATAGCCGGAAAATTCGAAAGACAAAAATGCAAAAAACTGTTAACATTTTTAAAAATCTCCCGAAAAGTTATAAACCAAGAGGAACTATAGACATTTCCCCCCGCTGCAGTAGATTAATGATTTTGTTTTTAGACGTGCGAGGAACATTGTTCGTGGTCGACTTTTTTTCACTGTTGAAAGCAATAAAACTAGGTTATGACATTGCTTTTATCCCCGCAGGGATTCCATCCTTCAACAGATCTTTTGTCCAAATAATAGAAACAAATATACGCACATGGCAAAAAAGACTATTTAACGAAATTATTGTACTTAGTTAGCGCTTCTTTAGGTGAAGTCTTGGACTTATTCAAATTTAAATGTAATGTCTGATGTAATACGTTGGCCGAATATATGGGAGACTTGTTCGTTGCGTCCTGTTTCGTATTCATATTGGTGTTTTAATTATGTGTAAGATTTCCAGAGTGAACGATTAACTTGTGTGTTTTTCCATTTGCAGGATTCTGACGTCATCAAGGACAAGAAGGTGGTTTGTTTGAACACAATGGCTGGCCAATGCTGTTTTCGCTGAGTTCTTATTGTTAACTTCTGATTTGTGAACAGCTAGTCTCTGTCGCAGAAACACTTTGGAGGTGCCTATGTAAGCTAGATAACAGTGTGCGTTGTTTTTGCCGGTGTGGTTGATTCTGCAGTTCACGTCACTTCCTTTGTCAGTTTTTGGATTAATTTTGGTAAAGGACGATGGGAATGTTCTAGAAGACTTGAGCGCTAATTTTATGTTGTTGCATTGACCAATTTTTTGTGGCAGCTTTGGCGTAGTGGGTAGAGTGCGAAACTCACAAGCCGAAGGTCCAGGTTCGATTACATGTTGAACACCTAGAATTTTTCACGGTACCACCTCTTTCGAGCTGCTGACAACACTCAAAGGGTAATTATTTTCTAAGAAAAAGCTTCTCTAACTTCGCCGTTCGGAGTTGGGAAAAAACTGAAGGTCCCTTCTACTCGTGGGACAACAGAAGTGCACACAACACGAGTAGTTGATAAGCAAGCTAAGCCCCGGTTCCCGTGTGGACTATCGCGCCACCCAATTATTGTTATTATAATCGACCAGTTTTTGAAATTGGTGAATAATGTTGGCGTGTATGTTACATCATGCTTTTGAAGACTTCATCCGTTCCGACGTTTGTTGGTGTTTCATAACGTGTGTTGCCTTTGTGTTGTCGTTGTGGTTTCCTCTTAGGTTCCTTTTAAATATTGCGGCATAATCATTGTCTATAAGGACATCTGTGGAAATAAGTCTTTATGGAAACTTCTTTCACTCAGCTGGAACACTTTCTGAAGTAAATTCGTTGATAAAAATATTTTTAGTATAGTTAGAGAGATAGTTTACTACTTTTTCTCAAGTTGTGTCACGAGCAAAGTTTCTCACACATCATAGTATTCGACTTGGTGAAGTTTAACGAATAGCTAAGATTTTACTTTAATCTCTGGCCACTGCGCCATTTTGAAAAATGAAACACTAATAATTGTGAAAGTGTGAAATAAGCCTTTTTTTTAAATAAAACACTAATTATTAATGGGAAAGTAAAAACATTTTATTCAAAGTATTGGCCATTGTTTTCTACACATTTTGACCACCTTTCTGGCAATTTGTGAATACCACGCCAATAAAATTGTTCGTCTTATAAAGCAAACCAATCAGACATCCAATTTGCGACCTCTTTGTAGGAATCAAAGTGCTGCTCAGCCAATGCGTGTCCCATCGATGAAAACAAATGGTAGTTGGAAGGAGCCAAGTCTGGTGAATACGGCGGGTGGGGTAGATGCTCCCAGCCAAGTGTTTTGATTGTATCCTGACCCGGTTTTGCTTTGTGTGCAATGCAGGTGCATTATCATGGAGCAAAATTACCTTGCCGTGTCTTTTGGCCCATTCTGCTCGTTTCTCGATCATTACATGGTTCAAAGTGATCCTTTGGTGTCGGTAGCGATCAGTATTAACGGTTTCACCACGTTTTAGGAGCTCATGGTACAGCACACCTTTCTGGTCCCACTAAACACACAGCATTGTCTTCTTGCCGAATCGATCTGGTTTTGCAGTCGATGTTGATGGTTGTCCCAGATTAACCCATGATTTTTTCCGTTTAGAATTCTTAAAATAAATCCATTCTTCATCGCCAGTAACAATCAGATGCAAAACCAATTTTCCTACGTGTCTTTGAAGCGAAATTTCACAAGTGTTTTTTCTGTCTTTCATTCAATTCATGTGGCAGCCATTTTTCACACTTTTGGATCTTTCCCATAGCTTATAAACGGTGGAAATTGTTTTTTGTGCAACATTTAACATTGATGCCATTTGCTTTTGACTCAAAGTGTCATCTCCATCCAATATCGTTTGCAATTCGGCGTCTTTGTTGGTAATCTTCAACGTTCTTAATTTCTCACATCAAAATCATTATCTCTGAACCGTTGGAACCTTCTTTTGCATGTTGCTTCTGATGCAGCATGATCACCATATGCCTCGACAAGCATTCGATACGACTTTGCAGCACTTTTCTTCAAATGAAAACAAAAAATGGATGCTTTCCGCAAATCATCACTTTCTGGTACAAAATTCGACATTTTTAACACGATGAAAAAATACAATGTTGTACATTCAATGACTTGATGTATACTAAATATTTTCCACAGATGTCATAGCAAACAATCAAAAAAAATAAGGGCTCGTTCACAACAAAATGTTCCCTATCGAGACATTTGTATCTTGGCTTTATACCGGTATACCTGGTGTTTAGGGAACTCCTTATAGGAGGTACTCATCCACCAACAACTCCCGTCACCATATGGTCCCAACTCAAAAAAAAAATCTACAAAAATCCAATCAATTCATGACATCGTGTGAACTTTGATGAGCGTCTGTGGACAGTGCTTTAACCCTCATTCCCACACTCGTGTTAACCGAATTCGGTTTAGCCAATAAATAAATCCAGAATTCGATACAATTCATAAGAGCCCCATAAATCTCCCTCGAATTGAAATTATTTTTGCACAAATTCTTCCCGTCCCATCGGCACACAGCAACTTTATCGTTACATCAAGCTCCGCATTGGTGACACGCCAACGTCATCGTCGCACACATACGCGCACGCGAATTCAGTGTGGAACGTGCACCACGAGCAAATTGTGTCGCGTTTACCATTTTTGGTGGTCGCATTAAGTCATCATGCCATGTGATCGGAGGAACCTTCATTTGTGGTCAGTCTCTCGTTCTCCCGGCACATATGGAAGTCACCGTCATTCCGTGTAAACGCACAACGTACAGCGCCTGAGACTGGTTCACAATCATCGCAGTCGAAGCAGAAAAAATTGTCCGAAAAAAAAAACAAATGAAACAAAACATGTCTGTGTCGACCCTCCAGCCAACAGTGGCTAATAAACCAAAACGAGAATCGAAGCATAAAAAATTATTGATTTTTGCCGGAATCAACTGGCGAATAAGGCAAAAACAGCACAACGCGTACAAGCCATAAACAATTGCGGCCATAAGTTCCATATTCATTCACGCGTAGACCGGGCGACTGGGGTCCCTGGCGCGGACCATGAAACTAAATGCCCGCCACCAGCAGCATGCACTTGTTCTCGACTCTCGCTTCATTTTTGGATGCTTTTTATTAGTTTTCAATAATTTTACTGCCGCTGCCATATTGTCAGTTAATATGCGATAAAAATGGAGAAAAACAAAAAAACGAAAGATCAGAAGAACGAAGCCGTGTTATAAGTGAATTTTTGGTTTGAATTGGTCGCTGGGGAGGTGGGAAAAAGATTTGAAGCATGTTGCGTGTGCAACGTGGGAAAACGCATTTCTTCGGGCTTTCGTATGGTCTGCATGATTGGGCAACCACATGCGCTGTTATGGAGGTGTGGAGCGATCGTCTTGGACGGAGACAAACGCACTGATGAATTGAATGTGACATATGTCACACCTGCGTGTGAAAGACAGAGCGCACACACGCACTGCGGGAGACGCAGTGCACTTGGATGTTTTTGGAAAATCTAATTGAATGTGTCAGATGTGGTTAGACGCGGTGCGGATCGGTGGTGGCACCACCGGGTGTCACCGCATTTGGGAATTATGAATTTTTGGATTGATCGCTGGCCAAAATTGGGGACTGACTTGCTGAGAGCAGTAATGACACGATGACAAGTGGTGCCTAGCTATGGAGTGGCAGTTAAGATGGACTGGTCAAGGAGGTTGACAGATGTCAAAGTGTCGTGGGAAATTGGCAAATTGTAATAAAGTGCTTTCAAATTCTATTTCAAGCAAAAAATGTGCACACAACAACTATATTTAGAGTTGTATGATTTGACACAGAACACATGAACTGCACTCAATACGAGTTGGTCGTGAATGGATGATTTTGTTTTCCAATTAAAAGATTTGTCTTTTTTTTATGAAACGTCACTGCAAATAGAAGCGACTGCAAAATTTTGTTCGTGGTGCAACATGTCCTTGTTTGCATAAACCCAAATGAGATGAAAGGCAATACGTCCCTGCAGAAATGAAGAGTTTTTGAACAAACCCTTTTCAATCTACATTGGTTCCTTGGATAAATTTAAACCAATATTTAAATTCCGTCAAATCAAGCTGTCATTTTCTCTCAATGTAAAAGTTGTGTACGTATTTAATGTTTTAAAGTATATTTTCCAGGGAAGTCCACAATAGACCAGATCTTCACTTTAAAGCAGATCCTGGAAAAGACACAAAAAGTGCAAATCGGCACTCACTACCTCTTCGTCGATTTTAAGACCGCACATGAGTGTGCATAGAGACGAGCTATACAGTGCCATGTCTAGTTTTGGCATCCCTACCAAACTCGTCAGATTGTGTAGGATGACAATGGAGAACTCTCGCTGCTCCGTCAAGGTCGGTAGCGAACTCACCGAGACCTTCGATATCAAAAAAGGATTTAGACAAGGCGACGCACTGTCATGCGACTTCTTTAACATCATCCTGGAGAAGATCGTGCGGAACTCACACGTCAACACCAGAGGCACGATCTTCTACAAGTCCGATCAATTGCTAGATTATGCGGATGACATTGACGTGATCGGCCGAACTCAGCGAGCCGTAAATAAGGCATTTGCTAGCATTGAAGCGGAAGCGGCTAAAGTGGGACTGGTGGTAAACGAGGGCAAAAGGAAGTATATGCTGTCATCGAAGAAGGACGCAGAACATCGACGTCTCGGACAGAGCGTCACTATGGGCAGCAGACACTTCGAGGTAGTAGAGGACTTCGTCTATCTCGGCTCCGCGGTGAATAGGGACAACAACATCAGTACCGAAATCAAGCGCGGAATCACTCTTGCCAATCGCTGTTATTTTGGGCTCAAGAGGCAATTGAGTAATAAAGCCCTCTCCCGAACGACCAAAGTGACTTTGTACAACACCTTGATCATCCCAGTCCAGCTTTACGACGCAGAAACCTGGACGCTACTAAAAGCGGATGAGGAAGCCATTGGTCTCTTCGAGAGAAAAGTTCTGCGTGCGATTTTTGGTCCTGTTTGCGTTGATGGCATCTGGAGGAGAAGATTTAATGACGATCTCTATGGGCTTTACAGCGACATGCGCTTGGTTAAGCGTCTACGGATACAACGCTTAAGGTGGCTAGGCCATGTAGAGCGCACGGACAGCACTGCTCCGGCCCGAAGAGTTTTCGAATCCGAACTACAGGGACAATGCAACAGAGGACGTCCTAGACTGAGATGGCGCACACAAGTGGAAAAGGACCTCAACCAACTTGGAGTGCGCAGTTGGAGACAGCTGGCAAGAGATCGTGCTAGCTGGAGAGGCATGTTGGTTGAGGCCCAGGTCCATCCCGGACTGTAGCGCCATCCGAAGAAGAAGAAGAATATGACAGTGTGCATAGAGACGAGCTATATAGTGCTATGTCTAGTTTTGGCATGCCTACCAAATTCATCAGATTGTGTAGGATAACGATGGAGAACTCTCGCTGCTCCCTCAAGGTCGGTAGCGAGCCTTCAATGTCAAAAAAGGTTTTAGACAAGGCGACGCAGTGTCATGTAACTTCTTCAATATCGCCCTGGAGAAGATCGTGCATAACTCACAAGTCAACACCGGAGACACGATCTTCCAAAAGTCAGTTTAATTGCTAGCTTACGCTGATGACATTGACGTGGTTGAACGAACACAGCTAGCCGTCAATTAGGCGTTTGCTGGCATTGAAGCGGAAGCGGCTAAAATGGGTCTGGCGGTAAATGAGGGCAAAACGGAGTACATGCTGTCATCGAGGAAGGACACACAACATCGACGTCTCGGACAGAGCGTCACACTGGGCAGCAGAAACCTCGAGGTAGTCAAGGACTTTGTCTATTTCGGCTCCGCGGTAATTTAAGACAACCACATCAGTACCGAAATCAAACGTACAATCACTCTTGCCAATCGCTATTTCTTTGGGCTCAAGCGGCCATTGAGTAACGAAGCCCTCCCTCGACGGACTAATCTGGACTGGCTTGATCACGCCTGTCCTATTTTATGGCGCGGAAACATGGACGTTACCAATGGCGGATGAAGAAACCCTTAGTCTTTTCGAGAGAAAAATTTTGCGAGCGATTTTTGGTCCTGTTTGCATTAATGACATCTGAAGGAGAAGATTTAACGACGAACTCTATGAGGTGTACAGCGACAATATGGCTCGGCCATGCAGAGCGTATGGACACCACTGCTCCTGCCCGAAAAGTCTTTGAATGGCTCAACCATTGGGACCATTGGGAAAACGTAACAGAGGACTGCCTTAGCTAAGATGGCGCACACAAGTGGAGAAGGACGTCAACCAACCTGGAGTGCGGATCGTGCTGGCTGGAGAGGCCCTGGTTCACTCCGGACTGTAGCTCCACAAAAAGAAGAATAATGACGAATGGTGAGGTGCATTACCGCAATGCAAAAGCCTTGATCTGTTTTTTACAATTCCGGACGTTTTCTTCGCTTTGCTTTTAGCAAGCGGCTCATATTAACCGTTCGACCATGTAAGAAACCAAGAATTCCTGATTTACTTCGTCACGGTAATCAAAATAAAACAGTCAGCAAAACCTTCTCAACTTGGCGTGCGTTTTTAGTCTTGGCTCTTCTGGGCTCTTCCATTATGACAGTAAGACTTTGGTTTCGATGTCATAAACATATATGCAACATTGTTTTTCCAAATGCAGCAACACACACAAGTTAGCTGTCATACGCTAATTCAACAAATTTCCAAAAAAAAATTGCGTAACATGAGCCAACTGATATAAAGAAGGAGTTTGGAATCAGGGGTAAGTTTCTTAAACAACTGATTGAGTTGGTCACGCTTTGGTTTAAAAAGAAGCACGTGTAAGGCTCCGGCACATAGAATACTTTACATGCGTCAGCGTCAGCAATACTTGTGCAGATACATAAAATATATGTGTTCTTAAGGCAGGTGGCACATAGACCAATGCTGCCGCTCATGCGTCGGTTGTATTTGCTCTACTTTGAACTTTGCTCTCTCCTTCAGCGTCGATAAGCAACACATTGTGACATTTCAAAAGAATATTTTTGAATTTTGATGATGTTGAATGTATTCATTGATTTTGATTTTTTAATGTATTGAAGAATAAATCAAAGACTTCTTTATTCATTTTCACAGCTTTGAAAAATTATTCCGGATAGTCATTGTACAGTTTCTCTTGCAAAATGAATATCAGACCGCTCTACAGTGTAACAAAAACAAACTGAATTTGAAGCTACTGATAATTGAAATCAGCTGTGCGTTGAAGTATTCATTGTGTCATCCCCTTTCTTTAGATACTTCACCGTCTACGGATACTTTGACGATACACATGTCAAGCATTCTACGTGCCAGAGCCTGTAGAGTTGAATGGCAAATCCAAATAATTAAATTTGAAGATAATTTTCTATATAAAGGCAACTCCAGAGTGCTGGCAGAAACTTGTTTGTCATAAGGGTGTTCCATGCACAGTTGTGTTCATAAAAATAGCAGTAGTTATACGACATAGATAATTAGCAACATATTTCTAGGAAGATCCTTTTTCCAAATGTATATCCGGTTTTATTGTATTTTTCGGTAACTAAGATACCAAACCAGAAATAAATAATAAGAAATAAAGGCTTACTTTCTCCTATTTTCACTCATTCATTGAAATCTGTTGATTGAAGCCTGTTTATAAAAATAGAAGTGTTTTTTTAATTTTACCATAAAGTGTCTCAGAAATTGTTGTTAAAAGTTTAAAAAATATTTGTGTATTCTTGTTTGGTAAGTGAATGTTTTTGTATATGTTGTCTTTTAGCATGTTACTTTAAAGTTAGAAATATGGGTCGATCAAAACATTGTACCGAAGATATGCGGAACTTGATTAAAAAATTGAGTTCGGAGGGAAAAACATATGCTTCAATCCAGGAAATCATCGGATGTTCAGCGAAAATGGTCAGCAATGCGCTAAACTGGAAAGCAAGGCCCGAAACACGCGGTCCAAAAAGAGTGACGGCTAAGAGAACTGACCGAAAAATTATCAACATGGCAAAGAAGAACCCTTCAATAAGCTCCAGACAGATAAGGGATGAACTCCAACTTCAGGTGAGTGCTGTGACGGTTAGAAGACGTCTTCTAGAGGCTAATCTACCAGCTCGAAGCCCGCGAAAATTACCGCTTTTGACAAAAGAGCATGTACCAAAAAGTTTGGCATTCGCAAAGTTTCGCAAAAATTGGCCTAAGGAGAAATGCAGGAATATTCTGTCGAGCGATGAACGCACAATAGTTTTATTTTCGTCAAAAGTAGTCAGGAATATGTAAGAAGACCAAAGAATGAAGAAAATAATTCAGGTTATACAGTTAAAACTGGTAAACACGGATTAGCAAATCTAACAATTTGGGCCTGTTTCTCATATAATGGGGTTGGGGCTAGAAGGGTATAATGGACGGTGCTAAGTACGTTAACATTTTAGAAGAGGTTATGCTGCCATATGCTTAGGAGGCAATGCCACTAGTTTGGATATATCAACAAGATAATGATCAAAAACATACCTCAAAACGGGTAAAATCTTGGTTGAAAAACGAATAACCTTTATGGAGTAGCCAGCACAGTCTGACCTGACCTAAACACCATTGAGAACTTGTGGGACGATGTTGAAAATTCTGTCCATGAGGCAAAACCAAAAAACACCAAGGAATTGTGGAAGGTAGTGGGACCAGGGCCTAACTTGCTCATCAACTACTCGTGTTGTGCGTGCTACTGTTCTCTCACGAGTAGAAGGGACCTACAGTTTTTTGCCGACTCCGAACGGCGAAATTTGAGAAGCTTTCTTAGACAGTTATTACTCTTTGAGTGTTGTCAGCAGCTCGAAAGAGGTGGTGCCGTGAAATATTAGAAAAATTGGTGTTGAACTGGGAGTCGATCCTAGACCCTTCGGCGTGTGAGCGTCGCACTCTACCCACTACGCCACGGCAACCACAATGGTAAGCTGTAAATAATAATGATTTCATATTGTTTCATTGATTTCTGTTGTCTACGCACAGCATTATTCTAAACACTGCTATTTCTATGAACAATTGCGAAACATTACAACGACCGAAAAATTATTATTCTCTGCTGGGTACTAATTTGAAGGAGTCATAATTTTTATCAAATCGTGAATTTGACAAAAAACAAAAGACTGAGAAAAAAGCTTTAAAGCAACATCACAAAAATGTTGAACACAATTTATCTGACATTTACGTTCAGTAAAACCAACACGCTATCCCAAAATGGAATACTCACTTGTTTAAGCGTCAATCTGGCTGTATATCTTAAATCACTGCCTTCACGTTTGAATAACGCATGCGGTTTATCCCTGATAATGAATACAATATCGGCTGGAATTTTATTTAACGCCTGATCGCCTTCCTTTTGAAACGTAACCTTTGTACCAGACTTCCATCCCGGCTTAATCGATATGCTAACGTATTTATCTTCTTTTCGTGATGTATTGTCGGGTTGGACGACTCGTCTTGAGATTTTCATTTTTTTAACACAGCCATGGTAGATCTCTTCTAGGGTCACATACAGGTCATGTTCTACGGGTGGATCTTGTTGTTTTTCTTTTTTAAATGGTGTATGCACATTAAATGAATGGGATCTGAAATTTAGAAAAAAATAAGAATTAAATTTTATAAACAAAATCAATTCTAAAAAGGTTCAGAGTAAATCGTGCACTGTAAAGGGCTAAGGGTTTAAGTTATGTGAAAATTTGGAAACCCGCAAAGTATCGCCTACATGTACGGAATTCTAAATGTAAACCAAATCCTGGACAGAGCTTCCAGTGCCTATTCACTGTCCAAAAAACCATCAAAGCCTTCACTTTTAAAAATAGCCTTCATTGACCAGGAAGAACTCACATGAGCTTATACGAATACTATTAAATATATGCTTAAAAATGGAATTTTTATAAAATATAATATGTAGTCTTGAGTTCATGTTATTTGTGAAGGTCCCACTACCTGGAATAATGAAGCGATACAGGCGTGTTTGACGTTGCGTTCATGATTCACGAACCCTGCGCAAATACTCCACGAATCGTATTGAAAAGTTGGGGTGGCTTTCGTGTACATAAATTTGTGACAAAATTTGTTAATTTCATTCTACTCTTACCTCAAGTTTTGATTTGAGAATTTGTTTGCAAAAAGTGTCGGTAAAAGTTTGAACGAATTACAAAATGTTGTATTCATGCTTAAAAACCAGTCCGCAAGGGGACGATGGCCTAGCTTCCTCATCAACTAATCGTGTTGTGCGCGTTAATATTCTCCCACGAGTAGAATGGACTTATAGTTTCTTGCCGACTTCGAACGGCGAAGTATCGAGAAGGTTTTTCATAGACAGTTTATGCTCTCTAAGTGTTGTCAGTAAAGGTGTTCAGTCCGATATTGTAATTGCTTGAGTGTCGGTGCTTCCCACTATGCCACGGCGTCCAGTCTCACTTGTGTTAACGTTTTCTTCCAGTCCTTGAAACAGTTCTGGTATGCACTTGTTGGTATGCTATTGAGCGCTCTGTTGTCAACAGCTCGAAAGAGGTGTTCAGTCCAGTATTGTAATCTGGGACCTTCCATGTCTTGGTCTTCCCACTACGCCACGACCGCCACACAGAACTTGGCAGATAAAAAAAAGGATGATCTCACAAACCTGTTTAAGGTTTAGAAATGACAGACATAAAAACGGGGTGTACGTAGCAAATTTTTGATACTTTGATTCAGCGTCTTCATTCTCAGCGCTCAACAGCAGACTCTTGACAATGGATAGTTGTGACTGTGAATTATGACGTATAATGGCTTCTACCATGTCCGTTTCTTGTTTCGAGTCACAAGGTTGAGTAGTTCCACATATAGGCCATCAGATATACGTTCCAAGAAACGTCATGTTCGAACCTAAATTTCCGCATTTAAATTATGTGTAAAAGGGTTCATCTTCATAAACACCAATCTTTGTTCCATTTCTTCCTTCTAGTCTTGTGTTTATTAAATGGTAAAAATTAATGCAACTTTCGTTGTACTCAGAAGTAAAACCATAGCTAAACTGAACACCGAGGTTTTTTGGATTAAACTTCCTCTTTAACTCCACTAACAACTGAATTAAAAACTGCTTGTCTTAAACGGGCTTTAAGTTACAAGTGTTGCCTTTTATATTACGGGACTAGGAGATTATTTATATATTAGGGGATTATTAATATTCACCATTAAGATCTATAGACTTTTGCATGCGTTTGAACCAATTGTCGAAGCACTTTTGCCACTCTGATTGAGGTATCTCCAAAACATGCATTCTGAACTCATCAACCGCTTCCGCAGGTGTCAAAAAACGTTGACCTCTCATTTTATTTTTTACGGATGGGAATAAAAAGAAGCCATTTGGTACCAAGTCAGTACTATACGGCGGATGACTCATCAAATCGATGTTTTGAGTGCTTGAAAATGCAGTTGTCTGAGCAGATGTGTGAGAGCTCGCATTGTCGTGGTGAAGAGTGATCCGTCTTCGGCGGTTGGTTTTCCTGATTTGATGGAAGACAACTGGCAAACAAATGATTGTGTACCACTCAGAATTGACTGTTCTGCGTTCTTCTAGTGGTACGGTTGCGACATGTCTAGTTTTTCCGAAAACACAGGCGATCAATCATTTGCTTCGTGCGCAAGCAAGTTTTGTTGGATTTGGCTCAATTTGAAACACCCATACAGTCGACTGCTGTTTAATTTCGGGCTCATACACGTAAATCCACGATTCATCACCTGTCACGATGTCATAGACGTGTTTCATAGCACCGCGATCAAATTTTTGGAGCATTTCTTTCGACCAATCGACATGAGAATTTTTCTGAGCAATTAACAAATTGTGTGGGATCCAACGCGAACGTTCATGCAATATTGAATGTATGCTGGCCCCACTAATCCACTTGTCTCAATCTCACAATAGGTCACATGACGACCTTGCAATATCAGTTGGTGCACAGCATCAAAGGTTTCCGGGACAACAACTGATTTTGGACGACCTTTACGAAATTCGTCTTGTAGTGAACTACGACCTCGGGTGAATTCACCATACCATCGATAAACACTGGTGAATTGAGTTCATCGATGCACTGTTGTTGAGTTAATCCACGTCGAAAGTTGTAAAAAATAATCGCATGAAAATTTTCACGATTTATTTCCATTTTTTGGGCGAGATGAATCTTTCAAGTTACTGTAATCAACACAAATAGCGGTCGTATGTCACAACGTTCTGAGTACGTATAACCTCAACAATTTTAAACTTTACGGTAGAGCTCGCAGTTGCTAGATTGCAACACTAGTTTCTCCCAATCCCGAAATATAAAATGCAACCTTCGTAGAAGTAGTAGAACGCATACCAATCTGCTTAAGTCGGTAAATCAACATCAACCGCTTAATCTCACTTAAACGTGTAGCGCAATTTTTTCGAATTATTCACACCTTTAAATTTTAAATTAAATATAGTTGTTTATGCTTTACAACCTTAAAACAAATTTGATCGATTATTTGGACGCGACCTTCTTTGTGCAAGTGTATCTTACGTCAACGCCGAATTCTAAAGAGAGAGTTTGCAACAAAAAAAAAACACAAATACTCTAGTTTGTGAGAATCATTCTAAAACCTTAAAGGTCTGGTTACTCTAGAGCCAAGCTAAAGGCCATTTCTTTTAAGGACTCAAACCCTGAATGTCTGGTTACTCTAGAGCCAAGTTAAAGATAATTTTTTTAAAGACTCAAACTCTGAAGGTCTGTTTACTCTAGAGCCACGCGAAAGGCTATTTTTTGTAAAGACTTAAGCCCCGAAGGTCTGGTTAGTCTGGAGCCAAGCTAAAGGTCATTTTTGTAAAGACCCAAACCCTGAAGGTCTGGTTACTCTAGAGCCACGCAAAAGGCTATTTTTTGTAGAGACTCAAACAGTGAAAGTCTGGTTACACTGGAGCCAAGCTAATATCCATTTTTTTAAAGACTCAAACCCTGAAGGTCTGGTTACTCAAGAACCAAGCTAAAGGCCATTTCTTTTAAAGACTCAAACCCTGAAGGTCTGGTTACACTGGAGCCAAGCTAAGGGCCATTTTTTTAAAGACCCAAACCCTGAAGGTCTGGTCATTTAAAATCCAAGCTAAAGGCCATTTCTTTTAAAGACTCAAACCCTGAAGGTCTGGTTACACTGGGGCCAAGCTAAGGGCCATTTTTTTAAAGACCCAAACCCTAAAGGTCTGGTAATTTAAAAACCCAGCTAAAGGCCATTTCTTATAAAGACTCAAACCCTAAAGGTGTATTTACTCTTGAGCCAAGCTAAAGGCCAAAAACTTAGTGGAGACTAATTTAAACTATCTAAGTGTGCAGATCATGAAACATTTGACGTCGACCCAAATTTCTTCTATTCCGTAATAAACACGTCATTAGAACCAAGCTTACCTAAAGGCACCACCAAGACCATGCCGCGAGCCCAATCCACCGAACGGCGATCCAAAGAAATCATGATCTGTGTCCAGGTCAAAGACGTTCTTATCGAACAGATTATCACCCATATCGAAGAACGAGGCGAATGGATTGCTGGAGCCGAAGAACTGAGCGAACGTTGCCCGCGGATCGCCATGGAACTGATATGTGAACGAGCTGTTTGTTCCACCATTACGTGTGCCTAGAATGAAAACAAACAAATCGAGCAAAAACTGAAGCGTCTCAGACCAATTAAAGCACGCCGCAAACTTACCACCACTCTTCAGACCATCCTCGCCGTACTTGTCGTAGATCTCCCGCTTGCTCTTATCCGACAGCACCTCGTACGCTTCGGCGACCTCTTTAAATTTCTCCTCCGCATTTGCGGCCTTGTTTTTGTCCGGGTGGTAGCGCAACGCTAACTTGCGGTAAGCCTTTTTGATCTCCTCATCGGTGGCTGTCTTGGGAATGCCCAGTATTCTGTAGTAGTCCTTTCCCATGATCGTCTGTGTTTCTGGTTATTACTCTGCTTCCCTGTAACTGATGACAGACTGGAATCGAATCTGTCAATCTGTCAGTATCGCGCCGTACTCACTGTGATGGCGTAATGTGTTGCAATGTGTCTGCGGGCTTAACTAGTCCAATAAATTAATGACATCTTCACTATGAAGGATTAAGTCTGAAACGAGGGATAAAACGGCTGTTAGAAGAAGAATAAGTGTACAGCACCAACGCAAATCTCCACACTTCCATATGGGAATTCAAGGAGAACTGCCCAACCGGACGGAGAAACATTTTTCCCCGTCGTTCTCGGTTTCCCCGCTCTCTGTTTCTTTCTCCCTCTTTCGTTTGCTCTTTCGGTTTGTATCTTTTCGCATGCACACTCACACATTCGCATTGATTTCAATTTGGAAACTGTGGCATATTTTTAGAGTGATTCTCATCAAAATATCTATGAATCTTCCGCCAACGCACGGATACAAAATTAGACTTCACGAGATACTATGCTCAATGAAAATATCTTCGAATTCGGTTTTGGATTTTGCGATTTCTCCGTTCTGCTGATTGCGGCGATGGGGAATTTATCTGCGTATCTGGTGTGTGCATGGATTACCAGGCTTAAAGATTGAATGATTGTTGGGGTTTGGCATCGCAGCTGTCTTTGACTAATTGGGTCAAGAGCGGGTGACCCAACTGAAGTGGGATTCTTTGAGAATCTGTGCTTCGTCGCTGACGAACCTTGTTAGGCGCTTAAAGCGAGCGAGCATAAGCCGCTGTGACTGGTTATGAGGTCATAGGAATGCTTTGAGATACGAAAATAGCTTCCGTCAGTGTCATCGCGCACATCTGGCGGAAGAGAACGTTTGAAAATAACACGGAATACCGCGCTCAATGTGTGCGGCTTCTGGCATGGGTGTGAACACGCCTTAAGACTTTTATCCAAAAGGGTCAATGTTGCGTGGGTTCGACATGAGATTATGTTTGTTACTGGGGATGTAATCCGTATTTTGTCTTGAAAGTCCACAAGTGTTGGGAAAAAGTTTACGCACCGAATTCGACTTTAATTAAAAGGTCAAGTCATTGAATGTGATGTCAAGGCTTGAATTCCAGATCAAAGGGGCGAGTTTTATGCTTTCAATTTATTTAAGTGCTCTAGATTCAGGAAGTAACAAAAGAGGCTTAAGTGGGGTTCAAATGATTGCAATTAAAGTTTGTTTTGCTCTTGAAAGTTGCTTCTTTTAGACAGCTATAAAGACTTTTTTTCAAATCGTTTGTCTTAAATGTTATATCCTCTCCCAGTGTTTAAGGTTATGGATCATTCTCCAAAAAGTAGGACAGGCAAATTTAAATGAGTTCAAACTGTACTACATTTTGAGATTAATTTTCAGACGACCAGTTTTAGGCTCGGTCTGTAAATGACAAAATTTATGCGTCGGGCCTAGACCTGTACAACATCCTACAATTCTTCCCATAAAGTTTGCTGGTTAAATAAGAGAATAAACACAAGACAATGCAAGCTAGGACCTGAAAAGACATAATTTCAAAAAACAAAAAAAAACAAACTGGCCGAAAAACAATATCAGAATTTCGATTCTATTTCCAAATCAGAATTTCCGAATTTCATTTTTTCAAGTTTTTTACTTTTTGGGGCTCTTCTGATGCCCAGCATTTTAATTCTTCACCCGACATGGAAGAATGTCTTCAAAAAATATGGCGGACCCACTCATTTACTCCATTCCACTTTATTTCGGACAGAATTTCTTTTTTACAGAAAAATAGAAAGCCTCATAGAAAACTAACATCTACTCGTACAGCAAACACTTCAGTTGTGTATGTCTCACAAATGGAGGAGACCCAAGGTTTGAGGTCGAACAGCTAAGAGAGAGAAGTTGTTTTGGCACACCCTTCCTTGTCACACGATCCTTGTCAACGCTTCAACAATCAGAACTGCTTCATGAAGCATTGCTGTTGCATTAAATAGAAATCACCGCTTTTACTAAAATGTTAATAGGCTTCTTTCAGACACTGCGTGCGTACGTATTCCATCAAAATTGTTTCAGGTCGAGACATTGAGATCAAATCTTTCCACAGTTACACTGGTCTTGGAACAGACCCAAGAATTTAAAATGATACACATTTTGCCGATTTTAAAGCGGTCAATGCAAAGCAAGCGAGCTTTCAAAGCTTCAAGAAATTGTTTTCTCCCGCTGACGGACGGCTGACATTGAGGATGAACAAATGCAGCGTGTCGTAAATGAGACGTTAACCGAAATTGCTGAATTGGCTTAAATATATCTTGTAGTCTACGCAATGCGATGAGCTGTCATAAAGAAATATATATTACCATATGAACACCGACGTAATGTCGCGTCGTTATCACTTTTTTACCGCTATTTCAACAAGAAATGCTCAGACGAATTAGCCAGTTGCATTCCTCCCCTTCAAGAATTCACCCGCAATACACGCCTCGCTAGGAATGCCCATCAATTTACCCTCAAGCCCTCTTTCGGACGTACAGTCAAATTCAGAGACTCGTTCTTTAGCCGCACTACACGAATCTGGAATGCTCTTCCCAGCTCGATTTTTCCTCCTCATTACAATCCACAGGCATTTAAAACCAATGTGCATCGGTACCTCCTCTCCCTCTCTTCCTCTATACCTTCGGCCCGTGCTGTGACTTGATCCGGTCACTTAAGGGTACTCGCAACCCCTTAAACATTGAGGTTGAAAAATTCCTCAAACTTATTTCAAAAAGATGAACAAAGCTTTTAGGCCTTCAATAAAGATCGCATCACATATTCTGATCAAACTTGATGGAATTTTCGATGTGCTGCAGCGTCTAGCACACAAATCAGTCTCAGCGCTTTCAAAGAAATAAGGAAATGTTAAAAATATAATTAATACCTTGAACTTTTAACACAGAATATGAAAAGCAAAAAATGCTGGTACTCTTATGCTCTGTCCACAAGTAAATGCCAAAATAAATTAGACCACTATAGTTCAAAAAAAAATATGAAATTAAAAATTCATGGAGACAGCTGGCCAATAAAATAAGCATCACCGGCAGTCAAAATTTTACGACTGTCCACATTTTTACTGAAAAGCGTTCTGATGCGCGTGACCGTAACTTAAAGTGACTGTTTTTGTTTTATATTTAATAATCAATGAAGCAATAATTTGTATTCAATTGAACCTGCACGAATGTTGCCCAAACATGTTACTACTTCAATGACTAAAGTAAAAAGTTCATTGTTCCCCGTAGTCTTATTGCAGGATTTATCTACGGTCAGCTGTTAATTGAAATTTTGAATCTCCTTAAATGTGAAATACTGATTGAAACCCTGTCCTTTCGAACATTATTTACCTTAAGCTAAAATAATTAATTGGTCACTTTCTTAAATTTTATTTTGTATTCTTTTGAACTTTGTATATATGCATAGTAAGTGCTGTAAAAAGTGAAGTTAGAATAATATTCCGAAATTTTATCCTTGGTATTATTCAATAAATGACTTTAATTTGTTCATTTTCCACAGGTATTTTCTTTCGTCTAGGCATTTTTACTTCCAACAAGAATATCTCTTACGCTACCATTTTGTTGCTCATAATAATTTGCATAATTTTCTTGTGGAAACAAAAGTACAGTAAAGAAAAACCTGGATTTTTAAGAAAATTTGCGGAATACACGCTGGACTTTCAACGTGGTGAATAAGGAATGATGAAAAGAAGAATGATGAAAATGAACGATCAGAGTAATATCGTCCTCTGGAATATAAATCGCGAAACAAAAACAACATGCGCGTGTTTTCTTTCGAGGGCGACTGTCAAGAATAAGCCGAAAGAATTTCATGACGTTTCCATGTCTGTTTTTGAGGACCCACAACGAGTTGTTCCGAAAACGACTACCGTGAAAGATAACGTCACAAAAATCCACGATCTCACAATTATAAACAGACTAAAGAGGCTTAAATAGGCTTAAATAGAAGGCAGAAGACCATTTGGAATATACCCTGCATCTCGGGACTGACATGTAGGGGGCGCCACTAACAAAACATCCATTTACTTCTAAGAAGTAATAATAATAATAATAATTGTTGGCGCTACAGTCCAAAGGGGGACTAGGGCCTAGCTTGCTCATCAACTACTCGTGTTGTGCGCGCTACTGTTCTCTCACGAGTAGAAGGGACCTACAGTTTTTTGCCGACTCCGAATGGCGAGATTTGAGAAGCTTTCTTAGACAGCTATTACTCTTTTAGTGGTGTCAGCAGCTCGAAAGAGGTGGTGCCGTGAAAAATTCGAAAAATTGTTGTTGAGCTGGGAGTCGAACCTAGATCCTTCGGCGTGTGAGCGTCGCACTATACCCACTACGCCACAGCGACCACAAGAAGTACAAGCATTCAAATGATACCCGTGAAATTTTCATCACAATCTGATTATTAGGTTACAACTTAAATGCTTCAAGTGACGCTACTTCTTCGATTTTTGACACAAGAGAAAAAACCGAATTTCGTGTGTTGATTAAACATTACTTTTTGATGGGCCAAATACCGTGCAAGCTCAGCAATGGCTTGAAAAGTGTTACAGAGACTCTGCTCCATCACAAACTGGTGGTATGCAGACTTTAAACGTGGCCGTACAGACACCAACGATGCTGAACGCTCTGAAAGGCCAATTGAGGTGGGTACACCTGAAGGTGTCAGAAAAACACACAAAATGGTTTAGAAAACCGCAAGGTGAAATTGCGTTTGGTAGCTCATACTTTTAAGATATCAGAAGGCAGTGTGTACACTATTTTTGATGAACATTTCTCCATGAGAAAGCTGTTTTCGAAAGGGTGGCGTGTTTGCTCACAATGGAATACAAACAATAATGTATCGATGCTTTTGAAAGCTGTTTGGAGCTGTTTCACCGAAATAAATAGGACTTTTTGCATCGGTATGTCACAATGAATGAAGCATGAATCCACCACTATACTCCAGAGTCAAATCGTCAGTCAGCGGAGTGGAGAGCAGCCGGTGAACCACTGCCATAGTGTCACAAAACGCAAAGATCATTTGGCAAGGCTATGACATTCGTATTTTGGGATGCGCATGGAATTTTATTCATCGACTATCTTGAAAAAGACAAAAGTATCAGCGAATACCAGCGAATGCATGGCATTATTAATGCATTTAAACAAAGGAATTGCAAAAACAATGTCCCATATTAAGAAGAAAAAATTTGTCTTCCACTAAGACAGTGCACCGTGTCACAATTCATTAGAAACCTTGGCCAAATTGTATGTACTGGGCTTTGAAATGTTTCCGCATCCACCGTATTCTCCAGGTCTGGCTCCCAGTGAATTCTACCTCTTTTCAGACCTGAAAAAGTTGCTCGTCGGACAAAAAAAATTGCTGGAATGAGGAGGTGGTCGTCAAAACTGAAGCCTTTTTTTGAGAACAAAGATACATCGTTTTGTAAAAAGGGTATCGAAATGTTAGAGCGACTCTCGATTGCATCAGTCTGGAAGCAAGCTGGATGTATAAGGTCGAATTTTGTCTATAAAATATGTTTTTATTGGTTAGTCCCGGAACTAATTAAGTGATGTGTTAACTAGTCGCTTAGAGAAAGCGGTTTGCGCCTTAGGTGTCGTTTTTGCTTACTTAGAAGACAATGACTTGGTGAGCGCAATCCAGAAAAACGTCTGCAAGGATTTGTAATAGAAGATATGCGGGTATGACTGGTGTACAAAAGAACCATAAAAAAATTTACTAAGTGGCAAAAGTCTTCCGAAGTAGACTAATACTGTTTTATTGACCAAAATGATGATGTCCATCGTTCTCTGAGACTCAAAAGATCATTACGTTGACTATGGGAGAAGACAAAACCGTTAATAAGCAATATGGCGACATAAAGTCCTGATTTGAAGCCTGAAGGTGACGCTTTGGAGGAAAACCAAGTAATAATTGCTCTTTTTAATAATAATAATAATTGTTGGCTCGACAGTCCACAGGGGGACCAGGGCCTAGCTTGCTCATTTACTACCCATGTTGTGCGCGCTTCTGTTCTCTCACGAGTAGAAGGGACCTACAGTTTTTTGCCGACTCCGAACGGCGAAGTTTGAGAAGCTTACTTAGACAGTTATAACTCTTTAAGTGTTGTCAGCAGCTCGAAAGAGGTGGCGCCGTGAAAAATTCGAAAAATTGGTGTTGAGCTGGGAATCGAACCTAGACCCTTCGGCGTGTGAGCGTCGCACTCTACCCATTACGCCACGAGGACCACGGAACAACGCGTTGCAACGTTTTATTTGTAGACGAAAGCAAAAAAAGTCTTTGGATCTGATGGCAGTCGTTTTGTATGGTGCAAAATTAACACAGCTTCAAAATTTAAACATTTAACGCCCACTTTAAAGCGTGATGGGACCATATAATGGTATGGGGGGCAATGGAAACTACTATGGGCAAGCGCATGTATCTAAGGATACTCTCAGAAAACTTAAAGGCAAGAGCAAATAAAATAGGCTTGCAAGGCGATTTCGCATTAGTTCAGGACAACGACCCCAAACATTCATCTATACTAGAGAGAGAAATGTTGCTATATTATGTGAAGTCGGTGTTGCATCATCCGCTCCAAACCCTTTGAGTGTTGGCAGCAGCTGGGAATCGAACCTAGACCCTTCGGCGTGTGAGCGTCGCACTCTACCCACTACACCACGGCCGCCACCAATTGACAATGATAAAAATCCCGCGCACACTTGGCTCGTTATGGTTATGGACTACTACTCTACCCTTGTTATTCTCTAGATTTTAATACAAAACATATGTTTCCACTAAATATCGAGTGACAAAACTGCGGAGGAAATATAAATACAAATTTGTATTGGAAACATATGAATACAAGCTAAGGTTAGCAGTAAAATGACATGACTTGCAAACTTATCTTCCTGAAGCAACTTATAATTTTGTTTATGATTATGTTCATTCACGAATGATCGGAATGTAAACCTTAATATCATCCTGTGCTAAGATTTAACAAAAAATGATTAAAGTATAATCAGCAACTGAAGAGGAAAGTTTCCACACCTCTGAAAAATAGGAAGTATTTTTCTTAAAACCTAAAGTATTGGAGCAACTGAATGCCAAGGCGAAAAGCATAAAAATGAAAGAAAAATTGGAAATTACAGCCAGTCACAATAGTAAGTAAACAGCATAAAGTACGTTTTAAAATCATTAAATAACACTCAACGCTGATCCAACAAACAAAGTTGAATTCTGTTCCACTCAAAAATTTCACAATAAAATAATCGGACAATATTTGTAAGAACTGTGAACACAAACAAGTCTAATATCGCGATTAACATCACAAAAGCAAGTGTGCAGAATATACAATGAAGTTATTCTGCGCATAATGTAAATAATATTTGGAGAAAACCCTTAATGACTGCAGCTAAGGACGATGGCATAGAATTCACCACATTTTGGGTGACATTTGAAGATTTGATCATTCCTATGCAGGGAAACTTTCTTGTCGTTGTTGATCACTGTCAATTTTGAATGAAACCAGGTTATTTCATTGTTACTATCCCAATGTTTCAGCAGGGATTGCTGCCTTCATCAGGGGATCTTTTTTTATTGACGCAACAAAACTAAACATTTTACATAAACAAAGGAACAATAGACTTAGATTAATTGTGTTGTTGGTACAAGTCCTAGGTGTTATTTGAAATTATTACAAATTATTACAACAAAAAAAACTAAATTCAAGAAAAACAAAATATTGAGCCCTTCTTCGTGTGAAGATCGATCCTAGAATGATGTGAAATTTGAATTTTGAATTTAATTTAAGCCGTTACATTCCGACAAAGGAAAGAAATTTTCCCTGCATAATGATCAATTTCAACAAACAGCTTTGATTTCATCATTCCCCTTGTGAGGGTTTTTAAGGTGAATTTTTGATTTTATGATGTGTTTTCTCCACCACTTCGCTTCAAATGTTTTCGTGAGATCAACGTCGAGTTTTATTGCTTTGGTGAATACAAAACAGACATACGAGGGGTGTTGAAGATAAGGAAAATGCGAATTCAATTTAAATTGTTTTTATTTTTCACAATATAATCTCCCCTAACATCAATTCATTTGTTACATCTTAAGACAAGCTTTTTTAAACCCTTAAAAATAAATTTCCTCTTTCTCTGCAAAATAAATAAGACAAGCTTTTTCAAACCCTTAAAAAAATAAATTGTCTCTTTCTCTGCAAAATACCCATTTATTGCCGACTTGAAGAACGCAAATCATCCGAAAATCTTTTTCCACGAAGACATTTTTTCAAATCCGGAAACAGGAAGTAATCACTAGGGGCAAGGTCTGGACTATAGGATGGGTTTTAGCTTTCTTCGTGGCCGCCGTGGTGTAGTGGGTAGAGTGCGACGCTCACACGCTGAAGGGTCTTGAATTTTTCACGGCACCACCTCTTTCGAGCTGCTGACAACACTCAAGGAGTAATAACTGTTTAAGAAAGCTTCTTAAATTTCGCCGTTCGGAGTCGACAAAAAACTGTAGGTCCCTTCTTCTCGCGAGAGAACAGTAGCGCGCACAACACGAGTAGTAGATGAGCAAGTTAGGCCCTGGTCCCCCTGTGGACTGTCGCAATGCCAACAGTTATTATTATTATTGTTGGATTTCTTCGAAACCACAATCTCGAGCAGCAGCCTTGGAACCTCGCGCCGTGTGACCAAGAGCGTTGTCATGAAAAAGTAACACACCCGCTGCGAGTTTACCCCGCCTTTTCTTTTTAATTCACTCCCGCAAATTATACAATATGGAAACGTAGGATGTGGCGTTGATGGTTTCACCTTTTATGTACTCAATGAGCAAGATTCCCTTTGAGTCCCAAAAAGCTGTGGCCATGAGCTTCCCGGCAGACGGAGTGACTTTGAACTTCTTCGGGGGATCTGTTTCTTTTTTATGCCACTGTATGGACTCTTGTTTGCTTTCAGGGTCATAGTGGTGAACCCATGTTTCGTCCTCAGTAACAATTCGATCCATAACACCGTTCGCGCTTTCACTTTACATCTACAAAAGCTCTCTACAGCATGCGATTCTCACTATTTTCTGAGGCACTGTGAGCATGCGTGGCACCCACCTTGCACTGACCTTTAAAAGGTCAAGATAATCATGAAGAACGATGTGAATGGTACCAGTTGAAAGCTTGGTGATATCTGCCATCATTTTCACCTTTATTCGGGCATCCTCAAGAACAAGTTCTTCTTATTCTTTGATACTTTCTCCCGTACAAGCAGTAGCCGGGGCACCGGAGTGGGGGTCATCTTCAATGCTCTCTCTGCCTCTCTTGAACTCATTTGACCACTTTTGCACAGTTGATAATGAAGGTGCGGAACCCTGGTAAACAGCCACCATCTCTACATGAATAATTTTTGACTTTTTCCTTGCTTAGTGAGAAATTTAATTACAGCGCGATGCTCAATTTTTACCATCATCGTCTCAGTTGCCACTATGATTATGTTTTACTAGACATAAAAGGCGAATTAATAATCACATTTATATGAAATATTACATGAAAGCAATAAAATAAAAGTATTACCTGATAAATAAATCAATTTATATATAAAGGGTGTCCCAACAAGAACGCAAGATTTAAATTTTAAATAAATCCCAGATATTTAAAAAAAAGTCGTAAATTCTTTATTTTATAGTAAAGTAGACAGGATGAGGTTATGCGTGGAATAACAAATCGGCCATATGGCCGCCGCGGCTTTGCTGCCACATACGCGATCTTTTAATGCAATTTTCAATGACCGTTTTGCATAAATGCTGTGGTATTTTATTAATGCAACGTCCAGTTTCCTCTTTTAAGGCTTGAGTTGTCGTCGGCTTATTCGCATAAGCCAACGACTTCAAAAAAACCCAATGGGGTTAATTCACACGATCTAGGCTGCCAATTCTGGTCTCCAAAACGCAAAATAACACGACAGGAAAATTACTGATGCCGCAATTGAATTGTTTCTCTGGCTGTATGAGATGTGGTGCCGTCTTGTTGAAACCACATCCCCTCCACATTCATTTCTTCAATTCTAAGCACGAAAAAATTGGTTATCATTTTACGATACCGAACACCATAGACTGTTTGGCCTTGACCTGACTCATTTTCGTAAAAAAAGGTCCAATGATTCCTCCAGCCCAAAATCCACACCACACAGTGACACGTTGAGGATGCATTTGCTTCTCGTGAATCACTCGAGGATTTTCCCCGGCGACAATTCTGCCCTTTGACGAAGCCATCAAGATGGAAATGGGCCTCGTCGCAATTTGCGAACTGTAGCCGCGAAACTTTCACTATTTTGGTAAGACAATTTCACAATGAGAATACGTTGTTCATTCGTGTAGCGCTCCATTTATTATTAACCTTATACCTTTTACTAACAAACAAATGTCAAACAATGGCAATCCGAATGGCGCCAAATTTAAATCTTGCGTTCTTGTTGGGACACCCTTTATAGGTAACCACAGTTTCACCCCGCTACCGACAATATATTGAACACCCCTCGTACTTTTGTCACTGACTGTTTACATTCAATAATTTTTTCAAGCCCGTGAATCTGTTAGTCATTTTATAAAAAGCAATGAAACAAATAACTAAAGCTAATCATTTTATATCAGTTTTGCTCTTTAGTTGTGTCATTTAAAAAAAGAACAATAAATAACTTCGCCCAAGATAAGTTGGCAACTCTGAACCAATCGATTTTCATTTTTTTCCCATTTCGAATTCCAGTAAATACCGTCTACTATATTTATCAGGTATTTTCATTTGTTTTACTCCACGTACATATGATCGACAAGATTATTGGGCCGTTCCACTCACCAAATGTTATCGAAAAGTTTTTTTTATATGTCTGAGGGATAAGATACGTGACGTATTCCAGCAACAAGAAATAGTAGTTCAAGGAAAGAAGTCGTAGCCAGAGCAGAAGTGAAGTGGGTTGACAAAAAAATCGCCTTGATTGCAATGAAGATAATTTGTGCTTATTTTAATTTTTCGCATGGACAACAAGAAAAAGCTTTATAGTTTTTACAAGCAGCCGTTGAGCGAGTTTTTTTTTTGTTTGCACACGACTTCCTCAATTTATGATTGTATTGTATTTACAAGTCTGCGTCCTTCCTACATGAACTGTCTAAAATTTATAAGACACATCGATCACTGGCAAATCTTACATTGTGAGAGTACATTTTGCTTTTGTTTTGCTTTTGCTGTGAAAAAACTTGAAATTCGTCGGTTGTTCGGTTGGAGACCTTATCGGGGAAGTCCCCCATGGAGTTGATCCTCACAATAGACTCTAGAAACACTCATCACCAAAATCCACTCTCATGACATGTACACTCATTTTAGAGCAGCCATTTTCTGCCATATCTTTTTGGGACATTCCTATCAAAAGCTCCAGATTATGGGAAACTCTCGCTGTTTCATCAAAGTTGTCAGAGAATCGTCCAGACATGCGATGTCAACAATTTTATAGATAATTTTACCCGCTTTTATGTATGAGACTCATAATTCCATCCTAATAGCAGGAGAAATCCCTGACTTTCGCCAATGACAAATTGGCCAAGGACAGCGTTGACAGTACACCTGTCAATGATGTAATTGCCGCCATTGAATCGAAAAGTCTGGTGAGTCTGGTTGTAAACGGTATCATTATCCAAAAAGGGCGCACCACATTCCGGCCTCTGCAACAAAACCTTTGAACTGGCTTTGCGTAAAATGCCCACGGTAAGAGCAGTGTCGCTGTCATGTTGCTTGTCTATCGGTATACTGCAATGCTTAGAATGACACAGACAAAATCTGAGCTATTACGATGAACCGTAATCGTTTTTGTCTTTGTTACATTTAGTGCCATGCTAAACTTAAATTCTCAATATGGTCCAAAGCGGCGCTTTCCAAAAGTGCTCTTCGTCCAAAAGTGCTCTTCGTCCAAAGTGCTCTTCGTCCAAAAGTGCTCTTCGTCCAAAAGTGTATTGAAATAAGCCTCTGAGCTATATAGCTAACAAAATAGTCCTTGTTTTGTTATTCTTTTCCTTGTGGTGCTACAGTCCAGGGTGGACTCGGGCCTTTTGTTTTTCACGCGATGGAAGTAAGAAGTACTAAAAATCAGGAGTTGTTTCACCTCCACCGTTGGTCATTTGGATTTTGTGACCTTCAACTTAATTTTAGGTGTGTTCCAGTACTTTCTGTACCAAATTCTGAAATCTGTCATTTGTTAAGGAGCAAGGGTAAATCTCTCTCAGAAAGAGGAAAAAAAAAGTATTTCATTAAGAAGTGTCAAATTCATATTTTCGCTTCAGAAAACAGCAACAAAATTTGAGACACACACAAAGATAATGGGTCTATGATCACTCATCTCTGTAAGCACACCAATTAATTTGACAGAAAACCAACAATCTACCCACAAACATTTTTTTGCATTAAAATGGGCCTGGTCGGGAAATATTTTACTCTCAAGAGAGAGCGATCAGTTGATTTTTACCCATTTTTCCGGCATACGGGAACGGACTATGTGTTAGTTTGTGTTGTTTTGTGTTGTTTAAGTACGGGAACACACCTTTTTCTTATGAAAATCCACAATAATCAAATTTCCCTACCCATCTTCAATTCATGTCGCAAATTATGAAGCCATCACAAATTACGCCTCGACAGAAGTTTGACATTCGTTCATGAAGCACCCCTTCAACTGTCAAATACATCAACCTCGCGGTGATGGTCGCAATTAGAAGTCAGGCAGATTAAACTCAAAAACAATCAAAACCGAAACAGATTCAGATTAATTGGCTTCACGATCACAAAATTCTATAAATACATATTTCTCGCCTCATATCGGACCTTAAAGTGTAATAAAAATAAATTCCATCTTTCTATTTCTATTTTAATCCCCCACAATTTGGACCATGCAACCGCCAGCGCTATAAACAGGATCTGCCTGTGCAAAGTAAAAATTTTGCCATCATCGGTTCATATTTATAAACAAGTCAAAAGTGGAACAAGAAAAAGAGTGAAACAATCAAGTCTCATGCATCGAACGTCATTAGCCTGAATGGAGTTGGGAGCATGCTAAGTTGAAACATTTTGCCAATGAGCTTCCCTCAGTCAACAGACGAATTTAGCAATTAACATCGATTCAAAGGAGAATAATCTCTCACGTAGTCGTAATTGCAACGCACCGCATTCGTGCAGCATCGCATGCAAGCGATGCAATAGTCTTCACCAAAAATGGTGTGGACTCTACTCAATGTCGGTCGCTCGTCAATTAAAGCAATTTTTCAATTTAAACGCTACGTGAGGTGCGCTGTGTGACAAAATATTTGATTACCTCGAACAGATGGTTTATTTATGGCTCCTTGCATTGCGTTTGTCACTTTATTTATGATTTTCCATTCTGATGACTTTGCGAAAATGTCATGATTTAAAACGTTCATAAGGATTTAACTTAGGAAAAAAAACCGAAGCAAATGACTGATCGCAATGACTGATCGAATGTCATGTTCTGCATACCTTAGAAGATGAGTACTGCATACCGTTAGTAACATTTATCAAGAGATAAATTTGGGAATCATTTAAAAAGGACTCCTCTTAAAACAGTTGTACATGAATATTCACAATTTTTATAAATGTTGAAATTTGCTGAGAATATAAAAGTAAGAAAGCCCCAGGTCCCGCGTTTGATACCAGAACTGAACACCTCACTTTTTCACGGCACTAGTTGCTGAAAATACCCAAAGAGTACTGTTTGCCTATGAAAAAGCTTTTCAAATTTACCGTTCCGAGTCGGAAAAAATGTTCATGCTCACTCCTTCTTAGATATCAAAAACACGTACATGAAGCAAGGCCCTGGCCTGTTGCATAATCGAAGAAATAAAAGAACGAAACATGCGACACCCATAAAGCTCTCCTTTGAACACGAACGCCAAGTACGGCAATGCTTTTAAAGGCAACAAGTCATTTATAACTAAAATTTAAATTATCTCATTGTCACTTGTTAAACCTAAAGGGCGATACAAAAATCGCCTTAAACGAGAGTGAGTGAGTGAGAGTGAACAATTAATTTTACTATGTGAACAAATACGAATATCCTTTTTTTATGTTTTTTTAAAACTTAATTTGTAAAATAAAAAAAACATCGGACTCCAAACTGAACTGTTCGTGGTGCCTCCAGTTCCGCACTCCAAGTTAGTTAAGGTCCTTCTCCACCTAGCCTAGGACGGCCGCTGTTTCATTGTCCCTATGGCTCAGATTCGAGCCTGGTTTCCATACGCTCTACAAGTACATGGCCTAACCATCTGAAGCATTGTACCCGAAGACGCTTGACCACTAACCAGTTCAAAGACAACAACATGCCTTGAAAAAGGATGGAAAGTGAATAACAGCAAAAACAGAAAAAAGTCATTATATGCAAAAACCAAGTTTCGACAGTCAAAAAGTCTTTATTTCTTACCTTCGGATCATTTTTAGCTTGTGACCTCTTTTACATACAACGAACCAATGGCAAAGTGGTATCTTCTGAAAAATTATTCCAGTTTCGATATTTTTCTTTTTTTAGTTGTATGTCCCTCTGTTCTCTTTCCATGTATGCCCACAAATGTTAAATGGAATTAAAATGGGATTAATGGGATTAATACGATGGGATTAATATGAGAAGATCCCAGCTTCAGAATATTTCCTACATTATAAAACAGCCATTTTGTAGATACACGTACATATATGCGGAAGGCTTTGGATGGTTGTCATAAATCAAGAAAAAATCAACTACGAGGACCTCTTTAGATGCCGATTGTCACAAATTATGAGGGTTGCCTTTTATATTTCGGGATTAGAGAACAAAAACAAATATTAATCATCGACAATAGCTTTATTGTTTTTCAAAATATTTCGCATTAAGATCTATACACTTTTGCATGCGTTTGAACCAATTGCCGAAGCACTTTTGCCACTCTATTTGCGGTATTTCCAAAACATGCATTCTGAACGCATTAACCGCTTCTTCAGGTGTCGAAAAACGTTGACCTCTCATTTAAGTTTTTACGTACAGGAACGTACGAACGTACGTACGGAAGTCAGGACTATACGGCGAATGACTCATCAAATCGATGTTGGAGTGCTCAAAAAAGCAGTTGTTTGAGCCGATGTGTGAGAGCTCGCATTGTCGTAGTGAACAGCGATCCGTCTTCGGCGGTTGGTTTTCCTGATTTCTTGGAAGACAACTGACAAACAAATGGTTGTGTACCACTCGGAATTGACTGTCCTGCGTTGTTCTAGTGGTACGGCTGCGACATGTTAGTTTTTCCAAAAAAAAAAAAAAAACAGGGGACCATTTGCTTGAAAGTGCTTCTTTTGCTGGATTTGACTCAATTTGAAACACCCATACAGTCGACTGCTGTTTACTTTCGGGCTTATACCCGTAAATCCACGTTTCATCACCTGTCACGATTCCATAGACGTGTTTCGAAGCACCGCGATCGTATTTTTGGAGGATTTCCTTCGACCAATCGATATGAGCCTTTTTCAACGCGAACAAATTTTTTTGACGGTCAAACGTTCACGCAATATTGAAAGTATGCTGGTCCCACTAATGCCTTAGGTTGTCTTAATCTCACGAATTGGCGAATCTCAATTGGCGCACAGCATCAATGGTTTCCGGGACAACAACTGATTTTGGACGACCTTTACGAAATTCGTCTTGGAGTGAACTACGACCTCGGTAGAATTCACCATACCATCGATAAACACTGGTTCTTGATGCAGCTTCATCGCCAAAAATTTAATTAAGTTCATCGATGCACTGTTGTTGAGTTAATCTGCGTCGAAAGTTGTAAAAAATAATCGCATGAAAATTTTCACGATGTAATTCCATTTTTTGGGCGAGATAAATCTTTTAAGTTACTGTAAGCCACACAAATAGCGCTCGTATGCCAAAACGTTCTAAGTACGTATGACCTCAAAATGTCAAACTTTACGATAGAGCTGGCTGTTGCCAGATTGCAACACTAGGGCTGCCTAATCCCGAAATATAAAAGGCACTCTTCGTAAATTTCAAACAATTTTAATAATTGTGAGTATTCCTTATTCCTTCCACAAAAAGTATTAAATTCTCCATAGCTCCATAGTACCCCACACCACATTACTGTCCCCAACGTGGTTTATGGTTCTATTTATTTATTTATTTTTACAGTAAAGAACTGTTCATCGGCGACAAAAGAATTAAATTTTGATTCATCGGTTAAAGAAAAACTCTGCCCTAATAATTGTATGGCGCAATAGTCCACAGGAAGACCAAAGCCTAGCTTCATTATCAACTACTCAAGTTGTGCATGCTACTGTTCGTTCACAAGTGGAGGGAACATACAGTTTTTTACCGACTCCGAATGGCGAAGTTGACCTCAACAAACTTGGAGTGCGCAACTGGAGGCAACTAGCGAAAGATCGTGCTGGCTAGAGAGGCATATTGGTTGAGGCCTAGGTCCACCCCGGACTGTAGCACCATAAAAAAAGAAGAAGAAGAACGGTGAAGTTTTAGAGGTTATCTTAGACAGATATATCTTTGAATGTTATTAGCAGCTCGAAAGAGGAGAAAGAAGGGTGGAATCGAACCTAGACCCTTCGGCGTGTGAGCGTCGCACTTTACCCACCACGTCACGGCGGCCTCAAAAAAGTCTGCTAAAGTAATCGTAAATTGACTATTTCATACAGTAAGCTCATTTTCATATTTTTAACAGAAACTTAAGTGTAGCTTATTACGATGTGTACGTCTTGTTAATTTTTCAGGGTAAACAACTCTTTGTCTTGTACAGATACATGTCAACTATTAATTAGTTAATTGTATGGCGCGACAGTCCACAGGGGACCAGGGCCTAGCTTGCTCATCAACTACTCATGTTGTGCGCGCTACTGTTCTCTTACGAGTAGAAGGGGCCTACAGTTTTTTGCCGACTTCGAACGGCGAAGTTTGAGAATCTTTCTTAGACAGTTATTACTCTTTGAGTGTTATTAGCAGCTCGAAAGAAGAACTGCCGTGAACAAATTCGGGATGTTCAGCCGGGAATCGAACCGAGACCCTTCGGCGTGTGAGCGTTGCACTTTACCAACTACGTCACGGCGGCCACAAATGTCAACTATTGAAGAATTGAATTCTTTTGCAATGTATTTATAATTTATGCCTTTAAAATATTCTCTTTGGTCGGAACGTATTAAGTGGCAAATGAGTGATCCAGTAGTGCCCAACTTTTCTATTATTTTGTTTACTGGACCTCGTACATAAATTTCACGAGAGAGCACACCTTCCTTGAAGCTATTGTTTCAACATTCAAAGATTGACAACAAATCCAGGTGTGGTGCGGTTTACACACACAGAGCATACGCTCCTTTATTGAAACAATCTGTTCGTTCCCTTGTATCTTTACAACAATAGTATGACGCAATTTGTTCACAGCTTTCAATTTCAAAGGAGTGACTTTCGAATTAAGACTGATTTCCTTTAACAAAAGCCAGAGAGAGACAGAGGCCTGTCATATTGACTCATATACTCGTATTCCCATTGTTTCTTAGTTTTATTCTTTATCTGCATCACGATTTCATACAAAAACTTGTTTTCGAAATTTCGGAAATGCATGTTGTTTTGGTTGATATCGTCAATCGTCTTCAATGTTAATACTTGTAAATTCATGGTTGTCGGGTTCGCATAATGCATGCGAATGCGTGTTTTGCTATTTAGAAAACTTCACGACAAACAATATTTCTTGATATGACGGAGTCCATTGGATTAGGGTTGGGCAGACACGAAGCTATCGTCTGTCGAAGTGTTTAATTAATGTTTGCTTTGCAACAGGGTGCAGCGAAATCTGCAGCAATTATTTTGATATTTTGATTTGACATTTTATTGACAGTTGATTGTCATGGAAAACATAGAATCTTTAAACTGGCTTTTCTTAGTACATAAGCATTAGTTAAATTGAGAAAAACAAATTTACACAGAATTGCAAAGTTTTCTAAAAATATATTGCATTCATTTGGAGGACAATTCATATCATTTTTTTAAGAATATTCCTTTCCCTGTCCGTGTCTTAAATATTTCACGTCAACGAGATATATTTTGGAATACAATGTATGAAATGGCGTCTTGTGGCTAACAGTACTGGTCATCTTCCAACCGCTCTGTTTGTTTCATTTGAACATTCAACTCAACTCTTTTACTGAGGATGAAAACTTTTTACTTCATAGAATTAATTTAAAATTTGAAATTCCTTTCCTTGTGCGTAAATTTTGAGCATCGCAGTGTGGACGTGTTCTTTTCTGTGTGAAAGGAATAGCCACAGCTGTTGACAGTTATGAAAGGATGATTTTTTAGCTTTTATATTTTTGGTAACACTGGTTTAAACATCTGACGCACGTTTCGTGTTGTGTTTCACTGTCAAACTTCTTCAGTTTTGTCTATGATTTAACCATGAATCGCCTTACAAACGAACAACGCTTGCAAACTATTGAAATTTATTATCAAAATGTGTGCTCTGTTAGGAAAGCTCATCGCGCGCTTCTTCCATTTTATGGTCAATTTAATTTTTGGCTCAATGGGTACGTAACTAAGCAGAATTTTCGAGTTTTGGAGTGAATATCAGCCAGAAGCATTGCAAGAGCTACCACTGCATCCAGAAAAAGTCACAGTTTGGTGCGGTTTATGGGCTGGTGGGATCATTGGACCGTACTTCTTCAAAAATAATGCGAATCGTATTGTAATTGTGAATGGTGAGCGGTACCGTGAGATGATATCCAATTTTTTTTTGCCCAAAATGTAAGAGCTTGACTTGCATGACATGCGGCTTCAACAACAACAATGGACTTATTGGGAGGCGAGTTCGGTGAACATTTTATTTCACGTTCGGGACCGGTCAATTGACCGCCTAGACCGATGCGATTTAACGCATTTAGACTAATTTTTGTGGGGCTATGTTAAAGCTCATGTCCATACAGACACGCCCGCTTCAATTGACGCATTAGCAGACAACATTGAAGCATTAATTCGTGAGATATCGGTCGAAATGTTGGAAAGAGTATGCTAAAATTTGACTAAACGAATGGACCATTTGAAGCGCAGTCAAGGTCAACATTTGCATGAAATAATCTTCAAACATAAAATTACATGGACCGTATGTAATAAAGATGTCATGCACTTTTCTGAATTTTATGTTTTTTTTTTTTAACTTTCCTATAGTGGTCGCAGTGGCGTAGGGGATAGAGTGCGACGCTCACACGCTGAAGGGTCTAGGTTCGACTCCCAGCTCAACACTAATTTTTCGAATATTTTACGGCACCACCCCTTTGCTGCTGACAACACTCAAAAATTAATAACTGTCTAAGGAAGCTTCTCAACTTTCGCGTTTCGGAGTCGGCAAAAAACTGTAGGTACCTTCTACTCGTGAGAGAAAAGTAGCGCGCACAACACGAGTAGTTGATGAGCACGCTAGGCCCTGGTCCCCCTGTGGACTGTAGCGCCAACAATTATTATTATAATAATGAAATTTCAAAAAACAGGATAAAAATAATCCCTACTTTGAATGATAATTTTCTAGAGTTATGATTTCAGATTTTTCAGTTTTCGATATTTTGGGTCTTTCGGAAAGTTGAATTTTTGGATTTTCTGTATAGTTCGCCTGTCGCGATAGGATTAGTTGATGTCGCTACTTGCCTTGATGATGCTACTTGCCACTTCTGCTCTGTGTTTGTAAGCTTAACCAGCAGCATAAAACATTCACAAAAAATTAAAAACAATTGCGTTTGTAACGGTGAACGTACATAGATATAAATGGCATTCCACTTAGCAAAATGATATGAATGTAGCTCCGAAGGCCGCAAATATTTTATATAAACCTTTTGTCACATCATTCCATTTTAAAATTATGACTTAAGGTTTGTACTTAGTTAAGACTGCAATGTTTGTGATAAACGTCAAAGCTTGCATTTTGAAAAAGTCAATAAAACACGAGTATATTCAAGTGTACCAATGTAACCAAATAAAAACAAATTGGAAATCGAATGAATGTAGGCCGAGAAATTTAAATATCACCTAACTTTTTTAACAGACTTCGTATGTGTTCCAACTGCTGAATTAAATTATTTTCAATTTTTGCAATCGTTTTCGAGATTTTATGAAACACTGTGCCCACACTATTACATTCAATCATTTTCAAGTTTTTCCTCTTTTGGTACAGAGTTGAACTGCGATGACAGACACCCGACATGCCCAAAATAACTAAAAGTCAAAATCCTGAAAGTGTCTCGAAGACAAAACCACAAAGCGCCACCACACAAAAGATACAAAATTCCTTGGAAATCTGTCAGCAACTTGAAAATTGTTCTTTTTTTTCCACCCGAATTCCAATGAAAATCTTTTGTTTATTTTAAAATATGTCTAATAAAATTTGACAGCCAGAAGCTCCATCATCCACTGTTTAGTGACACACGGCTGTCAGTTTACTTCAAAATTTCTTATTTCTCGAGATAAGATAACCTCGCAGCAATTCAACCTCAATTTATTGCGTTAGCACATTTTTTCTCCCAACTTAAATTTGTCAGAATTGTTGCCCCACGGCCTATCACTGAACACATCCAGCAGGAAAAACAGTCCACTTATGTAATTGTCATCGGGTTAGCACCAGACAATGCGCCTCGACGTATAAAGCCTACATTTGTGCGAAGCGGTTTTGAGGCCACTGCCGTAATTGATGCGATTCTTGATTATTCATTTAAATAATGAGGATTAAATTGAATTCATCAGAGATGCTTGCAATCGTTGTTCTACGCCCCTCGTTGGCTAGGCCGAGTAGCTGGTTGATGGTGAAGTTAACACATGAATTTTGCAAAATTCATTGCCAGGCTCGCAGACACACACACGCAAATACTTTTCGCTCGGCGATCTGCTGACGTCAAGGTGGTTTTCGCCCCCAGATTGTGCTCCGTAAAGTGCAATGTCTATTAAGATTTGCTTATTATTTGTTTCGACGCGAATGTCCGTCACACTGCCAAGAAAATATTTTTTTTCTCGTTGCTCTGGCTTGTTGTTTTGCTAAAAATAATTCATCTCCAAAATGTTTTTCTCAATTAATTTACAATGTTACACGTTCGCGGCAAAAATACAAGCGTTTTCTGTTCGAACACTTGTACTGTTACCTTGTCGATTGATGACATTTGTGGCAGCGTATCATGAGCGCAATGGGAGATGTCAAAGTTGAGAACACTCTTGGATGGGTAACCCTTCGATTGGTTTGTGTTGCCTGTTGCCAAGGCAGTGCAGACAAATAACTTAGTTATGCAATCTCTCTAAGTGATGTCAGTAGTTCTTTTTTTTTTTGGTTTGTGAATATTTTTTGGTCAGCAAAGTGATACCAAATTTGTTGATAAATTCTTTTAAAAATTGTGACGATTTATATATGAAGAGTGCGAGTAGAATTGATATGGAATGCGTAAGAAGATTTTTAGGACAATGATGTTTTTTTCTATTGACAGCATTTGAATAATTCAATAAGTCTATAGCGATATAGTAGTTAAATAATTTATAATTCTGTGCATGACAGTTTTCAAAAAACAAAGAAAAACTGAAACAGAAAAGGCTAAAAGTGTTGTTTATAATTTGTCAAAATACGTTCATTCTGTGATATTATTTTATCCCACAATTTCGAGACATATTGAAATAATGGAGGAAAAAAAACGGGCTGTCAATGGATTGCTGAACGTCGGCGAACTATGAAGTTCGCTAAATTAGATACTCCAGCACAAAGAATGCTTCACATGCGTCAGCGTCAATAGTACTTTGACGGATACATAAAAATGCATGTGTTCTTATGGGAGGTGGCACATGGACCAACGCTGCCACTCACGCGACGGATGTAGTAGCTGAACTTTTAACTTTTCTCTCTACGTCAGCATTGTCAACGCTATGAATATACAAAGAATTTTTTTTTCGAATTCTAATTGAAGTTTTTTAGTGTTATGTTAAATGAGTACTGAATCGTTACTCGTATTCAAACATTTCTTTTCTATTCTCAAAGGCGAGAAAAAATTATTCCAGATTGTCATTGTATGGTTTCTCAAAGATTAACGCAAAAAATCTATGCACGTTTCGATATATGTATAGTCCGGACTTAAAATCGACAGTTGTTTATTTTAGTATTAGTAAATTTTTTAAGTCCACACTACGCCGTAGTGTAGTGTATAGAGTGCGACGCTCACACGCCGAAGGTATAGGTTCGATTCCCAGCTCAACAAGAATTTTTCACGGCACCACCTCTTTTGAACTGCTGACAAAACTCAAAGAGTAATAAGTGTCGAAGAAAGCTTCTCAAATTTCTCCGTTCGGAGTCGGCAAAAAACTGTAGGTTCCTTTTACTCGTGAGAGAACAGTAGCGCGCACAACAGGAGTAGATGATGAGCAAGCTATGCCCTGTACTAAATTAAGAAGTTTATCATTTATTAAGTAGTAATGGTAAAATCTCTCAGAGAAAGGCACAATCTCAAAAACATAGAGAAACGCAGCTAAGACATTTGTGTAATTTATATCACTTATGAAATGTCAAATCAGATAAGTATGTTCCTGTACCTGAATTAAACAGCAAGAAACGACAGTCTGTCCCTGTATGCCGAAAAATTGGTTGGAACACAGCTATCTTCAAGTTGGAACCCTATAATAACTGGCAGCCATTTTATCAGTTGTGGCCGCCGTGGCGTAGTGGCTAGAGTGCGACACTTACACGCAGAAGGTCTGGGTTCAATTCCCGACAGAACACCTCGAATTTTTCACAGGACCACCTTTTCCGAGATGCTAACAACACTCAAAGAATAATAACTGTCTAAGAAAGCTTCTCAAACTTGGCCGTTCAGAGTCGGCAAAAAACTGTAGCTCCCTTCTACTCGTGAGAACAGTAGCGCGCACAGTACGAGTAGTTGATGAGCAAGCTAGGCACTGGTTACAATTATTATTATTATTATTTATATTATCAGTTGTCAATTGACTAATTTTTTTTTTGGTTTGACGTTTTAATATGAACGTCGCTTCCAAATAGACAAGTGGGTCGAAAAAAAGGTTTTCGTTAATTTTAATTTCCATTATCGAAATTTGTTTTGCTATGAAACTCACTTTTTGTTGAAGAATACGCCAATAAACAAAACTGCACTATTTGGAGTGATGGTTATACTCAAGTGTACTTTAAAACACGGTTACATTCACAAAACTTACTTTCTAGTACTAGTGTCAGTACTTCTTAAAAAATGGTGCTCCTCATAAACTTACACTCAATGGTGACCTTTATAGAGTCACGATGGTTGACATTTTCGTTTGTGAATTGAACAACAATTATGTACACTATCAGTGATTTCAAAAAGCCGTGGCATCATGTCACACAATTCATACCACAATGGATTTATTGAGGGAAACGTTTGATAACCGCTTAGTTTCACGTTAAAAACATGTGAATTGGTCTTCAAGATTGATCGTATTAACGCCGTTTGACTATTTTCTGTGAGAATATATGAAGTCACTACCTCACACCGATAAATCAAAAACAATCGACCACTAAGATAGGATAATAATTGCCGATATATTGTCACAAATTTTGGAGAAATTCATAAAAAATTTGATCTTCAGGTTAGACTACGACTGTGTCCGAGCCAATCGTGGCGGTCGTATGTCGAAAATCATATTAAAATTTTAATGCCAAGACATTGTGTATTTAAAACAAAGGTTACGGCCTACGTACATTCAATTACCGATTTTCTCGAACGTACGTATGATTACTTTCAGCTATGTCAAAAATAAGAAAGGTTTGTTTACAAATTGCAATCGACGTTTTATACTTTTTTCGAAACGTGCAGTTTTTTGCGTGCAATGCGCCACCGCAAACCACCTTCCAATAACCTCTTCCTCATGGTTAATAATTAATAATTGTTGGCGCTACAGTCCACAGGGGGACCAGGGCCTAGCTTGCTCATTAACTACTCGTGTTGTGCGCGCTACTGTTCTCTCACGAGTAGAAGGGACCTACAGTTTTTTGCCGACTCCGAACGGCGAAATTTAAGAAGCTTTCTTAGACAGTTATTACTCTTTGAGTGTTGTCAGCAGCTCGAAAGAGGTGGTCCCATGAAAAATTCGAAAAATTGGTGTTGAGCTGGGAGTCGAACCTACACCCTTCGGCGTGTGAGCGTCGCACTCTACCCACTACGCCACGGCGACCACATGGTTCTTGGTGTAAATTCAAAAGTCAATTGACTCGAAATGGCTGAGTGAATATCCTTACTGGTGAATAAAGGATTTGCCCTACTCACCCGTCAAATAAGTCTGTCCTCTCTGGCAGTTGTCTTCCTTGCAGGTTTAATTCTTTTCGGGTTATCATTGTCGACTGTGTTCGTATAGACCTTAATTGTACCATACACCATCTTTTTAGAACACATCGATTCTTTAGCGACTGAATCCATAAAAGCTTTCTCCTGGAAGTATTTCTGGATTATAAGCCTTCTTAATTCTGGCATTGAACCTTAATTTTTGCCCATTATTTTCGACGATACTTGCTTAAAAATGAAGGCAAAATAACTCAAGAGAATAAATAAACTAAAGCTAAAGAATTACCGCTATATAATACAACTGTTTCAATTTTATCCCAATGTTTCTAATTAATTTTCTACAGAATATTACCCTAGACCTTACTGATATCAGTTTGTTTTGAGAAATGATCTCTGGTGGACACATGCCAATGATCAATACAGAATACAAAAACAGGGCAAGGGCAGTTGTCAGATAACGGTAAAGTACCGGTACAGTTTTCTTGTGTCAAAGATCTGTTTGGTACAAGTGAAAAAAATGTTTATTCATTATTTGCAGTGTTTCTAATTAGTTTTCCACCACTGTACGTTATGTAGCTGAAAATGCAAACATATGTTCCAGAAGAGTGTACCAGCATAGACAAAATCAAAAGAAGCGATAATCGAATGTACGTACTTAAACAGACCTCGTATATTTACATACTCAATAGCACGACAGTTCACAGGAAGACCAGGGCCTAGCTTGCTCATCAACTACTCGTGTTGAGCGTGCTACTGTTTTTTCACGAGTAGAAGTGACTTAAAGTTTTTTTCCGGCTCCGCAAGGCAATGTTTGAGAAGCTTTTCCATAGACAGTTAACACACATCGAGTTTTGTCAGCAGCTCGAAAGAAGTGATGCTGTAAAAAATGCGAGGTGTTCAGCCCGAGTATCGAACCTGGAACCTTCGGCATATGAGTGTCGCACTTCATCCACTACGCTGGATCGGCCACCAAAAGATACCCTTTGGAATAAAGTGGATTTGATTTCAATTCAGGAAAATCTTCTTTGTGGTCCATTCCAAACCTCTATACGCAAAATTCGTTACAACTTTTGAACAGCCCTCTTATAAGGTGTGTTCCCATACCCGAAACAAACAACAAAAAACAGTACAAAACAACTCAAACCAGTACAATGTTCGTTCCCGTATACCGAAGAAATGGATTTTACGTCAAATGAGCGCTCTCTCGGGAGAGTAAAATATTTCCCCACCCTGCCCATTTTGACACAAGAAATTTGTGTGGGTAGGTTGTTGGTTTTCTCTCAAATTAATTGGTGTGCGTACAGAGATATGTGAGCATTTAAATTTACACCCACTTCTCAACGAATGACAGACTTCAGAATTGGATACAGAAAGCACTGGAACACGCCTATGCTATTGCAGGCAAGTCTCTGTTAATTGTTATAGTTGCGCGTTGCCAGATCATTTGTGGAATTGTCTTCTATTGCTTGAACCGTCTTCTTTAAATGCACCTCCTTAAACTCCGTCTTCTGCAATCCATAGCCCTCAGAGAAGTATGCACCCGGTCTTTATTTACTCAAAAAAAAATCATCTATTAAATATTCTAGTACACTTCCATTTCTCTATGACACACATATTTTACCACAAATCTAAAAGTCACCAAGGTTAAACTAGCCCTCACCGAAACAAACATAACTGAATTAACTTCAAAGCGTTGCTCTGTCTCGGAAACCTTGGACATGTCATATGATTTACGGCTACAACCACGAAGTCATATTAAAAATGCCAACTTCAAGAGCAAAAACTAGATAAAACCTCAATAGGGTCGACAACCCCACACAGATCTCTCTCGGTCGAGATCCTCATTACAGATTACATCATCAATCGGCAAGTTGGTCACGGTGCTATCGCGCCCAATAAAAACCGAACTACACTCAGACGCCCGTACGTGCCCGCCGATTATTTTCTTCATTATTTGCGAAGCAATTATCGGCGAGACGCTTTATTTATTTTTAAAGACCATAACTCCGACAGGGAAGGTGAATCAAAAAGCAAAAACTTCGATCTTCCATTCCAAGTTTTGATGATCTCCCAATCACATTCTGGAGCGGCAAACCGGGCTGTGCTCATAAATAAATTCCATGAGGTAAACACACCACGAGGTGTAGACTGACTCTTTTTCGTCTTTTCTATTTTCGTTCTGGGGATCGATTGCAGTGGTTTCCCAAGAAAATGAAGAACAATAAATGCTTGTATGCTTATTCACGAGCTATCTTTAGACTCCAAAATATGTCTGGATTGGGTCATGATTTCCGCAATGACACCGCGTTTCACAATAGACTCCACCAAACGGAAGTGTAAACATGCCACCGCCGCCGTGATATAACCTCAAAATTCGCAATCCCAGCACATGTGTGCGTGTGTGCAAGGAAGTTTCATTCAAATTCATCACCATCATCATGACGCGTCTTGCCAACCTTAGTCACCCGTGTCGCCGTTCCATAAACCACGGAGTGACAGTCGATGACGGAAAACCAGACGACACAAGTATCTGGCGAGATAAAAAATAATTGCCAAGTGTGTACAAAGCATTTAATTTCAATTGTTGAGTAAATTTTGGATATCACTTCTGCATATGGAGGCGCGTTAGGTGGCTGTAAAATATTTCATAGCGCCTCATAAACGTGAAGTAGCGGCCGTGACGTGCGGGGAATCTTTTTACGACCTGAAAGAGCCGGCACTGCGAGAGGATGAAAATATGCGTTGACCTTCTTCTTTCCAGTTGAAAATACGATTGATGTAAATAATTCGGTTGATGTCAGCGATGATTTTTGTTCCTCGCTCATTGGGGATGACGAACTGCTGGGCTAAGGGCCAAGTGGGAGTGTTGAGGTTGGCTATTTCCGGAGCACATATGATTAATAGGTAACAACCGACACGGGAGGCGAATCATGTTTGGGGGTCAATCGGCTAATAAGTACAACTTATGTAAAATGAGAAGACTGGGAGAACGCAATATTTTGTTGTTACATGAGTAAGATTGGTGAAGCTCAAGTATTCCGGAGGGTTCTCCGATTGAACAATTATTAAAATAAAAATTAAATTTAAAAAATTGGTGGAGCTGAAATATTTCGAAGGGTGGTCCAATTAAGGTTCTTCAACTAAAAACTCCAGTCAAAGGCGGTCTTCCATTTCGTTTTCAATTTGAAAATTGACTCCGACTCGAAATTAAGCTATTTATGGAAACATGGTAGAATAATCCGAACAGTGACTTACCAGTTAAGTGACAAGCAACCGGAATACAAACGACCAATCATCTGGGAAAACTAATAGTCGCAAGTGCTAATTGATGCAACGCACGCTATCAGCGTGGTATATGGATATTTTTTTACTGTGTATGTCATATCTGCGTTTCCTTCTCTTATGAAATTAGCAAAGCATTGAATCAATGTGCGGGTGTAAAATCAATTTCGGGGAATTTCACTTCCTTCTAAGAATTAGTATGAGGGAATAAGCAATGTGCTGTAGGTCCCTTCTACTCATGAGAGAACAATAGCGCGCACAATACAAGTAGTTGATGACCAAGCTAGCCCCTGGTCCCTCTGGGGACTGTTGCTCCATCCAATTAAAGTACTCAGGAGAGGTTTTTTTTGTTTTGCTGCACTAACAAATCTTTCAATCAGTAATGGTTTACACTTAGCAAAAAGAAGAGAGGCTAAGAGTTTCATGAAATGTCATTTAGTTCCTATGCGAACTAAGCTTTTGCAAAATTTCTCTTCTTTCATGTTTGAATCATTTTTTCTTAGCATTATTCTTCTTCTTTAAGTAATTGTTCACATGCTCTTTCAACAGTTTGGTAATATTTTGACCAATATTTATTCATTACGTTTTAATCGCCGAGCCAGGTTTACTTACATCGTTTCATACTTTAAACAGCTATGCCCATCTCGAGCTGCTAACAACAACAATCTGAACAATCGATTTAAGTAAACCTTTTTTCAATATGCTGTTCGGAGTTGAAAATAAATTATTAAGTTTTCGGCTTGATCAAAAACGAGCACATACAATCGCACTTATAAGTTTAGAAGTCAACCTTTACTGAATTTGTGACGGGCACAAAAAAATGTTTCTAAGTGAAAGAACTCTTACAAATGTTTTGAACGAACTAGTTCACAAAGCATAAAATTTCATTAAAGTTCAGCACTAATCATAGTTATAAATAAAACAACAAATCTTTATTAGGTCTGTTCCAATTGTTCTGAATTACTACGAATGCCTATGAAATTCACCGAAAGACTACCAAAAGGCGTTCCATTTGCTGATTTTATTTTTGTTGTAGAAGAGAAAACTCATGAGAGAGTAAAATATTTCCCCTCCCTGTGAATTTCTGCCGAAGTAAAATCTGTGGACAGCAGACGACTGTCAATGTGAAAATAAAAAAACTCCTGAAAAAAAAATTAGAATAATGCAGTCATGTAAGAAAAAAAAAACAAAAAAAAACTTTCTTAATCAAACAATACGACGATTGCCTTTTATATTTCGGGATTGGGTAACCCTAGTGTTGCGATCTGGCAACTGTTAGCTCTATCGTAAAGTTTGACGTTTTGAGGTCATACGTACTTAGAACGTTTTGGCATACGAGCGCTATTTGTGTGGCTTACAGTAACTTAAAAGATTTATCTCGCCAAAAAATGGAATTACATCGTGAAAATTTTCATGCGATTATTTTTTACAACTTTCGACACAGATTAACTCACCAACAGTGCATCGATGAACTTAATTCAATTTTTGGCGATGAAGCTCCATCCAGGATTAGTGTTTATCGATGGTATGGTGAATTCAACCGAGGTCCTAGTTCACTCCAATACGAATTTCGTGAAGGTCGTCCAAAATCAGTTGTTGCTCCGGAAACCATGATGCTGTGCGCCAACTGATATTGCAAGATCGTCATGTGACCTATCCTGAGATTGAGACAACCTTAGGCATTAGTGGGACCAGCATACATTCAATATTGCATGAACATTTGATCATCAAGAAATTTGTTCGCGATGGATCCCACACAATTTGTCGATCACATAAAAACAGGCTCGTGTCGATTGGTCGAAAGAAATGCTCCAAAAATACGATCGCGGTGCTTTGAAACACGTCTATGACATTGTGACAGGTGATGAATCGTAGATTTACGCGTATGGGCCCGAAAGTAAACAGCAGTCGACTGTATGTGTGTTTCAAATTGAGCTAAAACCCAACAAAGTTGCTCACGCACGAAGCACTTCCAAGCAAATGGTCACCTGTTTTTTCTGGACATGTCGCAACCGTACCACTAGAACAGCGCAGAACAGTCAATTCTGAGTGGTACCCATCCATTTGTTTGCCAGTTGTCTTCCAATAAATCAGGAAAACTAACCGGCGAAGACGGATCACTCTTCACCACGACAATGCAAGCTTTCACACATCGGCTCAAGCAACTGCATTTTTGAGCACTCAAAACATCGATTTGATGAGTTATCCGCCGTATAGTCCTGACTTGGCACCGAATGGCTGCTTTTTATTCCCGTACGTACAAAATAAAATGAGAGGTCAACGTTTTTCGACACCTGAAGAAGCGGTTGATATTCAGAATGAATATTTTGGAGATACCTCAATCAGTGGCAAAAGTGCTTCGACAATTGATTCAAACGCATGCAGAAGTGTATAGATCTTAATGGGAAATATTTTGAAAAACAATAAAGCTATTTTCGATGATTGATATTTGTTTCTGTTTTCTAGTCCCGAAATATAAAAGACAACCATCGTATAAAGTATACAAATATTTTTATTTAACTGGCAACGTACACTAATCGTTTGAAAACGTTTGAAATGGTGCGAAGAAACTTCTTATGGCGGCATCCAGAAATAATTGCAATTGCCCGAAGCTTGTCACTTAAAAGGTGTCACCGTTTTGTAGCATCCATGTCATGATGCAGAGTTGAATTAAAAAAACAAAGGATTGATCCATTTCAAATCGGGATAGTATTATATATTAAAAATATATATATTTTGAGAAAAATATGGCATCTGTTTGTTAAAAATGAGCAAATCGAAGAATGTTTCTCACACGAAAAACAATGATTAATTTTTCCCATATTTTTATCACCTAGAGAATTCAATAAACACAATTGACATCGACTCAGGCCGATTATTATTGTTGGCGCTACAGTCCAAAGGGGGACCAGGGCCTAGCTTGCTCATCAACTACTCGTGTTGTGCGCGCTACTGTTCTCTCACGAGTAGAAGGGACCTACAGTTTTTTGCCGACTCCGAACGGCGAAATTTGAGAAGCTTTCTTAGACTATTATTACTCTTTGAGTGTTGTCAGCAGCTCGAAAGAGGTGGTGCCGTGAAATATTAGAAAAATTGGTGTTGAACTGGGAGTCGAACCTAGACCCTTCGGCGTGTGAGCGTCGCACTCTACCCACTACGCCACGACTCAGGCCGATGCTCTTTAAAAATCATTGTTTTACGAATTAAAGAGTTGACTTTTTTCTGATAAAGTTGAAAATAAGGTTGTCTAATTTTACAATGCTGTACTGGTCAATCGTGGCCGCCGTGACGTAGTGGGTAGAGTGCGACGCTCACACGCCAAAGTTCCAGGTTCGAATTTTTCCAGGGCATTACCTCTTTCGAGCTCTGACAACACTCAAAGAGTAATAACTGTCTCAGAAAAAACTTTTCAAACTTCGCCGTGGGGAGACGGAAAAACTTTATGTACCTTCTACTCGTGAGAGAGCAGTAGGGCGTACAGTGCGAGTAGTTAATGAGCAACCTAGGCTATGATTCCCCTATGGACTGTCGCGTTAACCAACTATTATTATTAATACTGGTCAATCATTACTTCAACATTGGAAAATTACCCATTCGACCTTTGGTTAAAATATTGCGAAGCACAATTTGTAAACGACTGTCCAAACTTTATGGATTTACTTCAAAACAGCCATTTTTGTATTAAATAAGTTTAATAATAATAATTAATAAGTAAAGAAAAATCTTCCAAAGAATTCTTTTGAATAATTGTAAAAAAAAAAATGTGGGAAAAAAAATTGACACGTTTCTCGTACCCTTAGACATATTACTGCTTTAATACATTATATTTTAATGTTGAAATAAAAATCAGGTTTATTACGTTCGATAAAAGCCAAAGAACCGATCTGCATGATTACAAAGTAAATATCATTGTAAATAGCTATGATTCAAGGAAGTCGAATTTCAGATGTTAACGACCCTTCAAACACCTCGTAGCATTAAAGCTTATCTTTCATCAGCTCATTTTCATGCTAGAAGTTTTATATCAGTTCCTTTAATTTTGAATTGTCAGCAGAAGGTAATAAAGTTGAAATCATCGACATTGACACATGTTAATTGTTTATGTCTTCTTTCTATAGACACACGAAAAAAACAAAATCATTATCCTATTGTCCCATTTATTCGGTTTTTAAGTCACGAGTTCTCAATAAGAAATCGAATAAAAATACAAATAAAAAACATTTGCTTCGTGACAGGGGCACTTTCCGAATAATAGGCATTGGTTCGGAAATGAATATTTGCACGGAAGGTATTTGGAATAGCAAGTAAGCCTGAGAAGAAGCTTGGTATTCTAATGCTCTACTAACAGAATGGTACTTTTAATTGATTTTAACATTGATTAGACACGTGCTTACTAAAAGAAGAATACATGACGGAACAACCTATCTTCATGGCTTTTATTTTAAAGTAGTTTAAGTTCCAAGTTGCTTAGACACTAAGTTTTTGAATTTAAATATTTCTTAGTTAACCTTATGCTCTCCATGAAAAGTGAACAAAATTGTTAAGACGTCGAAAGACATAGTGTTAAGTTTAGGTTAGCTTAGAGTGTCCGAGAAGGGTCAGCAAGTTTAAAATCAATGGTTCAGATGAGCTAGTTTTAAGCGTTTTTATGTCTAGTTCGTAAGATGTTTTGATAGTTAGTTATAAAAATGCAATTAAAAAACAAAGAGTACATGAAATGACTTCAAATGATATACTGTCGCCTTGAGTGCTTTTCAAGCAACGCGTTGCAATTCCATTCGAAAATAAATTTATATTCTCAGCTTTAGACAATTTTAATTCGTGAACGTTCTTTGCTCTAGACAACTTTAACGTTTCGTTTGTTCTGCAAAGTTTAGAAACTTTTATCAGACTGTTATAAATCTGTGCATTTTGTCCTTAACATTTCGAGAAAAAGATATACTGCGGCATCTGAAGAAATCACCAAACAAAAGAAACAAAAGACATTTTCTATACTGTTACGCTGTACAGCGATCAGTCAAAACTGTCGATAGCATCCACAATGCTAATATTTAAAACAAAAAAATCTAAAGAATTTTTAATATTTTAAAGTTTACTATTGGAATACCTTCATTTCCTGCTAAACTATAATTTTTGCGCATGATGCTTATTTTCTCATTTATTCTGTAACAAGAACAAGAGAATAAATGAACAATATTATTGTATGTTGTACTTTGAAATCTTAAAAAAAGATATGCCCTCTATTTTTATTTAACATTTACCATGTATACCTGTATGAAGTGAGCGCCAAGACACAAATGTCTCCATAGGGAACATTTGTTGTGAACGAGCCATTTTTTTGTTTTTTGGTTTTTTTTTTGTTTGTTTGCTATGACATCTGTGAAAAATATTAAGTATACATCAAGTCATTGAACAGACATCATATTTTTTCATCGTGTTCAAAAAAATATGGAATTTTGTACCAGAAAGTGATAGTTTTTGGAAAGCATTAGTTTTTTGTTTTCATTTGAAGAAAAGTGCTGCAGAGTCACATCGAATGCTTGTCGAGGCATGTGGTGATCATACTCTATCAGAAGCAACATGCAAAAGATGGTTTCAACGGTTCAGAAATAATGATTTTGATGGAAGAAATGAAGAACGTGGAAGACCACCAAAAATGTTTGAAGACGTCGAATTGCAAACGATATTGGATGGAGATGACACTTTGAGTCGAAAGCAAATGTCAGCAATGTTAAATGTTGCACTACAAACAATTTCTGACCGTTTAAAAGCTATGGGAAAGATCCAAAAGTGTGGAAAATGGGTGCCACATGAATTGAATGAAAGACAGATGGAAAACCGAAAAAACACTTGCGAAATTTTGCTTCAAAGACACGAAAGAAAATCGGTTTTGCATCGGATTGTTACTGGCGATGAAAAATAAATTTATTTTAAGAATCCTAAACGGAAAAAATCATGGATTAATCTGGGACAACCATCAACATCGACTGCAAAACCAGATCGATTCGGCAAGAAGACAATGCTGTGTGTTTAGTGGGACTAGAAAGGTGTGCTGTACGAGCTCCTAAAACCTGGTGAATCCGTTAATACTGATCGCTACCGACAACAAATGATCAATTTGAACCATGCATTGATAGAGAAACGAAAAGAATGGGCCATAAGACACGGCAAGGTAATTTTGCTCCATGACAATGCACCTGCACACAAAGCAAAACCGGTTCAGGATACAATCAAAACACTTGGCTGGAAGCAGCTACCCCACCCGCCGTATTCACCAGACTTGGCTCCTTCCGACTACCATTTGCCTTCATCGATGGGACACGCATTGGCTGAGCAGCACTTTGATTCCTACGAGCAGGTCGAAAATTGGGTGTTTCATTGGTTTTCTTTAAAAGACGAACAATTTTATTGGCGTGGTATTCACAAATTGCCAGAAAGGTGGTCAAAATGTGTAGAAAACAATGAATTCAATTGAATAAAATGTTTTTACTTTCCCAATAATAATTAGTGTTTTATTTGCAAAAATTATTCATACCGGTATGGTAAAGAGTTGCGTCGATCGATGTCCTCAGTAAGAACACACAACACAGGTGGTTGGTGATAAACACCAAGCTCTGATCGGGGTTGTGAACTGTAGCTGTTCTGTTTAGTTAAGTTTTCCTTGACCTTATAATCAGAAGCAAAATAAAATTATTACTATTATTTGTAATTTAAATTATGCATGACAAGCAAAATTATCTTTTCCCACTTATCTTAGACATATTAAGCCACAAACCATTCTTGTGTTAGTTTTCCTTTTTCTCATATGAACAAATAATTTCTCAATATTCCTTTGTTTCAGGTGAGACCCAAGATAACCTTCTAAGAGACATCAGCAAACAACTGGGAAATGACAAAATTAAAAGGACGGGTCTTCAAAAGCTTCTACAATCCACCATCGATATGGGGACAAACCTTGGAATTTTGTCTGTCCGGAATGAACATATTCGGCCTCCCCTTAAAGTAAGGAGGTCTTCACACACTACAGATGGAATATACAAACAAAAGAGGGTAAATACCGTACATACATGAGGATAAGCGTTTGTTAATCTTCTAAAAGTACCGAATCGTATAATTATTCTTACAGAGACCGCCAATAAAACATTTAAAAGAAGCTCGAAAAAGTCGCAGTCTTGCTTTTAAAAGTCGTAGTAAAAATAAGGGTGCTAAGAAAAACAGGCAACCAACTAAGCACATTCGTCATTATGCCAGTTTGAAATATTAAAGGCGGCAATAAATGGTGTTAAATTAAAGAAAAGAACGATTTTGAAATAACTGCTTTCTTCCCACTTTCTCAATCTTAAATTCGCATCCCTTGTGTAGGTATTTTCATTTAGTTATATGGCTTTCACTACTTAAATTTCTAAACGCACATTTAAATTTTAACAGAACCTTACTTTCTTACTTAAGCTGGCGCTACAGTCCGGGGTGGACTTGGGCCTCAAACCACAAGCATCTCCAGCCAGCTTGATCTTAATCTAGCTGGCTCCAGTTTCACACGCATAGTTGGTTGAGGTTCCTTTCAAATTGCGTGCAAAACCTGAGTCGCGGTCTTCCTCGACTGTGCCGTCCCTCGGGGGTGGATTCGAAAACTTTTCGGCCCAGAGCATTGATTTCCATCAGCTTTACATGACCTAGCCATTTCAATCGCTTGACCTTCACTCTTTTGCCTAAATCAATGTCGCTGAACGACCCGTATAGTTCGTCATTAAACTCGTATCCACTCCACTATGCAGACAGGATGGAAAATCACACAAAGAATCTTGTACTCTTTCGCAGCCAAGAGCAGCTTCATCCGCTTTTGACAAAGTCCAAGCCTTCGCGCCCTACAGCAGAACCTTAGATCTTATAAAGCGTTACCCTGGTAGTTCGACTGAGGGCTTTGTTTGCCAATTGCTGTCTTAGCCCAAAGAAGCAGCAATTGGCAAGAGTTGTTATTCGTTTGATTTCAGCGCTAGTTTCATTGTCTGAATTGATAGAGACAAAGTTTTTGATTACCTCAAAGTTACATACAGCTCCGTGCAAAAAATAGCACCACGTTGAGGTCTGCACTTTGGATGCGAATTACTTTTCTCCATGCTTATGTAAAGACACGATATTTATTGTAGGACATCTGTTGGGTATCAGTAATAAAATGCAAAAATCAAGATAAGCAAAGATGCATTTTAAGACAAGAAAATTCCCGTTATACGAAATGAAACCGAAATTTTGGTGAGCACCACAAGTAAAACGTCGTTAATAAAATGCAAAATTTAGTGGAATAGTACGGTTTTTATTTTTTTTATTTATACTACTGCTCTAGTACTTCGTCTTATAACCCTTATTTTTGAGCACAGCGGCACAACGTCGTGGCATAGAGTCGATTAGTGCCTGACATCGCCGAATTGGAATATCCCTCCACGCAGCCTGCACAGCTGTAGTGTACTTTTTGGTCTCGCTTTAAAAACAGCTTTCTTAACATCTGCCCAAAGATTTTCAATGGGGTTTAGGTCTGGAGATTGCGGCGGCCATTCCATAACTTGAACCCCATTCCTCGCAAAAAATTCCTTGGCCAATTTGCTCGTATGTTTTGGGTCATTGTCTTGCTGCAGGACTCATCTGAGAGACATATTCCACTCGGCGTTGGGCAACATGGTTTTCTTCTTCTTTTCATCATTGGTTTTATCCAAAATATAGGACCAGTACCGTTGTAGGAGAAGCATCCCCATATGTTAATTTTCGCCGTGCTTAACGGTTTTTAAAGTACACTCCGGTTTAAACTCTTGGTTTTCCTGCCTGCAAGCAAATGTCCTGGTCTCAGGAGTTCCAAATAAAACAATTTTAGACTCATCTGTCCATAATATATTACGCCATTTGGTTACTTCCCAGTTCAAATGTTCTTGCGCAAATTGTTTTCTTTTATAAAGATGGACCTTTGTCAGCAAGGGTACTTTTCTGGGACTTATGGCAGGTAGTTCCTTCTCTATCAACTTCCTTCTCATGGTTGATGTTGATACGGGCAGATTTAGTTCCTCTTTTATTTTGTTTGATGTGATGAATGGGTTTTGTTTCACTAATCTTATCATTCTTCGCTCGTCGGTAGAGGTAAATTTCGTTTTTCTACCTCTTGTTTCTTCTTTTTCGACGTGTTTTTTTTTGCATAAATAATAATTTTTATCGAACAACCAACGAATTCCCGAATAAATTTGTACGTTATCCCTCTTAAATTAATTTTTTTATAAGTTCACGTTTCTTAGGAGTACAATGCACACCGCGACCCATTTTAATTGTTTATAACATAGTATTTTAAAAATACTAGTTTCAAAATACTTAAATATGTTTACTTAAATCTTTTGACGCACAAAAAAAATCTAAACACCACCAAACACTTCGAAAACACTTTTTAGAATGACATGGTGCTATTACTTGGCACACCAAAATTTCGGTTTCATTTCGTATAACGGGAATTTTCTTGTCTTAAAATGCATCTTTGCTTATCTTTTTTTTTTTGCATTTTATTACTGATACCCAACAGATGTCCTGCAATAAATATCGTGTCTTACGCATGGAGAAAAGTAACGAGCATCCAAAATACAGACCTCAACGTGGTGTTATTTTTTGCACAGAGCTGTATATCTGTCTGACCGAAACGTCGGTGTTGGATGTCCTTTCTCGTTGACAGCATATACTTAAACTTACCCTCGTTTACGGATAAACCCATCTTCACGGTAATACCCACAAAAGCGCCATTGACATCACGCTACGTTCTTCCGATAATGTCAACATCGTCGTTCTTTAAAGAACGATGTTGAAAAAGTCGCATGACAATGCGTCGCCTTTTTGAATCCTTTTTTAACATCATCTCGGTAAGGTCGTTACCAACCTTGATGGAGCAGCGTGCATTCTCCATCGTCATCCTACACAAAAGGACAAGTTTATTAAGGATGCCAAAACTAGACATTGCTCTGTATAGCCGATCTCTATAGATCCTGTAATAATAATAATAATTATTGGCGCGACAGTCCACAGGGGGACAAGAGCCTAGCTTGCTCATCAACTGCTCGTGTTGTGCGCGCTACTGTTCTCTGACCTTAAGTTTTTTGCCGACTCCTAACGGCGAAATTTGAGAAGCTTTCTTAGACAGTTGTAACTCTTTGAGTGTTGTCAGCAGTTCGAAAGATGTGGTGCCGTGAAAAATTCGATGCGTTCAGCCGGGAATCGAACCCAGACCCTTCGGCGTGTGAGCGTCGTCTACCCATTACGCCACGACGGCCACAGATGCTATCATACGCGGCTTTAAAATCAATGATTTGTTGCTCCGGGGTTTTGTCCATAATCTGCCGTAGTGTGAATATTTGGTCGATGGTGGATTATCCTGGCCTAAGGTCACACTGCTATGGACCGACCAGGTTGTTGACGAATGGCTTTAGGCGTTCACACAGTACTGCAGATAAGATTTTGTATGTATTCAATAGAACCTAACAAAGAAATTTTTAACATAACATTTCACTCAAAACTAAGCTATCTGGGTATTGACCAGTACCGCGCGTAAGTATCTTTCACACCTAACAAATCAACACACACTTTGTCAACCAAGGCTTAGGTTAATGCAAAAAGATCAAGGAAAATATTGATTGGAAGAAAAACAGCGAGCTAGGTATTTCACAAAACGTACAATACAAGACGTTGCAATTCCTTATTATTCCCAAAAAAAGATCCCAAAATTTCATAGTCATAAAAAAACATGTCTATACCGATTAATGAATACATCAATAGACTAAATCTCCATATTTGGAAGTGTGAATAATTCATAAGCAATCCTAATTTAGGCCGACAGCCCATTCCATTCCAAAGCATCAAACATGATCTCAAAGCCCCATCGTCATCAGCAATGAAAGGGAAAGTACAAATGTTCATATCTTTTATCATTTAAATGTGCATTGCACAAACCCAACAAATCCACACTGTCTGGCGTATGTTACGTTTCTCTTCGACGTTAGATACAATTTTCATTTGTATAAATTTTTTCACAGAGAGAGAAAGAAGAAGAGAGTTCGATGGTATATTTTTATTTTTCATTACATTCTCTCACAGACACGCCGAGAGATACACACATTCAACCAAACAAACACCATCAAAGTGACCGTTCACTGAATTAAGTTTGTGAACAAAAATAAAAATGATCTTCCACAAACCTTAGAACTGATTTTTCTTCTGAACTTTTGTTTTTCCACAAAAATTTCCACTGAAGTTTTTCCTTGGTACGTTTTTTTTAAGTTTTCACTTCTCGCCGATGAATATCCAAATATGATCAAATCGATGAAGGCGCGTTCAATTTCACACAGAGTCTAATTAGTCACCGCCTTACGGTACGAGTTGCTGCAAAACAGCTGTGCGATGGGTGTAAAACAAAAGTCCGATAATGATGTCAATGTGACAACGACGACGACTTCGATGATGATGAAGATGGACAACAGCAAATCACAAACAATTCACTAAAATCAATAAATAACCAAAAAGCAAAAAAAAATCAGTTACAATTCACTAAAAAAAACTAAATCCGGATACCAGAAAAATTGAAAAAAAAATTAATTAATTATTTTGCAAAAAATTGTAAAATAAACCGAAAAAAATTCAAGAAAAGGATAGAGACACAGAAAAAAATCAAAAAGAAAAACGAATCAAGGCGATCGATAAACTTCAGGGTTCCGAAAATAAAATCCCAACAAAATTATGAACGTACACACACAGATAATGATCTTCACTTCTTTATCGTTTTTTTTTCCTTGTGAGAAATATCCATGCGGTTGAAAAAAAAAATTACCACTAAGGCGATCGCGAAACAACAACAGTGGAAACAAGGGACAAGGTTTTTTGTCAGTCGATCAGAGATTTGTTTTCTGAATTCTTTTTTGTAAACAACGGTTATCGACACGAATAATTTGCTAATCAAACGTCAAATAAACGTCTCTAATCGAACGTACTTCCGAATTTTGAATGAAAAAGATCAGAAGGTGAAATGTTCCGTTCTTCACGATCGCGATCTGCACACAAGAGCTAAGATACACCAACACGAAATTGTACTGAGTCTGGTTCATCCAATGCCGCCACTACAGGCACTCACAATCCACACAACCGAGTAAATGTGTCATAATTTAAAAATACAACAAAAGCACAAAACAAAAATAAAACAAAAAATTATAGGTGTTTCCTTTTTAAACTTTTTTTTTTCCTTTTTCCTACAATATCCACTGCGAAGGTGGACGGCAATGATGAAAATATATATTAATAAATAAATAAAATAATTTTATGGTAAATCAACTTTTTGTCTGCTGCCCACTTTGCCGCCCGACCAAGGACAGAAAGAAATGAAACAAGTTGAACTTAAGACTACGATCGGCCGGTTCGATCATCAGTTGTAACGGAAAGGATCGATTTGCGCACAATCCTTTCAAGAAATAAATTCAATATTCTTTAAATTCCGTATCTAATCTAATGATGATGATTGCATTTACCCCACACGATCGATAACACTGGGCTAGGCTAGAAAGCGTGTTTCGCGCAGACCGACACCGATACTTCGTGGAGCTGCCCAAGTTGAACTGTTGAAACTGGTCGATGGGAATTTTATTTTTCACGTTCGCGTTCGCATTTCAAAGTTGTATCTTTTTTTAAGTTCTGCTTTGTACAAAAAGAAAACGATCATCATGATCACCAAGTGAAAAGAAGAAGAAGAATAAACAAATTCAGATAGACGAACTACAAGTACGCACGATAGAGTGTTAAAAGTATGCGATCCACACATACACTCCAATGGGTACTTCTCTGAGTCACTTGACAAATCTCAGGTGGTGTTTGGAGTTCAGATTTTAAGAGCTTTTCGGAACTTTTTCTCTCTCATTTTATGCCATTCTCTCGATCTTGTCGAACAAAATGCCCAGAAGTATGCTCTCGAATGGGCATAGCCAGTGGGTGCTTCTTGTTGATCTTTTTGTTTGAATCTATCAATAGGTGGTTGCAACAGCGATATAGAGCGCAATGAATGCTTAAGCAGAGTTTACTTGTTTATCCATGAATAACAAATAATCTTGTAAACATTCAGTGAGTTATGGTGTGGGAATGAATTATTTATGGAGGGAAACAAAAACGTGTACAGCTCGCGTTTGCACTTAAACGGGGGATTTGCTTAGATTGATTGGGATTTTGCTTCTGAGAAATATGATATGAAATTATAATCTAGTTTTACGCAAGTGTTTGTAGTTTCTGTAAATTTTTTTCATTTAAATAGCTTTTTCAACATCATGTCACACACAACAGTCCCATTGAATTGACGTTGTAAATGATTTTTTGCCTATGTAACCTGAACGAAGCATATGTATGTTCCAACAGTTTGAAAATGCCTAATGTCAAAATGTACCGTTATTTTCATAGCCAAATAAAAACAAAATAAACAACCAAGCTGTATCACATGAACTAGCATTCATTTTGTTGGGGTAGCACGCGCAATGAGTAAAGTGCAAGTATTAATAATAATTTTCGAGTGAAATAATAAACTATAAATAAACAAAGAGAATGATAAACTTAAGTACAACTATATTCTCTGTAGCCGCAACCGATAAAAATAGGGGTTGTTGCACTTTTCAAGGGAAAACTTTAGGTACAGGCAGAAAAAAGGTTAGTATCTCCCATTTTGAGAAACCGCAGCATAGGTTTCTTGTGCACATTCATTTTCTTTGCCCAGTTATCCATTTCCTAGCCAACTGAAATTACCAGATGAAATTATTAATTATTAATTACCGGAATGAAATGAATGAAAATAAAACACTAATTATCAATGGGAAAGTAAAAGCACTTTATTCAAAGTATTGGCCATGTTTTCTACACATTTTGACTACCTTTCTGGCAATTTGTGAATACAACGCCAATAAAATTGTTCGTCTTTTAAAGCAAATCAATCAAACACCCAATTTTCAACCTCCTCGGCTAGGGGTAGCTACTCGGCTGGGGGTAGTTACTCCCAGCCAAGTGTTTTGATTGTATCCTGAACCGGTTTTGCTTTGTGTGCAGGTGCATTGTCATGGAGCAAAATTACCTTGCCGTGTCTTCTGGCCCATTCTGGTCGTTTCACTATCAATGCATGGTTCAAATTGATCATTTGTTGTCGGTAGCGATCAGCATTAACGGTTTCACCAGGTTTCGGGAGCTCGTAGTACAGCACACCTTTCTGGTCCCACCAAACACACAGCATTGTCTTCTTGCCGAATCGATCTGATTTTGCAGTCGATGTTGATGGTTGTCCCAGATTAATCCATGAATTTTTCCGTTTAGGATTCTTAAAATAAATTTATTTTTCATCGCCAGTAACAATCCGATGCAAAACCGATTTTTCTTCGTGTATTTGAAGCGAAATTTCACATGTGTTTTTTCAGTCTTTCATGCAATTCATGTGACACCCATTTTCCACACTTGGATGGATCTATGGATCTTTCCCATAGCTTTTAAACGGTCAGAAATTGTTTGTTGTGCAACATTTAGCATTGCTGCCATTTGCTTTTGACTCAAAGTATCATCTCCGTCCAAAGTCGTTTGCAATTCGGCGTCTTCAAACATTTTTGGTGGTCTTCCACGTTCTTCATTTCTTCCATCAAAATCATTATTTCTGAACCGTTGAAACCATCTTTTGAATGTTGCTTCTGATAGAGCATGATCAGCATATGCCTCGACAAGCATTCGATGCGACTGTGCAGCACTTTTCTTCAAATGAAAGCAAAAAAATTAATGCTTTCCGCAAATCATCCCTTTCTGGTACAAAATTCGACATTTTTAACACGATGAAAAAATATGATGTTGTCTGTTCAATGACTTGATGTATACTAAATATTTTTCACAGACGCCACAGCAAACAAACAAAAAAAAATAAGGGCACGTTCTCAACAAATATTCTTTATCGAGACATTTGTAGCTTGCCACTCACTTCATACTGGTAAACGTCCTGGAACCTAGTCAGTTTCTTTCGCAATAATGTATAGATATAGCTATCGTTATCAATATTCTCTTAAATATGGAATGTTATATGTCTACAAAAAAACGTATCTTTTATTGACGTAGGTATTTTATATTTTCGGTAAATAACCTTTCAGTATACAAAACGTGTTAATTTATTCTGAATTGCACTTTTTTGCTTAATACCGATAGACAATTGAGAAATAGAGTCAGTCCTCCCTCGAAAGGCTAAGATGACTTAAAAGCGAGGAAACTTCGAAGATACTAAAAGCGAATAGCCCTTAGTTTTTTTTTTTCAAAAGTGTCCTCTCTCTAATGATGACATCTGGACAAAAAATTTTACGGCGAACGTTATGGGCTTTACGGACAAATGCGCCTGGTTAAGATAGCTTAACCATATAGAATTTATGAACACCACTGTTCCGGCCCGAAAGTCTCCGAATACGATGTATTGGTCCGATGCAACAGAGGCCTAGTCTGAGATGGCGCGGACTAGTGATGAAGGACCTTAATAAACGTGGAATGTGCAAGTAGAGGCAGCTTGTGAAACATCGTGCTGGCTGGAGGTTGACCTCGGACTATAGTTCCATACAAAGAAGAAAACAGTGGTAACATTGATCTGGAAAGCCTCACAAAATCGCCCTAAAAATATTTTCCTACTCAGACTGTAAGTATTTTCATTGTATTCCTAACTCTCTTTCCTTTTACTTGAAATTTGAGTGCTGAGATGAGGAAAAGCTGGCTTTATCTTAGTTGGTTTCGAGCACCTTAAGACATGTCAATTTTCAATTGTCGATCAGCTTCTCGATTTACTAGAGATTCAGGCAAGTATTTTCAAATGTCAAAGTTTATAAAATCGGCTCGTAAATAAAAAAAACAACACTTGAGACTGTCAAGAGTGAAGTAGATCATTGCTTCTCTAGGAATCGCTAGAGATTTGTGGGTAAAATGTTTTCTCAAGTGGGAGACCACATCCCTTACGCTTAGTTCAAATTATAATAATAATAATTGTTGGCGCGACAGTCCACAGGGGAACCAGGGCCTAGCTTGCTTATCAACTACTCGTGTTGTGCGCGCTACTGTTCCCTCACGGGTAGAAGGAACCTACAGTTTTTTGCCGACTCCAAACGGCGAAGTTTAAGAAGCTTTCTTAGACAGTTATTACTCTTTGAGTGTTGTCAGCAGCTCGAAAGAGTCGGTGCCGTGAAAAATTCGAGGTGTTCAGCCGGGAATCGAACCTAGATCCTTCGGCGTGTGAGCGTCGCACTCTACCCACTACGCCACGGCGGCCACATTTTCAAATTAGTTCAAATTGATACACAAATATTTTGGAAACCAGTTTACATGTCTAGACGTTGATATCAAAGCAATAAATTCTTTAATTACTTTGGCCGCAAACTAGATTTGCACGTCAAAGAAGAGACAATTTTTGAGCAGTTTTAAACTTGCAACAAACTCTGTCTCTAGGCGGGACACCATCCAACTGACTGTACACCAAAAAATGAAGTTAAGGTAACTCATATATAAAAAGAAAGAAATATACCAACAAATATCTGAAATAGAAAAAATAGCGTATATCTAAAACAGCTAAGGAAGGTTATTGTTGAGGTGCATACATAATTCTATTTAAAATCTGCTTAAATTATTCAAAGAACTTATTGAGTCAAGGTGTTTACAATTGACGCAGATAATTTACATTCGTCTCATCTTTTATTCACCGTCAATGAGCTCTATCAATGTTAGAACTGCAGAGCATAAACAACTGCATTATTGTTTACTAAACATTTTTACAGCAAACACAAGTTGCAAAAATTTGCATTTTGTGCGAAATAACCACGACATTTTTATTCCACTTTTCGATTTTATTTCAAAAAAAATGTTTATTTCCCTTTTCAAAATAAAAAAATATAAATTTTTGACATTCTCTCACTATTTGAAAGAAATACTTGAACTTCACCATAAGCGTATCATTTTCCTAGTGATTATAGTTTCTAAAACATTTAGGAGTTCCATTCCATCCATATTTTAACCTCTCAGGCATCAGGAGTTGTAACAAGAAAAAATTAGATATTAATTCACGTTGATATCTCTTCATGATATAACCTGCGTCAACCTTATAGTTACTATGTTAAATAAAATTAAAATAAAATTCTACAATAATTGTTCTTTTTTGGAACATAGACTAATTGCTCAATTAAGTGTGCAAGAGAGTTAATGTGCAATAGTAGGTTTAAGATTTAAGTAAGAGTTTTTGTTGGTAACTTTTCCCTTGAAGAAAAATATAAATAGCAAATACAAACTTCATTTTTTAAATACATTGAATTACAGTTGAAAAGGAAACTCTCTGTTTTTGAAATTACCTTCATGAATTGTTTCGAATTTGCTACTGAATAAATTAAATTGAATTGAATTGAATTCACGTTGATTTTTGTTTAAAACCGCTCGAGGTGCTCGCCAAATAAAGATGATTGTAGAGGCTACTGAGCATAGCGAGCATTTTGCTCATCTTCCTATTGAAGCATTATAAAACACCAAACAAGTTATTCTGTGCCTAGTCTAACATTAACATTATGAAGAAAACTTTGACTGCAAGGTGCGTAACGAACTTACCGTGACCCAATCTTCCAAAAGTCTGACTAATGCACATGACATAGACGTGGTAGAACGAACACGAACACTTCGAAACGGAAGCACTAAGCGGGCTAATGAAGAAACGAGGCCAAAGTCATCGCGGAAAGACGCAATTAAAATATAAGTCGGGATGTCAAATAAAGATTTAAATTTGGCGCCATTCGAATTGTCATTGTTTGACATTTGAACAATTATTATTGTTTGTTAGAAGAAAGTATAAGGTTAATAAAAATGGAGCGCTACACGAATGAACAACGCATTCTCATTGTGAACATGTAAATGCTGAAATCATCTTTAGTGACGAGGCCCATTTCCATTTGATGGCTTCGTCAATAGGCAGAATTGTAACATTTGGGGCGAGGAAAATCCTCGAGTGATTCACAAGAAGCAAATGCATCCTCAACGTGGCTTCGTCAATAGGCTGAATTGTCAGATTTGGGGCGAGGAAAATCCTCGAGTGATTCACGAGAAGCAAATGCATCCTCAACGTGTCACTGTGTCGTGTGGATTTTGGGCTGGAGGAAACATTGGACCTTTTTGTATGAAAATGAGTCAGGTCAAGCGCAAACAGTCTATGGTGTTCGGCATCATGAAATGATAACCAATTTTTTCGTGCCTAGAAATTGAAGGAATGATGTGAGGGAATTTGGTTTCAACAAGACGGCGCCGCAGCTCATACAGCCAGAGAAACAATTCAATTTCTGCATCAGTCACTTAAATCTTGCGTTCTTGGTGGGACACCCTTTACTTTGACACCACAAAAACTTCATTAAGAGTAAAAACGCTCTCACTATTGGCAATCGTTCTTTCTAAGGAGGCTAAAAGGTAAGTGAGGAATAAATACAACAAAAACAAAATAAGAAAAGTTTTGCATGCATTTTTTGAAAAAGATTCAAATTCAAACTCTTTTGCATTCGCTTAATCCGCGGATACGTAGCACATAAGATGGCTACATCACATAAATCTACAAATGTAAGCCTCTTCAAATATGAGCCATGCAGAGAATGCAGCCGAATTTCTTGTCTAAAATAGACGCAACTTTAATAACTCAGCATGCAAAATTGAAGGCAGTTGGTTAAAGACGAGCTAAATATGGTGAAAATGATTCCTGCCCCCAATTTCTACAATATAATTCATGGATTCTAAATTTTCAAGGAGTGGGGCTATGACAGGGACGGTATTAAACCAAATATGCAAATAATATTAGTATACATACATACATACATATATGAATTGTTTAATTTAACATAAAACGTTAGAAGGCGGAAGCAGACTTTCGTATATATTCGTTGTTTTACATCGTAAATATCCGGGTACGGGAATATTTTCAGTTTTAAGCTTTCAGATTGCTTTGCTGGGCTTCCGGGTTTACACAGTCTTCAAAACTATAAAGCAAGAAATTTTAATTTCTCCCATCAAAACGATCATTACGTACTCTGAAAATCTCAGTCAACTGGATCTGTCATAAGTTGAAAACAAGTGACAAACTTATTTAAAAAGCTTCACATCCTTTCTTTAAGGCGTCTGTATATCTTTACAGTTCTTAAAGAATTTTGGAAACGAAGTGGTAACATTGCAAATAGGACATCAAACTATTACAACCTGCGTGTAAACAACTAAGCGTTTGTTTCTGTTCACACATAAAACTAATTTTCTCGTTTTTTAATCATTACTGTTTCAACAAAATTCCAATCGCTATAGGACAAACGACTAACTTTCATGCATTTTTAAAAAAAGTAAATAATTGGATATTAAGTATCGATTATACAAATATAGAGACTATGTTTCGTGGCTGCCGTGGCGTAGTGGGTAGAGTGCGACGCGCACACGCCGAAGAGTCCAAGTTCGATTCCCGGCTGAACACCTCGAATTTTTCACGGCACCACCTCTTTGGAGCTGCTGACAACACTCAAAGAGTAATAACTGCCTAAGGTTAGGTTAAGTTACATATTTGTTATCCCAAGTTTTTGGATTTTTCTTGGGTGAAAATTACACTTTAAATGAAACACTTAAAAAAAAAATAGCTAAATCTTCTAATAAGGAAGCTGAAAGGTGAAGAAAACATTTATTATCCTATGTTAGCTTAGAGCACTTGTTAAGAGTCAGTAAGTTAGAGTTTAGATCAACAGATTATATTATTAAGCTAGTTTAAGTATTTTTGTCTAGCATGTAAGTAAAACAAATAATGAAAAAAATAATAAAAAAAAATAACTGCCTAAGAAACAGCTTCCCAAACTTCGCCGTTCGGAGTCAGCAATAAACTGTAGGTCCCTTATATTCGTGAGAGAACAGTAGCGCACACAACACGAGTAGTTGATGAGCACGCGGACGGCGGACCAGAGCCGACCGCCTATGAACTGCAGTGCCACCCAATAATTATTAAACGCTGTCATTTCAAGTCTATTCCCGATTAGGAGATAGGGGGTATTGATCCAAGCAACGAATACGAAAAATGAGATACTTTTTTATAATTGGTGCGCACTAAAGAAATTGTTATACCCTCAAGTTAGGCCCTGATCCCCCTGTGGACTGTCGCGCCAACAATTACAAAGGAAATACAAAAGCGAATACAAGAAAATCAAAGATTTGTTCTCCATATGTACCTATGTTAACCTGATTTCTGCTTTGCAATTTCTTCTTTCACTCCACACTCATTTGTTTGATTCCGCACTTCATTATCAAATGTGCAAAAATGGTCAAGTGAGTTTAAGATAGGCAGAGAGGGCATTGAAGGCGATCCCCGCTCCGGCGCCTCGGCTACTGCTTGTACGGGAGAAAGCATCAAAGAATAGGAAAAACTTGTTCTTGAGGATGCCCGAATAAAGGTGACAATGATGGCAGAGATCCCCAAGCTTTCAACTGGTACCATTCACATCACTCTTCATGACCATCTTGACCTTTTAAAGGTCAGTGCAAGGTGGGTGCCACGAATGCTCACAGCGCCTCAGAAAGAAGTGAGAATCGCATGCTGTAGAGAGCTTTTGGAGATGTGTAGTGAGAACGCAGACGGTGTTATGGATCGAATTGCTACTGGGGACGAAACATGGGTTCACCACTTTGACCCTGAAAGGAAACAAGAGTCCATGCAGTGGCATAAAAAATTAACAGACCCACCGGAAGAGTTCAAAGTCACTCCGTCTGCCCATGGCCACAGGTATCAACGCTCATGTTCACACGGCGCGAGTTTTCAAGACTGCTGCGCGAGATTTCGAAGAAATCCAACACCAACTCTATAGTCCAGACCTTTCCCCTAGTGACTATTTCCTGTTTCCGGATTTGAAAGAATATCTTCGTGATAAAAGATTTTCGGACGATGAAGAACTCAAGTCGGCAATAAATGGGTATTTTGTAAATTTATTTTTTAAGCGTTTAAAAAAGCTTATCTCAAGATGTAACAAATGCATTGATGTTAGAGGAGACTATTTTGATAAATAAAAACAATTTAAATTGAATTCGCATTTTCCTTCATATCGATACCCAGAATATATTGAACGCCCCTCGTCACGTCAACAGGTGAAACAATTCAATTGCTGCATCAGTCATTTAAATCTTGCGTTCTTGTTGGGACACCCTTTATGTTGCCTATGAGAAAGAGGGCCATCGATTTCTTTAATCTAACTATGAAGAAACAATTTTAGAAATGTGGGATGTTGATGTATATTTTTCCGTGTTCATCACATAGTGAATGTGCAAATAGAACGTAGGAAAACCAAGCACTTTAAAGACAACGCAACATGGAACATTAGAATCCAACAAAGAAAACTAATGATGTACAACGGACAGTATATTTAGAGCATTTATTTAAAAATATCAATAAAATTACAGATTAATATTAACGTATTCACAAGTCTTGTTTAGGGGAAAGTATATATATTTGTATATACCAATGCAGCCAAAATCTAATTGAAAACTTCACAAACTCGACTCGGTAGCTGGTTTATTTGATTTCTGCCTGTTCGTACCGCGACTTCATCATACGCTTTATGTATGATTTGTAATCGTCTCCCGGTGCGAATGTGCCTGACTTCGTTCCCAAGCCAGCTGTTGATGAGCGTGCGTCAGCCTGCGAAAATTCATTCGTTATATCATGTCTGATTGTTTGGGATTGTGACATACCTCAATAATATTTGTTCGACCTTGGTTTTTGCGGCCAAGCCCTTGGCCTTCGGACCAACCCATTTTCTGCAGCAGACGATTGCCGACGTTGTTCTCGCCAATTGGCATGGCAGGAGCATGGCGTGGTTTAGATGTTGAAGTCATGTTCTTCAGTTCGGTCTCAAAACGCTCTTTGCTACGATTCGGTGGTGGCGGATCGCTTTCTCCGTACTTTAAGCGGCGTTCTTTTGCTCTGTCACGATATCTGTAAAGGAAGGTAACACTTGCGTAAAGGATTTCCCGAGAAAGTTCACCAGAACAACTTACGAGGATGAAGAACCCTGCCCATCGGAGTCCGTAATTCCCCGGGACATGTTGTACTTTTGTAGGTTTTCCTTGTGCAGATTAGACATTTTTAAATGCTTGCTTAGGATCTCTAGCGACTGGAAAGCTCGCTTGCACAGTAGGCATGTTAGCTTTTGGAAGTCAACGTAATCCTTTTCGGTCTCCCCCTGCGCCTGCGGTTGGTGCTGCTGTGAGTTGTCTTCATGGTCGTCCGAATCAGAAGCGTATGAAGGCACAAGCTTGCTCATAGTAGGGCTAACATAGTCGGCAAGTTTACCACGATCTTTCTTCTCTAAAATCGAAAAACCGACATCAGCGTATCCGCTGCCTAGCGGCTTCGCTATCGGCTCCTCTGATTTGTGTGGAATAATTGGCTGTGGGGTAGCAACGTAAGACATGTCCTTCTTTTGATTCAGCTGCTTGGCCCATTTTTCCATGTCTTTTACGATTTTCTTTGCCACTTTCACCTTGTCAGGCTTGTCCTTCTTACTCTCCTTCTTAGACTCATCTGTGTCCGATTTTGGTGCGATCGCTGCTGCAGTGTCTTCAAGTGCGTTTTGCACGGCAGCGGCAGCAGCTGCTGCAGTCGCCAAGACATACGTGCTCTTTCGCTGATCCCAGTAGAGGTATGCTCCAGTTTCATTGTTGTAGTAATATTGTGAGTGCGCGTCATAGTAAAGACCTGTAGTAGGATCATAGTAATATCCTGAAGTTTCATCGTATTGATACAATGATATGTCAGGGGTTGCTGAAAAAAAAAGAAAGCAAATTCAATTTTGTCTTGATGCACATCTGTGGCGCACGTTCCCTTGTACTTACGATACTGTTTGCCGTCGTTGCCCTTTGGCGGAACAACAGTGGCGGCCGCTATGGCCGCTTTAGTTGCAGCTGCAGCAATTGCAGCAGCAGCAGCGGCTTGCGTAGCTGTCGTCTCAATGCTCTTCATTTTGTTCTGCTTTCGCTGGATGGCAGACAGTGCCACTGCAGCTCCAGAATTGGCAGATTCCCCCAACTGATTGACTGTCGGCAAATTACCGAATTGACCTTTGGATATCTCAGTCATGTAGTACTGCGTGTAGTACTTCATGTAATGCTCCTGTTCCGCTGGCGTCGATGCATACAGCGATGCGCTGTACTCAGCCAACAACGGCACATCAGCTATGGTGTATTGATAAGTGTTTTGATTGCTTCCGCTTCCACCTGACATCGAATCACCGGATGGCTTCACATTGTTGGCGTTGCGAGACAACTGTCGATTCTCCGAGTCCACGCAGTATGAAATCAAAACTAAAATGAGACAATTTATAATACCAACATTCGCCTTGCCAAATGCAACAGATTCAGTCATACCCTCCCGATTGTCGATTTGCAATGGTGGCTCTAAGCTATTCAGGGCATTGTGTGTGTTCATCGAATCAACCAGGTTATCAAAATTCAGATAGCAAATGCCACGGGATGTCTGCGTTAATGGATCTCGGCAGACAAGTATTTTGGAAATTTTCGACACCAGATTTGGTACGACTTCATGCATGACGGTAAGCACACCCTCCTCATTTGTTAGCACGTCCAAATTGCGTAGCATAATTTCTTCATTTTGCAAACGTGACACGGTGACGATGGGATGACGGTGGAAGAATTTGAACAACAACAATTGCATTGAGTGAGTTGCCCAGGTTGAAAAAAATTTGTTTTATATTTATGTTTATGAAAATGTATATAGAGATGCTAAATGTTACTAGCGTTTTTATACTTTTCGTTAGGATGTTGCTAACTTCATCGCTGCCTTCGCCACCCTTTTCGCTTTCTTCACGGGATGCGCAGCATTTGAAGCATTTGTACCGTCTCTTGAAATTGAAGACACCACACTGGAAAGATAAGAAAATGAAAGTTATTGATTAGATGTGTTTTGACAGAATCGAATGACTCTGTATCTGAAAAACAAAAAACATATTTTCATTGGGGTCATTAAGAAAAAGGGAAAAATGGACAAATTTTAAAAAATGCCACGAGATTAAAAGAAATGTAAAACTGGAGTTATCCAAAAAGTGGAACCCAATATTCTTGACCTTTAGCCTGGACATTATCCTCTAGCTAATTTAAAACTATTAAGTGCAACCCGACTAGGATAAAATAAATGTACTGTGTTACAAACAGCCTTCGATTGTCACTAGATCTGTTTATGTTTAGTAACCTAACTGGTAGTGGTATGCAGAAGTTTCTGTGAGTATCTTTCATTTTACCCGTGTGGTAGGGCCGTTGCGTGGTGATATATGTTTACGCCCCAATCACAGAAAGATTTAGAGCCAAGGGAGAAAATATGTGATAACGATTTCGCAGACCTATTCAAGCTATTGTTTTTGGAAGAAAAATCGAATAACGCCTGAATACTGTTCTCGTAGTAAGCTTCAGCAGTTGTTAACTTTACAAAAAGCTATCATTCTGAAAATTTGTAAAACATCTCGCTTAGCTTGGAGTTGTTTTGGTTTCCCATGATTGTAACCTGAGTAGTTACTCTGATAACTATGTCTGTATTCCTCCTCTTTTACTAGCATAAGAAACTTTTATACAATTACTGCTTGCAAGTTTTTTAACAGTCTACTCGCTTAAATATCTTCCATTAAGTCTCGTTTTAGTTATAATAGCACTATATTGAAATTTTTGTTGCGCTTCGTAACATAATTCTTTTGTTTCTCTTCTTTGATTTGATTTTGTTCCCTTAACGCTTTTGAATTTTTTAATTTAGTCACATCCTTTCTATTGGATTATTTTATTATAATTTTAAACTAATATTATATCCTGAACTGAATTTTTTTTCTCACCCCAAAATACATAACTCTAATTCTCCGCGTCGTTTGCCCGGTCGATAAGAAAGTGGGTCTACTTTCTTTGACTGCGCCAAAGAAGATAGAAGAAGTCCACGATAGACCAGATCTTCACTTTACGACAGACCCTGGAAAAGACCCAAGAAGTCCAAATCGACACTCACCGCCTTTTCGTCGATTTTAAGGCCGCATATGACGGTGTGCGTAGAGATGAGCTATACAGTGTCATGTCTAGTTTTGATTTTCCTACCAAAATCGTCAGATTGTGGAGGATGACGAACGATGGAGAACTCTCTCTACTCCGTCCAGGTCGGTAACGAACGCACCGAGACTTTCAATGTCGAAAAATGTTTAAGACAAGACAACATCATCCTCGAGAAGATCATGCGTAACTCACAAGTCAACACCGGAGGCACGGTCTTCCAAGAGTCAGTTCAATTGCTGATGACATTGACGTGGTTGGACGAACACAGCGAGTCAATGAGGCGTTTGCCGGCAATACAACGGAACCGGTTTAAATAGGACTGGTGGTTAATAAGAGCGAACAGAGTACGTGCTGTCATCAAGAAAGGACACACAACATCGAAGTCTCGGACAGAGCGTCACACTAGGCAGCAGAAACTTCGAGGTAGTCAAGGAATTCGTCTACCTCGGCTCCATGGTAAATAAAGACAACCACATCAGTACCGAAATCAAACGTACAATCACTCTCGCCAATCGCTGTTTCTTTGGGCTCAAGAGGCAATTGAGTAATAAAGCCCTCTCTCGACGGACTAAGCTCGCTTTATATAACAGCTTGATCATGCCAGTCGTACTTTATGGCGCGGAAACATAGACGTTATCAAATGCGGATGAGGAAGCCCTTAGTCTGTTCGAGAGAAAAGTTTGGCGTGCAATTTTTGGTCCTGTTTGCATTAATGGCACCTGGAGGAGAAGATTTAACGACGAACTCTATGGGCTGTACAGCGACATGCGCCTGGTCAAGCGTCTACGGATACAACGCTTAAGGTGGCTAAGCCATGTAGAGCGTATGGACACCACTGCTACGACCCGAAAAGTCTACGGATCTCAGTCATTGGGACAACGCAACAGAGGACGACCTAGTCTAAAGTGGCGCACACAAATGGAGAAAGACCTCAACCAACTTGGAGTGGGCAACTGGAGGCAGCTGGCGAAAGATCGTGTTGGCTGGAGAGGCATGTTGGCTGAGACCCAGGTCCACCTCGGACTGTATCGCCACAAGAAAAAGAAGAAGAGGAATTATATTACAATGTTTCAATAAAATTTTAATTATTAGGTCTGTTTTCGCCGAAAAACTGACAAAAGGCGTTCCATTTCCTGGTTTTTTCGTAGAAAAGAGAGCTCACAAGAGAGTAAAATATTTTCCCTCCCTACGAATTTCTGCCGAAGAAAAATCTGTGGACAGCAAATGACTGTTAAAATGAAAATATAAAAACCCCTGATATTTCATATATCTGACAGCTGTTTTGACACATTTAATTCTGCAAATTTCTACGAAAAATGGTTTCACAAGTTACTCTCTCCAAGAGAAATTGTAACCCAAATAAATTGGAACAAACATATAATCTTGTATTATTATTCCTTGTATACAAGATGAGATTAAGGAAAGAATAAAGTAAGTTAAACGCTTTCTGTTTGTCACAATTCTATACATTACATTTCAAGTTGATTATACTTTTTGATGACCTTTCAAAAACTTTATGAACTCGATAGATAAGATAGAAAAATATATAGTGAAGTAATTTGGCTCACCTTTGCACAGTACCAATCGGAAATGGTTTTGTCTTTACTCAACGGCTCTTTGGAGTAGCTGTAATGAATGACGGCCCGATGGTGGTCTTGCAGGATCAGTATACCCTAGAATAACATGGAAAAAATGTAATATGAGTAAGCGCTCTACAAAAAGTTTCCTGACTACACAGTCACCGCCGTAAAGTACTGATTCTAGTCTCATTTGTATGAAATCATTCCGAATATAGGTTTAAAGCAGCTCGCTCAACAAGCATTGATGATATTTCACATATAATATACAGCTTTTGTTTTTATCTTTTTTTGTTCTTTCAATTAATCTGGTTTAGCAGTTGCTTTTTTATAAATTAAAAAAAATCTTTGATTTATTAAAAGTACATTTGTTTTTGATTGAAAAAAGGACGCGTGTTACACAATACAAAAATTAATTTCAGAAAAATTCAGATTCTCAAATGTTTCTTTTTTTTTAAACAACAACAACAACAATGTGAACATCCAATTGATCAATTACTCAATGCCCGAATTTAAGTTTAAGTGTGTCTCAAAATAGTCTATGTTGATTGTATATTTTATATAAGCAAATCATATTTTATGAACAAATAAAAAACAGTAAATATTTTTGTTTTTTACAACTGCACCAGATTCAAGTGATACCTGCTTCATTTCCATCCAGCGTACGGCTTCTTCAACGGTACTAAACTCGACGAAAGCAAAACCTCGAGATGCACCTAAATTTTAGATAGAAGCAAACACAAAATTTTTGTAAATTTTATTTAAAACAAAAAGGGTTGAGTTTTGAGTCATATTGTTTGTTTTTTGTATATTTTGATTCACTTTCACTTTTGCATTGCATTGCATTTGTCATTTGATTTTGTGTTTTGTTTTTGCAAAGAGAAACAACAAAAATTTGTTCTCAAAGAGAGAGAGTCAGAGACAGGGAAAATGCGAGAGTAGAAAACAGACAAAGTTTAGCTGCCTGAGGCAATAGTGTCGATCGCAATTGTGAATTAAACGGTTTGCAATTGCAAAAATTTCACCAGTTTGGGTGCTTGTATTTTTCTTTTGACATTTGCATACGGTTTACATACAGAATTGCTTTTGCTCTCGCACACATATGGATTTCATGATTTCGTTCATATTTTGGGACATACTTACGTACATTGATTGGAATTTGAATTTTCGTTTGTGGGGATTTCATTTTCAAGGACTAAAATTGGGGAACAGGACATAGAATTGGGATATAAGCTTAAGTGACTATATGGTTCGATTATGCCTACCTGTTTTTCTTTTGCGTATGAGACGAATCGAAATCGCACATAAACCACACTGCATGAGGTCGCTGATTATCTGGAAAAAATATTGGTGTTAGGAAATGAGAGTAATGTAATTTAATCTTTAAAAAGAGGAAATTAAATTAAATTAGACACACTATGCTGATGTGACTCAAATTGAACTACATCCAATGTTACGGTTGTGAAAGTAAACTCAACACAAGTGGATGCTTAGTGTCATTGTGCTCATTACACCAGACCTGATTATATATTTACAAAAAAAGATTGTTCAGAATTCGATTGTAGGACTCACTAACAGCTATACACATATATGTAAGAAAGCGGCACGTTGTGCAGCGTTCATGGGCTTGCGTTTTTTCTTATTACGAAAGGTCATAAGAATAAATGTCTACGATATAATAAAACCAATAAAATATTATAAGATAACTTAAAAATAATTGCCAGTATAAAATTTGATTAAAAAAATGGATGGAACACAAAAAACTTACAAAAAATGTTTATCCGAATCGCCTAAAAACAGATAACTTAATAATGGAAATGTTTTCTTTTCTGTCATAAATTTTAACATACGTCAAAACTGTTGAAGTTATTTTTTTTTAATATTTGCTGTAACAAATTCCATTGGGTTTAACTAATATTTCACCCAATTGTAATAAGAAATATCAGTACCGAGAAGTAACAAGTACATATCTTAATATGTAAATACTAAATATTTAAATATGTAAATACATTTTGAACGGCTTTCAACTTTTCACAAAGAATTTGTTGATGTTCATTTATGTAATTTATTAAAAAACAAAGGTCTTTGATATCATTGACGCCGCCTTCAGTTGACTTTATTATTCGCTAGGTAGGGCTCATCTCGGATACAAGAAGACACATTTATCATGCAATATAATAATTTGACACTGAATTCCAAAAAGAAAAGCACACATCTTAAAGTAAAACAAAAGAATTCAACTTACATCTGCTTCGGTAATATGCTGTGCTAGTCCCCTCACTATTATCGTGTTGTTCGGGGACTGATTTAGATAGTCATACTCATGGGATAGTCCATCAGCATCATAGCCATCACTATTATCATCACGCTCAGACGAATGATACCGCTTTGAATGACGATGTCTATAGTCGCTTTCCAAAAGAAAATAAATTCATCAAAAATCTTAGCCCACTTTGTTCAAAATTAATTTTACCGTCTATCTCTGTCGCGATCTCGGTCGTAGTCCCGACTTTTGTGTCTTTCATCAGGGTGTCTATCATTATCATCGCCATTTCGGTGTCCGCGAAATTCTTTTTCTTCGTACCTTTGTTCATCTTGAAACCTCTCGTCCATGTAGCGATTATCGTTTGTAGACGCACTCGCCCCATGATGCGGTGGTCTATCATCCTGATGATAGTCCTCATAAATTATTTCTCGATACAAATCTTGTTCTGGGCTACGCCGGCCATAACGTTCTCGGCTGCGTGAACGAGGTGAACGAGTTCTACGTCTGCGTTCATGCTCCCGACTGCGATTTCTGAAGAAAAAAAAAAGTGGATTAAAATTACATAAAACCTTCTGTGGGGTTTTTCAAATAATTAAAGGGTTTAAATAAGGTACTGCAATTCGTATACACATGCGTATACACACACTTAATTAATTTAATTTTACACTTACCTAGATCTCGAACGTGACCTACTATATCGTCTGTGATCCCGTCGACCTCTGTGACGGCGCGGTGAGTCTATACTTCTGGATCCTAATTCAATAAAGAATAAATGATCATTTTCAAGAAAAAAAATACAATCCTTGTAGGAAATAAGTAGTCTCGATATTTTTTTCTCCTGAAAACAAAGATGGCGCACGTACTTCGATCCATCTCGGCAAATTTGTTAAAATTGGAATGCAGTTTAAGATTTTTATGGTTCAATTTGAAAATATGATTTTAATTGACTGTTTATAATGATACTAAAGTTCTATATTTCATATGTTACTCTACTGAAACTTATTAAAAGTTTTCACAAAAAATCAATACAATTTCTCATGAAGAAAAACGCGTCAAAGGAATTCTACTTCGGCACACTATTTGAAAAAAAGTGGTATGGATTATGACAAGTGTAGAGTGCGTTTTGTAGGGTTTGAAAACTGATTGCGTTCAAGTAAGGACTGAAAGAGTTCAGCCTTTAAAATCCATTGTGTCAAAATATTCGCCATATTCGCTCAATGTCAAACCCAAAATTTTAACAAAACTAAATATCTGCATATTTATGTAGACGAATTTCCATTTGCCGTTGAATCTTACTTTTATTCAGTCCAAATTGTTTACTCATTTTATACAATTCCACAATTCCAGCAGTTGTGTTCAATTTGAACTATGTATTAAAAATATTGCTTCTCAAATTTCGCCGTTCGGAGTCGGCAAAAAACTGTAGGTCCCTTCTACTCGTGAGAGAAGAGTAGCGCACACAACACGAGTAGTTGATGAGCAAGCTAGGCCCTGGTCCCCCTTTGGACTGTAGCGCCAACAATTATTATTATTATTATTATTATTAAAAATATTGCAGAAAAGTCAAAGCAAATCTCAACATTAAAGCATTCTTATGTTGACATAAAACCGGGACCTACTCACATTAAGATTCGAAATTGATAGCGAATAGGATCCTTGCGTATGAAATTCCTTACCTCAAACCGAACAAAAATCGGAAAAAACTAAAATCAGATATAAGAAATTTTCCAATATCTTTTTATATGAGTAACAAAAACTTAAAGAATAAAGAAAATCGTTACAATTTTTATCAATGAACACATCCTGGGAAATTAAAATCTACTACTTGAAATTTGTTCTTGTTTTTTGATTGATGACAGATTAACAAGTGACAGCCAGATGATTCAGATTTGTTTTATTTCACACCAAAAAGAACAGGAGAAGAAAACTAAAAAACCAATCAGTTTTGGAAAAAGTTTCACCAAATCAAAGTGTTCTATAAGTGCGCAAAATATTCGCCGACGTAAGTTGCAACATTATCAAGTTTTCGACTAAACATATGTATATATACGTACCTTATTTTTTATGAATTTCATTTTAAATTTTATTTAAATTTTTTAGTGGGCGTTTCAAAACAAATTGCAGCAGCTTATCTTAAATAAGAGGTATTCACAAAGTTTTTACGTTCATCTTGCATGAAGTTATAATGCTGTAATCTCATTAACAGATGGATGGGCGTAGTGTAAGCAGCGATGGTGGGGGTGAGAATGAAACATCTCCAATAGCATCGGCTCGCGCGAGTATGTTTCAGACATTCGGTTCATTGTTTGGAAATAGCGGAAACAATGCATCCAGTCGTCGACCAGCTACCCCACAATCTGGAGATGGTTACGTTGAATTCGGTATGACCGATCCGGAACGAAGCGGACGTACTTTGGGTACGTTTGCCGGAGTCTTCTCACCTGTAGCTTTGTCTATGTTCAGTGCATTGGTTTTCATTCGTGTTGGTAAGTTGTGATACTTATGTGTATTTATATGTGAAACAAGTGTTTTTTTTTTGTTTTTAATTCACACCTTTTCGACAATATCCAAGAGCTTCTTATGAAGTCATCACGCTCTTATAGTGTAAAGCTGAATTTTACATATTGACAAAACAACGAAACTCATGACTTCGTATTTTAACATAATCCCTTTAGCTTCAATAGGGGATAATGGAAATCATGAAGTATTGAGTCATATTTTGGCGGTTCTTACGCTTTAAACCAAATAAAATTTTGTGGCTTAGATTGGGTTCATGCACGGATGAATAATTTGCTTTAAACTGTACATCTGGATGGTTTTTTGTTTACTCCACTGGGGGTATTTTACCCGAGAATAACGTCAGAAAATAAAATTTGATACAGTTCTTAAATACACACTGCATATCCGAACGCAGTCGGCTGCGTTAATTGGGTCAATGGTTTTATGGTTTGTATTTTTTTTTCTTTTACTGCATAGAAGAGCAACAAAATATGCGATTATAATGTTGTCCAGCTTCGCTTTAATCTCCTTTTGACATGGGTACTGCGTTTGAACTATAAAGAGAGCTTGAATTGAAGAGGGTACAAACAACAATTACTATGTAATTCATGTAGAAGTTTATATCGAAGAAAGGTTCTGAATACCATTTCCCTCACAACATCACAACCTTACTTTAAATAAAATAATTTGCTGTGTAGTAGAGGAACCTGTAGAGTAGAGGAACCTATGAATGTCGTAACCAAAAGTTATACAAACATTCGACATTCATGTTGTGTCATATTTTCAGCTATGATTCAACCTAAATAGCATTTCTGATATCGCACATATATACCTTCGAACAAGTCTATAACGAAACGATTCGTTTCATGCAATACTCACGGAACGGTGAATTCAATTCATTCGCCTTCGTACATCACATTTTATCTGTGAGCTCATATACAAATCTGTTCCAATACATTTTTGAAATACAAGAAGCAATCGCGACTTTTCCTTTCTGTCTCTTTATCACTGGCGATAAGCTTTTTCAAATCAATTCACAGTTATCAGCAATGAATTCATAAAAGTACTTAATAGAGGACTTCCGGTCATTTCAGCAGACACTATGAATTAATACATGAATCTTGGATATCATTCCTGGTTCACGCGAACTTGCTTGTGTGATTGACATATGTATCACCCTGTCATCTAAGAAACAATTGATTTGCTGCATTTTAGTGATACCCAGACTATATGACAGAGGCGGTGAATACCAGTTAAATAAGTCATGTGCCTTAGGGAAATTAAGTTTTCCACAATAGTAAAACATTTTTGTTAAGAGTTACTCAGTTGTACTCATCTAGATCTATTTTGCTATCCCAACGATCACCCATTTCTCCAGAAGAGCCTCCTACTTCACACATACTGCTTTAGTTAAATTTTTTTTTATTTAATTTACACATTTCTTCCGGCAAATGTCCCTTCTTTCTCCTTAAACTGCAAAACTTTGTCGTGCAACCGCGGACAATGGTAGTCCCAAAAGACCTCCCTTCCCGACTGCTCAGCTGGGACAAATCCCCCATCTGCGTGTAAAACTTGCTGTAAGCGTTGACCATTCATCTCATGCATATACCAACAAAACAGTGCTTTTTTATTGTTTTAATTTTAAGCCTTTACTTTAAGAATGACGTAATAACGTTGCAATCCTTCAACTATCTTTTATAGTCTATTATAGACTCTAGGTTTCTGAATTTATTAATGGTGTGTTGTGTGTAGAGACACGAAAAGATTGAACAACAAACTAAGCACGGTCCACGTCACTGTATGTATGGTTTTACGAGGTATAGAGCAAATTGAGTATGGATATGGCATGGACAACCAGCCTTTTTTATTAATTGGTGAAGATCCTGATCTGTACCAAGAGCTGTAAAAATTCGAGAAGAAACAGTGTGCTGTGTCTTGCTTCTACAAGTGCCTGAGCTATAAGGTGTTTACCATGTCATTGTGCATCAAAAATCGAAGAGTAATTTAAATTCAATTCTGTAAGCATTATCCCCTATTGAAGCTAACACTTTGAATTTTTCACGGCACCATCTCTTTCGAGCTGCTGACAACACTTGAAGAGTAATAACTATCAAAGTAAAAGCTTCTCACACTTTACCGTTCCGAGTCGGCAAAAGACTGCAGGTTCCTTATACTCGTAAGAGAACATTAGCGCGAACAACATGGACCATTGATAATCAAATTAGGCCGTGGTCCCCATGTGGACGCAATTATTATTATTATTATTGTAAACTCAAATTTGGGAGACACGAGTCATTAAAGCCAAGAAATTTTCCAACATACACAATCCACTACCCCTTGCTGAATTTTTTTTTTTTTTCAGGTTTCATTGTTGGAAATGCCGGACTCTATGTGACCCTTTTGCAGTTTATTATTGCCTATTTAATTCTGCTGTTCACCGTAGCTTCGGTTTGCGCTATCTCAACCAATGGTGCCGTTGAAGGAGGCGGTGTCTACTGTAAGTATTCTGACGGTGTACAGGAAATTCATCGTCTCAATCTCTATCGTGTCTTTTCGTTTCAGTTATGATTAGCAGAACACTTGGCCTTGAATTCGGTGGTTCTATTGGCACCCTATTCTTCATGGCAAATGTAGTAGGCTGTGCAATGGCGATATCCGGTTGCACTGAAGGCATTATGGAGAATTTCGGACCCGGAGGATATTTCTCTAAGGAAGGTGTTCTACCCGATGGTCAATGGTGGAGATTTCTCTACTGTACATTGATAAACACCAGTATGCTTGTAGTATGTCTGATCGGAGCCGCAATGTTTGCCAAGACTTCTGTCATTATCTTGGCCATTGTTACAGTCTGTCTGTTTTCAACGTACATTAGCTTTTTGGCCAAACCGGAAACCATGGTGAGTAAAAAAAATAAATAAAAAAGTAAACATTTATCGGCATTCCTCCTTGACTAAGATCCCGTATGGGATTAACATTTCTTCACTTTCTTATCAATTTTAAATGACTTGGCCCTGGGTGCGTGTGTAAATAGGGTAGAAAAACGTTTACTAAGAAACCACCAAAAGCTATCCGACGATTGATGGGTATTTAATTTCGATATATATATTGTCATTTGTTGGCTGTCGAATACTGTGAAAGAGTACAACTCATAGAACTTACCTATACGAGGCCGGTGTTTACCATAAGCAAATGATGTCATATGGGCGTGAATTCTGTCTGGAAACGGGAAGTTATGAGCGATGTGAATCGAACGGGGCCTACCCACCAATTTCGATACGCAGGCCATCCAATCTTTCATTATACCACTACTATCTCTAATGAATCCATATTAATCCCAGTATTGTCTTAAGAGATATTTCCAGTGATCCAATGGTATATAACTTGGAGTACACGTATTCTTAATTTAATTTTAACAAATCTTGATGGATTTCGTAACGACCCTTTAAATCACGTATGAATTTTTTTTGCATACTATTTCTAGGTTCCCATACCAAAGGAAAACGAAATAGTCCCTAATGGAACCATTGGGTACAACTACACCGGCTTGTCCATAGAAACATTGAGAGGGAATTTATACGAAAACTATGGCCCAGATTACACATCCAATGGCAAGATGGTAAACTTCGCAGTCACATTCGGTGTATTGTTCGCCGGTGTAACTGGCATCATGGCAGGAGCCAATATGTCTGGTGAATTGAAGAGTCCTTCGCGCAGCATTCCAGCTGGAACCCTCTCGGCTGTGGGTTTCACATTTGTGTGCTACATCCTTCTTTCGTTTCTCATGGCATTCACCACTCCACACGAGTTACTGAGCAACAACTACCTCTTCCTGATGCCGATCAATTTGTGGCCTCCATTCACTGCAATCGGCATTCTCACAGCAACATTCTCAACCGGTCTCAGCAATCAAATTGGTTCGAGTCGGATTCTTGAGGCACTTGCAAAGGATCAAGTCTTCGGCCCGTTGCTGAACTTTGTTATCCGCGGCACCTGGAAGGGTAACCCGGTGGTGGCTGTGCTGACCAGCTGGACCCTGGTGGAGGCAATTCTCCTGATCGGATCACTGAATACCATTGCTCAAGTGAACTCAGTTCTATTCATGTTGTCATATTTGGCGACAAACTTAGCCTGTCTTGGCATTGAGTTAACTGGTGCCCCAAATTTCCGGCCCCTCTTCAAATATTTCACGTGGCACACGTGTTTGATTGGTCTTCTTGGAACGCTAGTAATGATGTTTGTCATCAATCCAATTTACGCATCATCCAGCATCATATTGTGTCTTATTTTGGTCATCGCGTTGCATATCTTTTCGCCGGCATCTCAAGGCACCCAATGGGGCTCAATCTCGCAAGCCCTTATGTTCCATCAAGTGAGGAAATACTTGCTTATGCTGGATTCACGCAAGGAGCACGTGAAGTTTTGGCGACCACAAATGTTGCTTCTGGTTTCAAGCCCACGTTCATGCTGTCCTCTCATTGATTTTGTGAACGACATGAAAAAGGGTGGGCTTTACGTTATTGGACATGTTAAAGTTGGAGACTGCGCAGCAGTTACTGATCCAACGATCGAGGAAAACAAGCTCTGGCTGACTCTACTAGATCACATGAAAGTAAGTCACAAATGTTGCTTCCTACAGACACAGACTAATTCGACTTGTATTTTTTAGGTTAAGGCGTTTGCTGAGGTGACACTTGCAAACTCAATTAGAGAAGGTGTTCAGCATTTGATTCGCTTGTCTGGTATTGGCGCCATGAAGCCGAACACCATTATTTTGGGTTTCTATGATTCTCAGATTCCAAAGGATTTCTTCCAAATGTAAGTGTTTAACACGAAATTTTCAGGTAACATCAAGAGAGAACCTTTGGCTTTTTCTTTGCAGAGAGAGTTCTTCATACAGAACCAATGAGTTTAACGAAGGTGAGAGCGAGGCTTTCCCTATAAGGGGCAATGCCGAAGAGAAGCATATTACCACTCAAGAGTATGTGGCTATTATCTGTGATACACTAAAGATGAAAAAGAATATCTGCCTGTGCAGGCACTTCCATCAACTGGACAAAAACTTTATTTCAAAGTAAGACTCATTATTCACAACCCTAATCGGACTAATTTGAATTTTATCTTAGGAGCAATCATATCAAGTACATTGACGTCTGGCCAATAAATGTGTTTGACCCCAAGAGCGACAATCCCTTTGACACAGTCTCGTTATTTATGATGCAGTTGGCATGTATAATTAACATGCTACCCAAGTGGAAGCGTTTGACTCTACGCGTGTTCCTCTGTGAAGCAAACACAAGTCCTTCTAACATGAGGTAAATTTCATAGTTTGAATTTGTAGTCGGTTCGGAATCATTATGTTCACATTCTAGCACTTTTGACACACAATTGAATCAAATGGACGCGTTTCCCAGAATGAAATTGGAACAGACTCTGAAAAACCTAAGAATTGTAGCTGATATTTTAGAGGTAAGATATGATATTGAAGAATGAGTTCGTCAACGTTAAAGCCCTGTACTGTTATTATGATTATGTTATTATGTTTATTATCTTTATTTGTTACCAATATTTGACTACTCTCCGATAGAACTTGTTGCAAACATTTTTAAGCTTTTATTGAGGAAAGAGTGGCCGCCGTGGCGTAGTGGGTAGAGTGCGACGCTCACACGCCGAAGGGTCTAGGTTCGATTCCCAGCTCAACACCGATTTTTCGAATATTTCACGTCACCACCTCTTTCGAGCTGCTGACAACACTTAAAGAGTAATAACTGTCTAAGAAAGCTTCTCAAATTTCGCCGTTCGGAGTCGGCAAAAAACTGTAGGTCCCTTCTACTCGTGAGAGAACAGTAGCGCGCACAACACGAGTAGTGGATGAGCAATCTAGGCCCTGGTCCCCCTCTGGACTGTAGCGCCAACAATTATTATTATTATTGAGAAAAGAGATAATTTCAAGGAAATTCATCACCTTTTCTTCTTTTTTATATTTTACTAAAACTCTGTGTTTCCAAGAACCCTGAATAGACACAAAGCCAATTTTAAATGGTTTAACACGTTGAAGACTTTTGTATTTATCACCATCTGGCGGCAGCAAAAATCAAACGTTGCTTTATCTGGCGGCGCCTTGCACAAAAACATTTTAAATGAAAACAAAAAATTTTGCAAAAAATGCACACATCAATATCGTGCCGCTTCTGTTGTACAGTTATTGCTTCATACACGCCTCCACATAAACCACTCACGTATGGGCCACCAGTGGTACACGCCGTCCTCAGCGTGTTAATTCATACTTTAAAAAACAGCCCAGAATATGAGCAGTCACAACGAGCTACAAATGACTTACTTAAATGATTTTGTTGTGTCATTTAACAGATAACCGAATGGAGCAGAAATTCGGATTTCATTCGTCACGCATCTATTCTAAAACAGTTCACGCATTGCAGTGATTACGATGCCGCACCAATAACTGAAGAGAATCTTAACCGATCTAAACTTTATATGCAACGGTAAGCCTTCTAAATCGACGCATTTATTTATTTCATGAAATGAAATATTTATTTTCTCTTTCAGAGCAAACCAAATAATCCGTGAGCGATCAGATCAAACTGCAGTATCATTTATATATCTCGCAGCGCCACCAAACACAGACGCACCACAGTGGGAAGATAGAAGCGAACGTTACATGGAACTCCTATCGGAGCTGACTGCCGAACTTCCACCGACCATTCTTGTGCATGGCATTAGCACTGTCACCTCGACAACTCTCTAAAACAAGTTACTCTTAAGATGATATCCATATAGGCAAAGAAGGAACATGTCTTGCTCTCAAAACCATCCAACGATTTGTGCAAATATCTTTTCATCTTGACTAATGTTATTTAATATTTGTTTTTTTTTTTAATAGTAAATGTATTTATTATTAGTCTCTTCCATAAAGTAATGAGAGTGTGACAAGGGGTTATTTAAGAACAGAGTCGCTAGCATTTTGTACTGAGCGTAGTAAGGTGCTTTGTTGTTAAAATTTGAACATCATATCGGTTTGTTGTTTTCAACAGTTCGCGGACACTCGGTCAAATTTTGAATGATTCGATTGCAAGTATTAAAGTGGATACAAATCTTTGGAAAAAGCTGAGTTCACATTTGTTCAATATCTAACTTTCATATTAACACACATGACAAAAAGAATGTATTATAATTTTAAACTACTATTGTTTTCTACTGTAAAATATATGTATTTATCGGCATTCCATGCACATTGAACTGTACATGTTCGTTGTAACACAAGCATTGAAATTAAAAGTTTTTCTTTTTCTTGTTTGTAAGTGCTAAAGTCGAGGGGAACGTACAAACACTACGACTTTTGCCCTTATTCCTGTACATTCTGACTACGTTCATTATTTAAAATCAATGACAACTTATGATGCCTTTTTCCAACGATTAAGTTCCGAGGATATAAACGAGATGATCGTTTAAATTTTTCGCGTGACTTTTAATTCACGTGACTACGATCCAGTCAGTGGCCTTCCAAATCTTTAAGTTTCATCGAGCAAGTTCAAAAAATCGAACACAAAGAAATTTGCTTCTGTTTTAGCGATTACAAACCTTTTTTTTAATTTTTGAGGGTTTCAAGGACATAATCTATTACAGTATTTCGTGTGGTTGGGTTCTGAGCGAGTTATGTTAACATAAACTTCGTTTTCTGCAGTCAGAGCTGAAGTTTTGCTCTCTGCATGCAGAGTTCAAGAACTCGTGACAATGTGTTCGGCAAAATGTAATTCTAAAAATACCTCAAGTGTCATTTTTTGTTTTACTTGAAATTTACGAAAAACCGCAATGCTGCACAGTATGACGAATCAGAAATAAGTATTGAAGCTTGCCTTCCATCATCATTTCATTTTTAAAATACCGCATGCATTCTATGACGTTACTAAAAACGGATGAGGAATCCCTTAGTCTTTTCCAGAAAAAAGTTTAGCCTGCGATTTTTGGTCTTGTTTGCGTTGATAGCATTTGGAGGAGAAGGTATAATGACGGACGGTACAGCGCCTGGTCTAGACTAAGATGGCACACACATGTGTAGATCGACCTCAACAAACTTGGGGTGCGCAATTCAAGGCAGCTAACGAAAGATCGTGCTGGCTCGAGAGGCATGTTGGTTGAGGTCCAGGTCCACCCCAGACTGTAGTGCCAGCGGAAGAGGAAAAACTGCATTATCGTCTTGTTACGACTGGCAGAGTATGTCTTCCTCATTAAAACACATCATCTCAGACGAGGTATTTACCCAATTTGAAGAAAAGCACGAATCAGCACCTCTGATGCTATAGATCCGGTTTATGGCCCAGATCTCGGCTTGTGCTCCAGTTCTTGGCATATGGTCCAGCTTTCGGCCTATGGCCAAGTTCTGGGCATATGTTCCAGTTCTGAACATGTGGTCCAGCTTTAAGCTTATGGTCCAGCTTAAAGCTAATGGTCCAGCTTGTGGCTCATAATCCACCTCTTGACATATCCAGTTCTCAACTTCTGCCCACTTCAGCAATTGCTCCAAATGAGGCCCAGGACCACCACGGACTGAAGCTCCACAAGGAGAAGCATGCATTCCATATAAAGACAATTTATTGTTTGACTATTGACTGATACTAAATAATACAAAAACATACAAATATTACTTAACTTATTCCTCATGTTTTATCTCTTATTTACAAACTTAAAATATGACACATTTCAGACTTTTCATCACCGCATGAGCCTTAAAAAGAATGCATGCCGACTGTGCTTTGAATCTATCGGCAAATATTTGTCATAGAAACCCAAGATCACCTCTTCAATCTTGAAACCAAACTTCTGATAGAGACACACGGCCGGATTGGAGGCCGACACATGTAGGGTTATATCCTTACTCATGCAAGTTTGTATCAAGTGATAAAGCATAAAGCTGGCAATTCCGCTACGCTGCCATCCAGGGCGAACAGCCATGAATGATATGTACGCTTCGTTGAAACCAACGTCCGGAACAAGAAACGCACATCCCACCACTAGTTTTTTATATAGCGCCACAACACTAAAATCCGGATAACTTAAGCATTCAGACACTGCAAAAAAAGATCTGAGCTACATTCACAATATTGTGTGGACAGGATGTTCGCTTACTATCTATTCCTGGCCAAAATGAAGTTTGCAGCAAGGCATTGACAGCGGCGATGTGGTTTGGGCGAACGTAACAAAAGTCCACGGTACACCGCACCGGTACAATTCCATTTACACTATATTGAAGTTCGCACATGAGTTTCAACCACGGCGGAAAGCACTTTGTATTTCGGTAAATGAAGGGATGGAGTATTCGCGATGTGTAGGGAGATTCAAAAACCTCGTATTGGAATGACCCTGCAATTTTCGCATAAAACGAGATCGAGGAACTTTGGTTTGAAACTGAAATGAGCTAAAAAAAAATCTTTGTTTTACCTTTTGCAGTAGAAAGTAAACTCTCACCTGGTACCGGTCCAAAATCTGAGGCTTCGAAAGCTTTCGATTTTCATTGGACATTTGACTGAACGTGTCAATGTTAAAGATTGGCTTCGAATAAGTTCTTTTCAGTTCCCGAACCACCAGTTTCCTGTAGAACCGCCTGACGTGAGCGGGAACTTCTAATTTGCATTCTTGCTCCAAACTCATAATGGTGCGCAGCTTGTTGTGGAGTTCCTTTTCCTCGTACTCACTCATTGGAATCAAGCTGAAAACGTTAACAATTTAATAGTTTTCTCTTCGAAACTTGTTCAATTCTTACCGTCCTTCTATAAAAAGTGATTCATTTTCACCGCCATCGTCGTTGCTGTGATTTTCTGCCAGCCAGGGCAGCTCTCGTTTTGGAACTTTGATAAATAAGCTCTTTGCGCAAACGTCAAGTGGAGGGTCATCGTTATCAGACTCATTTGCAGTATTCTCGGATTCGCTGGCAGGCTCCTCTTTTATTGTCACATCCTGAGAGTTGGAGTCTGCTGTGTCCATCTGTTGGAAGTTAGTCACTTGCACAATTCGAGGTTGATAGATCTCATCACCGATGCTATCGGGAGTCTTTGATGTGCTAAAGTCAATTATGCATTGCATGAAAGTGAATTATTTAATAGATATGTCAAACCTTTCATCATGAAGCTCTCCTTGCCCGAAGCAATCTGTCAAGCTGATTAGCTTGCCTTCGTCATTCTTTGTTGGACTTATGTCAAAGAAATTGCTGCTATCGTTCGTTTCGATGAGTGGAAGAAGATCAGTTTTTGATAGATTTTCCGGTTGAATATCACCAAAAATCAAGGCGTCTGTGGAGAGATTCTCTGCTAAGAAATCCATTAAACTGGATTGTACAGAATTCAAGTGCTTAACTTCGGTATTTTCTTCGACCTTAATGCTTTTTTTCGACTTGGCTTTTCCTTTAGGTTTTCTTCCCATATAGGGCCTGAAACAACTCATGTTCAATAATTTTAAATTAAAAGTCTTAAGTAAGTGGCGTACAATGTTCTGCTGCAATTTTCCTCATCTTCTGACTCGGTTCGGCGACGTTTCAAATCATCCGCAGCCGAGTTTGAGACATCACTTGAGTAACTGTTGTCCTCTAGGCTTCTTTTGTCATTCCTGAGCTGAAGTCTTTTTTGAATAGTCTGTTCATCTGTCACAAAGAGCAGTTGGGATTAATGTGTGGACATGAATTTTATGTCTTACAAAGTTTGAGGTAAAATTTCGGTGTTTGGTTGTAAGTCAGTTTCCACCAACCGGGCTCTTGAAACAACTCCTGGCCAGATAGAAAGAAATCCGGGCTGTTGTGTGAAAGTGCTCCTGATACAGAACCAAACCATTTCTTGCGTCGTTTTCTGTGCACAAACCACCGTTAAAGGATACTCAATCATATGACAATTCTATTTACGTGTTTGAATCAAACAAATGATCCCAGTGCTTATCTATGAAACTAACAATATGCGTCCTCCAGTGAAAATATCCATGATGACTAAGCCCATTTGATTTAATGGATAAATTGTATATTGCCATAGTTATAACCATTAACCTATGGAGAATATTAAAAAGAGATCGATCTGAAGACACATTTACGGTTTACTTACCATGGAAGTTTTTGACGCACAAATTGTTCGCGTTTGCCTTCGGATGTGGAACAATTGGAGCACGTGAATATAAAGAAAACATCCCCCACAAGATCTCCAGGGGTCCCCGGACGTTTGAGGCATTTGATGTGAACGTTTGATTTGCAAACTGAGCAATTAAGAAAATCATCATTTCCAATTACAGTGGAACAGTATGAGCAGTCTGCAGGAAGAACAGTTTCCATTTTTAAGGAATATAGTTTACTTATAAACAAAAACAAAATTTGATTTTGTTTATTTTCAAAACAGACTTTACAAATGTCAAGAATCAAACAACATCTGAACTGATCTGAACCAATCTGAACAATGTGACAGTTTTGGCAGCGGATTAGCTTCTGCTCTTGACGTTTTCGAAATAAAAAATAAACATTAGCGCAACGTGACGTAACGTTACGTGAGCTCGAGAAATATATGGTTTAATCATAAATGAACATGTTCTTAAAAAAATTCACAAACAATTTAACTTATTAATCTTGTGAGATTGAGCTTATCAGCAATATTTTAATAAGCTCAATCACACTCAAACAGTGTGTGCAACCAGCAGAGATAAGGAAATCTCTGGCAATCAGCTGAAAGGTGCTGTCATTGCCCCGTTCATCTGGGAATCCCCAACTTCTTCTAGCCGACATTTAATATTCGAGACATATATAATTTGGAGTAAATAAGTACAAATGGACAGTGTTAGCAACAGCAATTACAACAGCCGCAAGCGGTTTTTACCCCAATATCGCCAACTTTTTAAAGTGTTATTAGACATTCCAGACGAGAATGTTCGAAATCGTGTCACGGATGCGATAAACGGCGTAACAATGTGTCCAGTTTGCAAAAGTAAGAATACTAGGGAGTTTGGAACTCAAACGGAAAGTGATACAGATACAGCACCGGAAAGAAATGGAGACACAACAATTGTGCTAGAAGATAAATCAAAACAAACATCAAAAAAAAAGAGTCGAAAGAGGAACAGACCATGTCCTAGAGTCTGTAAAAATGCTCAATTATCCAGCACTGTGCCCGTTTTAAAGCAAAACCCTAATATTGTAAGAACGATAAGAATCAATCGGAATTCCTTAAAATAAACAAACTTTCATTGTATCATTCAAGCCTGCTCTAGAAGAGGTACCTCCGAAGAAAGTGCGGACGGAAGAAGAAGATATACCTTATTGGAATTTTAGTCCTGTTCCCGATACTGATTCACAAAACATGGAAAGAATTCAAGAACAAATGAGAACAGAATTTCGTACGTGTTTGAATTACGTTGATGGATTACTGTTAGTTTGGTTCAAATGTTTATTTATTTATTTCATGAATTTTCTTTTACGTTGAAGGCCCATTCATCATGCAATCATGGAGAATGATTTGGTTAAGCTGCGTCGACAGATATATGTATTTAGTTTTCTGAAAAAGAATCTGATGGAACTTTTAACGGATGATAATTGTGTGAGTAAAATTCAAATTAATTAATGCATGCGCATACATTTAATAAAATATTTGCAAAGACTAATTCAAAACTAGACGAAATATTTTTACTTTTGTTTTATTTCTACAGAATGTAATTCAACTTGCAGTATTGCACAATTGCTATAATTACATCATAGAAGAGCTACTGAACCACGAATCGATTCACCTGCAAGATGTCGATGCAGATCAAAACACAATCATTCACTTAGCAGTGTTACATCTATCATGTGACGATAACATCAAGCAACAAAAACCCATGCTGAAATGCTTTCAGTTACTTCTGAGAAAGTTCGATTTGAAAATGTTGCTAGAAAAAAACGACGAGGGCCTGACAGCACTGCATATCGCTGTCAGAGAGAATAAATACTTAATGGTGGAGACAATGCTGAATGTTATAGACGATATGCTACATATCAAAACCGTTGATCCTATAAATGCATCAAATCCAACGCCAAAAGACTTTGTTAAGCACTACAACAAGCAATGCGATCACTTTGAGGGTCGTACTTTGCATAAACTGAAAATTGACATACTGAATGCCACGGATATGAAAAGTGGTTGTACGGCTTTGTACTTTGCAATGGTAAATAAGTACGGTAAGATAGAAAGACATTTCTGCCCTCTTTGCATAATTTGACCCAATTTTTTTTAGACCACATAATTTATCTATTGTTGGCACATATGAGTGACCCGAGGGTAAAGAATTTGGCTGGGATCGATCCAATGACCTACTACACTACCCACAGCAGGAATGCGGTTATCGCGGGAACAATAGACAAGTTAAACGAATTTCTTCAAAATAAAACCAATTTATAACAATTACTTGTTAATTACTAAAACGTAAATATATGAAGAAAGGATAAACCCTATATAAAGTTTGAATTAACCCCATTGATTTTGAAGACACTTCTCTGTAATTCTGTTAACGTCTATTATCTGAAGGGATGGAGTTATGTGACACAACCGATGTTTTCTTCTGGGAATCCCCCAATTAAGCTGTCCAGTCTTGCTTTCTTTCGCTTTTTTATTTTGCTGACCTATAAATATGATCACATTTGGTATATGCAATTTGTATGTATATCTTACTTACACAAAGATTCTAAATACGATAGCTGTTCTGAAGAGTAGTGACTGTAGTGGCAGAACAACCCAAACTTACACTCTTGATTATTCAAAAATCGCTTACATGGAATTTTCTTCCTTTCCTCATCAGCGATTTCCTTTGGATCTAGACAGATGAAGTTGAGACATTTTAACGGCATCGAATGGAAAACAATAAACATACATACCTCGGTATTGTTGCATATAATTGGCTTTAGCGATCTTATGCAGCATTCCCAAATTATGATTTTTACGAACAACCATGTCATTTTTCATAAAACAATTACAATAATCGCAGTAGTAACTTTTTCCACCCATGTTTACAAATGACAAACCTCACACAAATATATACATATACATAAATAATATTTGAGTTTAATATGAAAGCAAGTTTAACTTATCATGCTTCAAAAACCAATGGTTTCTGTTATGCTTGTCTTTGGCTTTTGACAGATACGTTTAAACAGGAGTGAAACACGTATGACTACAGCTGTTTTTTTTTCAACTTAGTAACTTACGTTTAATATAAATTATGATGCGAATAACCGAAAAATCATCCCATCTCCTCCTTCTCTATGTTTTAACCAGAGATAAGCATTAACACATAAACTGGCTTAATTTTTCACTCATATTGGACATCAAAACGAACAAACCGAAAAACCTCGAAATTTTAGATAATCTTTAAGTACGTTATTGTGCTTCTTGAGAGATTTTTAATATATTTTGAATATATTAAAATATAAATACGAAATATATAAAAATGTTTAAGCATTGTTCACAAACTAAACTCTTACAGTTCTTCTTCTTACTTAAAGAAGTTCATGACTTTTCAAGGAGTGTTTTATTTTGTGAGAAATTGTTATTACTTTGTGTACGCGAACAAGACAATCTTACCTTTGAGAACGCGAACATAACTTGTCACAAATGACATTTATGACATCGTCTAAAATTGATTGGTGTTTACAATAAAGTTTGTCATAATTTTAAAAATTAAAAGCATTTCATAAAATTTATTTTTTCTATAATGGGTGGAGATAAAAAACGTCGTTCACGATCAAGGGAACGATATGAAAAGGAGCGAGAGCGTGAACGCGATCGAGATCGAGGTCGTGATAGGGAAAAGGAACGCCGCCGAAGAACGCGTTCTCGCTCCAAAGATCGTCATGTTCGTGAAAGATCCACAGACCGGGCTATGGGACGTTCTGTTCGATCAAGATCTAAATCCCGTGACAGAAATCGCCCTGGAGATATGTCCGAAAAGTTCAGAGATCGAACTAGAAATGAGTCTTTTCCCAAAAAAGATTCCTTTGACGAAAAGAAGCCTTTAAAGGCGGAACTTAAACCAGACGTAAAAGAAGAAGATACGGTAAAGCCAAAGAAAATCGAACCGCTTTCATTGGAGGAAATTTTGGAAAAGAAGAAAAAGGAGGAGGAGGCAAGAAGCAAGCCCGTGTTTTTGACAAAGGAGCAAAGAGCTGCGGAAGCCTTAAAACGGCGTCAGGAGGAGGTTGCAGCAATGCGTGCAGGTCAGGCTGCAAGCCGACAAGCCCTGATGTCTGAGTCTATTTCTCAGGTGAAGTCGGATAAAGAGAAAGAAAGAGACGCGCGAGAGGATAGACGAGAAATGCGCGAACGCGAACGTGAATATGAACGGGCAAAAGAACGCGACAGACATAAGGACGACCGTGACAAGGAAATCAAGCGGGTAGATGACTTAAGTCAGAAGGACAAGGAAAAAGAGCTTGAAGCAATACGAGAACGATATTTGGGAATAATAAAAAAGAAACGAAGGGTTCGAAGGTTAAATGACCGTAAATTTGTCTTCGACTGGGACGCTGGAGAGGACACTTCGATCGATTACAACAACTTATACAAAGAACGTCATCATGTTCAGTTCTTTGGCCGTGGAAATGTTGCAGGTAATTTTTACCCTCTGATGCTTGCTTAGACCGTTAATACAATGTTTTCAATTTTAGGTATTGATATTAAGGAGCAGAAGAGAACTCAGAGCAAGTTTTATGGAGACCTCCTTGAGAAGCGCCGTACTGAAGCTGAAAAGGAACAGGAAAAAGTTCGTTTGAAGAAGGTAAAGCGAAAAGAAGACAAACAAAAATGGGATGACCGCCATTGGTCGGAGAAAGACCTGGATGAAATGACGGAGCGCGATTGGCGTATCTTCCGTGAGGATTATAACATTACTATCAAAGGTGGAAAGATACCTAATCCTATTCGAAGTTGGAAAGAGTCGGGCTTTCCAAAGGAAATTATCGAGATCATCGACAATGTCGGCTATAAGGAACCCACCCCCATTCAACGACAGGCTATTCCAATTGGCCTTCAAAACCGCGATATCATTGGTGTTGCTGAGACTGGCTCTGGCAAGACACTGGCTTTCCTTATTCCACTACTGTCATGGATTCAATCACTACCCAAAATTGAACGCCTCGAAGATGTTGATCAAGGTCCTTATGCAATTATTATGGCCCCAACGCGTGAGTTGGCTCAACAGATTGAAGAAGAGACAATCAAATTCGGGCAACCCTTGGGCATACGCACGGTCGTTGTGGTCGGTGGTCTATCGCGCGAAGAACAAGGCTTTCGTTTACGTTTGGGTTGTGAAATTGTAATCGCCACACCCGGTCGACTTATAGACGTTCTCGAAAATCGGTACCTCGTACTAAATCAATGTACGTACATTGTACTTGACGAAGCGGACAGAATGATAGATATGGGTTTCGAACCAGATGTGCAAAAAATTCTTGAATATATGCCAGTAACAAATTTAAAGCCCGATTCGGAAGAAGCAGAGGACGCAAGCAAGCTGATGGAAAACTTCTACTCGAAGAAGAAGTACAGGCAAACGGTAATGTTTACAGCTACAATGCCACCGGCTGTGGAACGCTTGGCACGGTCCTATCTTCGAAGGCCGGCCACCGTCTATATTGGTTCAGTTGGTAAACCAACAGAGCGTACAGAACAAATTGTGTACATGATGGGCGAGAACGATAAACGCAAGAAACTTATGGAAATTCTGTCAAGAGGCATCGAACCACCGGTTATTATTTTCGTCAACCAAAAGAAGGGAGCCGATGTGCTCGCCAAAGGTCTTGAGAAACTTGGATATAATTCATGTACGTTGCACGGCGGCAAGGGACAGGAGCAAAGAGAATACGCGTTGGCCGCACTTAAAAGCGGAGCCAAGGATATGCTGGTCGCCACTGATGTTGCTGGTCGTGGTATCGATATTAAAGATGTGTCGCTGGTTATCAACTACGATATGGCGAAGTCAATCGAAGATTATACCCATCGTATAGGACGTACTGGTCGGGCTGGTAAGAACGGAATGGCCATCAGTTTTGTCACAAAGGACGACAGTCAACTTTTCTATGACCTGAAGCAATGCGTTATGGCTAGTCCGGTTTCTGTCTGTCCACCGGAGCTTATGAATCACCCTGACGCCCAACACAAGCCTGGCACCGTTGTCACGAAAAAGAGGAGAGAGGAGAAAATTTTCGCTTAAAATTTTAACAGCTATTTTGTAACTGCTGGTTTTCGTTTATTAATAAATATTAGTTCGTTTCTGGTAATTTAATTCTTTGTCTGAACTTAATAAAGGGAAGGAATTAAAACAATTTAGTATTCTTGAGATATCTTAATACAGGATAAATCTAATCAGTCACGTTTTTAAGATGTCAGCAGACATCATAAATCATTCGCACTGATAGTTGCCAGGCTCAACTATAACTTCTTCTCAATGTTTCTATATTACTAGCGGCAAGATTAACTTCTGGCAGTTTTTCTTGGAAAAATTTATTTTTCAGAGCTCTCGGACTCTTACCGCAAATCGCTTTACCACTATAAGAAATAATTTTGACACTGAATGCATAGAATGGAAAATGTAAAGAGTGATAGGTCAATAATAATTTTTCTTCAGTACATGTTTTCTCTAGCCAGTTTTTGGTGAATCGCCACACGTTGTCCATTTTAATATAGGCTTCCTTTTCAAACAATATAACAGAACACATATTGTTTATATGTGGTCGCCGTGGCGTATTGGGTAGAGTGCGACGCTCACACGCCGAAGGGTCTAGGTTCGACTCCCAGCTCAACACCAATTTTTCGAATTTTTCACGGCACCACCTCTTTCGAGCTGCTAACAACACTCAAAGAGTAATAACTGTCAAAGAAAGCTTCTCAAATTTCGCCGTTCGGAGTCGGCAAAAAACTGTAGGTCCCTTCTACTCGTGAGAGAACAGTAGCGCGCACAACACGAGTAGTTGATGAGCAAGCTAGGCCCTGGTCTCCCTGTGAACTGTAGCGCCAACAATTATTATTATTATGTTGTTTATATTTATACCTAAGAGATAGAGTCCGGATGCCCCATTAGCTCGCTATCTCCATGGTCACTTTCGACTTCAACCACGCGAAAAGTTGGTTGCTATTTCCGTCCACAAGTAAGAGCGTTGTCTCAATAGCTCAGGTTTGTCTGAGCAGTTTTGTTCATAAACTCTGAACGACCTAGACATCCTTTCTGTATGTGGTACTGCGGTATAACTTAACATTTCGTCTTATCACAGATTAAGTACCGAACACACAGAATCAATCCTGCCAATCGATGTTTCCTTGGGCAAATATGACAAATCGTTCTTAGTGCCGCGGAAACTTGTTCGTTTTGTACATTACTAAAAGCGGATGAAGAAGCTCTTAGTCTCTTCTAGAAGAAAGTTTTGTTTCGCCTTATTCAAACATTTTTTTTATGGTTACGTTGCAAAAAAAATAATCGGTGTCTGTCATACCTACAAAGCGCGGTCATTTGCAATTAGCAAGACAAGTAAAATATAATATGCAAGGTTTTTCAACAAACTTAACCAAATACAAAAGTAATCATGTTTAGCTCTATGCATTAATATAAGTGCTGTTTTTGATAAAAGTGCTGCCCAGAAACCACAGACAATATCGCAAAATATCGAGCGTCGCACTCTACCCACTACACCACGGCGGCCACTTAGATTTAACTGGAATAAAAAAAATACGGATGAGGAGATTTCGAGGCAAGAATTTTTATTTCAATTGGCAGAAGAACTTGTGACTGATATCAAAACCTGAAAAATCTAAGCGAAGAAATTTCGCCAAAAACAAGTCCTGTAGATATCTGTGAAAGGAAAGTCTATCAAGCAAGGTGTTGTAAAGTAAATAAAACTAGCAAAAGTCTGTCTAAAATGTAAAAATATGAATGTGGAATATGTGCGATTAGCACACCTTTAAATTGGAAAAAAAAAAAAAATAAAATGCGGTGAAGTAGACTAAAATGCGTATTATTTGTTCCTAAATATAAGTAAATATGTTTTTCATGATCAAGTTGACCAAAATTACATTCTTTATTATTATTGTATATTTTCCTGAAGTGATTAGGAATAGCTATACATGAAAAGTTAATAGGCATATTGTTAAGATGGTTAGGCCATGTAGAGCGTAGTCCAGCCCTAAAAGTCCTCGATTCCGAGCCATTGGGACAACGCAACAGAGGACAGTGTTGTCTTTTTAATCCAAACAATCAAAAAACAGTTTCGATTTAACTGATAGCTTTAAATTTATTGTGATGTTAACAAGCGTGGAACTATCTGTCCTGCAAACCAACTTTCGTTTACCGTACTAGCTGCACGTGGAATCGTTTAATCTGAAGAAGACAGATCGTCTTCAATAAAAATCATTTCAATTCAATCAATTTTGACAGTAAAAAATTGATTTGAAACCACTGCCAGTAAAATAATGTAAGTTTTAAGGAACAGTTTCCAAGTCGATATGAACTACATGAAACGTCACCATACATCTATACATATGTATATATGTATGTATATTTGTTTCGCCTGGATACACAATCGCTTTTCTTCTTCAGCTCCTTATGTTTTAATTAAAATTCAAACCTTGATGACCTACATACGAGTACCTATCATCGGCTCGATTCTTTGATGCGGAACACAAGTTCATTAAATGACCTAATGTGACAGGGGATCACAATCCTATCCCATCACGTGTTCCACGAACGCACTATCAATCACAATCGTCCGAAACCCAATTTCAAATCAACAGACTGGGCAAGCAAGCGTCAAAAGGAAGCCAATATTTTAGCACGTTTCGATAGCGTCAAGAGTGACAATATTTTGTCAACAAGATCTCGATCTAATTGACCCATTAACTTAAAATTTATTACCGTTTACCGCATCCTTAATTGCGATCAATGCTCGGATTGCCCATCGGATTGCCCATCGGATTGCCCATCGTCATTCCTGGTAATCTGGTAGCGCTTAATTTCCATCGTAATGTTGATCTACCTACTAGATGCCTTTACCTGTGCCCTGCTACAGATCTCAATGAAAATCTCATAAAATACAGTAAGTGAGTGGAAGGACAACGCAGTTGTCGATGACATTTATGAGTTTTTTCTTATCTCAGGCGACAAGTCTTCAAGCGATGTGTTAAAGTAGTTAGAACGTGCTGTTATGTCTCATTCAGAATCGCAGGTACAATGGATCCAATGGAATGCGTATGGATCGTGCTGCATGTTACGCATAGGTAGAAGTGTGCTCTTATGCTTTGCATTGGTAAGAGGAATAAAGAAAATGAAGTAATTGAACATCTATAGGACTTCTGAGGACAAGTCTTTTGAAAATAAATCTGTCTTAATTTAAATTTTGGAAAAAGGACTTTTGGTTCAAGTACGCCTACTTATAAACATTTGATTCAACGATTTATCTGAAAGCATTTTGAAATTTAACTGGCATTAAATAAATTGTATTTGTTGTCAAAAACAAATGCCCCGTGCATGAAACATGGGTTTTAATACGAACATTTTTTAAAATCCGATAAAGAATTTTTATGTTAATTTGCAAATATGAGAAAAGGTAACTCGCTCAACTAGTATTACCAAAAAACATTAAATCGATTTATTTGGCCCCAATTTTTCGGTTATCTTGCCTTGACTAAAATATATTTTATTTAAACTAAGAACGATAAAAAGACTTAATGAATAATTTGAAAACATTAAAAAAACAAAAACTGAAAAATGTAAACGAACACGCGTGTTTAATTCTGATACCGTACCCTTCTATTTATTTCATTGTTCCAACGTTCAAGCAGTTTTATATCTTTTGCTCCAAGTTGGGAGTTTTAAATTTTTTAAATTGCATCTGCCTGCTGCTGAAAAGTTCCGAAGAGTGTTTGGAAAAGTTATTCTGGAAAACAAGTCATTTGAATTTGCAATTCAATACCTTGTTTATTAAAATTGTCCACTTGCTAAAAAACATCGCAAAATAATTAATCCAATGCACACAATCACCTTTAGAACTGTAAGCCCTTATTCCATAATTCTTTCCTAATGCCTTTCTCCATTCACTTCCCATGGTTTCTTTTTAATTCTAATCTTATTTGCAAATTTTCCCTCGGTTGTCGATCTTTTCGCAGTCAGAGTTTTCAAAAGCAAGAGGATTTTGTAAAATTAGTAATTAAAAATAGTAAAATTTGTAATTACAGATCATATCCCATTGCTTACTTAAGAGTGGAAGAATATGCAACTACCCAATGAGACGTCACCATTGCTTTTTTTTTAAATTGTTTCCTTCTTATGAAATATATCATTGTATTCTGCGATAAAGACCAAAGTCTTGGAGCACAATCTGTCAGCTACGGCTTCTGTAAAATTTCACAATTGTCCACGTCACCAATATGTCCATCAGTCGGCAATTGTATGATCAATGAATTCCACTTCTGACACCCGTACACTGTATGCCCCAAGGCTCCCATTCTCGATTAAAACACTCACTTTGACGCCCACGTAAAGCGCCAGCGCAGACACACACGCACGAAAGCTTCCATCGTAATTACCGCTGTCGCCTCCACTCGAATAAGGATCTTCGTGATCATGCAAAACGCAGCTGACACTAAGAACATGCAATCTTAAACATTGTCCTCATGCCATCAGAGTTAATGATAGCTTCTCGCTCCGGTTCTCAAACACTGTTCGTTGTTTGTGGAGTAGCACTCGTACCTTCCTCAATTCTTCCCAAACAAAGTCTTTTCATAAATAATCTGCGGTTACCACAATGTACATATATTTTTTAGAGGCTCAGAGTTGGTCACCGAAAAATCAGCAGCGGATTGGGTTGAACATCCCCAGTTCGACGAGCGTATGTGGTCATTGCGAAGACCGAACGGGATTGACCGCATTACGGAGCTGTGTTTGTTTTGTCTTAAGTGTTTTTTTTTTTTGTTTTTTGTTTTAACTTGACCTGACCCGCCGCAGTGATGGTATATAATAGGCGGTTTGTTTTGTTGATGGCGTTCAGGAAAATGAATGGTCCACGCATACCTCTAGGAAGTAAGTTTCCTGTGTAATTTTTTCCCAATTAGCTATGCCCTATCGCTCAAGTAACGCGGCCTTTTTTGGCATTTCCGAAGATCTCTTTAAGAGGTGCGTTTGAGTTTACTGCGGGAAACATTGGCGCCCATAAATCAATTTACTTCTCCAAAGATTTGATTGTCTGAAATATCTGAGTAGGTGGTTTTGATTTTTCGTTCCGATGTACACGCCTGTACGCAACGCCCCGTAGTGTTTATTTGTTTCGACTTCCACCCTCATCATTTAAATACGAGAAAATAGCGTCAATCCCAGGGAATAGTTGAAGATACGTGGGTTTCTGTTTGATTCGTCGACAGGAAAAAATCCCAGTGATACGCAATTGTTTGGAATAAAGTAGTCCAACGGAGTAAGTTTAATATGTTAACAGAGTGGATACTGATAGTTTTGAAACTAAATTGCCTAAAATGGTATCCATCTTTTCTCTCACGCAACATATATTGCAAGAAATAGGTCGACACCTTTCAACCGAATTTGAATTTACGCATAACGGAACATTTCTTTGTACGAGTGCTAACAATACAAAAAGGATAAAAGGAAATAAAATCGAATTTTACTCGATCGAATGGCACCAAATGGAGGTAAATTTTTGTTTTTGTTTTTGGAATGCGAATTCAACACTTTGTTGAAAAAGAGAGAAACTTATGCATTTCCTATTTATAATACTGAGCACAGCGCCGCGCTTTGTCGATTATTTAATCATTTATACGATATTTCTTCATAAAATAAGATGAACTTTTAAATTTTGTGGGCTACGTACATTCGGTTATTAATTTTTTGTTATGTTGGTACACTCCTCTCGAGCATATGTTTACAGTTTCTGTTCTCAGTTTCTCTGAAAGGGTTATAGCTGGTGATGAATCATAGTTATATGGTTGTTACATCGAAGCCAAAGTCCAACCGTTGCCAAGACCAAAAAAAGTACTCCAAGTTCGATCAAATGTGAAGGTTTTCCTGATTGCTTTTTTTTTTTTTTTTTGTCGATTACCGTGGCGTTGTGTAAGGAGTTCTTACCACATGATCGTACGATTATTTAGGAGCATAATATTGAAGATATGCATTACTTGCGATAAGCAATACGAAGGAAACTTCCGGAATTCATTCATTGGTTGTTCAGGTATTGGTTGTTCGTAAACACCGTAATCATGCCTCAGCCAGCGTACTCACCAGATTCGGCACTGTGCGACATTTTCCTGTTTCCAAGATTGAAGAGACACATAAAATTACGACCTTTTGCGACAATTGAAAAGATACGGACCGAATCGCTGAGAGAGTTGAGCGCATACGAAAAAGTACAAATCATAACTGTTTCGAGGATTGGAAAAAACGGTGCCACAGGTGTACAAAATAGAAATTGATTAATAAATTGATATTTATCTTTTGAGAAAAATGAAAATTCGCCTTATTTTTGGAACAGACTTTATATATACCTAAAAACTTGAAAGAGTGCCACTTAAATCGATAGCTGATGGATAACCAGATATTAGGTTATGGGACACATCATTTTAATATTCGGAAAGATTTTTATTTTTAAATTAATATAAAATAAGAATAATTTTGCTTGTGGGTGTGTTTAAAAAAGATTTTTTATTTGAATGCTCTGCATGGTATAAGTAAAATAATAATTGTTGGCGCTACAGTCCAAAGGGGGATCAGGGCCTAGCTTGCTCATCAACTATTCGTGTTGTGCGCGATACTGTTTTCTCACGAGTAGAAGGGACCTACAGTTTTTTGCCGACTCCGAACGGCGAAATTTGAGAAGCTTTCTTAGACAGTTATTACTCTTTGAGTGTTGTCAGCAGCTCGAAAGAGGTGGTGCCGTGAAAAATTTGAAAAATTGGTGTTGAGCTGGGAATCGAACCTAGACTCTCCGGCGCGTGAGCGTCGCACTCTACCCACTACGCCACGGCGACCATGATATGAGTACAAAGGGGAAAATCAGTTAGTTGACAAAAAAATTTTAAGTAGAATTCTTACACCCGCTGCTAAGGAGGGATTTATTAAAAAGCAACCAAGCTCCCTTTGGAGTTGAGAGTTGAGAGAGATAATCCGTCATCTATTCTATATAAAATTCAGTGTTTTTGAAATAAGTGTGTAAAGCTTGAAACAATTCATAAGCAAGTTCGATTGCACTTTATTTCATATGTAAAATCAATCCAAATATAAACATTTTAAATATGGTCTTTAAAGCTCACCATTTCTATATTATAACATTTACATTTGTGGCCACCGTGGCGTTGTGGGTAGAGTGTGACTCTCGTAAGCCGAAGGGTCTAGGTTCGATTCCCTGCTGAACACCTCGAATTTTTCACGGCACCACCTCTTTCGAGCTGCTGACAACACTCAAAGAGTAATAACTGCCTAAGAAAGCTTCTCAAACATCGCTTTTCGGAGTCGGCAAAAAACTGTAGGTCTTTTCTTTTTGTGAGAGAACAGTAGCGAGCACAACACGAGCAGTTGATGAGCAAGCTAGGCCCTGGTCCCCTGTGGACTGTCGCGCCATACAATTATTATTATTATTAACATTTAAATAGTGGTTTTAGAAATTAGAACTGCATTTTTATTTTTTTATTGTTTCTGTATTATTATATTTAATAATTTTTTTCTAATCACTGTGTCTCAATTAGTGCGTTGTTATCATTATAGTCCGTAAGCTTAAAACTCTTTTCAGCTTGCGACCCGTAAAGTTTGTGAATTATTTATATTTCAGATAAATACAGACTGCCCTTATTCTATATGTTTAATTTATCCCTAAAGTATATCCCTTTGTGAATTACTAAATTACTGCTCCATCAAAATAAAGGCCAGTAAATTAGTGAAGAAAGCTTCAACAAGCACAGTGTTCTAAATATAAGGTTGCCCAATATCTCCCTTCCGCTTTTTTTTTATCTTCATTCAATGCTTCATAAAAAGAGTTACAGTGATCGGATTTAGTCCAAATATGCGCCGTTTTGTTCGATAATCTGCTTCCATCTAAACGGCAACTTCATAATACGCCCCTCGTAGAAGCCGTCATCCTTATTCGCGAAGAACTCGGACAGCCACTTTTCACAAGCCCCTCTTGAGTTCAACTTCACACCACCAAGGGTGTTCGGCATGGACAGGAACAGGTGGTAATCACTTGGCGCTATGTCTGGGCAATATGGTGGATGCGATAAAAACTCCCATCCGAGCTCCCGTAGCTTCTGACGAGTCATCAACGAAGTGTGTGGTCTGGCGTTGTCCTGGTGGAACACTACACCCTTCCTGTTGTCCAATTCTGAACGCTTCTGGTCGGTCGCCTACTTCAAGCGGTCCAGTTGTTCGCAGTAGATGGTAGAATTAAGCGTCTGGCCATATGGGAGCAGCTCATAATGGATGATTTCCTTCCAATCCCACCAAACACACAGCAAAACCTTCCTGGCCGTCAAACACGGCTTGGCCACTGTTTGGGAAGATTCACCGGCCTTCAACCACAACCGTTTTCGCTTGATATTGTTGTATGTGATCCACTTTTCGTCGCCAGTCACAATCCGCTTCAAAAATGGGTCGAGTTCGTTCCGTTTCAGCAGCATATCGCAGGCGTTAATTCGGTCCAAAAGGTTTTTTTGCGTCAAAACATGCGGCACCCAAACATCAAGCTTTTTTTTTGTATCCAGCCTTCTGCAGATGGTTTGAAATGGTTTGGTGACTAACTCCATGTCGGTCTAACTCGATGATTTCTATGATTCGATCAGTATTCGTCGTCACAGGTCTTCAACCGGCTGCCTTATCCATTGTGTCTTTTTCACCGGCTCTGAATCGTCAAAACCATTCCTCCGCGGTTTAAAGTGATAGAGTACCATCCCCCAAAACACCATTAATCTCACGGAACGTTTCTCTAGCGGATTTGCCTTTAACGAAAACTTTAAAATAGCGCGAATTTCGGCCTTAGTGAGCTCCATGTTTACACGTCTATAACTGTTGAACGCAATATCCAAACTAATCATGCATAGGGTCGTTTTGTAGGTTGCATGTCAAGACCTTTCAAATGATGTATAGTATTGCCAGATACGAGCTCTGTAGCGCTGTGTATATAGCCGGAAAATTCAAAAGACAAAAAGGCGGAAGGGAGATATTATATATGTAAATACTTAGAATGTGAGTTAAAATAACCAACTAATTAAGAACCTTGTTGAAATGTATTATATTTAGATACGTAAACCATCTTACTACCTAAGCATCAATAAAGCATTAGAATATTGTTGGTACTGTTAAAGGAATTCAAGTTTATCGCTGTGTATACCACCGCCCGCGAAATAATTTTATATTTGTTTCGCACCTGTGGAATACGTAAAATTCATTGTGCTTGTCACACGCTGCTGGTTATTACACTTCTTCCCCTTCTGCATTTTAAACATTAGAGACGAATTTATATGCGTTCGAGCCAAATTCCACTGGCCCAGATTGCTTTTCTCCTATTTTACTGAAGAGGTCTTATTTTTCTAAAACCTTTGAGCACGCAATCCGGGAATCGAACCCGGACTTTCGGCGTGTAAGTGTCGCACTGTATCCACTATGCCACGGCCGCCACAACATAGTACTTCGCTATAAAAGCCGATCTGTTGACCCTTAAGGCCTTTATCCGGAAAGCAGATCAGTTTAGAAACCTACCCAAATTAACAATTTTATCCTAAATCAGTTTTTCCACCCATTTAAAACCCATTACAACACTGTTTTGTGACCTGATTCCGAAAACTAATGAGTACTTGCAGTTTCGACATGAACAAACCTTTTTTTTTGCGGTCTATTTGAGACGTTCATGTTGTGTCATCCCTTTATGACAGAAACAGCAAAAAAGTTGCGTTTGTCATATTCACAGTTATTATGTTACAGTTATTTTATTATGGATTTGCAAAAATATTTTTTAGAAATGAAAAATTCCGACGGTTTCTCGTCGGATTTTCATTTCTTTGCATGTTGCAAATTCATGCCTCTTATAACTGTATAACACTGTTTACCACAACACTGCAGCCAAACTGAAAATGAAAGCGAAAGTCCTCCCAAACGCGAAAAACCGCAACTACCACCAGACAAAAAAGACAAAAATCCACCCAAATGAAAATGGAACAGAGCAACAAAAGAAAGAATAAAACACAAAATTAAACGGTTCAACCACAAGTCATTTGGGATGATCTCTGGCAAAAGGAAACAGGGCCCATCCTTGTGCCATGCAATGGGAAAATGAAAATCGAAATGCAGGTCAAATATCCAGGACAGCAGTCCAGATAAATAGGCGCACGCATGCTGCCTGATCATCAGTTATCAACAATCCATTGCTGAGATCACATTCGAAATAGCAGTTATGATGTCCGGATACAGTGAACAGTTCGTGAATCCTTCGCACCGATGTGGAGAGTTCGAAATCTATCACCTCGACTACAGCGACAGTCTGTCGGATACGAATATGTCTGATCTGTGCTTTGAAGTGAGTCCCAACTACCAGTGTGATACATCCGACATCTACCTTACATCACAGTCTTCCAAGCATTGGTTAATGGAGGAGCAGCACTTCGAGCGCAGCCCAAAGCTTAAATCCAGGAGTCACAACAACAGAGATCTTTACCGTTCTTCAAATTCCTCCAACCACAACGTGGAGGTTTTAAAGAAGCGTCGACTAGCGGCGAATGCTAGGGAACGCCGCAGAATGAACAGCTTAAATGATGCCTTTGACAAGCTGAGGGATGTAGTGCCGTCGTTGGGGAATGACCGAAAACTCTCCAAGTTTGAAACGCTCCAAATGGCCCAGACCTACATTGCAGATCTTATGACTCTCCTGCGGAGGGACTACTAAGGAAACCTTACGCCCAGTGTGTAAATAAAATTAATGTATTAAGGCGACTAGTTGTAAGCGAGAAGAGACTGTTTTGTTATAAGATATCCTAATTTATTCGAATAAATTATAAAGACAACGTTGTGTTGAATATCTTTTGAAAGAACTAACTTGCCGACAATGTTTGAACTTAATTCTTCGATTTGTTATGAATACATGGCCTTAGTGTTCCTCGGTAGTGAAGAAAAATGTCGTGTGCTTTGTCAGATATGACAGGAAACTGCAAACTTCAATAAATTCGAAAGATTGATTCACTTTGATTTTTCAATTTTCAATTGTTGAGTCTTCCTTCTTTTCAATTATTAAAGATTTGTTTTCTTCTCGTTTTGGTTTAAATTAAGCAAAAGAACATTGTTTAAAGATTTCACCAAATTGTTTCATGCTGAAACTTTTAAAACTAGAACTTGAATTAAATCGGAAAATTTGACTTCTACTTTAGAAATTAAAACAAAAATATTGTGAATATAAGACGCTCATAAAGTTCTCGCTATAAAGAAATTCGACATCTGCATTTTGATGCGACGATTTGAAAAATACACTCTTTGGGGGTTGAAACAGAAGGGGATATTTTAATTCAAATAACTTTTACGTATAATTGTGTTTAAAAAATTGGTTGGCAAATTAATTGGTTTTTCCAAGAGATTATACTTTCTCTGACATTCAGTAAATTCCTTCAACTCTTCTTAACTCAATGAAAACGTGGCTTAGGGGATCCATAAAAACTGCTGTCTTCTAAAAATATTATTTTCGATTAAATAACACATAAGCGTAATATATAAAAATCGATTGCAAAAGTTGGGAATTGATTTTAGTTGGAAACAATGCTCTCATCACAATGTAAGCTATTGGTGTTTAAGTGGCACTTGATGACTTCTGTTTTTACGGAATCTAGTGAGTGAGTTGAGCTTTATGTTAACAATTTCTTAATGTAGAAAAAAGAGAATGTTTACTAACAAACAAAATTACTCAATTGGCAGAATAATTGAACACGGATGAAGGCGACGCATGTACAAACTACATATGTCAGAAAGTCGTTCTTGTGACGTTTAGGGTTTGTGTTTGTCAGCGTAAGACTAACAACTCGCAGCAGTAGCCCTTCCTAAGTGGCATTCCATTCCAAGAAGCTTGATAAACAAAGGGAAAAATTACATTCCAAGGGGCTTGGTAAACAGAGAGAAAAATTATTACCACATAGAACAGTTCTATCTAACGAAAAGCGCTTCGAACGTTTGCCTTAATTTGGTAAAAAGCGACAACAGATAGTGGACTTGAAGTAATCTTAGAGAAAATAGGTGCGTGCTGCCAAGTCTTTTGGTCGCTGTGGCGTAAGAGGCGTAGGATACCCTGGATATCAATCCTCTTTTACAGAACTTTGAGGGTTAAACCCTTAAGATTTTTTCTTTTCATATATGGCATACCCGCTTGATAGATCCATAATCAAGATATGTGACAAGATGCTTGAGATAAGTCAGTTTAGAGCGTCAGGTTTTCTTTGCCAGGTATGTAAACAGCAATTGAACTTGAGAAACTATAAGTTTCAGCCATAACGTAACCGAAATATCATTTATTCAAAAATGTACATGTACATATGTAGTTTCGGAATTGAACAAAGATGGGAAATAAAAAATGGTGATTTTTCTTTTTAAAGAGCACCAGAAAAATAATTAAAGTTGCTACTTGCTACACATAAATTAAAAAAAAAAATGAAGAATCAATTCCGCCAAATCAGGGGGATCTGAAACATTCAGACAACAGCGCTGAAATATTCCTAACTCAGGTAGGTGTCACTGGTACAATGTCCCAAACTGATATTTAAATCAAGCAATTGATAGGGGATCTAAAAATGTTATGTTGGGCCATAAAGCGAAATAAAAATATATTTATTTAAAAATATATTTACTTATATAAAATATATTTATTTTAGAAAGTGAAGACAAAGGGACCAAAGAAATGCCATATACATAAATCCGTTGCGAACATGGCTGATTAGATTCAAAAGTTCGAGAGAAGAACTTAACAAGGGCCTCAATGATTTTTCAATAGAATGGCAAAACATTTGAAGTACGTCATAAACCACTTTAGCTACTGTTGAGGTGTTGTGTCGGTCCGACGACGAACAATGTTTTGTCTGGTCACCGTTATAAGTGAGTTGAGCACAACATTTACATCACAGGATCGATTCCTGGATTAAACACCTTTTTTTTGCAGCAATCAAAGAAAACTGTCTGCTTTAAAATTTCGCCGTTTCACTCATGTTCTACTACTTGTGAGAGGATAATAGCGCCCATCTTGGGTGATGACTCTTAATGTCAACCCCCTTCAGACGCTGACATACAAAGCGCAACGCAATTGTAAATGGTTTTGTCATTCCAAATAATAAAAAAATATTACTTTCTTCACCAATAATTCTTCTCTTTGGATTGGCACAATCCACGTTCTACTTCAAGGGTGAAAAATATAAGTTAGTGTTCTCATGTTCGGCGTTTTTCAAAGCGCCGAATGTGAGTGAGCCACAAAAACATAACAAAATGATCCAGTTACGAATAGACTGAATATATGTACATTTTATGATTGATCACTATATTATCTGACACTTTTTTTTGGCTTTAAGTGTGATTTTTATTTTGTTAAATATTCGTTATATAAGTTACTCGTTCGCGTGTTTTTATCAAATTTTGAACATATATTTAAAAAAAGCATGTACAATAGTATTGTTGAAAGTATTGCCAATCTGAAGCTATGACTTTCCCATCTTTCTGGCAGTTTGTGGAACCCATCCCAAAAGAACAGCGCCGGCTTAGCAGCCAAGCATGAATTAAGCCAACTTTTGATATTCTGCTCTGATACGAACCATATTCCAGGGAGGGCGTTTTGCATCGACCGGAACAAATGGTAGTCAGCAGTGGTTTGGGCTACAAGGCGGGTTTTCTGTTTTCTTTTCGTGTTTTCTTTTTTCCAAATAGTTCTTAGCCTCATGATGTTCTCATGATGGAAAATTATTGCTTCGTGCCTTTTCGCATATTCCTGGCGTTTTTCGATTACTGCACTCTTCAAACGGATAAGTTGTGATCGGTAGCGTTTTTCATTGATGGCTTCAACCGGTTTAAACAACTCATTATACACCACACCCTTTTGATTCCACCCAATACAGAGCATTACCCTCGCGCCATAGATATTCGGCTGTTGGTTTGACTGATTGGCCGGGTTTCACATATGACTTTTTTGCGCTTGGGGTTGGATTCACTTTTCATCACCACTAACAATCAGATCGAAAAATGACTTCCCTTTGTGGTGTTTCATCAGCATATCGGACATGCAAAGCGACCTTTCGACGTCTTTCGGCTTGATTTCATGCTTTGAATATATCCAGTTGCTTTGAAACGTTTTGAACTGGCTGCTTAAGTGACAGGCTAAGATTCTGCGAGCTCTTCTTGTGTTTGGCAACAATCTTCATAGAGTATTGCTTCCAGTTGTTCATCTTTAAACTTCTTTTGCCTGTCTGGAATCACCACCTTTAAATCGTGCAAGTCACTTTCGGCACGTTCTCCCACAAAAATACGATGACTTTCGGCAGCAGTGTTCTAGAAGACTATTCCTACCGAGGGGAGTCAAAATGACTCCTTGCCCAAAATTTTCAGTTATTTTGCTAACAAACTGATGTTTTTCGTTTATCACTTTCTTTAATACTTAGTTGGCATATATTTTTCAGGTTTCTTTTTTTTTTTTGAATTTGTTGTATAAGGGAAAAAAATGGTTTTGTGCTAAACTACCGACAGGGGTCATTATTTATGTAATATCATAAAGATATTAGCTGTATTTTTTTACTGCACCAGTTTAAAATTTACAAGTATTACAAAAACAAAGATTTTATTCAAGCTGGTGTGAATTTTTAGTTCAAACTCAAAGTTTGAACTAAAAATTTCAAGTGCGATTCCAGGCGCAAGTGTCCAAGCGTTGCTACAAAAACTATTGCGTAGTGCGTTTGTTGCTATTGCATTACCATTTTTTTTATTGCGTTTCAAATTCTTCAGCGTTCATTTGCGTATTTATATCTTTGCGAGCGTGTTGTGAAAAACGTACAATTACTGGAAAAAAAACAACTATTGTTGGAACTATCCGAGCAAACAAGAGAGAACTTCCTCAATTCGAGAAGCAGAAGAAAGATGGTATGCCACTCTATTCAACAAAAGTTTATAAATGCAGTCATTGTACACTAATCATTTACAAAAGTAAACAAGCCAAGAAAGTTCTTTTATTGAGCTCACAGCATAAAATTGTAAGCATTGAAGAACAAGGTAAACGTTTACCTGACACAATAAGATTTTACAATAACACAATATACGGTGTGGACATGACTGACCAAATGGCAAGAAATTTCACCGTAAAATCGAAATCGCGAAGATGGTCGACGCAGATTTTTTTCAATATTCTTGACTTGGCTGGAATTAACTCATGGGTCTTGAACAGAGAAACTACCGGCGAAAAAAATACTAGACAACAATTTTTACTGCAATTAGCTGAAGAACTTGCAGGAGATTTTCAACTTGCGCAACATGGTGAAAAAAAAAAACAAAGAAGAAAACTTCAACAGCTTCAAGTGTCCAAGTACGAAAAAAATGTCAAATAGGTTTTTGTAACAAAAACAAATCCACAAATACCTGTCTTCAATGCAACAAATACGTGTGTGGAAAATGCATCAACGAAATTCAAATTATTTGCAAAAATTGCGGTGAAAGAGTAAACTTTTTATTTTATTTTATAAATTTTTTTTTGTATTGAAGAACAGTTAATTTTTTCATTTATTTTATTTTTTGATCTAGTATTATTACTATTATGAATTAAATAAACAAACGACTGTGAAATTATATAAAAATGTTTTATTTATGTATTTGAAAGAGGAGTCAATTTGACCCCCTGTGGTAGGAATAGGTATACATCTAGTGTCGGTAGGAATGAAGAAGATCTCCCAAAAAAAAAAAAAAAATTCGACATATTTGAGTGAAAAAAAATTGTTGTTTACGCTTCAAATGAATTATTGAGATGACAACGATAGTAGCTTTCCAATTGGGCAGCCAAATTAGATATTGCTTTAATAAGTTTCCTGGGGTCAGCCTCCTCTGGCCGACTACTAAAGCGGAGAGGGCGACGTCTAGCAAATCACCATTTTCATTCAATTTATTAACACTTTACATTAAGCTGTTCATACTCCTTTCCAATTAAATTAGCACTTTCCAATCTTCAAACAACTTGAAGAATGAAATACTTGACTGAGTTATTAAAGAGTGGATTTGAACAAGTCAAGGGCTTCCGCATTTACTTTAAGTAGCGTCATGGTTATCGCGCCATCCTAGGACTGGGATGATTTAGTTGTTATAATTTTTTTTAATTCCAAGGATTATGTTCGGCGTCACATTTAATGAAGCAAATTATAACATGAAACTTAACTCAAATGTATTAAAAAAATACATCAAACTGTTCTCAAGATAAGTTCTCCTCTAAATTTCCTTATAGGTAACTTATGTATAGGTAACTTTACATGTCTCCCAAAAATTACAAAGGACCTAGCTAAGGGTATGCCGATAGAAAATAGCGAAACCAAAGATCGCACTCAAATGTGTGATTCCACGAAACGGCGCGCCGTCACCGTGACTGAAACATACAAATGATTTCACATCTCACACACCCGGCTCTACAGGCGGATAAGGTTGGTTAACAATTGCCACGCGACTGCGATATCTTTCTCCCTAACTAAGGTCGCTCGCAAAAATATTCCCTTTCGACTGTCTCCCAATCTTTCTTATACGTCACGGAAAGAGATAATTACAGACTTCCTAAACACTGTCACACCCTCGATGCCGTCAAAATTCAATTCGAAAGGAGGCCGCTCCGTAAGGATTAGCTGCACAATGGTACATTCCTGTGTACCTAAGCGGGCACGTTGATTTTGAAAAATGTTCGTTGTCAAAATAAACACAATGTGCGCTCTTAACAGCATCACTTGAGGCTCAGAGTCAAGGAGGTGCAAATCTAGGCATTTCTAGGGGCTATCTGGGGTTTGTGTGAAATTCTGGCTGACACTTGTGCACCAGTGACCTTTGAAGGGCATTGTTTGATGTGAGAAGTTCATGACAGGATCATTACGCGGTGTTCCTTTGTTGCGGCACTATCAGCTGACAGGATTATGCTATGAAGAATAGATTGTGTAATGGATCGATGTGTTTTATTTCGAGCTGGGGATGGCGCTCAATTGGCAATGGTCTTGGCACCTTTTGTGTTGGACTGAATAACTGACTTGTTGGTTTCCATTGTCCAGGCCTGTTTCAGAAAATTGTTCGTTCTATTGTTGGCGAATTTGATGCAAAATTAAACGGATTTTCGCATTGTTTGCATTAAAGCGTAAGGAGACGGGCCCTGTATTATCCTGTAATGTACCCTAATTAGTGAGATTTCGGGCCGGAGGAATGGGATTATAGGAAATACATACAAACACAGAGGCAAATCAACAACAAAGTACTTGCAGACTGTTTGGCAATAGTCGATATAAAGAGGGGTAAACAATTTGTAGCATGTAATTAGTTGAATCACTTTTATGTATGTAATTACAAATTCCAAAGGACTCCTGTATGTCTTCCAGGGTGTGTACATCCCCACTACTAAAATTACAATTTCTTGAATTTAAATATTGAAGTACGTATAGTATAGTCGTAGTGGCCGCTGTGGCGTAGTGGGTGTAATGCGACGCTCACACGCCGAAGGGTCTAGGTTCGATTCCCGGCTGAACACCTCAAATTTTTCACGGCATTACCTCCTTCGAGCTGCTGACAACACTCAAAGAATAGTAACTGTCTTAGAAAGCTTCTCAAATTTCGCCGTTCGGAGTTGACAAAAAACTGTAGGTCCCCCTACTCGTGAAATAACAATAGCGCGCACAACACGAGTAGTTCATGAGCAAGCTAGGCCCTGGCCCCCCTTTGGACTGTAGCGCCAACAATTATTATTATTTAAGTACGTATGGTATAGTCGTGCTTTTTAAATTCACTGAAATATTATTTCTTGGCCCTGCAGACCGAAACACAGTTGCAGCCCGAATTTTCTTTGAACTGAGCTATTGCGACAAATCAGCGATTGACGTTCTTTTCGGATAAAACAAAGACTAATATAGAAGAACGTCAGCCAATTTTCTGCGTGCTGCTAGAAACATTTGGCAAAAGACCCTATTAGCTGCAGAGAGCTGGATTAAAGAACAGCTCCACATCAGACATTGATGCAACTGAAAAAAGGAGAAGTAATATTTTCAAATGGGAGGCACGTTTCCTAAAGTAATTTTTTTATTCGTTAGAAGTTGGGAAACGCTGCACTGGAACTCTAGGACTCAAAACAGATCCATTGTGCTACCAGGCCGTAAGCTACATTTAATGAAATTTCTTGGTCTTCGGAAGGAAAACTAGCTAGAACTTCTGTGATAAGGAACCTAGGTTCTTTCCGCCACTTCAGCACCAAATAGCCGCCACCTGATCCGAATAAAAAAAGGACATTGACAGAGGAAATGCTCTACAGGGCAGTACGTTTAGGTAAGCCTAAACACGCTTAAGAATTTAGTAATGGTAAAGTGCCCCGTTTTAATGCCAACCCGTCTGCAATGTTCCCTATTTAGAGATAGAAGAAAAGGCGCGGATTTCATTTAACTTTAATACTACAAATAAAGGACTTAAATGATATATCACCCATCGGTCTACTTTTCCATTTGGTTATCAAAATTATCGATGTTGTTCAATTCATCTGGCAATAAGGCATGTCCAACAGTTACGGTTAGATACGGTTGAGCGAAGAGAGTTCTAAATGTTTGTTTGTGGAGTGTTCAGGAAAAGACGTTAAACTGAATACAAAAAATAAGAAAACATTCGGGATTTGTATAAACAACTTGACTGATGTTTGATTTGAACGAAGCAAGTTCTTCTGAAGGAGTTGAGGGATTATACTGCATCGGACAAAACAATAGCACCCTCCCTAAGCACAATGACTTGTAGCAGATGATAGAAAGAAACTTATAATACTAATTGGATGCTGCAACAGTCCACAGGAGACCAGGGCCTAGCTTTCTCATAAACCACACGCGTTGTGTGCGCTACTGTTCTTACACGACTAGAAGGGACCTACAGTTTTTCGCCGGGTCTGAACGGCGAATTTTGAGAAACTTGTTCTTAGACAGTTATTACTCTTTGAGTGTTGTCAGCAGCTCGAAAAAGATAGTGCCGTGAAAAATTCGAGGTGTTCAGACGGAAAGAGAGAAGCTACTAGGATACAAATTTTTCTGATTATCTGAACTTTACTAAATGAAATAAACATTCAAACATTATACCTTTTCTTTAAAAAAATAATTATGCTTTCAATAAACTTTTGCGACAAAACTAAAACCCACTCTGGTGTAAAAACATATTTCCATTGACCTGCAGAGTTCTGCCAATTTTTTTTAAATGTATTTGAGGTTTTGTAATTCTACCGTTATACAGAGTATAAATTGATTCTCAGATTTGAAATGACAGTTTAAAGAGAATATTTATGAATTTATTGCTTTGCATGAGATCAGTTGTTCCAATTGATTTGTGTACAGAAATTCGTAGTTGAGTAGTTTGGGTAAAAATCTCTCTTGCAGAGAGTAAGTCTACCGAAAATTGTGACGCGACTTTTCGTAGAAATTCGTAAACACCTTTCAGACATATGAAATGTCAGAGGTGTTTTTATTTTCGATTTGACAGCCATCTGCTGCCGAGCTGCTGGGAGAAGGAAATATTTTGCTCTCTCTTCTAAGAAAAAAACGCATTTTCGTAGTTTTTCGGGCAAATTCGTAGACATTCGTAGCAATTCAGAACAATTTGAACGGACCTACTGACAATATGACACAAAACAAATCCAATAAAACGGAAATCCGTCGAATTCAGCAAACCGAATTGTGCAAGAATTGAAACTGCACGTATGTGCCAGGACGATTCATCGAAGGGCTGTTCAGTTTGGTCCATTCAGACGATGCCCAGCACCAAAGATAAGCAAGATTCCCTTATCTCTGCCCAGCACGTAAGCCTTTCATTTCCGCATAGAACCCGAAAATGTAATCAGCCTTTGCAAATAGGCATCTAAATTGGACGATTTTTTCTGATGAATTTAAGTATAATTTAAAGTATTCATATGGGACTACAAGACTATACAATTTGGAGGAGGAAATGTGATCGTGTGAGGTTGTTTTTTTCTGGTTGGGGAATACGGCCAAATTGCAGAGTAAATGGCATTATGGATTTTTTTTTTCAAATACTTGAACATTTTAAATATAATAACGCTGCCTTATGCCGAAGAGATGTCGTCGATAAGGACAATGATCCCAAACACGGCAGTAAAGTTGTAAAGTCATAGTTCGATATTACAAAAATTGAATCTTTAGATTGACCTTTGACCTGCACTCCTGATCTCAACCCAAGTCCACATGAGACAGTCTCGGCCAAATACTTTGCCCAAGATTCGGAGTTTAAAACAGTTGTTAGTTCTTACCTAACTCTTGCCTATTTAACTTTAACGACACCTCTTCATCACTGATAACGCTTCGTCAATCTGTCACGAAAAAGAATTTTCCAGCGTCCACATTCAACTGTGACAATTAGAGAACTCATTACTTAAGTGGCAGCTGTAGAAACTATGACCTGGTTCTTTTTCACTTTGTTCTGCAATGCAGTGCCATAGGAAAACGATATCAGCCAATCTCGAAAAAGAATTCTGAATTGTTTGTAGCCGTTTCCCACTGTTTTTCCCCAATGTCTCCAAACGTACGCATGGCTCCCAGAAAGTAAAGTTACAATAAATAAATATATTTATTGTTAATTTTATTTATGTTTGTATATTTGTTTCTTGCATTTTATAGTTACACAAATTTAATTCGTTTCGATTCCTACGTTAGCTTCGCTTCAATTCATTCAAATTATAACATAAGTATGTGTAAGTGTATATTTTGCATCTCATTTTTCATTTAATAATAATAAAATTGAATATCAACCTAAAACAATCTACCGTATCCTTTGCGAAATCGCTGTTGCCTCGCCTTGTTCTGTGAATAACTGCGGCACATGGCAGGCATCACAGCTTGGGAATTCAAACGACGTTGGCTATGACTATTCCTAGATGTGTAAGGCTAACTTAACAGATCCTTAATTTCCTTGTGCATGTGACAAAGGAAATCCACGTAGCTCGCTGAGCCGTCGGTGCCACGATCTTCAATAAGGAAATGCCGGAACACACTCTCGAGTTTGTCGTTTTGTCGCACGCATGTTACCTGAAAGGGAGATTATGTATGAATGAAAAAAAAAATGGCCGACCACCTGCTTACCCTCATGTATCGTGTCCGCTCCTGCATTATTAGGTCTATAATTTGCCGCACACGTTTCGCCAGTGGGTTGTCACCAACGATTGCGAATCGCTCGGCGTTCACCTGTTGCGTGCACTGAACATTAAATAGTGGCTGAATGAATGATTGCGGTAGAGATTGTCCCAACCAAAGGAATAGGTACACTCCGTTTTCCAGAATGTACGCCCCATCCTCAGCCATCTTTTCGTGAGTGACACGCATCGGTAGCGGTAAGTCGGTATCATCCGGATCGACGTTGTGAATTGGAATGAATCTCGGATAGAAAAACGTAACGGACATTTGCAGATCCATCGAGAGAACAAACTGAATGATATAAGACCGATCATCCGTCGTCATGTCAGAACCACCGGATATGGCGTCGTTCTTTATTAAGCACGACACGTACATTGGCAGCAGTTTAAGACACTCTGGAAGAATCAGTTGGCCTGCGGATGTAGGTGATGTACAATGTTTGCGATAGCAAGCCAAAATCTGTGCGGATCGGTGGAGAAGTGTGTCCTTAACCACCTTGGGACTGAGTTCCATCAGCTTAAACATGGATTGTTTGGCGAAGAATAACATGATTGTGTCTAGGTCACAACTCTTGAAAACATCAGCAATGATTGTTGTCACTTTGAGTGCTAAATTCAGAATTCGAAGCCGTCGCTGGCCGCTGCACGATGTAAACAGCAGAGCGATCTGTAGATAGATGTTCTCCTCTGGGGGCAGTTTGTCGTCATGCTTTATTTCAATCGCGACTGCTTTGTTGCAATCTGGAAAAAGAAAGAAATTCGTAGCACATGTCAGACTCTTTCCTGTTTGAAGACGAATGAAGTCTTACCGATGCTCGCCAGCTCGACATCTGTGGTGTTTGACATGAAGAAGTGGCCGTAGAAGTCAGTTGCGCGAATGCCGGCCGAAGTTCTTACACGCATCACCGAATCAAATGCGATTGGGCGAGAAACATTCTTAATGATGTCTTCTATCAATCGCTTTCCATCGAGGTCAGCCTGAAAGAATAAAAAGTCGTGTTAGATCTTCCCTCTCGTAAGTTGTTTACTAGAACTTACTTGGAAGTAGGTGTATTTGTACACCTCACCACCAGTCAAACGGGACACTTGTCCAATGGTCGCAAGGTCAATGTAGGAGTTATTGAAAACGAACAAATCGACCGAACAACCAACCTGAACACACTCTTGCCCCAGATTGTTGTATGCTGTCGTTTGTGGTGTGAGTATTGTTTTTTCCTTTTCCGTGCCCAAGAGCTTGCGATCATCACGGTTTCGCAACTTACCGGGTGCCTCTCCAATCGGAAGAGATGAATTGAATACAAGTAATTTACCGGCGCAGTTGGACGCTTTTAGTGCTTCTAATCCAGCCTGAATTGCTGGGAGGAGAATGGTCTCGGTTTCCTTTGTGTCAACAAACATTTTTGGAATTTGCTCCATCAGAGCATCAATTACTGCTTCGGATTCCTCTGGATCTACGAGGAACCCATCAAGCAGTGGCATGAACATGTCAGTAACGTCACCTACAACCATCATCTGTGGCTGTGCTAGACTGCTCTTAATATTGTAGAAATGCACGGTGCTGTTGTATGTTATGAAACCAACACGCATCTTTGATTTTTCTTGTCCCTGATCAACGGGGAAATGCTTTAAAATTCTTTTGATTTCCTGACACAAAAGATGAACCAAGCCCGACTTGATATTGTTATACGAGACATCAATGACGAAAACAAATGCTGGAATTTCCGGAGGTGTGTTGTTCTAGATGGCGAGAAGAAAAATCATAAGTTATAGAACAAAAAGCTTACAAGAATTTCATTCTAACCCGGCAGTAGTCCTTTGTTGCAACAAATTCGTATGTGCCCAAAACAAGTTCCGGTCTTTCGTATTTGTCCACGCGTTGTCCGGTGTGGTCAAGATGTTGGAAGTACTCAGTAGGAACTGAATTTAAGCAAAACGTTTATTAGTTTGTATTGAGACGCCCGCGTCACACTCACCTTCGGTAGAAACCTTGCACATCAAGCAGTGGAAACGACGTCCAGCATCAATGAACTGCATGTTTGGCGACATATATGCCTTGCAGCGGTTGCAGCGTATAGGTCCCAGTTCTCCGAAATCGACGATCGGAGGTTCATATTCTCCTTCCACGGTTTTTGCATAGGGTGACACAATAAGGGAGAAGGGCAAAGCAGTGGTCTTGAGTAGATCTGCGGTTGAGGGGACGCAGTAAAGCGAAGATCTAGAAGGGAAGAATTTTTTAAATGATGCTTATGATCGGTGCTTATGTTGACCTTACCTCACTAAACGTGGACTTGAATTGCCCTGATCTTGAACGACGAATTTTGTTGTGGTCAATGGCGGGAGTAAGCCCGGCTGGTTGGTAACGAACGCGCCGCCAGCGTTCCTTTGATTCTCAATCATAACTTGAATTGGATTTGGCATCTGATCGGGATCCAGGCGACGCTGTGCTTGGGGTGGTTGCTGCTGATATTGCTGATTGTACATGCCAGGTGGTTGCTAAAAAAACTGAAAGTTGGAAAGCTATTTCGAACGAATTTAGGCGCCGAGCTTACGTTATATCCCCCTCTTGGCATTTGCTGTCCAGGCTGCATTGGCATCTGGCCTGGGTATGAAGGCATTACGCCTGGTTGTTGCGGTATAGGCCCTGGTTGATATTGCATGGGTCCACCTTGCTGGAAAGGCATCTGGCCTGGCTGAGGAGGTACTTGGCCAGGTTGGGGCGGCATTTGACCTGGTTGAGGGGGCATTTGTCCGGGTTGAGGCGGCATCTGTCCTGGTTGGGGGGGTAATTGCCCTGGATAGGGAGGCATTTGCCTAGAGCCTGGTTGAGGCGGCATCTGCATCTGACCCAACTGCGGAGGCATTTGCATATGCGATGGTGGCGGCATTTGTCCGGGTGGTGGCATTTGTTGACCAGGTCTTGGAGGCATTTGTCCATACTGCGTTTGCTGTTGTTGCTGTGGTGGCTGTGACTGTTGCGTTGGTGGTGGTTGTTGTTGCATCTGATTCTGTTGTGGTTGATACATCGACCCAGGCTGAGATGTTGGGGGCATTTGCTGTGGTGGATACTTTTGCTGCATTTGTTGTTGTGGGGGAAATGGGGAAGCTGTTGGTGGTTTCTGCTGTACATCCTGTGGCTTTGGTGTTTCCGTCGATTGTGGCGGCAAAAATGGGGAAGCCTAAAAAATTGTAGTAGTTAATTGAAATTGATGCTATTATAGTTGTTGTAATATACTGAGCTAAGAAATTATGATTTTTTAAGGCACTTTCTTCATGTTCCTAAAGGAACTGTAAATATGGAAACATTTATAAAGAAGGGTTACTCTCAGAAAAGTTCACTTGTGGCAAACTATTGATGGAATTCTTCATCATAGTTATGGGCGGCTGAAGAATGTTTAACCACGCGTTATCATCACCAGGTCACGTATAGAAAACGGAGTGAGTATAAAATGGGATCATTCTTATCAAAACAATTGAACTAAATTCTTTCGCAATGGGCCGTACTTGTGTATACAGCTTTCGTATAGGCTTATCGGAAGCACAAAAAGTGTTTGTTAAACGAAAAGACTCATTGCAAAAGAGATTATAATTGCTTCAAATGTTTAACCAATTATAGTGGATGGAGTTAAAGACAAAAATCTTTGAATAGAGTTCCCTTTGCACTATTCCTATATATTTGAATATTTGAACTATAATTTAAAGTTTTGACTAATATTGTGAAAAGACGAAAAAGTTCTAAAATTCGACAGGAAAGTTAGAAGGTTTTTAGTGTTGAAAAATAATAACTGAGTTCTATACAATTAAACAAGTGGCATAAATTAATACGTTTTAAGAGCAAAACTTTAAGAAGGGCTGTGTCTTTCAAACATTAAATAAGCGCATGATTTAGAATGCCGGTTTGTAACCTTTTTAAATTTGTTATGTGTTATTTTGCCGAATTTTGATCTATCTTCAAATTTTAAAAATTTAAGCACTTGGATCATATCGAACCAGTAGAGGGCAAGTTTAATCACATCCTATAATAAAATGTTTTAAGAATACAGGTTTTCAGTGTCCTGGAATAATAAAATTAATTTAATATCAGGAACTGAGTAAGCCACGACGAACAATATTTAACTTATAAAAAGAACAGTACGAAACATTATAATTTCAGTAATCAGTTTTTGAGCAACATTTGTTCCAGGACATCTCAAAAGACAACTCCCGTGTATACACCAAATGCACCGCACTGATTTCCAAAAGGGAACAGGCCAACGAGAATAAGAATTTTAAGAAATTAAACTGTATCGATAAATTGGCTTACTTGGCAACGAGCAAGTAAAAAAATGATCAGCAGTAAACAACGACACGCATAATGTAACTGATTTCTGTTGAATGCTAGTATTTTTTCCTTCTGTCTACATCAACTGTGTACATTTTGCAATTTGAATAAGCTTACATAAAGCTTTAAGCACTGCTAAAACTCAATATTATTGTTGACCATCAATTCATCATCAATATACATCAACAAAATATTTATTAAACGGTATCGATTGATTCAAAAACTGCATATGCACAGATTCAGAATTTTAAACACAAGAAAAAACTTAACTTCAAAAAAATTGTTATGTTTGAAGATTTAACGTTAACCATTCAAACCTATTCGATAGTGTGTAAGTACAGAGAAAGATAATCATGTAAAATTATTGAAACAGGTGTGGAACAAAAAAAAAAATGATTTTCCTCGAAAGAAATTTTGCCACGTAAGTTTTCCATTGTTGCACAAAACCACATTTAATTCAATTCTTCTTCTTAAGGAAATACTCACAGTTTTTGGTGGAGGCATATGCGGCATTCCTGGCATGCTAGCACTGCCGACTGTCATTTGAGACGGTCCCATTAGGCTTGGATTATTCGTTGCTGGGAAGGTATTATCGGGTTTCTTTGATTGCTCAGTTTGTTGCTGTTGTGGTGGTCTAAATTGTTGTTGTTGTTGCTGCTGCTGCCGACCCATGGAAGGTGGCAACATCGAATTTGGAGTCTGATTTGTTTGCATGTTCTGCGGCTGACCCTGCTGCATCGGGGGAAAGGGTGGACCACCAGCGCTCTGAGGAATTGATGTTGGGGGCATTGGCCCGTTGGGATAGCCCATTAATCCACCCGAAGTATTGCTTTGTATAACATTGTTATTTGGACCAATTGATTGATCAGTACTTGGTCCATTACCCATTGGTGGTGCAGGAACGTTTCCACCTCCACCGGGATAGGCTTTCATGGGGTTGACAGACATTCCACTCATCGAATTAACCAACTGAAAATTCGATATTCTTATTTTCGAGAAATGACTTAACATCTTGCCAACTTACCTGCTGTTGATAGTTTCCATTAAGCATGCCTTGCGATTGAGGTGGCATCGATTGTGGAGCACTCATTGGTGGTGGGGGCTGTTGCTGTTGTAGCGGTGGCTGCTGCAATTGCGGTGGCTGTTGCCATCCCTGAGGTGGTAGTTGTTGCCCATATGGTGAAGGATTCATTCTTTTGTTTCAATATTTCTTATTTGATTTAAGCAGCACATAAAATCACCGAATTCTATCAATACTTTCACCACACACTCTGTATACGATGGCCAACACGTCTTATCGATGATGTTGTCACACAAAACGAACACTTAAACTAATTATTTTGTGTAATGTTAGAGAATGTGAGCAATTCGTTGAAGACGTTCAGGATGAATCCCTTAGTTAGATTGCGAATTAGCCATACACTTAATGCAGCTTTTGGTGCTTTAAAAATATAATTGAATGAAATATCCACGTCAGAGCACTATTTTGCAGCCGAGAATTATATTCCAACTTGTTCTGTTCGAAAGTGTCGAGTGTCGAATGAACGAAAGTGATCTGTCATTTTGTGCCACGTAAAACTGCTAGAACTTAACGAACTGTCATTGCATATTTTGACATATTTCGCATGATTCAGTGACTTAAATTTAAAATTGTGTACTCATATATCTGAATTCACAATACTGCGTTGAAAATTTTTGATTTTCGAAGAAAATTAAGTAGTTTTATAAGCGACCAATTTTGTGCAAAACTGACAAGAAGCTTTCTTTTAAAGGAGAAAATCAAAAAAATTATTACTATATCTGATGATGTATGTGTGAGCTAACCCCAGAATGATATGAAAAAGATTTCTTTAATAATAATCTTCAGGGTAATTTGCTTTAATTCTTAATTACTTTGTCATCTTATATGGTCTTTATTTAAGTGTTGTTTACTAAAATGTTAGTGTATTCAATATATGAAACGATTAGTGTTAGACTGCTTTCAGCACGTTTGTTTACCAAAGAATAAATAAGCACAAGCATTAAAGGCACCGGCCCATAGAATACGTTACTAGCGTCAGCGTCAGCTATACTTTGACAGAAACATAGAAATACGTGTATCCTTATGGGGAGTGGTCCATAGACCAACGCTGCCGCTCAAGCGACGGATGTAGTAGCTCAACTTTTAACTTTTCTCTCTCCGTCAGCGCTGACAATCGAACATTGTGACATTTCAAGAGAATTTTTTTGAATTTTAAGTTTACATGTTTGAGGTTAGTTCTCGTCGAAGTCACACAGGAAAATAACAAAGGTTTGTATTTGCAAGTTTTAATAACAACAATAAAATTAACTTATTAAAGATATTAACATAGGACGGAAGAAAAAATAGAAAGGAAATCCTAAATTGAGTGGGAACAAAATTTTTTTGCAGGACATAATTAAGGTTTGTAATTGCAAAACTTAAATAAAATACAAAAATTAAATTGTGTTTGAATTATGTTAAGTTAATCCAGTAACTCGTCTGGAGGAATTTTTGCAAAAAAATATATCAAACTGCTCTACACTATATCCGAAACAAATTGAATTTAAGGCTACTGTCAAATGAAATCAGCTGTGCGTTGAGGTATTCATTGTGTCACCCTCTTCCGTCACGTTCTTCAACTTCAACGGATATTTTGCCGCTACGCAAGTAACGTATTCTATGTGCCGGAGCCTTAAGTCGCTTTTTATTATATATTTTGCATAGTCCTTATTCTGACATCAAAGTCCGCACGGTGTATACATCTTATGTTACGATGTTATTAATCTATGTCAACAAAAACGAACGTTTCGTTTTGCGTTAATTTGCCTAAGGTACAGAATATCTTATTGCATGGACATTTCATACATCAAATCAGAGATGAAAATATTTACTGCAATCGACGTAAAACATAAATAATTTTTAACGGACCAAAATACCTCTCTTTTAATTTCAGATTTGGGCCTGACTCCTATATTTACACAAGTTCTTATCGCCGCACCCAACTGCAAGAATAGTTCCATCAATCCCTTATACTTGAAACGCACCCATTTTTGATATGTCAAAATTTTTATGTCATGAAAAATATATATTTCAAATTGTCATACGAGCATATTTGATAGCTGGGTGAGAGTGCTGGTAAAAAGTGCAGCGATCGGCTATAACCAAATTACTAAGTTTCCGAACAATTATTTTAATTTTTTTTTCAAATCCACTTTAATCACCCAATATCAAGCATCATTAAGTATATAACGCCAATATGTCTGCAAACGATCAAAAGGATAACCCTGCTAAAAACGACACTGATCTCAATGATCTCCTAGATGGTAAGTGCCTGACCAAATTTAGTTTAAATGCATATCTTATTATGTAACATTGTAGATGCGTTAAAAGACTTCGCAACATCAGAACAGACAGCACAATCATCAAATGCAGACACAACACCCGCTGACATTGATGACCAAAATGCCTTTTTAATGTAATCTCCATTGTCTGCATGTTATCAAAATCATTTTGTTTTGTCTGATGAAATGTCTCATGATTTCACTGAATAATTGTTGCGTTGTTGGCGTATTTATCTTGCAGGGAACAAGCCAAAATGTTCAGGGAACAAATGAGTGCCTTAGTTGGGCAGCCGGGTGAGGGTGAAGAACAACTAACTGAACAAATAATGGCTGGTTTTAAGAAAATGGCTGAGGCAACCGCGATTGCCATTCAAGGTGAAAGTACAGCCAGTGATGATGAAGTTAAAAAATACTCCGATAGTATCTCGGAGGCCTTAAAGGTATAGTATGGTTTCTTCTACTGCTGGAAAAATGATTATATGTATATTTTCTGAAAAGGGTATGCATGAAGCATCAGACACTTTGCAGGGTGGGATATCCGAAGCTGACGTTGCCAAATTGTTTTCGGGACTTAGTATGGGAGAGGTATGTTAATATACTTAATGTTTTGAACAGCTCGTTGATTTGCACTATACTTGAGAAGGATAGGAAGGAAGATAAGTTTGATGACGCAATATAGTTTGACAGTGTTAGCTTCGCTACAAATCATCACATGTTGGGCAAGTTTTATAAGGTGTGAAAAATGACAAAAACCATTAGTTCGGTTTGCGACAGAGTACTAGTTTAAGTCATGACTTTGACACATTGCTATATGGAAAGGTCACGTCTTTTATGCCATTGATTAGTATAACTCGAGAAAGATCTAAATCAACATGTACTACGCAACAGAGAACAACTGACTTAAAACCATGCAATCAATATATATTTTTTATGATTTAAAAGTAGAAGCTAAAACTTAAATCGTTCGTTTGCAGGGCGAGGAAGGTGATGATAATCCCTTCCTTCCATTCATGGAAGGCATGATGCAAAGTCTTCTTTCGCCCGATATTTTGCTACCGGGCATCAAAGATTTATTGGATAAATATCCGAAATATCTTGAGGAAAATGGTGATAAACTGGCGCCTGCTGATAAAGAAAGGTAAACAATTTCGCATCCCTTCCTCATTCAAAATAACTAACATTTTTACATTTTTGCCGGGTGTAGGTACGAGAAGCAGCTTGATCTTTATAAGGTTATCTGCAATCGCCTTGAGTCACAGAAGCCAGACGCTACACCCAAAGAAAAGCGCGAAAGCTACAAACTTGTGATGGAAGATATGCGAAAATTGCAAGAATTCGGGCAACCACCCGAGGAGATTGTGGGAGAGATGACAGATCTATCGGGAATAGAAACTGCAGCTGCACAACCACCATCTGCTAACCCTCAGTGTCCCATGATGTAGTAGGATAAGAAGCGCTTAACGAAACATGTTAATTTTTATGTTGAGTAATTATTTTTATTGTCGCAGAAAGTTGGAGGTTTTAGTTTAAATTATATTAAACACCGGTGAATGAAAATATAAACGGCTTTGTTTAAATTCCTTGTCTGGAACAAATGAACAGCTGCGAGGGTACAAACTTCAAACCTTATCACCACTGATCCAAACATACGTCACTGAGGAGATTTATCAAGCAATACACAGGTCAACTTGTAACAGCTCATGCTCAGCACAGCTTATGCCCCAAAATAACCGTTGTCAATAAAACCGAACACTTCCTATATGGTTTTGTTCTTTTCCAAAAGAGACGTGTAAATTAAAAAAGGAGCGGTTTGCTTTTTTGTTAAAATGTTTATTGTCTTACCAAGTTACAAAATACTTGTCTACAAAAAGAATCTTCGTCTCGACTCCATGGCGTGTCGTTTGTTTGTTATTATCCACGCGTAGTCACCAGTTTTGCTGTCGAATGTACCCTCCTGGAGTGATCGCAGTTTCAGAGTAAACCTTGGTCCCAACTCACGAAGTTTTACTTTCTTGCCTTCCTTGTTGAATTCATATCGATGATGCCTAAAGAAAATGAAATCACGTTGGTTATGGAACGTTGCAGCACGACGACCTCTGAACTCTGGATCATGGTGGAAGAGCGCCCCTAACATCCGTCCGACCGTCAAACCCAAGCGAGTGGTAAAATTTGTCAGAATCACCTCCGGTCGGTGTTTGGTGATTTCCTTATGATCGCGACGCATGTGTTCGGTTATCTTAACATTGCTGAGTTTAAAGTGCGCTGTTGGTCCGTTGGGCAAATGAATGACCAGCAAACCATTTGGTTTCCTTCGATTTTCATTGATGATCACCACATCGGTGAAGTTCTCACGAATAGCACTTTGAACGATCTTCTTTACTGAAGACTTATTGCGGATTTTGACGAGGGCATTCACAAATATTCTCGCCAGTTCCAGACCAAATTTTCTGGTCAACGTGACGGGATTATCAGCAAATGTGATTAAGATTTTCGGCTCGTAGGTTCCTTCGAAGTATGAACTGAAGTCATCTGTTTCAAGCTCTTTTCGCAATTCCTCATTGTCTGAGTCTTCAATGTTGGTAACAGCTGTTTGATCTTCTTCGCGCAGACTCTCTATTGTATGACCAGGATTTGCTGGAACACCTTCCTTTCTTCGTTTTCTACGTGCAGCTTTTTGCTTCTTTTTTTTCTCTTGCTGCATTTTTTTGAAAAGTGCATTCCTCTTTTGTTTATTGCGAATCAAGCTAAGAGGATTTATAACTGGCATTCGAACTTCATCGGGGTCTTCTTCATCTTCGCCATCGTCTTCGTTGTCGTCTTCGGCATCGTCACCGGATTCCGCTTTACTGTGCTCATTGTCGGAATTGTTCTCATTATCATCCTCGGTTTCTTTAGTGGATTTCAACTGCGAGCTAGTTGTAGGTTCTTCATCAAAACTAGAGTCACTATCCGAATCCATTTTATATTAGAACTTTAATATAATAAAGTATTCGGCACTTAACACACGTGTTTACGTTTCTCGTATGAGCAAGAATGACAGAAACTTGGCGTTTGCACATGTAGCAAAAACCGACAAATTGAAGAAATTAAAATGAAATCATTCAGTGAGGCATAAATATATACACATATGTTTTGATTGATAATGCAATGTAACATGTTCCTATACATTATTTGAACGGTTTAGTGCCTTGATTTATATACTGTGGAAAAATATATTAAATAATAAACAAATTATTCCTTTTTCTTATCAGAATGCTTACAGGTTCCAAAAATTTCAGTTGTAATTGCATATTTTTTTCTGATTTGACTCTCAAATGATTCTTTTTAATTACTTTTTAAGCCAAATGTTTTGATAAATACATAATTTACAATATTCATAACATATTTTAAGAAATGGAATATATTTAAAATTTATTGACAGCATAAAGTTTCTATGCTATATTCCGCTACTGGTATGAGTGGCGCTGCTTACATTATCTATACACAAACCTCTGTCAAAATTTGAGTTTACCCCATAAACCGCGACTACTCACATTATAGAAAAAAAATAAAAAAAACATGGCGTGCAATTATTTTCGGGAGCGTACTGATAAAATAGTTTCTTATTAGTATTATGCGCTATTGTTGAATAATTTGAAAATAAAATTATAATATTAATTCCAATCTTTCCATTCGCAAAACTCCAATATGTTTTTTGTAGTTTTTCGTGCTCTTAATGCGTAGTGGAAAGGACTCAAGCAAACGTTTCGTGCTCACAAAATGTCAACATTGGATTTGCCGCGTTAAAAAAATAATTTAGTCAACTGCTTAGTGATAATCGTAGACTGTAGCACATATTTTAAACCTGAAATATACAAACGTAGTATATTTTTCTCATAACAAACGTAATATCGAGGAGAAAATTGCGCCTCGTACGCTTACTGAAAGCCGCAAACCTTGTTTTAGTGAAGGTGTCAAGTTGTGTATAGTTTACTCGAATTGCAGTAGTTGGACTTCTTGATAAAGATGTCAAGTATGAAGCAAGATTTTGATGTTGAACTGTTTGAATCGAAGTTGGAGAATTTAAAGGATACACAAGATGGTATACAACAGATGTCTTCATGGTGTCTACAGCAGAAGGCACATCACAAAAAGATTGTCGCCAGTTGGTTGAATGTTTTTAAAAAAGGTATATATTGATTGCACTTAATGTCGGATAGTATATATATTCTTGTCGTTTGTTTTTCTTCATTTTAGTGCGCGTGGAACATCGACTTGTTTTGTTTTACTTAGCTAATGACGTTATACAGTACAGTAAACGGAAGCGATATGAGTTTGTAGAGAGTTGGGCTACAGCTCTACAGCGTGCCACAACAATGGTCAGGTAAGGAAGATATTATTTGTAGTATGAACATGTGTGCATGTCAAGTGCAGATGCTTCACTTGGTATGTAGGTAGAAGTTGCGAATAATTTTTTAGGCCGATTAATACCGGTTCCCATGCCCACGGTTCAAACATTTTATATCTTTAAAACTAAAAACTGAAAGCATTGTTAAGGATGATGGTGATTTAGTAGATGTTACAATCCTTAGCGGTCAAGTTTAATTGACGACTGGAATCATCTAACTTCATGTTTTTTTAAAAATTCTGACAAAGCACTCCTCAGTTTCTGAACAAAGTGTAGTCGAAAAAAAGTACCCGAACGGATCAATATTGTCTTAACTGTTTCAAAGCGATAATTAAATTTACTTTTCGACTTTCGACGACTCAAAATTTAGAGTTCAAAGCGTCGTTTGAATTTTCTTTAACTAGTGCTTCGATCAGTAACAAAATTAATAGGACTACAGCCCCTTATTCAATAATTTTAATTGTTTTCCAGAGATGACAAAGTTCGAGGTAAAATATTTCGAATATTTAAAATATGGGAACAAAGAGGCATCTACAGCGAGGAATATCTTAGTGACCTGAGTGGTCTGTTAAAAATGAATCCTTCGAAAAAATCTCAAGCCAACAGCAGTGCAGATACGAACTCTGACGAATTTCAGGTAAGATTCGTATACTTAATACTATTAAAAAACGGACAGCATGCCTTTATTTATCTTTGCAGAGTTCAACATTAATCTCAAATATACGAGATTGCGTCGCACTGTCGGCTGTAACTGACAAAAGTTTTAAAAATTTGCCCAAGGCACCAAGTTGTGATATTGAAAACATTAAGACAGCACTTAAAGGTAAGTAGAAGCTTTGCGATAACTTAGATCAATTTCCAACAAATTGTTTTTTATTCGGGTGACAGATAAAAGTCATTCAGACGACGTTGAGAAGGACCTTGACAGATATGTTGCGAACGTTGAGAATCATAGAAAGCATTTGGCAGCTGAAATTCGAAGTCGAAAAGCTGTCGTTGCAAATTTGGACGCCGCCATTGCATTCTACGCCAACCAAAGAGGCGAAGTTAAAGTCGTTGTAAGCGTAAGTATGCCCAGAGAAATTGTGTCAAAAACCTCTCTCGACCTGAGCATTTGTGTTTTGTAGGCATACAAAAATTTTGGTAGTAGAATAAAGCTGGTTAAGAAGAAACTTGATGAGATAACACCCAACCTGCCTAGTCCGCTGCCGTCACCAGATGTTGATGCGCCCTCACCGGAACCAGATTCAGATATAAATTTACCGGATGATCAAAACACAAATATTGTCAGTTAAATATTTTTTTCAATTTCTCTTGCTTTATCGAATATATGTTTCTTCTGTAGAACGTGTTCAAGACTGCTTTCAATGGTTATTCGAGTTACCTGGATGGAAAATTACCCTTTGACATCAATGATTTTAAGAGAGACGACAGTCCATCAAAAAAGTCTTCCTTATCTGCAAGTAAGTATTCTTAATTAGTGTGGCTACCACATCCCACTTGTATAATTTAAACGCTGAAAGAATGTCCTCATTAGCAAAACTGGGACAGATTTATCTTGTTGAAAGCGTTTTTTTTTTTTTTTTTTTTTTTTCAAAGGGCGGAATTGTAATTTGATCTTTGCATGTCACCAAAGTTCAGTAATCTAGTCTTATGGTATACTTCATCTTAAGGTCAATCATCAATCTCTCTCATATACACCGAGGTTGGCTGCTCTGCTCCTATGGCCCTTATTCAAATCACTTTAAGTACAAATTTTCTATCCATTCATTGCATTCGAATACTTTTTCTAGGTTCATACTGATTTACGGCTTATACCGCTCATTGTTTAAAGACTGAGTGCACTTATCCGCTGTCAACGTTTTTATATTAGTGTAGATCATAGCTATGACAAGCATTACGTTAAATAAGCCAAAAATAATTTTTCTTAAAATTTTTAATTTCCTGTATCCAAGGTAAGAGCGGTTTAAATTAGATGTTCTAAGTTGGTGCTGAGATAGACAAAGCTCTTAAAGGACATACAATTTTTGTTCACGATATTCTTCAGAAATCTCCTCTACCCTTAGTCTCAACTCCCCAATCTCACTAGAAGAATGGAATTTTTTTTAAGTTTAGGAAGCTAAGTTGATCTTTTTGAAAAGAGTATCTATTGTCTCCCTTTTCTCAGAATGTTTATTAATTCATACAATTTTTCAATCCATTTCAGGTCAACGCATCGAAGTAATAGCAAGTCGATCAGATGCAGATTCACTTAACGACAGCTTCAATGACCCAAATTTCTACAAGCCAGAGCCATTGAATCCAATGGGCGCTATAAATCCGTATTCGGCAAGTAGTATATCGTTGCCTTTACCCCCAGTACAATCGGAATATTCTTCCCTCGCGAGGTCGACTACTACGAACTATACAGCACCGTCCCTACAGTACGGTGGTCACACGTCGAATCGGTACAACCCAATGGTGCCGAATTACGGCAGCGATTCAAGTTATATTTCAAATTCCTCCAACACCAGTTATGACAACAGTATGCCTCTTATGCCGCCACCAATGCCGCCGTCATTAGGCGTACCGGCCTCTGGTTCACAATCTGACGACTTCAATTCGAATTGGGATCTCTGGACTCCATTGGAGACATCATCGTCCTTCAGCTGTATCGATGCCCCTATGTCGCCGGCACACTTTGATCGGGAAGCAAGCATTCTCGATGAAAACGTCCCAGAGTACGACGAGCATGAGAATGATATGGTGCCAATGCAAGATGTTGATCATCGTCAGTTGCATTTGCCAATAGGACCGATTTTAGGTCCAAGTAAGTAGAATCCTCTATGAAGCGAAATTCTTTGATTACATGTGCAACCATTATCTCTTCAGATAAGTCGCGTCAGTTAGACATTGATCACAGAAATTTGATATCCCTGACGGGTTCACCATCCTCACGCGACAACGAGGAAAAATACAAAAGAACCAATAAGACTTGGGTGGCGTCCAAAGATAAGGTATGCCACAAAATACAAAAATTTTATTAAATTTTATTCAAATTTTGTTCTTTTAGGATTTTCGGTCATCGTTGCCTGTAAAACCTCCCACCAAGCCGGTAACTGGAGACGTTGATTACAGAACTTTGCCCGTAATACCGAAAAGCGATTCAACAAGTCCAGTGACATCTGTGCCACCGCCGCCCTTGAAACCGCCACCGTTGTTGACGGGACTGTTTTCCTTTCCACAGGTAACGCAGTCGTTTAAGATCAGGTGATTGATTAGATATTGATATGTTTATTTTCTGTTCACTAAGGTATTTGATGTTGATAAGGGTTCCAATGAAAGTCAGCCCAAGCAAGGTAAACTGCTAAAAACTATGAATTCAAAAATCAAGTGAAAAACTTTTGTTTCAGTTTCAGAATCCAAGAGTGATGAGCCCGGATATGATCCCAGTGACACCGTTGAAAGTATTGACATGGATATGTCTGATGAAGACCTGGAAGATATATTTAGAGGTTTGGTTAAACCTGTTGTTTCCTCTTATAGCATTTCCCTGAAACAAAATCTTTTACCAAAATTTTATCTCATCTGAAAAAATTCGTTCAATCCGCGAATAATTATTTTAATTAGAAGTATGCATATAAATATGCATCGAATTCTGTTGGGAGGGTATGACGTATGCGACAAAAGTGTATTGCCTCGTTGTGCGGTGTATTTCTTAACAGACGAAAACAAATGCTTAAATGTATAGAACAAATTTTTTCTTGCCAAAGCCACTCAAAGAAAAGAGTTTATACTTTTTTTTTTACCTAAGATACGTAGTGACCGCGAAGGGAATATATGCATACATACTCTTGATGGCAAGGGCGATCGTAGTGCAGATCAACTGAGAGTATATGCCTTGTTTAGAAAATATCTATGGTTTCAAATCTGTTTCTTTTGTTTCAAATTGTAGAGAAGCTTATAATACTATCTGAATGTCTGACATCAAAGAACGTTCTATCTTTTACCCCATCCTAAATGACATTTTCAAATTGAAGTTCAGTCGATAAAATCTAAGATGCAACAATAAGTTTTCAAACAGCAGGAATTATTTATAATTAATTGCGATTATGGTTTATAGAAAGCAGATGAAAACCGATTGAATTTAACGAATCAAATTCTGCATCATAACGAAGTCGCGTAACAAACCAACGGCCTTTTGGAGGACAAATTGTTTGCCTAAGCAAAAATTATAACTTCAATGGCATGTTGCCTAAGAACTTTTAAAAGCATTTAAATGATCATTTTACAGGTCGTTTTACATTACTCACTTTTTATTTGTGTAAATTTTATGCAAAAAACTGAAGCGGTTTACCTTTTTGCTGAAAAAAGATAAATGCCCACACATTTAATCGATGAAGTGCGTTTTCATGACAAATGTACCTTCTAAAAGTGCTAAGTGTTAAATAAATTATTTTTACTGTGTGTTACGACGGTGAGCTTTCCTTTTTTCGAAATATCTTAAATTAAAGATTTTTAATTGTTACGTACGTGAATTTTTGAATTTGTATGCAGGATTATTTACATTTTTTTGAGAGCTTGAATTGATATCTATTGAAGTGCAAAAAGTTTGCCAGATATTGGACAAAACTGCCGGCCTCTCCAGATAGCGGTGTGCACCCTCGATTGCATCATAAACGAAGGAAGAGATAACTTAGCTCAGTATAAAAGAAACGTTGACTGAGCCTTAAATCTTCATAAACCTTTTCTAAATTAATGCTATCAGTTGTAAAAATGCATTGCAAAACAACTTTCATCTCGTGAAGACTTAATCTAACATTACTACTGCTACTATGATAAATCATGGTTTAAGGAATAACATATTTTTCTGCCAGTTATGAAGCAAATCCACATAACCGACAAATCAAGGCGGTGCTGTTGCAAGGTAAGGTAGCTTAGGAAAAAGTTCCCATGCCTACCATAGTACTCGCACAGATAGTAAAGGAAACGCAAGATAAAGAAAATTCCAGAAATGAAATAATTGGCATTTCCAAAATTAGAAAATTTTCATCACCTGTTTAAAACCGAACCGAACCGTGGAGTATAGACGAATAAGCAGGACGGATTCCTGTCTGCAGTACCGGTGAAATGAGGAGGCGCATCCGCCATTTGGAAGTTAAGAAAGTCAGTGAGAAATAGTTTCCTCAGCTAATTGGCTGCCAATAAACCCTCAAACTACAACCAGATTCGAAAAGACTAACGAATCTCTGGGAAACTCCGTTTGAGGACCGAGAATGATCGATTGATTTTTAATTTTGCTCATCCCTGCATCTGTTTTTTAACTTATACGGGAACGTATAATGGATACTTATAATAAGCTATGGCTAAAACCAGATCCAAATGCAATGAACTAACTGAGCAAATGTAACCAACTAATAATAAATCCTGAATACCAGAAATAATTTTAATTTGAAAGAACATGTTTATGTTATATGAAACATGTTTTTGGAAATTCTTGGTAATGGAAGAAACCGGAGAACGTGTGGGATGTATTTTTTTCTTTGAATTCTTGGTTAAACTAGATGCTATAAAATTCGATCCAATTTTAAAAGCTATGCTTGTTTACTTATGCTCTTTGTTTGGATGATATAAAGCTTCCCTTTATTTTTAATTCATACCTACCATTGTTGTAGTTAACTGTACGGGTACAAACGACATTTACTAGACGAAACGTATAAAATTATTAAAAATAAATGATTTTATATATTTAACTCGTGTATATTTTTATATATAAAATGTAAGTTTTCATTCCTTTATCTCTTTATGCACAAAAAGTTGATAATGTTTTTATAAATAAATAATTTTAATTTTATTAGAAGTCACGTCAGCGGAAAGTGAGCAGCAGGCACAACAGCCGGAGCAACAGAACAAAGAACAAACTAATAATGGTGATCAAAGTACGGAAGAACACGAAAACCATGTAGCAACGAAAGATGACTACCCGGCACCGGGCACAGACACAGAAACACAACAAAATCTGAGTACACCATCGAAAGCGGTGCCCTATAGAGACAATTTAATACCGGTGGCAAACAATAGACCACCGTTGCTCGATACACCACCGAACAATAGCAACACACCGTGGGAGAGCACGCAATCTACGCAAGGCAATCGTTTTCCATCCGGTTTCGAAGAGCAATCTACCGATGACAATGCCATCCTCAATAACAACAACATGCGAACGACATTAAATCCTTGGAAACAACCGCGTATGCCTTTCCGAATGCCAGCTCCACCGGAGAATCATCAGCAGCCACCACCACCGGGAAGCTATCACCCTACCGAATTTCCGCACCATCAACCGTTTCCAAGATTCCAAAGAAGTCCGTTTCCGCAGTCACCGAGAGGTTTTGGTCCACCACAGAATCATTTTCGTGGTTCACCGCGACCCCCGCGCAATCCATTCTTTAAAGGCCGTGGGGCACGTGGTGGTCCCGGTGGCGTAGGACCAATACCGCGTGGTAATATATTTCGTGGCAAATTTCGAGGAAATCCCTGGCAATAAGAGCTATTCCCCGGAGTCGTACAGAAAGTAGTTTTAAGCGTTCAATTTGACGTTACTATAACTTAATGATTTCAGTTGAAAACACACATAAATGAAGGAATGTCGGAATATTATAAATATTGTAAAACAAAACAAAATGTATTCAAAGAATTTAATAATTTACAAATCTCTCATTTTCACAGAATTACCACACGTTCAGTTTCTATCACAAATTCTAAAAAAGTGGTAATCCAGTCGAAGTCGCAAATTGTTAACATGTCACGAGTAACACCCAGCAATGATTTGCGATTTCGACTACTTGACAGCAATCCACAGACTTTCAATGCGATTAAAAACATAAAGAAAATGAAATATTAAGTATACATAAAAATCAATGTAAGCAATTATGTACATGAAATAAAAAACATGCTTAAAAACAGTTCAATTAATTACCTTGAAAATGCGCAGCACTTGTGGCACAGTACTGTAAAAATCATAGGCAAATTATTAACATGTTTTTTTTTTACTGTAAGTGAAATTATTTCTTGGTTAGCCACAAAAATATAGGGAATTGTTTGAACTCGAAATTGAATGAATTGTTTTAGTGGGGAAAGAGGTAATTTTTCATTTACTTTTTTTTTTTATTTCCATATGAGTGATTAAGTTATATCTGTTTTATAGTTTTTAACTTTCTTGTTTTTGATTTTCTGCAGCTAATATTTCATGTTACATATTATTTTTTGACAGATATTTTGTATTTGTATTGAACACAGTCGGGAATTAGATTTTAATTTTAATTTTCATTAGAATTTGTGTTTCTAAATGCAGGAATTGGGTTTTTTCGCGTACTCTATATAAACATAATAAAGCAGCGAAAACTATCAAAAACCTGCCCCTGTAGGCAAAAATTGATCCGCCTTGTGTGTAACTTTTGTAGTTTTCTGGTGAAAGTTTTAGATACTTCATTTAATACATCTCGATAATTCCAAATTAAAAATACTTTAATGAGTGCTAGAGCAGAGTAAAGTATAATGTAAGAATTGAAAAGAATTTCTTTTTCAAAGCATTATCGAACCGAAGCATACGCGGTAAAAGACCTTAAGACGTATAGTATATTATTTACACACGAACACACTGTTGAGGGCTGTAGATGAATATTTCTTACAATGTTTCTGTTTTCCAAGTGTTTGGACAAATGAATTTTTTTCTTTATACCTAATCGAAAGTTGAACTGTCGTTAAAAAACCAAAACGTGTAGTAAGTTTCATTAATTTCATAGGTATTGTGTCGTTTTAGTACTCACCTCATTGCATTATGTCAGACCAACTTAATCTTATTTGATTGAGCTAAGCTTCTTCATAACCCATTCCTAAAGATTCCCCCGTTTAGTGAAAATCTATACATCAATGTTTATATTTTTGCAGAGAGTCTGCATATTTTCTTTCTAATCATTTTATGTGGTGATATAAAGAGTGGGGTCTGCATTAAGCAATTTTACAAATTCTCGTAGGCCCATGCTAAATAAAAAATGCGAATACCTACTAAATCCTTCGAAAGTCTCATATAAGCAGTTCTGCCAAGTTTGTGTTATGCAACGGCGGGATCTACTATGTGCTCTGGATGAACTGGTGTAGCATTTTTTACATGTCTGCATAACGAAACGTTTCGTTTTCATTTATTTTTTTTTTAAATCGATCCATCATAGATTTGAGCATGTGTATTCATCTATATTTTGATAAATTCCACTCCTCCTTAATTGTAAATTTCAGTTGTATGGCGTCGAGTCTGTTATTTAATATAATAAGACAATTTATGGGTAAAGTAAAACGGATTAATTTTTGGAATAAATTTAGAATTGACTGGGTCCGGTTTGTGGTTTATTTGACCACGTAAAGACAAATTCCGTAGGTTGAATGCCTCTTTCCTCTTTTTATGGATTTGGTTTTGGCTCTTGTTTATGGTATCTACAGGATTGATAAACAATTAAAGTGTATCAAACGGCTTTCTGTAAGGGACATTCAATGATCTCAAACATACATAGTACGTATAATTTTTTCCATACGTCCTTCCACCTAAGTTAAGCGGGATCTTTTCCCACTTTTGTGCACTATCTATATTAAGGACATCCTTTACTGTGTCGGCATAGTTACTCAGTCTCTCTTAATAGCTCGTATTGCTTGTTCTTGTTTTTGTTAATTGATTTTATTTTTTGGCTTTCAATGAATATATTTTTGTTCGGCAAAATATGCCCAAATAAAATGCAAGTTGACTGCGCACGTTTATTCGTATTGTGTTTTTCTTACTGAAACACTTTCAAACATTAACTTTAGTTATCTTCCTCGCTATAATTGACTGCAAATATGTTTTAGATTAAGGTTTTTTTGTAAGTTTTGTTTTTAAAACAATTATTGTAAATATTTAAATTTAAATATAATTTTTTTTAAGTTAATTGTTTCATGCATAAAAAATTGTAAGGAAGTTATTACGGAATGTAAATGTGTAAGAGACATTAAATGTTAAATTGTAAAACTTAAACGATATTAGATTTTGAAGCAAACATGGTCTCAATTCATTTTTCAACACATAGTTAATGGATTGATTAAAAATGCTCTGCTTTTAAGGGGTCAAATTGTTCCAGTTGTGTCTGTTTGTAACATAGCCGTTAGATATTATGATTTGCCCATTTCTCTTATTCAAGGTCCGCATTCAACTTATAAAACTCTTTTAATGCATATATGTATATAAAAATTAAAGGTTTTTTTGTAAAAAAAAGAACCATTTTTCGGTTAAAATATAGTGTTAATGTGCGTATGCTCCGATGTAAGCATCGATTTTAGTACTTATTTAACCCTCCCTATGACTTGATTCTTTTTAAATCTGAAACAAAATTAAACTTTGATGGATCGGCTCAAGTTTACCTCTTTCTTGGTCCGATGTCCTTAATAAATATTATTACATTTTCATCTTTTTATATTTTAAATTTGTCTTTTCTTTGAGCGTCTATATGCGGAATGGAAGCGAAAAGAAACTAAAAATGAATGTTTTTAAATAAAACGAATAGCTTCAAGTGTTATAATCAAAATGCAACTCTTATATTCAACTTTCTCTTATGTTCAAGTGAAACGGATATTACTTTTCTGATTGGCGAAAAGAAATAAATTCATTAAGAACATCGAAAAAATTAATTAGTGTTGTTGGCTATTTTATTTAGGGACAAAGGAGTTTAAAATTAACAACTTTCGTCAGAAGGAACTACATTATGTGGTGAAAGAAAAACCCAGGAGCATTGGGCACTTTGATCATCATCACATTTCCCTATCTCAAAAGGAAGAAATAAGTTACGCCTGCTTGGTCACACATCATTAGAATTATTTATTATTCCTTTGAAAAGTATGTCTATACTTATATATAATTGAAATTTCAATATTACTATGCAAAATTTATTAAAACGTTTATGAGTGAAACAATCTTTTGTACAATGTTTCACTAACATTCATCGCGTAACCTGGATTAATGAATACACTTATTGGTTAGTCGATCAAGTATGGCTTTGCATTGAGTACGTGATAGATTCATATTAACAGGTAAAGGGTATAATTTAAAAACATGATTTTTTATTTAAAATCCAACAACAATTAGGTCATTCAATTAGTCAGTATATTTAATTTGCGTTCCCTAGCTGAAACCAAAATTCACACTTTTCTAATTTAAAGAAAATATTTTATTATTTTCAATTCTCAATTGAAAGAGGTATATCAATCAATTTTCTCTTTGATATACCCCTTTCAAAAAATATTCTTATCAATTTTTTCTTTTTGATTCTCATTCTGTTTATGTTTCCATAATTCGCTTAAACAATAAAAACAAGAATTCACGAGTGTTTTAGGTCTAATTTTTAAATGTACAATCCAAAAAACTATACACGACTGTTTAAAAAGTAAAGAACTGCAACACATATATAACAAATAGTTCTTTCCCATATTGGAACCGAGTATCATTGAATAAAACAGTAAATAAATATACAGTAATGTTTAATAAAAAATCGCATTGAAAGTCATATGTAAGATATTGTAAATACCAATGTAAGGACTTGTAAATAGTAATAATTTTATTCAGCTTATAGCTGATGCAACTAAATCGATTGTAACAATTGATGCTTTTTACATGAGAACCAAATTTGTACATATTTCATATTTTTAAATACAAACAAAATCTTTTAGGGATATATTTACTATAAGTCATTGTGTTTGCAAGAATAATTAATAGAGCTTACTTAAGTCATAGTCTTAAGATATTAGGATTATTGTTACAAATTTAAAATTAAGAAATGTATGATGTACATTGTTCAAATAAAATCAAAATCAAACGTTTAAAAATTTGTGTTTGTTATTTGTTGGCTCGCGGGCAATACTTTTTTTAAAACGTGTTTTTATCCAAGAAGTCAGTTTCATCAAGTTGTCTTGTATCCCCTTACCTGATCGATAAATGTCCTCTCTGGATACTATGGTATATCTTCCAGCATTAAACCAAAGAGAAAAGTGACTACACTGACTGACTACGGCATTCCCTTTGAATATAAATAATTTGTCTATCAAATTGGGATTCTAAAGCAAAAGTAATGGGTCAAGAGTTGAGAAAGAAATCCTGCACTTACAAATGCAAGAAATTTAGTCAAGAATCCACTAATAGATCCATCTGCAAGGCACTCGTTAATGTGCGCATCCTTAATTGCCGCAGTAGAAACAAATATGCACCACCATCACTTAATGTGTATGCGCTGCGTATGAGTGGAATGATTCCTCACACTTTGTAAGTTATATCATTCTTGTACGGTATTAGAAAAATTAAGTAATTTAATTTGTTCATCATTGCTAATGCTCTTTACACTACACAGTGTATATTAATCCTATTTTATCTTCACAACGTAGAGAATTTTCCCCGGGAGTTCCTGAGTTAGTTTTTCGTAAGTCAAATATTATTTTATACTAGCAGGTGGTACATTTTTGTGCTTGTCGATTTGGTAGTTGTATTTAAATTTTAGTTGTTAGTGTTTTCTACTTAAATGTTTGAAACGTATTCAACATTTTCAAGTACTTAAGAAACAATTGTAAAAAAATATGCAAATACAAGACTAGGTCTTGGGCAGGGTTTAGCAATACTTATATGAATCTCTGAAAACTACACACTTCATATTTACTTCTTCTTCCCTGCGTTGTGATTTGCGAAGAATCTGCTGCTGAACCGTTTCATTTAATGCACAGAGTCGGAAAAAAAAATTTTAGTCAGAAGGAAAATTAAAAAGGCCGAGCTTAAATAAAGGGAATCTCTTGGGGCCCTTATTACCCCTGCCGATAGCCAGAATTTAAGGACATAACTTTTCGGGAAATTATTTACATATTCATATACATATTTAACGCATTTTCGTAAAATATTGCGGGGAATCATTTTCTTCTGAAATTAGAAACCTGATGTTGGTTCTGGTTTGTTTGTCTCTGTTTGTTGCGTAGCCGAGTAAGCTTTCTGTATGACGCTACAATTTTACACGGCCTTCCCCATTTCCTTTCTATGTTTAATAATCGCTTATCCTAATACCCATTTCCACATTGATCGGCCACATCTTTCGATCTTTGATTTATCATTTTATTCGATTATAAAAATAATTGTTGGCGCGACAGTCCACAGGGGGATCAGGGCCTAGCTTGCTCATCAACTACTCGTGTCGTGCGCGCTGATGTTCTCTCATGAGAAATTTGACGGCGAAATTTTGAGAAGCTTTCTTAGACAGTTATTACTCTTTGGGTGTTGTCAGCAGCTCGAAAGAGATGGTGCCGTGAAAAATTCGAGGTGTTCACCCGGGAATCGAAGTTAGACCCATCGGTGTGTGAGCGTCGCATTCTACCCACTACGCCATGGCGGCCACATTTTATTCGATTAGTCTTTAGAAATATTATATTCCATTTGGTACATTATTCCCAAGATTCTCGACTATGGGGACTATCGAGATTAAGATTGGGTTGTTAAGTGACCTGCTACCTTAAATTCAAGTTAAAAAATCCACCGCTCATGTGGTTGTTACAGCACTGTTGCATATGTTCAATTTGCATAGCTATTTTGAAAGCTATTCACGATGTTCTTACGTCTTGAACCAAAATTTCAAAGACTCAGAGAATTGGTAAGACTAAATAAAAAAACATATTTTATGAATAATTATTTTTGTTTTATTTAATCATGTGTAATACGTATGTATGCACTTTCATGTATATATATAGATACTTTTGCATAACTTAATATTAATGTATACATAAATTTATTTGTTTTGCCTTTCATTTTTTGTTTGCTTTCAAATAATCACAAAACTGATCTTTTCTTGAAGAATATTCCCAATAGTTCCCTTTTGCGGAGCGAGAACTTTGATAAGAATTTTTGAATCAATAGAAAACAGAATGTGTTTGTCTGGTTGCTTAAATCTCTCCTATATCTTTACAAAAGAAAGCTCTGCTGTGGTTTAGTTTCTTGTTATATGTTTGTTTTTGTGTTTAAATGTTTGTATTCACTATTTCGCAATTATTATATTTAACTATACAAATTTTAGTTTACTTTGTTTTAATCTATTAGAAATCCCAACCAAGATTTGATTTTCTTACATTTACATAACTATTTTTTCATCTGTTTGTGTTTTTGTTTTCAAATATGATTTAACAATTTTTTGTTGTTTCGTTTTGAATGGAAAAATTAGACAAAGAAATATCTTATATATTTTAAAAAATAATTACGATTAAAATAATTAAAACATAATCAATAAAGAAAAGTGGCGAGGGAAAGATTTATTTCGTGAAGGCCATAAAGACGGCCCAAAGAATCTCATTCGCATTTGGCTTAGCAGCCTCCGCTTCGAAATCTAAATCCAAGAGTTCTCTCACTCGTTTCATAGCCACTTCGTAGTCATCATCGTTTAGGGGACCAAATGCATTCTCAAGTACATCGCTTGCATGAGCCAAATATATTAGCGCCAACATCCGTTTATCCATTCTTTGTGGATCATTAACCCATTTGGATAGCACAGCGTCTTGAATCTGCAGGTGTAAACAATATTAAATTAATACATTTTTTTGGGATTGTGTAAGATTAGGTTTACCTTCTTGACAAGTCGGCATTTGATAACATTATCGCTTAGTGGATGCGTGGTCATATCGAAAAGGAGAAAGTTTTGTTTTTCTGTTGTAAGGACACCTTTTTCAACTAGATTTTTAGCCAGTCGTTCGCGGACATTTTTTAGTTGATATCTTAGTTTTAAAGGATTCCATGTTTCACCTGGAAAAAGTAACATAATTGATTGTTACTTCTTATATAATTATTATATCATTGGGTTATTACTTACCACTCAAGTATTCAATCCAGTTTTGAACAGTCTCTGGTGGCTCTGTTTCCTTAATATGCCTTAGGGCTTCGTCCAGGAGAACATCTCCTGTTTGTGTATCGGACTTGAGTATAAGTTTTCTAAAAATTAGAAAACACTGATTAAGCTAACGAAGTGCTTACATAAATGTAGTTTTAACTCAACCTTGAACACAATCCCCTACGTCGCATACCGGCCTTTTCCATCATGACACGACCACGGAGTCCCAATTCGATTAAGATACATCCACGAAGGCCACTAGATATGCAGTCATTCCAAAATGATGTGTATCCCTAAACAAGACAAATAATAATATAATATATTCAGACGCAATATATGTATTTTATACATAGATCCTGAAATTTATTAAGTTTACGTTTTTTGGAAAAAAAAACATCGAATGAGTTAGTTTATAAGCTGGGTGTATTATTTAAACAAATAATAAAAAGGGGTAATAATGCCACAAAATTGCGTTCTTTTATTACTTTTTGAGGCAACTGTATTGGTAATGGCTGTTTGGACTACTTGCAGTGCGTTGTAGCATATTATCTACGTTTTGAAAGGCTATACCGGTTGCACGATATAACTTCGGCCTGAAGATTGAATGTTCCAAAGCCATTGCAGGAATTGAAAACCAAGACAGCAAATAAAAAAGAACCTTAACCAAACTTATTGGTGGAAATGTGAAGTTTTGCTGAATAAGGCCCTGAGTGCAGCAGGTACTACAAAAAATGGAAAAAGGCATCAATAAAGTATACAAGCTCCTTTTATATGAAATGTGATGATAAACGCATATGCCTTACCTGTATAAGATAACGTGTCACTCAATAAGTCCCGGGAAGTATAGGGGGCGCCGCTAAAAAAAATTCATAGTAGAATGTGGTATTTTTGTTAGTGGCGCTCCCTATATGTCCTGGGACTTATTGAGTGATCTGTTACACAAACAAAAGGCACAGTTTAGAAACCATTGCCAACAAACTATAAAACCATTGCCAACAAGCCGACAAAAAGAAAAGGTCTATAATTTTTGCCCATGGTGTTTAGTAGTTGCTTAAACAAATACACATAGACAAAATTCTTTCAACTGGTATTTGAATATTTAAAAACGCATCAGAAAGGTCAATAACATAACCAAACCAATTTGTTTATGACGTGATTTACCATAAGACAAACAGTTGCTACAGTGTGTGTGAGTGTATTGCGACACGTTAAAGAGCAACTTCAAAGATTTGTTCACGTTTGAGAAAAGCAATAACTCATAGATCAACTTGAATGGAAGTATTTTGTTCATTTTATCCATATTTAATGCGTAAGGTTACACTATTCACCCTAAAACTGATATTTTTTCGAAGAGCAAAACCACTTAGTTATCGCTTCGGAAGTAATGTGCCACAATTGGTGCTACAAGTCGATAAAATAGCAAATATGAACAGCCGCGAAGCTAGCTCTTTAGTGAGTCATGCAACATATCAACAATAAACTCTTAGTAACTGTAAGATCATCACAAACAACCCTAACGGCATTAAATTTAGTTCTGCAATTTGAATTAAATACAACGAATCATGTCACTGATAAGTTAACATGTTTTTTTTTTGCTTTTTGCTTGAGAAATCAGGATCTCGATAAAAGCAAAGTACACGACAAAAACGACAACGATAAACAATGAAATGTGTATAGATACGCTTTTATGTATAGTTAAAAGTCACTAATTAATCACATTTTTTCATAACCGAAGAACTTTGCATCAAAGCGATTGAATAAAAATGATGACATCAAAATATCCCCGAGAAATGAATAACAATGCAAAAGCGTAAAATCACAAAAAAGAAAGAAACGACATAAAAAAGTCAGAAAGCAACTTAGGCGTTGATGTTGCTTCCGGGCATTTGTATACCTCTTTATCTTTAAGGCCTAAGAGTAGGACCTCTTCCATTAATGTTAATCGTGTTTCTTTCGAATCACCATCGTCAATGTTGTCCTCTTGGTCCTTATTATTGTCTAGGGAATCCTGATTATCATCTATTGTATTGGCATTAACACCTTCTGCGGATGTATCACGAGCCTTTACCCTTCGTACTAGGCCATCGGTACGATTCATTGTATTAACGAGCGTATACTATATTCAATGATCAATCAATTTAATGTCGCAAACAACTATTTTAGCTGAATAAGAAAAATTTTGCATTTATTTTCTTCTAAATTTCCAAGCAAGTTATTCTTATTTTTAAGTTTTGACGTCCACGAAAAAAGGTGACACGACTTAGCAAAACATGGCCGAACAAATCTCAACAGTGATGCCAGACTAGTTTGTATTTCCATATGATGTTTTGTTTATTTTGTGTTTCTCTTCGCTTTCGTTCCTGGAATATCGTTGATTTTTGTTCGTAGAGCAGAGGTATGTCAAATTAATAAACTAATATTTTTTATTTGTTTATAAAAAAAATAAAATTAAATAAAAGATAATATTTATAGGAACATTTCTTTAAATTACCCCTTTCTAACAGGTCAATAATTTTTAGGACTGCTGTCATAAGAACTCCAACTTACAACAAATATACGTTGGTGAAATCTGAATATTTTTAATCTCCGGCTTACTGACAAAATATCTACATGCTCTTAAGAACTGATTTATGTCTCTCAAAATTATTTTGGTCTTCTTTATGCGGTGTAGAAGATGATGAAAATATGACGCATATTAAGAAAAATATCGCCATACATTGTCTGTAACTGGTATGTATAAACGGTTATAGAGCAGATGATTTGAAGAAAAAATAAGTACATTTTGAAAATACTGCATATATTTGCTTGACGTTTTGTGCATAAAATATTTCCCATTCTTAAATAAATTTAGTCCACTGGATGTTTTGTTCTTAAGCTATTGAAGTCTGCATAGCGAACCCATATTCCCCATTCAGATCGATGACCAAATAGTCTCCTTGTCGAAGTGGAAACCAACCTTACCGGCACAACCATAGAACGAACAATCATATATGACTTTTTAATGTTTAACTAAATTTTTTCTGAAACATAGTTTTCTTTAAGCAAATGTAAGTATGTTTGACTCACTGTTTTTGAAAAAAATACAGATTCAATATAAATAAAAGTACACATTTAATATTTGGAAAAAGTGGAGCAATAAGTTTTCACAAATGAATACAAGTAGCAACACGATTTGGGTTAATAAATTCGTATAAATTTCTTCACAACTATTATTGAAGATAAAATGGGGCCCCAACATCTGACATCCCATCCAATAACCTTTATTATCCAAAAGGACCTAGCTTCTTTCATATTCAAGACAGTAACTAGTAATTTCTATCCTCCTCTCCCTTAATTTCATGCCAAACTTAAGGGATTTAATTTGAACTTGAAAAACCGAAGTGAAACAATGAAAATAGAAAATATTTACGAAGGAGTGTTCTCTCGTTAGCACTTATATTAGTCGACTGTTAAATAGTTTCGGTCCAACGTTACATACAACTCCCAGAGTTTAACTGGCTTAAGTTTCAGAATAATGTAAATAGAAGGGAACACCAAAATAAGCTTGAAGTAAATATTACCAAAATAAAATATAAGCATTTAATAAATCTTAAATATATCTTCTAAATTGCATCCTGAATGATGACCTAAACGGAATAGTTCTCCTTAACTTACATTATTTCGAACTCCTAAAGCAACAGAGCTCCATACCAAAAACAATACTCTACAAGTGTAGTATAGCGTATACTCGATATTTTCGAAATAAGTGGTTATGCTAAGAACTGTTCACTAAACTGGCTGGTACATAAATGAGATCAGCAACTGTGACCCTATTAAAAGACTCCTTGGGTTTTTTCTTAATTAAAACGAAGAAATTGCGCGTTCGTGAGATTTTTTTTTAGCTATGTTTACAAATCCCAAAGGAAATGGTTTTATCAAGTTTTACCAAATATTGTCAAATTTTATGATCATACCAGCATTTTTTTCTGCAATTACAAAATTACGGAAAAAATGAAAAATGTTTATGGTCGCAATTTAAGTTCTTGCTGAAGTTAACGCAGCATCTGCGAAGCCACTGCAAAAGTCGGAGTCAACAAAACAATCAAGGAGACAGATAACAGATATCAGTCTGGTTGGAATCGTCATTCATCTGTCTTAAGGAAATGTGTTAAATTAAGTAAGCGAAAGTGTTTACATGCCAGCTTAAGGTATACAACCAAGTCGTACGTACCTACGTACAAGGTGTCTTTGAGATTTCCATCTGTTTTATAAGTGCAAACAAGTCCATCGAACTTGTGACTATTTTTTAATTATGTGTTTTTGTTGAATTGTCATAAAATAAATCATTCTTGATTAGAGCGAATATTTTAATAAGTCTAAAGTAACGACTTTATTAGAGAAATGAAATGCCTAATGACGTATAGGTGTGTCAATAAAAACTGAGTCTAGTTACCCAAAGATAGAATGGATATTTCTTGTGACTGGTAGTACTGAAAATTACGAGACTAGGATTTAAGAATAACCTTCGCATGCCTCTCCTGAATTCTTCTTCGAAGAAGACAGCATGTTATTAGCTTTTTTCCCACTGTTAAAATGATGATGATCTTCAAAAAAGTGAATAAATGTCAAAATGAAAACAAAAAAAATTAATAACGGGTCATTTTTTTCCAACCCGGCTCATGATGACACAAGGAAAAACATTCCCGCAGTTGGTTTGATGATCGATATATTTTCTGTTTTCGAGCGAGTTATTTCGAGACACGATGATGTCAACTGACCACTCGTATCAGCTTATCTAAAATATCCGGTCTCCGGGAGTAAGCCACGAACGATCTTAACATAGTTTAAAGTGCACAGACGCAACTGACGCCGCAGTAACTTCAACATATTTATAGTTATCGAGAAGTCCTGTATTGCATAAGACAAACGCGTGTTCTGTAGCAAAGAAAAGAGACGTTTTGCAAATATTTAGTGTTTTTGTTTTTGCAACACCAACGCAGAGAAACGTCAAAACAGACCCACCCACTCAAGCTGTTTCAAATCTTTTTGCTGCCTGGTGGCTTTTGATTCTAATATTTTCTTGACTAAAATTTGTGTGACAATATGGAAAACAGGTATGGTTGTATGTTTTTTAATATTTTTAGACAATATAAATGTGAAAGCTTTTTTATGTTGTACGAAAACTTTTTCGCCGCCGCTTTTATCCTATTTTGTTTTTTGAACAACATAAGGTCCTGTAGGCGGGTACACCTATGTGATTGCAGCTCTTGAAATTGGAAACAAGGAAAATCATTGAAAAAGCTTTTTTTAATGCATTTGTAGACTTTTGACATTTGTAGATTTTGAAAATGAAAAAAAATATACAACCACATTGCTGCAAGATGCAATTAGAAACTGAACGATCGTTGAGTATGATGCTCTAAAGTGTAACGTCTGTATTTTTGATTTTATTAGGTTTTTTTTATTGAATTCTGTCCATTCTTAACTGGCATGCATAATCCAACTACGGATGGGCAATTTAGATGAAAGTCTAATCCCCTAATGAATACGAGTAATCCCAAATAGAAAAGTACAGAGGAAAGAAACAATTTGGAATGGATGCAAAATTCGGAAGTTTAAGACTACTTTTTGAATATCGTGTCTTTTCGGTGTTTTGGTCTAAAAGGTGTTCTTTTATCTTAGCAAATGAGTATCTACCCAATTTTATTTTTTTTTAAATTTTGTTCGAGGCATTCCTTCCCCTTTCGTCTTATGGGTGTCTGGGATACATCTTGTATACGATCGATAGTAAAATCTACATTGCACACTTACTTCCGAATACGCAGCTCACAAACAATTGTTGTGCATATGTATATACATATAAGTGCAACAGTCCACAAAGGGGAAAGAGTCTAGCTTCTTCACTAACTATTCGTATTGTGCGTGTTCACTTACAATTAGAAGGAACCTACAGTTTTTAGCGTCTTCGAAATTTGAGAAGGTTATTCATAGACATGTACTACATTTTGGGTGTTATAGGCATGTAGTAAGTTGCTCGAGTGCATTGGTATGAGAGGAAACCATTTTCCAGAGCCATTCTTAGCCAGTCAGTGAACAGACTCCGAAGACATATACGATTGCTAACTGTTGTTTGTTGTTTTACCTCTTCGCTTTTTACTCTCCAAAATCTAAGAGGCAGTGGTCGTATATAATATCCATTAGGCAAGCTTAGATTTTCCCTTCCTCTAAAAACGACCGCTTCATTTATATATTTTTATATCTTGTTTGAGAATTCGAAGACTGGACAAATGGTGAAAAATAGTAGAAGGACAAAGAAGTTGCTTGTGTCCTTGTCTCTTTCGTTTTTGATATATAACACGCCGTGGTGCAGTGGGTAAAGTGTGACATTTGCACGCCGAAGGACTAAGGTTCAATTCCTGAACTAAAACACCTGACAACATTCATGCAGTAGTAACTGTCGCTAAAATCGCCGTTGAAATTCCTCCATTCAGGGTAGGCATAAGACTCTCCTGTTTTACTTTTGGACTGTTGCGCCATCCAATATTGCATCTTTTGATCAATCAATGTGAAAAGGCCTTTTCTACGGGTATGCGCTTTAACTGTTCATTTTATAATACGAATAATAATGATAACTTTCAAAGTTGAAAAATCTACAGTCGTGTGCAAATTGGGAGAAACGAAATATTAAATATATTTTACTTTATTTTCAATTAAAATGAGAAAAAAAATGGCACAGATTAATTTTAAAACTTTATATGGCCTCACTTGGATTTTATGAGTGCGATTACTCTTTTTGGTATTGATGAAACAAGTCTTTCGCATGTATTATTAAATTCTTCGTCATGAAACCAAATATCAATAATAGCAAAATCAGCTTAGGTTTGTGGTTCATTCTCTTGTCCTGAGCATTTCTTTGGTAACTGCCCACAGATTCTCAATTGGAGGTCAGATTCTCAATTGGAGGTCAAGGGAGTTGCCAGGCCAATCCAAACCACATCAATTTTGTGGTTTGCAAAATACGGTTTCATTTTTTTATGTGTGACATGGAGTAAGATCCTGTTGGAAAATTGAATTTGATACGGAACGTCTCCTCTGAATGGTCGAATGCAGCATTTGAGTTAAAACTTCTGCGTATTTGTTCATCATACCTTCTATTGGCCTTCAAATATAAAACAGCCCCAAAACATGACTTTAATAATAATTGTTGGCGCTACAGTCCAAAGGGGAACCAGGGCCTAGCTTGCTCATCAACTACTCGTGTTGTGCGCGCTACTGTTCTCTCACGAGTAGAAGGGACCTACAGTTTTTTGGCGACTCCGATCGGCGAGATTTGAGAAGCTTTCTTAAACAATTATTACTCTTTGAGTGTTGTCAGCATCTCGAAAGAGGTGGTGCCGTGAAAAATTCGAAAAATTGGTGTTGAGCTGGGAGTCGAACCTAAACCCTTCGGCGTGTGAGCGTCGCACTCTACCCACTACGCCACGGCGACCACAAAACATGACTTTAGGGGGGTGTTTTTGTCGCTTGAACGATATGGCCGGGTTTAAGTTTTTCTTTCGAACTTTTTCTCACGACACTTACCCGGTATCCTTAAAGTCTCTCGTCTGAGAAAGCAACTTTCTTCCATTTGTCCACTATCCATTCCTTATGTTTATTATCCCAGTTTAGTCGCTTTTCATTTTTTCGGTCAACAGCTGTTTTTCAAAGGTTTCGTTACCTTTCGTGTGGCCGCCGTGGCGTGGTGGGTAGAGTGCGATGCCCATACACCAAAGGGGGTAGGTACGACTGCCGGCTGAACACCTCGAATTTTTCACGACACCACCTCTTTCGAGCTGCTGACAACACTCAAAGAGTAATAACTGTCTAAGAAAACTTCTTAAATTTCGACATTCGGAGTCAGCAAAAAACTGTAGGTCCCTTCTACTCGTGAGAGAACAGTAGCGCGCACAACACGAGTAGTTGATGAGCAAGCTAGGCCCTGGTCCCCCTGTGGACTGTCGCGCCAACAATTATTATTATTATTGTTATTATTATTGTTGCCTTCCAATCAACTTCCAGAAGATGCCTACGGACTGTAGACGCATTTACCTAGACGCCAGCTGTTGTGCATCCCCTTTTCAGGTCAAAATTTGTCTTGCCAGGGTTGATTATACTATTTCTTATCAAAGCCTTATCGTCATGTTTTGTTGCTTTGTGTTTCCGCCTGCAGTGATCTTCTCATTGGATTCAATTGATCCAGCGACCTTGTGTTGAGCAATAATCCTTGAAACTCCAACGTCAGCTGAAATCTCTCGGATGGTTTTCCCAGCTTTTGCATGTAACGTAATGACTTGATTGAGTGATTTATTTTCTTTTGGAATATCCATGATGATGAAATCTTAACAAACAATGTTTGAAATACCTTTAAAAGCAGTAAAAGCAGAATAGCCAAAATAGAGCATATAATCTATAAACTTACCAAAATATTTGGAAAAAGAAACGTACAAACCATAGCCTACTATCAAAAACTTCAAAAAAAATGTTTGTCCCAATTAATACGCACACGACTGTAAGTCATTTCTAAAACATAATCTAATAAGGAAAATAACATTTTTTTAAAAATGTAACGAAAGTGCTTAACCTTGCCAGTTGAAAAGTGTTGTCTTTGAAAAGTAACAGAGTTCTTAGATAAATGTGCACTGTTCAATGTTAAGGAAATCTACTTACTTCACCACGGCGTCACTTCATAAAAACAGATTTTTGTGGAAAGCAGCAATACTAAAGATTGGTATCTAAAAGAAAAGTTGATTCCAGGATTTTAAAAGTCCATGATTGGGAAGCTTGAAAAAAATGAATGCCTTAACTTAATTATTTATTCTTCCTTAAAGTAGCTAAATAAAAACCAAGTAACCTGCATTTTTCTAAACTATATGACAAACATACTACACCCCTTAGCCCTTGAGTATGAAAACAAATATAAACTTTTGCAATAAACACATTACCACGGAGCTATTAAGCTTTGTGCACTGCCATTGAATCAGATCATATTTGAGTCATTCATAATGACCGATAATAACATGAAGTATTAAAAGAACAATTTTGGAAGGCTTTGCACATTCTTAACACAAGCAAAATGCACCCAAAAATGCACAGTTTTCATTTTTTTATCTAAGATACTTGTCTGCAACCGAAAAATGCATTCACATGCCTTTTGGAATCCCCTTATCACAGCAGGTATATAGATGTCCCCAAAAACGAATAACAGTTTTATGCAAATCAAAAAGCATTTCAAACTCGAAAATAAAAACAAGTTTGTGAATACAAAACAAAGTCATCGACGAACATCTTCAAGACTGTACACTCATCCAAATATAAAACAAATGAACTCGATAAATTAATTTGTCAAACACGTTTCTCTTTTTTTTTTTAAATCAATCCTTCCCCAGCATTTCGCCCACCGCCCTTCACCGCACCTCGTATGTACGAGTAGTTATTTATTCCACAGATCCCCATGTAATCTTGAGATAATTACCTTAAAACATTTTCGCTCACTTCTTTGTGCACATGACCGCAGAACGTGTATCCATTATTATTTAATTTAGTAATTCTTCGACTCAGCCTCAAGTCTCAGTTCCGGAGATGAAACTTTATCAGTGGCAGTTGTAGGCATTATATACGATCCATCTGAGAGATCTGTGCTGCTCTGCTTATTTTTTTTACATTTTATCTTTTCGTGACGTGAATCCGAGTTACGCTGTGATTATTTCTGCTTTCAATTAGAACAGTTGTGATTAGATCGGCGACAAGCAAGGTTTAGCGCCTACTAGAGCTCCTCTATTCGAGTCTGTCAAACGCGTTAAAATGACTGAAGACATTCGCCGTGAGGAAATGCAGAGATCGTTGTCGATGCCGGCCAAACCGCTTCACAAGGATGTGGAGGCGCTCAAGCGATCGGAGGAAAAGGAAATTCTTTACGCCGAAGATCAATACAACAGTCATGATTCGGATACATTCTTCGGACAAGATAATAAACTCAGATCGTAAGTCAGACAGAAAAAAAGATGAATAGAAATAATTAAAGGTGGACACTTGTGAATGTGATTTCATTTCGTTGCTTTATACATGAGCGATGAATCAAATGTGTTGAGATCAATTCCTTCGCACGTGTTATATTTTTTTGAGGCAGAAATAGACGGTTGGTGCAAAAGCGACACTGTGCACTTTGAATTAACAGTTGTTTACTAGACCATTTGTCATACATCTGATTGGCTGGCAACTTTCAAGGTGATTAAATTTCCAACTTGAGAAACAAAATTTCTAAAATTGTGTCATTTTTTTTATTTTACGTATAATAATGAAATCGCAGTGAGATGTTGCATTCATTTTCATCGAATCGGTGACTTTTTCGCTACGATGCTTGGTTCGAGAAGCTTAATTCTTCATTATTATGATAATAATAATTGTTGGCGCGACAGTCCACAGGGGGACCAAGGCTTAGCTTCCTCATCCACTTCTAGTGTTGTGCGCGCTACTGTTCTCTCACGAGTAGAAGGGACCTACAGTTTTTTGCCGACTCCGAACGGCGAAATTTGAGAAGTTTTCTTAGACAGTTGCTACTCTTTGAGTGCTGTCAGCAGCTCACTATTCTTTATGAAGTTTTTGTCTGCTTCCTAAGGATGCTTTAACACATATGAATAATGCAACGAGAAAATACTGCAATTAAAACAAAAAACATATTTGTTGAAATTCAAAATACGGCAAAAATTTTCATAGAAATTATGATGGTACCCATTTCGATGGAGAAAGGAAGGGTGAAAAATATGAGCGTTGAAAATTTAAATGGAACACCAAGCTAATAAGACCATATTTCACAGCTTCTTTAAATTTCACTTAAGAAAGGGTTAATCCCTTATCTGTCAGTGTTTCAGACAAGTCTAACTACATACGCAGACTCAACGCGATTGTTTTCTTAAATGACTGACACCTAGAATATTTAAACTTGGAAATTCATGAGCGGACGAGGGGAAGATTCAATACATTTCTTTTTGCACCAAAGAAAACTTACCGTGATTTATTTGTAGGTTATCAATCTGTTATTCTGTTTGCTATGCATTTGTTGGCTGTAAGGTATATTTTCTAATTTAATAATAACAATTGCATGGCGCGACAGTCCACAAGGGACCAAGGTCTAGCTTGCTCATGAACTACTCGTGTTGCTCGCGCTACTGTGCTCTCACGAGCAGAAGGGACCTACAGTTTTTGCCGACTCTGAACGGCGAAGTTGGAGAAGCTTTTTCTTGGACAGTTATTACTCTTTGAGTCTTGTCAGCAGCTCGAAAGATGTAGTCCCGTGACAAATTCGAGGTGTTCAGCCGGAATTCGAACCTAGACCTCCAGCGTGTGAGCGTCGAACTCTACCCGCAATGCCACGGCGGCCACATTTTATAACTTCTTATTTGTAAATATAATAATACCTTTGATCTAAAATAATAACATGTTTGAGTAAAACGATGTGAAGTTAAGTGTGTTAAGTTTTGTTGAACATATCTTTACAATTTAATTTTATACATTACAGGGAACGCTTTTGTCTGAGCATTCTTTTTCGCCAGTAAACTCTACGCAGCTGTTTATTTGAGGTCCATTTTGGCTCAAAGTTTATCATACAGTTGGGTCGTCTATAGGAACTATTCCTATTTACAGCACGGACTATACTTAGTAAATCGTGTTAAATCTTCTACAACACAGGATTCTTTCTTGTGTTGTCTCATTTACCTTCACTTACCAGACTGTTTATAAATTTATTCGATTGCTCTAGTAATCCTATCAATTTTCATTCATTAAACAGTGGACGGCTGTACTTGTGATGTAATGATACTCCCTGCTTCATTTCAAAATTTGCATTATAATGAAGAATTAGTCGGTAAACAGCTTTATATCTATGTTCACACAGTACTCTTATACAAGACAACCAACAGATGTTCAGCTTATAAGAGACATAACGGTCGACAATGTTTTAAATTAGCTTGTAGTTAGCTCGCAATATATTGACCACTCTTAAATGGACTAAAAGGCAAGAGTTTACAAACAAGTAAGTAAACAAGTAAACTCGAAAGTTTATAAATTTAATTTGTAACACTTCCATCACGATTAATTTGCTTGTGTGGAGACATCATTCCCTTTCATTAAATTTTCAAAACCACACAACGACAAATTAAATACTGAAAGTATATACATGCACCCGTCACGTCATTCATTGCAAAAAGATATTGACCCTGAATTCTGAGTGAATCAACAGACATCATGATTTTCATAAATATCAGCAAGGAATTTAGAGATAATTTCCTATCAGACTCTCGGCTATTCAAAAGAGTTTACATCACTCATCTCCTCTTGTTTACTTCTCAAATATTGATTCAGAATCTCCAAACAATTTCAAAACTTCGTAGGCTAGTAATCTTTGACTACTGTTTGCCTATTCCATGTGTGAATGGGTGCAACAAATCTTATTACGACGTACCTTGTAACGGTTTCTGAGGGACGTAGATTTCTTGATTGAATTCAGAAACAATTCATCAAATAAATCACGCTTGATAATTTAATTTAAATATTTGCTTTTTTTGAATTTTAAAGAGACAACATTCAGAAGAAAACATGACAATGAGTCAGTGTTGTGTGGTGCGTGACTTTTTAAGTTTTATTATGATCTCCAAAGATTTTATGACAAAGCACAAAGCAGTTTGCTTTTTGGCGCTCTGATTCTTTTGTAATTGTTAATTATAGACACAATCCTGCAAAGTCATGCGTTTTGCTTCCTCATTAAAAACAAAGTGCTTCAGTAGACGCATAAACACAGTCATAAGCCCCATTGGAAAGCAGTGTATGTTTGTAAATTGTATACATTTATGAAGTAATTTAAAATAAGCTTTGCAATGCCGTCCTTAGACACGACAATCTGTTTATTTGTTCCAATTTATTGTCGTAATAGAAAATAAAAGCTTTTCAAGCACACTATCCTTTAATCAGGCTGGAAACATACTCGTATAAATGTAGTGGTTTAAACTATTTCAGTTTTTAAGAACTTCTTCAGCAGCGGTTCATTTTGACGTGTTTATGAGTCAGAGTAAAAAAAAGTCGACAAATCTCTAGCGAATTTTTGCTCTTCTATATTATATTGGTGTTTTCGAACTGATGCATTTTGAAAAGCCAAAGTAAACAAGGAAATCATGATTTACATCTTTGGCAATTAACATGCAACGGTTTTATCATTTAACAATAAAAAATGCCAATGCATCTTTTACAGTTTTGTCTTTATGCTGGTATACGATGTTTCAAGGAATGAAGGCATAAAGATTAGGAAGGCTTAATGAGAATTCAAACCCAACTCACCAGGAAAAAAGGAGAATAACCCGTCTTCCTTTGGACAGGCACAAACAATTATCCCAAGACAACGTTGTTTAAAAATAATAGTAATAATTGTGTGGCGCGACAGTCCACAGGGGGACCAGGGCCTAGCTTGCTCATCAACTACTCGTGTTTTGCGCGCTACTGTTCTCTCACGAGTAGAAGGGACTTACAATTTTTTGGCGACTCTGAACGGCGAAGTTTGCGAAGCTTTTTCTTGGACACTTATTACTCTTTGAGTGTTGTCAGCAGCTCGAAAAATTCGTGTTGAGCTGGGAAACGAACCTAGACCTTCGACGTGTGAGCGTCGCACTCTACCCAGTACCCCACGGTGGAGATAAAAATAATATTATTCTTAAAAACTGTCTTCTACTAATACACTGATATCAACTGATCGTCGTAGCGAGGTATAGTGAAACACTCGTATGCCGGAGATTTCGGAAACCCTAGACTGAACACATGCAATTTTTCACTGCAGCTTCTTCTTTTAGGCAACCTAAAAAATCGTTTTCGAATATCTTAATTGACTTTTAAAACAAAAATGTAAAACAAAAACGCATTATTCAGTTTTGCACCCTATCAAAAAACTACAGCCTCACAGTCGGGATGACGAAATGCTTTTGTAAGTCATTAAACCATGTCATTTCTGCTGTTTACCTTTTTTATAAGTTTTAAAGTATTGTTATCAGAAAACATTCAACTTATGCAGTTTTCTTTGTGTCCTTTTAGTGATAGATGGATTGGAAGTACGATAGAATTGAACGTTGACATTAAAAGGAATGGTAAGCAACATAAGCTTTAAGAATGTTACTTCAAAGTTAATTATTTATTGTCATCTCTGCCTATGTAGATTTGAATTTAGATCGACACCGCAAACGCCTTGTTCGAGTTGTTGAAAAAAACGGCAGCGAAAATGTTCAGTTTAAAAAAATCCCCGACAAATCCTGGAGATATTGTAAAGATTTTGTAACGACATTGGTGAGTATAGAGTTTAAATGAAGCGGCATGCATTTGATACAAGAGTCAACAATTTTCTAACTTGTAGGAATTAGACACCCAAACTGCAAAATATCAAAAGCCGAAAAATCTTAATACTAAATAAATATTCGACTTTTCCGACAAACAAAGGTTTTAAACAACATTAAATTATAAGTTTTCAACTTAATATTTCTACTTACTACCAACAAGTTATAAAAACATAAAAAAATACATTTAAACGTTATTCATGATTTTTTTTTCAATTCTTTGGAAATGGGTGTCAAATATAGGCACTTAATTTAAATGTTTTGTGCTAATTTGCAAGAATTAGGTTGAGTCCTAAGTACCTATCAAGATAACAATTGTAGCGCAGCAAATGTCTTCGCTCAGATAACACAGAAAAAGGCATTAACTTCATTTGTAAAAAATTAAAATCATTAATCAGTCTAAACGAGATAATTTTGAAATGCAGCCGAAACAAGTAATGTCCCGTTCACTTTTTCAAACAAAAGTTCGATAAAGCCTTTTATTATGGGTTGTATAAACCACAAAATAGGTGTAAGATAAGGACAAGTTGTTCTCAGTCATTCTCTTTCTTGCAAGAAATAAAATATATAAATATGTGTAGACCAGTGAAATCACACACAAAATAAACAAGCGGGGTTAAATGGCTATATGTTGGAAACATTAAGTTATGCGAATATTAAACGTTTTATCAAACGCATCATCAACGTTTTCCTCAGAAAAATCAATTGTATCGCGAGCTGTGTAGCATGTTGTGTCGTGATTGAATTGAATGAAAAAGTTGATAACAATGGTCCTTTAGCAGTCGCCATTTACTGTAACGTTTCAGTCAGCATCGTTTTTGAAGAACCACTGACCAATTACTCCACTAACGAACCTAAGGCCTTGATGCTCTGGCTAATTCTATTGTTTAACTTATAATTTTTATATTTATGAGTTAAAATTAATAAATAAATAAACAAATACTCCACTAACGCATAAAGCGCACCAAACAGTCAGTTTTTGTGAATGTAGCGGTGTTCCAACATACATTTCAGGATTATCAACATTCCAAATAAGTTTTGTTTATTAGTGTACCTATTCAACTTCATCAATAAACAAAATTCGCTAATAAAAATTGGGATTAATGATAATTTTGTTTTTGGGCCAGTTTGCACCATTTGAAAGCTTCCAACCTCGTCCAACCTATTCATATCGAAATGTCAAATCATTTGACAACAGACAAATAGGCCGCCAGTTAAAATAGTGCTGCCAACTTAAATTCCTATATCTTTATACAAAAAAGTCCCTCCATAAGTAAGTATAAGCATATAATAATTTTGTCAAATACCTGGCGTAGCGGATTAGAACGAAAGTTGAATAATAATACAATCAGATAATTTTTTTTTAAACTCCTGACAATATTTCGTTGGGAATGCCGACTTTGGCTACAAGGAAGCCAATTGTGCACTGTTACGGCAGCTTGTCATTAGATCCACAAAAATTTTCGGCATTGTTAGTTTCACAACTTTCGGAATTGAATTCTACGACTCAATGAACACGTGTTAATACTTTACTACGGTGCTGTTCCATCATCTCTGATCACCGAATGCAGTACGTTATCAGAATTCCTAAAATATATTTTATAAAAATCGCAGTAAAAAAATGTTCTTATTTTTTGCAGATCGAACAGGAATGGAAATACACTCTGGGTTTATTTGTGGGCAGCTTCTTTACAAGTTGGTTGATGTTTGCTTGTCTCTGGTACATGGTTGCGTATGCACACGGAGATTTGCTTTTCAACGAGGAGACAGGTGAGCGGCTCGGGGAAGGAAAGGATCCATGCGTGATAGGCGCATCCACTTTTGTGGGAATGCTGCTGCACAGTATTGAAACACAAACCACCGTTGGTTTCGGTGAGAGGTATCCAAGTGAAGAGTGTCCCGAGGGCATGTTCCTCTTCATCCTCCAAATCATCATGTCGATTGGCATTGAAGGAGCGATGGTCAGTATTATTTATGCAAAAACTGCACGACCCACTCGACAGTTGTCTAAGATGCGCTTTAGCGATAAGGCTGTGGTAAGTTTGTTCAGGGTCTGTACCAATTTCACTCTTCTAACTTATTTCTCGTTTTTTCAAGGTATGCTATCGCGATGGAAAACTTTGTTTGATGTTTAGGGTATGCGATCCTAGGCAACAGCAAGTGATTGGAAGCAAAGTTCGTGTCTACGTACTCATAGACAGAGTGTAAGACTAGATTTTCATTATGTATCTTCCGCCTGTTATATTTTCCTTTTTTAGAACTTCTGAGGGAGAGTTGATCAAAACGCACTCAGAGCTGAAAATCGAATGCGATGGAAATTCTCTGATCTTGTGGCCAGAAACAATTTGTCACGTAATTGATAAGGACAGTCCATTCTGTAATTATAATACGGCAAAGGACTTTAACTCTGGCTCGTTCGAGATCTTCGTTTCAATCGTAGGCAGTTCGCCTGCCACTGGGCAGATGACAGAAGAGCGAAGCTCTTATCTGTCAAAAGAGGTCTTCTGGGGTCAACGATTTGTGAATGTGATTATTTACGATCCACGAAATGACCGGTATTTTGTGGATTATGGAAATTTTAACACAACAATTTCAGTAAGTTTAATGTTGCCTTGACGGTGCAAAAATTATATTTAATTTACGTTTCAGGTTGACATGGACAACAAAGCCATCGAAGATGTTAAACAAACTTAGCTTGAGCGCCAAGAACTTTTTAAACTTATTAATATTGTTTATAAAACGCGCGATGTATATTTTTTTGTTAATATGTAATAAAAGTTTCAAATGTTTTTGTTATAATTTTTAAAAAATCAAACTGGTGTCAAAATTATTTCTGACTGAAAGAAAATACGTTGCGTCATCACCATTCTATAAGTAATTTCATGGGATTTCATTGAAAATGCGCAACCTCTTGAAAATATGGTATATTTAAAGGGGTGCAGAATCATCGAAGTTGATTCGTAAAAGATTTTTTTTTATAAGTATATTTAGAGAGATTTGCTAATTCATAAAAAATATTTGTGCATTTTTGTACATCCCTACAGAACATGCATGATGAAATAGTTTTTAAAAAAGTATTTTCTTTTCAAATGTGATGATTGCGATATATTTGGATTTCCTTTTTTCTAAAACGGAAGTTGAAGACAGTTTTAGAAGAAATCCGTCATTAACAAATGGCGTTTAAAAGGCACATGAGCAATAAAATGTATGGAAAACAAACAAAGGGATTTGTAAATATCATGTCGGAGATGCGATGATGGCATGTGATCTTAAAGCAGCTTCTTGGGTCAGAAATGGCTTAAGATGTTATTCGATGTGTTTTACGTAGAATTAATGTCCAGTGGCGAACAAACCAAGTATGTATTAAATGCTTTTTTGAAACGTGGTTCCGTGAAAAAATTGCAATTTGTTCAACTCTAAAATCGAACCTGGGAACTTTCACCTTAGAGTGTCACAATTGGTGACAAGGTAAATTAAACTTGTTAAAAAATCAATACCGAAATTACAAGCGGCCACTTTACTCTTTTACTGAACTCTCATTTATTTCAGGTATTTGTTTAAAAATGATATTGCAAATTCAATTCCTTAGAACACCTTTACAACTCTTTAAGTGAAATTCCTACTTAAATTGGGGAATAAAAGGTTGAGCGACTATATTTTACCATAACAACAAAATTTCTGAACACACTCCAAATTGAATGTGATAACATTCACCTCAATGACATATCTGGCAAGAAGTGTCAAATCTGACCTTCCATTGACATTCAACCGAAAAACCAAGGGTATAATCGGCAGATTCCGATAAATTAGTTTTGGAAGCTGGTCTCTCCTCCAAATTTAAAAGTAGTAACACTTAGTTTCAGAATGGCACTGAATAAGTTGAGCATTGAAAAGCTTGATCTCGCTGGAAAGCGTGTCTTCATGAGGTAAAATTAATTGAAAAAGTACTTAACATTTTGAAATAACAAACCGAATTTTTGAACTACCTCCAGGGTGGACTTTAACGTCCCAATTAAGGAAGGCAAAATTACCAGTAATCAGAGAATCGTTGCTGCTTTGGACAGTGTTAAATATGCCCTTGACAAAGGTGCCAAGTCCGTGGTATGTATACCAACAAAGTTATCTTTGCAAAGTTAAGATTTCATGACTTCGGTTTCTTTTATTATATTTCCAAATTAGGTACTTGCATCTCACTTGGGTCGTCCAGATGGCAACAAAAACTTGAAATACACTCTTGCTCCCGTTGCTGAAGAACTGAAGAGACTCTTGGGTAAGGACGTAACCTTCCTAAATGACTGTGTCGGTGCTGAGGTCGAAGAAAAGTGCAAAGACCCACCACAGGGATCAGTCATTCTATTGGAAAACGTTCGATTTTATGTTGAGGAGGAGGGAAAGGGTGTTGACGCTAATGGAGCTAAGGTGAAAGCTGATCCTGCAAAGGTGAAGGTTTTCCGTGAAAGTCTTCAGAAACTTGGAGATATCTATATCAATGATGCTTTCGGAACTGCCCACCGGGCCCACAGTTCGATGATGGGCGAAGGTTTCTCCCAACGCGCTGCTGGTTTACTTTTGAACAAGGAATTAAAATACTTCTCTCAAGCATTGGATAACCCACCACGTCCATTCCTTGCAATTCTTGGTGGTGCCAAGGTTGCTGATAAAATCCAACTGATTGAAAACTTGCTCGACAAGGTCAACGAAATGATAATCGGCGGGGGCATGGCCTTCACCTTCCTGAAAGTTCTGAATAACATGAAGATCGGAAATTCGCTGTACGACGAAGAGGGCGCCAAGATTGTACAGAATCTTGTTGACAAGGCAAAGAAAAACAACGTCCAATTGCATCTGCCAATTGATTTTGTTTGTGGTGACAAGTTTGCTGAAGATGCAAAGACAACTGAGGCCACAGTCGAATCCGGTATTCCTGACGGATGGATGGGCTTGGATGTAGGACCAAAGACTCGTGAGGCATTCGCCGCACCCATCATGCGATCGAAAATTATTGTCTGGAATGGGTAAACTTAATTGTCTTTTCAATCAAAACTTCCGCTTATATAATATTGTTTTCGGTTTATAGACCTGCAGGTGTGTTTGAATTCGCTAACTTCGCTAACGGTACCAAGGCTCTAATGGATGCCGTCGTTGCTGCTACCGCTGCCGGAACCGTCTCCATCATTGGTGGAGGTGATACAGCTTCAGCATGTGCCAAATGGGGCACAGAATCCAAGGTTTCGCACGTCTCCACCGGAGGTGGTGCATCTTTGGAATTGTTAGAAGGCAAGACTCTGCCCGGTGTTGCCGCTTTAACCGATGCATAAGAAAAATTATCTCACCTAAAGGAATAAGCGGAATTTCTTTGCAAGTTTAAGCATAATGTTATTATTTAGATGTCATTAATGTTATACATTTTTCGATGTTTCTCCATGCTAGTAGAAAACTACACAAAAACATTAAAATAAAACAGAAACTATAAGTAAATAGAAATTATCCTAACAAACATGTTCTGTTGACCACAGCTACAATAAATTCTATAAGCAGATTTGTTGGGTGAACTGCTAACAACAATAATAAGTTTGCTCCGTTTTTCGTTTTAAAGGAAAATTTAAATTAAATTTAAACCTGAAGCAAATTTTACAATTTCACAAGAATCAGCGCTCATCTGAAGATAAAATTGACGTCATGTTAGGAGTAACAGGTATATCGTCTTAGTCATTCTATGAATATGCAAAGGGAGCTTACGCTTCCTATGAAAAATTAATGCGTCACTCGACCTAAAAAGGAACAGGTGAGATAGACAGAGTAATTAATCCACATTTTCACTTTGATTTGATAGCAACTTCAACGTGTTACTAATATTGTGCAAGTTAAATATTTCTACACGAATTAAGCCTTCGAGGTTTTGAGATCACGAATGGTCTGCTCTTTACAGCATGGCGTAGACATTCTTCAGCCCACCAACCTAAACAGGAGATTAAAAGAGCCTGACAAAACATTCAAAAGAAGTTTGATAGAAAGAATGTGCATTTTATTTTTTTGTAAAATTTGAATTCATGGCAGATGATGTTCTTTGTATGTTGTTAACTTTAGATTTTATCCTGGACTCAACGGAGTTCTGTGAAGACATTGCTTTCCGGAGTTGTATATTTAGAAACTCCTTGTCAAATTCACGCGCTTTATTTTGTTCCTCCTCCTTTCTATATCCCTCACGGTAATTTTGCACATAACGTGTACGTTCTTTGTCCCGCCAAGCAGCATTCTCCATCATGTCCTTGAGACGCTTTTCCTTTTCCTCTTTCGTTAGGCGTTCTTTTTGTTTTGATTTTGATGAGGTGTCCTCCCGCTTGTTGGACAATTTCGTGGTATTTGACTTGTTGGGTGATCTCGAGTGGCGACTTCTCTGAGGTGATCGCGATCGATTGCGATCAGTGTTGTTTTTGTTCCTTTCAGGTGAACTACAGTTCCGGCGATCTGCCTTGGGAAAGTTTTGGCGATCCATTCTTTGATCACGTCGATGCATTGGTGATCCACTTCTTCCCCTTCTCATATCCGGTCTATCAGTTGGAGAGCGACTTCTGTTGCGATATGACCTCCTTGAATCCCTTTCATTTCGTGTTTTCCTTTGCACATCTTGACTTGAACTGCTATATGTCTCACTTGATGAACTTCGTCTTTTGCTTTTCTTTCTTGATTTCTTACTCTTCGCTGCTTTATCCAGCTCTTTGGATATGGTTTCGTATTTTGCATCGAGTAGTTTGCTTAAATCCAGACCAGCTAACTGATTGCTTTCCTTATCAAGACTTCCCTTAAGCTTTTTGTACTGCTTCTGTAACAATTCGTCCAAATTTTTGTCACTATCCTCACTGTCATCTGATTTTGATTTCTTGCGTTTTGTTTTTTTCGATTTTTTGCTCTTTTTGCCTTTTTTCGACTTTTCCTTAGTTGTTTTCTCAGTTTTTAGAATTCTGTGCAGTTCCTTTAACTTGACAGGATTCTCGAGAATTTTTCGCCTTGATTCCATTTCTTTTTGTTTTATCATCATAAGTGGATCTTCAAGGATTTTTCTTTGTAGATCTACTTGTTCTGTTGACGTTGCATTGCGATAGGCTCTTATCGAAAAGGGGACACATTCGTGTTCTACATGGTTGGCGGGAACTTTTATTCCAGTTTGTTGCTGTTGTTCTTCTGCCACCAAGGATTCAAATGCCTTATCAATTGGTCTACCCAGGAGGTATTCTTCTCTATTTATCAATTCAGAACTGCCTATTAGGAATTTTATATAATTAAGTTCTCGTTAAATAAATTACAGCTTGAAGTACGACTTACTTTTGTACATCCATTCCAATTTTTTGTCGTCATTTTTAGCCAAGACACCAGAATTCTGACCGATTTTAACAAGTTCTTCTCGATTCTTTTCTTCCATGATCTCCTTGCGGAGGTCATTCATTTTACGGTCCTCAGCATTTTTTGCTTGTTCCGCCTTCCAAACCTTTTCCTGGTTCTTCATTGTATGGGGATGCCATGATTTCTTCAAATTCTGTATAAATGGAATTTTGAGTTAAATTGATCTCGAATTGTGATGCGGTTTTTTTACTAGATCTCCACCACCCATTTTGAACTAAATGTTCTGGAGAAAACAAATAATTTGTTTTAAGGTAAAAGCAAATAAACTAAAATACTTCAGTGCAACTTGAAGTTGACAACCACTTGACAAGTTAAGTGTCAACTGACTGTTTATCATGCGGATATGCACAAACACACAAGGAAACACAACGAAAAGACACAGGATGCAATCAGAATATGAACATTTATTTGTGCTCAAATTAATATGCAATTTAAAATCTGTTTCCTAAATCAATTTTAAAGGAAATAGATACGAAAATATTAAAATAAAAAACAAAACAAGAGGATTTGGCAGCACCAAACTAAAGTAGGAAGTTTTACACAGGGTGCTCTTGTGCTTAATGTACATATGGGTAAAAATATTAAAACAATATTTGGACGTAACAGTTTGTAAGAGGACTACTTCTGCAGCAAGTGATTGTGCGTGTGCGTGCTATTATACTCTTAAGTACAGGGAATCAGAGTTCTTGGGCAAACTCCAAACTGCGAAATACGAGAATCTTTTTAATAGACTACTAATGAACTTTGAGCATCTCGAAAAAAAATCGATGCGTGCGAATTTCACATTTTCCTTTTATTGATTGATTACAAAAGCGTACGAATAGAAAAAATAATTTATTGAAACAAATCAACCGAAAAAACTCCTTATCACAACTTAGTTTCTAAGCATCATAACCTTATCCCATTTATACTTATAATTGTTGGCCTAACTGCTGTAGTCTATTCCTTAACATTTCATTTTCCTCCTTTATTCGCAGGTATTCATTGACAAATGGGTCAGTTTGAAGGAGAATACTCAAAGAGTTTTTAATATCCTCAGTGCAACTCATTTGCTTGCTCCACAAGCTTGAGTTCTGGGTAAATATTTGCCATTTGTTGTATTCGGCATTGAATTTGACCTCAGATTCTAGTTGTGTGAAGCGATCGTTCATCTCGAGACGCAAGTTGTGCAGTTCCTGCATGATATCCACATTTTCATGTTTTGCATTGATAAACTTTTTGAAGCCTTCAGCTGATACACGTTTCAAATTATTAGGGGTACTTTTCTTGTCATCCGGGATTTTAAGGAAACAACCGCCGTCCAAGTCTTTTTGAGAAATATTCAATCCACCCTCCTTTTCGGCAAGATCCTCCGGTGAGACCACATCCTGCTCGGTTTCCTCTTGGATTTTATTCAGCTTCTGATCTGTGTTGCTTCGATCCCGCAATGCAATAAAATTTTCTGATCTTCGGGCTATAAGCGGAAGTGATGGACCTTCAAGTCTAGATGGACTTGGAACATTCTCCTTGCCAGGTGACATTGCATTTAAAAGACTATTACTTAGGCGAGGACTTCCGGTGTGGGTGCCATCATTCGGTGGGTTTAAACTTAATCGAAACTCATCGGGTAAAGTTTTCTTATTAAGCCCATCCCAATCGAAACTCTCCCGCCTGCTATTCACCAACCTACTGGATACTTTTTCATTTCCACGACAAGCTTGAAAATCCAGGAAATCACAAAATGAATCGCGGCGTGCTTTGGACATGAGATCGCCGTTTGCCATAGACTTGCGAGTATCGTGGTGGGTGTCAGCGTGTGTTTGATTCCCAGTACTCGTGAAACTGCTACAATTCTCACCCTCTGTTGGCACAAATGCAATTCTTGTCACAGCGCAGTCGTGGACCTTTTTTGCCGCTAGATAGTTTTTGGTGTTTCGCATATCATAAGAAATAAGTTCTCCTTTGAGGTTCCCGACGCAGAAGTAGTTGCCACATTCGGAGAGTGCAGCTGTTGAAAGTGGATGGCAGTAACGGATCTGTTGAGGCTGTGTCTTTTTGCGAGTATCGAAAACGTTGATAATGCAGTCATAGCCGACACTGAGAAGCACATCGGGCAGTGATGGGCACATGCAGAGGTCCTTGCAAGGAGCCTCATGACAATCTAGAGAATTAAAAATTTTTCTCTTTGATTGAATGTCATAGACGTATACGGATCCTTTGTAAGATGCAATGGAGAGATGGAACCGCTTTGTTGGATGGAAGCGAGCTAGAGTTGAGCTGAACAATAATTGATATTCATCAATATGAAGGTTTCTAATACATGTAAACTTACTTGTTGTCCACGTTGATGGATTGCAATTTGTTCTTTGTTTTTGTACCATAGACATTTATTTGACCATTTTCGAAGACCGATGAAATATATTCGTCGGAGGCATTGTAATCTAAACAAATTACACTATTGCGCGAATTGTCTGAGGGAAAGAAAACATGCAGTTGTACGCTAACTTTACTTCAGTCAAAGTTTGATACAAAACAAACCTGATGGAAATTTATGAGCGAATTCAGAGTTCTTATAATTCAACAACTTAATCTGCCCATTCGACAAACCAAGTGCAACTTCATCGCAACCTTGCTTTGGACATGCAATACAGACTAAGTTGTCAATCTTCAATTTGCGGATTCTTGATATATCGGCCTCTACAGAAATTTAAAAAAATCTTGAACTTAATATTCGAGGAATACAATTCGATTAGTCTTACTCTGATTTATAGTGTTCTTGACACGCAAAAACTCCAGGCCAGACTTCTCGTTCACCTCCAGTAACAGTTGCTTCTGCCCGAAAAACTGAAAATCTGTTTTGTCGTTATTCGCATGCTGATATATGTACTTTGTCTCGAGATCTGGAAATTCCGACAAAATTGTCGAACGTCCTGCCGATACTAAATGCATTTTTGTTTTTAAGTATGTGGACAAAATAAATACAAGACGCCTTCACTTCACACGACCAGAATTAAGTTTTGAATTGAAATTGAAAATTTTGACAACTGTTAAAGGACGGGGGCTCCCTCTGGAGGAAATGAACATCATTGGAATAAGGTTTGTTTCATTTGATATTTACGAAGTTGTTAGCAGACTTAAGGCTCCGGCACATAGAACAATTAACATGCATCAGCGTCAGCAGTACTTTGACAAATAAATCAAAATACATGTGTTCTTATGGGGGGTGACATATAGCTTCAATCAAATCTGCCAAAGAAATTCTGCATTCGGGTAAATGGGTGTAAGCGATAAGAAAACTTGCTGCGGCATATCTAGAACACAAAGACCTAAGTAGAAAATGAATGTTGATATGCACAGGGGCGATAGCAGCGGATGTATTATTATACATCAGGGTGAAGTTTAGAAACCACTTAACATGGGGTTTTGTAGGAATTTATAATAACTTTTGTAAAACAAGAGCGATTGGTTGAATATTGGTTCCGTATATGAACTGACTTTCATTTAGGACTTTTATAAGGAGTTTAAAAAATTAAGTTTTATCGGTTTAAGGTCTTATAAATCATCATCGAAAATGCTCCAATTTGATAAAGTTCTTAAAAGTAGCACAGACAGATCAGCGACTACTCACGTGCAGTCGTTAAAAACCGAAAAAATGCATGCAACCCAAAAAAAGTCATCAGAAAAAGTAAAAATCCAATGGAAAAAAAAATAAATATTAAAAAAAATTAAGAGTCGCTGAATCTCCTAAGTGCGGGAGCAAGTTTAGTCTGTCGCGGGTCGTCGTGGGGTGCAAGTCGTGGGTGTTCGAAGTATTCGTATTTTTTTTCTGCTCCCGAGTACTCGTGTACTCCCAATGTACTGGTTGCTGGTAGCCGTTACCTGTGCCGGGCTTGTGCCCCATTCGAATGCATGTCGCCAGGTACTACTGCACCCTTGGGTTTTTAAATCGTTTTTGTTTTCCAATCCATTTACTCAATAACCATCCATCGATCGATATATCTGTCTAATTTTCGTCTTTAGTTTTTATGTTATATGGTAAGCATGGTTAACGTTGCAGAATCATGCAACGGTTACAAGCATGCGGTTCGGTACATGCTTGCCTTCGTGGACTTCCGATGAAGTCATGCCTCTTCACGAAGCGATTAGGCCTCCATTGCCTTTTGGATTACGGGCGGGTCGGTTCTGTATTAAGATTTCAAGCATTTCATCAATTCGTACAACCAGCGGGCGAGTCGCCTCCAATAGAAGCATTTACTTCTGAACTTTGTATGTTGTTGCATTAACTTGATTTTAGTTTGTTGACGCCTTGAGCTATTCGTGTGAAGTTACCCTGAAGTTACTGAATGGAGCCGGGCATACTGTAGGATACTTCCCATCTTAGTTGTTATTTGAAGGCTCCTCATTAAGCTTGTTAAGCCAGGGTTGTAGGACGCTTTCCTCTTAGATGTAGAGTAGACAACGAACAAATCAATGCTTCACATTGTGATTGCTAACATCCTCTTCGTTTGCAGTAGTCAGAGAGTTTCTCATCAAGCTGGTCAAGCCAGGGTTGAAGAGCGCTTTCCTCTTAAAAGTAGATTAGAAAACGAACGGATGATATGCATCAAATTATGATAGACAACATCCTGTTCGTTTGTAGTGGTCGGAAAGCCCCTCATCAAGCTTGGCAAGCCGGGGTTGCAGGGCGCTTTCTTTAGATTAGAGTAGACAACGAACGGATGGTTGGTATCGCCTTAAGATAGACAACATTCTGTTCGTTCATAGTATTGGGAAGTTTTGTCTTTGAAGTTTGTCCTTCACTTCAGTTCGGGGTTACAGTCACCGAAATTGCTCATAGCCGCAAACAGGATAGAAATAGACAGCGGACTGATGATGTGATCTTCGACTTAAGAAGAACGGTCATCTAGTTCACTTTTGATTAGGTAGCGCGACGTGCTTTTGAACTAAAGATTTCACTCATGGGAGTTCGATAGCACTCGCTGCTTTGTAATAATGTAGTTGGAAGAGGACTCAAATTTCTTTGAGCGCGACCGGCTTCCAAAACTATTAATTTATATTATGGCAGTTCGAAGACGGTCTTCGGTTTTGGGAGATGTAGTTGTAGTCAGAAGGTCTTTCCTACCTATCATATGCCTGGGGACTGAGTCCAGCATCCAGCTTGAGATCCTGCCTCTTGTGTCAGGTGTAGAAATGAATATGTGCAAGCCAGATTCTAGCAGAACGCAAGGAGACAGAGTAAGAAGCGACGAAAGAAGCCAGTAATCCATTCCTATCAATTTTATTATTTTTTTTTTATTACTTTCAAAAAAAATTGAAAAAAATCCGTGATGATAATATACATTAAACTTTAAGCAGAAATATTTTTTCTTATAACCTTCTCAAGGCAGCAAACAGCTGCCTCTGAGTCTAGGTAGGGGACCCCTCAGGACCCGAAAAGGTGTCCTGAGGCTAGGTAGGATTCTGCTCTTTTTGTCTCAGTTTCTTTTCTTTCTTTTCAGAGCGGGCGCGGCGTGATCGGTCATTTGATTAATCACTTAAATGAACCACTTGAAGAATCAATTGAAGAGTCGGGTGGTTAAATAACTTATCGAATTTATCTCAAGGAAATAAATTCGCTTGCATTTTCTACCTGATTCATATGTAGCATTAATTTTCCTTACATTATTTTAAATTAATAATTCTAGCCCTTTACTCTATGATTCTTCCACAACGCTTATAGATTCTGAGTTTTATTTAGTGCTTTAATTTGTATTTCTGCAGGCGGGTTCGAAATCGGTATCGAAATCCCCATCGGAATGGGTGTTGAAAAAACATCGCAACGCAACGCAACGCGCCGGAATATATCCTTTTAAGGGCATAAACTGCATCTAAAGCAGGACATTGAAATTGCAATTCCCAGATTTCACTTGTTTATGCTCTCAATAAGTGAAGAAAATAATTGCAGACAAATGCTACTTCAGACAGTGCTTAAAACTTGGCAAAGTTCTATCTCTTTCTACTTCTAAGCTTTATATTGAAGCAGGTATTTTGTTGTCGTGCGTTCTTTTAGAGTATGGTCTGTTTTCCATTCTACATGCCGAAGTAGAGAATTGCGATATTACGCTGGAATTGTTGTAGCGTTGAGAAGTTGGTAAAATCTCGAAGTCACTCATTAGATGACAACAGTCGAAAATGAATCTCCCCCAAAGTCGCCAAAAATGTTTTGCCATTGACAAGACTCAACATGAAAACTAACGGTCCTTGGTGATGTTTTTTTAATCACTTAAGCAATATACGACTTTGACATTCTATCAGTAGTTTGGAGAATTGTTTGTAAACAAGATTTGTCGAAACTTTTATTTAATTTAAGTCGAAACAATTGAAGTTGGATTTTAAGCTTAAGATTTTTATTTATTTTCTCTGTGTATGTGGCCGCCGTGGCGTAGTGCGTAGAGTGCGACCAACAACAATTTTTCGAATTTTTTGCGGCACCACCTCTTTCGAGCTGCTGACAACACTCAAAGAGTGATAACTGCCTTAGAAAGCTTCTCAAATTTCGCCGTTCGGAGGCGGCAAAAAACTGTAGGTCCCTTTTACTCGTGAGAGAACAGTAGCGCGCACAACACGAGCAGTTGATGAGCAAGCTAGGCCCTGGTCCCCCTTTGGACTGTAGCGCCAACAATTATTATTATTATTATTATGTGACTCAAATCTTGTTGTTGTTTTTGTTTTCTGTATCGAAAAGGGAATTGGATATTTCTTAATGACATACTTTAAACAATTTTTCGCCGCACCACCTCTTTCGAGCCGCTGACAGCACTCTAAGAGTAAAAATGAATAAGCAAAAGTTTCTCAAACTTCGCCATTCGGAATCGGCAATAAAATGTTAGAGAACAGTAGCACACAAAACACTGGTAGATGATGAGCAGATTAGGCCCTGGTTCCCCGTAAACTGTCGCGCCACTCAGTTATTATTGTTGTTAACTTTTCAGCGAAAACTTTATTTAAATATTATTGAAAATTAAAAATTCTCTCACAAATTTTTGTTTTAAATTTGTATCCCCAAATTACATAAAATTAACGACGATGTCTATTAATGACGACACAAATCTATCCGTGTCAACACAAAAGGTGTGAAACTCCAATCCTAAGGATGAATAATGGACGAACTTTGTACAGACTTTGAAAATTATTACAGGTGGACAAAGGTTCTATGACATGATAATGAGAAGCAGCAGTTTAGTGATCATCATTATGACATCCCAAGCAAACCGCCTACAACGATCGTCCAACGAAACCAAAAAGAACGACAAGTGTTATACTGATCATTAAACAAGGATAAAATACAAACTTTTTACCTTTATTTATATATATTTAATTTATAAAAACAAAATCTGAACTTATTTATCGTTTAAACGTCTTCCGCAATGGTTTGTTTACTTTTTTAAACCACTCATATCACCCTCCAACGATATGACAAGAATTACCTCTTTCCCAGAGACACTTTGATATCAATCGAAAATAATGGATTTGATTATCAATTCTGTTTATTCAATTTACTTTGCGTATATGGTAATTTCGAACAACCCATACAAATTTCTACCCACACACGAACTGTCAAAATTTTATGTATTTGTCAAAATTCCAAGAAATTCTGCGTTCGGGCAATTATATGAATGAATTATATTAGGTCTAATCTTATTTATTTGTGTACAGAAATTCGTAGTTGAGAAGTTTGGGTACAAATCTCTCTTGCAGAGAGTAACTCTACCAAAACTTGTGAATTGACTTTTCGTAGAAATTCGTCAATAGCTATCGGATGTATGAAATGTCAGGGGTTTTTTTTGCTGCTGCCCATAGATGTTTCTTCGGCAGCAATTCGTACGGAGGGGAAATATTATGCTCTCTCATGAGCTCTGTCTTCTACGAAAAATCAGCTAATGGAACGCTTTTTCGTAGTTTTTCGGTCAAATTCATAGATATTCGTAGCATTTAAGAGCAATCGGAACGGACCTATTATGAAATCTAAATTAGCACAGGCTTTCCCATTTGCCTTTGAATTGAATCTGCTCTTCTTCGTTAATAAGTTTTAAACCTATTTGATATTATACTTTCTTCTGAGTCAGTGACATTGCATTAAATAAACCGCGATGTTTGGTCAGTAAGACAAAAGCTATCAAGTGGCAGAAATTTGCCTTTTTTATGGAAAAAGAAGTATTAAATAAGTCGTGTGCAAAGCAATTTTCAAAATCTTATATCCATCAAACGAAATTTCTAGGTCTTATATATTTTGAAGGACTTTAGCTTAGCTCTTGATCCTTTGCGGACAGAAGAGTCGTATAATTAATCGTTTTAATTTAAAATAAGAAAATAAATCTATTTGAAATAAGAAAAAATATAATTTAAATTGTTTTGTTGTATTTAGATAACTACAGATTCTCAAACATGAGTTCGGAAATGACTTCTGATTAATGCACTAAATTTCATAAGGCTGATAAATATAAATAAAAGAATTTGACAAAACTTAAAAAGGACAAAGATTTACTTACATATGCTCAATATTGTATTTTATTAAAATACAAAAAATTAAAATTGAGAAAACAGTACAAATTCCAAATAGTTTTCATAAGCAAAAATGGGCCCATTGGACATCCCTGTGTTAAATTTTCAAGCTGGTGCCATCTACAAGAATTTTACAGAAACAAATTGTGTTGCAAGAAAAATATATAATTTAATAAAAATTTAGTTGCGTACCTCCTGCTACACATGTCATCCCACCACATTTCAGTATTCAATCACCATTGGTATGATTTGGTGAGAGTTTTGAATTAGTTTCGATTTTGTTTACATATCTGCATTTTACACTCTTAACCAAACAGTAAAAATAGGGAAATGTTCAAAGTAATGTCCAGTATCTGCGCAAAAGTTCCGCCCACAGCGAATACCGGCCGGGTGTTGGGAAGTGCCCTCAGTATGTTATCTCGAAACAGGTATTTAAGATCTTCATACAAATCCTCATCTCACCGGGAAGTGCATTATAGCCTCTTAGAGTGGTGGCACGTAATCCAGTGTCATTACAAGGTCATTTAGAGAGTAGCTAATTCAGTGTTCCGGTGCAAATTGCACCAGCATGGAGATTTTGCTGATTACAGTATGTGTATGTGTGCTTAAATATGCTTTTGCTGCTTTAATCGATGAGGGAAACATGTTGCTGACGTACTATAACTTTTGTGCATAACATATGACACAGTTTACAGGGTGAATAGAAACAGAAGGGTTATAATTTGCAGAATGTAAGTTAGATCTTTGCAATAGAGTAACCTATTGCGCATATGAAACACTTTTTCGTAGTTGTAATACAGAGAAATTTGGTCCAATTCACTTCACACATTTAGAATATTAATGTTAGCACAAAAGTGCATACGTACACACATCATTAAGTTGATGTTCTCTCATGTAATCATAATTATGATTTTCCGGAGACATTTAACATTATTTCTAATTAGCTATTTCATTCTAACAACAACGTGACATCCATCACATCATAAAAATACAAAACAAGGCCATAAACAGATGGTAATTTATCTGGAAACATGTTTACACGTCACTATCAACCCGTCGTTGGAATTCTCTCTCCTGCAAAGATGAAGGTCAAGTGCAAGGGAACATTGACTTTCGCAAAATACAGAACTGAAATACATTTAAATCCCGAAAAAGAAAAGAGGCGATAAATATATTTTCTGCTACTGTTGTGGCTTTTTGCCTATAAATCACTTAATTTAGCCATTTGGAAATTTGACAAATTTTATTCAAGGAAATTTGAATTTGAAATGGAAATTATGCGTAACTGGTAAGGATAATTGCGGAGTTGTTATAAGCGCTATTAGAGAAAATTGGAAAAAATTTTCACATTTCTTTCTTCAAACTGAAATTTAAACTTTACATTCACGCTTCCATGCTTGCATGCATTTGTTGGAGTTTAGGAGCTTGCAAACTCAAACAGATAAGTAAAACATAACAAAATAAAGTAAAAGCAGGCCTTGAAGTCGTTGATAGACAATAGATCTCATCTACTCGCAAGAAAAATATATAACGCAAAACGCAATTTGTTTCAAGAACCTGTGCTCTGTACCTCCATAAAATGTTACGTGACTTTGTGCATTTATTACCTTTCATACTATAGTACGAATAAAAATGGTATAACTTATTCAATTTATGCCCGTTACGTTGACAATTTCATTAGAAAATTTTTGCAACACTCCCTGATTTCATGAATATATCAAGGGACATCCCCATTTGTCGAAATGAATCTTAAAAAAAGTTAATGAATTAATTCTTAATCAAAATTCCGCAAAGCATACCGTGTCCTCGATTGTATCTTGTTTGATGTTGTCGTTTGTAACGGTTTTCTGTTCAAAAATGTTTCTCCAATGACTTTTAAGCATCACCTTATGAGACGTATGAAGTATAGATTAATGATGGAAGGAATATAGATGTGTGTAATATGTGCAGTTTATTATCGATGTTTACATTAGAGTATTACCGATGACTTAGAAGATCATACGTGAAAAAAACATGTTTTGCAGTGTGAGAAAAATAAGTCTTCTTTGCATATTTAAAGACAAAAATACGACACAAATGTTCACATTCACATGATATAGTTTTTCATCTAGGATTTTTCCAAAACCACGCCTTTCAATTGGCGACAATCCAAAATATGTACGCTTAATAAAGCTCTCAGAAATGAAATACGGTGTATGGAAAGAATATGTTCATTAGGGTCAAAAAAGAAAACGGCAAATAAAAGCAGTAGCAAATACAATTTCACTTGTATGGATGCTTCTGAGACGAGTTTCGGGAGTTTTCACATATACAGTTCTTTATAGGCGGTGCGTACTCTACATGTTATAGTGGTGCTAAAATTAGACAAAGCTTAACGACCAAACACCAATTGCAAGCAAAATCTGTTCACTTCTGACGTCAGAGGAGGCGAAGGAAAATTTCTCAATAATACACTTTAAGGTCACATTATCTATTTGCTAATTTCTTATCAAGTGTTTACTCCAATGGAATCTGCAGGCAATGTGATAAGGTACGTAACTGACGCCACAAAAAAATGCAGGAGTGAAATCGAATTACTATACGCGCCATTCCACTCGTTATTTATCACCCCATGCTCATCTGTTCCCCTAATCGCTTGCCTAACATATTTGTGAAAATAGTTACAAACAAGTGGGATAATGTCACGTGCAGATTTCATGGTCATGGAAAAAAATCGGCACTCAGAATAACAGATCGTTAAAATAGAATTCAGTTCAGTATATACCTTTAAGAGATGACCAGTTCTATTCCCGAACACTTTGCCAAAGATCAAAAGTTAGAACATTTTTATTTTATTGTTTTTGGGCTTTTATCTTATCGTGACATGTAAAGGTTTTATCTTACGTGGCAGCATTTAATCAAAGTTTCGGTAGCAACAATATAGCAATCCATTTCGATGTGATTTGCTTACTCATATGTGCATTTATTGCAACATAAGTTTTTCACTGTGTTTCCTTATGAATTTCAATTGAAATCTTGCGCTAAGGTCATTTGCCTTTTTTGCAGCTCATGGTGGTCTGATGTGCAGATGGGTCCTCCTGACCCGATTTTGGGTGTAACGGAGGCATATAGACGTTCTGAAAACCCAAACAAGGTCAACGTGGGTGTTGGTGCATACCGTGATGATGATGGCAAACCATTTATTCTTCCAAGTGTTCTTAAGGTATGAATGAACATCTCTTTGTGATGTGCAAAATGTTTACGTGTAATCTTTCTACAGGCAGAGCGAAACATCATATCAAAGGGGATGAACCACGAGTATGCTCCTATCGCTGGAGTTCCGGAGTTTTGCACTGCCGCTATTGACCTGGCTCTGGGTTCGAATTCGGAAATTTTAAAATCCCAGCGAAATGCTACTGTGCAGGTAATATCATACTTTATGCTCTTTTGTTCGAACTAGACGTTAAGACATAAGACTCAATTCTGTTCTTAAAAGTTCATGTCTGAAGCATAATGCCCGAAAAGTGTTTTAGTTCGACCGGTACACCAACATTTCCGAATGATATAACCTGCAGACGTGCGAAACAAAACCAAGTGAATTTACGTGTTGTCTGTATTGGTTGTTACGCATGAAACTATGTTGTTGTTGCTTATCTACGTAACTCTGTGTACAGATTTAAACGCCTTCGTTTTTCACACTTAAGGAAAGACAGGCCAAAACAAAAAAAATTAGAACTACGGCTTAAAATAATTTTGCACAAGGATCATAAGGAAATTAACGCCTTATGTCAAATCAACTTATTTGAGGCACTTGTGAAAAGAGTATGCACTTACCAATAAAGGAGAAAGGAGAAGGTACAATGACTCGTAAAAATCATATTTGCATTTGTATTTAGACAATATCAACAGTGAATCCACGCAAACTCGAAACCAATTTAAGTTTTTTTAAGAGTTTGTAAAAACAAGAATTACTTAGATCACCTTACGTCTTAAACCGCCACTTTTAATATAAACTGTTAACTCCATTCTTACGTTGGTTCTCTTATATCACCGATATCGCTAATCATGGTTATTTATTGCAGACTCTTAGTGGCACTGGAGCACTTCGTATCGGCGCAAGTTTCTTCGACCGTTTTTGGAAGGGTAATAAAACTGTATATCTGCCAGATCCCACGTGGGGAAATCACATCCCAGTCTTCAAAGATGCCGGACTAAATGTGGGCAAATATCGGTACTACTATCCCAAAACCTGTGGACTCGACTACGATGGCTTAATGCAAGATATTTCCGTAAATACATTCGAATTTCACTAAAACTAAATCTTATATCCTATACTATTCATTTATTTTAGAAAATGCCGGCAAACTCCATAATTCTTCTGCATGCATGCGCACATAATCCAACTGGCGTTGACCCATCCCGTGAACAATGGAAGGAGATTTGCAGTCTTGTTAAAAAACAGAAAATATTCCCATTTTTCGACATGGCCTACCAAGGTTTCGCCAGCGGTGATGTAGATAACGATGCGTATGCACCACGTCTGTTCGCCGAAGAAGGTGTTCAATTCTGTCTAGCACAAAGTTTCGCCAAGAACATGGGCTTATACGGTGAGCGCGCTGGTGCCTTTACAATGGTTTGCGCCGATAAGGATGAAGCCAGTCGTGTTATGTCGCAGCTAAAGATTCTAATCCGTCCCATGTATTCAAATCCACCGCTGCATGGTGCGCGAATCGTTTCTGAAATACTCAACGATAAGCAACTTCGATCTGAATGGCTTTCCGATGTTAAACTGATGGCTGACCGCATTATAAGTGTAAGACAACAACTCAAGGACAACCTCATTCAATTAGGATCAACTCGTTCATGGGACCACATAACAGACCAAATCGGAATGTTCTGCTACACCGGCATCGAACCGGAAAGTGTCAAACGACTCACCAACGAGTTTCATATATACCTCACTCTCAACGGACGCATTTCAATGGCTGGAGTGACCAGCAAGAATGTGAAGTACCTAGCAAAGGCTATGCACGAAGTTACAAAGTAATCAAATTAAAAGAGTTGTATCCAAAAATCAATAGCATGTGCTGTGGTGTTCAAAACACAAAAATTTACAGGTTTACACATAGATTCAAAATTTACTTTTGCTTGCATCTTATTCTTCTTCTATGATTGCATTTGTTTTTTGTCTGCATTTAATTGAATTAGAAACGCTTCATGAAGCTGCAAATCTCTCGTCAGATTTGTGGAGTCAGTGGACAATCATCGTGTGATAAAATCTCTCGATGTTAGATTCATTATTTATTGTGAAAATAAAATGAAGTATTTTTGGTTTACAATGGAGTTTTGTTTTTGTGTTTAGCAGGAGAATACTTTTCCTCCATTTGGCATTAACTATATGCATCACCGCTCAAAATAAACAAATGAGTCTTACGAGTAACTATCCCTCAACCGATCTATTTATCTGTCAATAATTCTATCTGGCGGTCCAAGCCACACACCGACGGCTGTTAGGGTCACCTATATGTAAAATAGTTCCTTTTTGTATTATAATAGCCCAATAAATAGTAGGATGTATAGATGAGCTTTATTAGAGAGAATCTTGTGTTTAGTTTGATGGACTGCAACTTTTATTCCTTTGGACACTGATTTTTAGAGATGAATAATAGAAAATTCACATTGCTGTGGTGCTCCGATTTTTACCGGTATTTTATCTTTCAAGTTTCAACATTTGAGCCACAAAATAAATTCAAAAGCACAAAGTGCAAAATTATGTATTTACATTTTGGGTTCTACATTTCAATTTTCTACCGCCTGCTGTTCTTTGTCACATTTTACTGAATTGTCATCCTTCATTTTTGGCTTCTTGTTTTCCCACACGTCTCCGATTTCAATTGGAAGTCTGTCACCCCATTCACTTGATCTCGCACACCGATAAGCATCTCTGAAAGGAAGAAAAAAGTTATGGAAGTCAGACTTTACTCTTAATCCGCAAAATGTTTGACCGTACCTTCCATGTTTGGATTGTGTGAAAATAATTTCTTGCAGGTTACCCTTCGATGTGCACATACGACAAACTGTGTGTTTCGAACGAACTAAAGTTGGCCTCACAATTCTGGGCCAACTATCTTTCTCATCCTGCCTTTGGCCCTTCTTCAATACCACATAGCTGTACCTAGCAATTTTGGGACCAGTATTTTTCTCACCTAGGCCAAGAGGTTCGTGTTTTACTTCGAAATTGCACGGCGTCTTATCTTCTTCATTCGACAACCGAGGGCATCGCATATCATGAGGACACTAACAGCCAACAGACATAAGATAAGTAGATAAATTAAATAAATGGGCACATACCGGAGCAAACACGTAACCAGCTAATTCAGCATCTTTTAATCTCACAATATTCGCTCTCACTTCATTTATTAGTTCTGATGCTTTTCTGCTTCCTTCTTCGACAAGAACCATGTAGCCATCACATTTCTTCCATAATTTAAGCATGGTTTCCTTTCGGTCCTTAGCACTTGGCATCTCGAAGAGTGTAAATGCGGATATAACAAGGTCGTATTTAGTCTGAAAAAAAATATAATGGAATCAAGAAAGAAAGGTCTTCAAAGCATCTTACGTCAAGGCTTGGCAAAAATTGTCTGAAGTAAACATTTTTCAATGTTGACTGTTGGTTCTCATTTCCTTCCCTTAAAATCAAATCCGAAAGGTCGTTCATTTCTCTTGAGGAGTCAACGTTAACATATTCAAAGATTGAGTCCTTCCACAGACTACTAGCCGCCCACAGGGCAGTTCCAACGCCAGAGCCGAAATCAAAAAAACTTCTCGGCTTAAAATTAGGTTGCCTCATTTGTATTTCTTTTAAGATACTGCTTATAGCGGCGTATTCCTTCGCGCTCCGTCCGATGGCATATACTAAAGCTTCATAGGTTCCGTACGTAAGCGGCTTCCAACTGAACGTTCGTTCTTTGAGCGTCTTTTGTAGTTTTTGTTCTCGCATGTATTTTCTTTTCTCTAGGTCCTCATCCCGCAGGTGTTTCTCCGTTGGCATTGGGTACTTTTCATCCAATTCTTTTGTAATTTCTTGTATTTTTGTTTGTATGTCTGCTGCTTCTGGTGGCGGATGCCGGGAGGCAATGTACTGGTTCAAAACTTTTCCATCGTTCACTAATGTTCTGAGTGGGAAATCGCCAATGGCTCTGTGGATTGCTTGTGTTATTTGTTTTGGCAAGGATAAGTTACCGGTTTTAATTCTTCCTGGGTGATGACGATGTTTAAGTTCGTTGTTTTCGAAATTCTCAACAAGATCCTTGTGTACAGTGACATTGATTTTACACACACAACGTTTGTTCAGCGGATAAATGTGAGACCTTACATTAGAATTCAATAGCAATTTGTTGATATTCATTGTTTGACTTTTTCTATTATAAACGTCCTTTTGTACAATTTCCTGGAAAATATGAAACGAGTTTGTTTTGTATGGTTATCGGACGAATCAGCTGAGTGAAATGTCAAATGCACGAGCTGCAGAAAAAGAACTGTTTGATTGTAAGATTCCATGTTTTAAACGAATGACAGGTCTTTCATACGATCGAAGAAGTGGGAAACTTAAAAGTCGTTAACGCACTTCTTATTTCTAATCCAAAACTTTTATTATTTTAATATTAGAATAAAAACTTGATGTAGCTTTGAAACTTTAGTTTCCTAAGCATGCTTCTACATCGTTTTTTTCTTTGTATGAACATTGCTATGTTTCTGTTAATACTGACTTATGGAACGTCCTGGTGATTATCAAACAATTCAGTCGCGGCTATCGGTAAAGGAACATGTTACATATTGAAAATCTTAGGAATTTAGTTGGTTACGTACACGCTGAAAAATACAATACTAACTAAGAGCAAAGAAGCGTTGTATAATGAGGAAGCACAACCATTTATACCGTCGTTATGCACCGATGTATCTGAAGAAGATTCGACAACGTCTTTTCAGGTTTGAGTTCTGTTTTCGAAAACAAACTGCGTAAATAGACGAATATCTTTCAGGGATGAATGTTTTCTTCTCAATCACAAACAAATAAAACACACATCTGTTAATCAATATCCTTTTCTTTTTTATTTTTTCAAGGAGTGTCGGAACCCTATTATTAGACTCTTTAAAATTCTCTAACACGCATACGTACATTTATTTATTTAGGGACTAAAAAATTTACAAAGAATATTCATCTAAAATCACGGCTTATTGTATCGATATCGTAGTTTATCCGATGGCTCACAGTACTCCTTTATAATTAACTTACACAGGAATATGTGAAAAACGATAATTATTGCACATATTGATACCCAAAATAATGTGGGCAAGCCGCCCAAGTGATGACCATGCTTATGAAGCGCAATGACATGATGCTCGTGGGCAGGAGCTGAAAGCAAATAAAGCAATCATACATGCTAGTAACTTTCAAAAACCATGACTCACCTTCTGCGACCTCTTTGACATGAATTGCCTTATGCAATTCCTCCATATGTTGCTTATCGGCTGTAATGTACAGAATAGCTGTAATGGGCTCGGTTAGTTTCACTGGAAATTGTTTCTTTGATGGCCTGAAAATATGCACAATGACATGATACAAACTCAGAGATCAGTTAGTTTTACACACCCTAATAAAACTGGTTCATCCAAACAACCTGCATCGCAAGCGTAGTAACTTTTATCCGATCTATCTAAGGCAATATTTATTACAGCCTTATTGTCTTCTGTCACAGTTATAGTCACATTAACGTGGGTCTTGTTTCCGTAATTTAAGCGTCTAAAATCGAAATCTCGATGCAAAAATTTCGGATGGATGTTGAATTCCAAATGCTGATTACTAAAGCGAAAGCTTCCAAAGCTAAGAACCATTGCTTGAATTACGCCACTAGCACCAGCGCGTATGAGGTTATGACAGCCCTAAAATAATTGTGATCACTGAAAGACTAAGTTTCATGTATGTAAAGCACGTTGACTTTACCTGCTTTTCCAAGGTTAGCATCCACGAGGACACCAAGCTATTCAAGCTTTCAATTGTGTCCATGTTTAGCCATAGATTTTCTGCCTGCAAATATATTTATCCGCTTAGTTTCTCGTGTTACTCTACTAAACAGTGGAACCAACCTGCAATGTATGATAACTGTCATAACAGCCTTCAGCATAAGACAGCGCTTTGGCGATATCCTGTTTTCGTGCAGGCAGAACAAACTCCTCGTGTTCATAACTCCGCACTTGTGAGAGAACTGCATAAATTGTTGCATTGATGCGATCACCGTTAATACTGCCTTCGGCTTTCGATGTACTTATTGAGAACCCGGTCGCCCATAAATCATTCCAAACGCGAACATGACGATTCCGAAACGCATTATACGCCATCAATGAGTCGGTTTCATAGTCCAATTGCTGCAGTGCCAGTGTAAGCGATGCTAGCGTTAGTTTCTCGTTTTCTTCTTTTGCTTCTGCAAATTTACTGCTATGCACAGGTTTTGTATAGTGAACCGACATAAGAAGGTCTAATTTGGTGACTCCGCGTTTCTTTAGTGTTAACGTCCGAGGCATTTTCTTGTGCGCAATCGACACAACAATGACGTTGTTGGGACTTTTGTCATTTGACTTAATATTTACCGCTCCAGTTACGATTTCGTACTCAGCAAGTGTGTCACGCTTTGACCTGAAACTCATTGAATTAGTATTGTATTATCGATAATTCGGCTTAAAGCATACTTTAGACTAACTGTGCGGGAGTTCGAAAACTCAAAGTTAGATCGCGGTAGCACAAGTTCTATGTCAAATATTTGATTACGTGTATTCGTAACTTTTATCTCCTGGACAAGAATCTCCGGAAAAGTTCTGTGCGCATAGTACTCAAACGATCCAAAGTAGTCTTGAAAACATTGGAACCTTAACAGGAAAATGCTAAAATAAGCTTTCGGACTATCAAATGCAATGTATACCTGTGAACGATTCCACTTTGGTACTCTACCACAGTCGCCTCTCGGAACATTCCATTTGATGGGGAGAGTGAAATAATAGGGTTAAACTGAACAGGTAATTGCATGGATCGCCCAGACTTGATTCTGAAAGAAGCTTCGTTGGATATTTCAACACCAAAATACCCATTTCCGATATATGGAATGAAGTTGTTCTCTTCCGGGAGCGAGGGCACATGACGGATGTTTGCGTTATATTCCAGACTCTGCAAAAAGAACGGCGTCAAGCGATCATCCATACATCTCACCAGTGGATCTACGAGAAAGAAAGAAAAAGGAAATTGCCACAATTCAACGATAAGAATGAACACCCAACAAGGTTACATATGCACAACCTTTTGTTTGCGGCTTGCTAGAGAACAGATATCGAAACACAGGTGGTATAATGTAGAAAAATATCGCTATGCAGAGTAGTAGAATGAAGAGTTTCCGATAGGAAATGCTGCCATCAACAGTTCGCTTAAGTTTTCTGGTTAATTCACCCACATCGAATTTGCTCTTCGCCGAACGAAACATTTTATTTAAAAGTGGTAGAGAGCGAAGATTTTAGCCGGTTTCGTTTTGCACTTCTTCACTTATCATTATTTTTTATTTTGACAACAATACAAAGTTCTTTTTTTTGAGAAATTTTCATTTGCCGTCAATGTGAACATATTTTTTTATGTCACGGGGTTGTGTCATTTTTGACAGTGAAGAAGATGTGTATGTGTATGATATGTTTTTATTTTTAGGGTACTGTTGAGGAATTGAATTTATTACCCAACGCACGTAAATCCATGCGCTAAAATGTATCATCTCTGCAGAAGATAAACTTAGATTCTAAAGTTAAATTAAAAGCAAATATGAAAAAGTAAGAAAAAAAAACGATTCTCTTTCTCAGTGCATATTATACGACATGAAGAAAATCGTATGCGTTCTGAGAGCTTGTTTGTCTAACGATGAAGCATGATAAGACCAAACTACAATGGGCTCTTACGCGATAGAGAGAAACGTACAATTTCTCATTGATTTTATATATGTCTTTTCAGCCTTCAACTCTAACTTAAGTCTCGCTCATGTTTTTTGGGTGGTTAAACATTGTTAACCTCCCTGTCAGTATACTAATCGACAAACTTTTACCATAGTGAAGAAGTAAAACTTGTGAAGTTGAGAATACATATTGGACAACTGAATAAAATAACACCGAATATGACTGCAGCTACATTTTGTCTTTAAGAACTTGATTTTTTTCTGCACTTAGTAATATCTTAGCGAAAATGTTAAGTTTACATCAAAGTATCCATTTCCCATTATGAGGTGCTTAATAGAATTTTAGAAAATATGTAACGGGATAGTGTTGTACGATCTAAGTCAAACGAGTTTTGTTGGCAAAGATGTTAGTCATAAATTTAGCAGAGAGCTTGTTCATTTTCGTCAGGCAATGATTTTTGGTGTAATTATTGCCTCATGCTCCAAGCGTGATTAAATTTTTTATCAAAATTAATGACGACAATTACTTTCTCTAATAGTCTAAAATAAATATTTTCACAATAAAAACTACGTCGAATGGTATTTATGAACGTTCGTTCATTATCCATTCACCTACTGAACACATCTTTTTATATACTGAACGAACGTTATTTCTATAGTGAGAACTTTTTTGACAAATAAACATAAATGGCTGCTTGAGGATTTTTGTGCGGTGTTACGTTTGCAAATTTATTTTCAAATATTACGATATAAAATCAAAATAATTAAATATTAATTCACTTAATCGCAAGTAAAGAAAACTGTTTGTAATATGTGGCCGTCAGCGTTACAATTGACACGAGACGAATGCCGTGGCATATTGAGAAGATTGGGTAAACGAGTGAAAAAGTTCGCGCTTCCCGAGCGTTGGTTCGCACTAAGGAGAGTGTTTTGAATTTATTTTAGAATTGGAATCCTATTCAAATGTGATTAGCGTGTTCCGTGCACAGGGTGGTCTCAGCGACTCAAAGGCGAAGCTCCTGGAAGATCTTCGGAATATATTTCATATATCACAAGAAAGACATCGTGCCGAAGCTCGTAGAGTAGCCAACGATGAGCAGCTCTCCACCATTGCAGAAGCGTAACTATTTTTACTAAATGCCATCGAAAATTGTAGAGTGTACTTACGTAAATTTTGTTTCTTTTTCTTTTTTTCCCTTCCTTATTTTCGAAATCGGTTTGGGAATTTGGTTTGTTGGTTTTTCTAAAATTCGATTTTAAAGTATTTCTGGACCAAATACCTGGCAGGAATGGAGCAGAGAAGGGCGACGAACATATCCACTTCTGCCGCGTGTGCCACCGCAAACAGCGTTATCTATCATCGCCAATAACGTTGCAGCAGAGGTAACAAATGAAAACTCTAAATTACCATATCCATCGGAGACTGGAGCTGCACAAAAGCAATTACAGGATTCTGCGACGCCAACAGAGCGAAATTGTGAATCTGTACCAGTTGTTACATCTGATCCAGTGAGTACCTATTGGAGTATATACATATATGCATATGAATGAGTAGGATGTAAACGCCAGTTGGCGTGGTTCATTTGTGAAAAGGGATTCATGAAGGTGATATTCTGAAGCAATTTGCTGCGAACAGTTTCGGTCGTAGATTTATGGTGGAAATATGTATTGAGAATGTGTGACCTTGAAAAAAAGCACTGCTTTCGTATGTCAAATTTTTAAAATGTGGTTTAGTGGATAAATGATACACAAAGGCACAGAAAATGAGTTGTCTATTAGAGAGAGCATATGATTTAAATGATTTCTTTGTTTTGAGAAAACTATAGACAGTTTTTTGGTGCCAGTGGTAATCGCATACAAATCGGTTTCCTAGGTGCCACGCTGAAATAAATTATGTTCGCGCTAACATATTACAACATATTTATATTAGGAAGTTTTACAATAAACTTGATTGGTTCAAGAGATTGGATTTAAAAATACGCGAAAAAAAATGCTGTGGTTAACTTAATAATAGAGGACCACAAGACGACTTTTATAAACATAAAAGAAATTATTCTTTTATGTTTATAAAATATATATTATATATATATTTATATATATATATAAAATATATATTATATATATATAAAATATATATTATATATATATAAAATATATATTATATATATATAAAATATAAATTATTTTTTTTGGATTCATAAATTATTTATATGTAATGTTCTGCGATAGTTTTTACCAAAATTTTAAAGAAAATGTTCAAAATTAAAAAAACGAAAACGAAAAAAGAAGAGCTTATAAATTGTACAAATAAATTTTTATAAAGCACAACATGATACATGATAGCTCCCAATAAATAATAATCTGTAGGCTATAGTAGTAAGGTAATAATAAACCCTGTATTATCTTACTAGCTTAAGTATTTATGGTACATATGTCATAAAAAGGATACCAGTTGAATATAGCAATGTAGGTGGTTTTGAACACTGGAAGAAATTACTTCAATATCAGTATAAATGCTTAATCCCAAATTCTACGAGCCAAAAAGAAAAATCTTGGCAAAATGGAAAGAAGATCTCATCCAAAATTTGAAGCAACAATTGAGGAAGTGCCAGAAATGTTTTTCTCCATTGAGAAAGCAAAAGACAATTCTGATTGAAAGGTGAAAGAAGTACATTGACTTACAATTTTATTCTTTCACATTCAGTTTTGCCAAATCAGGGTAAAGATTTTTTTATAACTTTTGAATGTCACAATGTCGGCACTCGTTGATAATGGTAAAGGCCTTACTGAAGGATCATTCGAATCCTGTTCAAGCATAGGCTTTTCAAAACTATACAATTCAAAATGTACTGACATTAAGCATATTTATCATGATAACCTATGCACAGTGATGCTTCTTTATTGTTTCAGAATTTATTACTTATAAACAATTGGTTGAATGGTTCTCTCGAAAGAGTATACCTTTTCATGTGTTTTAGTAGTTCGATCGATTTTGAAAAACGATTTTCTTGTTTTTTCTATTTTTTACTCATAATTTGTGCAGTCCCCTTGAAAGTTCTGCAAAAATGCATATCTCATATTCTAGCATGCAATTCTATTTTCTAGTGCAATTGAATAAACAGCTTTGCACAAACAAAAGAAGTTTGTTTTTAAGCCACCTGCACCAATGTTTGCACTTATTCGCTCTTATTGAGTTTATTTACTCTTACATAACGCATTTGGCAGGTTATCAACACGAACAGTTGAGGAACTTGCGTGAATAAAACGTAAAACGAGGTTTTGTATGCTTCAGGTCAGATAATATATTTTATAATCTTTTGCAGTGCCAACAATACCCTTAATTACTTTTATACAAACAATATCGTCCAGTAAAAAGAAGAAATGCAACAGATGACGATTGTTGTAAAAGTTAAAAACCGCCTTGTGTACAAAACGAATTAAAGTCTTCATTATTAAAAGGATAGGTGCACGAAGCGTATTAAAATTAGAGCTAGATTTATGTTTCTGACTCTATATCCTAAAATCTTATCGAGAATGGTCAGCTCATAATACAATGCTTTTTAAAATACCGGGCAAGCAGCATTGCCAACATTGACAGGTAATTTGAGTTTAGAAGATTAGATCGACAATATAACCGCAATGTTGTCCCTAGTCTGGTTGATTCACAGACCCATCGCGGGAGACTTATTCAATCCGCTTCTTTTTTTCACTATAACGTTGAGTATAACCGTGCCTAAATAAAAAAACGTTCCGGGTACGAACATCCCGAATGCTGCTACCAAGGACATACATTTCATAATACAGCATTAAGTACAGGCTCAAGCCTTTTGATACAATTTAAATTATAAATCTTATTAATTATTATCATAAATTGCAAGTTACATGTTGATATAAAGCAGCTTTAATTTCGTATGTTTTCGCTCAAAAAGTAAAGATTTTCAACCGCGGTGTCTTTTTTTGTGATATGTTACAAAAACTTTCATAAGGTGACTTTCTTATTTGTTTTTTAATTTTTCAGTACTGTCATAAATGTAAAAACAAAAATTAAAAAACGAGTGTAGATAGATTAGCTTATATATTAGTTTTGTTTCTAAGTCAAGTTAACGTTATCATGTATTGTACATGTATTTATACATGATAAGGGAATACTTTATCTCTTTGAAGAATTGAACAATTGATATCTTAAAATTTCAGCTCCAACCAGAACTCCCAGAAATTCGAAAAAACCTGAAAAGAAATCTACCCTCAGAAGCCCCCGCCAGTACGAAGAAACGAATAGTATCAGATATTTCTCCCAGTGCCACTGCCAACGACTCACCCCTCAGTCCAGGTACACAAATCCGTAAGCTCTATCACAATCACAGCAAAACACAATCGAAACAAAAGAACGCTTTGGGCAAGAAGATAAATAATTCTCCATCGAAGCGGCCGACGGCCGCCAAAAAACGTCTTATAAGCGGCGAGTCAATAGACTCAAATAAAACAAACAACATCAATACTACGGCGTACCAAGCAACAAGTAATTCACAATCCCAACCACCGTCTGCACAACACGGCCCAGTAAGTAACGATTCAGTTCCATCAACGATGCCACCCTCTTCATCAATACCTTCTCAGGATGTTGTAATGGAAATGCAGGATAAAAGCATAGCAAACACAACATCAACAACAACCACTACTGCAACCGCTTTAACGTCACCACAGATCGCAACATCGAAAAAAGATATATCAAAGAATCTTTCAAAACTGAACATGCTCACCAGCCAACAGCCCTCATTGCAGCAACACCAAGAAAAAATCCCGGAGTGCAAGACTGAAAAACTCTCAACACCAGTTCAAAAGTACATCGTTGAAGAACGCTCTCCTATGCTCGCATCAAGCGGTTCAACACTGTCCACACACTTGATTGACAAGCATCAAGGTGTTGCGTCGAAGGTAAAACCAATGACGGCTATAGCCCCCAGTCCGTTGTCGTCGTCAAAGGCGAAAGTCACAAGTGTTAAGACGCTCAAAAGTGCCGACATTGTGTGCTCAAACCCGGTGAGTAGTCAGCCACAGGTGTTCAACGTCATAGATGCAAGTACACCGCCCTTCGTGCCGCACACGCCACCAGCTATCATCAACATCAGTAGCAAATTCGAACCCGAACACGGAAAGGTGCTGACGACGAAACTGCTTCCATTGATGCTCTCGTCATCCAGCTCGAAGATGGACACAAGTAACGGGAGCACCGGCCACTTAAAAACTATCACATCGCATCCCAGCCCATCTGCAGGTACGGTATTCCGCAAGCCGAACATTATTAAGAGCAACACGCCAATGAAGCAAAAGATTCAAATCACCAATCAGCAGATCATAAGTCCTCCTGCAGTGACAAGTCTTAAAATGTCGCCGCATTTGCACCTTAAGGGCGTTCCGGGTGGGGGACCGATACACAATCGCAAGAGCGTCAAGATATTCTCTTCCCCGAATGGAAAAATGTTCATTCAATCGGCTGACAGTGCATCAAAGCAGATGACTAAAGTCAACACAATCGTAGCCGGTCAGAAGGCATCGGGTCAAATCGTAAACGCCAGTACTGCTTCCGGGCGGATTGCAATACAGAAGGTTCAGATTATCCCGGCACCCACCCCGACATCCGCAGGTAACGTGGTGACGAAGCCGATTTCAATTTCAAAACCGAATATGATATTCATGCCCATGACATCTTCACCGGCGGTGAAAAGCATGCCGCCCTTAGTGAAGAGTAATAAGTTCACAACGGTGCTTCCAACCACAGTCGCTCAAGAGACAGCAACAACTACGACGGCCACTGCGAAAAGTAACGTCTTCGTGATCGGAGCAGTTCAAAGCTCTCCTCAGACGATTCTGCCCAAGGAGATGCAGTCATTCAACAACAGGAACAGTATGATCACCGAGGACACACCAGTGGACATTATCACGACTCCCATAATTGTCGACGTCGATAGCATAGACACACAGTCTGCAAAGTCTAGCGAAACAATCGATCTAACTTCAGTCGGCGACAGCACCGCACAGTCCGCGTCAAAAGCACCTACAACCACGGGAACGCAATCAGGAATGTCATCCGAAACGCGTTTCTCGGAGTCCACTCCAAAAGATGCAGCTAGCGAAGAGTCCACAAATACTGCTTCTGTAAACGATTCAATTCCTACAGGGGGCGTTGCTTCAATGGTGATTGGCGTGACCGATTGGGAGATGGAACTCGAAAAAGAGGCCAGTAAAGCAAGGGCATTAAGTGCACAGAAGACACATAAGCACAGCAATGTTGAAAGCATGCTTGTCGAAAGCCGAAGCGGGGGTGAGGAGGAAGTTGGCGACGGAGATGTTGGAAGTTCTGATGAACACTTTGCCGACGACGATGTTATAGAAGAGCAGGAAGAGACCGAGGAGGAAACAGACGACGGTTGTGATACAGCAGATGACATCGTTGCCGAAAACAAAAGACAAGACAGGAATCAACAACGTGACCACCATCATCATCGTAACAACAACGATGACGACGAAGAGACAATCGAAGTTGGTGACGAGCAGATGAAGAGCGATGGCGATGTTATACAATACGATGAATCATACGGTAAGATATGGCTTAGGCATCCCTTTGTGTCCAAAATCTTAAATCAGTTTCCATTTATTTTCCAACAGAGTCTGCAAACGATGAAATGGATGAGAACATCGCAATAGAGTACGTTGAAGAGGACCAAGATGGCTACGAGGAGAAGATCGATTCAACATCCAACGATCGTAAGGAGACCATGGAGTGCAACAGTAATATTGTTCTCATTAAACAATCAACAGATCCCCTAGAATCCATTGAAAATAAATCACATTCATCGAATGATTGCATGGTATCCGTCGAGGAGATATCATCAACAACTCAGCAGAACATCTCCGATTCGCAAGAGGAGCACTAAACGCATCCAGAATAGGACATTTCCCACATATACGGCTTTCAAAAGGTCTACCAATGGTTGTTGTACATTATTATGAATTTAATTCAAACTCATTTGAAGCCGCCACAATTACGGCTGGTGGACGGGTTTACTTCCGTCAGTTCATTTAATTTTTGATTATTTGTACATTGATTTAGACAGAGAGATTATAGTGTATGGATGATGTAGGCAGGCGGCAGCAAAGAGGTGCTACCGAAGTCAGATTACCTGTTATTATATACATGAAAAAGCGACGGCTCTCAAATGTTTTAAAAGTTTTGAGATTTACGATATTTTTATGTACACACTTAGGCATAGGGAAATTATTGAATTCTTTCAAAGAATGCGCGAGGGTTATCATCCATCTTCGTTCTTCCATGAATTTAAGAGAATCCGATGGACATTCACTTTATTGGTTTATTGCGGTTGAGTATTTGTGAATTTGTGAATACACATAAAACTGCATTATGTTGTTTTAATTTTTCTTTCATTTCATTTTCATCATCGCATCGAATTGAAGAGCATTAAAGAGTAGAAAATGTAGAAAATCTACAAGTGTTGAGGAGAATTGTAAATTTCACGCGTCTCAACGCCTCTTGATGGGGTATCGACTTACCGAAGTAACACTGTATAAATACAAGTATCAATGAAGTATCCATCTCAGAAGTAGTGCAGTGCAAAGTTATGTTAGGTTTATAAATATAAATGTATAACACACCCTCTAACATTTAAGATGTAGGAAAACAATTATTGTTGACATGCGTGTATATTGAATTTAAAATAAATTTTAAAAATAAAACAAACAATTGTGAGTTTTATTATAATTTGTGGTGGGAGCTTATCTTAACCCAAAATTCGACAGCTGAGCTTTAGTTAGTTTTAAATTAATGTTTTAAAAAATTAAATTATCTGATAGAGAATCAGCGCATTTTTTAAGCAGTATTGGTCTAATTATTGTGATTAAACCCTTTGCCAAATGACCACCTACAGACATAACAAGTGTGTAGTGTTCCGACTATAATTACGGCAAGGACTATTTCTGCATGAAATAGGTTTTTTCTGGGCTACATCCGCCAATTCAAACTCAATACAACTGTATCAAATTGTTCTCTTAAAACTCACTATTTAGTGTGTGTGACGGACTGCTACCGATGTTGAATAACGCAGGCACGCAGCATAAACAACGACCAGAATTTTCCGAACACGCAATGATAAACATCTGGAATCTCGTGCAAGCTATACATTCTAAAGAGTTTAAACAATTAAATAATATACACACGTGATCATAAAAATAGATACACTTCCAAACTTGACATTTTTTAGTTTTATCGAAGATGTGGTACAAGTTTATATAAGTCTCATATTTATAATTTCTTACATAATAGAAACATAACTTGAATATCTTTTCAATATTAACATAAATATATCTTTTATGAAAATTAAATTTTGTTAATTATTTTGGTGGTCGCTGTGGCGTAGTGGGTAGAGTGCGACGCTCACACGCCGAAGGATCTAGGTTCGATTCCCAGCTCAACACCAATTTTTCGAATTTTTCACGGCACCACCTCTTTCGAGATGCTGACAACACTCAAAGATAAATAACTGTCTACGAAAGTTTCCCAAATCTCGCGGTCCCTTCCACTCGTGAGAGTACTGTAGCGCGCACAACACGGGTAGTTGATGAGCAAGCTAGGCCCTGGTCCCTCTTTGGACTGTAGCGCCAACAATTATTATTATTAATTCTGTAAGCTCCAGGCTGAACACTTTGAATTTTTCACGGCACCACCTCTTTCGAGCTGCTGACAACACTCAAAGAGTAATAACTGTCTAAGAAAGCTTCCCAAATCTCGCGGTCGGAGTCGACAAAAAACTGTACGTCCCTTCTACTCGTGAGAGTACTGTAGCGCGCACAACACGGGTAGTTGATGAGCAAGCTAGACCCTGGACCCCCTTTGGACTGTAGCGCCAACAATTATTACTATTAATTATTTTTCATCAAACAAAAATAGATACATTTTACTGTTTTCTGAAAGGTCTCATTTGATTTTTTCAATCAGTTACAAATTACTTACACTAAAATCCTGTGAAATTACCATTTTGCCTTACAAGTTTCTCCATACTTTTCGGCATACTGTTTATCAAGGCTCTGCTTCTGAACATATTGCCACAATTTTTCGATAGGGTTCGAGATTGGGGATTGACTTGGACAAGGTAGCAGATCGATATTTTTGTCAACAAACCATTGTTTTATTGGGCTGAAAGTGTGCCTCGAGTTGTTATCCTGCCGAAAAAAACCAGCGTAAGGGCCTGTTTTCTTCGGTGTATAGTATCATTACCATTTCCAAGATGTTTTTATACTCAGCTTGTCGTCTGGAATATTGAACCGACCCCGTTCCAAGAGAGACATCCCCAAACCACTATATTTCCATTATATTCTCCATGTTTCATTCATTTTTTTTTTTGTATAGCGGTTATAATTTTTTTTTATTTGGGGCCCCTCAGATTCTTTTGACAGTCATTTCCAAAGAAATTTATCTTTGTTTCGTCGGTCCACAAAATATTTTTGCCCACCGATATCGCCGGTCCAGTTTGCACGTGCTATGGCAGACTCTAACCTCGAGCCCAGATTTGTTTCCCTTATAAGATGAACTTTCCTGCTATTCGGCTAGAAAGTTTGCCTTTGACGAACTGATGGAGCACTGATAATGTTGTCAATTTTTGAAGATTTAAAAGGGTCACTTTTGGATAATATTATAATTCGTCGATCGTCTCTTGTTTTTCTCCTTCTCCCGAGAGATTATTTTTTCGTTCCATCTTTTAATACATTTTGTACAAAGTACAGTGACCGTCTTATATATAATTAATAATAATAATAAAGATAAAGCTTTCTCTTCTGTAGTGCAGTGACTATTTCGGTCCATTCTAAAACTTGAATGTTTTTCTTTATCATTTCAATTAAGACCAATCAATTAAAATAAAACATACTTAACCTTTTGTTTTTACAAAAAAACTTGGAAAGAAAACGAAAAAACAATTAAATGTTAACAAAAATCGATCTGTATCTATTATTTTAATCACTTCATTTTACGTGCACATGCAAAGGGTTGTTTAAAGTACCGTTTTGATTAATGGATTTGGGTTGCCAAATTGTATTCATTTGTTTAACGCAAAGATTCCCAGTTACGTAGCCATATTTAACATGTTTTTGGTAATTCTTCAAAGACTGGGTTGGTATATTTTTTGATCAGGTGTGTATTATATAAACATATATATACCATTTTTCAGAAACTTGATTTTTTCGCCATCCATTATATGACATCTGCACGAAATCGAATTTTAAAGGTTTTATTCTTTGCTCAATATTGCATCTCAAAGCCATAAGCACTTTTTAACAAAGAAGTGCAAGTACGGAAAAAACTCTCTCTGAAAAGTCTCCCCTTGAAAAGACTCCCTTGAAAAGATTCCCCTTGAAAAGACTCCCCTTGAAAAGACTCTCCTCCCTTGTTTTATTTCAGCTGGCAGTACATCATAAATACATCATTAAATGTAATGCGTAAGGAACAGGCCGTACAGGCCGAGATATAACCTAAAGGAAATTTTCAATGCATACTGTACACTGATCAATCATGATCATCAAAAGCTAATACCATTACAAAATACAGTGCTTACATACTGTTTGCTTGAAAGGGTGAACGGGCGACATATCACGCGTATATGCTTATGACATCTAAACCAAAGTCCAATGGTCCCAGTGGAAGAGCTCATGAGACCCAAGACCAAAATCGCCGAACAAACAAGACGTGTCTTACCTCTCACAAACAAAATAAATTTACTATATTGCTTGAACTGTAAACTTATGTTCGAAACAAGTGTACCAACATAGAAAAATCGATAATCGAATATGCTCGATCACCTTTTTGGAACAAATAAAACAACGTTAGGACAACGTTAGGATAACACACACTTGAAGCATTTACAAGCAGTTGCAGTTTGCCGTATCATACTAGGACACGTTCTTTTCATTTAAGCACATCTAAATAAAAAAAGGAAAAATTTAAACATAAAACATCTGTCAAGTAACACAAAATAAGACACAAACTATCAAAACACTATTGGATACCATCCTCAATCCCAAATTCTCATTACTCTGCTCCCTGCTTAAGAAACACAATTAATCACAATTCAAACAATTAAAACTCTGCAAAACATTTGCAACTTTGAACAATGTCCTACAATTTTCTTAAGTTTTCCTACGAAATTGACAGTATTTTATTGCATACCCCTTATTTGTGGTTTCTTTAGAATATGCTGTTTGCGTTATTCAGAAAAAATAGATAATATTATAATACCAGGTATACTAATATGAAATGAGAAAATAAAACACTAATTGTAAATGGGAAAGTTAAAACATTTTATTCAAAGTATTGGCCATTGTTTTCTACACATTTTGACCACGTCTCCAATTAAATTGTTCTTCTTTTAAAGCAAACCAATCAGACACTCAATTTTCGACCTCCTCGTAGGAATCAAAGTGCTGCTCAGCCAATGCGTGTCTCATCGATGAAAACAAATGGTAGTCGGAAGGAGCCAAGTCTGGTGAATACGGCGGGTGGCGTAGCTGCTCCCCGCCAAGTGCTTTGATTGTATCCTGAACCGGTTTTGCTTTGTGTGCAGGTGCATTGACATGGAGCAAAATTACCTTCCCGTGTCTTCTGGCCCATTCTGGTCGTTTCTCGATCAATGCATGGTTCAAATTAATCATTTGTTGTCGGTAGCGATTAGTATTAACGGTTTCACCATGTTTTAGGAACTCGTGGTACAGCACACTTTTCTGGTCCCACCAATAACACAGCATTGTCTTCTTTCAGAATCGATCTGGTTTTGCAGTCGATGTTGATGGTTGTCCCAGATTGACCCATGATTTTTTCCGTTTAGGATTCTTAAAATAAATCCATTTTTCATCGCCAGTAACAATCCGATTCAAATCCGATTTTCTTTCGGGTCTTTGAAGCAAAATTTCACAAGTGTTTTTTCGGTTTTCCATCTGTCTTTCATTCAATTCATGTGGCACCCATTTTCCACATATTTGGATCTTCCCATAGCTTTTAAACGGTCAGAAATTATTTGTTGTGCAACATTTAACATTGCTGCCATTTGCTTTTGACTCAAAGTGTCATCACCATTCAATATCGTTTGCAATTCGGCGTCTTCAAAGTTTTTTGGTGGTCTTCCACATTCTTCATTTCTCACATCAAAATCATTATTTCTGAACCGTTGAAACCTTTTGCATGTTGCTTCTGATAGAGCATGATCACAATATGCCTTCGAACATTCGATGCAACTCTTCAGCACTCTCCAGCTGCTTTAAATAGTTCTGCGGGCAGTCCATCTGCTCCAGCAGCTTTCTTCGACTTTAGCTTGGATGTTGCTATCTTCACCTAGTCTTGTCTATCATCGTCCAAATTGAGTGGAAAATTCTGCCTAACAGCGGAATCGATGCCGTCATCGCCGTTAAGGAGTCTGCAGAAATGATCCTTCCAGATTCTCAGCACAGACTGTGACTCTACTACGAGTTGTCCGTTTTGGTCCCGGCAGACCTTGTTCCGAACCTTGTATCCTCCGGATAGCTGTTTTACCTTTCAGTAAAACATTCATTCCTGCCATAACACCTTTCCATTTCCTCGAACGCGGGCTTCTCATGCTTTATATATATTTACTCTTAAAAATTCAAGTGCAAAAGTGGTGCCTTAGGCAGGCACGACTCTGGGATTTTTCTTCAAACGCATCTCTATCAGTGGCATATGCATAGATCTCTGAAGAGACCTCCGTTCCAATGAAAGAATCTTTTGTCTCTATGAGCCTTCCTCTCCTAAGATAACAATCTTGAATGCCAACTAGGATAAAAGGCGTTTTAGCACTCCCATCAACAGAACTACACGTGATAGCTCTGCTTAAATTAGAACTACACGCGTACACGCGTACAGCAAGCTCGGAAAAAAATTTCATTCCTCCTTTTTTTTTGTTTTTTTAATTAACTCTTCATTTATAACGTATCGCAATAAATAAAAACAAAATGGTTGACCATCCAGGCGATTCGGAGAGAACCGTGGCAAAACTAAAAAAGCTCTTCGGAGTTTCTCATAAAATTCAGAAACTCTCCGCTAGACGCGGGAGCCAAGCGGACCAAGAGAAGGACGAACAAGAACGGAAGAGAGCCCAGACATTTAAAGATCAACGACAGCAAAGAATTAGTAGCATCACAGCAAATCACCGCTATATCCTTGAAATTGTCGCGGATTTCCTCGGACTTACAACGGACGACGTGATCGCCGGAATTGTTGACGATGAGGAGTTCACAAACCAAATTAATAGGCTCTTGAGGGAGAAAGGAAGTTTTGTAGCTCTCTTCACAAATGCCACATTGGAGGGCTATCCGCTTGCATCGGGAAGATACACGGAGAAGTTAAAACATGTAAAGGTGAACCGAGTAGTTTGCTACAGGAGCGAGCAATGCAAAATGGACGGCCGTTGGGTGGTGGCGTATCGCAACTTCAACGCGAAAAACGTCGAAACTCGAACCCTGTCAGATGAGATTGGGATTTTCACTCTGTTTTCGGAAGAGAAAGACGCGGCATTGGCTGTGGTGAAGGACTTGTTGGAAAAAGTTATCACACCCTCGCTGGAGGCAGTCACCGACTTTGGCTTTTGCGATGAGCATCAAAAGAAGAAATTTTTTCACGGACTGGAGATGTACAACAAGTTTATTTCAGCTTCGAACGAGACTGTTCGGAGTCGTGTCATGTTCGACGTGTCGCATCAGCTCTTCAAGGGTTTCCTGCTAGCCAAACATCAGATTGAAGCGAGCGCCAGGGACACTTCACGGGTGTATTTGGTGGAGCGCTATTTTGCACAGTGGCTTAGACAGATTCAAGGCATCCTCGTTGAAGGAAAACAAATTCAGCGAGACTCCAGCAGCGCCGGGCCATTGCAGATACTGGTCAACTGGAGGCGCTTACTGGCACGTTACACGTCAATTATTGAGTTTGTCTCGTCCAGGGCGTTTTTAAACCACAAGCAGTGCTTGATTCTTTCAAGATCTTCCAAGCTGCTTAAGGTTTGTCCCTGCAAACAAAACTGCCGGTTATTTTACTTAATGGTTGGACTTTCAGAAATGGGCAGAGATTGACAATCTCGTAACTTTGGCCCTTAATGAAGCCAAGGACAATGTAAGATACATCGCGTCGTTGCAGAAGTTCTGGGATCCCTTGTATAGGTAAGCTGGCGTTGTTGTGTCAGCTCATTGAAGAGTTAAATACGTCCTCTTCCAGAGCAACACCCGATATCATAATAAGTAGTCTTCCCGCATTGATGGTGGCGATTCGCAACGTCTGCAAGACTGCTCATTTCTTCAACACACCCAGCAACATAACCGGCCTTTTTGTCAAGATCACAAATCAACTTACTATCACCGGCAAGAAATACCTGACCGATAACAATCGCACAAAGCTGTGGCACATCCCGGCCGAGACACTCATCGAGAGAATTCAAAAAGTGAAGCAGGTGATGGTTTTTTACAGGAAAACATATCACGAGAATGTTGTCGACATGAAAGAGGCCAACGAGAAACCCTGGGTCATGTCGTCGGTCTATATATTTACAAACATGGAGAAATTCCTTCAGCGCCTAGAAAAGGTTGAACTTTTTGAATTATTTCTTAAAATTCCTTCATCCTTCGGTTCCATCCTTAGGTAGGTGTTATTTTTAACACGGAGCTAACCTACCGCATTTTGGACAAGATCTGCATCAGCGGAATGGAAAAGTTCACTTCTCAGATAAAGTCTGCCAGGGAAACAATAAGCAGCAAGTTGTACGATCCTCTGGACTATCGCACTACTTGGTTTGACAATGACTACGAGTTGTTTATGGGCGCAATTGAGGCGGCAGAAGTACAGATGCAACAGTTTGTGAAATTGCAAGTCGCAGACTGTCCAACGACATCGTCGTTCTTATTGATCCTTAAAAGGTTTGAGAAGTTGAAGTTGGACTGCTTGTGCTTGGACCGAAGGTATTTGGAAGTGTCCGAAATGCTGGAGAAGGAAATTCTGGAACTAAAAGATGTGTGAGTTGTGTTTGTTTAAGTATGGATCAATCAGGGCAGGGGCTTATTGAAAGAGATTATAACATAAATTATTGTTTTCTGACCCTAGCACCTTCTCAGGTGTGTTCCAGTACTTTCTGTGCTAAACTCTGTTGTCTGTCATTTGTTCAGAAGTGGGGGTAAATCTCTCTCAGAAAAAGGAAAAGTACGGGAACGCATCTAAACGAAATGTGCAAAGTATGTCATTAAAAAATATCAAATTCCCTTTTCGATACAGAAAACAGAAACAACAACAAGATTTGAGTCACATATACAGAGACAATGGGTCAATGCTTACTTTTCTCTTTACGCACACTAATTCACTTGACAGAAAACCCATAACCTACGCACAAAAATTTCTTGTGTTAAAATGGGAAGGGTGGGGAAATATTTTACTCTCTCGAGAGAGCGCTCATTTGACGTAAGACCCATTTTTTCGGAATACGGGAACACACATTGTGTTGGTTTCTGTTGTTTCGTGTTATTTTTTCGGATACGGGAACACACCTCTTATTTTCTCGTTCATTGGGTTCAACAATTTGACTTTAATAGTAGTATTTTTAAATAGCATATATGAGGTCTGTTCAAAAAGTAAGGTGAATTTTCATTTTTCGCAAAAAAATAATATATTTATTCATCAATTTCTATTTAGTCGTCTTAAAAGGAGACCTCTTCAGATATAATACACTTGTGCCAGGGTTTTTTCCAATGCACTTTTTGGTACGCTCATGAGACCTCTTAGCGGTTCGGTTTGTATCCCCTCAATCTTGGCAAAACGCAGTCTTTTCTTGGTTTCGATGATTCGTCACCAGGTATGATCCTCTTAAGCAAATCAATCGCCGTTGTCGTCATTGAACAATTCCTGAGCGATACTAATAATAATTGATGGCGCTATAGTCCAAAGGGGACCAAGGCCTAGCTAGAGTATGCCTAAGTCTTTATTACATTATATTTTCTTATCGCAGTTTCCTTCTTCTTATTTTTTTTTTTATTTTTCTTCTTCTCCTTATTTAGTCCATCTGTTAGGGATACACCTGGACGTGAAGACACTAACCTTTCTAAACTAAGCAACCCCCTGTCAAACCAATCTTCTGCCGTCTGCCTTAACTTTCGTGGCCCAAATGACTTGGGTTCTTATCTTTTTTTAATGCGCTACCTCAGACGAGAACTTCAACATTCCACAGCTGCACCAACTGTTTTAAGGCTGGTGATAAAATTTTTTTCTTCAAACTTTACTTCTGGCCATCGTCAATGGAAAGCTGCTCTGTTTAATGATCGATTCCTTGGGGCTCAGTAGTTATGTTCACAATTCCAAAGAACATACATTTCTTTCCTAAAGCTTAAATTTTACACTTTTAAACTTTTTGTAAAAGCATACGTAGCGTGGTCGCCGTGGCGTAGTGGGTAGAGTGCGACGCTCACACGCCGAAGGGTCTAGGTTCGACTCCCAGTTCAACATCAATTTTTCTAATATTTCACGGCACCACCTCTTTCGAGCTGCTGACAACACTCAAAGAGTAATAACTGTCTAAGAAAGCTTCTCAAATCTCGCCGTTCGGAGTCGGCAAAAAACTGTAGGTCCCTTCTACTCGTGAGAGAACAGTAGCGCGCACAACACGAGTAGTTGATGAGCAAGCTAGGCCCTGTTCCCCCTTTGGACTGTAGCGCCAACAATTATTATTATTATACGTAGTGTAATACTTGTTATTTGAAATAAAACATAAATTTAACTTTTCACTATTGATACTCACAAGCGAATGAGTTACGCCTAAACTTAACCCACTCGGTAGTCCTCTACAATATTTCGTCCAATCCTTAGAAGAATGTTCGAATTTGAAACCTCACGAGTATTTGAATTCAGTGCCCGCTACAGTAGGAAGCTAGCCAAAAAAAAAAAAAAAACAAATACACGAACGCCTTTAAGATTTATACAAAAAAAAAAAGGTTTTTAGGATACACATTCATATTTTCGCAGATATAACATTGAAAGGGCCAGTCCTCCAATCGATAGGAATACTCCTCCTGTTTCCGGACGAATTAAATGGATTCGAGGGATATTCCGAAAAATTGAGGAGCCAATGAAGGTAAATCTTCCAGCTACAAGAACTTGATCTCATAAAAAAAATATTCTTCAACAAGGTGCTCAAAGAAAGGCCTTGTGTTCTGGGACACAAGAGGTCCCAGCGCACAATACAGTACTACAACTACATGGCGAGCATTATCAGTCATTATGAAATGACCCACCACAAGGCATGGTTTGACTACGCGGAAGAGGTCCGATGCCATCTAAACGCTCCTGTTCTGATTCGTCATAAGGCCCATGCCCTCTATCGGGTTAACTTCCATGAGTCGATCTTCCGGCTCGTGAAAGAGACTGAAGCTATGTACAAACTTAAGCTGGGTATGCCTTCGTGCTTCGTACATTTGTCGCTCATATCTCACCAGTCATCTGATAGACGTGCCGAACATCGGAAGCGTGGTCACCTATTGCAAGGATCGAATTTTTGTCCCAGCGGAGTCTCTACAAATCTCCATCTCCCTGCTGAACAACTTTCGAAGGACTATTTCACCAGTTTTCATCAATATCATGCGATTTCGGCTGCGAGAGATCTTGAAGGTCTTGGCGCCTGGACTTGTGCAAATTACATGGCTATCTGAAAAACTTGGCCAATTTGCGAGGGATGTCAAAGCTGTGAGGGTTACGTTCGAACTCATATCTTGTTTCTGAAAAAAAATTGGTTTGTTTGTAGAAAATCGACGAGGTGGTGGAGTTTCACAAACAGGTCCTCAACGTGGAATCCATTCGAATAACAAGGGAAATGGAGAGTCTCACAAGTTTGAGGTTTGTTTACGTTCCCGACGAACCTGTCTCTTCGGACAAATACCTCGAAGAGAGTAACAAGCTGCGGCAAAATATTGGTGAGCCGGTTTTATCAGCTCTGAAAAGCATTTATTCATTGCCTGTAATTCTAGAAAAAGTCCTTGAATTAAAGTCGGTTTGTATGGAGCGATCCGTCATCGACATGATCAACATGTTCGTGGATTTGTTGGATTTCCCACCATACGATTCCAAAAATCGTCGAGTCTATCAACTGCCTCCAGACAAGGTGAACGAGTCAATGTGGCGGACAGAAGGCCTCATGCCAATTGACAAGTACGATTGGATACAGTTTAGCAAAATATACCGCGCCGTCTATATTGTGCCAGATGATGTGCTGAAAGTCCTGCAGATTCGCAACTACGAGAATCTTCGATACGAACTCAGTCACTTGCGAAATGACTGCATGGACCTATTCTCGTACTTCTATATGAAAATGATTCTCGCCCTCGTGCAGTGCTCAAAACGTTCCTTGGACTACGTCAAATACAACATTCTAAAGTAAGTGTGGCTTAACGGTAATTTAAGTGGCACCACATGAATTTTGCTGTTTTACAGACCAAATTGGAGAACGGAACCCCGGAAACCACTTCTTTATACTAACATGGATATAGATTTCAGTTTCGGTTGCTACATTGACCCCAATCTGGACGTAATGCAGACCAACTTTCATGCGGCCATTCAGATTTGCACTGAAATCAATTATTTCGTGACGAACTGGGGCCGGCAGGCGAAGACTCTTGAGAGGCGGAATCGACGTGTGACTATTGGTAAGTGGTTTGTGCTTTGTGCTTTGTCTCTTCAATACGCCATTTCTGGTCGGTAAAATAGAAGAGGTACATAGATGTTTGCATTGTTTTGCGGATGGGCCGTTTGTCTGCAAATATTTCAAACGGAGAAAAGTAAGACCCAGAGTCTGGGTTTTCAATCAAAATCATGAAATATGCGCCTAAGATGTAATCGTACGTTTAAAAACACAAAATACACGTTGTTGATTTTGTCTTTAAAATTTCGATATTTACAGCGAAAAAGGTCATACGATATCTATTGAAAATGTGAAGGTCTTTCTTTTGCCTTATTGCCAACCCTTCACTCTATGCCAGAACGTACAGGAATCCTCTTTAGCTATTCATTCTATTTTTGCAAACAAAAAAAAATACATAATAATAATAATAATTGTTGGCGCTACAGTCCAGAGGGGGACCAGGGCCTAGCTTGTTCATCAACTACTCGTGTTGTGCGCGTTACTGTTCTCTCACGAGTAGAAGGGACCTACAGTTTTTTGCCGACTCCGAACGGCGAAATGTGAGAAGCTTTCTTAGACAGTTATTACTCTTTGAGTGTTGTGTTGTTTGAGTGCAGCTCGAAAGAGGAGGTGCCGTGAAATATTCGAAAAATTGATGTTGAGCTGGGAATCGAACCTAGACCCTTCGGCGTGTGAGCGTCGCACTCTACCCACTACGCCATGGTGGCCACAAAATACATAGCTTCAATCAAATCGATTTGAATTTTAAAGGTGGTCCTGCCTTCAAGGAAGTTGAAGTTTGAATTTTCCGTCTTGCAACAATAGACTGAGGCGAAAGAAGATTCAAGTTCTTTAAAAACTTCGTCGCTTGGTGGTACCTTCAAAACTATATGCTTTATTAATCGACGTTCCGAAAATTACTTCTTACTTCTGCAACTTCGTGCATTGAAAGTGCTAAGGATTATATTTTTACGGTCTCACAAGATGCTCTAAAAATATGAAAATACGAGGTCTGTCTAAAAATTATAGTGGATTTTCAAATTTCGCGGGCTATGTACATTCGTTTATCCATGTTTTTTTTTGTCTAATTTTATGTTGGTGCACTTGTCTCGAACATATGTTTACAGTTTCAGCTATATAGCGTAATTATTTCGTTTGTGAGAGGCATAAAAGTGAGAAGTGTTCTGCGTGTTATTCGAAGAATTTGCATTCAATTTTGTGTGAAAAATTGAATTAATTGATCAAAAACACTTGAAATGTTGACAGTGGCATATGGGGAGTATATCTAAGAAAGGTCTACAAGTGGTATAAGCATTTCAAACAATGTTGAAAAGATTTGAACGACGGTGCTCGCTCTACACATGAACTACCGCTGAGTATGTTAATAAAATGAAGAAATTTGTTATGGAGAATTTTAAAAAATTTAAAAATATTCAAATATTAAAAGCTTAATATATATATATGTACGTATTTATTTTATTGTGGAAGACGCTACGGTCCATAAGGGGACCAGGGCCGAGCTCTGTATCATAATCGTATTGTGAGCACTACTATTTTCTCACGAGTAAACGGAACAAACAGTTTTTAGCCGACTGTGAACGGCGAAGTTTGGAAGCTTTTTTTGTAGACATTTATTACTCTTTGAGTGCTGCCAACAGCGCACGAAAGATTTAGGGCCGTAAACAAAAAAGATGCACCGCTGCGTATTCGAGGTGTTCAACCGAGAATCGAACCTAGACCCTTCGGCGTGTGAGCGTTGCACTCTACCCACTACAAATTCTCAATTTCTTAATTAAAATTAATATTACAAAATAACATTAGGTCCGTTCCAATTGCTCTGAATTGTCTACAAATTTATCCAAAAATCTACGAAAAAGTGTTCCATTAGCTGATTTTTTCGTAGAAGAGAGAGCTCATGAGAGAGCAAAATATTTCCCCTTCCTACGAAATGCTGCCTAAGAAAAATCTGGGGGCAGCAGCACGGCAGCAGATGCCTGTCAAAGTGAAAACAAAAAAAAATCCTCCGGCATTTTATTTTACAAGTTTTGGTAGAGTTACTCTCTGCAAGAGAGATTTTTACCCAAACTACTTAACTACTACGTTACTCAACTGTACACCATTGAATTGGAACGGACCTATTAAATCCATTATTCCTTAATTTTTCTGATTTGTGACCATACTTTTTCTCAAAGTTTTCGAAATAGAAACGTCTCTGATTTGTCTCAAAAATTCCTCTTACAGCGAAGAAAGTCACTCGATGTAAGCTAATGTTAGTAAAGCTTAAATAAAGAACAAATCTCTTTTACTGTCAAGCTTTTGGGGAAATTTTCTTCAATGCAGACGAACATGTTGAAATTTTGCAACATTGCCAGTCGTTAATTTTTTTTCAGTCGTTCATCGGTACGAATAATTATCTTTGCAAAGACATTTTAAATTAACCAATTCGATTTCTTAAAGTGGTCCTGTCATCTGGCTTGCTGTCACATAAAAAATAGAAGTTTGATTTTAGAAATATTTTTTGGGTTTTTAATAATTACAGGTTCATGACTTCCTATGTTATTTTTTACTGTAACTGCATCGAAGTCATCGATCTCATAATGTCTTCAAACGTCTTCAATTTTGTGAATATAACTCAACAGCCTTCAAGCAATTTCCACATCTTATATCAATAGACCAGGGTGGAATGGGAGTCAAGGAATATTTTTTTAATTTTCGACGCATGATGGTGGTTTTAAAAATATTTGTTTGCCAGATTGGAATTTTTTCATCGACGTTTCGAGTATTCCTCGATAACTTGGTGCATTGCATAGGCTAAGGAATATAGTTTTACGGTTTTGTTACATCTTTTAACAGGAATATTCACTGTATGATATGAACTAACGATTACGTAGGTTGCTTTTTATATTTCGGGATTGGGCAACCCCAGTGTTGCAAGCTGGCAACTGGCAGCTCTATCGTTAACTTTGACATCTTTGAGGTTATGCGTACTCAGAACGTTTTGACATACGAGCGCTGTTTGTGTTGTTTACAGTAACTTATAAGATTCATCTCGCCCAAAAAATAGAATTAAATCGTGAAAATTTTCGTGCGATTGTTTTTTACAACTTTCGACGTGGATTAACTCAACAACAGTCCATCGATGAACTTAATTCAGTTTTTGGCGATGAAGCTCCATCAAGGACCTGTATTTAACAATGGTGAATTCAACCGAGGTCGTAAGTCACTCCAAGACGAATTTCGTGAAGGTCATTCAAAATCAGTTGTTGTTAAGGAAACCATTGATGCTGTGCGCCAATTGATATTGCAAGATCGTGTGACCTATCGTGAGATTGAGACAACCTTAGGCATTAGTGGGATCAGCATACATTCAACATTTGACCGTCAAAAAAATGTATTTGCGTTGGATCCCACACAATTTGTCAATTACATAAAAACAGGCTCGTGTCGATTGGTCGAAAGAAATGCTCCAAAAATACGATCGTGGTGCTTCGAAACACGTCTATGACATCGTGACAGGTGGTGAATCGTGGATTTACGCGTATGAGCCCGAAAGTGAACAGCAATCGACTGAATGAGTGTTTCAAATTGAGCCAAATTCAACAAAAGTTGCTCGCGCACGAAGCACTTCCAAGCAACTGGTCGCCTGTTTCTTCGGAAAAACTGAACATGTCGCAACCGTGCCACTAAACAATGCAGAACAGTCAATTCTGAGTGGTACACAACCATTTGTTTGCCAGTTGTCTTCCAAGAAATCAGAAAAACAAACCGCCGAAGACGGATCACACTTCATCACGACAATGCGAGCTGTCACACATTGGCTCAAACAACTGCATTTTCGAGCACTCAAAACATCGATTTGATGATCCGCTATTTAGTCCTGACTTGGCACTGAATGACTTCTTTTTTTTCCCGTACGTAAAAAAGGTAAAAGGTAAACGTTTTTCGACACCCGAAGAAGCGGTTGATGCGTTCAGAAGGCATGTTTTGGAAATACCTCAATCAGAGTGGCAGAAGTCCTTCGACAATTCGTTCAAACGCATGCAAAAGTGTATAGAGTTAATGGGGAATATTTTGAAAACCAATATTGTTTTTCAAAATATTAAAGCTATTTTCGATGATTAATATTTATTTTTGTTTTCTAATTCCGAAATAAAAAGGCAAACCTCGTATGTTGGATATCTTATCCATGTGGTATGTTACTGCGTTTCCCCATGCCAGTATGCCGTATTTGATGCGCGACTCTGCTAAGTTATAAACCTGCTTTTGCACCTCAACGTTTGTGTAACGCTTAAGGTGCGTCATTGCGAAAATAATGCTCTTAGGTTGAAGGCGCGGGACATTGATATGCTCACGCCAAAAAAATGCTCGTCTATGGTGACTTCCAAGTATTTAATTTTTCTGACTACATCAATAGCGTTGCTATTTGTTGATAGTGGACAGCGGTCATTTTGATGAAAGACTTGCAGCGATTCTGTTGGTTTTGACGGAGTATGACTAGACTATTATCTTGACACCATTCAGACATAGCGTTGAATTCGTCTTACAATATCTGCACAGCTGATTGGAAGTGTTTATGTTTTACTTCGATTGCCATGTAGTCGGCATTGGCAAAAGCAGTGCTTTTTTCAACAGTCTCAATAGTTCGTTTGTGAAAAGAATGAATAAAAGAGGACTTAATTTTGAACCTTTTGGCACACCATATTTACAACCTATAATGAACTCTCTGGCGTCGAACAGGTATAATATTCCCTTCAAAAAAGACATCCAGCTGTGGCTGAGCAAGCTCAAAAATAATAATTGTTGACGCTACAGTCCAAAGGGGGACCAGGGCCTAGCTTGCTCATCAACTACCAGTGTTGTGCGCGCTACTGTTCTCTCACGAGTAGAAGGGACCTACAGTTTTTTGTCGACTCCGAACGGCAAGATTTGAGAAGCTTCCTTAGACAGTTATTACTCTTTGAGTGTTGTCAGCAGCTCGAAAGAGGTGGTGCCGTGAAAAATTCGGAAAATTGGTGTTGAGCTGGGAATCGAACCTAGACCCTTCGGCGTGTGAGCATCGCACTCTACCGACTACGCCACGGCGAGCACAGCAAGCTCAACAATACCGGAGAAATTCTGGAGAAGTGGCTGATGGTACAGAATCTGTGGATTTACTTGGAGTACAGTCTCAATAGTTCGTTTATAAAAAGAATGAATAAAAGAGGACTTACATTGGAACCTTGTGGTATACTGTATTTACACCCTCTTTCACTACTCAATGTGTCAGATATGTTGACTTGGATCAGTAAGTCAGTAGCTTTTGAGTCAGTTTGCCAGAACTCCTCTCAACTCCATTCTGCTGACGCTTTCCACAAGTTTTTCGAATGACTAGGTATCAATTGCTCTGCTAAGTCTATAAATAGCACAACTACGTGATGGTTTTTGTTTAGACCAGCATTGATCACGTTTGTAAACTCCCCCAGTAATGATTGTGTACAATTGCCTTTTTGGAAGTCGTTCTGATTTCGGTGTAGCACTTTATGTTTTGAAATAAAACAATTAACACGATAAACGAGAATTTCTTCCAAGCTTTTTTCAACTGCAGATAGAATTGCAATTGGCCTATAGTTTATTGTATCGCTTGGGCGAATTATTGATTTTTTCATCAACTTTGGCACATGACATTGATCAATTCTGCAATTTATTATTTTAGTGATAACTGGAGTGAGACACATAGCATTCGATTTGAGATCATCTGTTCTAATATTATCTGTTCCAGGACCTTTTTTGCTATTTAATTGACTCAGGATTTTATACACTTCCGGTTCGGTTGCTTCCTCCAGATATATGCTTCGTTGAATTTGACTGTGCACATGCTTTGAGGTCTTTGTGTCGCAGGCATGGATAATGTTTGCCACTTGATTCGAAAATTGGTTTGCGAGTCTCTCTACAATGCCTTTCAAGCCAGTAGCAGCATTCCGAAAGGAGCGTTTCCTTCTTCCAAGAACTTCATTAACGATACCCCACGTTTTTCTCGGGTCATTTTTAGCATTTACGAATTTTTGTTTGTAGTAGTTGGCTTTCGCTAGTTCGATGTTCTTATTGACTGTGTTTCTGTATATCTTGTACTGACTTTCATAACTTTTGCACCTCGGGCTGTTTTTCCACTTTCTATATAGCTAATCCCTGATTTTGAACATTACGATTATTTCGGGAGAAATCAATGGCTTGAACTACACAACCGATCAGAAAAATGTTTATTGATTGACAGTTGAAGTACCAACTATCAAATAATATTTCGATTACGTCAGCAAACCTAAAAATTTAACTAAAGCCATATATGAGTGAAGTCCGCAATTACTAAGTTGCCAATCCAATACTTTCTGTAACACGCTCAATAAAGCAAAGTCTACGAAGTCGAATTTATTTTTATTTCTCCTTCTTTCACTAAAATTTGTCATCTTCGTTTCTTTCCTGTAGATGAAAATCGTCATGAGAGGACATTTTTTAAATACATTGTCGAACATAAGGACATCATTCGAGCAGTCTCTAATCTAGCCGCAGGCTTGAACATCTACAAACAGGACATAGTCGAGCATCTTCTTGTAAGACTCTAACAAGTCCATCTTGCTATTCTTTCTCAGTTTTCCGTTTCTTCATAGAATTTCTATAAAAGACACAAGTACCTATGGGCGGAGAACCGTGATGACATAATTCAGAGCTTTGTCAAGACACAGCCTCTCACCGTTGACATCCGTGACAAGTTCGAGTACTACGACGACATCACACGGAGTCTGGAATCCATGAACCCTGTAACAGTTATCGGAGCCATCGAAATCAGAATGCGTACCACAGACTTCAGATCACGACTTCAATCATCTCCAGACACAGTCTCATTCCAGATCAGGCTATTGTGAAGCTCGTGGAGGAGTCTAAGAAGTGGAAGGTCACCCTTGGACAGTTGCTAAGCGCCCAGTACAAGAAGCAGCTGAACGAAATGATCGACTTCATTAACGACATGGAGTTTATCCTAAACAAACCGATTAAGGACTTGGATGACGTCCGCATGGCTATGACTTGCTTGGAACGTATTCGAGATGTTTCCATTCAGTAAGGGCATCCGAAAGGCAAGATTGATTGTTTGTAATTTTTTCTCTGCAGAATGGATATGGAGTTGGGGCTCATCACCGATACATACGCCCTGTTTTCTCGGTACAATATTTTCATTCCACAGGACGACTACGACAAGGTTGACAGCCTTCAGTTGGCCTTCAACAATATGATGAGCAACGTGCGCAGATCTCTTTAAACTTAATCATCCTTTGCTGACCACTCTTTGTCCATTTTTAGTCAAAGAAGGTGTCAGCCCGCATCGCTGACATGGAGCAGCCACTCATGAAGGAGCTAGAGGACGGCATCAAGCAGTTTGTGAAGGACTTCGATCAATTCAACGCTGACTTTGACACAAAGGGACCCATGATCGACGGCATTTCAGCCAAGGAGGCCAGTGACCGCGTCTTCATGTTTCAGAGTAGATTCGATGAGCTGGAGCGCAAGTACGAAATGTACGCCAGCGGAGAGAAGCTATTTGGCCTTCCCATCACGGACTATCCTTTGTTGCATCAGCGCAAGAGGGAGTTCAACTACTTGAACAAGCTGTACTCACTGTACATTGTGGTGCTGAAGACTATAGCGAACTATTACGAGATGCCCTGGAGCGAGGTGGACATTGAGAAGATAACCGCTGACTTACAGGACTTTCAAATTAGGTACGCAGTTCAACGCAACCGAAAAACAAAGCTAAATATTCGAATTTATAGGTGCCGCAAGTTGCCCAAGGGAATGCAGTCGTGGCCAGCGTTTATCGACCTGAAGACAAAGATCGACGACTTCAACGAAACCTGTCCTCTGGTGGAGCTGATGACGAACAAGGCAATGAAAGAGCGCCACTGGGTTCGATTAAATGCGCTTCTTAAGACCGACTTTGATGTGACAAGCTCAAAGTTCACCCTTGGTAAGCTGCTGGAGGCACCAATCCTCCAGAACAAGGAGGACGTGGAGGACATCTGTGTGAGCGCCAGCAAGGAGCTCGACATTGAAGCCAAGCTCAAGCAAGTAATTTCTGATTGGTCGCAAGTAAACATTCAATTGGGGGCGTTCAAAACTCGCGGGGACTTGGTCCTCAAGGGCGGTGAGACTCTGGAAATCGTAGCCGCTCTCGAGGACAGTCTGATGATAATGAACTCTCTGGCGTCAAACCGGTACAATATTCCCTTCAAAAAAGACATCCAGCTGTGGCTGAGCAAGCTCAACAACACCGGAGAAATTCTGGAGAAGTGGCTGATGGTACAGAATCTGTGGATTTACTTGGAGGCTGTCTTCGTTGGCGGAGACATCTCCAAGCAGCTGCCGACGGAAGCCAAAAGATTCACGAACATCGATAAGGCCTACGTGAAGATTATGTTTAGAGCCAGGGAAATTCCAAACGCCGTCGAGTGCTGCACAGGCGACGAGAGTCTGTCCACCATGCTGAAGTATTTGCTGGAACAATTGGAAACCTGTCAGAAGTCTCTAACTGGTATATCTGACTTTGTTCTGTCTTTGAATGTGGAATAACTTGGGTTTTCGTAGGGTACTTGGAGTCCAAACGGCTGCTGTTTCCTCGTTTCTTCTTCGTCTCGGATCCTGTGCTGCTTGAGATTCTAGGTCAAGCCTCCGATCCGACGACCATACAGCCACACTTACTGAGTATTTTCGACGCTGTTGCAACCGTAGGCTTGGAATCACTGATCACACGGAATTACCGCTGATTCGTTTCGTTTCGTTTCATTTTAGGTTGATTTCCAAGAGCGGACGACAGACATCATTGTAGCACTGAACTCCTCCAACGGCGAGAAGGTCTTCTGCCAAGTTAACATTTCTTTAAAGCCATCAAGTTTATTCTCCTTTTTTAGGTTATGCTCGAAACTCCCGTTCAGTGTGCAGGCGGTGTTGAGATTTGGTTGGGAAAACTGCTCAAGGAGATGCAAGACTCAATCAGAACGATTCTCGCCGGAATGGCGGTCAGCCTGAACGACCCCGAGTTTAATTTCGCAGAGGAGTTTCCCAGTTTCTGTGGCCAAGCTGGCCTTCTGGGTGTGCAGCTTCTCTGGACGAAGGAATCTGAGTATGCACTTAGAAAGTGCCGAACGGACAAGACGATCATGAAAAGAACAAACACGAGATTTTTGAATCTTCTGAATCACTTTATAGACCTAACAGTGAAAGACATTTCTAAGTTGGATCGCATTCGTTTCGAGACCATGGTCACAATTCATGTCCATCAGAGGTGACGTCTTGTGCTCGAGAACATGCTTCATGCTGACATTTCTTATTTCAGAGACATTTTCGATGATCTTTGTACGCAACGCATCAAGACAGCGTCGGATTTCGAATGGCAGAAGCAGGCCCGATTCTATTACAACGAAGAGAACGATGACTGCATTGTTGGCATCACAGACGTGGACTTTATTTACCAGAACGAGTACCTAGGCGTGACCGAGAGGCTGGCTATAACTCCATTGACTGATCGATGTTATATTACGTTAGCTCAGGCTATTGGTACGTACACATTTAGGAGAACACCGGATAGGGAGTCCAACGTTCTGTCATCACAGGCATGTCAATGGGAGGTGCACCAGCTGGACCCGCAGGAACAGGAAAGACCGAGACCACCAAAGACATGGGTCGTGCTTTGGGAAAACTGGTTGTGGTCTTCAATTGTTCGGACCAAATGGACTTTCGAGGCTTGGGACGCATTTATAAGGGCCTGGCTCAGTCTGGATCTTGGGGCTGTTTCGACGAGTTCAATCGAATTGAACTGCCCGTCCTGTCTGTGGCAGCTCAACAGATTTAGTAAATGACTGCGAGTTACTGGAAAGTAAAGATCCAAGAAAATATTTTCCACTTTCAGCATTGTGCTTACGGCTAGAAAAGAAAAACGAACAAGCTTCGTCTTCAGCGATGGCGACTTGGTCTCCCTCAATCCAGAGTTTGGTTTGTTCATCACAATGAACCCCGGCTATGCTGGACGTCAGGAACTCCCGGAGAACTTGAAGATCATGTTTCGCACTGTGGCGATGATGGTGCCCGATCGGCAGATCATTATTCGCGTCAAACTGGCCAGTTGTGGATTCAAGGAGAATATTGTGTTGTCGCGCAAGTTCTACACGCTGTACAAGCTCTGTGAGGAACAGCTGTCAAAGCAGGTGCACTACGACTTCGGTTTGAGGAACATTCTGTCGGTTTTGCGGACATTGGGCGCACAAAAGCGCGCAAATCCGCTGGACACAGAGGAGACCATTGTAATGCGAGTTCTAAGGGACATGAATGTCTCAAAACTGATCGACGAGGACGAGGTTCTGTTTCTATCGCTGATCGAGGATATGTTCCCCGGAATCAAATTGACAACGGCCGTGTATAAGGACCTTCAGAAGGCAATTGCCAAGTGCGCTGAAGACCTGGGCTATGTCAACAACCCAGAATGGAATCTGAAGGTGGTGCAACTGTACGAAACGTCTCTGGTGCGACACGGCCTTATGATGATGGGTCCCACAGGATCGGGAAAGACCAGCTGCACGGTCACATTGCTAAAGTGTTTCACAGAAATGGGAGCGCCTCACAAGGAGATGCGAATGAATCCGAAAGTGAGTTGAACTCCATCCGAATGGGAATACTTCTCTACGTGCTCGGGCTATTTTAGGCAATCACAGCACCGCAAATGTTTGGTCGCTTGGATGTGGCCACAAATGACTGGACTGACGGTATCTTCTCGACCCTCTGGCGGCGGGCGTTGAAAATCAAGAAAACCGAATTTGTGTGGATTGTGCTTGATGGCCCTGTGGATGCCGTGTGGATTGAGAACCTCAACTCTGTGCTAGACGACAACAAGACTCTGACCCTAGCTAACGGTGATCGAATTAAAATGGCGGAGAACTCGAAATTGACATTTGAGCCAGATAACTTGGACAACGCATCCCCAGCCACTGTCAGTCGGATGGGGATGGTGTTTATGAGTTCATCTGTCCTCAGGTGGAATATATACATGGAAGGTAAGGTCCTGCCAAGAGCTAAGCACAATTTACAGTTAAAATTTCAGCGTGGGTCAACAAGCGAAATCCGCAGGAAGGAGAAATCTTCCGAAGGTGCTTTAATGCCATCTACGATGATGCTCATACCTTCATGCAAACCAAACTGTTGGCTAAAATGAAGATCCTCGAGGCGATCTACATCAAGCAAATGCTTGAAATTATGGACGGACTACTGGAGGATGATGGGAAGAGAACCGAAAGATACTTGGAGAGGATATTCTTATTTTCCTTGATGTGGGCGATCGGAGCCGTGCTGGAAATAGCCGAAAGAGAAAAGTTGGAAGACTTCATTTTGAAGCATCCTTCAAAACTGCGTGAGTTCGATTTGATTCACACCTCGAGCCAAGGACTTACCAATTCCCTTGCAGGCTGGCCTAAAAAGCAACCAGGCGAAACCATTTTCGAGTACTATGTTGATGAGCACGGCAACTGGCAGCATTGGAGCGAAAGAGTTGACCCCTTCGTTTATCCGGAAGACAGCATACCGGAGTTTTCGTCTATCCTTGTGCCGAATGTGGACAACGTGAGGACCTCGTTCCTTATGCATAACATTGCGAAGCAAAAAAAGCAAGTTTTGCTCATTGGGGAACAAGGCACCGCAAAGACTGTGATGATTAAGGGATACATGGCCACGTATGACCCAGAAGTGCATTTGTCGAAGTCATTTAATTTTTCCTCTGCCACCACGCCGAATATGTTTCAAGTGAGTTGGTCGGATGGGAGATGAGTTTTCTTTTTCTTGTAATTACATTTTGATTGATTTTCAGAGAATCATTGAGTCATACGTGGAGAAAAGAGTGGGCACGTCTTTTGGCCCACCTGGGCAGAGATCAATGACTATTTTCATAGATGACATCAACATGCCGGTGATCAACGAATGGGGGGATCAGATAACAAATGAGATTGTCCGACAGATGATCGAACAAAAGGGATTCTACTCCCTTGAGAGGCCAGGTTAGTGCTTGATCAAATTTTAAATGTTCCTCACACTGTGACAACATTTATGCCAACGAACTCGTTGAATCTTTTTCTTTTAATGTCAACAAAGACAAAATCGAAAAACTTTCTTAAGCTTTCGTTCTTGTATCGGCGTTATAAAGCAAGTCCATGTTCCCATGGTTTGGTTACAGGGTTTGTTTGGGTACCCTGTTGCCGGCAGATTGGCAAATATGTTTTTAGTAAACTTACCAAACTTATGATCTGTAGCTTGGCAATGTCCATATAGACCACAATTTCATTTCTGTTGGCTAAGGAAATGTTTAATTGCCCCACGAAACTGTGATACAAGTATCCAAATTTATCCATAGCGCTTTCTATAACAACAAACATTCCAACGCCGGAAGATGTCGTATACCTCACCATAGCATTCGGCTTCTATGCTTCACAGGAGGTATCGAGTTTTAAAGCTTCAGAGCAGTGTTGTGGCTCTCTCCACACCATACGGTGGTGAAGATCTGAACCAAAGATGTTGTTTTACCTTCGTAAGTAAATATTTGTTGATCTCAAGAACAAATGTCCTTTTCTAAGTGTGAAGTGGCATAGTCCAGTTTAATTTTTTTTATTTGCCTTTCAAATTAATATCTTCTTCCAACTCACTCCGCCAAGGAAACGAAAGAGCTTCTCAAACTACTACGTCCGGCGTAGCACATAAACTATAGGACCCCCCGTCTCGTTAGAGATTAAGATGCACACGAAGGAAATGCATGTCAGAATTCAAATTAATATCTTCTTCCGACTCACTCCACCATGAAAACAATTTCAGATTAAACCGTTTCTAAGTGTTTGATGCAAAACATCAATCCCGCCGCTAATGTTTAATTTGCCTGCGAAAGCTGGGACACTTTGTTTCGGGTCCTCTGCTACGCTCTTCAATAGTCTTTTCTCCGTACGTGGAGCAATATTTTTTGGATGGCCACATCTCAGATTGAAGAGAGGAACGTGGTCTTTTCACTATTTTGAAAATTTCAAAGATTTCTCTTGTTTCTTAATTCAATTTGTTGGTTTGCTCATTTTCTCAATTCTTACATAAGGAATCTCAATTCTTACATAAGGAATTAAGAAAATGAGGAAAGCAACAAATTGAATTAAGAAATAAGAGAAGTCTTTGAAATTTTCAAAATAGTGAAAAGACCACGTACCTCTCTTCAAACTGAGATGTGGCTTGGTACTAAATTTTTTAGTTAAAATATCATTATGTCTGTTCCAATTCATTTGCGCACAGAAATTCGTAGTTGGGTAGTTTGTGTAAAAATCTCTCTCGAAGAGATTAACTCTGCCAAAACTTGTGAAACGACGTTTTGTAGAAACTTGCAGAAGTTATCAGGTATATGAAAAGTCAGAGGTTTTTTTATTTTTACTTTGACAGTCATCTGCTGCCCACAGAATTCGTAGAAAGGGGAAATATTTTACTCTCTCATGAGATCTCTCTTATACGAAAAAATCAGCAAGTGGAACGCTTTTTGACATTTTTTCGGCGAATTTCGTAGGCATATGCAGTAATTCAGAGCAATTGGAACATACCTATTATCGTACTGAAACTTACAAAAATATGTGATCATAAATCTTTCGTTACCAATTATAAAATTGTATAGAAACTTGATTGCCTCTACTTTCTTTGTTTTTTTTTATTTATAACGCAATCCTTTCACCAAATAAAGGGTGTCTCAACGAAAACGCAAGATTTAAATTTTAATTAAACCGCAGATATTTAAAAAAAAATCGTGAATTCCTTATTATATCTTAAAGTAGATAGGATGAGGTTATGTGTGGAATAACACATCGGCCAAATGGCCGCCGCGGCTTTTATAGGCACATACGCGATCTTTTAATGAAATTTTCAATGACCGTTTTGCATAAATGCTGCGGTCCAATGCAAAGTCCAGTTTCCTTTTTTAAGGCTTGAGTCATCGTCGGATTATTCGCATAAGCTATCGACTTCAAAAAACCCCAAAGAAAAAAGTCCAATGGTGTTAAATCGCTCGCTATAGGCGGCCAATTCTGGTCTCCAAAACGCGAAATAACACGGCCGGGAAATGACTGATGCAGCAATTGAATTGTTTCTCTGGCTGTATGAGATGTGGCGCCCTCTTGTTGAAACCATATCCTCTCCACATTCAGTTCCAGAGTTAATTGAACTTTGTATGCATGAAGATGTAAGTCTTTCGTCAAAATTTGTTAGGATTTTTAAAAAGAAATAGTAAAGATTTTCGCGACGTTTCCAATTGAAAGACCATCTTTGTTTCGTTAGTAAGACCCTATTTGGAATATGTATCCATTGTCTGAACTTAGACTCAAACGAGTTCAAAAGAATTTCACGAGATATACTTTCCGAAGGTTGTATTCCTTTGAAGATCTTCCTATTTATGTTGAAAGATGCAGAACAATTGGCTTGCAAACCTTTAGTTTCAGGCGTAAGGCAACGTCAGCCATTTTTATTCGTGATATTATGAATTATCAATTAAATTCACCAGAATTACTTTTTCTCATAAATATATATGCTCCCCAAAGAAAGTGAGAAACTTACTTTTTGACAAAAGGCATAGAACCAATTATGGTCGCAATGAACCTATTACAAGGTGTATAAATACATTTAATGATCTTTGCAACAAATTTGATTTTAGCTTGCCACGATTAGAATTTAAAAACATGATTATTGCATCGTATTTGAATTAATATTATTTATTGAAGTAAACTGTAAGACGATAAGAGTCGGTAGATGATCCTAAGTCGCTCAGTAAACATCTACTGTGTAAAGCGATACTGACAGTTAACACTTAGAGAACGTAGTGTTTTGTGTTACTCTGTGATGGATATTACCAAAAAAAATTGCTGAGCTCAGTGTCGAATTGAAGTGGATGGAGTTTGAGCGACATCATCATGTACTGCTGCGATATTTTCGGTCGATCGACCTCGTCGAAGGCGCGTTGTTGTCTTTACATCAGTTACAGACCCAGTTTCAGCAAATTTGTCCATTAATCGCTTTACAGTTGACCCTTTTGGAGCATTATTGTAACAAATTTATCGCGATTTGTGAACTGTAGCTGCAAAACTCACCATTTTGGTAAAACAGCTTCACAATGAGAATGCGTTGTTCATTCGTGTAGCGCTGCATTTTTACTAACCTTATTCATTCTACTAACAAACAATAATAATTGTCCAAGTGTCAAGCAATGACAATTCGAATGGCGCCAAATTTAAATCTTGCGTTCTTGTTGGGACACCCTTTACATTGGAGGAGAGAAAATGTGCTTTTATTAGTGTTCCCTTTTTAGCTCTCTAATAAGACCGCGTTTAACAAACCATTTGCGCTGGAGTATCGTTATTCATCTTCAAGTATTTTTACTTGTTAAGTGTTTTTCTGCCGGCATACATTTTTCAAGACATTGGAACATAGAAATTTCTTCCAAGATATTTTTTTGTATTGATCCCTAAAACTTAATATTTAGCACCATTGAAATTAAATTGTTTTAAATAGCTTTAAGACAATCTAAACAATTTTTACTTGGAGGGCAAGTCATCGTCATGTTCCTAACATAATTTTAAATAATTGACAACTTAGGCTGCGTGTCGCGTCGGTCTTATGAAAATGAAATCACCAAACGGAATAGACGAAATTGAAACAGCATACGCTTAACTGTCATTTTATAAATTTAAACAGCGGGTGTATTTCCGTACCCGAAATACTGTTGTTTTTTTCGGGTACGGAAATACACCCGCAAATAGTTTTGTTTATTTCGGGTATGAACATACACCCGCTACTTCATCTATTTCATCATCATTTTGATAAAGATAGTACAAAACAACGCAAATCAACGAAAGTCTTTTTAAATACGCCAAAAAATAAGCTTTATGTTAAATGTGCGCCCTTTAAAGGGAGTACAATATTTCCCCACCCTGCTTTTACCATAAGAAATTATTTTCGATGGGTTATTAGATATACAGACTTCTCAAACTGTTTGGTCTGAAATAAAACCATTTTACGGGAACAGATTTTTGTTTATTTGCGTTATTTTGCACTATTTGGCGTCGTTTCTGCCACCTGAACACATCTATTCAGATTTAAAATTTTGTAAAGAACATATTTTTCGCAATTAGTTTAATTCCGTTCCAGATCGTTTATAAGAATTTAACATTCGCTGAAAGACTGTTATTCCCCCAATGACAGACTTTATAACAAAGTGCATGATGTACTGGAACACATCTCATATTCTGTTTTTGAAACTCCTTCAGGAACTAGAATACTTTCTAACACATTGTCACGCTGTTGCAATTTAACTAATTTTGCAATTGGGAGACACGCGAAGTGGAACTTGTTCGTCAGAAAATAAAAACGATCATTTTTTGAAAACAATGAATAAATGTGTGTAGAGTTCAACAAGAGGAAATAAAGTATATTAATACTTTTTAAGTGATTGTGGATGTAAGAGGTTGTACTAAAAATTGTGTCAAATAATATTTAAAGCCTTCGAATGTACAGGTTATGATGAAAGATTTCAAGCTTCTTCTTACATTCCTGAGAATGTATTCCTTATTTTTTACGTTTTTCAAAATAACGGAAAACGAAAATAAAATATTTTGCGTATTGCTTTACATTTCAATATTCATTTAAACATCTTAAAGCAAAAAGATTTAATGTAGATTGCTTCGTTTCTCTGTCTAGAAATTGCTAAATTAGGGATAATCTTTTAAGTCATCTGATAGTTGTAGACTGTATACAGTTAAACCAATACATCAAGATGTGCATAAATTAATAATTAATAATTATTAAAGTCCCAATGTTTCGGACTAAGTTTTCAAAACCAGCACCTATGATATTACAAAAAGACTTTCCAGCATTTTGTTTTTCTATGCAAATCTCTAGTTTCCTCTTTCTCTCTTCGTGTTTTCCAGGTGACTTCTCAACGATCCTCGATATCCAACTGCTTGGGGCTATGATTCATCCAGGTGGCGGACGAAACGATATCCCCAATCGTCTGAAGCGGAATTTTGCGATCTTCAACTGTACGCTGCCCAGTAACAACTCAATGGATCAGATCTTTAGAAACATTGGCGAGGGATATTTCTGCCGAGCTCGCTTCAACGCAGAAGTGGTTCAGGTCATTCCGTATCTGGTGCCCTTGACACGTATATTTTGGCAGAATGTGAAAGCGAAAATGCTGCCAACTCCCGCAAACTTCCACTACGTTTTCAATTTGCGTGACTTGTCCAGAATTTGGGAGGGAGTTTTAAAGATCGCAAGTGAGGAATGTCAGACCGTTCAAACAGTCCTCAAGGTAGGGGGAAAATGAATTGTTGTTTGAAAATCCCTAGGACTGTCTCATCTAGTTGTGGGTGCACGAATGTACTCGAGTGATCGCTGATCGGTTTACGACCGAAAATGACAAGAAATGGTTCCACACACGAATAAGGAAGGATGCTGAAGATGGTCTTGGAGAATTCTTTGACTACTATCCCGAGGATGAAACGTTCTTTGTAGACTTCCTTCGTGATCCGCCAGAGGTTGGTGAGGACGACGAAGACGTTTCTCTGGAACCACCCAAGATATATGAAGAAATTCCAAGGTAAGAAGGACTCGTCAACCGTATCACCATGTCAACCCGTGCATGATTGTAATTTGTTTCAGCCTTGAGCTGACCACTAAGAGAGTTCTCTACTACATGGAATTGTTCAACGATCAGATTAGGGGCTTCACAATGGATTTGGTGTTTTTCCGTGATGCTTTGATTCATCTTATTATAGTTTCGAGAATCATTCGAACTCCTAGGTATGCCATGGAATTTACGAAAAACATTGTTAGTCATATACATATGTTCGTTTAACAGGGGCAACGCTTTGTTGGTTGGTGTTGGGGGATCAGGCAAGCAAAGTTTGACCAGACTTTCATCGTTCATAGCTGGCTACAAATTCTTTCAAATAACTCTAACGCGTGCGTACAACACGGGCAATTTGGTGGACGACTTAAAGTATTTGTATCGGACTGCTGGACTCGAAGGCACCGGAATTACATTTATATTCACGGATAATGAGATCAAAGACGAAGCCTTCTTGGAATATATCAACAACATCCTCAGTTCTGGTGAAATAGCGAATTTGTTCCCCAAAGACGAGTTGGGTAGGTTGCTTTAGTTGTTCTATGGCTTCTGGGAAATTTGACACACATTGCGGACAGACACTTAAAAATTAGCTACAATTAGCTACTACTTCTTCCGCGTGGCTTATTAATAATAATAATAATTGTTGGCGCGAAAGTCCACAGGGGGACCAGGGCCTAGCTTGCTTGTCAACTAATTGCGTTGTGCGCTCTACTGTTCTCTCACGAGTAAAAGATATCTACAGTTTTTTGCCCGACTCCGAACGGCGAAATTTGAGAAGCTTTCTTAGACAGTTCTAACTCTTTGAGTGTTTTCAGCAGCTCGATAGAGGTTATGCCGTGAAATATTAGAGGTGTTCAGCCGGGAATCGAACCTAGACCCTTCGGCGTGTGAGCGTCGCACTCTACCCACTACGCCACGGCGGCATGGCTTATTAGGCTTGGGAAATTTCTGTAAATATGTTGACACTTTGCTTTTGTGCGATTGCTGTTTGTCTTTCTTCTTTTTTTTTTTTTCTTTAGACTGCACACCCCCTTAGGTAATTTTGCGTCGTTCTTCTAGGCGGAAGCGTTGGGGATCCTTATGGCCACTAAATATATTGCGAAGAACAGGTGGAAGGGGGGAAGTATCTCTGTCTGTAGTGACAGCCAAGTTGTGCTTAAGGCATTATTCAGCCATTTAACCACTTCAAACATAGTCCAAGAATGCAAGTCTTCTTTTAGTTTAGTCGGCAGACTGAATTCGCTAATACTTGTCTGAGTCCCGGGACATCACGAGATCATGGGAAACGAGATTTTCGATGAGCTAGCTAACAAGTCAGGGCTCAAAAGGGGCAATCGTAGGGCCCAAACTCACCTTGGGACTACCTGTACCTTGGTAAGGGGTTCCGTTGACGAACGGGCCTCCCAACAGCACCACCAGAAATGGCGTGACTCCAGGATGCAGGGTGACCAAGTGCATGCTCCTGAATATTAGCTTTCCTGTTATCTTTAAACAAAATTGAGTTCAGACGACTTGTCGGCGTACTAACGGGACATTTCACTTTCGCTGAGCACCTAAATTGATTTGGGCTTAGTGATGTCATTCTTTGCGACGCTTGTGGAGAAAGTGAAGACACTTCAGAGCACACTCTCTTTCAATGTCCATCCTTTGCACGTATCAGGTGGGAACAGAAAGGCTAAGCTCTTTATCGAAGAAGCACCTTCTGGTCCTTCTTGGAAAAACCAAGAAAACACATTACATGAATGTTACTGCCTGGTAGTACAATGGACCAGTCTTAGAGTCTGATTGCTCCAATGCAGTATATTCCAACTTCTAAGAAAAAAAAAAAAACTTTAATTTTAACGTGATCGTAATCCAAGTGGAAATGAAAGGGAAGAACTTGGATGAGGCTAGATAAGAAACATCCCTAGAACAGAGTGGGAAATTTAAGAACCATAAAAAGTCGGTACCTTTCTGCTAAACATTCAAAAGCACTTATCTGAGCTAAACTTTAAAAAAAAAAGAAAAAATATGTTTTCACAGCAATGGTATTCCTTTGTTAAACTCATAATATCAAAATAAATAAGTCTTGATTACATTTCAAAAACAATTAAGAGAGTACATAAATTAAATATCGAATGCCATAAAAGGGTTTGGACAGTAATCGGCTTAAATAAATTTTATTTGTGTATTGGGTGTGTCCGGATGGATTAATAATCCATTGTATTTGAATTGAAGTTTAGTGTTATTACTTAATCCTATCCTTGCAGGTGGTCGCCGTGGCGTAGTGGGTAGAGTGCGACGCTCACACGCCGAAGGGTTTAGGTTCAACTCCCAGATCAACACAAATTTTTCCAATTTTTCACGGCACCACCTCTTTCGAACTGCTGACAACACTCAAAGAGTAATAACTGTCTAAGAAAGCTTCTCAAATCTCGCCGTTCAGAGTCGGCAAAAAAACTGTAGGTCCCTTCGAGTAGTTGATGAACAAGCTAGGCCCTGGTCCACCTTTGGACTATAGCGCCAACAATTATTATTATTATTATCCTTGCAGAGGTTTATGTAAGTTTAATCCGTATCGTGCTTTTCTCTTCTTCTTCTTCTTCTTGTAGCGCTACAGTCCGGGGTGGACCTGAGCCTCAACCAACATGCCTCTCCAGCCAGTACGATCTTTCGCTAGCTGTCTCCAGTTGCGCACTCCAAGTTGGATGAGGTCCTTCCCCACTTGTGTGCGCCACTTTAGTCTAGGTCGTCCTCTGTTGCGTTGTCCCAATGGCACGGATTCAAAGACTTTTCGGGCCGGAGCAGTGGTTTCCATACGCTCTACATGGCCTAGCCATCTTAAGCGTTGTATCCGTAGACGCTTGACCAGGCGCATGTCGCTGTACAGCCCATAGAGTTCGTCATTAAATCTTCTCCTCCAGATGCCATCAACGCAAACAGGACCAAAAATCGCACGCAGAACTTTTCTCTCGAAGAGACTAAGGGCTTCCTCATGCGCCTTTGCTAACGTTCAAGATTCCGCGCCATAAAGTAGGACGGGGATGGTCAAGCGAGCTTCGTCTTTCGAGAGAGGGCTTTATTACTCAATTGCCTCTTGAGCCCAAAGAAACAACGATTGGCGAGAGTGATTCTACGTTTTATTTCGGTACTGGTGTTGTTGTCCCTATTTACCGCAGAGCCGAGATAGACGAAGTCCTTGACTACCTCGAAGTTTCTGCTATCTAGTGTGACGCTTCGTCCGAGACGCCGATGTTGTGTGTCCTTCCTTGATGACAGCATGTTCTTAGTTTTGCCCTCATTTACCGCCAGATCCACTTTAGCCGCTTCCGCTTTAATTCCGGCAAACACCTCATTGACGGCTCGCTGTGTTCGTCCAATCACGTCAATGTCATCAGCGTAAGCTAGCTAGTGTTGACTTGTGAGTTACGCACGATCTTCTCGAGGATGATGTTTAAGAAGTCACATGACAGTGCGTCGCCTTGTCTAAAACCTTTTTTGACATTGAAGGTCTCGGTGAGTTTGATACTGACTTTGGCGGAGTAGCGAGAGTTCTTAATCGTCATCCTACACAATCTGACGAGTTTGGTAGGAATGCCAAAACTATACATGGCACTGTATAGTTCGTCTCTAGGCACACTGTCACATCCAGCCTTGAAATCGACGAATAGGTGGTGAGTGTCAATTTGCATTTCTTGGGTCTTTTCCAGGATCTGTCGTAATGTAAAGATCTGGTCTATTGTGGACTTCCCTGGTCTGATGTCACACTGATAGGGACCTATCAGGTCATGGCCAAACGGCTTCAGACGCTCACACAATACGGCAGAGAGCATCTTGTGCTTTTACGATTTAAAAAATTCACAATTTGCATTCGTTTTCTAAAAGCAGAATAACTTCATAACGGCCATTCTTAAGTCTTCCATTACGTTCCTAGTGAGAATAAATTTGTATATACTGACCGTTGTTACCTAAAGTGACTGTAATGGCGTACAGTGTAGAGCGCGATACCCACACGCCAAATGTCTCGGATTCGATTTGACTGAACGCATCGAATTTTTCACGTCACCACCTCTTTCGGTTTGCTGACAACACTCAAAAGGTCTTAACTGTCTACAAATGAGCTTCTCAAACTTCTTCGGAGTTGCAAATAAACTGTAGGCCTCCCTTCTTGTGAGAGAACAAAAAGTTGATTTGGTGGATCTAATGAAAGCAAACAGATTAAGATGCAAATGAAGGCAATTCAGGTCAGAAATCGAATTGAGGGTACACACCATCTTCAGTTAAGAGACTGACGCAAAATGGGCGCAAAAACCTTTAAAATTCTTTTTCTGAGTGTGGAAAGAAAACAAGTTCTACTAAATCAAGAGCAAGAGAAAAGTTCGATTAAAAATTTGGTGTAAGGAATCCAAGCGGGAAGTTTGTGTTCCTGTACTACCTGCATTTCTTTCGTACAAGGAGAGAAATTTATTCCGGAACGCATTGCAACCAAGGGCCCAAAATTCTAAAGTATATTTGGACAGGTTGTTAAAACTTGTTTGGCATAAACTTCACATTTTTTGAATACGGAAAGATGTAAAAGTCTCTGAGGACAATAAATACATTTTCGGTTTCGGAGAAAAATTCAGGCAATATACGAGGGTTGCCTTTTATATTTCGGGATTAGAGAATAATCATCGAAAATAGCTTTATTGTTTTGCAAAATATTCCCCATTAAGATCTATACACTTTTGCATACGTTTGAACCGATTGTCGAAGCACTTTTGCCACTCTGATTGAGGTATCTCCAAAACATGCATTCTAAGCGCATTACCGCTTCTTCAGGTGTCGAAAAACTTTGACCTCTCATTTAATTTTTTACGTACGGGAATAAAAAGAAGTCATTCGGTGCCAAGTCAGGACTATAGGGCGGATGACTCATGAAATTGATGTTTTGAGTGCTCAAAAATGCAGTTGTTTGAGTCGATGTGTGAGACCTCGCATTGTCGTGATGAAGAGTGATCCGTCTTCGCCGGTTGGTTTTCCTGATTTCTTGGAAGACAACTGGCAAACAAATGGTTGTGTACCACTCAGAATTGACTGTTCTGTTGGTTCAGTGGTACGGTTGCGACATGTCCAGTTTTTCCGAAAAAACAGGTGACCATTTGCTTAGAAGTGCTTCCTGCGCGAGCAACTTTTGTTGGATTTGGCCTAATTTCAAACACCCATACAGTCGACTGCTGTTTACTTTCGGGCTCATACACGTAAATCCACGATTCACCACCTGTCACGATGTCATAGACGTGTTTCGAAGCACCGGGATCGTATTTTTGGAGCATATCTTTCGACCAATCGACACAAGTCTTTTTTTGAGCGATTGACAAATTGTGTGGGATCCAAAGTGAACAACGTTTTTTGACGGTCATATGTTCATGCAATATTGAATGTATGCTGGTCCCACTAATGCCTAAGGTTGTCTCAATCTCACGATAGGTCACATGACACTCTTGCAATATCAGTTGGCGCACAGCATCAATGGTTTTCGGAGAAACAACTGATTTTGGTCAACCTTCGAAAGACGAAATTCGTGTTGGAGTAAACTACGACCTCGGTTGAATTCACCATACCATCAAAAAAAACGCTGGTTCTTGATGGAGCTTCATCGCCAAAAATTAAATTAAGTTCATCGATGCACTGTTGTTGAGTTAATCCACGTCGAAAGTTATAAAAAATAATCGCACGAATATTTTCACGATTTAATTTAATAAAATTTTTTGGGCGAGATGAATCTTTTAAGTTACTGTAAAAAACACAAACAGCGCTCGTATGTCAAAACGTTTTTGAGTACGCATAACCTCAAAAATATCAAACTTTACGATAGAGCTGGCAGGTGCCAGATTGCTACACTAGGGTTTCCCAATCCCGGAATATAAAAGGCAACCTTCGGATAATTTAATTCGTTTTTTTTTCGGTTTTTTCATGTGAAACTAGGAAGTAGGAATAATTTTTTAACATGTTTGTAAAAAACAAAGCTTATGTTCACGAAAAGTATGCTGTTTAACATTATGTCATAATAGATAAGAAAGATAAATTTGAGTACAAAGAACAGGGGTCTAACCACGGATGACGACTATCGTGCCACGATATCGTTGAAACGACAGTTTTGCATCGCGTAAGCAAAACAAAAAACGATATTGACAAAACGATGTCATTTTGGTTGCTTTATGTGTTCTCAAAACTGCCTATCGCTATCGTCCCGACGACCGGTTTTTGACGATAGCTATTTCACTATCGTTTTGAATTGGGCTGGCATGAAAGTGGTGAAAATTTTAAGAAAAAAGTAAGAAAAACAATGTAATCAGTAATTTCAAAATGTTTTGGATATAACCCTCTCAGCTTAGGGAAATCTGAATGTACTAACATTCAAAATTATTTCAAAAATATTCCCTGAAATAAAACTTCATACATTTTATGAGCTCCACTCGCACAGCCGTTCGTTCATTCGTAATGTGAACACATAAAAAAAAAACAATGAAAACCAACATACAGTCGTTATTCATTGTTTTGTTGTATGTGTTTAATTATGACAAGAGATAGTAACAGTCAGTAGCGCTCAAACTGTGTATAAAGTAGACCGTAGACGAGACGATAGTTGCTTGGTTATGTGATGCAAATTATCGTCAGGACGATAGTCGTTTAAAAAGTTGCTTGATTGCAGCCCAGGTTTTTTGCTTTCTTGGGACTTAAGAATCGGTCATTAGGATTAAATTACGCATGTCTTTTCGTTGAAAATGGGTCAGCCTTGCAAATAATTTTTAATGAGCAAAGCTTGGCCTGCTGCATTAAATTACTTGGCTCAAACAGGGGGTCCTTGGATTTTAAGTAGTGGTTAAGATGACCCAAATCCTAACAACACACATAATCCGCAAAGGTGAAATAAGCAAAAAAAATCAAAAGCAAGTAGTTGCGGAGGATATTTCGGTTACAGACTACGGACCAATTTCTGCTGCTCTACATGACGGAGAAACTCAATGAAGTTGCTGATGTCTGAGAAGGATCTGTTTTTCTCCGTACTTGAAAAAGCCTAGAGACTTCTCAGTTATAACCTCATACAGTTAAGGGTACACCACTCGTACAAGCGTTTCACTACTTAGATTCGCAGAAAAACGTTCACCCATGAATGCAGTATCCTCAGAAAGCACCAAAGTTCAAATGACAATCTTTTGAAATCTTCCAGATGAAATCTACAACGAAATGATCCCGATAATGAAAAAACTCGCGCCGAGACGTCCTCCGACACAAGACAATCTCTACGACTTCTTCATCTCCCGAGCCAGATACAACCTGCACATAGCCCTCTGTTTCTCGCCGGTAAACCCCTCTCCCCGCACTCCACGTACACTCAAAAAACTTTCCTTCCTAGATCGGAGAAAAATTCCGCGGACGATCGCTCAAATTCCCCGGCCTGATATCTGGCTGCGTCATAGATTGGTTCCAGAAATGGCCAGAAGACGCCCGGGTAGCAGTGTCCCGCCACTACCTGGAAGAGTACAATTTCGTGTGCAGCGAAAATGTGAAGGAGCAGGTGATCCAAATCATGAGCACCATACACGAGTCTGTTTCAGAAACCTGCGCTGCGTACTTCGAACGATTCCGGCGATCGACGTTCGTTACGCCAAAGTCACTGATCTCCTTTTTGGAGAGCTACAAGAAGCTCTACGGAGAAAAGCGTCAGAACATCATTATAATGTCCGACAGAATGTCGTCGGGCCTGGACAAGTTAGACGAAGCTGGAGCCTCGGTGGAAATTTTGAAGGTCGACTTGATTGAGATGAACAAAGTGATTGTCATCGCCACCCAGGAGGCCGAAGTGGTGCTGGAGACTGTGGCGAAGTCCACAGAGGCAGCTGAGGCCATCAAGCTGCAGGTTGCTGAAAAAAAGATCCAAGCTGAAGAGTTGGTTAAACTGATCTCAGCCGATAAAGAGGTGGCAGAAGCGAAGCTGGAGAAAGCCAGACCTGCCTTGGAGGAGGCGGAGGCAGCTCTAAAGGTTGAACAGACGAATCAGGGTGAGGTTAGGGTTTCAATTGAATGTCTTCTTTTCAGACAATCAAAGCTGCCGACATTGCAACAGTGCGCAAGCTGGGAAAGCCGCCCTATTTGATCACGCTTATCATGGATGCAGTGTGCCTTCTGTTCCGAAGGCGCGTCAAGCCCGTGATTCCAGATCCCGAGAAACGGTTCCTTTCTTCGTCGTGGGAAGAGTCGCTCAAGGTGATGGCAGACACTGCGTTCCTGAGAAAAATCGTCGAGTACCCCACAGACATCATCAACGCCGAAATGGTCGACCTTATGGTGCCTTACTTTGAATACAGGTGAGGAATGGCTGTGGCAATTATTCCCGAAAATAATTCCTTTCCGTCGGCAGCTTGTACACCTTTGAGGCGGCGAAAGCAGCTTGCGGCAACGTGGCCGGGCTCTTATCGTGGACAATAGCCATGACAAAGTACTTTGAAGTGAACAAGGAAGTTCTTCCTCTCAAGGCGAATCTGGCCATTCAGGAGGCCAAGCATCGGAAGGCGTCAGGTGACCTTCGCGAAGCCCAGGAAATGCTGCAGGCGGCCGAAGAGGAACTGATGAAAGTGCAAAAGAAGTTCGATGAAGCTCAGGAGAAGAAGAACATTGTCCTGGCAGAGGCGAAGAAGTGCCAGGATAAAATGGACGCTGCGACTGCTCTTATTGGAGGACTTGCAGGCGAAAAAATCCGATGGACGGAGCAGATCGCTCAGTTTAAGAGCGAAACCGAGCGTCTGGTCGGAGATGCACTTTACCTCACTGCCTTTCTCTCATATTCTGGACCCTTTAATCAGGAATATCGAAGTGAACTGCAGGAGTTCTGGATGAAGGAGCTTAATGAACGTGGAATTCCAATGTCAGCCAATATCAACATAATCGACAGCCTTACGGATCGCACGCAAATCGGTGAATGGAACTTACAAGGCCTGCCCACCGATGACCTGTCTATCCAAAATGGAATCATTGCAACTAAAGCCAGTCGCTTTCCTCTCCTCATAGATCCTCAGTCACAGGGGAAGTACTGGATCAAGCAAAAGGAGAAGGAGTTCAACTTGATCGTGACCTCCCTGAACCACAAGTACTTCCGAAATCACATAGAGGACTCCGTTTCCATGGGCATTCCAGTGATCATCGAGGATGTCGGAGAGGAGCTGGATCCCTGTCTGGACAACGTCCTAGACAGGAACCTGATCAAGGTGGGGACCACCTACAAATTAAAGCTCGGCGACAAGGAAATCGACTACAATGCCGCCTTCCGCCTGTACATAACCACCAAGCTTCCGAATCCAGCGTATTCGCCGGAGGTTTCGGCGCGAACTTCGATCATTGACTTCACCGTGACTATGCAGGGCCTGGAGGATCAGCTGCTAGGGCGTGTGATTCTGCACGAGCGCAAGGAGCTGGAGGAGGAGCGGACGAATCTCGTGGAAACTGTTACAGCGAATATGAAAAAAATGAAGGAACTGGAGGCAAACCTTTTGCACAAGCTGTCTACGATAGAGGGCAGCCTTCTGGACGATGTGAGTGTCATCGAGGTCCTGAACACATCGAAGAACACAGCCATCGAGGTCAAGGAAAAGCTGGAAATAGCCAGATTGACCGAGGCGAAGATTAACATCGCTCGAGAGGAGTACCGGCCAGTGGCAACACGCGGTAGCGTGCTCTACTTTCTGGTTTGCAACATGACGATGGTCAACGTGATGTACCAGACGTCCCTGGTGCAGTTCCTGGGACGGTTCGATGCCTCCATGGCTCTATCAAAAAAGACCCATGTGACGCAACAGAGAATCCGACGAATCATCAAGTACCTCACCTTCGAGATCTACCGCTACAAGTCCCGCGGTCTGTACGAGGACCATAAGTATCTATTTGTGTTGCTGATCGCCCTGAACATCGACCGTCAGATGGAGAACATTTCGTACGACGAGTTTCAGAACTTCATTAAGGGCGGTGCTGCCCTCAATTTGAACGATTGCCCCGTGAACCCGTTCAAGTGGATCACCGATGAGACTTGGCTCAATCTGGTTCAGTTGTCCCGCCTCCCGCAGTTTGCCAGCATTCTAGACAAGATAACCGGAAACGAGCGAGGCTGGCAGAACTGGTTCAAGAAGGACAACCCAGAAAACGAGACCATTCCTGATGGTTTCAACAACCTGGATCCGTTTAGGCGGCTCCTCGTTGTGCGGTCGTGGTGCCCGGATCGGACAATCGCACAGAGCCGGAAGTACATTGCGCACTCTCTGGGCCAGCGATTCGCGGAGCCGATCATCTTGAACTTTGACGTCCTCCTCGAAGAGAGTGCACCACTGACGCCGATAATCTGCTTCCTCTCCATGGGCTCGGATCCGTCGCCGAATATCGAGGCGTTGGCCAAGAAGAACGAATTAAAGTGCTTCTCAATATCCATGGGACAAGGGCAAGAAGTACACGCTAGAAAATTGATCGCAAACTGCCTGGAAGAGGGCGGTTGGGTACTCCTGCAAAACTGTCATTTGGGCCTGGATTACATGAACGAGCTGACGCTACTTCTTCTGGAGCTGGAAAAGGCGGGCGAAGGTTTTCACGATAACTTCCGCGTGTGGATAACCACAGAGCCGCACGACGCCTTCTCAATCACCTTGCTCCAACTGTCGCTGAAGTTTACCAACGAGCCACCGGCCGGAATCCGAGCCGGCCTGCAGAGAACGTACGGGAACTTATCCCAGGACTTCTTGGACTACAGCCAATCGGTGTTCTATCATCCGCTGGTGTTTGCGATATCATTCCTGCACTCTGTGGTGCAGGAGCGACGCAAATACGGTCCTCTCGGTTGGAACATCCCCTACGAATTCAACTCGGCTGATTGGTATGCCAGTTGCTTGTTTGTGCAGAATCATCTGGACGACCTGGATCCTGTGCGGGGAATAAGTTGGAGCACTGTGCGGTATATGTTGGGCGAGGTGCAGTACGGAGGCCGCGTGACGGACGATTACGACAAGCGTCTACTGAACACCTTTGCCAGAGTCTGGTTCTCCGATGATCTCTTCTCGGATGTATTTCAGTTCTTCAAAGGCTACCAGATATTCGTGTACAAGACAAAGGAGGAGTACTTGGATGCCATCGACACAATGAAGACCGTCGATCCACCGCAGGTCTACGGGTTCCACTCAAACGCGGACATAACCTTCCAGACAAACACGGCGAAGGCGACTCTCGATACAATAATCTCGATTCAGCCCAAAGGTTTGTTTTATCCACTGAAACTTTTACCGTCTTCAAGCCAGGATTATTTTTTAGAAACTTCCGCGGGTGGAGGCGAGACTCGTGAGGACAAGGTTGCCAAGGCGACTAAGGACATGCTGAGCAAGTCCCCCTTGCCGTATGATTTGTACGAAGTTAAGGAGCGCTTACGACAGATGGGCGCTACAGGATCTATGAACATCTTTCTGAGGCAAGAGATTGACAGAATGCAAAAGGTAGCCAGACACACAAAGACACTCTTAAATATTAAAAAAAAAACCGTTTACCAGATCATTATCCTTGTGAGGGTAACCCTGAAGGACCTTCTCCTGGCAATCGAGGGAACAATCATTATGAGTGAACAGCTGAGAGATGCTCTGGACAACATATTCAACGCCAGGGTACCGAATGTTTGGCTCCGAGGAAGTTGGGCATCGGCAAGTTTGGGTTTTTGGTTTACCGAGCTGCTGGAGCGCAACAATCAGTTTTACAATTGGTGCTTTGGGGTAGGGTTGTTTCCCTCGCAGTTCCCTGGTCTTTCACAATCTCTTTCAGAGTCGTCCGGTTGTTTTCTGGATGTCCGGGTTCTTTAATCCTCAGGGTTTCCTCACCGCCATGAAGCAGGAAGTGGCACGTGCGCATCACGGATGGGCATTGGATCAGGTCTCAATGCACAACGATGTTCTGAAACTATCACTCGAGGAATGCAAAAAGCCACCAAAGGAGGGAGTTTATGTTCACGGCCTCTATGTGGATGGCGCTGGATGGGATCGGAAAACTTCAAAGCTAATCGAGGCTACAAACAAAGTTCTTTACGTTCTGATGCCAGTCGTTCACATATACGCCATCAATTCGGTGGCACCAAAGAGTCCAAAGCTTTACACTGTGAGTCTTTGAAGTATTGTTCGTTTTCTGCTAACCCGGATTCCCTTTAGTGCCCGGTTTACAAGAAGATGAATCGAACCGACCTGAATTACATCACACCATTATGGCTGTCATCCAACAAGCCTCCGGAACACTGGATACTCAGAGGCGTTGCGCTCCTTTGTGACATTAAATGAAATGAAATTAATGAAATCTTGTTTGTTGTTATATTTGTTTTCTTTTTCTTGTAACAAATTAATTAATATTAATTGTTTCAATTGTTTGTATTATTTACACACCGACATATTACAAAAATACGACTTATAGAAAATATAATGGGAATAGTTTATTATTGAGTCCTACGGAAAGGTAATTCGATGAGAGGAGTAATGCTTTCGCAGCATCCGCAGAAATTAGTCTCGTCCCAGTGTGTTCCCTCTGCCCCAGGCATTGCCGAAGAGGCGGTTGCCACCGGCTGGCTGTTGTTGCCGCTGTTGATTCACTGGCGGCGTGCCAAAACCGTGAACACCTCCAGACACGTCTGGATACCACGACTTTCTGTAAAAACAAAAAATGGATTTCTGTGAAGTCTGGTAATACACAGAACTAAAACAATTATGAGCGATGTCAACTGCAAACGCCATAATCTTTCCCAAAACCAAATTGCATGATGAAACCCATTTATGTATACTGAAGTCAATTAGGTCAACTTGTCAGAGTTTAAAAGCCACGTCATACCAAGTGCTCACGCGGACTGTAAAGCTCAAATTTACTTACAAGAATCCAGGTGTTTCGAGAAATGAGTGTCCCCCTAATTCTTGTGGGTACTGGAACTTCAGGAAGAAGTATAAATGTCCAACGAGAATTCCCAGCAGTGAGTCGAATCCTCTGCAAAAGGAAAAACAAAACTGTGATCTCTTTCTTCAACTGGTAATAATACAAATTAAGTCCTTACCCAGATGATAGAACTAAGTTCACACCCAACAGCACCCATGGCAGATACATTGCCTTGAATCTGGTTCCAAACCAGAAATTAACAATCACCTCTTTATTCAACTGACACCAGACATAAAGCACTCCCAGCACCATTGGATCCATGAGGATAAACAAATTGAAAATCAGTCCACTTATAGCGCAGCATATCCACTGAAACAACAGCATGAACAGATAATCCGCTGGACTTGTCTTAAAGTGCTCATTCTCCAGTCGCATTGAATAGTTGTAGATAAAGTAGCAATTCAGCATGAAGTGAAATCCTGTATTGGCCGATAGGGGATAGTAAAGGAGCGCCGTGAGCAGACGCCATAACTAAGATTTCATGAACATATATCAAACACTTTTTTCTCCAATTTGCAGATAACCAATTAATTACTTGAAACTTTTTATAGATGAAAACTTGTTGGAGGTACAAGTACTGAGGAGGTAAAATTCCAAACCGAGCCAGTATGCTAACCGCAACCGTCGCTGAGAGCCAAACTTTTGTAAAAAATCCTCCACTTTTGTACCAATTTGCTAAGTCACCCATTTTTTGTGTAGTCTTATTTTTATGATCGGTTTTTAATGTCTAACCTTCCGTATGGAACTTCTGGAAATAATCAAAATATTGAATTTGATGAAGTAGAAGAAAAAAAAATCTCTTGACATTTGCTTGACAAACTGAAGTATGTACGTGTTCTTTCTAGTACTGAAAATCTATTACAATTGAAATTGAGATGTGAGTTCTGTTTGAATGAAATAACGAGTGGTGACATGTTGACTAACTGAAGTGGATGGAGTTTGCTTGTTGGAATATAAAGATATTGAGTGCCTTCTAAGAGAGAGAGAAGAGACCAATGTATTATAATCAGAAATTTTAGGGTTGAATTAAAATAGTCTCTATGTTGTGGGAGGTAAATGCGTCTACAACGTTCTTGGCCAGATTTTTGGACTAAAAGTTAATAAGTTCAAAGTTTTGTTATTAGGCCCGTTCTAATTGCTCTGAATTGCTACAAATGTCTACGAATTTGCCCGAAAAACTACGAAAAAGCGTTCCATTAGCTGATATTTTCGTAGAAGAAAGAGCTCACGAGAGAGCAAAATATTTCCCCTCCCTACAAAATGCTCCCCAAAAAAAATCTGTGGGCAGCACACACGGCAGCAGATGGCTGTCAAAGTGAAAACAAAAACAATCCTCTGGCATTTCATTTTACAAGTTTTGGTAGAGTTACTCTCTGCAAGAGAGATTTTTACCCAAAGTACTTAACTACTACGCTACTCAACTGTACACAAATGAATTGGAACAGACCTATTAAATCCATTATTCCTTAATTTTTCTGATTTGTGACCATACTTTTTCTCAAAGTTTTCGAAATAGAAACGTCTCCGATTTGTCTCAAAAATTCCTCTTACAGCGAAAAAAGTCACTCGACGTAAGCTAATGTTAGTAAAGCTTAAATAAAGAACAAATCTCTTTTACTGTCCAGCTTTTGGGGAAATTGTCTTCATTGCAGACGAACATGTTGAAATTTTGCAACATTGCCAGTCGTTAATTTTTTTTCAGTCGTTCATCGGTACGAATAATTATGTTTGCAAAGACATTTTCCCCTCCTTTTCTGCCGATAAAAAAAACTGTGGGCAGCAGCACGTCAGCAGATGGCTGTAAAATCGAAAATAAAAAAAACTTCTGACATATCATACATCCGATAGCTGTTTACGAGTTTCTACGAAAAGTCGATTCACAAGTTTTGTAAGAGTTACTCTCTGCAAGAGAGATTTTTACCCAAACTGCTCAACTACGAATTTCTGTACACAAATGAATTGGAACAGACCTTATGTCTTCCCAAGATTTTGACAGTAATAATCGTTTAAAAGCTCTAAGTTCTAGTGCCCTTTTAAATTAGAACACTACTATGTCTTATTTTAAATGGAGACCGACATGAATAAGTTCATAAGACTCATCTGTCGGATTATTCGCCTGAGTAGTCTCGATCTGCCCATTTCAAAAAAATAAAGCCCTTGTAGCAGCCTCAAGCTCAGGGGATTGGGTTCTGTAAATTAACAAATTATTTTGTAATGAAATGAGAACATACGTCAATAGATTGATTTGTCAGTCCATTTAAGTCCAGGTTCGTGATAGATCAAGATGAGGAGTTTCAGATTGTATTTTACTGTCTACCCTTAGGTGTACTGAAAGAGCGAAAAGAAAGTCTTTGAGTCCAACAGCGGAAAAACAACGGAACAAAATAAATACTTTACCTCCGTTGGTACCTTAAAAAAAATAAGACCTTTACAAAAGGCGTAAGCTTTACACAACAAATGAGGGAATTTTCATAATTCATTGCAGTTGGGTCAGTTATAAATATAAAATTTGATTGAGAGTAACATTCACACGTTGGTCATTGATATTTTGACAACCTTTTAAGTTTCCAAATTTAGGGCTGATGGAGGGAAACTAAAAATGTTCAGGCGATATTTGCATCTTTAAAAAAAAAAATGAAAGAAAACCACACTTGATACACCCACCTTGCATCTAATTCCCATCAAATAAGTCTCATTAGATGAACAGAATGTAACATTCACATATTTTACACATCATCTCGCTTAAGAAAATCTACTCAAACTTTTGCCATTTGGATGACTTTCGAAACAAGGATAATTCGGGATGTTCGTCCTCCTCCCATGGTTACGGGGTATTTCAATATCAAATTAAATCCTCAAGTGTTTCGTTTCCAGTTGAGAGAACGTTAACATTCAAATGTTTCGTTTTTTTTTCAATTCAAATCAAGTCCATTGAATGAAGAGAGGTAAAGTATAACAGGATACTTGATTCAGTCGACATAAAAACAGCCACCCCCTCAGTTCTCTGATGAATCTCAAGAATTTATGAAAAAGTCATTTCAACTAATTCACCCCGAATTTTTATTGGAAATGTAGTGTGAGTGGCACATTCCGCTGTCATGACCACGTCCTTGTGGAATTATCGTGTTTCCCCTGCTTTTCAGTGTTTTCCCCAAGTTTTCACATACAAAGTGATGGAAATTCATTATTTTCGACAGATTGTAGTTTGATTTATTTGACTTTGGTTTTGCATTTGTGTATATCAACTAATATGCAAAGAGTTATGTGTGGTAACGATTTTTCCTAAAGTAATTATTAAGTCTGTTCCAATTGCTCTGAAATGCTACGAATGCCTGCGAAATTCACCGAAAAACTCTCAAAAGGGTTTCGTTAGCTGATAATTACGTAGAAGAGAAAGCTCATGCGAATGTTAAATATTTCCCCTCCCTACAAATTTCTACCGAAGAAAAATTTGTGAACAGTAGATGACTGTCAAAGTGTGAATAAAAAAATCTATGACATTTCATATGTCTGACAGCTGTTTACATTTAAATCTACGAATTTCTACGAAAAGTTGTTTCACAAATTTCGGCAGAGATACTCTCTCCAAGAGAGGTCCTTAAACAAACTGCTCAGCTACGAATTTCTGTGCAGACCTATTGTTGCAAGTAATGGAACAAGAAGTGGAACAAGCCTTATTGTTGAAAGTACAAAAATAGGCTGTCAAGACGTTACTTCATTTATTTTTTCTTTGTTGTAAAGAGTGTTGAAGAGGGGGAAAGAGGGGGGAATGCAATCGTTCATACGGAAAAGAATCAAATATCAGAAATACATAAAAGCATATTCCAACGTTATTTTTCATTATTTTCCAAAATCCGTTTTTTTAGTTTGTCCACATTTGTCCAAACTTTAACTAACGTCTGCTCCAGCATTCCAAAGTCCTTTTTCTGGAACTTCGTTGTTGAATAGTTTTAGTTATTAAAAAATCTCACTAAAAATTCTGGACATATATCACTACGATAGTTCTAAATTCAAACGAAAGCCGAAAATTGTAGACAAACTAAAAAACGTGCAATGGAAGTGATCGGAAATTAACTACTAGTGACTTAAAGTGTGAGGCATAGTTACCAACATAGAAAACACACATTACTGAAGGCCATGTGGAATTTCCTTTCATTGCACTCATTTGTGTCTGCAAATCCGTTTCTTTCAGTTTCCTTTAATTTCATTCTTTTTGTTGAATAAGTGGTGGCTGTAACATTTACAATTCAAAATCAGGCCTACTGGAGTACTCAGACTCATAAACTTCTGTAGTTTCTTGTTTTAAAACAAGCTGGCACTGAAGCCTTCATTACCATCTCTTGCAACATCATTATTGTCACACTTGATACAGGCAGAAGCGAAACAGTTGCACACGAAGAGCTTTCCAGTGTCACAAATTGTGGTGTCATCGCTTAAGCGTAGCAAAGTATATGAAAGTGAATTTATTACAAACGTTGGTGTTCTAATACACTTTAAAGTTGTAGTCCCAAGACACCTGACTATCGATGCGAGCAATGGGCAGTTTCATTTGTGGCACATTTAGCTCCATTGTGTTACCGCGCAGATAATATCTCTATGGGTACCAAACTCAGCGTGGTATCCCAAACGTACGTCACTGAGTCAGAATCAATATTTCTCAACATGTTTCTTTCTGCACTTCGGCAGTCGCTGGTAGTCGCGGATAAGGTAAGAAATGGAGTACATTTCATCCCTGTGCCTGCATCTTCTGCTGAAGTCATTGTGAGTGATACCAAGCCTGGAAGCATGCACTTCAATGGCCCAACAAGTTGACGAAGCTGTGGAGGTATTGAGTACTTTAGGAAGTAATCTGCTCCCAAATTTATTTGGTTATAAGACATGTACGAGTATTTCGTGTACCTTTTTCTTAACTGGCTGGCACTAAAGGGATTGTGTATACCTTTAAGTGACCGGAATTAAGTCAAGGCACGGGCTGAAGGTATAGAGGAAGAAAGAGAAAGGTGTAACCGATGCACATTGGTTTTAAACGCTTGTGGATTGTAATGGAGGCAGTTAAGCTGGGAAGAGCATTCCATGTTCGTATGGTGCGGCTAAAGAACGAGTCTTTAAACTTAACTGTACGTCGGCTTATGGATGAGCATTGCTACCGGGACGGGTATTGTGGGTGAATTCTTGAAGGAGAGGAATGCAGCTGGCTAACTCAATAGAGCATTTTTTGTTGAAGAAGTATTTTGAAAAGGTTAATTTTTATGAACAATCGCTTGGGCCCTAAAACTGATTGTTGGCTCATCAGTGAAATTATCTTCTGTGATTCTGTGATTTATCATTCAAACAAATGATGAAGGCATTTCGAGTTATTTTAAGTGTTGGTAGAACATCGTAATTAAAGAAAAAATGTCACCTTTTATCGACAACATAACCTCAGAAATATAAAAACTTAGGCATTTGCAAGTTTTATAAATCGATATAATACGGGTGCGGTGAATGTCATTTATAATCCTTACTAGTATGGACCGGTCACCGTGGCCGAATGGGTAGAGTGCGACGCTCACACGTCGAAGGGTCTAGGTTCGACTCCCAGCTCAACACCAATTTTTCGAATTTAACGGCACCACCTCTTTCGAGCTGCTGACAACACTCAAAGAGTAATAACAGTCTAAGAAAGCTTCTCAAATCTCACCGTTCGGAGTCGGCAAAAAACTGTAGGTCAATCCTACTTGTGAGAGAACAGTAGCGCGCACAACACGAGTAGTTGATGAGCAAGCTAGGCCCTGGTCCCCCTTTGGATTGTAGCGCCAACAATTATTATTATTAGTATGGACCAAACCCCGAAGAGTGTGGAGCTGTTTTATATTTTGCCCCTACTCTATAACAAATGACAGTAAAAAAGCCGAATTTGCAATTCTTGGTACCCGTGAAATGATGTCATTCGGCAAGGTTTATAAATACGCTACAATGTGCTTTAGGTTGGAAGAGATTGTATCCTCAATTGTAGAATACAAATACGAAGTCGAAGAAGAAGTTATCCTAGATCAGAAAAACATGCTCCTCGAAGTGATTCGAGAACCAGAAAAAAAAAAATTGGTAACATTTTTTAAATAAAGTGGCCGCCGTGGCGTTGTGAGTAGAGTGCGACGCTCACAAGCAGAAGGCTTAGGTTCGCTTCCCGGCTCAACACCCCGAATTTTTGACGGCATCACCACCGAAAGACTCCGGCACATAGAATACGTTACTTGCGTAGCGGGAAAATATCCGTTGACGGTGAAGTACGTGAAGGAAGGGGAGACACAATGAATACTTCAACGCACAGCTAATTTCATTTGACAGTAGCTTTAAATACAATTTGTTTCGATTATAGTGTAGAGCGGTTTGATATATTTTTTTTTTCAAATTTCCTCCAGACGAGTTACTGAATTAACTATTGCGCTTAATGACACCATATGTGTAATTCAGTTTTAAAATTTTATTATACATACATACGTGTTTTTTTCAATAAATATCACAAAAACAAAACAAAACATAAAATGTGTACGATGATTTGTTCTACACAATCGACTAGTTTGTCGATTCGTGATAATGTCTCCGGAGTTTCTGTGCGTTTTGGTAGAAGCGTGTAGTAGGAAGTGGATCTGCTTGTGGTGGTTGTTGTTTTTTCTTTCTAACTTGTATTAAGACTCACGGTATAATGGAGAAATTCCAGATTCCGGGCATATCTCTGTGAAAGTGCTGCTGCCTTCAGCTTCCCACGATAAGTTTGAAAAACTCCTAAGAGAAAAAATAGGTTAATAGGAAATAAAATGTATGTTTTGAGATATCTAGAAAAGAACAGTACATAACTTCGGGGTGCCACGCATCTCTTTACAGTTTAAAAAACTTACCATCTATTACAACAACAGCCGCTACATGCTCTCAGTCCTTTTGTTTTAAAATTTTGTTACGATAAGATGCATCGATCGTAAAGAGAAATATGTGATGTAACGGCTTCCATTAATTTTGCCTCGGTCATTTACATAAAAAAGTCACAATTTTATTTGTATTTTATTTAAGTTGTGCAATTACAGACCTTTATTATGTTCTGCAAAAAATTTCGTTCCCGCTCAATATCGGATTTTTTTTCTATGTTTTCCTTCTTCCGAATGTTTTTCCAAAATTTCTTCCACTCCGAAATTTCTCAAAGCTCCTGTTCATAACGTCCTGTGTTTAATGTCTTTAATAAGTTAAATATTATTGAAATTTTCAATTAAAGACCTTTATTATTTCGTGTGTTTCGTTTAGACAAGGCGACGCACTGTCATGTGACTTCTTTAACATCATCCTCGAGAAGATCGTGAGTAACTCACAAGTCAACACCAGAGGCACGATCTTCCAGAAGTCAGTTCAACTGTTAGCTTACGCTGATGACATTGATGTGATTGGACGAACACAGCGAGCCGTCAATGAGGCGTTTGCTGGCATTGAAGCGGAAGCGGCTAAAATGGGTCTTGCGGTATATGAGGGCAAAACGAAGCACATGCTGTCATCAAGGAAGGACACACAACATCGACGTCTCGGACGGAGCGTCACACTAGGCAGCAGAAACTTCGAGGTAGTCAAGGACTTCGTCCACCTCGGCTCCGCGGTAAATAGGGACAACATCAGTACCGAAATCAAACGCAGAATCACTCTTGCCAACCTCTGTTTCTTTGGGCTCAAGAGGCAATTGAGTAATAAAGCTCTCTCTCGAAGGACTAAACTAGCTTTATATAACAGCTTGATCATCCCCGTCCTACTATATGGCGCAGAATCTTGGACTTTAGCAAAGGCGGATGAGGAAGCCCTCAGTCTTTTCGAGAGAAAAGTTTTGCGTGCGATTTTTGGTCCTGTTTGCGTTGATGGCATCTGGAGATGAAGATTTAATGACGAACTCTATAGGCTGTACAGCGACATGCGCCTGGTTAAGCGTCTACGGATACAACGCTTAAGATGGCTAGGCCATGTAGAGCGTATGGACAGCACTGCTCCGGCCCGAAAAGTCTTTGAATCCGAGCCATTGGGACAACGCAACAGAGGACGACCTAGACTAAAGTGGCGCACACAAGTGGAGAAGGACCTCATCCAACTTGGAGTGCGCAACTGGAGACAGCTGGCGAAAGATCGTGCTGGCTGGAGAGGCATTTTGGTTGAGGCCCAGGTCCACCCCGGACTGTAGCGCCACAAGAAGAAGAAGAAGATTATTTCGTGTGTGACTTCGACGAGAACCAACCTCAAACTCAACAAACGTTATTTTAAAATTAAAAAAAAATTCTCTTTAAATGTCACAATGTTCGATTGTCAACGCTGACGGAGAGAGAAAAGTTAAAAGCTGAGCTACTATATCCGTCGCGTGAGCGGCAGCGTTAGTCTATGGACCACTTCCCATAAGAATACATGTATTTCTATGTATCTGTCAAAGTATAGCTGACTCTGACGCTAGTAACGTGTTCTAAATGCCGGAGTCTAAATAACTTAAAAAGAAGTCTTCTCAAACTTCGCCGTTCGGAGTCGGTAAAAAGTTGTAGGTCCCTTCTACTCATGAGAGAACAGTAACGTGCACAACACAAGTAGTTGCTGAGCAAGCTTGGCCTTGGGCCTCTTGTGGACTGTTGACCCATACAATTATTATTATTAAAAATTTTCAAAGCCTGATGGTGATTTTTTGAGGAGGACCACAAATTTGCTCTCATACCATCCAAAGCTGAAACAAGTCTTGAACTTGAAAGTCCATCTCATCTGTTGAATCATGATCAGCGACTTTATATAGAGACAGAGTGTTTTTGTAGAAAATTCGAGCTTTACTTTAAGAGTTTGACGTGTATAGAATTCCATTTAAAGATGAAGTTGAACTTTCTGCAGAAAAAAACTGCCTGCTTTGGAAGCAAGGAAATATGTTGTGCTTCAGCATATGTCCGTACATTTTTCCATTTATGAACAAATAAGTTTAATTTCTGTTGTCATACAGCTTTTTCTTCCTCTTCTTCATTTGAGAATACAGTCCGTCAGTTAATTTGAACCTCAGCCTACAAGTCTCTTCATCTGGCAAGATCTTTAACCAGCTACCCCCAAATCTGCACACCAAGTTACCTGTGTGCACCTTGAAGCCCGTGGGCGTGACTATAGCGTTGTCCCATGTTTAGCCTAAACGAATATAACTTAGGCGCCGTGCAGACCCGGCAGTTTCTGATTTAATCTTCCCTAAATATCATCAACGCAAACATAGACAAAAATTGCGTTAAATGGAGGCTTTTTGCATTTTTTCCTCCAATTGTAATTTAAATCGTTGATTTATAAATTATTAAACAAAACACGTCTGATTTTTTCAGTAGTACGAGGGTTGCCTTTTATAGAGAACAAAAACAAATATTAATAATCGAAAATATATATTTATTGTTTTCCAAAATAACAAAAATTAAGATCTACGTTAAATTAAGATCTACACACTTTTGCATGCGTTTGAACCAATTGTTGAAGCACTTTTGCCACTCTGATTGAGGTATCTTCAAAACATGCATTCTGAACGCATCAACCGCTTCTTCAGGTGTTGAAAAAACGTTGACCTCTCATTTTATTTTTTACGTACGGGAATAAAAAGAAGTCATTCGGTGCCAAATCAGGACTATACAGCGGATCACTCATCAAATCCATGTTTTGACTGCTCAACAATGCAGTTGTTTGAGTCGATGTGTGAGACCTCGCATTGTTGTGGTGAAGAGTGATCCGTCTTCGGCGGGTGGTTGTCCTGATTTCTTGGTAGACAACTGGCAAACAAGTGGGTGTTTGCCACTCAGAATTGATATAAAATTATGTTAGTCTTAGAGACCCTGCGAAGGGCCAGTAAGATTATGATTACAGAATGTTATGTAAACTAGCTTTAAGAATTTTTGTCTGGATATATAAAATGCAAAAAAACACTCAGAATTGACTGTTCTGCGTTGTTTAGAGGTACGGTTGAGACACGTTCAATTTTTCCAAAAAACAGACGACCATTTGCTTGGAAGTGCTTTGTGCGCGAGCAACTTTTGTTGGATTTGGCTCAATTTGAAACACCCATACAGTCGACTGCTGTTTACTTTCGGACTCATACGCGTAAATCCATAATTCACTACCTGTCACGATGTCATAGACGTGTTTCAAAGCACAGCGATCTTATTTTTGGAGCATTTCTTTCGATCAATCGACACGAGCCTTTTTGTGAGCGATTGACGAATTGTGTGGGATCCAACGTGAATAAATTTATTTGACGGTCATATGTTCATGCAATATTGAATGTATGCTGGTCCCACTAATGCCTAAGGTTGTCTCAATCTCACGATAGGTCACATGATGATCTTGCAATATCAGCTGGCGCACAGCATCAATGGTTTCCGGAACAACAACTGATTTTTAACGACCTTCACGAAATTCGTCTTGGAGTGACCTACGACCTCGGTTGAATTCACCAAACACAGGTCCTTGATGGAGCTTCTCGACAAAAATTGAATTAAGTTCATCGATGGGCTGTTGTTGAGTTAATTCACGTCGAAAGTTGTAAAAAATAATCGCACGAAAATTTTCTCAATTTAATTCCATTTTTTTAGGGGACATGAATCTTTTAAGTTACTGTAAAAAACACAAATAGCGCTCGTATGTCAAAACGTTCTGAGTTCGCATAACCTCAAAAATGTCAAACTCTACGATAGAGCTGGCAGTTGCCTGATTGCAACACTAGGGTTTCCCAATCCCGGAATATAAAAGGCAACCTTCGTAAGGTCTAATTAACCACATCTCTGAGCAAGCTAGAGCAAAAATAATTTTGTTAAAACATTGTTATACTATGTAAGAAATAAAAAAAGCAGCTATCAAGACAAAGATTGAAAGCAAAACTTTTGTCTTGAATTCATCAAGTTGTTTAAAAATGTCAGCTGGGCGCTTCGAGAGAGGGCACTTCAACTCAATTGTCCCTAGAGCCCAAGGAACAACGATTGACAAGATTTGTTCTTCCTTTAATCTCGGAATTCCATTTCTTCTTCTTCTTCGGATGGCGCTACAGTCCGGGGTGGACCTGGGCCTCAACCAACATGCCTCTCCAGCTAGCACGATCTCTTGCCAGCTGTCTCCAATTGCGCACTCCAATATGGTGAGGTCCTTTTCCACTTGTGTGCGCCATCTCAGTCTAGGACGTCCTCTGTTGCGTTGTCCCTGTGGTTCGGATTCGAAAAACTCTTCGGGCCGGAGCAGTGCTGTCCATGCGCTCTACATGGCCTAGCCACCTTAAGCGTTGTATCCGTAGACGCTTGACTAGGCTCATGCCGCCGTACAGCCCATACAGTTCGTGGTTGAATCGTCTCCTCCAGATGCCATCAACGCAAACAGGACCAAAAATCGGAATTCCATTTGTTCGTACTAATTACTTGTGAGCCGAGGTAGACCAAGTATTTCACTACATCAAAGTTTTGCTTGCCATAGTGACATTATTTTCGGAAGGTAGGCTTTCTGCGCCTTTTCGTGAGTGCAACAGATTCATATCAGCCGCTTCTGTTTTAATGCAAACGCCTCATTGTTAGTTTCCTGGTTTCGTCCAATCTAGTGAATGTAAACGCCGTAAGTTAGCAACAAACAGAAGTTATAAAAGATCCTGCCTCGCGAGTAGACTCTTGTGTTTTACCTTCCTAAAAGGTAGTGCTGGCTAATGTTTTTGATTTTAGTCCAGAGAGCTCTGAGATGTCATGTGGATGTGATACCCAACGTTTGCCTTAGCCAGCCATTGACAAAAAATTAAAATAAGCGCTTTCCTCGGCTTCTAAAAATAGAAAAAGTCCTCTATTTGAACTGCTTGTAAGCATTTGTGTAATACTCGTAGATCTTTTTGCTTGCAATCTGCACCTCATGATTGACAAATGACGCTTATTATGCTCATGTCTACCAAAAGCTGTCAAGTTTAGATTTTCTACACTTTTCAGATTTAAAATAAATAAAACCAAACGGCGCCTTTTATTGTCCTTCCATTCCCAGACTTAAATTTCAATTTTCGAAGCAACATCGCACATCCAAAAGTGTTAGAATTTGCATCCCAACCATATCAATAAACCCTAAAACTTTCTTCCCTCCGCCCCTTAACATTTCTTGACATTTGTCCTTTTATTCCACTCATTGTTTGAGTGTTACAAAAGGACGTCCACACTAATTTTAATTTGCCCTAAGTCTGAAAATAAATCCAAGAGGAATACAATATCTGAAAAATGTTCATTCCTCTGAAATTCAAGCCTCCCACACTGGTCGCAGATCGGATTCGCCGCCACTCCGTCAACACTCGCCTCCTTCTGTTCAGTCCGCCAACATCACTTCTATGCACAACAACATCGTTCAGCAAACGCAAACCGCCAAACAAGCCCAACCGACTAAAGCACACAAAAAAACGGAAAGCACAGTGCGGATCTGTGTGTGCGCGCGCTCCAGTAATGTTTACAATTCATCACAATTCACAAGGGCTCGCCGAGCAAACAGAAATGTTGCCATTTTGTCGGTAACCCCTGTTGCCGGAATGAATGACACCAGCTACCAACGACGACGACGTCGAAGACGTTCTCGCCCGACAGTCAGCAGCTATCAACGTCATCATCGTCGTGGTCATTACGAACACCATTGCCAGGCAGCGAAAATCACAGGCAGTTGGGCACAAGTTGTTTGGCACACCCTACGTACACTATCGCAGCGCCTCCGGCATGACGGTGAATCTGTGTGCGTGGGTTTTCCCCTCGAATCTGTGCTATGTATCTGGCCATTGCCACGCCCACGTGCTTGTCAGGAGCTTCAATGTGATGCCTGTCAACGTGACAGGGCGCATGCACCACACCCCACACTGGCCCGCCTATACATTGCCAATGAACTTGCATTACTGCCGAGAACACACAGGGCGAACGGGATGGACGCGTCGTTACAGAAAAAGAGCGAGAGAGAAGGCGTGCGAGTTGTGATTCAAACTGAAAACGAAAATGATGACAGCTCGGGCGGCAGTGTGTGCATGTGTTTGCGCCTCTGCCAGGTATTTCATATTCATTTGGGAAATACTTTAATGTAAACATTTATTATCCTTTTAAGGTGAGGCGATGCACGTTGCACCCCCCGCTCGGGAGTCCTTACACAGGGAGAGGAGGCTCTCCGCTGTTTGTTCTTTTCTGCTTTGTGCGACTAGGACTGTCAGCGGCTGTTCGCTGGCAGTAGGGCGTGCCGGGGTATGGAACGCATTAAGTTGTCAATTTGTTCCCTTTTTTCGGTGGACGGGTTTCATGGTGGTGGGTGAGCATTTGATTAAGGGGAAGGACGAGCGGCATATTGACACCGAATTGTGGCAGGTGCTCAAAAAGGCCACAGTAAATCATAATGAAACCGCGCGTCTCAACTTAGCATACGTGTTTCGCACACACTTGCGCGACGCTGCAAGCGGTGGTAGGGACATAACTGAAGATCGTGCCTCGAGCTGGGGGTGATATCCTACTCTGTGGGTATGTTTTGTACAAAAGAGCGGCAAGGGAATGGGGATAATGATGATGGTTACGATTTGGTGATGAGATGAGAAGAGAATTTGAAGCGGTGCCGTGGTGGTAGGCGCCGCCATCATTGCGTTTGAAATTCAAATGTTTTCAGTGATGTGTCGGGGAGAGAGGACTTACAAAATTCCCTTTGATTATTGACATGATGAAATATTATTACTGTCTCTACGGGGGAGCTTGGGAATCAGTAACAAGGAATATTTATAAAAATGTACTGATTTTAAAAAGCAAATTTTTGTGCAATGGATGTCTGGAAAATTTTAAAAGCCTTAAGGTTGTTCATAGATGTGTAAATTAGCTTATATTTTTTGAAATCAGATGTAAAGTCTTGCGGCTCATCAGTTTATGCCTGTTGAACATCAGCGACTTAAGTGTTACGGAGGGTTGATTTGTTCAGAACTGTCATGTGGCAAAAATGTCTGGAGAAATCGTGGAAATCGTCGTTTTATTTTGTGTAAAGGGGGCTTTTCAAGTCCTTCAATTCGTGTTTATAGCCTTGTAATGATTTAGAAGAGGGTGTGTCGTCTTACATTTACAGCGTGATCATTAACTTGTCAATGTACGGCAAGACTTGAACATTCTCCCATTCACTGACTGACTTGATGTGCATGTGCATGTCATCTTCTCTAAATTCCCAGAAATTCGGCTTATCTTCAAGTCAAAGCATAACCCTGTAACTTTCTCTTCGAACATCATCATTTGGTGTGTTCTTCTTGTGGGGGATTTAATCAGGACTTTTTGACCTCTGTCCTATTGTTCCAAGCGGACGTTTACAGTTTACAAGTTTCTAGTACATGCTTGATACAATATCCTATGCAACGAACAGTGTGAATACCAGAACACGCCTTACCCCGCACTTACCTCATGTACCAGAACGATTACTTGGTCGTGATATTGAGATCCTGTGAAAATAGAGTAAGTTGCGTAGGCTATTATATAACTCCATACGTCAGAAGTTATTGTATGATAGTTGCTCTTTTAAAGAAGTTAAAAGGCCTCTTGCTTCTTGAATTTCGACTGCCAGCATAATGCTTAGTGCTGTTTGATTTAAATAAGGATCTTGAGAAACGACTCAGCATGAATCTTTCCTAAGCAATGACGTTGACACTGGTCATTTGGCTTTTTCGAATTTAAGGGAATTTTTTATAAGTGTGTGCGTCTTGGAAAAAACCAAGACAGAATTTAAAAAATATAAGGTTGTCAAATATCTCTGCCTTTTTGTCTTTTGAATTTTCCGGTTATGTACAAAGCGCTTCAGAACTCGTATCTAGCAATATACATTATTTGAAAGGTCTTGACATAACCTACAAAACGAAGCAAACTAATCATGCATAGTTTGGATATTGCGTTCAACAGTTATAGACGTGTAAACATGGAGTTCACTAACGCCGAAATTCGCGCTATTTTAAAGTTTTCCTTCGTTAAAGGCAAATCCGCTAGAGAAACGTTTCGTGGGATTAATGCTGTTTTGGGGGATGGTTCTCTATCACTTCGCACCGTGGAGGAATGGTTTCGACGATTTAGAGCTGGTGAAAACGACGCCATGGATAAGCCAGCCGGCGGAAGACCTGTGACGACTTATACCGATCGAATCATGGAAATCATCGAGTTGGACCGGCATGTGGCATCTCTTGACATCGCCCAGGAGATGGGAGTTAGTCACCAAACCATTTTAAATCATCTGTAGAAGGCTAGATACAAAAAGGCTTGGTGTTTGGGTGCCGTATGATTTAACGCAAAAAGAAAACCTTCTGGACCGAATCAACGCCTGCGATATGCTGCTGAAACGGAACGAACTCCACCCAGCAGCAGTGTAGTGTTCCACCAGAAGCTATGGGAGCTCGGATCGGAGGTTTTATCGCATCCACCATATAGCCCGGACATAGCGCCAAGTGATTACCACCTTTTCCTGTCCATGGCGAACGCCATATGGCCTAGCCATCTTAAGCGTTGTATCCGTAGACGCTTGACCAGGCGCATGTCGCTATAAGTTAAAAATTATACGACTTCCTCTCGCTTTGGAGGCTGAACAACCAGTTCCGCTCAGTTTATTTACAAAATATTCCTGACTTACATCTAACATATAATTACCTTAAAAGTAACTTAAACCTTTGCGCTACCCAGACGCTGCATCAGCATTCTCTCCACACTCGGTTCGCACACCGGTGTTGGCTACGTTCTGCTGACGCTGTCTGTGTGTTACTGTGAGAACATTTAGTTCCCACAGTACCGAGCGTATTTGGGGCACTCGTGTTAACTTATACAGCACATAGAGTTCGTTATTAAATCTTCTCCTCCAGATGCCATCAACGCAAGCAGGACCAAAAATCGCACGTAAAACTTTTCTTTCGAAAATACTTTTTTTTTTTTCTTGCATTTTAATATTTCATAAAGGGACACTTAAATTCTAGACAAAAATGCTTAAAGCTAGTTCACTTAACATTGCGTAATCATAATCTTACTGGCCCTTCGCAGGCTCTCTAAGACTTACCTAAATTTATTTGTTTTTCAACGACTTTATTATTTACTATAAGAACATTGATTCATTCTAAGACGCATTATGTATTAAGAAAAGGAAAGAAAAACTTAAAGGCTTAACTATTTTACTAAAAGAAAACTTAAATCTAAGGCTATAACTACAACTAAAACTAAGAACTAAAACTAAAACTAAAACTAAAACTAAAACTATTCTATTACTAACTTAAACTAAGTACGCACATGTGCATATATGCTATCATATAGTCCATTAATATATGTTCAGGCATACATGCACAGGTGCGTTTATTTACACCTATATATACACTCACATATATTTCTCTATTTTTTTTTTTTGTTTTTTTATGATTTTTTTTATGTTTTTTTTTCTGTTTTTTTTTATGTTTGTTATCTTAAAACCTAACTCTAACCTAAAATCTAAAGCTAAAGATATATAAGTCGACCAAAGATTGCAGCTGGTATTTGGTCCGTTGCAAAACAATAGCCGACCGCCCTCGTTGAATTCCCTACCCAGTGCTTGGAGGTTCGTCGAGGGAGTTTAATTCACCTCGTAGCCACCAGAACCATTTATGTTGCTTCGCAACATCCCGCATATCCCATTTCGATACCGCTGTACTGAAGCGGAGGAAATTTTCCTCAGCTCGTCGTGCAACGGAACGGTCGTAGTTGAGCCGCCCATCCACAGCAGAACGGGCGAAATGAAAGATGAGCGGTACCGCTTTCTTGTCTTGTAACAGACCTAGCTTATCAAAATAGACGAATGCCTCTGGAGGAACGAAACCATTATGGCGCACTCTTTCATGGTATAGTATGTTGGGATAGTAAGCTCCCGAAATTAGGTTGTTATCGGAGTCCATTGCTCTAGCAGTATGTCTCCGAATCAGCTTCAGAATGAAATTATCCAATCTGATCAGTTTAGCCCTATTGTATAAGACTTCATTAGAGTAGAATTTCTTGTACTCGGACCAAGGAGTTCGATAAAGTCGAAGACAGGCCCGAAGGCATGACCTCTCGAACAACCGTATCCTTTCCATCAGACTGGCTCCCACATTGAACCACACGGGACAGCCATAGGTAAGCAATGGCCTGATTAGGGCCATGTAGCAGATTACCTTCACCCTCGCATCGAGTTGGCTGTTGTAAAACAGTCTCTTTGCAAGGGCAAAGGCGCCTCGAGCCTTTCGAAAATACTAAGGGCTTCTGAATTCTGAATTCTAAATTGTGAATTCTTTATTGAACAAAAATATTTACAATTTCAAATTTTTAAGCTTAAGACTACAGTGAATGTACATATATATGTGTCGGCTCAACAATAGGGGCCCGACGGATGAACAATTGTCTTACATAGTTTTAGTGTGGACAAGAGAATTATTTACAATATAACGATGTCCTGTCTTAACATCGGGGTGTTCAGATCCGTGTGTCGATGATGTTCCTTTGTGGTGGTGGTGTGGGAGTTGTCTTCAGGGTCAGCCTCGATGGTAGGTTGTATCACTGCTGGAGAAGAAGTGATACGGCTCGCATGCAGAAGATGTTGGAGGGAAATCTCTTCGTTTAATATGTCGTGGCTAAGGGCTTCTTCATCCACCTTTGGTAACGTCCAAGATTCCGCGCCATATAGTAGGACGGGGATGATCAAGCTGTTATATAAAGCGAGCTTTGTAATTTGAGGGAGGGCTTTATTACTCAATTGTCTCTTGAGCCCAACGAAACTAGGAAAATTCTGCGTTTGATTTCGGACTGATGTTGTTGTCCCTATTTACCGCGGAGCCGAGGTAGACGAAGTCCTTGACTACATCGAAGTTTCTGCTGCCTAGTGTGACGCTCTGTTTGACGAGTCGATTTTGTGTGTCCTTCCTCGATGACAGCATGTACCTAGTCTTGCCCTCATTTACCGCCAGAACCCTTTTTAGCCGCTTCCGTTTCAATGCCAGCAAACGCCTCATTGACGGCTCGCTGTGTTCGTCCAATCACGTCAATGTCATCAGCGTAAGCTAGCAATTGAACTGACTTCTGGAAGATCGTGCCTCTGGTGTTGACTTGTGAGTTACGCACGATCTTCTCAAGGATGATGTTAAAGAAGTCACATGACAGTGCGTCACCTTGTCTAAAACTTTTTTTGACATTGAGTGTCTCGGTGAGTTCGTTACCGATCTTGACGGAGCAGCGAGAGTTCTCCATCGTCATCCTACACAATCTGACGAGTTTGGTAGGAATGCTCGTCTCTATGCACACTGTCATATGCGGTCTTAAAATCGACGAACATGTAGCGAGTCACATGACAGTGCGTCACCTTGCCTAAACTACGCTAACTGTCACCTTAAAATATTACAAGTTCTTTAAAATAATGTTTTAAAAAGTCCTAAGACTACCATGGAACTTTTGAACTTCACGAAATAGCCAAAATTGAAATGGTTAAAGAAAGAATAGCTCGACTTTCTGAAAATTTTTTCTTTTTTCTCCTTGTCTAATCTTGTAAATTTTCTTTGATGTCCTTTTAAAATAATAATTGTTGGCGCGACAGTCCACAGGGGGACCAGGGCCGAGCTTGCTCATCAATGATGTCCTTTATATGTTTTTTTTATTAAGCAATGGATTAAGTTATTTATCCATTTATTTAATTCTATACAAGTCTTATGTGACCACAAAGGACGTACCTATAAACAAAACCGTGGTATTTTGTATGAAGGTTTTAAATTAGCTTTTGCTCGGCTCCTTTCATTTGTAAAATTGATATTGTGCTCGTATTTCCATTTTTCATAAGTGAGGTTAACAATAACCATATCGATGTACAAAATTGTAAATTGTTGCTAATAAATAAATACAATACAATACATTTACACGGAAAGCCAAGCTTCTTCCCCCTTTATTCATTTTAGAAGTTGACAACACGTCAAGCCCTACGAATAAAGCTGCCCTACAACTGCCTTTTGTAACATAGCTTAAAGAAAATTTAACGTAGCCAATTAGTACCATACCTTTTCCTTTGTTCTTTAGCTTTAATTTGTACAATACACCAATAAAACTGCAACAAAATGGTAGCAGAAAGGAAGGAAATCTATGAATTGGTTTAAGCAAGAGTTGAAAATCTCTTCATTTTTTCCCTTTCCAGAGTTTCAATGAGAAAAGAGATTCCCTGCTGACATCCGTCAAAGACTGACAAGAATATGTATGCATGACTTTGTAAAATTTAAACACGTTAAACATAAATGATTTCTACAAACTTAGAACTTCAAAAGTGCGTTGTGATGGAAAATTTACCTTGAACGCAATAAACTCTCAGTTTTGTTATCGCAAATGCAGTTTGCTTCAAAAATCGCGTCCTTTTGTCTTCAAATACCCATTCTTTCAGTTTTGATCAAACATTGTGTTCATTTCGCAAACTTGCTCGCCGACAAACCTTTTAATTGTTACACGCAATGAGTGTCCCGTTCGCTTTTTTGGTTGAAAATCCACGCGCGACCCATAAAATGACGCGTCAACAAAGCATTTGTTGCCGGCGTCACACGGCATCGCCTCGCCGCAACGTCACGTCATGTCAGTCCGAGCAAACATAAACAACAAATTGCTCAGCAAATTAGAAAATCGAATTCAATATTCATGAAGTACATTTGGATGTGCAGTATATGCCATTTGTAGAAGCCGTTAAGTCTGCACACGACCCTGGTCAACTGAAGTTCATTGTATGCACAAGAAATTGGAGATGCTGCCCCCGCTGCGCCTCGTACAGCAACCGACCAAAGCTGCACATATTCTCAGTGATGTCCTTTCGCAATTAGACACGGATAGACTGTTGCTGCTGCTGCTGCTGCTCTCTCTGTGCACATACACGACCATGTACAGCAATGGCTGCTGCTGGTGTCTCATCACACCAACACACGTTCCATTGATCCACAACCACAATCACAGGCTGATGACACATAGGAAGACCCGTAATTCGCAGCTCGTGGGGTGGTTGAACGTCCTACATGCTGACTTATATTCCCATTCGTACTGCGAATGTGTGAAACGATACAATGTCGCACAGATGCACACAGTTACAACGGAAAGCGACTATGTGGTGGTGGTGTGGTTACATTTTTCAAATCAATTGCAACTGCCGCTGACGAGGATAATTTGGCGTTTTATTGTGCGAATCCGTGGATTCTGTGAATTTCGCCGCGTGCTAAGAATTATGCGATTCTTTCGCTAATAACTGTGAATTTCGAGTTCGACTGCATTTCACTGCATTTCGGTTAGTAGTTCTGCGATTTGTGATTGCAAGGATTGTGCTTGTGGAATTCGAATTTGTGAAGTGTATTGATTGAGAAATTTCAGAAAAGTTTCCCGGGTATGGTCTGAGGTGTTATCAGAACCGGAGAGCTGTGAAGTGGATTTGTTTGTTTTGCATTTGATTCAGATGACACGTAAGTTTTTTGTGTCTTTGCCGACGGCAATTTTATTTTGGCTCGTTGTCCGTTATATCCGGTGTATAAATCTGTATGCCATTTATTCTTAAGTGCTTAGTTTAATTTCTTAAGATGCAATCATGCTGAAGAAGAAATTCTTTAAGAATGAAAGAATAAAAATCACCGAGATTTTAAGTAACAAACTTCTAAAGTTAATTCCCCTTTTGAGGTGTCGCTAATAGCGGTAATAGCGTACGAACATACGAACAGTAATACGAATATCTTTATCACTCCAAAAAATTGAATCCTTTCATATCATCACCGACAATGGAAATAAGAGATGATATGAAAGGATTCAAGTGTTTGGAGTGATAAATTTCAATTTCTCACCACATTTGGTGATTTATTTTTGTATTTTATTCATTTTTAAAGGAATTGGAAACTTAAATTAAAATAGTTTACAGGACTTTTTGTTTGATTAAACATATTCTTACTGGCCTTTCGCAGGCTCTCTACGACCAACGTTTTAACTAACGATTTAATAACCAGAATGGGTGACTTGAAAAATTAGTATTTGGCTGTTGAATGCATACCTCGGCTTATTTGACTCGGTGGAAATAAATTCTGATATTGTAGACATACATTTTAAATTAAAACTGCACTGCCAGTTGACAGTCGCTAGACTAGACTAGACGTTAGACGCCCTCGAAGTTTTCGACAATGGCAAGTATTCTGAAGGCTTGAGTTTACAACATGCATGAGAACGCTTCTAGTGGCAGTAACATTCGAATAAAATGCAAGAAAATGACGCTCACACGCCGAAGGGTCTAGCTTCGATTCCCGGCTGAACACCTCGAATTTTTCACCGCACCACCTCCTTCGAGCTGCTGAGAACACTCAAAGAGTAAGAACTGTCTAAGAAAGCTTCTCAAACTTAGCCGTTCAGAGTCCGCAAAAAACTGTAGGCCCCTTCTACTCGTGAGAGAACAGTAGCGCGCACAACACGAGCAGATGATGAGTAAGCTAGGACCCGGTCTTCCTGTAATATTATTATTATTTGGAGCAATGTATCAAATTTAATCAAGCTATAATTCGAATAAGAATAAAGCTTGGGATTGAGTAAAGCTGTTGAATAAATAGAGGCCTATTTAACAATTGTCACCTCCACAGTTAAAGCAATATACATCGTAACATTCTCAAGACCCTTTTAGAATCCTTCAAATAGTCCCAAAGGACTTCATTTTACACATAAAATCAAATAGTATTTTACTTATTTTATAATATTTGAGAAGTGTATTTATTCACACTGCTAATGTTAGAAATAGTTTCTCTATCCAACCAACAATTCTTTCCAACTAGCACGATCTCCCGCTGGCATTCTCCTGTTGCACACTCCATGTTGATTGAGGTCCTTCTTCACGTTTTTTGTTCTTCGTTGCTGCGTCGTCAAAATGACTTTGATTCAAACATTTCTTCAAATTTTCTTCTTGCTGTGCACATTTGCTTTTTTGAGCTAGCAAATGAAAAACGATGGCCGCCGTGGCGTGGTGGGTAGAGTGTGACTCCCGGCTGAACACCTCGAATTTTTCACGGCACCACCTCTTTCGAGCTGCTGACAACACTCAGAGTAACTGTCTAAAAAAGCTTATCAAACATCGCCTTTCGGAGTCGGCAAAAAACTGTAGGGCCCTTCTACTAGTGAGGAGAGTAGCGCGCACAACACGAATAGTTTTTAAGTAAGCTTGGTTTTGTTCCCCCGTGGACTGTCGCGCCATACAATTACAATTATTAATTATTACATAAATCGAGGTGCATGTACACGTTAGCATAGTGCTGTTCAACTTATTCTTCGAACACTTGCAATGTAAAGAGGAACAAACATAAAATTCGGATCTGACAATTCCGTGCCACTTCAGTCCACAATAAACTAGTTCTAAGTTTATTAGCAACTACTTATGTCGCGTGTTCTGTTGTTCGTTTTTTTCTTTGCTATCCAATTGACCAACAATTCCTGGGAAGTATAACGTTTTATACAAACGTTCGACCCAGGAACTCAAAAGATCTCTCGCGTATGAGTCCACCCATTTACAAGGATCCGCCGAACGATACTTCATTCTCTCCTGAAGCTAAATAAACTGCGATTGGCTTCAGTCATTATAGAAGTGTACATGCTAAATTGTGATTTTTGGGCCTGTTTGCTTTGAAGGAATTTGAAGAATTAGATTCAACGGTGTATAGCATGCGTTCTCCAGGTGATGTGACTGGATTTTATGAATCACATGATTCAAAAATCACATCAGTAATACTGTTTATAGTGTCAATGGAAGCACTGATGGAGAAAAGACCATCTTGTGGCAGGATGGCGGCTAACAGACAAAGGTTTTGAGGGAGCCTGACTGGTATTGACAGCTTGACCAGAGGCTTTATTCTGGCGCCACAGCAGGTTAGGAAAAATTGGAAATTCGGTTTCAGTCTGACCGAGCGGTAGGCCCCTTGTGGGGGTATCGTGGTGGCTGTGGCTAACCACATTACATCGCGAGTAGAGTCGAGGCTAGTGTACTGTGCTGATTTGTCTAGCTAATTGTTAAACCCTTGGCTAGGCAAGGCGGTTAGGGGACTATCTCGACTCAGTGTAAAGTTGCATTCTCAACAGTGCGCTACGACCCAGAGAGCGGAAGAGGTTTAGGAAGACCTCACATCAAACTAGGGTGGGGTAATTGTCCCTCAAGCATGATCTCAATTTGGAACTTGGGTAAGTAAGGCGTTTAGTCTTGCGTAATTTACGACTCTTGGGAAAATGGACCCCGTGATATAAGCCTTCAAGGGAAGCGATGATGTAAAACCAAATCCCACATCTGTACACCATGTGTCTGCTTAAGCGTCTTTGGATACAATGTTTAAGATGCCGTGGCCATGTAGAACGTATGGTCGCCACTTTTCCAGCAAGAAAACTCTTTGAATCCGAGCCATTGGGACAGCACAACGGAGGACGGTCTAGGTTGGAGTGGCGTACACAAGTGAAGTTCGTAATTGAAGACAGCTGACGAAAGATTGTGTTGGTTTGACAAGCATGATGATTGAAGCCCAGATCCAGCCTTGGACTATACTATACCAGCTATACAAAAAAGAAAACATTCTAAATTGTGGTTTTGATAAAGGTATCCCAATTCACTGCGATACCAAGGTAGCTGATTTCCTTGATTACTTCCAGAGGTTTCTTGCCCTGGTTGTTCCGTTTTTCTAAAACCGCCACTGCAAATTCCATCACTCTTCATTGGTTACCAGCCACACTTCATTGACGGGCTATTGTATTTGCCCGATTATTTACTTGTGCAAGCCTGTGGCCGCCGTGGCGTAGTGGGTAGAGTGTGACTCCCGGCTGAACACCTCCAATTTTTCACGGCACCACCTCTTTCGAGCTGCTGACAACACTCAGAGTAACTGTCTAAAAGAGCTTCTCAAACATCGCCTTTCGGAGTCGGCAAAAAACTGTAGGTCCCTTCTACTAGTGAGGAGAGTAGCGCGCACAACACGAATAGTTTATAAGTAAGCTTGGTTTTGTTCCCCCGTGGATTGTCGCGCCATACAATTACAATTATTAATTATTACATAAATCGTGGTGCATGTACACGTTAGCATAGTGCTGTTCAACTTATTCTTCGAACACTTGCAATGTAAAGAGGAACAAACATAAAATTCGGATCTGACAATTCCGTGCCACTTCGGTCCACAATGAACTAATTCTAAGCTTATTAGCAACTACTTATGTCGCGTGTTCTGTTGTTCGTTTTTTTCTTTGCTATCCAATTGACCAACAACTCCTGGGAAGTATAACGTTTTATACAAACGTTCGACCCAGGAACTCAAAAGATCTCTCGCATATGGGTCCACCCATTTACAAGGATCCGCCGAACGATACTTCATTCTCTCCTGAAGCTAAATAAACTGTGATTGGCTTCAGTCATTATAGAAGTGTACATGCTAAATTGTGATTTTTGGGCCTGTTTGCGTTGATGGCATTTGAAGAATTAGATTCAACGCTGTATAGCATGCGTTCTCCAGGTGATGTGACTGGATTTTATGAATCACATGATTCAAAAATCACATCAGTAACACTGTTTATAGTGTCAATGGAAGTACTGATGGAGAAAAGACCATCTTGTGGCAGGATGGCGACTAACAGACAAAGGTTTTGAGGGAGCCTGACTGGTATTGACAGCTTGACCAGAGGCTTTATTCTGGCGCCACAGTAGGTTAGGAAAAATTGGAAATTCGGTTTCAGTCTGACCGAGCGGTAGGCCCCTTGTGGGAGTATCGTGGTGGCTGTGGCTAACCACATTACATCGCGAGTAGAGTCGAGGCTAGTGTACTGTGCTGATTTGTCTAGCTAATTGTTAAATCCTTGGCTAGGCAAGGCGGTTAGGGGACTATCTCGACTCAGTGTAAAGTTGCATTCTCAACAGTGCGCTACGACCCAGAGAGCGGAAGAGGTTTAGGAAGACCTCACATCAAACTAGGGTGGGGTAATTGTCCCTCAAGCATGATCTCAATTTGGAACTTGGGTAACTAAGGCGTTTAATAATAATAATAATAATAATAATAATTGTTCGCGCTACAGTCCAAAGGGGGACCAGGGCCTAGCTTGCTCATCAACTACTCGTGTTGTGCGCGCTACTGCTCTCTCACGAGTAGAAGGGACCTACAGTTTTTTGCCGACTCCGAACGGCGAAATTTGAGAAGCTTTCTTAGACAATTATTACTCTTTGAGTGTTGTCAGCAGCTCGAAAGAGGTGGTGCCGTGAAATATTCGAAAAATTGGTGTTGAGCTGGGAATCGAACCTAGACCCGTCGGCGTGTGAGCGTCGCACTCTACCCGCTACGCCACGGCGGCTACAACTAAGGCGTTTAGCGTAATTTACGACTCTTGGGAAAATGGACCCCGTGATATAAGCCTTCAAGGGAAGCGATGATGTAAAACCAAATCCCACATCTGTACAGCATGTGTCTGCTTAAGCGTCTTTGGATACAATGTTTAAGATGCCGTGGCCATGTAGAACGTATGGTCGCCACTTTTCCAGCAAGAAAACTCTTTGAATCCGAGCCATTGGCACATCACAACGGAAGACGGTCTTGGTTGAAGTGGCGTACACAAGTGAAGTTCGTAATTGAAGACAGCTGACGAAAGATTGTGTTGGTTTGACAAGCATGTTGATTGAGGCCCAGATCCAGCCTTGGACTATACTATACCAGCTATGCAAAAAAGAAAACATTCTAAATTGTGGTTTTGATAAAGGTGTCCCAATTCACTGCGAAACCAAGGCAGCTGATTTCGGTTTCTTGCCCTGGTTGTTTCGTTTTTCTAAAACCACCACTCCAAATTCCATCACTCTTCATTGGTTACCAGCCACACTTCATTGACGGGCTATTGTATTTGCCCGATTATTTACTTGTGCAAGCCTGTGGCCGCCGTGGCGTAGTGGGTAGAGTGCGACGCTGAGACACCGAAGGTCCGGGTTCGATTCTGGGCTGTACACCTCGAAATTTTCACGGCACCACCTCTTTCGAGCTGCTGACAACACTCAAAGAGAAAATATTGTCGAAGAAAAAAAGCTTCTCAAACTTCGCCGTTCGGAGTCGGCAAAAAACTGTAGGTCCCTTCTACTCGTGAAAGAACAGTGGCGCGCACAACACGAGTAGTTGATGAACAAGCTAGGCCCTGGTCTCCCTGTGGACTGTCGCGCTATCCAATTATTATTAAAGCTGTGTGCGGTGGCAAGGCAGAAAGCACTTAGCTTTTCATTTTCGCCTGCTTCTTACTTCGGGCGTTTAAACGACTGATGGCTTGCCTTAGCCGTGTATTGTATTGTTAAAGCTAGCAACTATGAAGGACTATTTTTCCTTTTGTGTTAGCCTGGGAGTTTCGCACGATGAATGATTTTGAATGGACTTGTCGTTTCAAATTTAAATTGTTGCAAAAGGACGAGCTTATGTTCTAAACAGAAGACGACTCTTAGTGTTCGCTTTAAAGACGTTTTCACAGGTCCATGCTATTATGGTATGTGCCCTGTTGCACACCAGTGATTTTAGTCAAATTTTCGTTGGACGCTATCATTAAAATTTTAACTTAGTTTTTTTACATTTACCTCCACGCCAAAGGTCCCAGGCTTTATTGCTGGACCGAACGCCTCGAATTGATCCTTGTACCACCTATTTCGGACTGCTGACAACACGCAAGCTTCTCTAATTTTACAGTTCAAAGTTGACAAACAACAACACATAACACGAGAAGTTGATGGTGCCCCTATGGATCGTCGCACCCTCACCCTCGCCACGGCGACCACAATTTAGCCATGAAAATAATAGATTGGCCAGCAAAATTGGTTTTGCCAAAGCAACGCGCTGTCATTTTGTTGGCCAATCTATTATTTTCATGGCTAAATTGTGGTCGCCGTGGCGTAGTGGGTACACTACCACGCTACGCTACTATGAGTGCTGACAACACTCAACTGTCCAAGAAAGCTTCTCAAATTTCTCCGTTCGGCACCACCTCTTTCGAGCTGCTGACAACACTCAAAGAGAAAATAATGTCGAAGAAAAAAAGCTTCTCAAACTTCGCCGTTCGGAGTCGACAAAAAACTGTAGGTCCCTTCTACTCGTCAGAGAACAGTAGCGCGCACAACACGAGTAGTTGATGAATTGGGCCCCCTTTGGACTGTAGCGCCAACAATTATTATTATTATAAATTGTACACGTTCAGGGTAGGTCTCTTTTCGAGTCGCTGATGAAGGATGATTTGTATTTCCTGAGTGTTTTCCGCACTGGACCTGCTGCAGCCTGAAAATCTACTCTAAAGTGGTTGCGAAATTTGCTTAGACAGCGTTTTACTTTTGGGAAAATTTTCCGCTCTAACCTTATCAATTTGAGCTGAATAGAAATACCTTCTTGTGGCCGCCGTGGCGTAGTGGGTAGAATGCGACGCTCACACGCCGAATGGTCTAGGTTCGATCCCCAGCTCAACACCAATTTTTCTAATATTTCACGGCACCACCTCTTTCGAGCTGCTGACAACACTCAAAGAGTAATAACTGTCTAAGAAAGCTTCTCAAATTTCGCCGTTCGGAGTCGGCAAAAAACTGTAGGTCCCTTCTACTCGTGAGAGAACAGTAGCGCGCACAACACGAGTAGTTGATGAGCAAGCTAGGCCCTGGTCCCCCTGTGGACTGTAGCGCCAACAATTATTATTATAAATACCTTCTTCCTCATTCTCGCGTTTAGACTCTAAATGTCCAATCATGGTCATAAAGTAACACAGAACACTCTTCACTTTCTAAGACTTCCCGACTAAGTTGGATTTTTCATTCTAATGTCGTCTGGCAGCATCTCTCAGGAGTATGTTTTCATTGCAGTATCCAGGTAATCTTTCCCTTACGCTTCCACGCAGTTCGGATTCTGATTTAGGAGCAATCCTTGGATCCTGTTTTCATCGCATTATCAAAATTCCATAACTAGAGTATGAGGTTCCCAAAACCCATCACGTTCATCCAATTATCTCCCGAGGTTGCGAAATGCACTCCCGCCCGATCTAACCCATTTCTTGCGGTCATTCCATCCCAACCCCAGCCATCGGCTCTGCATACCGTGTGTAGCACAATAAGTGCTTCCATCACAATTCAAACCAAAATATTGTGCAATTGACGAGCGAAAACAAATGAAATACATTTCCAAGTGCTTCACAGAATCCCAAACACTTAGGGAGACGCACAATGAAGCGCTTGTGAGATTTTCTGCGTTTTTTTTTTTCATTATTATTATCCCTCCCGCCCCGTTCTGTTCAAACTAAATGAGTCCTTGTGGTGGTCTCACCGCCGTTGTCGACAGAAACAATGCACAAAAAAGCAGCAATCTCCTCCAAATGGAAGGGATCTGGAATCGCGCGGACTTAACAGAGCGGGAGAGTGGCAGGCAGCATGACAGGCCTATGTGCATGTGCTGGGGGGCGAACATTGGTGTGCGGTGGCAAGGCAGAAAGCACTTAGCTTTTCATTTTCGCCTGCTTCTTACTTCGGGCGTTTAAACGACTGATGGCTTGCCTTAGCCGTGTATTGTGTCAACACTGTTTGTCTTTTATCTCAGTGGCAGCCCGGGGGCTTGGGCTTGCTGTTTTTCTTCTCCTACGCCCTACGTTAGAGGTTTTCACCGATGGCACGGACCGAAGATGCACGAAGACTATTACACAGCATAGTCGCAATGACTTTTGTCAGGGAACGAACGACGCGAGATGCAGGCCACCTGGAGAACGGAAACACGTTTCTCGGTTGAATGGATTTGCAGTGAAACCTTTTTGGGCTCCTACCGAACTGAGTAGTGTCGTGTGCAGTGGCTCTTTTAGCCGCACGCTTCTGCCAAAATCCACACCCTGAGGGGATGACGTGCAGTTCGGTTGCCCGAGGCAGTTGGCAAGCAGAACAATGAATTGAGGGTGAACTTGGCTGTGCTAAGAGCGCAGTTTGTGTTTGACTAATCAGTGTAAAGCCTTGCTGGGCGTGGGAGAGTGGGAAGGACTCCGTCTCAGCAATTAGTGTGTTAACCCCGAACAATATGCCGACAGGTTGGAAATAAATTCTGTGAATTCTCACTTTGAAGTGATGTTTGTGCCAGAATTACCCCCTCTGGAGCGTTTGTTACAAGCGAGTTGTTCTCTAAAGAAGGCTGTTTGCTTCGCTCAGTTGAGGTCAGATATAATTTGGTGAAGTCTGAGAATGAGAACGAACTCCTGGATATCTAAACTGGTACCTCGAATAATTCTGATATGTCTGATTCAGCAGTTGGTTCAAAATTTCTGGCTTGTGAAAGCGAGTTGGCCGAAGCCACAAAATATTCAGAATCAGAGTCAGTTTCCTTTTTTTCGTTGAATATTTAGCAGCCCTTACGGAGAGAAGAACCACATTTCGAAATCCGAAATTCAAACATTTTTGGACTCAAATATTTGCACAGAAATGTGGGAAGACTTTCTTTGACACCAAAAATTGGAGTGGAAGTCATTTTCAAAGGAACACTTCATCTTGGTCCTCATTAGCGTGTAATAACTTTTTGAAATCTTTGAACTCCCTTTGAAGACGCTTCGCCTCGCCACCTCCGTCGCCAGGTGAACTCCGAATAAGTTTCAAAGCCTCATTTAAATTGTATTTGCTTAAACAAATTGAATTCCGAGTTTGCTCCTGCTCAAACGATGTTCACATCTACCAGATTACACCGCGATTATAGGCAAATGTATTTACTTTGACGACTGAACATTCTCGAGAGCGCATTCCCCCGAGCGCAGCTGTTTCGTCAATTAGATTCCCTTTCCCGTAACCACCCTCCGACCACTGAACAATCACAAATTACATGCCCCACGACAAATCGAGCGAAAAATACACGATTATCTGAAAATATGTACGAGTGTACCCCGCCCGGACGTCTTCGAACAATAATATAAATACAAATCTCGATGGCACACACGAAAACCAGCGGAGCGGCAGATTGATGTCGACGGAAAAGGACACACAGTTCCACCTCAGCAGTGCAACCAATTGTGGTCTTCTCGCAGTCGTCTTCTTCCGATCCCTGTTTGTGTTTGCGAGTATCTCATCATCTCGGCAAATAAGCTGGAGGCCATGTCGACCATAATCATCGTCATCATCATCAGTATCACATCAAGGGATGCGTTAACAAATCATTTAACTATTTCCAACGCACCGCACGGCGGATTGATTTATCGTCTATCCCCGGTGCCGTTGCATCGCTCATCTGGACCGGCGGCAAAGGATTCAAGGGAAAAAAGGACAAAGCACATACATCGGAGTAAATATTTGCACATGTAGATTGAATCCAAAAATTGGAATACAATGCCACTGAGCTCAGGCCCGTGTAATGCCGTTGAACACAGCCGCGCACAGGGGACTTCGTTTGTGGTGTCAGGCGATGAAGGGCCGGTGGACATTTATTAGGATTTTAAGTGTCTTCTCTAAGTATCCGCAGAAGTCATGCCTCAGTGGCAGTGGCGTGTTCAAGTATAAGGGTGCGCAGGGGCGGGTTTAATTGGATCATTGCTGTCTTGTTCAAATACTTTGGTTTGCTTGCGCGACTCGGGTGCAAAAAACTGCAGAAGATTTCGCTAAGGGACACCAGATGTTCGAAATCTTCCCTTAAAGCTTGGAAGCCTTCAAAATGCTGTTGAAATGTGTTAAGGGGGAGGTTTTGACAACTTTTTAAAGGCCTCTTTGCAGAGAGAAGTTTGGTATTTTCACATTGGTAAGGTGCTTCGGACAAGGGTTTGTAATCATAGCATCAAATAAAAAATCAATATCGATTACTTTTTTGGATTAATGTCGACATAAATAGTGGACTTATCGACTTAAACCTGTGTGGGACATGTGATGTGAACTTAGTCCCTGCATAGAAATCATGTGAATTGCAGGGACATCTTAGATGAAAAAATAGGATTGTGGGAGCAGAAGAATGCGATTCGTCGAAATATTGAGTTTTCAGTAAATGTGCAAATGAAACAAAAGCACGGGCTGTATGTGATTTACGTCAAGTTGAATGTCATAGAAATTTCCACCGTAGATCCGGGAACTACTAGGGTTGCCTTTTATATTTCGTAATTAGAGAACAAAACCAAATATTAATCATCGAAAATAGCTTCATTGTTTTTCAAAATATTCCGCAATCAGATCTATACACTTTTTTTTCTATACACGTTTGAACCAATTGTCGAACCACTTTTGCCACTCTGATTGAGGTATCTCCAAAACATGCATTCTGACGCATCAACCGCTTCTTCAGGTGTCGAAAAACGTTGACTTCTCATTTTATTTTTTACGTACGGGAATAAAAAGAAGTCATTCGGTGCCAAGTCAGGACTATATGGCGGATGACTCATCAAATCGATATTTTGAGCTCTCAAAAATCGATTGTTTGAGCAGATGTGTTAGAGCTCGCTTTGTCGTGGCGAAGAGTGATCCATCTTCGGCGGTTGGTTTTCCTGATTTCTTGGAAGACAACTGACAAACAAATGGTTGTGTACCATTCAGAGTTGACTGTTCTGCATTGTTCTAGTTGTACGGTTGCGACATGTCCAGTTTTTTTGGAAAAACAGACGACCATTTGCTTGGAAGTGCTTCGTGCGCGAGCAACTTTTGTTGGATTTGGCTCAATTTGAAACATCCATACAGTCAACTGCTATTCACTTTCGGGCTCATACGCGTAAATCGATTTATCATCTGTCACCTGTCACTATGTCATAGACGTGTTTCGAAGCACCGCGATCGTATTTTTGGAGCTAATCTTTCGACCAATCGACACGAGTCTTTTTTTGAGCGATTGACAAATTGTGTGGGATGCAAAGTGTACAAATTTTTTTGACGATTGTTTTTTTGGCAGATTGTGACACTAAGGTTCCCCAATCCCGAAATATAAAAGGCAGCCTTAGTATAAATGCATATAGAAGCGATATTTTTTTAGAAGTAGAATAAGATAAAGACACTTTTCTTTTATTGATTTTAAATTTAGTTTATTAGAATAATAACCTTCTGACACTTTAACTGATATATAAATTTTGGCACATAATCTTCACATCCGGCCCGAACGTAGTCTTACCCATAGGTTTAACTTTCGACAACTTTTTCAAAATTTCTGGCACTATATCGGCAATAATGCAACTGATGTTGTCCTCCAAGCGGTCGATTGTTTCGAACTTGCTGGACTATAAATAATAGTCAAGCAAGGCATTGAATCGCTCGATCTGGTAGCAAATTCACGGTTCTGGCACCTGAAACTACCAAACGTTTCCTTCAATAAATCAATTGCGACTCGCACTATGTGACATGTTGCGGCGTCTTATTGAAACCACAGCATGAATGGATGGATGAGCAAAAATACCAAATATGCCAGCAACGTTTTTTAAAGAAGTACATAAATGGGAACAACCACATGTACCAATAGCCAAATCTTTATTGTTCGGTGAATTTCGAATAGATCTCAAATCTTAGGTTATAGGTCTTCTTTCTGTGATTCACATTTTCTCACTGAAAATAGTGCCGATCTTATCACTGAAAGCATAATAATTTTAATTGTATGGCGCGACAGTCCACAGGGGACCAGAGCCTAGCTTACTCATCAACTAATTGTGTTGTGCACGCTGTTCTTTCATCAGTTGAAGGGACCTACAGTTTCTTGCCGACTCCGAAAACTCTTGAATGTTGTCAGCAGCTCGAAAGAGGTGGTGCCGTGAAAAATCCGAGGTGTTAAGCTGGGAATCGAACCTGAACCTTCGGCGTGTGAATGACGCACTCTACCCACTACGCCACGGCAGCCACGAAACTATAATAACTTCTATGAATAATAAGTTTTCAAGAGGAAAGCAGATCCTGCTTCTATTTTGAGCCAAGCCAATGTAAAGAAGAATATTCAAAAATGATACCAATATTGATTCCCCAAGCAGCAGAGATAAGTCTTGCTAGTTGTGCAATTACTGAATGTCTGGTTTGTACTCAACCAGCCGATCGCATGTTAAAAAATTCTCGGTAAAGGCCGATGAGCGGGCCTTGAAAAAGGAACCAGAATCTGACAGAGTAACTTCTGAATTATTCAAAATAAAGAAAATGCTTGCCGAACTTTTCGATTCAACATCGCCATTGAATTATAAGTGCTTTCCACTAATGAGGGAGCAAGAGCCTGCACAATACAAGTGAATCCTAACAGACTTAATTGCGTTCCTTGATTTATACATTCATTCACAATTTTCTTTTTTTATTTCTTCCAGACAGAAATATTTTAACTCAAGTCCTTATGATCTGTCACACGAAGGTTGCCTTTTATATTTCGGGATTGGGCAACCTTAGTGTTGCCAGCTCTTTCGTAGAGTTTGACATTTTTGAGGTTACACGTACTCAGAACGTTTTGACATACGAGCGCTATTTGTGTTGTTTACAGTTACTTATGTAAAAGATTCATCTCGCCCAAAAAAATGGAATTAAATAGTTTTCAACTTTTGACGTGGGTTAACTCAACAACAGTGCATCGATGAACTTAATTCAATTTTTGGCGATGAAGTTCCATCAAGGACCATCGTTTTTTTTGATGGTATGGTGAATTCAAACGAGGTCGTAGGTCACTCCAACACGAATTTCGTGAAGGATGTCCAAAGTCAGTTGTCGTTCCGGAAACCATTGATGCTGTGCGCCAACTGATGTTGCAAGATCGTCATGTGACCTATCGGGAGATTGAGACAACCTTAGGCATTAGTGAGACCAGCATACATTCAATATCGCATGAACATTTGACCGTCAAAAAAATTTTTACACGTTGGATCCCACACAATTTGTCAATCGCTCAAAAAAAGGCTCGTGTCGATTGGTCGAAAGAAATGCTCCAAATATACGATCGCGGTGATTCGAAACACGTCTATGACATCGTGACGAGTAATAAATCGTGAATTTATTCGTATAAGCCCGAAAGTAAACAGCAGCCGACTGTATGCATATTTCAAATTGAGGTTGCCTGTTTTTTCGGAAAAACTGTACATGTCGCAACCGTACCGCTAGAACAACACAGAGCAGTCAATTCTAAGTTGTACACAACCATTTGTTTGCCAGTTATCTTCCCAGAAATCAGGAAAACCAACCGCCGCAGACGGATCACTCTTCACCACGACAATGCGAGCTCGGCTCAAACAACTGCACACATCGGCTCAAACAACTGCATTTTTGAGCACTCAAGACATTGATTTGATGAGTCATCCGGAGTATAGTCCTGACTTGACACCGAATGACTTCTTTTTATTCCCGTACGTAAGAACTTAAATGAGAGGTCAACGTTTTTCGACACCTGAAGAAGCGGTTGATGCGTTCAGAATGCATATTTTGGAGATACCTCAATCAGAGTGGCAAAAGTGCTTCGACAATTGGTTCAAACGCATGCAAAAGTGTATAGATCTGATTGCGGAATATTTTGAAAAACAGTAAAGCTATTTTCGATTATTAATATTTGTTTTTGTGCTCTAATCCCGAAATATAAAATGCAACTCGTATTTGGCGTCATCGGCGGTGGGTCTCCAGCTCCTGCCCGTAAAGTCTTCGAATTCGAATCCATTGGGAAAACGTAATAGAAAAGGGTCTAAGCTGAGGTGGCCCACACACGTGGGGAAGGACCTCAACCAACTTGAAGTGCTTATCTGAAAGCACCTGGCGAGAGATCATTCTGGCTGGAGAAGCATGTTGGTTGAAGCCTATGTTCACCCCGGTCTGTAGCGCCACAAGAAAAAGAGGATAAAAAGATTATAGTTCGTGTGAAGTTGCCACAAAATTTATAATTCCATACTACCCAAGTATATGACAACTATTGCTGTCGACACGCGTCTCTTTCAAAAACTGAAAATCCGCCAAAAATATTTTGTTCTGTGTGAATTTTTACTTAAAGTTGTTTCGGACCTTTTGGCTATGTATAATTGGACAAAAATTTTAAAACATCACAAAAACTAACAATTTCTAAATTCAGAATAATCAGTTATGCAGCACTAAGAAATGGAAACCATCATCACCTTCAATGCGAATTAAGATTTTCTCATTCCTGGAGCCCAACGTGGGACTTTGTGCAAAAATGGGCAGAAGGAGTTCCTTAGAAAGATGCAAAAATCGTCACCCTCCGCCATTTTTACAGTTTCTATGTCACATTAGGTACACATTCCCATGACCTGTTTAAACACCTGCCTATGAAGAACTTCCCTTCAAGACCAGCAGCCTACTCAATGTAAAAAAAGTTTTTAAAAAAATTACGTCTTCTCAAGGCTTAAGGTGAGAATGAAGAGTGATAAGACAACACAGCTTCAGCCCAAATGGTCTTCAAATCCAAGACCTTGTGCGACGCAACAGCAGTGGTCCTCTTTTGAAAATGGAGGCAGAGTTAGACTTAGTGCGTTATGACGTACTCGTATTGTGTTAATTTTTGTGCTTTTGTCTAAGAAGTTTGGCTTGCGACTTTTGGTTTTGAACAAAATCAACGTTTTGCATAGGAAGTCATGATGGAGTACCTTCGATTTGATTGGGACGATTATCCATAAATTTACAGTTTTATTGCGGACAGAAATGTTACGCTGAGTTGCCTTTCTATGTCGTCTTCTCTTTGGGCTCACGAGCTAAGTAACACTTAATAAATCGTGGGACATATAGGGGACGCAACTAACGAAAATTATTAATTTAAAAATGCAAAAGTGTATAGATCTTAATGGGGAATATTTTGAAAAACAATAAAGCTATATTCGATAATAAATATTTGTTTTTGTTCTCTAATCCCGAAATATAAAATGTAACCTTCGTATAAGGAACCTATCTAACACCTTTTGACCGGGCCATGAGTGTCGTTAAGACTACGCGCTTGTTCTTTTGCAAAAATGTATACCTGTTACGAAATGTTACGAAATGCTTATATAATGTCGATCTTTAGATAAGACGCAAAATTTCAATGAAGATATTCCCCTTCAATTTAGATTTAGTTTGCTACGGCCATAATTTTAGTGAGTATTTTATTTAATTTAGTTTGAAAATTTTTTCAAGGCAAAGTGTTTCCCAGCCCAGGCGACTACCATTCTTGACCCTCAAAAAGACCATTTTTCCATTTGTTCGGCACGTGTTTGAATTTCAAAATCCCATTAAAACCTCCTAGTGCATATTCAAAAAATAAACTATGTTTCTCGTAAAAGCTGTGATTGCACACTTCGCTAGACCTCCTATCATTTACACGCCAGGGCACGCGCTCCTCGCCCCTATTCCAACGAAAAAAAAAGAATATGCAAATTCAACTGTACATTCAAATCCAACCCGCACCAACAGACACACACAAGAGGAAATTAATCCGAAGTACAATCCCCTATGTGCACCAGACCACTCCAACCTACATACGCGTCGACGGCGGCAACAGCCCCGTCCATTTCCAGCTCGGCACCATCTTCAAATTGAACTCCGTTGTTTGCAGCAAACCTGATAAACCGTGATGATATCAAATCAGAGCGAACCAAATTATATCAAAGAACGTATGTTCCCTCGAATTTGCGCCAGAAATTTGTAAAACAGAAAAAAGACAAGCCGCCGGATAAAAAGTGAACCGCGCCGATCAACCCCAGCTCTCGCAAATCGCAATCAGTGCTGCATTACTGCAGACGTCTGTCTGCCGGTTTATCCTCGATTCGGATCTCTCACATATACATGCTTTGGAAACAATACGGCTGCCGCTGCTGACGGAGTACATAGCGCGTCCGAGGAGGCATTTAAGCACCAATTTGCTCAGCACGACAAACGCACCACCACAATCAGAGCGACGGGAACCCCTGGTCTAAAAACTACACGGCCGACCAGATTACCCCCGAAATGCCCAGACATCATGGCTCTGGCAGATGTGTGATTTGTTTAGCACTAGCTGCAATTACTAGCAATTTTCACCCCTCCAGGCCGGGGCCGTTGCTCCGTTGCTTTGCGGTCCGGGTACTTGAGCAACAAAAAATGGCTCTCGAGCGCTACAGACTTAAGTCTGGCAATAATAAACACAAGGCACTTATTGGAAAATAGAAAAAAAACTGTATGTACAATGTTGCCAGTCTGCAGGGCCTCCTTCTTCGTTGGCCAGGACTGGGTCGAGGGGTGCGATTGCTTTAGGCAAGCGACCTAGATATGGTTGCTGGTCTGACCCTCCCCCTTTGGTGTGTTCGGCAGGAGTACTCTTCGCTGCCATCATTTTCAGCTGAGTGCGGCGTAAGGGCTTGATGAGATTCTCACATCGTTGCAGCCCGCCGCGGCAGGGAAGGGAAACAAAACTATATGTGTTTCACTTGAAAGCCGTATTTCACCGAAAAAGCAGGACACACACTAGACCGGGCTATGGGAAGTGTGTGTTATCCTTTTGCATGCTCTGCTCATTTTTTTTGGTAAACGGACTTTAAGGTGAACAGTTGGGGGTTGGCCTTTGTTGAGGCGGAACGTAATTATAGGCTTCGCGTTGGCATTTTGGAATGCTTTTGAGAAAGTCACGTCCGCAGGGATTACATTTCATGGGAATATTATTTTCCAGAAAGTGAGAGAGTGGCAAGGAGTGCCTTTTCCCACTTTGCAAGATAATACAATCATTTTGCTAAAAACTGAATGAAATAGATTTCTTAAAACGTACGTTCTTTTTAAGTTTCTCATAAAATTTACTCAACTCAATGTATTTAATTGTCATGAGGAGAGTTGCATACGTTAGTTTCGACTTTTCTAATTCAGAGAGTAATGGTGGTGGTATTTCGCATGTTTTAAGCATTTATGGGTGGTCGCCGTGGTGTAGTGGGTAGAGTGCGACGCTCACACGCCGAAGGGTATAGGTTCGATTCCCGGCTCAACACCAATTTTTCAAATTTTTCACGGCACCACCTCTTTCGAGCTGCTAACAACACTTAAAGAGTAATAACTGTCTAAGAAAGCTTCTCAAATTTCGCCGTTCGGAGTCGGCAAAAACAAGTAGGTCCCTTTTACTCGTAAGAGAACAGTAGCTCGCACAACACGAGTAGTTGATGAATAAGCTAGGCCCTGGCCCCCCTTTGGACTGTAGCGCCAACAATTATTATTATTATTATTAAGCATTTATGGATTGCACGCTGTCATATAGCACTGCATGTAATAAATGTCTAAAGAACGAAAGCTAGGTAAGACTTTGAATATCTGTAGAATAGAGAAACATGTATTTTTCACATTTTGTGGATTATGTGGACTAACAAGAAATCAGTTCTGTACACCAGGACATGTTGATTACCCTACACAGGATTTTTTTTTTTAAGAATTGATGGTTTTTGATGGTCCGTAACAGTTTTGACAACTACCACATTTGAAACAAAAATAACTTACATTCACCACAGTTTTTACTGATAATCGCAAATTCTTAATGTATTTATATAAGAAGAACAAAGAAATAAGAAAACAAAATAATATTGTTCACTCTGTTCCAGTTTACTTTTTTGAACACTTTGTAAACGAAATATACGAGGGGCCTTCAATATATTCTCGGTATTCGGTTGAAGCTGTGGTTATACAGTGCGCGAATAAAATATAGCACAATTAATTTTTTTAACATTTTTTTTATTTTTGTACACAAAACAAGCACATTGAATTTATTTTTGAACACAAATTGGAATACTTCTTATCCATGTACAGAGTTTTTGTTTTGAGTAAAGTAATACAATACGTGGCCGCCGTGGCGTAGTGGGTAGAGTGCGACGCTCACACGCCGACGGGTCTAGGTTCCATTCCCAGCTCAACACCAATTTTTCGAATATTTCACGGCACCAACTCTTTCGAGCTGCTAACAACACTTAAAGAGTAATAACTGTCTAAGAAAGCTTCTCAAATTTCGCCGTTCGGAGTCGGCAAAAACCAGTAGGTCCCTTCTACTCGTGAGAGAACAGTAGCGCGCACAACACGAGTAGTTGATGAGCAAGTTAGGCCCTGGTCCCCCTCTGGACTGTAGCGCCATAAATTAGAAAAAATTTTATTATTAATACAATACAGAGGAAATAAAAAAAATACCAAATTTGCAGCACATAGTTTAAAAAATACATCACATGTATTACTATTTCATTTTCTTTTAACTCCCAATAATGAGTAGTTCCTCCACTTTTTTTTATTATTTCTGCCATTCTGTTTGGTAAAGATTTAAGCAATTTTTTAATGTTTTTTTTTTGTGGTAATTTGCACCAATTTGCTACAATGCTTTGTTCTAGCTCATTTACACTTTCATATTGAATATTTTCAGTATGAACTGCCCTGGCAAGAAGACCCCAACAGTTTTCAATAATATTTATATTTGGCGATCGTCCTGGCCAATCTGAAGCATCAACGTTGTTAAAATCAAAAAAATATTTTTTAAGAATTTTCGCCGTATGTACCGCAGCATTGTCTTGCTGAAAAATAAGCGGCAAGTCCGTAATTTCACCAGTTGATTCTGTTGTTTCATCGGCAAACAAATCCAGGTATTTTTTGCTGTCCATTCTTTGTGGTATGAACTTTACCAGTTATACCGGTACGAAGTGAGCGAAGTAAGATACAAATGTCTCAATAGGGAACATTTGTTGTGAACGAGCCCCTATTTTTTTTTGTTTGTTTGCTATGACATCTGTCAAAAATATTTAGTATACATCAAGTCATTGAACAGATCATATTTCATCATATTTTCTCGTCGTGTTAAAAATGTCGAATTTTGTACCAGAAAGCGATGATTTGCGGAAAGCATTAATTTTTTGTTTTTATTTGAAGAAAAGTGCTGCAAAGTCGCATCGAATGCTTGTCGAGGCATATGGTGATCATGCTCTATCAGAAGCAACATGCAAAAGATGGTTTCAACGGTTCAGAAATAATGAATTTGATGTGAGAAATGAAGAACGTGGAAGACCACCAAAAAAGTTTGAAGACGCCGAATTGCAAACGATATTGGATGGAGATGACACTTTGAGTCAAAAGCAAATGGCAGCAATGTTAAATGTTGCACAACAAACAATTTCTGACCGTTTAAAAGCTGTGGGAAAGATCCGAACGTGTGGAAAATGGGTGCCACATGAATTGAATGAAAGATAAATGGAAAACCGAAAAAACACTTGTGAAATTTTGGTTCAAAGACACGAAAGAAAATCGGTTTTGCATCGGATTGTTACTGGCGATGAAAAATGGATTTATTTTAAGAATCCTAAACGGAACAAATCATTGGGACAACCATCTACATCGACTGCAAAACCAGATCGATTCTGCAAAAAGACAATGCTGTGTGTTTGGTGGGACCAGAAAGGTGTCCTGTACTACGAGCTCCTAAAACATGGTGAAACCGTTAATACTGATCGCTACCGACAACAAATTATCAATTTGAACCATGCATTGATCGAGAAACGACCTGAATGGGCCAGAAGACACGGCAAGGTAATTTTGCTCCATGACAATGCACCTGCACACAAAGCAAAACCAGGATACAATCAAAACACTTGGCTGGGAGCAGCTACCCCACCCGCCGTATTCACCAGACTTGGCTCCTTCCGACTACCATATGTTTTCATCGATGGGACACGCATTGGCTGAGCAGCACTTTGATTCCTACGAGGAGGTCGAAAATTGGGTGTCTGATTGGTTTGCTTTAAAAGACGAACAATTTTATTGGCGTGGTATTCACAAATTGCCAGAAAGGTGGTCGAAATGTGCAGAAAACAATGGCCAATACTTTGAATAAAATGTTTTTGCTTTCCCATTAATAATTAACGTTTTATTTTCAAAAAGAAAAACGCCTATTTCATGGTATACTTGGTATAACCGCAAGGCGGCGAATGCTGTCCTTCAAGTGGTCAATTGTTTCGCGCTTTTCGATGTAGACTATCGACTTCACATATACCAAGAGATAGAAGGCCAAGCAGCGTTTATTCATACGATATTGACAGTCAATTCAAGTGTCTGTAACGTAAATGAGGTAAACAAACGTTTTGGTCAATAAATCAATTTTGGGTGTAGCTCTCTGACATGTGGCGCCATCTTATTGAAACCACTGCACATGAACGTAAAAGTCAATAAACATAGCTCTACGTTCAACATTGATCCATCCACCGTTACGATGTGGCCAGCATCTATTTATTATTCCACAAACTAATCAAAAACACATCAAACAGTTAGTTTTTGTGAATGTAAAGATGTCCCACTATACACTTGAGGATTATCAACACTGCAAATACCGCAGGGCTAAATCAAAATGGCTGTAGAGTGCGACAGATAATGTGAACAGAACCATGATTTTCAAAATATGATTTTCAAATAAACAATTTGGAAGCGTAGTTCAGATCTTAGACTACTTAGTGTCGTGTCGAAATGCCAAATTAAAAATAAACTAATTGACACCTTACAAAATTGACAACTTCTGTACCTCTTAATAAACACCCTTTACAATAAATCATTGGAATGCCACTAAAGTTGAGGTTTTTATTTTTAATTTGTTTTCCATCATTTTTCGACAAAGATTAGAACCATTGCAATTTCGTAGATTTCAGATTTCTCCTAAATTGAAGTCTGTCTCACAATCAGGTGCTTGGCACACACGGATTAGATAATGCTTTGAAAAAATATTTTCTAATCATATGTAATCTAAACACTGTTTCTTTAACTTATTTTACAGTGTTCGTTGAATAAGACCGGCTTAACCTTAAGATGATCCAAGGGAATATGCATAAATTATACGATTTTATTTCCTGTAACTACTGCGTTGTTAAAACAAATTCGTGCAGGTGATGCACTTTAGAACTGATAAGTTTCGGTATAATAATAATTGTTGGCGCTACAGTCCAAAGGGGGACCAGGGCCTAGCTTGCTCATCAACTACTTTGTGCGCGCTACTGTTCTCTCACGAGTAGAGGTACAGTTTTTTTCCGACTCCGAACGACGAAATTTGAGAAGCTTTCTTATACAGTTATTACTCTTTGACTGTTGTCAGCAGTTCGAAAGAGGTGGTGCCGTGAAAAATTCGAAAAATTGAGCTGGGAGTCGAACCTAGACCCTTCGGCGTGTGAGCGTCGCACTCTACCCACAACGCCACGGCGACCACTGAGCTTCAGTATGCGTATAGTTATTTCTATACAAAGAATGTTTTATTCTTTTTAAAATAGAAACGATCTTACTGGCCCTATGCGGGCACTCTCGGCTGGAGTGTTATACACCTAGGATCTTCCAGAAGTTGGCTCAACTGTTAGCTTAAGCGGATGAAGACGAATAGAGATAGCCGTTTGTAAAACGTTTGATGTCATTGTAACCAAAAGGCCTTAAATGGGTCTGGCTGTAAATGAGGGCACGCTGTCGTCAAGAAAGGACACACAACATCGACTTATCGGACAGAGCGTCTCACTGGGCAGCAGAAACTTTCAGAAAGTCAAGAACTTCGTCTGCCTCGGCTCCGCTATAAATTGGGAAAACAACATCTGTACCAAAATCGATCGCAGAGCCATTCACTGTTCTTTTGGGCTCAAGATGCAAGCAAGTCATAGAGCCCTCTCTTGAAAGACAATGCTGGCCTTATATAACAGCTTGATCACCACAGTCATGCTTTATGGAGCGAAAACTTGGACCTCACCAAAAGCGGATGATACCGCTCTTAGTCTTTTCGAGAAGAAAGTTTTGTTTTTTTGGTCCTGTTTGCGTTAATGGCATTCGGAGGAAAAGATTAAACAACGAACTCTATGGACTGTAGGGCTGCATGCGCCAGGTCAGGCGTCTTCGGATTCAACGCTTCAGATGTCTAGGCCTCGTAAAGCGTGTGGACATCATTGATTCCACCCCAAAGGTCTTCGAATTCGAGACATTAAAACAACGCAACGGAGGACGGCCCACACAAGTGGAGGAAGACCTCAACCAACTTGGAGTGCACAACTGGAAGCAGCTAGCGAGAGATGGTTCTGGCTTGAGAGGCATGATGGTTGAGGTCCAGGCTCACCCCGAAGATCAGCGCCAGACGAAGCATGACGTTGGCGTCCATGAGATGCTGACGTGCTTTTTAGAATATGAACTTAAATGTTTGTGGGACGGGCAATTCAATGAGTCTGATGTTCAGTGTGGTGTCCATAGTCCTCCTGTCGTCCACATTTATTTAAATTAGTTTTTCCTAACCTAAAATTACACTGCTTGACGGAAGAAGCCTTAGAAATACATTGAAACTTACTTTCAGTACCTTAGAACTTTAGAATTGATGAGCTTCAGTATGCGTATAATTATTTCTATACAATCGATTAGTGTTTTAATAATAGAAACGATCTTACTGGCCCAGTGCGGGCACTCTCGGTTGGTGTGTTATACACCTATTATAGTCACAGAGTGAATTTTTGGTTTATAGTGTACTTCGGTTGTTGGTTGAGGCCCAGGTCCACCCCGGACTGTAGCGCCACAAGAAGAAGAAGAAGTGTACTTCGGTTTTATTCAAAACTCTTCTGCGGGTAGCAAAGTTTTAAACCATGTGCTCTAGTTGCAGAAGTAGCGATCTTTCTGCAATTGCATGAGCCATCTCAAGTGACGTCCTCAACGTTTCCTCGGATTACTTACTAATGTAAAAAGCTTTTAGTCACGGGTCTTGCTCCTTTATCAGGCAACGCATTTCCGTAGGACTTTCGATTGGTTGTTCTTTCATTTGATGTGCCGTATCGTGGGAGAAACACATTGTCTTCCACGCCGAAATCATTGTTAGCACAACTTTATTTATTATTTTATTTATTACATATTTAATTATTTGTTGTTTTGGTTTGTGCTATGCAGCCGCTGTAGCAATACCACCTTGACCTACGGCCACACATTTCTTCTCAGCTTGAAATTACTCTAAAATCCCTTATGACCTTATTAAGGGAATTAATTTCTTTCTTGTGGAATTTTTAAGTCCACTGAAGTGAGCATTTCCCAATGGAAAATAATGATGACGGACACATAAACTGTACACGGGTGTTTCATTCTTCTTCAGATGTGGAGGACATTCATTGACTTGCCATGTTGAAGTAATGGCTACGTTGAATTTTCTAAATCGCTCTGCTGCCGATTTCTTGCTAGTCTTTAGGTATGGGACTTCTACCCATACCGAAAGACTTTCAACAAAAGTAAACTCACAAACACACCTTCCCTCTCCCTCTCGCCCTCCACTATTTTCTTCATACTTCCGCAATCCACCACAGTTTACAACAATCTCTCAATTCAACATCAATCCGGATGCTGCTTGAATAGGCCGATTTATTGGCACACAGCGCGCACACCACCGAAGCGAAACAAACATCCTGCAACAATTGCTGTTTACCCATCGGAAATGCTTTCCTTTTCTCCTCTCCTGCCCAGTATCGGCATGGGAACACGGAAAAAGATCAAGTACTCTACGCTTCAGTTAATTTGTGCAAATACTAGCTGCGAACACGGTAGTTAGCAGCGTCGCCGATTGCTCACCATCTGACGCACGGTGGCGCGGAGCGGTTCGGCGGACAGCCGAAAGGCAAATGAAACATATCAAAGGAAGGGGGTTCACGTGTTTGTGTGTGTTTTGGATTCGGAAGGATCTCTGAAGCAGAATTCTTGAATTCAACAAAACGTTGGCTGCTTCTTTGTGAATCACCCTCAACACACGATTGCAGCCAAGCCGCTTGACATTTTCCGCAGAAATATCCGCTGGTGGCGGCAGTGAGGAGGAGACAGGGATCGGTAGAACGCGCGCTTGGCGGATGTTGACACGGGTGTGCACGAAATTCACGGGTACCATTTCTGTTTGGAGTCTCTAGCTGTTGGTGGTTTGTTCATTTCATTGTTTGCCCTTAGTCCTTGTAAATTACTTTCACGGTAAATCAATATCAATCGCGGACCGCGACCGGGGCTCCGACAGCAGGGGCGGTGGCGTTTGGTTGTTGGTGCTGTCAGCTTTGCACTCGACTGAATTTGAAATGCGAATGACTGCACTCACGCATTGTGTCGGCGAAAGTAATTTGGCTTGACGTCTATGCCATGGCATTGTAATTAATGAGATGTCAACTTTGGGAAAGGCGACGTATGCTTTCAAATTGTCGGTTGGACTCGGAATGAAATGAAGAGGTTTATGGAAATAAATGAATTTAAAATAGAAATTGCCTTGGCCGATAAAGCGAGGGTTACGCGGATTAGAATGAATTTAAGGTAAACAACGAGAACCCACGGACTGTCCGCAGAACTATTTAAAGCAGCTGGAGATGACCTGGTTGGGCGCATGCACCAGCTCATCTGTAAGATATGGTCGGAGGAAAGCATGCCCGATGAGTGGAATCTCAGCGTCGTTTGCCCGGTCGACAAGAAAGGACCGGAAAGTTGACTGCGCCAACTATAGAGGGATTAGTCTCCTGAACATCGCATACAAGATCCTCTCCTCCGTATTGTGTGAGCGTCTGAAACCGTTTGTCCATGACCTGATAGGTCCTCACCAGTGTGATTTCAGGCCAGAGAAGTCAGACCAGACAGACCAGATCCTGGAAAAGACCCAAGAAGTGCAAATTGACACTCACCACCTATTCGTCGATTTCAAGACTGCATACGACAGTGTGCATAGAGACGAGCTATACAGTGCCATGTCTAGTTTTGGCATTCCTACCAAACTCGTCAGATTGTGTAGGATGACGATGGAGAACTCTCGCTGCTCCGTCAAGGTCGGTAACGAACTCACCGAGACCTTCAATGTCAAAAAAGGTTTTAGACAAGGCGACGCACTGTCATGTGACTTCTTTAACATCATCCTCGAGAAGATCGTGCGTAACTCACAAGTCAACACCAGAGGCACGATCTTCCAGAAGTCAGTTCAATTGTTAGCTTACGCTGATGACATTGACGTGATTGGACGAACACAGCGAGCCGTCAATGAGGCGTTTGCTGGCATTGAAGCGGAAGCGGCTAAAATGGGTCTGGCGGTAAATGAGGGCAAAACTAAGAACATGCTGTTATCCTTAAAGGACACACAACATCGACGTCTCGGACAAAGCGTCACACTAGGCAGCAGAAACTTCGAGGTAGTCAAGGACTTCGTCTACCTCGGCTCCGCGGTAAACAGGGACAACAACATCAGTACCGAAATCAAACGCAGAATCACTCTTGCCAACCGCTGTTTCTTTGGGCTCAAGAGGCAATTGAGTAATAAAGCCCTCTCTCGAAGGACTAAAATAGCTTTATATAACAGCTTGATCATCCCCGTCCTACTATATGGCGCAGAATCTTGGACGTTAGCAAAGGCGGATTTTTGGTCCTGTTTGCGTTGATGGCATCTGGAGGAGAAGATTTAATGACGAACTCTATGGGCTGTACAGCGACATGGGCCTGGTCAAGCGTCTACGGATACAACGCTTAAGATGGCTAGGCCATGTAGAGCGTATGGACACCACTGCTCCGGCCCGAAAAGTCTTTGAATCCGAGCCATTGGGACAACGCAACAGAGGACGACCTAGACTAAAGTGGCGCACGCAAGTGGAGAAGGACCTCAACCAACTTGGAGTGCGCAACTGGAGACAGCTGGCGAAAGATCGTGCTGGCTGGAGAGGTATGTTGGTTGAGGCCCAGGTCCACCCCGGACTGTAGCGCCACAAGAAGAAGAAGAAGAAGAACGAGAACCCACAATTTATCAAGTTTAATATAATTGCATGACGTTGTCGGAGTCGTTTGTCCGGTCCACAATTGATGGAGACTCCTTTGATTGCGGCAACTGTCGAGGGGTCAGCCTCCTCAGCTTCTTTCAAGATTCACTCTGTCGCCTGAGCGTCTGAAACCGTTTGTCCACGATCTTGTAGGGTCCTCTCAGTGTAGTTACAGGCCAGAGAATTCCACGTTAGACTAGATTTTCACTTTACTGCCTGAAATAGACACAAGAAGTACAGATCGACACTCACCGCTTGTGAGAATGCGCATAGGGACAAGCTACACAGTGCTATGTATAGATTTAGAATTCTTACCAAACTCATCAGATTGTGTAAAATGACGATGGAGAGCTCTGGCTGTTCGTCAAGGTCGGTAACGAACTCACCGAGAACTTCAATGTTACAAAGAGTTTTAGATAGGCGATGCATTGTCGTTTCACTTCTTTACCACCTTCTTGAAAAGATCGTGAGTAACTCAAATGCCAACACCAGAGACACGATCTTCCAAAAGTCAGCTCAACTGTTAGCTTATGCGGACGACGACCAACACAGAGAGCCGTTTGTGAAGCGTTTGCTGGCATTGAAGCCGAAACGCCTTAAATGGGTCCGGCGGTAAATGAGGGCACGCTGTCGTCAAGAAAGAACACATAACATCGACTTCTCGGACAGAGCGCCTCACTGGGCAGCAGAAACTTTCAAGAAGTCAAGAACTTCGTCTGCCTCGGCTCCGCTATAAATTGGGACAACAATATCTGTAGCGAAATCGATCGCAGAGCCATTCACTGTTCCTTTGAGCTCAAGATGCAATTTAGTCATAGAGAACTCTCTTGAAAGACAAAGCTGGCCTTATATAACAGCTTGATAACCTGCTTTATGCAGAGCAAACTTGGACCTCACCAAAAGCGGATGATACCGCTCTTAGTCTGAGAGGAAAGTTTTGTGTTTTTTGGTCCTGTCTGCGTTAATGGCATTCGGAGGAAAAGATTTAACGACGAACTCTATGGACTGTAGGACTGCATGCGCCATGTCAGGCACCTTCGAATTTTTGTGTTTTTGGTCCCGTTCTTGTTGATGGCATTTGAAGGATAAGATTAAATAACGAACTCTATAGGCTGCAGGTCGGCATGAGCGAGGTCAGGCGTCTTCGGATTCAACGCCTCAGATATCTAGGCCTCGTAAAGCGTATGGACACCATTGATTCCACCCCAAAGGTCTTCGAATCCGAGGCATTAAAACAACGCAACAGAGTACGGCGCACACAAGTGGAGGAAGAACTCAATCAACTTGGAGTGTGCAACTGGAGGAAGCTGACGGGAGATCGTGCTGGCTGGAGAGGCATGACGGTAGAGACCCAGGTCCACCTCGAACTGTAGCGCCAGACGAAGATGAAGCATGACGTTGGCGTCCATGAAATGTTGACGCGCATTTTGGAATAGGCTCTAAAATGTTTGTGGGTCAGGCAATTCAATGAATCTGATCTTCAGTTTGGTATCCATAGTCCTCTTGTCGTCCACATTCATTTAAATTAGTTTTTCCTTACCCCAACTTACACTGCTTGAAGGAACAATCATCAAAAGCACATTGGATCCTACTTTTAGTGAACTTCCTTAAAGCGATAAATCTGTATGGTATTTGCGTTCCTTCTCCTCATGCCCAATTAAAAGTGGCACCCTTATCCTCTTCTTTTGACACGCTGGCATGTAATTGGCTTCCCCGCATCCATCACACTCACCCGTCTCAAAGTAGCTGTGACAAATTGCGTGACACAACAATTTACCACCGTTTAACTCCCGTCAGCCGCCTATCTCGCTCTCCCTCCTTCTCCTGCTCTCCCCCAATAACACTTGTTGAAATTCATATCATAATTCAATGATCACGATGGTTATGACTTCCACTCGACAACACATCATCCGACGGCGGCGCGCAGCCAGCCCGTCCAAAGCGAAACCGAAAACGAAACAGTAACAGCAAACAGCAAACAGCAAACAACCAACAGCCAACTCACCACTTTGCCATCAACCCCTCAGGGGCTAATGTTCGGCTTCCGCTTGCCGACGTGGCGGGGCGATCGACGGTGTGGCACGTAGCCAGCTCGTTAATTTCCCGCATTTTAACGAAACTTCATGTTTTGATTAATGCAATAAGCAACTGGCAACAACACAAATTAGACTAATTGCAGCTGGTCACGTGAGCCAGTGCCAGTGTCAGACAGTGCAGTGTTGCGTCCACCCCCGGGTGCACTTGTGCACCCATCCGAGCCGTAGATCCCAGTTCCCTTCGGATTGCACAATGGCCGCGCGCACACATCCGCACGCCACTTGAACGGGTGGCACGAAGCGAAAGGACACTTGGTCGTGTTGGGTCTTTGTGTGCGTGCGCTTCGGGTGTTTGGCTTGCAAAACGGGGGTGGATTCACACTCGAAAGTGACACTCCGCTCCGAGCCACAGATCACAGCGCCCGATACCCTGGCTACCCACTTAACATGATTCCGCAGGGCCTGTGCTGGGTTGGTGCTCACCGAGAAATTGATATGTCACGATTTGGCATTCGGTATCTGAAATTAGGATCTGTTTATGTAGCATGCAGCGATAGCACGAAGCGGCGAGGATTTAGTGGCGTTCCTCCAGCGGATCGAGTGGGGTCGGTCCCTCATTTGCTTAATGGCATCGCGGGCGGGGGTTGGTGTTGCATTAAATCTGTTGTCCTATTGTTCTGGACACTCTGCAGTGTTGCTCCCACTCCTCTCCGCTCTTTTGATGAAAAGGGATATTCAGCAGATTGCCAGAGCCGATATGCGAAACAGCGAGTCTCTTTGACTTCAGCAGTTGCGTCACGAATCGAGTAGAAAATGAAAAAAAAAAAAAAATGAAAAAACAGAAAACCTCCGAAACCAAGGAAAAAGTGACACAAAGAGCGCCAACTCGGTCGATGAATGATAATGGATGTCGGATCGATGGATTAAGTGGTTGATGTGTAGCCGAGTGGTGTGTGTAATCTTTTTGAAGTGTCAAGCCATTATCGCATTTGAACGCGTAATTAAGTTGATGTGCTGATGTTCTGCTGAAAGGTATCAAGTGATGCCGTGCATTGTCACAGTCGGGTGGGTATGCGGAGGGCGGGATTTCGCAAGTCCCTTTGGCGCAGAGGATAGCGCGTTGGACTTCTAATCCAAAGGTCGCGGGTTCGATCCCCGCAAGGGATGAGCCGACTAGTTTTTTTGTTTTGTTGCACTTGCTTCGAGCTTTGTGTTTGGTTTTTTTTCCATAATTGCAATTTGAGTAACAGATGGCTCAAGTGTGACAGTAAGTCTTTGTAGGAGGATAGATCTCTTAAATCTAGAGTTTTCATGGTACTTTGAGCATGAATGCAGAGTGCAAGAGGTCTTGAAGTGGATTAATCTTTCTTGAGTTTTGTGTAAGTGAAGGGTGCTCAAATATTAATCAAGGAAAAATGTTGGAACTAGAACAATAGGCGTGAGGTGTGAATTTAGTTCTCCTTAGTTGTAACAAAACTCTGTTTCAATTAAACGTTTGCAATAACTGTCCATATAGCTGCTTTTGCTGCAGTAAACTACTGTCATTGGACTTTGCAGAGTTGCAATAAGAAAATAAATTCAGCTTTGCCCAGTTACTACCATCTTTTAACATCATACTCAATCAAAGGGATTTGTCAAAATTGACCAAATCAATTATTATTATTCAGGGGAAACTGTCTTTCCTTCGTCGGCTTTTTCGGTCACTGTCCGAGATAGGCGTTATGTCGTGGTGCTATCTGGCTTGTGAACTGCATGATGTGGCATGTAATAACCGTTACGCTTGACAGTAGGAGTCATTTCAACCATTTTTTTTTTTTTATAATTGACGCGTGCAAAAGGCGTTGCGAGTACCCTTAAGTGACCGGATCAAGTCACAGCACGGGCCGAAGGTATAGAGGAAGAGAGGGAGAGGAGGTACCGATGCACATTGGTTTTAAATGCCTGTGGATTGTAATGAGGAGGAAAAATTGAGCTGGGAAGAGCATTCCAGATTTGTGTAGTGCGGCTAAAGAACGAGTCTCTGAATTTGACTGTACGTCCGAAAGAGGGCTTGAGGGTGAATTGGTGGGCATTCCTAGCGAGGCGTGTATTGCGGGTGAATTCTTGAAGGGGAGGAATGCAACTGGCTAATTCATCTGAGCATTTCTTCTGTGGTCGCCGTGGCGTAGTGGGTAGAGTGCGACACTCACACGCCGAAGGGTCTAGGTTCGACTCCCAGTTCAACACCAATTTTTCTAATATTTCACGGCACCACCTCTTTCGAGCTGCTGACAACACTCAAAGAGTAATAACTGTCTAAGAAAGCTTCTCAAATTTCGCCGTTCGGAGTCGGCAAAAAACTGTAGGTCCCTTCTACCCGTGAGAGAACAGTAGCGCGCACAACACGAGTAGCTGATGAGCAAGCTAGGCCCTGGTCCCCCTTTGGACTGTAGCGCCAACAATTATTATTATTATTATTTCTTGTTAAAATAGCGATAAAAGAGTGACAACGACGCGACATTACGTCGGTGCTCTAACGAGTCAATCGATTTCGCAATATTACTGTCACCTATAAGTTTTATCGCCCGCTTTTGATTTCTATCCAGCAGGTGCAGGGAGGCTTTAGAAGCACCTGACCAAATAGGAGCGTTATACTCAAGTTTTGGGCGTATGTAGGCCTTAGACCATGTCTCCAAGATCTAGAAACTCATTTATAAACTTGTGTGTATAACTTTTAGCCTTTTATCTGTGCTAAATTTGTTTTCCAGCTGACGGAGCCTGGCGATTGCCCTGTTTTTGGATTCACCTAGTTCAAAGCTTTGTAACAACTCTTTGTTGAATGGTATGGTAACGACATATCGTCTACTTTCATTTCTGTAATATGTATTGTTATATATTTGTTCACACTCTTGCTCTTCTTTCGTCCAATGGTTGCGGTCCTGGACTTCTTCTATTTCCCAGAATTTCTCCAGTTCCTTGTCGATAGATGTTTGAGCAACCATTCCATTTACGACGTAAGTTTTTTGGGCAGATGTTCGGCGTGTTATGAGCCAGCCTAAATGAGAGTTTTGAGCTCTAGGGAATCCTCTAAATGAGAGTTTTGAGCTATAGGGAATCCTCTAAATGAGAGTTTTGAGCTCTAGGGAATCCTCTAAATGAGAGTTTTGAGCTCTAGGGAATCCTCTTATGCCCTTTCGGACTCCTTCCAGTATTAGTTATCCATATACGTCGGCGTGTGCGATGCTTCGGTCAAAACCACAACCGGTATAAGCTTGAACCAAATAATGCTGGTGGGCCCAATGCTGCATGGTGATCTGCGAACAATTCTAATTCAATGGCGACATCATAAATACGTATTCACAGCTGGCATTGAAAAATGTACTGTCAAGTTCAAATTCACCAAAACCATCAAGATTTTCAAAGAATTCGATGGCGAAATCCACACAAGGAGCCGATCAAGGAATATAGGCTCACAACAGTAACCTATGGAACAGCAGCTGCACCGTACCTAGCAGTCAAAACCCTGCAACAATTAGCAACTGAGTAATAACTGTCTAAGAAAGCTTCTCAAATTTCGCCGTTCGGAGTCGGCAAAAAACTGTAGGTCCCTTCTACTCGTGAGAGAACAGTAGCGCGCACAACACGAGCAGTTGATGAGCAAGCTAGGCTCTGGTCCCCCATTGCACTGTAGCGCCAACAAAAAAATTAATTAATTAGCAACTGAATAGCATATAAATTATCCAGTGGCATAGGAGATAGTAAAACATGACTTTTATGTGGATGATGTGGTATCCGGACGAGACACCATAACTGAATGTAAAGAAGCACAGGAACAACTTGTGAAGATGCTGGAAGGAGCAGGGTTTCACCTCAGAAAATGGGCCGCAAATGACAGCAAATTACTTGATAATATTCCAGTTGAGTTGCAAACTCAGAATAAAATGAAGATCCTGGAACAAGAAACTATAAATACCTTGGGAATTCATTGCAATCCTGCATCAGACAGTTTGCAGTTCAAGGTAAACATCGACAAACCTGCAGTGAAAGAAGAAACCTTGACAAAGAGGAAAACTATATCCAAAGTAGCCAAATTTTATGATCCCCTGGGATGGCTAGCAGCAGTAACGGTGAGTGCTAAAATTCTCATGCAGTATATTTGGAAATCAGATGTCGAATGAGATGAACCTTCATCAGCAGAGCTGAGAAACCGATGGAAGAAACTCAAGGATGGACTTATTGCATTAGAGGACCTGCGAATACCAAGATTAATGAAAGTCAAACAGAACATACACTTTGAACTTCATGGATTCTGCGATTCATCGGAAACAGCATATGCAGCAGAATGGTACGTAGCAAGAGTGAGAATGGTACGTACTTTACCACGCTGCTGACGGCAAGAACAAAGGTGGCACCGATTCGGTAAACACTTACACTTCCAAAATTAGAGCTTTGTGGAGCACACATCCTAGCCAAAACAAAGGCAGACATCATGAAAATATTTGGCTCTCGAGTAGGTGAAGTCTACGCTTGGAGTTATTCCACAATCGTTTTCGCATGGATTCAAAATCACCCAACAACTTGGAAGACGTATGTAGCAAACAGAGTATCGGACATACAACAAGCTACTAAACAAACCTCATGGAGACACGTTCGTTCATCTGACAACCCTGCAGATCCAGCTTCCAGATAATGAATTTCTGAAGAAAAGCGTTGAATATTGCTATTCACACCAATATCGACATAACTGAAAGATTTTCAAGCTATCCTATACTTTCAAGCTATCCTAGATTTGCCATGAATTGTCGGACACAAGAATCAAAGCAAATTAAAGAGTTGACTGCAAGCGAACTGGAAGACACCCGAAAAACCATCATACGCTAGGTTCAAGTTTTTTCTGAAGAGATATCACAGTTAAAAACTAGAAGATCTATTAGCAGAAAAAATAAACTGCTGTCATTAAATCCTTATCTGTTGTTTTTCAATGAAACCAGGTTATTTCATTGTTATTATATATATATATCAGGGGATCTTTTTTATTGAAACAATAAAACAAAATATTTTACATACACAGGCCGACATAATTCATCGTACGGCAGCTAAGATCCAAATATTTTCAATAAATGTGGATAAATGTATTCTTTTCTTGCTTTCCTCATTTCAATAGCTTATTGCATTTTATCACCCATGTGCAGCTTTGCTTTCTGCTTTTATTACTCCATGAAGTAATAAGAATTAATAAAAAACTGGAGCACACAAACGACATAATTTATCGTACGCTACTTGTTTCCGTTAAATTTCCCCAGTTTCTATTATAATAGATTTTTCTTCTTCTTCTTGTGGCGCTACAGTCCGGGGTGGACCTGGGCCTCAACCAACATGCCTCTCTAGCCAGCACGATCTTTCGCCAGCTGTCTCCAGTTGCGCACTCCAAGTTGGTTGAGGTCCTTCTCCACTTGTGTGCGCCACTTTAGTCTAGGTCGTCCTCTGTTGCGTTGTCTCAATGGCTCGGATTCAAAGACTTTTCGGGCCGGAGCAGTGGTGTCCATACGCTCTACATGGCCTAGCCATCTTAAGCGTTGTATCCGTAGACGCTTGACCAGGTGCATGTCGCTGTACAGCCTATAAAGTTCGTCATTAAATCTTCTCCTCCAGATGCCATTAACGCAAACAGGACCAAAAATCGCACGCAAAACTTGTCTCTCGAAAAGACTAAGGGCTTCCTCATCCGCCTTTGCTACCGTCCAAGATTCTGCGCCATATAGTAGGACGGGGATGATCAAGCTGTTATATAAAGCGAGCTTAGTCCTTCGAGAGAGGGCTTTATTACTCAATTGCCTCTTGATCCCAAAGAAACAGCGATTGGCAAAGATTGATTCTGCGTTTGATTTCGGTACTGATGTTGTTGTCCCTGTTTACCACAGAGCCGATGTAGACGAAATCCTTGACTACCTCGAAGTTTCTGCTGCCTAGTGTGACGCTCCGTCCGAGACGTCGATGTTGTGTGTCCTTCCTTGATGACAGCATGTACTTCTATTTGCCCTCATTTACCACTAGACCCATTTTAGCCGCTTCCGCTTCAATGCCAGCAAAAGCCTCATTGACGGCTCGTGTTCGTCCAATCACGTCAATGTCATCAGCGTATGCTAGCAATTGAAATGACTTCTGGAAGATCGTGCCTCTGGTGTTGACTTGTGAGTTACGCACGATCTTCTCGAGGATGATGTTAAAGAAGTCACATGACAGTGCGCCACCTTGTCTAACACCTTTTTTGACATTGAAGGTCTCGGTGAGTTCGTTACCGACCTTGTCGGAGCAGCGAGAGTTCTCCATCGTCATCCTACACAATCTGACGAGTTTGGTAGGAGTGCCAAAACTAGACATGGCACTGTATAGCTCGTCTCTATGCACACTGTCGTATGCAGCCTTGAAATCGACGAATAGGTGGTAAGTGTCGATTTGCATTTCTTGGGTCTTTTCCAGGATCTGACATAAAGTGAAGATCTGGTCTGTCATGGACTTCCCTGGCCTGAAACCACACTGATAGGGACCTATCAGGTCATGGACAAATGGTTTCAGATGCTCACACAATACGGCAGAGAGGATCTTGTATGCGATGTTCAGGAGACTAACCCAAAAGGGGTCTCCTTTCTTGTGGACCGTCCATCCGCTCCAGCAGCTTTGTTCGACTTCAGCTTGGGTATTGCTATCTTCACCTTGTCTAAGTCGGGGGGACGGAATGCTTGTCTATCATCGTCCAAATTGAGTGGAACATTCTGCCTAACAGCGGGATTTGGGTCGTCATCGCCATCTATTATGATGTATTTATTTATTTTCCACAATAATCATGATATCCTTGAATCAGTGTTTGGTGTATAAACTTACTTTGCTCCGAGAAGTGATCATGTCAGCTAAACAGCGCAAAAAAGAAACTTCGGTAGATTTTCGACAAGTTGTAGTGAATTTGTACTTGAATGATAAAAAATCATTGGCAGAAATTGTTGAATGCGTTGGAAAAAGTAAATCAACCAGTAAGTAAGTAAGATTATGATTACAGTATGTAAGGTAAACTAGCTCACAATGTACGTATCATACGAGGGTTGCCTATTATATTTCGGGATTAGAGAGAACAAAAACAAATATTTATTATCGAAAATAGATTTATTGTTTTTCAAAATATTCCCCATTAAGATCTATATCCTTTGACATGCGTTTGAACCAATTGCCGAAGCACTTTTGCCACTCTGATTGCGATATCTCCAAAACATGCATTCTGAACGCATCAATCGCTCCATCGGGTGTCGAAAAACGTTGACCTCTCATTTTATTTTTTACGTACGGGAATAAAACGAAGTCATTCGGCGCCAAGTCAGGACTATACAGCGGATGACTCCTCAAATCGATGTTTTGAGTGCTCAAAAATTCATTTGTTTGAGTCGATGTGTGAGAGCTCGCATTGTCGTGGTGAAGAGCAATCCGTCTTCGACAGTTGGTTATCCTGATTTCTTGGAAGACAACGGGCAAACAAATGGTTGTGTACCACTCAGAATTGATGTAAGAGTAGGTTAGTCTTAGAGAGCCTGCGAAAGGCCAGTAAGATTATGATTACACAATGTTATGTAAACTAGCTTTAAGAATTTTTGCCTAGAATGTATGTGTCCCTTCACAAGTTAATTAAATGCAAAAAAAAGACACTCAGAATTGACTGTTGTTTTTGAGTGGTACGGTTGCGACATGTCCAGTTTTTTCGCAAAATTTTCCCCCCGACATCTTCTGCATGCGAGCCGTATCACTTCTTCTCCAGCACTGATACAACCCATCAGCGAGGTTGACCCTGAAAACAAACATTGAACACCCCGATGTTAAGACAGGACATCGATATACTTGTACACACCCAAACTATGTAAGACAATTGTTCATCCGTCGGGCCCCTATTGTTAAGCCGACACATATATATGTACATTCACTCTAGTCTTAAGCTTACAAATTTGAAATTGTAAATATCTTTGTTCAATAAAGAAAAATTTAAAAATTGAAATTGAATTTTCCGCAAAAACAGGCGACCATTTGCTTGGAAGTGCTTCGTGCGTATGCAACTTTTGTTGGATTTGGGCCAATTTGAAGCCCCATACAGTCGAACGCTGTTTACTTTTGGGCTCATACGCATAAATCCACGATTCATCACCTGTCACGATGTCATAAACGTGTTTCGTGTTTTCACCGCGATCGTATTTTTGGAGCATTTCTTTCGACCAATCGACACGAGCCTTTTTTTGAGCGATTGACAAATTGTGTGGGATCCCACGTTTAATGTTCATGCAATATTGAATGTATGCTGATCCCACTAATGCCTAAGGTTGTCTCAATCTCACGATAGGTCACATAACAATCTTGCAACATCAGTTGGCGGACAGCATCAATGGTTTCCGGAACAAGAACTGATTTTGGACAACCTTCGCGAAATTCTTCTTGGGGTGAACTACGACCTCGGTTGAATTTACCATACCATCGATAAACACTGATTCTTGATGGAGCTTCATCGCCAAAAATTGAATTAAGTTCATCGATGCACTGTTGTGGACTTAATCCACGTCGAAAGTTGTAAAAAAAAAAATCGCACGAAAATTTTGAAGATTTAATTGCATTTTTTGTGCGAGATGAAATTTTTAAGAAAAAACACAAATAGCGCTCGTATGTCAAAACATTCCGAGTACTTCTTCTTCTTCTTCTTGTGGCGCTACAGTCCGGGGTGGACATGGGCCTCAACCAACATGCCTCACAAACCAGCATGATCTTTCGCCAGCTGTCTTCAGTTGCACACTCCAAGTTGTTTGAGGTCCTTCTCCACTTGTGTGCGCCACCTTAGCCTAGCCCGTCCTCTGTTGCGTTGTTCCAATGGCACGGACTCAAAGACTTTTCGGGCCGGAGCAGTGGTGTCCATATGCTCTTCATGGCCTAGCCATCTTAAGCGTTGCATCCGTAGACGCTTGACCAGGCGCATGTTGCTGTACAGCCTATAGAGTTCGTCATTAAATCTCCTGGAGGAGGAGCCATCAACGCAAGCAGGACCAAAAATCGCACGCAAAACTTTTCTCTCGAAATGACTAAGAACTTCCTCATTCGCCTTTGCTAGCGTTTAAGATTCCGCGCCATTCTGCTATCTGAGTACGCATAACCTCAAAAATGTCAAATTTTACGATAGAGCTGGCAGTTGCCAGATTGCAACACTATGGTTGCCCAATCCCGAAATATAAAAGGCAATCTTCGTGTTTCTGTTCAGTTTTTCCTACCAATTTGTTGGGGAAAATAAAAGATTGACCATTATAGAAAAGAAAACTACTTCTGGTCCGGATTTTAGGATTTTTCTAGACATTTATTATGTGCTTAAAATAGATTGATTCATCATTTCCAAACATTTGAACGGTAAAATTAAAGAAATTAACTAGTAGGGAGCCATGATCCTTGTCTCTCACCCATGATATCTATCATTGGATGCATGATCATAGCCAACTTTAACCCAAAGAAGTGGTTTTTGGTTCGTCTCGCACTAGAGCTTTGACAAACTCGCACACCGCATCTCCTACGACACTAGTGTTGTTTACGATTATAACGGCTATGAAGTATCTCCGTCTGTAGCTACAGTCAAACTGTGCTTAAGGCCTTAGCCAACCCTCTAACCATTCCAAAGATAATTCAGAATTGCAAGTCTTTCCTTGATTTGGTGGGCAGGATAATATATAATAATTGTTGGCGCTACAGTCCACAGGGAACCAAAGCCTAGCTTACTCATCAACTAATTGTGTTGTGCACGCTGTTCTTTCATCAGTTGAAGGGACCTACAGTTTCTTGCCGACTCGGCGAAGTTGAGAAGCTTTCTTAGACATTTGTTACTTTTTGAGTGTTGTCAGCAGCTTGAAAGAGGTGATGTCGTGAATAATTCGAGGTCTTCAGCCGGGAGTCGAACCTAGACCCTTTGGCGTGTGAGCGTCGCACTCTACCCACTACGCCACGGCGGCCACTGGTGGGCAGGATACATTTCCTTAAACTTGTCTGAGCAGCAAAACACCGTGCGATTGTGGGAGGCAATATTGACGAAAAGAAGAAAATTGACGATGAGCTTACTGGGCAAGGTATTCATAGGGCCCGAGCACACCTTTGAGCTTCCCGCATAATTGATCACAGCATCCTTCGACAGTATGATCGCCTTGGCGTAGTGGGTAGAGTGCGACGCGATCTAGGTTCGACTCCCAACTCAACACCAATTTTTCGAATTTTTCACGGTACCACCTCTTTCGAGCTGCTGACAACACTCAAAGAGTAATAACTGTCTAAGAAAGCTTCTCAAATTTCGTCGTTCGGAGTCGACAAAAAACTTCTACTCACGAAAGAATGGTAGCGCGCACAGCGCAAGCTAATCCCTGGCTCCCCTTTGGACTGTAGCGCCAACAATTATTATTATCCATCGGCAGTTGGGTCCCTAGACAGAACAACCAAAGATGGCTCAGGAAGGAGACCAAAAGTATTCCTCGGCATTTCTGCTCTCTAGACAGAAAAAACTGTAGACTACTTATGGGCGTACAAACGGAATACTTCACATTTGCTAAGTACTTAAGTGTGCCCTATTGAAGAAACCCTCTGCGATGCCTGCAGAGAAGGGAAAGAAACTGCAAAGCTCCTCTGTCACTGTTTCGCCTTTATTCGGATCAGTTGGCGGCTGATGTTGTTGAAGGTGAAAATCTAGTCTCACAAAGTTGCTTACTGGTATTTCCCCGGAAGACCACGTTATAACATTAAATGTAGTTCATTACCAGATATCACAATGGACCAGTTTTAGAGCCTATGTGTTCCAGTGTAGTGTGTAGTCTAAACTTTAAGATTTTTTCAAATATATCATTCGTATTTTGATTACTTCTATTTTTGCCAGGACTTATAATTTGTAATCCACCAAATCCTGATTTAGGTATATCAGAGAAGAAAGACGAAAAACTAAAAGCCTTAGTCCTATGAATCTGATTTATATTTTATATAACAAGTTTTAAGTCAACTGTTTTGCAATTTCAGAAAATTTACACAATGTTATAGATTTCGAGAGTTTTGATTGCAAGTTTGCACAATGTTCAAGATTTCGAGACTTTTGATTGCAAGTTTTCGGATTGTTGAAATCATTCTTAATGCTTATGAGTACTGTAAATACTAAGAAACATACTTATACAAAAGATGTAGACAGTGGAAGGACTTAACATTCCGACATCTTGGAAAAATATACCCAACAGCAAAATCATCTGTCCACTAGTAAAAACTTAAAACATTCGTTTGTTGTTGAGAAATGTCAATCAATCTTTGTTACCAGAAAGAGATCGTCTTGTCATTTTCCTTCAGCCAATCTAAAAATTAACAACTGTGATATAACATGGACTAATTCCGTTAAGTACCTTGGGGTGTACTTGGACCCGAAATTAACCTTCGGTACACACATACAAAACACATTAAGCAAAGTGAATATTGCCATAAAAATGCTATACCCCTTAATAAATCGGAACTCTGTGCTTAATCGTCAAAACAAATTGATATTGTTTAAGGTCGTTTTTCTAACAATAATTACCTACGGCTCTCCAGTGTGGGGAAATTGCGCAAAAACACATATCAAGAAGCTTCAGATTGCTCAGAACAAAATTCTCAAAATGATGTTAAATCTTCCTTGGGATTCTTCTACTCTTAAGCTACATGAACAAACTGGTATACTTAAAGTGGCCAGAAGAATTGAAATTCTGAATGAGAACTTTTTTTTCGAAATGTCGATCAGTTGAAAACTCACTAGTTACTGAGCTCACACCGCTTTAATTTTGTTTTGGAATTTTTGTTAAAGTACCGTAAAATGTTTATGCTTAATTTATTTCGATATATATTTTAATGCTCTGCTTATTTATTTATTTATTTATTTATCTGCACAATTTTTATTTATTTATTTAGTTGTTTATATGTTTATTTATTTATTATTTTTTTTTATTTATTTTCTGATTTACTTATTTATTTATTTATTAAACTATTTATTTATTTATTTTTAATTTATATCTGGTCTTCCGTTGTATGTAATCAATGATATCATTATTACATATATATCATTACTCTCTGTCTCATATTTTGATTTTACTTTACACACACCTTTTTGTGAAATACGCGCTGCTTATGTATATATCATATATGTTAAACTTTTTTTTTAATTGTCATATAGAGGTTTTTACTCATAGGTTTTCCTCTGACATTTCTACACTTGTATAAATAAAAATTGCTCGTTGAAATTAAATGATTCTATTTTCAGTAGTAAGATAGTAAATTATCATATCTCTGTGCAAGCTGTGTAAACTCTGTATCAATCAATGTACAACAAAAGTATCTATTCGTTCGGCCCGATTAGGAGAGTGAGACAAGAATGAGAGAAGAATGATTAATGAATGAACTTTGAATTGCGAACACATCCTCAAACAGAAGATTAATCTGTCAATGTCAAAACATTTATTTCTGGGACAGACATTTAAGTAGTTTATGTACAAAGAGACTATTCTCGTTCGCTGCCGAAGCAGAATTTTTCACTCCCACGAAGGCGTTTATTTTTGCTGTAGGTATTAATTAGCTGATTATGACTGCGGCCATGCAGGCAATTTTCTAGCCTTCCTAACAAGAGAGTGAACAATTTCATCCTGAAGCTGATTCGGAGACATACTGCTAGAGCAATGGACTCCGATAACAACCTAATTTCGGGAGCTTACTATCCCAACATACAATACCATGAAAGAGTACGCCATAATGGTTTCGTTCCTCCAGAGGCATTCGTCTATTTTGATAAGCTAGGTCTGTTACAAGACAAGAAAGCGGTACCGCTCATCTTTCATTTCGCCCGTTCTGCTGTGGATGGGCGGCCGAGGAAAATTTCCTCCGCTTCAGTACAGCGGTATCGAAATGGAATATGCGGGATGTTGCGAAGCAACATAAATGGTTCTGGTGGCTACGAGGTGAATTAAACTCCCTCGACGAACCTCCAAGCACTGGGTAGGGAATTCAACGAGGGCGGTCGGCTATTGTTTCGCAACGGACCAAATACCAGCTGCAATCTTTGGCCGACTTATATATATTTAGCTTTAGATCTCAGATTTTAGGTTAAAGTTAGGTTTTAAGATAACAAACATAAAACAAAAACAAAAAAAAAAAAAAATAAAAAAAGACAAAAAAAAAATAGAGAAATATATGTGAGTGTATATTCGAATATACACACATATATAGCTGTAAATTGACGCACCTGTACATGTATGCCTGAACATATATTAATGGACTATATGATAGTATACATGCACATGTGCGTAATTAGTTTAAGTTAGTAATAGAATAGTTTTAGTTTTAGTTCTTAGTTTTAGTTGTAGTCATAGCCTTAGATATAAGTTCTCTTTTAGTAAAATGGTTAAGCCTTTAAGTTTTTTTTTCCTTTTATTAATACATAATGCGTCTTAGTATAAATCAATGTTCTTATAGTAAATAATAAAGTCGTTGAAAAACAAATAAAATTAGGTTAGTCTTAGAGAGCCTGCGAAGGGTCAGTAAGATTATGATTACACAATGTTAATGTAACTAGCTTTAAGCATTTTTGTCTAGAATTTAAGTGTCCCTTTATGAAATAATAAAATGCAAGAAAAAAAAAACAAGAGAGTGAAAAAATGTCGAGACGTTTCAGGATGTGTCCGTCAAGACTGTCACAGAAAAAAGTGAATAATTTGTGGTTGTATTTTTATATCTACTTGTGAGACCCCTCACGATTCTCTAAATTTCCCAAAAGAATTCAAGGTTAGCAATGGCTGCACAAAAATAATTAGCTTCCCTGAACATGCCCTGCCTCTTGAGGAATATTTGACGCCACATTGCATGTCAAGCGAACCCATTCATTCTGTGCCTTTCTATCGGCTTCACCCCAAGAAGATTGTGGTCCGACAAAGCTTGTACACCTTTATGAAACTTGACACTCTTTCATTCAGCGTCAAAACCATCTGCGCGAGCTACAAGGTGACCACTTCTTGAAGAAATTCCTCCCAGTTCCGCCCTCCAGTGCTGCACATGCCTTACACAATGCAGCAGGGCTACACCTCCGGCACGCACCGCAACACTGGCGTGGCGTTCCTGTTCAAACATCTAATTGCAAGAAAATATCCGGTTTGCCTCATCCCCTGCAATCGGAAGCAGTGTGCATTCAGCAGCAGCACTCCAAATCACTGCACACACTCGCAAGAGTTGGCGCTATGGCTGCAAAGTTTCAGCTGTCGCCATCGCCGCTGGAATCCCCTCTTCTGCTGTTGCGGCGGTGGCAGGGTGGCCGGAGCAATGCCCGAAGACAAATTCGTACTTGTGCGACAATTGAAATTTTCTACCACACCGAGGACCGGTTCCACTCAGAATCACCTCCTCTCTCGGCGCGAATAATGGAACTCAAATGGCATGTGCTCTTGTCGGCAGTAAGATGTGTTCCTTCGTGGACGGGGACGAGTTACAGGAGGACAATAATTGTAAGTAAGGCACACACCATCCCTATGGGCGTGTGTGTTGAGATTTGATCCTATTTTCTTGCTCTCTGCGCCGACAGGGGGACGCCTGCACCAGGTTTGTGCGCGGAACAAAGCGCGCTCAGCGCAATCTGTTCCTTTGACTGCTACTGCTGCTAATACTTTTTCGTCGACAAGGTCCTGCCGTAACACAAGTAGGCGAGCTGACTGACATTGAAGATTTCAATTAACCGGAAGTGTTCCTCTCTGTAATTTTCGTCCTTTCTCTTTCTGAAATCGCACGTATTGTCGCTCAGCCGCGGTCGCCGCCGCGTACCTTTTCTCAATCGCACATGTCTGCCGCAGTGTCTAAGGTCTGGTGTTGTTTTTACTGGCTTTGTCCTTGAAAGTGGCATCGAGAAATGTATTGGTGTCGCGTGTTCAATTTCCGGTTAATTATAAGTTGAAGCGAGCGTAGGTCCGGACTGTCGTCGGATGAAATTTCTTTTAGTGATGATTGCTCTACGTTTGCCACGTCATGTGCGTGTGTGTGTTTTTTTTTTCGAATGAAAAGCACGACGCGGAAAATATCAACATCGTTGAGATTTGAGTGGTGTCAGAACAACAAAAGAGTGGCTACCAATTCTGCGAACAATGGGAATTGGAATGCTTGGCTCGTGTCGTATCCCAATCCTCCTTATTTCTTTGTGCCAGCCGGCTGCACACGAACTTGACGACTTGGCGTCTATAATTTTAAGAAATAAAACATTGATATCAAATGTCCCCGGGAACAGGCACAAAGAATCACTTAAACGAAAACGTTTGTAGAAGAAGTCGGATTATGATACGTTGACACATGAGTACTTGAAAACGATCTAAGGGAGACTCGTTTAAATAAGAACACCTTGCTAATGTGGTGATTGGTGTTGCTGTAAAAGAAAATCAATTTAAGCTTTCAAACTCGCAAGTAACTGTGGAGGAAATAATGAATATATCGATTAAATAAAACGCAAAAAGGTATTCAAATGCAATTTCTCAGACCCGATTCACTGTAAAAAAAATTTGATTTGCATAATTCTCAAACAAAGGAAATCATCAGTTAATCTTGAAAGTAGAAATTCCTTTTTTAATGTTGGCAATTTCTTTTTATTTTTATTTTCTTTTTATTTGTCATTCTTTCCGTTTTTTTTATAGAGTTCGTAATAATACATTGCATTACATTTTCGTCGAATAATAATAATTGTTGGCACTACAGTCCAGAGGGGGACCAGGGCTCATCAACTACTCATGTTGTGCGCGCTACTGTTCTCTCACGAGTAGAAGGGACCTACAGTTTCTTGCCGACTCCGAACGGCGAAATTTGAGAAGCTTTTTTAGACAGTCATTACTCTTTGAGTGTTGTCAGCAGCTCGAAAGAGGTGGTGCCGTGAAATATTCGAAAAATTGGTGTTGAGCTGGGAATCGAACCTAGACCATTCGGCGTGTGAGTGTCGCACTCTACCCACTTCGCCACGGCGGCCACTACGTCGAATACTACCCTAAAAAAATCAAATACCAATTTTCCATCTAGGTCTTCAATAATTCTTTTCATGTTGGCCACCTCATTTGACACAGCATTTGTCTCGTACTCGATAGATGTTTTACACCAAGTAACATCATGAACTCTTGCTGATTTACTGGATGAAACTTGATTTGCCAGATAGGGTGTGTTATCTTCTACTTCAGCCCCAGAATGTAAAATCTCAAAAGTTCCCTCTAAGTCAGAAGGCAAATTTTCCGTTCCATCTATAATGTCATCATTTATGTTTTCTTCATCCGTTAGATCATCGGTTTCGGGTGGTAAATAACAAATGTCTATTTCCTCATCCATATAAAAAAGAATAAAAAACTGACGTAGACAAGAAAGCTGTCAGTCATAACTTTTTTTTCAGAACATACTAAAATTTTAAAAACCAGGTCTATTAAAAGTACTTATAGAGAGTAAATGTATATTTTTTTTTAAATTACTGCCATTAACAGAATATATTTTACGAAACATCGTTAGATTTATGAACAAAATGGAAAAACATAGATTTACGAAAACATAGAAGAATTTACAGAATTTATAAACTATGTTAAGTTTTTCTTGGACTTTTGTTAACTTTAACTAAACGTAATATAAACTCCAAGTGGTATTAGCGGAAACTCGCTCAGAGTTCGACGCTTCCTGCACTAAGCATAGAAGAAGAATGGAAACGTTGTCAAGAAGCCATCAAAGAAGCTGCCACTGATGTGCTGGGTTTAACGTCACCATCCAGAAGGAACCCATGGTTTGACGATGAGTGCAGGCAAGCGCATGCAGCTAAACAAGACGCCTATAAGGCGACGCTGCATCGAACAACGCGGGCTGTTCGTGAACTCTACGAACAGAGAAGAAGGGAAGAGCACCGGCTTCTCAAAAGGAAGAAGAAGGAACATGAGAAGCGCGCGGTCGAAGAAATGGAAAGGTGTTTTGGCAGCAATGAAGTCCGAAAGTTTTACCGAGAGGTAAAACAGCTATCCGGAGGATACAAGGTTCGGACCAAGGCCTGCCGGGACCAAAATGGACAACTAGTAGTAAAGTCGCAGTCTGTGCTGAGAATCTGGAAAGATCATTTCTGCCGACTCCTAAAGGGCGATGACGACCCAAATCCCGCTGTTAGGCAGAATGTTCCACTCAATTTGGACGATGATAGACAAGCATTCCGTCTCCCCGACTTAGACGAGGTGAAGACAGCAATTTCCAAACTTAAGTCGAACAAAGCTGCTGGAGCGGACGGACTGTCCGCAGAACTAATTAAAGCAGCTGGAGATGAACTGGTTGGGCGCATGCACGTCTACGGATACAACGCTTAAGATGGCTAGGCCATATAGAGCGTACGGACACCACTGCTCCGGCCCGAAAAGTCTTTGAATCCGAGCCATTGGGACAACGCAACAGAGGACTAAAGTGGCCCACACAAATGGAGAAGGACCTCAACCAACTTGGAGTGCGCAACTGGAGAAAGCTGGCGAAAGATCGTGCTGGCTGGAGAGGCATGTTGGTTGAGGCCCAGGTCCACCCCGGACTGTAGCGCCACAAGAAGAAGAAGAAGGTATTACTTCTGTAAAAAAAAAAATCGGATATGCAGAACCAGATGTTCGTAAATGTAATATACTTAAAAGTATCTCAGAAATGTCTTTTTTTTTTAAATGTTGCGTTAACGCAACCATGGGAATCAATGGGTTGATGTTGACAATTATTTTTATTGAAGTCTTCTCTGGTAATTCTGCCCTCTTTGGTAATTTCAGAATACCATCCTAAAATGTCCTAAAAGTCGTCTTCGGCATCGATTCAATAATTGAGCAGATCTTCGATCTCTCCAAAAGACCCAACCCATAACACCCCAAATCGTTTGACATCCGCTGTTAAAGCCAGTAGTCGGATGGAGCAAGGTCTGGAGAAAACGCCGGGTGAACCTAGTTTCCACGTAGTTTTTGACGGCAACAGTTTCCTGCAGACGAGCGATATAATATTGCAAAATCACCTTGTCATACTTTCTGTTGTTTAACACGTTCCCTGCCGCGTGTACCGAAAACAGTACACGCTTAGCTCCATTTCTACGCCAACGTGGTTTTTCAAATTAAATTTTTTTTTTCTAAATTTTAATTCTCGTTATGATTGTTTTATGTTACTTAGTGATGTTTAGAGGAATTATTGCATCGTGTACTGATAACGGTACACGCGGCGTGGTGATCAATCATGATAGCAAAGCAAAGCAAAGCAATAAGAATTTATACAAAATTATTAAAGCGCTTACCGTGTACTGTTTTCGGTACACGCGGCGTAGAAATGACACCTAGTGAAAAACAGCTTGGCAGGGAACGTGTTTATGTCTTTTTTTCACGCAATACATGGTTCAAAAGTATTAGTTGTAGTTGATAACGTGTCCCATCAATGGTTTCGCATTGTTTTAGCAGCTCAAAGTACACTCCAATCGCCAGCCTCCACCATATGCAGAGAATAGCATTTGAACCATGGATGTTATTTTTTTTATGCGTCGAGGTAAACCATAATGGAACGTGCTCACAAGGCTTTGCGTCAATCTTGTTTTTTCCCTGGGAGTTATTGTAGTATAGCCACTTCCACCTCCAATCACGATCTGGCGTCAAAATCCCTTCCTTTGATGTAGCACAATACGCCAAGAGTCTTCAGGGAAAAATCATGTAATGAAATACTTTTCTTACAGGTGGAAGAAACCTACAGTTTGGTGCATTTTCGCATTTTTTCATTTGTTTTTGTTTTCGCTTTAGAGTTTCATGAGCTGATTATGACTACGGCCATGCTTGCAAACTGCCTAACGGCCAGAATGAACTTAAATTAGAAAGCGGGCAAATGTCGTAGAGTTTCAGGATATGTCCATCAAGACTTTCCTAGAAAATGTGAATAATTTGCGGTTATATTCTAATATCTGCGAATGAAGGCCCCTACAATTCTTTACATTTCCCAAAAGAATTCGAGGTTAGCAGTGACTGCACAAAAATAATTAGCTTCCCTGAACATGCCCTGCCTCTTGAGGAATCTTTGACGCCACATTGCATGTCAAGCGAACCCATTCATTCTGTGCCTTTCTATCGGCCTTACCCCAAGAAGATTGTGGTCCGACAAAGCTTGTACACCTTTATGAAACTTGACACTCTTCCATTCAGCGTCAAAACCATCTGCGCGAGCTACAAGGTGACCACTTCTTGAAGAAATTCGTCCCAGTTCCGCCCTCCAGTGCTGCACATGCTTTATACAATGCAGCAGGGCTACACCTCCGGCACGCACCGCAGCACTGGCTTGGCTTTCCTGTTCAAACATCTAATTGCAAGAAAATATCCGGTTTGCCTCATCCCCTGCAATCGGAAGCAGTGTGCACTCAGCAGCAGCACTTCAAATCACTGCACACAGTCGCAGGAGATGGCTGCCAAAGTTTCAACTGATATTTGAAAGGTGAACAATGTGAAAAGATTTCTCATTGACAATGAATACTCTTTGTGTGTTTTTGGCAAATTGATAAGGAATAATGCGAGGTGTTTAGAAAGAACATAGGACACCCCAAATTATCTACTACCCAAAGGAAATTCGCAGTTTTTACTTCTATGCATATTAATTTATAATACTTGCGACGACTAAGACAATATAAATGTAAAAATATAATTTTTTCACCCTACATCGTTATTTGTTTTTAACACAACTGTAAGTATTTTAGGATATACGAAGGTTGCCTTTTTCGGGATTGGGCAACTCTAGTGTTGCAATCTGGCAATTGCCAGTTCTATCGAAAAGTTTGACATTTTTGAGGTTATACGTACTCAGAACGTGTTGACATACAAGCGCTATTTGTGTTGTTTACAGTAACTTAAAAGATTCATCTCGCCATAAAAATGGAATTAATCGTGAAAATTTTCGTGCGATAATTTTGTACAACTTTCGACGTGAATCATCTCAACAACTTTGCATTGATGAACTCAATTCAATTTTTGGGGATGAAGCTCCATCAAGGACCAGTGTTTATCGATGGTGTGGTAAATTCAACCGAGGTCGTAGTTTACTCCAAGACGAATTTCGTGAAGGTCGTCCAAAATCAGTTTTTGTTCCGGAAACCATTGATGCTGTCCGCCAACTGATATTGCAAGATCGTCATGTGACCTATCGTGAGATTGAGACAACCTTAGGCATTAGTGGGATCAGCATACATTCAATATTGCATGAACATTAAACGTGGGATCCCACACAATTTGTCAATCGCTCAAAAAAAGGCTCGTGTCGATTGGTCGAAAGAAATGCTCCCAAAACACGATCGCGGTGAAAACACGAAACACGTCTATGACATAGTGACAGGTGATGAATCGTGGATTTATGCGTATGAGCATACAGCATTCGACTGTATGGCTCTTCAAATTGACCCAAATCCAACAAAAGTTGCTCACGCACGACCACTTCCAAGCAAATGGTCGCCTGTTTTTGCGGAAAATTCAATTTCAATTTTTCAATTTTTCTTTATTGAACAAAAATATTTACAATTTCAAATTTTTAAGCTTAAGACTACAGTGAATGTACATATATATGTGTCGGCTTAACAATAGGGGCCCGACGGATGAACAATTGTCTTACATAGTGTGGGTGTGTGCAAGTATATCGATGTCCTGTCTTAACATCGGGGTGTTCAGTGTTTGTTTTCAGGGTCAACCTCGATGATAGGTTGTATCAGTGCTGGAGAAGAAGTGATATTGCGGAAAAACTGGACATGTCGCAACCGTACCACTAGAACAACGCAGAACAGTCAATTCTGAGTGTCTTTTTTTTGCATTTAATTAACTTATATAGGGACACATACATTCTAGACCAAAATGCTTAAAGCCAGTTTAGGTAACATTGTGTAATCATAATCTTACTGGCCTTTTGCAGGCTCTCTAAGACTAACCTACTCTTACATCAATTCTGAGTGGTACACAACCATTTGTTTGCCAGTTGTCTACCAAGAAATCAGGAAAACCAACCGCCGAATTCAGATCACTCTTCACCACGACAATGCGAGGTCTAACACATCGGCTCAAACAATTGCATTTTTGAGTACTCGAAACATCGGTTTGATGAATCATCCGCCATATAGTCTTGTCTTGGCACCAAATGACTTCTTTTTATTCCCGTACGTAAAAAATAAAATGAGAGGTCAACGTTTTTCGACACCTGGAGAAGCGGTTGATGCGTTCAGAATACATGTTTTGGAGTTGAATCAGAGTGGCAAAAGTGCTTCGAGAATTGGTTCAAACGCATGCAAAAGTGTATAGATCTGATTGCGGAATGTTTTGAAAAACAATAAAGCTATTTTGGATGATTAATATTTGGTTTCGTTCGCTAATCCCGAAATATAAAAGGCAACCCTCGTATGATACGTATATTGTGATGTAAACGTGAAACAACTTCGCAACGGCGTTAAGAAGTTTCAAGATGTTGCCTACCAAACGTCAAGCTCTGTTGATTGGACGGTTTGTAGGATGTTATAACTTACAATGTATCGGGATGCAAGCAAAATACCGCCGTGTCGTAGTAGGTAGAGTGCGACACTCACACGACGAAAGTCTGGGTTCGATTCCCGGCTGAACACCTCGAATATTTCACGGCACCACCTCTTTCGAGTTGCTGACAACACTCAAAGAGCAATAAATGTCTAAGAAAAAGTTTCCCAAATTTCGCCATTCCGCAAAAAATAGGCGGTCACTTCTACTCGTGAGAGAACAGTAGTGCGCACAGCACGAGTAGTTGATGAGCAGGCTAGGCCTTGGTCCCCCTGTGGACTGTAGCGCCACCCTATAATAATTGAGCAAAATACCAAAATTTAATAAAATTAAAGTACGGCAAGTCTCAAAATAATAAAATTCCAAATTTACCTAATATCAGGAAGGCTGGAAATTCGTAAAACACTTCCCCTGGATATGATCAAACACCAAAAATTTTGGGATTGTGAGCAGCCTACATATCCCTGCTTGGGTTCGTTGTAAGACTTTGAGTCAAATCATGCAAGTTTCAACCATATTTATTGTTTTCCTACAAGTCTTTCAAAATTTACGGTATTGGGAGTTTGTGTTATGACAGATTTTAATCGTTTCGGCTTTTTCACCATTCAGGTAGTTTCGAAAATTTTTGAGGGCCTAAGACTCTTCATTTTAGGGTTCTGTTCTCTTGCTCTGTCCATCTTCTTGCGAACGCTGCACTCTGCGATCGTTCCCATATTTGAAGGTATATCTAGCTATCCTAGGGACATTTCTCATTTTAAAGTTTATAGAAAATTATTCATAATGTCAGGAACGTTGAAGAGTGAAACACGGCAATAAATCAAGGTGTTAATTCATGAACTTCTGCGCTTGTGGAAGGATGTGCATTGGTCTGTCATGTGCTGAGAAGGACAGCGAATCGAGTTCATAGCTCCACCAAGGATCCAGCTGCCGTATGTTTTACAAGCTGACTGTCAACCCATTTCATGTTTCGTATAAAAGGCTGGTTTGTGCTACGCTCAATCTTGCATTGTTTACGTTACGACACGCCGCCTTTGTGTTCCTGCCAGTACTAAACGAGTTTATAGGAACCTTTCAAATATCTAGGCCGTTGTCGTCAACAATCTGTAGCTCCTCCCATCTATTTACAAGGACGACAATAACACGAGTACTTTCAGTTCATATTTGTAATGATACCGTCATCCTTTCCAAACGCTCCTCAAAGCTGCAGTTCACGATGCTTGACTTGCGTGACTAAACGACACTAAATACTGTTTACTTCCGAAAATTATTTAGGCGTTGGTCGACCGCCGTACGCTTAAGCAATAAAGTCACAAAACTTGAAACCTATACGAAACGTCAGTCCCCCTGGCAGAACCCAAGTACTTAATCATAACAACCACTTGAGCCACTCCCAAAACAAACAATTCAAAGAACTGATGACACACAGAAATAGAAGCACAAAATATGGAAAAACATAATTTCCCATGGCACTCCCCCTCCTTGCGTCCTGTGACAGGACATCAATAGCACGAAACATCACGAAAAGTTATTAACTTCCAATAATTGCCTTGCCACGAGAACGGAAATAGAAAACATCACAAGAACAAGAGCGTCCAGAAAATCGGAAACAAGATAATTTATTGCCGCCCCCAAACAAACGCCCCCCGCCCCTGCAGCGACCCGGCAGTGGCTATCAACGCCGGTCGTGTGTTCCGAACGCCGTTCAATTTGTCGCAATTAATTACATAGGTATTCCGGCGAACGTTGGTCAATTGAACCTTGGCCGTGCGAATCTGCTCGCAGGGCGAACCCTTTTCTGCGATAATTGCACCAACTCGGAAAGTATCACGCATCTGCCGGCCCAATTTGAGCTGTGAGAGAGTCAATCATATTCTCATCACCGAACGGAATAAACTCCCCCTCGCCGACATCGATTAACAGCGACACGTTGAGTCGATTTCCCCCGGAAGAGATAGAAACGGAAAAGTATGACAGGTCGACTCATAAGAAGCCAATTACGAGGAAAAATCCCATTCACTTGTGAAAACATTCAATTTCGGGTGTTTCCCGGACCGCGCTTCCACCCACCATTGTGTGCTGACTCCAAAGCATCAGCAGAGCCACCCCTGTGCGTGAAGCCTTAATCACACAGTTCACACTTGCGGTGGTACTCACTCCAGTCCACCCTCCGCTAAGCCGGTGTACAACAACTGACACTGACTGTTCATCCCCCTGGTCGACGACAACGGCTGTCGACGACGATGATCGTTTTGTTCGATTGAATTGAATCGTCATCGTCACCGTCCTCGTCGTTGTCCTTGTTCGGCTTCTGATTTGGATGCTGTGCAAGTGCGAGTGCGACTCCGGCACGGGTATTCAGTTGTGCAAATCGACCGCAGAACGTACAAATGTCACAAACAACCCGATTAAGGGCACGAGAACAATAAGTCGCTCCCCGCCCATCCAAGCTGTGATGACAGTCTGGTTAAGGTCTGTCGGGGCGGGAACCCAGGAGGGAGGTGATGGTGTGGCATCCTGTGTGGCAGCAGCCAAAATCTTGTCTGTCATAAGCGATTCCGGATTAAAATGATTGGGACGGTGTTCCGTGTTGAGTGGGTGTACAGCATCACTTCTTGGGGGAAATTTTTGTTGTGGGTTGATTCTCCTGGTGCGACATACTTTGAAGGCGCACACACGCACGCAGATGGCCCTTAAAACTTTAACTGGAACTGGCAGATTTTGAAGTGATAATTATGATGATGAGGTTAAGCGTTTTTGTTGAGAGAGCCGGTGTTGGAAGCGGGGTTTATTTGATGAAAGGATTAGGAAGCTCGGGAAACGTATGTCCGGTGTTCTGGGAAATTGAATTTAAGGGGCTTAAAAAATAGCAGAGTCAGCGATTCGGTGGGAAATATTTTTTTGAGCGTTGGCCAAGTGGAATGGGAATGATTTTGCAGGAACTTGTCAGGCATTCGAATGAAATCTTGGCAAGGGTTATATGAAGAAGGAATGATCAATTTAAACCAACAAAGGGTGGGCGGATGTTTTACTTGTAATTAGCGTTAAAATTGCTCAAAGGGAAGTGCTAGTTATTATTGAAAATAAGTGTCGTACGTGCATTCCAAAAGAATGTTTGCGGTACTGGTTTGTACAGAGTACATACTTTAGAGGGATTACCTGAGGCGATGCAGAACAAGAGTTATTTTTTTAATTGACGCGGAAGTGACTTTTATAACAATAATAAAAATTGTCGGCGCGACAGTCCGCAGAGGGGTCAGGACCTAGCTTGCTCATTGACTACTCGTGTTGTGCGCGCTACTGTTCTCTCGAGTAGACGGGACCTACAGTTTTTTTGCCGACTTCGAACGGCGAAGTTTGAGAAGCTTTCTTAGACAGCTATTACTTTTTAAGTGTTGTCAGCAGCTCGAAAGAAGTGGTGCCGTGAAAAGTTCAAGGTGTTCAGCCAGGAATTGAACCTAGACCCTTCGGCGTGTGAGCGTCGCATTCTACCCACTACTCCACTACAGCGTGATAATTTTCTGACATTAAAATATGATTTGTGGCGTAGTTTAATCTTGATATCGAGCTTGATGACTTTTTCCAACATTTGTGGCCAGATATCGGCAATAAGGCGACAAATGTTTCCTTCCAAGTGATCAATCGTTTGGTACTTCATACATTTCAACAAACAAGCAAACCAAATGTTTAAGCAGCAGTTCAAGCAGGACAAATGCTATTTTCCACTTACTCGGAAAGTGCCCTAAAGAGTAGGACAAATGGAAAAGCTTACGCAGTGGTTTTGCCATCGTAAAAGAACGACTCTTCAGATGAATTGGAGGGAATTTCCATCCGGGCCACCGGATTTGTGCACATTTATATCTTTAAATACTTTTGCAACTGTACGAGTGCGAAAATGGACTTCTTCTTCTTCTTGTGGCGCTACAGTCCGGGGTGGACCTGGGCCTAAGCCAACATGCCTCTCCAGCCAGCACGATCTTTCGCCAGCTGTCTCCAGTTGCGCACTCCAAGTTGGTTGAGGTCCTTCTCCACTTGTGTGCGCCACTTTAGTCTAGGTCGTCCTATGTTGCGTTGTCCCGATGGCACGGATTCAAAGACTTTTCGGGCCGGAGCAGTGGTGTCCATACGCTCTACATGGCCTAGCCATCTTAAGCGTTGTATCCGTAGACGCTTGACCAGGCGCATGTCGCTGTGCAGCCCATAGAGTTCGTCATTAAATTTTCCAGATGCTTCCATTAATCTCCTCCAGATGCCATCAACGCAAACAAGACCAAAAATCGCACGTAGAACTTTTCTCTCGAAGAGACTAAGGGCTTCCTCATCCGCCTTTGCTAACGTTCAAGATTCCGCGCCATAAAGTGGCACGGGGATGATCAAGCTGTTATATAAAGTGAACATAGTCCTTCGAGAGAGGGCTTTATTACTCAACTGCCTCTTGAGCCCAAAGAAACAGCGATTGGCAAGAGTGATTCTGCGTTTGATTTCGGTTCTGATGTCGTTTCTCCCTGTTTACCGCGGAGCCGAGATAGACGAAGTCCTTGACTACCTCGAAGTTTCTGCTGTCTAGTGTAACGCTTCGTCCGAGACGTCGATGTCGTGTGTCTTTGATGACAGCATGTACTTAGTTTTGCCCTCATTTACCGCCAGACCCATTTTAGCCGTTTCCGCTTCAATGCCAGCAAAAGCCTCATTGACGGCTCGTTGTGTTCGTCTAATCACGTCAATGTCATCAGCGTAAGCTAATAGTTGAACTGACTTCTGGAAGATCGTGCCTCTGGTGTTGACTTGTGAGTTACGCACGATCTTCTCGAGGATGATGTTAAAAAAGTCACATGACAGTGCGTCGCCTTGTCTAAAACTTTTTTTGACATTGAAGGTGTCGGTGAGTTCGTTACCGACCTTCACGGAGCAGCGAGAGTTCTCCATCATCATCCTACACAATCTGACGAGTTTGGTAGGAATGCCAATAAATTTGCACAATTTGCTAGGTAAGTGCAGGCGTCAGTCAATTGATGTGGGAATGTAGAGCAAATTTTCAGTTCAGTTCAGTTTTTCTTTAGATTTTATTTTTACTTTAACTTTTACTATTTTCATACAAAAAGTCAGCATAAGTAAACAAATGTTTACTTCCGACTTAATTTGACCTGACGAATATATGTGAAAATGTTTAAATCGTTATTATGGTCTTCAAGGTGTTAAAAGTAAATTTCCTCTGTATGCGGATACATCCGTCTACTTAATTAGACAGTCCCAAACCAAACTAAATATGAATCACATGACAGCTGACAAAATGCCCATCAGTTAAAAAATTGGTGCCAACTTACTGCTAACAATAATAATTATTGGGCAAAGGCCAAGCTTGCTCATCAACTACTCGTGTTGTGTGCGCTGTTCTCTCACGAGTAGAAGGGACCTTCAGTTTGTTGCCGACTCCAAACGTCAAAGTTTGAGCAGCTTTTTCTTAAACAATTATTACTTTTTGAGTGTTGTCAGCAGCTCGAAAGAGGTGGTGCCGTTAAAAAATGCGAGTTGTTCAACCAGGAATTGAACCTGAACCTTTTGCGTGTGAGCGTCGCACTCTACCCACTTCGCTATGCCGGCCACTAACTAACTGTTATATAATTCTAAAAAGATACCTCCTAAATACATGGTCTTTTAAAAATATAAGCCGAATTTTATTTTTTCTCAAACAATATTTATTTATTCATCAATTTCTATTTAGTCCCCCTCAAAGTAGTCTCCCTCAAATATGATACACTTGTGCCAGCGTTGTTTCCAGTCCTCAAAGCAGTTCTGATATGCACTTTTTGGTTTGCCTTGCATCGCCTCAATCGTGGCAAAACACCGCCGTTTCATGGGTCGTTTGATGTCAAAACCATATAACCATAATTTTTCTCCAGTTATGACACTTTTGAGCAAGTTTAGATCACCGTTGACATCATTTAACAATTCTCGAGCGATGCTCATGTGACATTTTTTTATGTCAAAATTCAGTAATTTTTGAACGAACTTCGCTGCCACACGCTACAAAACAATACAAGTCATGAGCCAACCGATGTGCCAACATCTTTAGCAACTTTTCTTATGGTATAGTGACCTACGATTCTACATAACAATTTTCTTCACTTTCTCAACGTTTTCATCAGTTTTTGATGTATTTGGCTGTCCAGGGAGAGCGTCGTCATTCAAATCTTCTCGGCCTTCTTTAAAAATCTTGTACCACTGTAAACATATTTTGACTCAGAGTACACTCACCGTATACCACTGCCAACATTTCGAGTGCTTTTGAGCAATCAATTCCATTTTTCCAAATTTAAATGCAAATTCTATGTTCCATTTTTTTCGACGGCAGAAAGTCGCCGAAAAACACAAAACACGTCTTACTGTAATGCCTCTCACAAACAAAATAAATATGCTATGTATAAATATCTTCTCCCTTCCGACTTTTTGTCTTTTAAATTTTCCGACTATGTACAAAGCGCTACACAGCTCGTATGGCAATACTATACATCATTTGAAAGGCCTTGACATAACCTATAAAACGACGCAATGCATGATTAGTTTGTATATTGCGTTCAACAGTTATAGACGTGTAAACATGGAGTTCACTAACGCCGAAATTCGCGCTATTTTAAAGTTTTCCTTCGTTAAAGGCAAATCCGCTAGAGAAACGTTCCGTGAGATTAATGGTGTTTTGGGGGATGGTACTCTATCACTTCGAGCCGCGGAGGAATGGTTTCGACGATTCAAGGCCGGTAAAAACGACACCATGGATAAGCCAGCCGGCGGAAGATCTGTGACGACGAATACCCATCAAATCATGGAAATCATCGAGTTAGACCGACATGTGGCGTCTCGTGACATCGCCCAGGAGATGGGAGTTAGTCACCAAACCATTTCAAACCATCTGCAGAAGGCTGGATTCAAAAAGGCTTGATGTTTGGGTGCCGCATGACTTGACGCAAAAAAACCTTCTGGACCGAATCAACGCCTGTGATATGCTGCTGAAACGGAACGAACTCGACCCATTTTTGAAGCGGATGGTAACTTGCGACGAAAAATGGATCACATACGACAATATCAAGTGAAAACGGTGGTAGTTGAAGGCCGGTGAATCGTCCCTAACAGTGGTCAAGGCGGGATTGATGACCAGGAAGGTTTTGCTGTGTGTTTGGGAGTTAGTCATCAAACCATTTTAAACCATCTGCAGAAGACTGTATACAAGAAAAAGCTTGATGTTTGAGTACCGCATGATCTGGCGCAAAAAAACCTTCTGGATTGGAATTGAATCATCCACTCTGAGCTGCTCCCATTTGGCCAGACGCTTAATTCTACCATCTACTGCGAACAACTGGACCGCTTGTGGCAGGCGATTAACCAGAAGCGTCCAGAATTGGCCAACAGGAAGAGTGTAGTGTTCCACCAGACCACACACTTCGCTGATGACTCGTCAGAAGCTATAGGAGCTCGGATCGGAGGTTTTATCGCATCCACCATATAGCCCGGACATATCGCCAAGTGATTACCACCTGTTCCTGTCCATGGCGAACGCCCTTGGTGAGGTGAAGATGAACTCAAAAGAGGCTTGTGAACAGTGGCCGTCCGAGTTCTTTGCAAATAAGGAGGGGGGCTTCTACGAGGGGGTATTATAAAACTGCCGTCTAGATGGAAAGAGATTGTTGAACAAAACGGCGCATATTTGAACTAAATCCGATCACGGTAACACTTTTTATGAAGCATTGAAAGAAGAGCAAAAAAAGAGCGGATATTTGACAGCCTTATATAAAAAAAATAAATGAAAAATTCGAGGTGCTCAGCTTGGAATCGAACCTACCCCTTCGGGGTGTGGGCGTCGCCCCCTACATACTACACCACGGTGGCCACATCATTCAGCAAACACCACTAAAGTTTACGTCTGCCAAAAGCAATCAAGCATTGAGCAGCTTGCACAACTATAAAATCCGCTATAAGCTGCAAGCTGTCCTCCTCGTCTACAAAGCAGACGACTCAATCAGAGAATTTGTCCCTCACCTTCCAAGAAGCACGCACAAGGTCAATTCCCAATGCGAAACGAATGTAAGCCAATAACACGAAATTAAAAATTTGTCACCTTTCACTCTCCACACGCGGCATGTAGATGTCGTGACAAATCCTAAGCGGATTTGTCCCACATCCCATGAATTCGCATTCCACACGGGCTTCGTACATCAATCGCCGTATGCAGACTCCACATTCGATTCCGTTCAAGCAGATTATCCTAATTATCCTAGTTACACAATTTCCCGACGAGATTACATCGCATTCGTAGCGTCTTACGCACTGCCGGCCGTGTGGGTGTGGACCGAACAATCAACTTCAGTGGTCAATGGGAAACCTAACCTCGATCTGCATCTGCGTCCCGTCAAGCAGATAGTTTCTCGGGGGTTACCAATATCCGATTTGCGAGACCGGAACAATTGTGATGGACCTCTCTCTCTCTGTCCATTCTCACACAGACAATGTAATCCGCAAATCAGGACATTAAACGATGATTACTCTCCCGGCGATGGACATCAACAGGGTGCTCAACGTGGACTGTGTTTCTCAACAACAAGAATTCATTCAAGAGTAAACAACATGATATTCGCTTTGTCAAGGCGACCCAACTTGGAGGCAGCATGAAAGCATTGAAAAGCAAGAACAAGAGCAGCAGAGCAGCATCCAGGAAAGTTCAAAAGGTTTAAGGGATTACCGCTTACCGACACAGATTATGAGATGTTCTAGGCCGGTGGAGCGACACACATGTGCACACCGACGAAAACAGCATACATGCGTAAGCAGATAATTTCCCATTCTTGTGAGGACTTTACCGATTGAGATACTTTTCCTTTTCTGCTGCCAGCGTCGATCTGCTTACCGAACGTAAACAGATTAACCGCCTAGCGACTTACCCCCGAACGAGCCTGTAATCCCTGCAAATTGTTTCATTAAAAGGTTAAAGCAGAGCTCACACTCACAGCCGCTCAGGGCTACCTGGGCAAGACGTTCAACTCGCAGTGAATGAACTCCTACTCGAGACGGTCCCGCTCGGAAAAGGATGAGTCTCCGGTAGGAGCTGTGTTGTTCGGCACGGATCAGAGGCCAGCATAATTGAGGTATTGCCATAATTTGATAAATAAGCCGGCAAATTACTGCCTGCCTCTGCGTGGGACTGGGTGCTCGGCCGAGCGGTGCTCTACTTGTAGCTCTTTGTCCGGGCCTCGTGGCGGTGCATTGAAAGTGAATGTTTTGACAAATTTGTATTGTTTGCCCTGGTCAGCTAATAGAGAAATTAGCAATTATTCACTTCAAGAGTAGGAGCGAATTGTCGGCGGGAGTCAGTGTGTTTTGTGGGAAACTGAAAACATCTGCCGCACCGATAAGGGATTCTTTAGTGAAAGGCTAATTGTGCGTTCCTGGTCGGCAAAGGGAGTGGGATAGGTATCTGGGCAAGTATTTCGGATTCGGTTAAGGTTTTATGCAATTTTGCGATCTCTGCGGTGGTTTTGTGGATGATATTATAATTGAGGAGATGAGATGCAAATGTGGCTCTGATTGCGTGAGGAATTACACGAGGCAACGGGCAAAGAAAAAGAGATTGCCTTCTGCTTGGAATATTAGCCTATGGTTGGACCGAATTGCGCATCTGCTTTACAGGATTTAATTTGGTCGGCTTAGACTTGTAGTGACCACACAGGCAGTACATTTTAAGACCTTGTTTTTGGTACTGGTGGTTCTACGAAGGCTTGATCAAATTGTTGATATTGTGTAACTTCTTTTGACGATAGCATAAACGTTATTTTTCCCTCGTTAAGGACTTTTCCTTTTTGGGCGTCTCCGGCTAGCTCCTTTCGTTGAATGGTGTTAATCTCGCCGTTATAAAAGACTTGTTGGTAGATTGAGTCTCTAGTGCTTGCTCGTTTGTGGTAACAAAAAATAGATCAGGCTGCCCTTTAGTCCATAGGGTCGCTTGTACTTTTGTTTGCTGCTGACAACGAATAGCGAAAGGCATTTTGCTGGCCTCGAAATTAAAAGTAACGCTAAAGGGTTATCCAATAAGCACCAATAACGACTTGACTTTTTTTAAATAAAATGAAAATCCCTTGAGATATTTTGAAACTTTGTGTCCGGCTTGAAGAACAGTCAAGACATTTTGGAATGACGTTCCAGTTTTTCCATATTGCCATACCGTTACTGGTTGCAGTGCTCAACTCGTTGGACCTCATACCTACGAGTCGGCTACATATTGGCTAAAAAGGCCGCTATTACGCTTTTAATATTGGCTCCAAGCTTCTCCGATCTCGTCGACTTGTAGGTATAAGCTAATGACTTAACGAAGCCTCACTGAAAACACTGAAACGTTAAATTGCACGATCGAGGCGGCTATCGACTGATCATTGACGAGAAAGTGACGATCGTTTCCGTCAACGAACAAATTTAGCCCAATAACGCCGCCGGCATATAAACCTTGCCAAACAAGCCGTTGACTAAACACGTTGACAATAACAGTAAGATGATAAATGAAAAAGTATTGTCACAAAGTAAACAAATTCAAAATTTTCAAATTACTTACAGACTAAAATGATAACAGCATTTTATGAAAATATTTTGGTTACTAAGTACTTAGAAACCCGTTTTTGCTTAAAGGGCGTTAGAAATGTTGGGGGTACACAATTAAAAACAAACATTTGAATTGGAAAGGAGTGACATTTCACAGAAATAATTAATGTCCAGCAGCGTTTCTGTTTAAGACAACAACCATCAAATTGGATGCAGTTCGAGATGAAACTAAGAAGGGCTAAAAGGCGATTTTATTTAACTCAGAATTGCTTCTTGAGAGACATCAAAGAAAGGCATTTTCACCGGATAGTGACTGGTGATGAAAAGTGGAAAAATGATAAGCCGGTTCATCATCATCTACAGGGATGGGACTAGATGGGTGTGGTACACTACGAGGGTTGCATTTTATATTTCGGGATTGGAGAACAAAAACAAATATTAATCATCGAAAATAGCTTTATTGTTTTTCGAAATATTTCCCATTAAGATCTATACACTTTTGCAATTGTCGAAGCACTTTTGCCACTCTGATTGAGGTATCTCCAAAACATGAATTCTGAACGCATTAACCCCTTCTTCAGGTGGCGAAAAACGTTGACCTCTCATTTTATTTTTTACGTACGGGAATAAAAAGAAGTCATTCGGCGCCAAGTCAGACCTAAACGGCAGATGACTCGTCAAATAAATATTTTGAGTGCTCAAAAAAGCAGTTGTTTTAGCCGATGTGTGAGAGCTCGCATTGTCGTGGAGAAGAGTGATCCTCTCTTTCTCTTTCAATTCATTTTTATTCACTAATTTGTATCAAACTTACATACTAGACACAAATGTTTAAAACTAGTTGGACGAACATTGTTATTATTACTAACTTACTGGTCCTAAGCGGGCACTCTAAGCTGAACTAAATTTTAAACTATGTCTTTCGCCTTAACCTAACAATTCATATGTGAAAGTAAATTTAACTTAAATTTAAATGTAGAAATATTGATTAAGAAAATTGCAAAAAACTTAATATCGGAACATTTTTACTAAAACGTATATACTAACTTACAAACTAACTTAAAATAACTTAATGTACCTAAAAATATACATACGTACCTATAAGCATGTATATATATATATTAATATATACATGTATATGTACATGCATTAAAATATGTACATTAGCATATACATGAGTACACACAGGTGTACATATGCGCATACAACATTTTTTTTTTTTTTTTTGTAATACTACGTTAAAAACTAGCTAAGATATGTTGGTCGGCCATAGGTTACAGCTGATGGATACCCATATAGTCCGCTGCAAAAAAGAAACCGACTGCATCCCATAAGGGGTCTAAAGGGTTCGACGCTAGAGTTCTCTCGCTACCCAGCCACCAGAATTTTCGATGCTGCATGCAACATCCCGAGTATCCCGCCTTGATACCGCCGTACTGAAACGGAGGAGACCTTCCTCCGCTCGTTGTGCGACGGAACGGTCATGGTTGAGTCGCCCATCCACAGTTGATCGGGCGACGTGGAAGAGGAGCGGCACCGCATTTACGTCTTGTATCAGATCGTGCTTATCGATATGGAGAAAAGCTTCTGGGGGAACGAAGCCACTGTCGTGTACCCTTTCGTGGTATTGTAGATGGATTGGGGTAGTAGGCCCCAGAGATCAAGTTATTGACCGAGTTCATCGCTCTGGCAATATGGCCTCGAATCAATTTCAACAGGAAATTGACCATTCGTATCCTGGTCCGCCCTGTTGTATAGGACCTCATTGGAATAGAATTTTTTGTACTGGGACTCTGGTGTTCTGTAAAGGCGAAGGCAAGCCCTACGACAAGCCCTCTCAAGCAACCGAATCTTTTCCATCAAGCTTGCACTCACGTTGAACCACACGGGACAACCATAGGTGAGCATTGGCCGGATGAGGGGCATGTAGCAGATTACCTTCACACTTGCCTCGAGTTGGCTGTTGTAAAACAGTCTCTTTGTAACAGTATGAACAGTATGGTTTCCGACTTCTGAAAGTTAATATTCAACTTCCAATCATTGCAACTTCTCATGAATGAGTCGAAGTCACTCTGCGCGAGAATAGTGATGTCCTCGATCTTATTGTTTGATCTGTACACGATCAAGTCGTCGGCGTACACAATTACGTGAGTAAGAGTAAGAGAACTTATCAGAAGAGTGATCCGTCTTCGGCGGATGGTTTTCCTGATTTCTTGGAAGACAACTGGCAAACAAATGGTTGTGTACCACTCAGAATTGACTGTTCTGCGTTGCTCTAGTGGTACGGTTGCGACATGTCGAGCTTTTCCGAAAAAAAGGCGACGAAAGGCTTGGAAGTGCTTCGTGCGCGAGCAACTTTTGTTGGATTTGGATCAATTTGAAACACTCATACAGTCGACAGCTGTTTACTTTCGGGCTCATACGCGTAAATCCACGATTCATCACCTGTCACGATGTCATAGACGTGTTTCGAAGCACCGTGATCTATTTTTGGAGCATTTCTTTCGACCAATCGACACGAGCCTTTTTTTTTGAGCGATTGACAAATTGTGTGAGATCCAACGCAAACAAATAGTTTTTAAATGTTCATGCAATATTGAATATATGCTGGTCCCACTAATGCCTAAGGTTGTCTCAATCTCACCAAAGGTCACATGACGATCTTGCAATATCAGTTGGCACACAGCATCAATGGTTTCCGGAACAACAACTGATTTTGGACGACCTTCATGAAATTCGTCTTAGAGTGGACTACGACCTAGGTTGAATTCACCATACCATCGATAACGCTGGTCCTTGATGGAGCTTCATCGCCAAAAATTAAACTAAGTTCATCGATGCACTGTTCTTGAGTTAATCCACTTCGAAAGTTGTAAAAAAATAATCGCACGAAAATTTTCAGGATTTAATTCCATTTTTTTGGGCGAGATGAATCTTTTAAGTTACTGTAAACAACACAAATATCGCTCGTAACGTTCTGAGTATGCATAACCTCAAAAATGTCAAACTTTACGATAGAGCTGGCAGTTGCTAGATTGCAACACTAGGGTTGCCCAATCCGGAAATATAAAAGACAACCTTCGTATTAATTGACTTTATGTCAAACAATGTATCGTACAGATGGAGTGTTTGCGTTGATGCATATAAATGATAAAGTGAACGTACATTAAATTATGAAAAGAGCGGTGAATACATCAAACACAACGCTTTACTAAGAAGTAAACTGTTGATGGGGAATTACATTTAGATGTATGAGTCTTGTTCGTTAATGCTTACATGAAAATATAAAAAAAAATGAAAATAAATAGTCTTACAGCATAAAGAATAATTTAAAAAAAGTGAAACAACAATAAATAGAGTAAGAAGATTCTATTTGTGTTTAGAGAAAAATATCACTCATGAATATATCTGAGTAAATCTGTCATCACCCTTTCACAGATAAACAGAAAGTAAATTGACAGATGTGATAAAACAAGTAAATACACATGAATAAGTTACATGTTATCACATGTAAGCAGACTCCAAATATCTGATATCGACTAGTAATCTATTGCTATCGGCATGCTTACCAGCCTTCACAAAATAACTTTGAAACAATAAAGTACGGAATAATTGTATGAATTTTGAAGAGATCGAAACTAAGTGTGCAGTTGCTTATTTTTAAATTTTTATTATTTTGCTTTAAAAATATTAGTTTCTTATTTATCAGAAAAGACCATATCGCAATTCAGACTTAAAAAGTTCACTGTAAGCGAGTTTCAAACTAGATTTCATACCAATGAGACTGAGGTGGTAAATCTGTTTGACTCCATTATTAAGGAACTTTTAAAGATACGAAATGCGCTTCTTCCAATTTGAACCAAAACAATGGAAAAGTATCAGGTATACAAGTATGAAGTAAGCGACAGACAACATCATATTTTTTCATCGTGTTAAAAATGTCGAATATTGTACCAGAAAGTGATGATTTGCGGAAAGCATTAATTTTTTGTTTTCATTTGAAGAACAGTGCTGCATAGTCGCATCGAATGCTTGTCGAGGCATATGGTGATCATGCTCTATCAGAAGCAACATGCAAAAGATGGTTTCAACGGATCAGAAATAATGATTTTGATGTGAGAAATGAAGAACGTGGAAGACCACCAAAAAAGTTTGAAGACGCCGAATTGCAAACGATATTGGATGGAGATGACACTTTGAGTCAAAAGCAAATGGCAGCAATGTTAAATGTTTCACAACAACGGGTTTCTGACCGTTTAAAAGCTGTGAGAAAGATCCAAAAGTGTGGAAAATCGGTGCTACATGAATTGAATGAAAGACAGATGGAAAACCGAAAAACACTTGTGAAATTTTGCTTCAACGGCACGAAAGCAAATCGGGTTTGCATCGGATTGTTACTGGCGATGAAAAATGGATTTATTTTAAGAATCCTAAACGGAAAAAATCATGGGTTAATTTGGGACAACCATCAACATCGACTGCAATGCCAGATCGATTCGGCTAGAAGACAATGCTGTGTGTTTGGTGGGACCAGAAAGGTGTGCTGTACCACGAGCTCCTAAAACCTGGTAAAACCATTAATGCTAATTGCTACCGACAACAAATGATCAATTTGAACTGTGCATTGATCGAGAAACCTGTCGCCGTGGCGTAGTGGGTAGAGTGCGACGCTCACACGCCGAAGGGTGTAGGTTCGATTCTCAGCTCAACACCAATTTTTCGAATTTTTCACGGCACCACCTCTTTCGAGCTGCTGACAACACTCAAAGAGTAATAACTGTCTAAGAAAGATTTTCAAACTTCACCGTTCGGAATCGGCAAAAAACTGTTTAAACTTCTACTCGTGAGAGAACAGTAGCGCGCACAACACGTGTAGTTGATGAGCAAGCTAGGCCCTGGTCCCCCTTTGGACTGTAGCGCCAACAATTATTATTATTGATTGAGAAACGACCATAATGGGCCAGAAGACACACCAAAGTAATTTTGCTCCATGACAATGCACCTGCACACAAAGCAAAACCGGTTCAGGACACAATCAAAGCACTTGGCTGGGAGCAGCTACCCCACCCGCCGTATTTACCAGACTTGGCTCCTTCCGACTACCATTTGTTTTCATCGATGGGACACACATTGGCTGAGCAGCAGTTTGATTCCTACGAGGAGCTCGAAAATTGGGTGTCTGATTGGTTTGCTTTAAAAGAGGAACAATTTTATTGGCGTGGTATTCACAAATTGCCAGAAAAGTGGTCAAAATGTGTAGAAAACAATGGGCATTACTTTGAATTAAATGGTTTTACTTTCCCATTAATAGGTAATAAGTGTTTTATTTAAAAAAAAAAACGGTATACCTGGTACTTGAAATTGAAGATACAAATTTAAAACTGTTATCAGTGCAACATATATTTTTACTTACAAATTTTCAGAAGACCTGCATTTAAGAAGTATTTTGAAAATATGTAAGAAAATCACTTAAGTTTAAAACTTAATTGTTGAAGAACATGAGCTTAATTCTGATTACTAAGGGATTATTGTACCTGAACCACCACTTCAAAGGCTCAAGATAATAATTAACATCGGAAAAGGCAACAAAATAATTTAAATTATAATCGAATAGGTATTGTCAGGTAGTGAGTTTTCCCCCAAATGGTTGCCGAATGCATGAAATAAACTGAAAAGGGAAGAGAACACAAGATAGAAACCTGCGGTACATCCATTTGTACTGAAATTGGAATGAAATAAGATTAAAAATTCAATTCAACTAACTAGAATTTTTAATTCAATTCCGTTCCAATTTATTCCAAATTATTCTAAACAATTATTATAAATAATAGCCATTAGTGGATGACGCGAGAGTTCACAGGGGGACCAGAACCTAGTTTGCTCAACAACTACATATACTGAGCGCGCTACTGTTCTCTCACGAGTAGAAGGAACCTACAGTTTTTTGCCGACTCGGAACGGCGAAATTTGAGAAGCTTTCTAAGACAGTTTTTACTCTTTGAGTGTTGTCAGCAGCTCCAAAGAGTGGTGCCGTGAAAAATTCGAAAAATTGGTGTTGAGCTGGAAGTCGAACGTAGAGCCTTCGGTCGCACTCTACCCACAACGCCACGGTGACCACATCTACCCAAGATAAAAAAGAAACGCAAGTAAATTCCATTTGCAAACATTGGAATTTTGTTTTTCGCCACCTAATATGATGAATTTATCGGCCTTGTTTAGGCATTACATAGAACAATGTTGAACACAATTTTTCGTAAAAGACGAGAAAATTTTTAGCTAATCAGTAAATTGGTCGATGAAAGGTGGAAAACAGGTTATAAAGAGCAATGACAAATATAAAACTTACGTACAAAAATAAGAATTGGATGGCGCAAAAGATGACAAGAGAACGAACCGTTTTCTCCTGACTTCAAACGTCAAAATTTGAGAAGACGTTCTTTGGCATAATTTGAGTTTTGTTATCAACACAAAATAGACGGTGCATGAAAATGAAAGCAGTTCAGAGCTGGAATCAAACTTCGAACGACGGCAAGCAATCAATTTTAATATATAAAGGGGGTCCCAACAAGGACGCAAGATTTAAATTTGGCGCCATGAGAATTTTCATTGCTTGACATTTGAACAATTAGTATTGTTTGTTAGTAGAAGGCATAAGGTTAATAAAAATGGAGCGCTACACGAATGAACAACGCATTCTCATTGTGAAATTGTTTTACCAAAATGGTGAAAGTTTTGCGGCTACAGTCCGCAAATTGCGATCAATTTCGGGTTACTATAATGCTCAAAAAGAGTCAACTGTAAAGCGATTAATGGAAAAATTTGCTGAAACTGGGTCTGTAACTGATGTAAAGACAACAACGCTCCTTCGACTGCGTTTTATTTAAAATTTAAATCTTGCGTTCTTGTTGGGGCACCCTTTATTTGCTAAGGTATATAAAAGACTCTATAAATAGCGAAATTATTTCAATTTGAATAGAGTTGGTTATTTAGTCTTCCAAACTTGAACTGGTCTTGTCATCACACAGAGTGGCTGTCAAGACGTGTTTGATAAGCCTTTGTCTTTATCCTTGATGTTTTGAGATGACAGGCAGCTTCTTTAACGACGGAGAAGGAAGACGAAGCACAAACATCGACAATGAAGAACTAAGTCAAGACAACTTTCAGTGAATGAAATAAAAAGTATGTCGACATTTGTATCAAGTAGCAGAGTCCTTTGGTTTGGTTTCTTCTGCCCACAAAACAAACATAAAAACTCGGTTCACTTACAATTAATTCCACCTAGGCATTTAACGCAAATAAAGTTAATTTATGCAAATCTCCGCATAACAGAGCCCAAGAATTTCAATGCCGAAGTTTCTTAAATTAACTCTCTACGGCACACAAAGAAGAAGATCACCTCATCATGTAACAGGCCACATATTCCTTCAATTAGGTCAATCTCCAACTGAAAAAGTGTAAAGGTGCAAGATATCCACCCGATCCGGGCAGAGAAAGAGCGAACAATTCGCTCCACACAAAACCCGCACACACCCAAGGCATACCACAGTAAATAGTAAAAAAATAAAAAGCGGACCCGAAAAAGAGGAAAAAAGTAAATAGAACCAAACTAATGAAAGTCCTTTCGCAAAAGGACGAACATCGCATTGGATAATGCGCACCCCCGCCTGACCGAAACCCACCCCACCCGCACCTCAACGAAAAAAGGACAAAACCTTCCCCCACAGACCAGATCCTCTGCAATCGTGCTTAAGTACATAACACATAATGTACCGAGCGAGAGGCTGTCTTTTCGCTGTGCCCTCGCTATCATCCCGAAACATCGTCCTCATCATCATCATTATCATCATCAGCTCAGCATCTTGTACATCGTTGTCGTTATCATCCTGCTGGTGCGGTCCTCATCATGAATATGAAATTTTCCTCCCCCTGCCCCGGTGTGTGTTGATGGTTCATCCCTTAAAATAAACCTACCACATTATGCACCCTTAATAGAGTGTGTACATAAATATTAGGGGCGGGCACTAAGCTCTCTCTCTCTTGGCTCTCGTCGCACAACTACCTACACGCCAGAAATTCGACATTTTGTATGGCATTGCTTTGCAGGGGCTTCTCAGCCCGATGACTGCTGGCTGCCTTGTGGTGCGTTCCCTTGAAATGACGTTTCATGAATCCTTAAAAGGACATTAAATACATACACAGGCACAAAACCAGAAGTGGTGTGCTCTTCCCCTCTGCAAAAGCAGAACACACCATCATCCGTGTACATGACGTAGCACAGGGGTTGTTTTGCCTCTGTCCTGATACCAATCCTGCTGACAGCAACGAGAAAGGATGGTGGTGCCTCTGCAATCGGTATTTTGTAGGGATACACCAGCGATTTGGAATCATTTCGCATCGGGTTCTATTCGAGTAAGCACACGCCTTACGAGCAACGCTGCACATTTCTGAACACAGAGCATTTAAATCTTGTTAAACATCGCCCAACGTAAAGGATCGTTTGCATTGTGCATGTGTGTTATTCATTGTGTTGTTTATTTTGTTCTGTTTGTGTTCTAATTCGATTTATGGACAATCTGTTTTTTTTTTCAAAAATTGAACATTTGAGCAAAGCAAATGCGTGTGTGATTTGAAGAACATTGCAAGTGAACTAGATAAGAAACGAAGAGATAAACTTTTGACAACTTGGATCTACAAAATATGGTTTACTTTGTACGTACTTATTCATGTGTTCTTATTCTGTTGCTTGTTTGCTAGAATCTATGTGTTTTGAAATTTAACTGTCACTGAAGATGATTTATTGTTTAGATTGTGTTTTAAAGGTGAAAGAGCTCGTTACTGTTGAGCAGTAACTTAAATTTTCAATCAAGAAAAAAAAAGTTGGTATTCCGATCTTCTGTCATAATTTTATATAAACCACTACCATTTCGGAAATTGTGTTAGAATTTAGAAGTGAAGCTAATCTAATGGGAGTGGTAATTTTGTTTGGGTTCTTGACACAATTTCTTCTGATTCTTCAATGTCGGTTTCTTTTAGGAAAGTGCATGCAAGTTTCAGTTGAAGAATCATTTTGGTCACTTGCATGCAGGTGTCACTTTAAAAAACACTTTCGAAAGGTTTCTGAGCTTATTTCGGTAGACCTGAAGGTATACATTTTGTGATAGCGTTTATTTTTGACTCGCTTTGGTGCCGACGGGTTTTCACCACACCGTTTGCATTTCAGTGTCTGTTTAGTTCGATGTCGGCTGCTGAATTCAAACAGACAGAATTCAAACAAAACAATTTGATTAGGTCATCGTCTTACAATACGCAGTCATGTTTGGTTCTCTACGCTTTGAATTTAGAATGTTTTGCTGGATGCGGTTTGTTCTTACTTTGTGGTAAAATCGTATATTCAATGAAAGCTGTAAATGGAAAGCATAAATTTATATTTAAAAGTTCTAGAAATTAAAAATTAGTGTGTGTTGCATATTTTATGTGGAATTTCGGTAGTAAGATGTCAATTAGAAACAAAACAATTTCTCCACATTTTTGGTAATGCTTTTAACCCAGAAACATGAGCTAAGGTTGATTTTTGTTTGTTAGATTGGCTGCTTAAAGGACAATTACTCGAGTATATGTATTAATTTACGGCATAATTGATTGATTTCTAACTAAGGGAGGGCTTACAGAAACCTCATAATCAATTGTTTATTTAAATTTCTTTTAAAACTTTTTCTAAGAATAACCTTTACATGATTGTCAGAAAACTATTAAATAATCCATAAATTAAAAGCAAAAGCTGTGCACACCATACCGTCGGCGGATATTTTGCTGCTGATCGCAGCAGTAGTTTCTGACTGGAAACAAATCGGAACACAAAACCCAAGTTCATAAAATACCCATGATTGGCCGTCGTGGCGTAGTGGGTAGAGTGCGACGCTCACACGCCGAAGGGTCTAGGTTCGATTCCTAGCTCAACACCAATTTTTCGAATTTTTCACGGCATTACCTCCTTCGATCTACTGACAACACTCAAAGAGATTACAGTTATTCAACTGTCTAAGAAAAAGCTCCTCAAATTTCGCCGTTCGGAGTCGGCAAAACACCGTAGCTACTCGTGAGAGGACAGTAGCGCGCACAACACGAGTAGTTGATGAGCAAGTCAGTCCCTGTTCCCTGTTGTTATTATTATTATTGTGAGCATGGACGGCAACTATGGTGTCACTTCCAGAATGAAAAACAGTAAAAACTTTTTTATATAAACTTTTAACAAAATTAATTTCAAAAAATAATTTAAAAACAATGAAAACAAAAATTAATGCATATTCCATAAACACATAAAACTCTAGAACAAACATAAGTTATATACACATTACATGTAATACTTGTAGATAATTGAAAGTTTTCTTCCGAGCATTTGAAAGCAAAAACAATCGTTCATAGACTTATAAATATTCATTTATATATAAATTGCCTTAAGTTCCACAGTTAATATTCCCACATTGCTGAGCTTCTTTGGCGTAATTGTTGCCTGCAAAGGAGTCTCTGTTGTTTTAAGCTTACAGAGACTCCTTTTCACATGATGCAACCTACACGCATATTGCCATAAACATTTTGAATACGATTAAACAGATTCGGAAGAGATTCCGCACAGTCTCTTTAAACAAGAAATTTCATGATGTCTAAAATTAACCAACAAGGTGTTGCCACTATAGCCGCTTTCAAATAACTGATGTCTTGGTGAGAAGTTCTGACTCTGACACAGCGTTAAATGATTTTATTGTTTTTTAATTTCGGCATCTGGGTGTTTCCACAGTTAAAACTTTTGAACGAAAACCCCAACAAACACGATTACAGCGTCGTCAGATTGAAGATATTTATTAATTTATGCATGCTCAATACTCAGCCGAAGTATTGATAGTGACTTGTTAACTCACTAAAAAGGTTTTTTTTTTTCAATTCATTTTTATTCAGTAATTCATATTAAACTTACATACTAGACAAAAATGTTTAAAACTAGTTGGACGAACATAGTTATGACTACTAACTTACTGGCCCTAGGCGGGCACTCTAAGCTAAACTTAATCTTTAACTTTCGACTTAACCTAACTATTCATATGTATTCAAAGCAAATTTACATTAAGTTTAACTGTACAAATAACAATTAAGAAAATTGCAAAAACTTAATATCAGAACAAAAACGGATAAATGTGTTCATATTTCTGGTCTTTTTAAACAATAAAGCTTGAAATGTTGAAGTTAAAAACATAAGGGACCGTCATCAATGTGTTTACAATACCTACCACATTTTCTACACTTCAATATACAAATGTAGAAAACCTATCAAGAGTTGTCTAACAAATTTACAAATAAAGACTGAGCCCTTAACATTTACAATTCCCTTAGCCGGAAAATGGCCGTCGTGGCGTAGCGGGTAGAGTGCGACGCTCGCACGCCGAAGGGTGTAGGTTCGATTCCCAGCTCAACACCAATTTTTCGAATTTTTCACGGCACCACCTCTTTCGAGATGCTGACAACACTCAAAGAATAATAACTGTCGAAGAAAAAGCTTTCAAACTTCGCCGTTCGGAGTCGGTAAAAAACTGTAGGTCCCTTCCAATCGTGAGAGTAAAGTAGGGCGCACAACACGAGTAGTTGGTGAGCAAGCTAGGCTCTGCATCCCGTGTGGACTATAGCGCCACCCAATTATTACAATTATTAAGCCGGAATATCGTCTCTTTTAAAATCAGCGTAGTGTTGGTTTGAATGTGTCAACTGAAGTAAAATTAAGTTGCTTAGTTCCGAATGAATGTCTGCAAGCAAAAGCGGGTCTCAACGTGTTAAGTTGATCTATGTAAATCTTTTGCGACTGCCGGAGTTTTTTACTTACAGCCATTCATTTTAAATCGTTCTTTTTGATAATGCAAGAAACTTTATTTCTTGCTGAAATGTTTGTCGGGCTCTAAAGTATGACCGTTTTGTAGTTCTGGGGCACATTTTTCTTCAACAATGCACTTTGTTGATTATTTTTACTTACAAATTCACCAACCATATTCTTCTTTTACGATTGGCAGATGTTTATAAAATAAAAAAATATTTAAGGAACCCATTTCATTAACGTATTGAAATGGGTTGCTTAAATACTTTCTTACTTATTCATTCACTTTACAAATTGAGTAACCGACGGGGTTTTTTGTGTAATGGGAATAAAAGAAAATTAGACGAGACTACATACAGTCAATCAACCTCATATTCGTACAGCAGACACAAAGTTACTTTTATTCGATCTATTCGAGTATCACAAAATATCTTAGTGTTATACGTATGTATGTACGTACTTGACCGAATCTTGTAAACAATATTTTGTGTGCCTATTGACCAATAAATGCCATTCCTCTGATCAGGAAACAAACTTGCCTCGAAACACTGTGAGTTCATCACTGAAGCAAGATTTTGTAAAATTGAATTTTAGTACCTTAAGCTTATTTTTTTTGTGGTAGCCGTGGCGTTGTGAGTAGAGTGCGATGCTCAAACGCCAAAGGGTCTAGGTTCGATTCCCGGCTGAACACCTCGAATTTTTCACGGCACCACATCTTTCGAGTTGCTGACAACACTCAAAAAATAATTACTGTCTAAGGAAAAGCTTCTCAAACTTCGCCGTTCGCAGTCGGCAAAAACCGGTAGGTTTATTCTACTCGTGAAAGAACAATAGCGCGCAAGACACGAGGAGTTGATGAGCAAGCCAGGCCTTGGTCCCCCTGTGGACTGTCGCGCCAACAATTGTTATTATTATTAAGCTTACTTTTGTGCATTTTATCCGGTTCTGTTAAAAAAAATAAGACTTAGTTTTGAATTTCGCGGGTTTCGCACCTTCCCTTATTTTTTGAATAAACCTCGTGCATAAAAAATCTCAACTTCAAGACAAAATTGTTTAAGGCTTGTTCACAAAGCTATTTTATTTTTTGTTTCTTTTCTTTCCGTTCGCGGGTGCTCTAAGCTACAGCTACTTAAAGCCTCTGCGGTCCACAAGTTTCAAGGGACAAAAACTTATTTACATAACGACGCCTTCAATCGTAGTTCGTATTATTTTCTTACGATTTGCTTTATTGATGAAAGTTCAGTTAGAGACCCTCTTGCCCACTTCGTTTTGTCAGTCGCACAAGTCTTATGTACATGTTAACACGTTGAGGACGGCGTAATTTTTTGTATTTAGCATCATCTGGCGGCAGCAAAAACCAAGTGTTGCTTTATCCGGCAAAGCCTTGCACAAACAATTTTCAAATTTTGAAGACAAACCACAAATTTTGCAAAAAAAAAATCCACACATCATTATCGTGCTGCTTCTGTTGCACCGTTATTTCTTCACATATACGCCGCAATTTTATGGAACGGCAGAATAGTACACGCTTTCAGATAGAACATTCGTGTGTGAGAAACCGCTGGAACATGCCGTCCACAACATGTTAATTTAACGAAGTGAAAAATTGTTGCTGCCCAAGGAATAAGAAATGGGAATATAGTTTTTGCCGAGTTCGAGTGATATACTTCTCTTCTTATGCAGATCTGTTATTCGATGCGAAAGTTGAGCAGAATTCCGAAATTTAGAAATTTCAAAATTTTAAAAAATATAAACTTTGGAAATCTTAAAAAGGTCCACATTTGTCTGCTTTGGAGCACTCCGAATATAGAAAATCATCAAAACAATTGACAAACATACCCAATTTGAGTAATTTTCGATTTGTATTAAGTTTTCATATGAACCAAGATCAGGAAAACACTTTCAAGCACGTCAACAAAATGCCCAGAAAACGTCTAGCCACTAACATAAAACACGGAAATAAGATTTAAAGCATTCATCGTAGATCAATTATTCATCAATCAAATGCAATAACAAGCAAAGTCGATTATTTTCAAATCAAGAAGCACTCCGTTTGAAATTGAAAGAAAAAACTAATCCTTTTCATTTTGCAAACTCTCACCTCTGTTGTCGTGAAGAATCTGCTTGAATTTCATTCGAGTGAAAAACTAAGTTAATTAAACGAATCCGTTTCTTTCAACGAACACTACCGCTCCATTCAAGCGAAAACCTCAGCAACCCAGAGGAACCCTGCAAACCAAAAGGAATTGTTTACGTGTTTTGTGTGTGTTTTTTCTTGGCGCAAGTTCAACGTAAGACACTCCATTCGGAAATTATCCCAGAGGACCGCTTTAACTGATTCAGCGCATATGGCGTACGAAAACACCACGAGCCTCCCCAAAACATCGAAAACGGCGCGAAATCGTTCGCAGAGAAATCCATTGGCACCCCGGCATGCATTGCCGACTTGTTTTTGTGGTGACTCTAATGTCAATTGTAATTACTCAACGAACCGCTATCAAAACGTCCAATTATTCGTTATTGGACTTGAGAATGTTGCGTGCTCGCCCGCCCGACAGTGGGTCGTACCAATCTGTTCGAATTAAAGACGAAAGGAATCATCGCGGCCCGGAAGGGGTTCGCAATTAAGTGTGAATTATGATTTTCAAACATGAAAGCAAGATGTATGGAAAACAATCGACAGGGGAAATACATTTGCATTCGCAGAGATGATGCCAAATGCGGGAATCGCTTTCATTTGGGGGTAGTGGAAGTCACGTCGTGTGTGTGCTTCGCATTGAGCGCTGTTTGACGTGTCCTTGATTGAAATGGGCGTTGACCGCATAGCGGGGCGTATGTCATTGTGATATGCGGATGCCGATCAAAAAGATCACTGAGCTTTGAGCCGCGGTTAATTAATTACAGCCGAGTGGGTTCGTGTTGGTTTGAATGGGAAATTTTGAAAATACATCCAGCAGGATGTCTGTTTTATTGGAGGTTTTGTGTACTTTTTTTGTATTTTGTGCGTTTTCGGATGAATGAGATTCGAAAGGATTGCGATGCCTGATGCGAGTGTTTTGAAAACTTTGTTTTAAGCTCGCCCGTGGATAAGTTCTGTTTGTTTAGAGTCACTCAATGGGGGTTTCGGGAGCGTGTGGCGGGAATTCTCAGGGAATTGCTTGATGCATAACGAGTTTGATGTGTTTTGCGATTAATGGGAATCGATGTTTTCACTTTGGAATGCCAGAATTTTGGACTTATGGGTTGCTTTTGGACTTTTTTTCTCATGCCGTGTTTATTCTTTAGTTGATATCCGTCTCAAGTAACAAAGTTTGGATACATACTTAGGAATCGACATTTTCATTCTTGGAAACTATCTCTGGAGCAGTATTAACCTATGCATACTTTTAAAGACCGCATCCCAATGCAATGCTTTCATTCCCCATTCCTCCACAAAACACAATGTCCATTTCGAAGCTTATAATGGACAAATCTTCCTTGAAAACACACCTAACATTCTTCTTCTTCTCTTACTTTTTCCAGAGCCCCCGTGGAATGCAACCGTGTAGTCCATCCGGTGTTATTGCCATGATGCCACCATCAAAAAGCCCCACGATGGAGTCAGCAGCCAGTCAGCGAGCCGCCACAATAAACAAGACCGAAACCATAATGGAAACGCTCAGGCCAGTGAATCAACGTACGTGTCCTTTAAAGTTTTCGATAGCAAAGATTATGGAGCCCGATGAGAAGACCAACGAGAAGTGTCCCAGTCCGGTGCAGACGCGCCCAGCCCCAGTGCCAGCTCATCAAGTCGAAGAGCGTCAAAACTCATCATCAGACACCGATTGCGAGATAATAAACTACGATTCGGCTTTCAAAAAGTACGTACCGAGCTCAAGCTCGGCGGTCCAGCAGTTTGTCAGTAGTCGCCACCAGGACCTATTGACGCAGTACCCGTTGCTGTACTATCCCGGTCAGCTGATGTGCGCTGCTGCTGCGGCCCAGTATGCAGCTCTTACGCAGCAGCAAAGCGCCACCGCTCTGCTGGCATCGACCGCCGGGCCAAGCACATTGCACTTGAGCAGCTTCACCGCATCGCTAAGCAGCCTACATAGCCAGAGCTTGAGGAGGAGCATGAATACAAGCCACCACGCGCACTCAACGCACCATCACCATCCGTCGCACGGCCAGCACCAGCATGAGAAGATGATCCACTCGAGCCCAACTTCGGGCGGAAAATCCCCGGGTAGCGATAATGTAAAGGCCAGTCAGTCTGCGAGGTCCGTGTCCCCGCCAATGGAGGCCACCAGTCCAGGCGGGTCGGCCAGCGGGAGCAAACAGAAGACGTTCTCCTGTTTGGAGTGCGGCAAAATATTCAACGCCCACTACAACCTAACCCGCCACATGCCAGTGCACACCGGAGCGCGACCCTTCGTGTGCAAGATCTGCGGCAAGGGATTTAGGCAGGCATCGACCCTGTGCCGACACAAGATCATACACACGGCCGAGAAGCCGCACAAGTGTCAAACGTGTGGTAAGGCCTTCAATCGCTCCTCCACCCTAAACACCCACACCCGGATCCATGCCGGCTACAAGCCCTTCGTCTGTGAATACTGCGGCAAAGGATTCCACCAGAAGGGCAACTACAAGAACCACAAGCTCACGCACAGCGGTGAGAAGGCCTACAAGTGCAACATTTGCAACAAGGCCTTCCACCAAGTCTACAACCTTACGTTTCACATGCACACGCACAACGACAAGAAGCCGTACACCTGCAGAATATGCGCAAAGGGCTTCTGTCGCAACTTCGACCTAAAGAAGCACATGCGCAAGCTCCACGAAGTCGGTTCAGGATCGGCTGGCAGTCCATCAGCCGCCAGTGGCGAACGTCACCACCACGGCCATGGCCACCACGGTCACCATACCACCCAACTGAGTTCGCCCCCTTCTGTGGGTCGCTCCTCGGACGCCGGATCTCCACCAATCAACGTCACCACCCCACCGCCGATGAGCGAACACAACAGCGCTGCAGCGGCGGCAGCCAACGCTTGGCACGCCACCGCCGTCTCCAGCCTCCACCACAGCGGCATCTCTCCCCTCCGAGCGGCTGAGTACTCCAGCTCGTTCATCCACCTTGCCACCACCGGCGCCGGCCACCCCGTCAACGGCAGCGCAACCAGCCAGCGAATGGACCAGGTACCGTTCATCGCAAAAGTCTTTTGACACAGGTACTACGCAGACACCCTGGCATCGGCCACGAAAAGCATCCTCATCGATTGACTTCGGACTACAGCCGTGCCAATCTGAAGCCACCTCAACACCACCTCCAGTGATCCGGAAAAGACAACAAACTGCGCCTCGTCAGCCCACAGGCGCCAACCATGGGAGTGATCAGAACTTGTGATCCACCGAAACTTCATCACAAATCTTTCCACGAACGCCCCCCGCCCCTCCCCCAGGACTGCGAGCGTGCAATGCAAAACTGAAACAATATGAAAACCAACGATGTGATTTAAATTTAAACAAAAGAAATACTTTAACGAAAATGTGCAATACACGACGGAATCCTCTGCACAAGAGGAAAGACACCGCCCTTGCCGGACCCCATCGCCGCACTTCGGGTTTCATCTGGGACATAGCATCGCCGCGTACACAGCGGAGCGGGCGCCGCATATATGTACTAAATGTAGCTAGTAAACATTAAGCGCATTCCGTCGGTCAGACGGAGCGCAATTATTTATAACAGAAACCAAAAGTTTGAGCCGTAGATTATTGTTTCTCAGATACAGCTGTAAATTGTAATTGATAGCCGAAGGATATTTCATGTGTAGCGTATTGTGTGTTCTAGTATGTGTAACGAAACGGAAAACGAGACGAAGCGGAACGAAGGAAATGATTCTCTAGGATATAGTTAAAACAAGAATTTATATGTATACACGATCAAAATGTAAAGTTCTATATATATACATAAACATAGGTATATATTATTTATGTTAAGCGTAAATGAATAAAAATATTATTCTCATAAAAAAAGCCAAGGGACACCCTGTGTTTGTATTTTGTTCGAGTTGTGGCGGACCAAGTGGATGTGTTTAGAGATATTCATGGTTTGGAGCCATGGGTTTTTACTGAAGGGTGTGCATGTTTTGTGTAAGACCGTTACATTTGCTTTAAAAAACCAACGGTGCCGACATTCTGAAACAGTTAAACAAAAAAAAAAAATAGAGAACTGTGCTGGAAAAAGTATGTACATCATCTTCATCAACTCCGGAAGAGTTTAGACATCAATCATTTTAGATTAAGGGACTTCATTCAATAGACTGAGCTGGAACACATTGTGCTCACAAATAAAAGGTTTCATTTATGGATTTGATACAAAACGTCGATTTATTACATGTAAACACGTTGACCTCGAATATGATTACTTTTTGTACTGTGGCGTTTTATAGCGCAAACATACTTGGAAAGAAAAGTCACAAGCTAATTTAATAGTTAGTTAGTTAGTAAGTTTGTGGCCGCCGTGGCGTAGTGGGTAGAGTGCGACGCTCACACGCCGAAGGATGTAGGTTCGATTCCCAGCTCAACAACAATTTTTCGAATTTTTCACGACACCACCTCTTTCGAGCTGCTGACAACACTCAAAGAGTAATAACTGTCTAAGAAAGCTTCTCAAATTTTTCCGTTCGGAGTCGGGAGAAAACTGTAGGTCCCTTCTACTCGTGAGAGAACAGTAGCGCGCACAACACGAATAGTTGATGAGCAAGCTAGGCCCTGGTCCCCCTTTGGACTGTAGCGCTAGCAATTATTATATGTATATAAATAATGTATAAAGATTAAATAAAAAGAGTCTAATTGGTCTGGCCAATGGCCCTCTACAAGGTTGACAATGATATTCACCCATCAAATGTTAAATTCAATATTGTAAATTCTTCATTTGCCAGGTGTATCGGTATGAAGTGAGCGTCAAGAGACAAATGTCTCGATAGGGCACATTTGTTGTGAACCAGCCCTTATTTTTTTTTTGTTTGTTTGTTATGACATCTGTGAAAAAATATTTAGTATACATCAAGTCATTGAACAGACTACATCGTATTTTTTCATCGTGTTAAAAATGTCGATTTTTGTACCAGAAAGTGATGATTTGCGGAAAGCATTAATTTTTTCTTTTCATTTGAAGAACAGTGCTGCAGAGTCGCATCGAATGCTTGTCGAGGCATATGGTGATCATGCTCTATCAGAAGCAACAAGCAAAATATGGTTTCAACGGTTCAGAAATAATGATTTTGATGTGAGAAATGAAGAACGTAGAAGACCACCAAAAAAGTTTGAAGACGCCGAATTGCAAACGATATTGGACGGAGATGACACTTTGAGTCAAAAGGAAATGGCAGCAATGTTAAATGTTGCACAACAAATAATTTCTGACCGTTTAAAAGCTATGGGAAAGATCTAAAAGTGTGGAAAATGTGTGCCACATGAATTGAATGAAAGATAGATGGAAAACCGAAAAAACACTTGTGAAATTTTGCTTCAAAGACACGAAAGAAAATCGGTTTTGCATCGGATTGTTACTTACGATGAAAAATGGATTTATTTTAAGAATCCTAAACGGAAAAAATCATGGGTTAATCTGGGACAACCATCAACATCGACTGCAAAACCAGACCGATTCGGCAAGAAGACAATGCTGTGTGTTTGGTGGGGCCAGAAAGGTGTGCTATTCCAGCTCCTAAAACCTGGTGAAACCGTTAATACTGATCGCTATCGACAACAAATGATCAATTTGAACCATGCAATGATCGAGAAACGACCTGAATGGGCCAGAAGACACGGCAAGGTAATTTTGCTCCATGATAATGCACCTGCACACAAAGCAAAACCAGGATACAATCAAAACACTTGGCTGGGAGCAGCTACCCCACCCGCCATATTCACCAGACTTGGCTCCTTCCGACTACCATTTGTTTTCACCGATGGGACACGCATTGGCTTAGCAGCACTTTGATTCCTACGAGGAGGTCGGAAATTAGGTGTCTGATTGGTTTGCTTTAAAAGACGAACAACTTTATTGGCGTGGTATTCACAAATTGCCAGAAAGGTGGTCAAAATGTGTAGAAAACAATGGCCAATACTTTGAATAAAATGCTTTAAAAACCCATTAATAATTAGTGTTTTATTTTCAAAAAAACACATTTCATACCGGTATACCTGGTGTCTATTCATTACTGTGAGCATATTTTTTAAAATTATTAAAAATCTCCTTCTAATATTATTTTTCTATTACAAAGTGCAGCTGCGGTATAATCGTATAAAGCATTCCAAACTCTCTGTCCGTTAAAAATATTTAATACTTCTTCTTCATTTAAAATCGCTTTTGCAAACACCAAGAATCGTAACTCTCTCAGCACTGTTCATACCATACTGCAAGAAAATGGAGTACATCGTCCCTGGATTGCATGTTACACAGTTCGTAGAGTGTTGGTGGATCGGTGCGGTGGGGTATAAAATTTAAATTGACTATCTCACCTCTGATTCGGTGGATCGTACTAATTTTGTCCACAGAAAAACAGTTCAGGATGTATGTGCTTTCATGCAAATTATGGTTCAGTTTACTACATAAATTCCTATATAGCGAGGCTTTGGCATCTTCAATAAACTTTTTGTGCATGTTCTGACTCATTTTTTCTAATATCATATTAAATTTCTCCCTCAGAGAAGGTTGGTTGTTCATCTGTCTATATATATAGGTGCATCCTGCAGTCTGAAGCAAGTTCCTTCCATACATTGCAATTACCTCCGTTGGTTCTTAAAATGTTCCTTAATACTATTTTGGGAACCCTTGAATCTTCCATCTCTAAAGCTTTGATAATGTAATCGAAGTGTATTCGCAAAGTATGGAAAAACAATGGTGGGCTTTCAGTTTCTAAGTGTAACATATAATTTGACGTGCTGGTCGGTAATCGGAAAATCCTCTTTAAAAAGTATCGGAGGAACTTTTCAATAGTATCATAAGGTTTGTAACCCCGTACCTGAGATCCGTAGAGGAGGATTGATGCGGCATTTGATCGGAAAATCGTTTGTTTCGAGCTATGTGCGATGAAATTATTTCTAAAACAACGATTCCATATTGATGATATAGCTCGCTTAGCATCCGCCAGTTTTTCGTCAATGTGTTTGTTTACGCTTCAATTTGGTGTGATTGTTATACCAAGATATTTTTACTTTCGCACGATCTCTATGTTTTTTGTTTTGAGTTTGAAATGCATTTTATTTTTTTCAACTAATGATAACTTAACGCTAGGAGCAAAATGCTTAACCTAAGTACAGCTGATATGAAGTCTTATATCTACTTACTGGCCCTATGCGGGCGCTCTAAGCTAAGCTAATTATTTATTTATTTATTTGCCTTTCAGTGTTGGCGTGGCGTAGTGGGTAGAATGCGACGCTCACACGCCCAAGGGTCTAGGTTCGACCCAGCTCAACACCAATTTTTCGAATTTTTCACGGCTGACAACACTCAAAGAGTAATAACTGTCTTAGAAAGCTTCTCAAATTTCGCCGTTCGGAGTCGGCAAAAAACTGTAGGTCGCTTCTACTCGTGAGAGAACAGTAGCGCGCACCACACGAGTAGTTGATGAACAAGCTAGTCTCTGGTCCCCCTTTGGACTGTAGCGCCAACAATTATTATTATTTGCCTTTCGGCATCGATACTTATTTTATTTTCTTTTTAATTTATTAAAACTAATGTTTATTTATTTAAAACTAAGAAAATATTTAAAAAAAAACTTAATTATATATTTTTTTTTTATAAAAACTTAATATAACCTATTTCAACTTAAAGATGTGCGCAACTGGTGACAGCTGACAAAAGATCGTGCTGGCTGGAGAGGCATGTTGGTTGAGGCCCGACCCGGACTGTAGCGCCACAACAAGAAGAAGAAGATACTTACGACTTACATTATTGTTACATTTCTGATTTTATTGTTTTTTTTTTTGGGTTTTTGTGTTTGTTTTGTTGTTTCTATTTTATACACCTATTTAGTTTAAACTTACGATCTCTATGTCTTCACCACTAAATGTCCACTTTTCTTCGCGAGAGTAGCGCCTCCATCTCTAAACATCATGATTTTTGACTTCTGCAAGTTGACTGTTAGATTTGAACTGTTGCAGTTTACTTCTAATCTGTTAACCATTCGCTGCAGTCCATTAATAGAGTCACTCAAGAAAACGATGTAATCCGCATATGGTACATTAGTGGTGTAACTTGTAGGGCTTGTGTCGGAGGCAAATAAAAGACGAGATGATGTTCTTTCTGCGGGCGCTTTATTACAACTGAACTATGCTAACAAATTTTGACAAGCGGTAATGATTTCTTATTTCTAAACACCGGTAACATGGTACGATCCTTCTTTGTGGAAAGTGCATTACGTTATTTCTAATGATGCATTATGTACTTTGCAAATATATACGTATGCGGATCTAGGGGTAAACATTTTAAATTGGTTTATAAAATAAAAATTGGTATGAATACTAGATCCCCTACAAACTGTTACTCCATTACAACGTATCCCTCCTTGTAAAACACCACTTATATCATTTTTGTACAATATAATAATGAGTGCGCTTAGTTTACCTCCCCGCTTAACGCCCATTGATGTCTTAAACTCTTCGGATATTGTATCTCCATCCCAGACAAGTGCAACATTATTTTCATAAAGAGCTCTTAGAATATATAAAATTTTCGTGGATAAACCGATTTTGAAAAATTTTATAAAAGAGTGCCTCTCAGGATATCGTGTCAAAAGCCGCAAGAAAATCTACAAAAAAGGTATAGAATTTCTTGTGTTTCTCCTTATATGTGTTGGCGATATTGGTGAGTGTAAATATCTGGTCTATCGTGGAGTTTCCTTTTCTAAATCCGTCTTGGAATTCCGTAAGAATGTTGTTTTCTTTGAATCGTTTTTGTATTAAGGTTGCGAACAACTTGTCCGATGTATTTAAAAACGAAATACCTCTATAATTTGCAGGATCGTTATAATTACCTTTTTTATGTAACGGAAAAATTATAAATTCTCTGAAACTATCGGGAACCTGAAATGAGTCAAAAATCCGGTTGAACTCTTCCATGAGTAGGTTTATAAATTCATTTGTAGATTTTTTATAAAATGCAAAAGGCACGCGATCATATCCAGGTGTTTTATTTGGATTTTTGTATCGCTTCTAGGACATCTCCAGTGGTAAAAGGCGAATCCAGTTTGTCACATATAATCATCGGAGCTGCGTACTGAATTACCGGTGACCTTATAGGAGCATTAAGTAGATGGCAAAAGTGTAGTTGTAGGTGTTGCGCTTTTAATGATATTGCGATGATGTTAGTTTCTCCATTTATATGTCGAACTGCTTTCCAAAACTCAGCTGGCGATCTTGCATTGTTTATCACCGTTGGGTTCTCTTACTCAAATGATGCCTTTTTCACTGAACAAAGCTTTTTATATCCCTTGCTGGCTTCGCTGCATAAAAGTTTAAAAATGCTAGAGTTATATATTCTCAATAATTTCAAAAATATAAAAGCTAAATTAATATCTTAAGATATGTCAATCATTAATAACGTCACAGGGTACGATCAAATTTAAAACATTTCTCCAAATTCAAGTCAACGAGAGCTCAAAAAAACGGTGTTTGGCTTTACTCTCATATTCTCAGTTTTTTTGGTGTTCTTTGTAAATATCAATAAAAACAGTCTTTGTAATTTATTTATATTTCTTCTTCTTCGTGGTGGACCTTTGCCTCAACCAACATGCCTCTCCAGCCAGCACGATCCTTCGCCAACTGCCTACAGTTGGGCATTCCAAGTTGGTTGAGGTTCTTCTCCACTTCGTTCGGCACCTTAGCCATAGCCGTCCTCTGTTGCGTTGCCCCAATGGCTCTGATTTGAAGACTTTTCGGGCCGGAGCAGTGGTGTCCATACACTCTACATGGCCTAGCCCTCTTAAGCGTTGTATCCGGATTCGCTTGACCAGGCGCATGTCGCTGTACAGCCCATAGAGTTTGTCATTACATCTTCTCCTCCAGATGCCATCAACGCAAACAGGACCTCAAATCGCATGCAAAACTTTTCTTTCGAAAAGACTAAGGGCTTCTTCATCGGCCTTTGGTAACGTCCAGGTTTCCGCGCCATAGAGTAGGACTGGGATGATCAAGCTGTTATATAAAGCGAGCTTTGTCCTTCCAGAGAGGGCTTAATTACTCAATTGCCTCTTGAGCCCAAAGAAACAGCGATTGGCAAGAGTGCTTCTGCGTTTGATTTCGTTGCTGATGTTGTTGTTCCTATTTACCGCGGAGCCGAGATAAGCGAAGTCCTTGACTACCTCGAAGTTTCTGCTGCCTAGAGTGACGCTCTGTGTGATATGTCGATGTTGTGTGTCCTTTCTTGATGACATGTACTTTGTTTTGTCCTCATTTTCCATCAAACCCTTTTTGGCCTCTTCCGCTTCAATGCCAGCAAACGCCTCATTGACGGCTCGTTGTGTTTGTCCAATCACGTCAATGTCATCAGCGTAAGCTAGCAATTGAACTGACTTCTGGAAGATCGTGCCTCTGGTGTTGACTTGCGAGTTTCGCCCGATCTTCTCGAGTATGATGTTAAAGAAGTCACATGACAGTGCGTCGCCTTGTCTAAGTTTAAGTTTAAGTTTGAAAATGCATTTTATTTTGTTTAATTAATGCTATCTTAAAGCTAGGAATAAAATGCTTAACCTAGGTACAACTTATGTGTTTTATAAAACTACTTACTGGCCCTATGCGGGCGGTCTAAGCTAAACTAGTAATTTATTAATTTTGTTGCCTCTCAGCGTCAGTACTTGTTTTAATTAATTAAATTTATTTAAACTATTACACATTTATGTAAAACTAAGACAATTGTTCAAAAGCTTAGTTGTCTAATTCTGTTTTAATAAAAACTCAATCTAACTTAATTTAACTTAGTCTAATTTATATATACTTACGGCTAACATTTTTTTTACATTTTTTGATCTTATTGTTGTTTTTGTTTTTTTTTTATGTACAGTTTAATTTAATCTTAATTACTAACATAACCTAACTTATACTAGATGTGAGTTGGCCGTGGGGGATCAACCTAAACCTCACTAGGCTAACGACAGCTGGGGTTCCTGATGTGGCTCTAATCACCAATATAACCCCCGGCCCTTATCCGTGTCCATCCTATTACGGATGGAGCCGGATATGCTGAACCGGAGAGCATCCCGATTAACATCTGCGACGTTGGCGTCGTACACCAGTCGCCTGTCCACTGTCCTTCTCACCACGTGGTAAATAAGTGGACATGCCTCCGCATCCTGGATCAGTCCAATGCGGTCAAGATACAAGAACGCTTCCGGTGAAATGAAACAGCGTCGCCTTGTCTAAAACCAGTCGAATGCACTGGCCGAATGAACTCGATTTACTGGATCCAGCAATTATTTTGCACATCCCTAAAATACGTTTTGTGGAAACGTACAAGCAGCGATGACTCCTCAATCTGACAATTTGCCTCAAATTTCTGTCAAGCGAGTGACTTTTTCGAGTTTGGAAACATGCAGTCGCAGTTTGAAGCTTCGTTAAGTCGGTCGCGACGCCAAAGATATAAGCCGACTCGTTCGTTTAAGGCACCTTCTTTTCTTAAATGGCCGAATAATTGCAATTGTCAAAAACCCTGTTTAGCCTTTCTCCATATATATAGTCAGATAGCACTTTGTGAGTTTAAAGCCATAAACATTTCGACTAAAACGACAGTCGTACCCTCCTTTTGGAGCACATTCAACGAGGAAAATAGAATCGACGATAGGCGGCAAGATTTGAGTAGTGATGAACTTTTGGTCGACATTCACTGCCGTGCAACTTGCAACGTGAAACTAAAACCAAAAAGAATGAAAGCAAAATACAGAGTCTACAAAAGTTCGTTTCCAAGGTTCGCATTTTTTAAAAGGTTTTCCACTTACTGAACAAAAACTCGTCAGTCAATTAGAAACTTTCCACCACACCACCGGTTTAACTGCTATTCCTCATCACATCACACAGATGGTTCCGTTCATCTGTCATTCCACCTTATCCTCAAATTAAACGCGAAAGGTGTAAGTAATCCCTTCGCTGGCTGCTAAGCTAACCAAAAACATCCCCTAGCATAAATTACAAGACCCTTACAGGTGAACCAAGTCTCACGCAAAGGGCGAAGGTCGTGATATCACTTAATTTGTCTTCGCCGCTCGAATGACAGATAAGTCCGTTCCAGCCGGTGAATAAAACTCAGCCATCCGAATGGGAGTGAGTTGGTAATCGGACAGTGAATCAACCACTCCACCCCCAGACCTGTGGCATTGTCAGCGAGTAATGTCGTAGTTTAGTGTCACAGTGGGGGTTGATTTGCTGATTTGCACAAATCCTCGCAGCGTTACCCTTTCATTGTCTTCGAAATCGCTGAGGAAGGCGTTCGTCTGTGAGTCGAGATTTCTTTATTCCACAGCAGCGGAACCTTATGTGACGATGACATGAAAAGTCGGAATTCTAATTTGAAATCACTTACGCTCCGGCAACGCAGCAGCGGCAACAACCACCAGGGACTGAGAGGAAGTTGTTACTCCTGATGGGGGACTTGAGTTGATAGTAAATTAAGGCGTCGTTAGAAGCCGTCGAAGGTGACCACTTGAGCATATGGCCATTGGCCTTATCATGATGGTTGCATGCTACTTCTAGGAGGGTGGAGGATGGCTGTGACGATTGCCCTGATTCTAGTGACACGCATCGAGTGGCGGGCTTACACGTGCTGGCACCATAATTCAATTAGCTGTCCGCTGGAATTGGTCATAAAGACTGTTGTCAGTTGAGGGGGCGATCCATGTTGTTGGTGAGTAGGAATTGATTTTTGCCTCATTTTGAGCTGGACGAATACTGCGAATGAAAAGAAGTGAGGTTAGAAATCCATGCTTGAATTTGGGGTCCTGTTACAGGGACGAGTCAGAGTCGTTATGATTGAAATAATAAGGAGAAGCCGGGCTTACTAGAAGAAGTTCTGCCCTCGATTCATCGAGAAGACCCAGGGAGACAAAAATTAAGTCACTAAAGTTGAGTATGGAGGAAGACAGGCTAGGAAAAACTCCTGCGAAGAATAATAATAATAATAATTGTTGGCGCGACAGTCCACAGGGGGCCCTAGCTTGCTCATCAACTACTCGTATTGTGCGCCCTACTGTTCTCTCGCGAGTAGAAGGGAGCTACAGTTTTTTTTCGACTCCGAACGACGAAGTTTGAGAAGCCTTCTTAGACAGTTATTACTCTTTAAGTGTTGTCAGCAGCTCGAAAGAGGTGGTGCCGTGAAAAATTCGAAAAATTTGTGTTGAGCTGGGAGTCGAACCTAGACCCTTCGGCGTGTGAGAGTCGCACTCTACCCACTACGCCACGGTGCCGAGAATCGAACCTAGATCTGCTGCGTGTGCAGCCGCGGCGGCCGCGGCGGCCACGAAGAAGAAGAATGCTTTGTAAATAATTTCAGCGAACTGTCAAACACAAAGATTTTTATGGAGACGTGTTGCCATTCTGCCTGAGGAACGAATCGATTACATATGTTGACTTAAAATCGATGTAGAACGTGGTTACTTGTACCTAAATTTTGGGTGTAGAAATTATTCGATTTCAAGAGATGGAGCCACCTGCAAGTTTTGGTCGATCTTGAAAGCGATTTGCTTTTCTTAATTGGAAAGTTGTGACATTTGTTAGCAATAATAAGTGTGCGACTGTTTTAAACAACACTATTGTATTCTACCTCCTTCAAAATGCCCAAATGTGCCGCCGTTGCGTAGTGGGTGGAGTGCGACGCTCACACGCCCAAGGGTTTAGGTTCGTTTCCCGGCTGAACACCTCGAATTTTTCTCGGCACCACCTCTTTCGAGCTGCTGACAACACTCAAAGAGTAATAACTGTCTAAGAAAGCTTCTCAAATGGTCGCCGTTCGCCGGCAAAAAAATGGAGGTTTCTTCTACTCGTCAGAGAACAGTCGCTCACAACACGAGTAGTTGATAAGCAAGCTAGGAACTGGTCTCCCTTTGGACTGTAGCGCCAACAATTATTTTTATTATTAAAACAGTTATTATTATACAAGGACAACTAGTAGTAGAGTCGCAGTCTGTGCTGAGAATCTGGAAGGATCATTTCTGCAGACTCCTTAACGGCGATGACGACTCAAGTCCCGCTGTTAGGCAGAATGTTGCACTCGATTTGGACGATGATAGACAAAAATTCCGCCCTCCGACTTAGACGAAATGAAGAAAGCAATATCTAAGCTGAAGTCGAACAAAGCTGCTGGAGCGGAAGGCCAGTCCGCGGATCTATTTAACACAGCTGGAGATTACCTGGTTGGGCGCATGCACGAGCTCATCTGTAAGATTTGGTCGGAGGAAAGCATGACCGATGAGTGGAATCTCAGCGTCGTTTGCCCGGTCCACAAGAAAGGAAACCCCTTTGACTGGGCCAACTACCGAGGGATAAGTCTACTGAACATCGCATACAAGATCCTCTCTGCCGTATTGTGTGAGCGTCTGAAACCATTTGTCCATGACCTAATAGGTCCTTATCAGCGTGGTTTCAGACCAGGGAAGTCCATGACGGACCAGATCTTCACTTTATGTAAGATCCTGGAAAAGACTGAAGAAGTGCAAATCGACACTCACCACCTATTCGTCGATTTTAAGGCCGCGTATACCAGTGTGCATAGAGACGAGCTATAAAGTGCCATGTCTAGTTTTGGCATTCCTACCAAACTCGTCAAATTGTGTAGGATGACGATGGAGAACTCTCGCTTCTGCGTCAAGGTCGGTAACGAACTCACCGAGATCTTCAATGTCAAAAAAGGTTTTAGACAATGTGGCGCACTGTCAGGTGACTTCTTTAACATCATACTCGAAAAGATCGTGCGTAACTCACAAATCAACACTAGAGGCACGATCTTCCAGAAGTCATTTCAATTGCTAGCTTACGCTGATGACATTGACGTGATTGGACGAACACAGCGAGCCGTCAATGAGGCGTTTGCTGGCATTGAAGCGGAAGCGGCTAAAATGGGTCTGACGGTAAATGAGGGCAAAACTAAGTATATGCTGTCATCAAGAAAGGACACACAACATCGAGGTATCGGACAGAGCATCACACTAGTCAGTAGAAACTTCGATGTAGTCAAGTACTTCGTCTATCTCGGCTCCGCGGTATATAGGAGCAACAACATCAGCACCGAAATCAAATGCAGAATCAATCTTGCCAATCGCTGTTCCTTTGGGCTCAAGAGGCAAATGAGTAATAAAGCCCTCTCTGGAAGGATAAAGCTCGCTTTATATAACAGCTTGATCATCCCAGTCCTACTCTATGGCGCGGAAACCTGGACGTTACCAAAGGCGGATGAAAAAGCACTTAGTCTTTTCGAAAGAAAATTTTTGCGTGTGATTTTTGGTCCTGTTTGCGTTGTTGGCATCTGGAGGAGAAGATATAATGACGAGCTTTATAAGCTGTACAGCGAAATGCGCCTGGCCAAGCGAATTCGGATACAACGCTTAAGAGGGCTAGGCCATGTAGAGTGTATGGACACCATTGGTCCGACCCGAAAAGTCTTCGAATCCGAACCATTGGGACAACGTAACAGAGGACAGGCTAGGCTAAGGTGGCGCACGCAAGTGGAGAAGGACCTCAACCAACTTGAAGTGCGCGACTGTAGGCAGCGGGCGAAAGGTCGTGCTAACTGGGGAGGCATGTTGGTTGAGGCCCAGGTCCTATGCCATGGACTGTAGCGGCAAAAGAAGAAGAAGAACCGTTATGGCTTCAAAAAAAATGATGCATCAAGTCTTCCCAATGATTGGGAAAAAGTCCTTAAAAGAACTGCTTCTAAACTATAAACAAAAAATGTCGTTTCTTTCGAACAATTGAATTCGTTTCATTTAGAACAATTGATCTGCACAAAGATCAGTAATGTTAGTGTCACGTTAAATTACCGATAACTGACTGATTTTAACAATTTTCTAACTAGGGCCAGAAATTTAACATAAACAAGGGGTCGTTGAAGCTTTAAAAATAGTTAAAAATAGTTAAAAATAGTTAAAAATAGTTATCACTTAATACAGATGATATGTTAAGTATCTCTTTAGAGATAACTTATCTAGGTGTTGTGGCGATGATGAGAAGCTTGACCAGGTGCCTCAAATCCTTTGTCACAGTTCTAACTCACGCCTACTAAAACAGAGAACTTTGAAAAAACATTCTCCATGATTAGTACTAGAGTTCAAGTTTTAGTTCCATTTGAATGTGTATAACACACGTATTATGAGGAGATCAAGAAATGTAGGAAAAATATACCTGCTATACCCATAAGCTACCAAAATGCCTGCGAGAGCGGCGATCATAAGTGAGTCGCAGTAAAGATGCATTCGAAAAACTAAGGGGAAAAATATACAAACTACGTGATGAATTGCTACGTGAGCTAATGCAATAACGATTGTATGAAGCATCGGAGTATTGGATTAACAAATTTTTGACTGTTATAGAGGTTCAATTAAAAAAGGGGACGCAAAGGTTATAAATTCCCTCTGTTCTGCGTCGGTTGCGCACATTACTTTATTCCTGTCTAGTGCTTACAAACGTCTACTCCATTTCTTGTCTTCAATTCTGTTGAATTACCCTGTGGTTTGGACAACGACAAAGCTTAAAACTGACAGAAGGAAGATTAGATAACTCTTCTCACTTGAGGTCATGAAACATACGATCGATGTGGTATAAAATGAGACCCCAATGCAATTACAAAACAAACTTTAATTAATGTACTTACTAATGAGCATAATTTCATTCAAGGACCTCCCCTCTTGTGTTGTGCGAAAGATTTAGACTCTGAATAACTGTTGTCTATACTTTGTGAAATTCTGTGCAAATAATAGAAACTGAAACCACGTTGGAGTTCCTCTCTCCTGGATCCAAGGACATATCATTAGCCTTCAATGCGAAGACATTCTTTTGAGCTCTACAACTACCTTTTGATGTTTAAAGATGCATTCACCATCAGCCCTTGTTGAAGGCCTGCCACAATCAAAGATGTTTTCATCTTTCAGTGGTCCCTTAGCTTCGAAGCAAATAGAACATCTCAAGCAAGGAAGCTTACTTTGAAGTCTATCACAAGGTTTCAAAAAATGAGAAGAACATTTTTGTTTGGAACACATGAAGTGTCAACATCTTGCATCACAAATAGCTTCATAATGGCGACAAGTCCTGCCTCTTGAAGTCCCTAATTGGTTGCCATGAACATATCTCACATTTTGACACAATTGACGAGGCTCCACTCAAGCTGGTCTCAAATTCTCGACTCCGAGAGCTTACTCACTCAACCCGATGTTGTAATTGAATTCTGAACTAGGACAGAATGCCTCCGTCATCCTCGTTACACGCCCCATTCAATTGAAGCTCAGTAAATGAATAACCATTTTAGCACTTCTATTTACATGGCGCGCACTCCTCAATGGATTATCATCCGACCAAGGATGGAAATGCATGCACGCGTGGGATTTCGCCTAGCCCGCTCCACGGCACAAAAACAAGAAGCGAAAGAAGAGTTTCCCTCTGACGAGAAGAGAATCACTTGTGCTATTCAAAATGCCTAAGCTCAGGGCCCCTGCACAAAGTAGTGTAAGCCATGCGCCTCGAAAATTCGCGCCACTGGTATATTTATCCCATTTGGGTGATGCCATCTCATCATCGTCATCGTCACTATACCCCGGACCCGAGCACAAAGATGCATGGTCCCCACCATCCACACCACCGTCACCAAGCCACCACTGCCGCCGTGCCACATTCAAAGTTATTCATGTTAACGTAACAGGGATCAATTATCATAGTTCAGCAATTCCGAAAGGCGTCAGATATTCGAGGCATGGCCTTTCTAATAAACATGTATTGCATCTTATTCACACCTGAGAACAATCGAAAGGAACGGTTTCTATGGGGACATCGCTCGGTGGCGCAACAAGAGGGCGCAGATTGAATGGGTCCGGGGCAAGGACTTTTGCTCTCCTCTGCAGAGCAGTTGCGTGTGTGTGCGAGTGAATGAAAAAGCCGAAGGTATTAGAGTTAATCCCTCACGCATATGTGAGTTTTTGCCAGGATTTTCAGGATTTCCACTTCATGTGCTGAGCTGGCGAAGGATACAATGTAGACGACTGATATAAAAGACAGCCATGCCCCATCCTGGTGGTGTGTGCCCCACCTTCGCGGGACCGCATGGCGTCGTAGAGTGCACCCATTAGGGACTTCTCGCCTCAATCTCGTGTGTGTGCGCCCTGAAGTGAGTGAAAAGGTTGTTGAGAGATTCTTTAGATTTCGATAGATCCCATTCGGTGAGAATCTTTTCATTCATTTCGTCCGGGGCGCATTGTGCCCGCTTGAGGTTCGAACAGGTCACAGGAGGAGTGCGGGCACTCGCAACAATGAAGTGGATTCCTTGTCAGATATTACGACAGCAGCACATCCGGAATAGATTATCTTTTCTTGTGCTTTCACTCGTTAAACGTTGTTAGCAGTTGTATGCGAGGAACGGTTCGTGTTGGGTCCTTTGACCGGAGCTAAGGATTACACTCAGAACCTTAGAATGAGATACGAGTGTGTCTTGGTCCAGTTCTTCTTGTTGGATTATCCAAATGATGCCATCGTTTCGCAGAAGGCAACGCCAAAACACTCAAAATTAGAGTTAAAAAGGGCTGGTTTGAGGAATCGGAAATGTCTAGGCGAGTCTTCTTTGTTTCTGTACTCAGTAGTTTGTGCTTAGTTAAACTAGCCGTTGCCCAGCGTCGCAGCGACCGTCGCACAAACTGAGCTATCTTTTTTCCTTGTTTACTCACATTGGAAACAGGAGGTTTATCGTCGTTTTCTTCATTCGATGTGAAACAGTGCACTCGATATTTACCCTTGGTCTGACAGTATTCATATTCCCGTCTCCTCCCATTTGTCGCGGACAATTCTTTCTATCATTCTCCCCTCACTACACAATGTGTGTAGATGTGTTGTACACATCTGAGAGCTTTAAAAGAAGTCGGTGACTTTTGTCAGAGCCATAGAGTCTAATTTTATTCCTACTATCAAGATATTATTTTAATTTATTTACGTACTGGATAGAAGGGTAGAAGTTTTTTTTTTCAAATTCGGGACATTTGGCAGCAGAGGACATCCCTGTTAAAGATGTCACAGAGAAGTGTAGAAGGACGTCGAACATCTTAGTGTTCGAAATTGGAAACAAATTGATTGAGACCCAAGTGAAGAGGGAGACAAAATTATTTAAGACCCAAAAGAGGAAGAAAAACGAGAGGTGAGAGAACAAGACGACAAGTAGAAGGAGATGAAGAAGCAAAAAGAAAATGGCGCGTCATAACACTCGCGAATAGTTTAATTGCCTTTTCAAAGCGCATACTCTTCTTCCGGCATTCTTTACGCTTTCACCTTTTTTCAGCATAAGCGCCCTAATAAAAAACAATTTTTAGGGTGTGCACACAACGCTGTGTGGTTTGGTGTGTCATTTGATTTTCCGTGAGCTAAAAGAACACAATCTTATAGAAATCAGAGCCTGGTGTATTTTGACAACTAGGGCTGCCGCTTAGTTTAATTTAACTTAAGCAATAGCGGAAATTGAAATACAGAAATGACGTATAGAAATTGAAATAAAGTGATGACGTATCTTTAAAAGATTATCAGAGAAAGGCATCAACCAAGTCCCATTTTTTGGTGAATGAGAATGTCAAGAAGCAAAATCGTTAAAGATTTATTATTGAAACTAAGTGGGTCTAGGACAACGTGTGCCTCTATATCTGATTTCTTCGAACACAATGTTCTTGCTGGCTTGGAAGATGATAGCTACAGATGGAACATTCATTAGGTGTGTTCCCGTACTCTAAACAAACAATACAAAACCGTGCGAAACAACACAAACTAACTCAAAGTCTGTTCCCGTATACCGAAAAAATGAGTTTTACGTCAAATGAGCTCTCTCGAGAGAGTGCAAACTATTTCCCCACCAAGAATTTTTTGTGGGTAGGTTGTTGGTTCCCTGGCAAATTTATTGCTGTGCGTACAGAGATATGTGAACATTGACGCATGATCGCTATGTGTGTGTCTGAAAATTTGTAGTTGTTTTGTTTTCGGAAGCGAAATATTAATATGACATTTGTTAATGACATACTTTATACATTTGGCTTAAATGTGTTCCTGTACTTTGCCCCTTTCGGAGAGAGATTTATCCCCACTTCTTAATAAATGATAGACTTCAGTATTTGGTACAGAAAGTACTGGAACATACATTTTATAACCAAATCTCCGAACTTAACATCGTTTTAGGCAGACCCAAGTGCTTATAAAAGTAGAAAAAAAAGACTACTGATTTATATTTTAATTATAGCTTCTTTTGAATCAAAAATTGAAATCATATCATGATGCAAAATACGAAATATGCGGGACACTAAAAGTCATCTTCAACTGCGCAGCATACTTTAGCTGGACATACGAAGGCTTTTATATTTCGGGATTGGGCAACCATAATGTTGCACTCTGGCAACTGCCAGCTCTATCGTAAGGTTTGACATTTTTTAAAGTTATACGTATAAAGAACATTTTGACGTACGAGCGCTATTTGTGTTGTTTACAGTAACTTAAAAGATTCATCTCGCCCAAAAAATTGAATTAAAACGTGAAAATTTTCGTGCGATTATTTTTTACAACTTTCGACGTGGATTAACTCAACAACAGTGCATAGATGAACTTAATTCAATTTTTGGCGATGAAACTCCATCAGGGACCAGTATTTATCGATGGTATGGTGAATTCAGCCGAGGTCGTAGTTTACTCCAAGACGAATTTCGTGAAGGTCGTCCAAAATCAGTTTTTGTTCCGGAAACCATTGATGCTGTGACCCAATCATGAGATCAAGACAACCTTAGGCATTAGTGGCACCAGCATACATTCAATACTGCATGAACACTTGACCGTCAAAAAAATTTGTTCGCGTTGGATCTCACACAATTTGTCAATCGCTCAAAAAAAGGCTCATGTCGATTGGTCGAAAGAAATGCTCCAAAAGTACGATCACGGTGCTTCGAAACACGTCTATGACATCGTGACAGGTGGTGAATCGTGGATTTACGCGTATGAGCCCGAAAGTAAATAGCTGTCGACTGTATGGGTGTTTCAAATTGAGCCAAATCCAACAAAAATTGCTACCTCACGAAGCACTTCCAAGCAAATGGTCGACTGTTTTTTCGGAAAACTGGATTACTCTTCGCCACAACAATGCGAGCTCTCACACATCGGCTCAAGCAACTGCATTTTTGAGCACTCGAAACAGTGATTTCATGAGTCATCCGCCGTATAGTCTTGACTTGGCACCGAATGACTTCTTTTTATTCCCAAACGTAAAAAATAAAATGAGAGGTCAACGTTTTTTCGACACCTGGAGAGTCGGTTGATGCGTTCAGAATGCATGTTTAGAAGATACCTCAATCAGAGTGGCAAAAGTGCTTCGACAATTGGTTCAAACGCGTGCCAAAGGGTATAGATCTTTTTTTTTACTTCTGCTAGAGCGTAATGTTTTCTTTCAACAACAAGTTACCAGGTATCAGGAAAGGTTTTCCTCTTGGTCCTTTCTTTAGGTGTGACATTTTTTTTGCAATAACCATCACGTTGAACCATCGTTTGCTTTCGTATCCTACACGAGATGGTGGTTGTGGATTGAAGGAAAAAACTTACACGACTGTAAGTAACGACTTTCCATCCTCGGTATGTGTATCAACTCAACACTAAGTTGGAACGATCACATATTCGAGATCGCCAAAAATGCAGCCACGTGTCTTGGTTACTTAAAGTGATGCAAGAAATATTTCACCACTCTTGACCTGGCAACAGTATATAAGGCGGGCATCCGCCCAAAGCTTGAGTATAACGCTCCTATCTGGTCTGGTGTTCCTAAGACCTCTCTACACCTACTAGATAGAATCCAACAGCGAGCGATAAAACTTATTGGTGATAAGAATGCTGCGACGTTAATCGACTCCCTAGAACATCGACGAAATGTTGTTGTATCTATCACTATTTTATTATTTATTTCAACAAAAAATGCATTAGCCAGCTGCATTCCTTTCCTTCGAGAATTCACACACAATACCCGCCTCGCTAGGAATGCTCCCGTTCATCCTTAAGCCCAAATTCGGACGTACAGTTAAGTTTAGAGACTCATTATTCAGTCGCACTACACGAATATGGATTGCTCTTCCTAGCCCAACTTTTCCCCCCATTACAATCCGCATTTAAAACCCATGTGCATCGGTACCTACTTTCCATCTCTTCCTCTATACCTTCGGCCAGTGCTGTGACTTAATTCCGGTCACTTAAGGGCATAAACAATCCCTTTAGTGCGCGCCAATTATAAAAAAAATAAGATCATAAAAATAAAAGCATTCTCTCATGGTAACAAATGGGTGGGATCCACAGTCGAATGTCAACCTCCCAAAAACAAAAAAATGTTTTCTCTAAGTACTGTTCGTATCAGCCGAAAGGTGAAATGGGAAGTCATGTGCTAGAATTTCAGGAAGCACAAAGTGTGTTAAAATTACGGCCTAAAGGCTCTGGCACATAGAATACTTTACATGCGCTGCGGCAATGTGTCCGTTGGCGGTGAAGTATCTGAAGGAAGAGGATGACACAATGAATATTTCAACGCTCAGTAGCTTTAAATTCAATTTGTTTTGCTTATACCAGGTATACCTTCTTTTTTTTGAAAATAAAACACTAATTATTAATGGGAAAGAAAATCCATTTTATTCAAAGTATTGGCCATTGTTTTCTACACATTTTGACCACCTTTCTGGCAGTTTGTGAATACCACGCCAATAAAATTGTTCGTCTTTTAAAGCAACCCAATCAGACACCCAATTTTCGACCTCCCCGTAGGAATCAAAGTGCTGCTCAGCCAATGCCTGTCCCATCGATGAAAACAAATGGCAGTCGGAAGGAGCCAAGTCTGGTAAATACGGCGGGTGGGGTAGCTGCTCCCAGCCAAGTGCTTTGATTGTGTCCTGAACCGGTTTTGCTTTGTGTGCAGGTGCATTGTCATGGAGCAAAATTACTTTGCTGTGTCTTCTGGCCCATTCTGGTCGTTTCTCAATCAATAATAATAATTGTTGGCGCTACAGTCCAAAGGGGGACCAGGGCCTAGCTTGCTCATCAACTACACGTGTTGTGCGCGCTATTGTTCTCTCCCGAGTAGAAGGGACCTACTGTTTTTTGCCGACTCCGAACGGCGAAATTTGAAAATCTCTCTTAGACAGTTATTTCTCTTTGAGTGTTGTCAGCAGCTCGAAAGAGGTGTCGCCGTGAAAAATTCGAAAAATTGGTGTTGAGCTGGTAATCGAACCTACACCCTTCGGCGTGTGAGCGTCGCACTCTATCCACTACGCCACGACGACCGGTTTCTCGATCAATGCACAGTTCAAATTGATCATTTGTTGTCGGTAGCAATTAGTATTAACGGTTTTACCAGGTTTTAGGAGCTGGAATAGCACACCTTTCTGGCCCCACCAAACACACAGCATTGTCTTCTTGCCGAATCGGTCTGGTTTTGCAGTCGATGTTGATGGTTGTCCCAGATTAACCCATGATTTTTTCCGTTTAGGATTCTTAAAATAAATCCATTTTTCATCGCCAGTTACAATCCGATGCAAAACCGATTTTTTTCGTGTCTTTGAAGCAAAATTTCAGAAGTGTTTTTTCGGTTCTCCATCTGTGTTTCATTCAATTCATGTGGCACCCATTTTCACACTTTTGGATCATTCCCACAGCTTTTAAATGGTCAGAAATTGTTTGTTGTGCAACATTTAACATTGCTGTCATTTGCTTTTGACTCAAAGTGTCATCTCCATCCAATATCGTTTGCAATTGGGCGTCTTCAAACTTTTTGGTGGTCTACCACATCATTTCTCACATCAAAATCATTATTTCTGAACCGTTGAAACCATCTTTTGCATGTTGCTTCTGATAGAGCATGATCACCATATGCCTCGACAAGCATTCGATGCGACTCTGCAGCACTTTACTTCAAATGAAAACAAAAAATTAATGCTTTTCGCAAATCATCACTTTCTGGTACAAAATTCGACATTTTTAACACGATGAAAAAATATGATGTTGTCTGTTCAATGACTTGATGTATACTAACGTTCATAACAGATGTTCCCTATCGAGACATTTGTATCTTGACTTCATACCGGTATACCTGGTAGTGTAGAACGATTTGATATTTATTTTGCCAAAATGCCTCCAGACGAGTTTCTGGATTAAATAATGTGCTTAATGATACTGTTTGAACTTAAAGAAAATATTAACAGGAAAAAAAGCAACTGACGATTTTGGGTACAGACTTTATACATAGATTGAGATGTCCATGTTTTTTTTTTTTTTGCGTTAAACTTTGAAAAACTATAAAATAACGATACGGAATAATTTTCTACGGCTTTGAAAATAAAAAAGAGAAGAGAAAAAGAGATGTTTGATTGACTATTTAATACTCAGTCAACTTAACTCTAACAAACGTTTATTTAAAATTCGAAAAAAATTCTCTCGAAATGTCACAATGTGTCGATTGTCAACACTGACGGAGAGAGAAAAGTTAAAAGTTGAGCTTCAACATTCGTCGTGTGAGCGGTAGCGTTGGTCTATAGGCCACCTCCCATTAGAATACATGTATTTTTATGTATCTGTCAAAGTACTGCTGACGCTGACGCATGTAAAGTATTCTATGTGCCGGAGTCTTAATGGACACTTTAAGATTCTGATTTGCCTCGAATTTGAAGAAATATGGATCAATATTTCCATCAGTCCATAAACCATACCAGTTGGGAGGATATAATGATTGGTTTTGGTACTGTCAGAGTTTTGTATCAGCTCAAACACGGCAGCTTTGTATATTAAAGTATCCATAAACCATATACGTGCTTTAACACGGAAAAGAGACCGGATTTCGTTGAGTTTTTGAGTTACTGCAAGTTGTAGTTACTTGTACGCTTTCAGGCCGAGATTCAAGCTACTTAGAACGTTGACGGATCGTCTCTTTCTTCGCGTAATCTCTCAGCTACAGGTACTCATCACCATGTGCTGGATGTGGTCCAACCCGACGAGTATAATCCGCTTTTGTTGATTTGGACTTCAATTTGCGAATAGTATCGGCAATAGCGGTTTCAATAAGTCAATTATACGTTCCTCAAATCGGATGTAAAACATTTTTCACAGAACTCTGATTTTCGTTCAATTGCCCATCAATTTGGAAAACCTGTTGTGGTGTTAGTCATTCCATGATAAAACGGTGCTCACGTTTATTCTGGCAAAAATAGCCTGCAGAAAATCAAACCTCATTCCTTGCCTAAGAAGTTCCTTAGCTTTTATTCCGAAAATTGTGCAAAAATCATGATTAGCACATGAATAGTTCAACTAAAACCACAAGGAATCTAAACACTGAAAGTAAGCAGCAAATAACATTTCCACTGGGCAAAGCCCGAAAAATTAATATTTGAATACCAAACAATCACAGAGAGATGAAAACCCAGCAACCTACAACTCTAATACAACACAAATGAATATTACTCCTTTAATTAAGCTAATTGACTCTCCACCTTCAAAGACATCGTCGCTACCATCAACGCGACAGCAGCAGCAGCGGGACGCCCATCAGCGGAACCTTTAATGTCAATGAAATGTATACTCACCACACTCTCCGGTGCCCAAGTGCGTACCGTAATAATCAAGATCGGTCTTCGGTAAACATCAAACAAAATGAAATGACATACAAGTGGAATCCATCGCTGGAGAGCTTCACAAATTAAATGTCCTTTTTCCCATTCATGCCCATCGGTCTTTGGGCTGCGGATTTGCAAAAGCCATCCACGCCCAGTGAGGCGATGATCAATTACAATGGCCCATGAATTGGAATGCGAGGCTGTGAGCATCTCAATCGAACGGAACACTGCCGGCGATGACAAATCGACTCGCTCTAATGACGGCGGCGGACGGGTGCGTCAAGTGCGCTAACTGTCAAGTGCTCCTTGACTTCCTGTCTCGGCTCGAGTCAAACCTGTGCATCTTGCAGTGACGGCGGTGGGCGGTGACGACGTGTTTTCATTTTTGAGGGCTCTGTCGTGATTATTCGTTATTATGAGACCCGCGTGACATCCTCTTGTTCCCAGTGAGTGAGATGGGGTCGAAATAAAAATATGTTGTCATATCCTTAACTGTCACGACGACTGCCTTATGCGGCCGTACGGGGTTACGGGGTGGGAATGTCAAGTATCGGCCGTTAGGCGCAGGGATTTGACTTTTGTTTGCACTCGGATTGTTGAATGACGACTGAATGGTTCTGTTGTGGCGTTTATGGTGGGCGTGCCCTAAAGTACCACTGTCTGAAATTGTTCCCTTTTAGCGTTGACTGAAAAAATTAGAATTATGCATTTTTTGACATCAAAGCGATATGCAAATATCCGTGTCAAATTCGAGTGCCGTATTTTAATACTCCGCTTCAGCGGAGACGCAAGTGTTAGAGAAATATGTCCCGCTTAGTCCTTTGTAATGTGTAATTAATATGTGTTTTGGATGAAGAGCGGGGAAGTCCATTGCATTATACAGTTTTAATTATTTGTCGCTCCACTTTAGGATAAACAACTTATCAAGGTCCTTGAAAAAATATGTATGTGTTGCGGATGTGGATGGGGTGGTTTCTTATATCGACATAACAGATACAAATTGTTGTGGCAATGTCAATAAATTGTTGCATGTCTTACTGCGATCGAAATTAAAAACCCTTGATGGCAAAATATTTTATGTGGTTCCGTGGAAATATTCAATTTTGAACTCTAAATTAAGAGCTAGACCTTGTCTCTCGCATCCTTTGCTTCACTGATGGAGTTCCGCAAAACTAAATGACATGCCACTCGTCAGACATAATAGGTGTGTTCTCGTACTCGAAACAAACAACACAAAGTAGTGCAAACAACACAAACTTAACCAAAAGTCTGTTTCCGTACCCCAAAGAAATAGGTTTTACGTCAAATGAGCGCTCTCGAGAGGTGTGCGTACAGAGATAACTGAAGCGAAAAGTGAATATAATAATTGTTGGCGCTACAGTCCAAAGGGGGACCAAGGCCTAGCTTGCTCATCAACTGCTCGTGTTATGCGCGCTACTGTTCTCTCACGAGTAGAAGGGACGTACAGTTTTTTGCCGACTCCGAACGGCGAAACTTAAGAAGCTTTTTAAGACAGTTATTACTCTATGAGTGTTGTCAGCAGCTGGAAAGAGGTGTCGCCGTGAAAAATTCGAAAAATTGGTGTTGAGCTGGGAGTCGAACCTAGACCCTTCGGCGTGTGAGCATCGCACTCTACCCACTACGCCACGGCGACCACACGAAAAGTGAATATGACGTATCTTAATGACATACTTCACACATTTGGTTTAAATGCGTTCCTATACGTTGCCTCTTTCGGAGAGAAATGTACCCCCACTCCATAGCAAATGACAGACTTCAGAATTTGGTACAGAAAGTACTGGAACACACATAACGTACATGACATATGAAAAATAATTCCTGCACACAGAGATGTCGCTTTGCCACTTTTTTTTGGCAGGAAAACAATTGTAGTCTAAACATAAGACATTGTCGTGTTCAGTGATGATAACATGGCAGATAATGCCATCGCCATTGAAGGGGTACAGCCCCCATTCAACACAGTTACGGAGGTTCAAGCGATGTTTGAATCACTTAAGAAGAAGAAGTCTTTGGGGATTGATGGGATCTCAAACATTGTGCTGAGACATCTCCCTCAAAAAATGGTAAAGATGTACACGATTCTGTTTAGCAATGCCCTGAATAATGCACATTATCCGGAGCATTGGAAGACAGCGATAGTACACCCCATCCAAAGAAGGAAAAGATTCGTCTGATCCGTGCAACCTTCGGTCGATAAGTCTCCTTCTGAATATCAGTAAGGTTTTCGAAAAAGTTATTAACAGAGCTCTGATTGACTGGGTAGAGAACAAAAATATCATACCAGAAAACCAGTTCGATTTCAAGGCGGGGCATGATACCATATATGCAGCGTCGAAACTAGTTTCTGACATTCAATGGAACAAGTGCAAGAAACAGTGCAAAGGTGCGGTGCTGATTGATCTGAAGAAGGCCTTTGACACCGTTTGGTTGGAAGGACTTTTTTACAAGCTCATTCGGCTCGGCATGCATAAATCGCTACTATACCTTCTGTTTAGTATGCTTCCTGGCAGACGTTTCGTAGTTAAATATGGCAACGTAACTTCGGTGGGCATATTCCATGTTAAAAATGGTCTCCAACAGGGTGCCGTAAACTCGTCAATCCTATTTAACATTTACTTGAGCGTATTTTTAAGTTCTCTTCATAATGCAATTGCGTACGCAGATGACTTGATAGTGTACAGTTCAGGTCCAAAGATGGAGGAGATTGCCACTCTCTTGCAGGATGACTTTGACTCCTTCAGACGAGATTGCGACAGCTGGAAATCAAAAATTAACTTCGAGAAGTCGGAAACCATCCTGTTCAGTACGCCGTTGTATAAGGCTTCGATGAACACGAAAAAGAATTGGCGTAAGCTCGTAATCATTGGACAACACGGGCAACCGCGGTAGGATGGTAGTCAGATACCTCGGGATCTGGTTAGATCAGTATTTGTATTTTAACAAACATATAGATGCTGCACTGTGGTCGCCGTGGCGTAGTGGGTAGAGTGCGACGCTCACACGCCGAAAGGTCTAGGTTCGACTCCCAATTCAACACCAATTTTTCTAATATTTCACGGCACCACCTCTTTCGAGCTGCTGACAACACTCAAAAAGTAGTAACTGTCTAAGAAAGCTTCTCAAATTTCGCCGTTTGCAGTCGGCAAAAAACTGTAGGTCCTTTCTACTCGTGAGAGAACAGTAGCGAGCACAACACGAGTAGTTGATGAGCAAGCTAGGCCCTGGTCCCCCTTTGGATTGTAGCGCCAACAATTATTATTATAGATGCTGCACTAACCAGGGCTCGAGGCGCCTTTGCCCCTGCAAAGAGACTGTTTTACAACAGCCAACTCGATGCGAGGGTGAAAGTAATCTGCTACGTGGCCCTAATCAGGCCAATGCTATGGCTGTCCCGTGTGGTTCAATGTGGGAGCTAGTCTGATGGAAGGGATGCGGTTGCTCGAGAGGGCATGCCTTCGGGCCTGTCTTCGACTTTATCGAACTCCTTGGTCCGAGTACAAAAAATTATACTCTAATGAAGTCTTATAGGGCTAAACTGATCAGAGGGGATAATTTCATTCTGAAACTGATTCGGAGACATAGCACAAGAGCAATGGACTCCGATAACAATCTAATTTCGGGAACTTACTATCCCAACATGAAAGAGTTTTCCATAACGATTTCGTTCCTCCAGAAGCATTCGTCTATTTTGATAAGCTAGGTCTGTTACAAGACAAGAAAGCGGTACCGCTCATTTTTCATTTCGCCCGTTCTGCTATGGATGGGCGGCTCAACTACGACCGTTCCGTTACACGACGAGCTGAGGACAATTTCCTCCGCTTCCGTACAGCGGTATAGAGATGGGATGTGCGGAATGTTGCGAAGCAGCATAAATGGTTCTGGAGGCTACGAGGCGAATCAAACCACTCGATGAACCTCCAAACACTGGGTAGGGAATCCAACGGGGGTGGTCGACTATTGTTTTGCAACGGACCATATACCAGCTGCAATTTTTGGCCGACTTACACGGGACACCGACTTTAACCGGGACACCGTTAAATTGTAAACAATTCACATGTATCCATTCCAAAACTAAGACAAAACAATTGTTCATCCGTCGGGCCCCTATTGCAGAGCCGACACCTATATTTGTATATAAACTATAGTCTTAAGCCTAAACATTTTGAAATTGTAAATATTGTTGGTCAATAAACAAAAATTGAAATTAAAGAAAAATTGAAATAGAATCCAAGTTTGAATCCCGGCTGTCCTTTTGCGAGCTGCTGACAATCCTCAAAGAGTAGTAACTTTTTAAGAAACAAAAGCTTCTCGAATTTTTCCGTTCGGAGTCGGCAGGAAACTGGTCCCTATCAATCCTGAGAGAACAGAATCGCGCCTTTCAAAATATACTCGTATATATATTATACAGGTACACCGGTACCGTTTTTTTTTTTTTTTTTTTGAAAAAAACACTAATTATTAATGGGAAAGTAAAAACATTTTATTCAAAGTATTGTCCATTGTTTTCTACACATTTCGACCACTTTTCTGGCAATTTGTGAATACCACGCCAATAAAATTGTTCGTCTTTTAAAGCAAACCAATCAGACACCCAATTTTCGACCTCCCCGTAGGAATCAAAGTGCTGCTCAGCCAATGTTTCTTTCATCTTATCGATGAAAACAAATGGTAGTCGGAAGGAGCCAAGTCTGGTGAATACGGCTGGTGGGGTAGCTGCTCCCAGCCAAGTGTTTTGATTGTATCCTGAACCAGTTTTGCTTTGTGTGCAGGTGCATTGTCATGGAGCAAAATTACTTTGCCGTGTCTTCTGGCCCATTCTGGTCATTTCTCGATCAATGCATGATTCACATTGATCATTTGTTGTCGGTAGCGACCAGTATTAACGGTTCCACCAGGTTTTAGGAGCTGGTGGGTACAGCACACGATTCGGGTCCCACCAAACACACAGAATTATCTTCTTGCCGAATCGATCTGGTTTTGCAGTCGATGTTGATGGTTGTCCCAAATTAACCCATGATTTTTTCCGTTTAGGATTCTTAAAATAAATCCATTTTTCATCGCCAGTTACAATCCGATGCAAAACCGATTTTTTTCGTGTCTTTGAAGCAAAATTTCAGAAGTGTTTTTTCGGTTCTCCATCTGTGTTTCATTCAATTCATATGGCACCCATTTTCAGACTTTTGAATCTTTCCCATAGCTTTTAAACGGTCAGAAATTGTTTGTTGTGCAACATTTAACATTGCTGTCATTTGCTTTTGACTCAAAGTGTCATCTCCATCCAATATCGTTTGCAATTGGGCGTCTTCAAACTTTTTGGTGGTCTACCACATCATTTCTCACATCAAAATCATTATTTCTGAACCGTTGAAACCATCTTTTGCATGTTGCTTCTGATAGAGCATGATCACCATATGCCTCGACAAGCATTCGATGCGACTTTGCAGCACTTTTCTTCAAATGAAAACACAAAATTAATGCTTTCCGCAAATCATCACTTTCTGGTACAAAATTCAACATTTTTAACGCGATGAAAAAATATGATGTTGTCTGTTCAATGACTTGATGTATACTAAATATTTTTTAACAGATGTCATAGCAAACAAACAAAAAAGAAAAAAGGGCTCGTTCACAACAAATGTTCCCTATCGAGACATTTGTATCTTGAGGCTCACTTCATACTGGTATACCTGTATACAGTGGTGGAAAAATAATAGAAACAAGATTGTTGAGAAACCACTTGTGTATCGGAATGATGTTCAAACAAGCGCATCGGTTTACATTTCAACCCCCATCGAAAACACATCAGATTAAGAATACCCAGGTGACTTACTCCGAGCAGCGTCCTACAAAAAGAAATCGAGATCCAAATGTCGAACGGTCCAGTCATCGAAATCCAGACGTCGAACGGTCCAGTCATCGAGATCCAGTCGTTGGACGGTCCAGTCCTCGGACGGCCCAGTCCTTGGACGGCCTAGTTGTGTTTGGCATTTCTTTTTTCAAAAGTTGTACCGTCTTAATTGAAGTAAAGTTTTTTTTTTACTTTTACTTGGAAACAAATTAATTCATTTGCACATTTTAATAAAACTATTTGAAAATGTTCCTGTGTTGCTACACCTATTGTCAGGCTAAACAATTAAAAGACAATTCAATAGAGGTAACCTTAAATTAAAATTAAATTAAAAAAAATTAAACAACTATTAAAGTGTTAATTCTGGCGAAGGGTTTTTGTATTCAAATTGTCATTTATCTCTAACAGTTGCTTGTTAGAAAGTGTAAATAATGGAAATTATAAAATACGACGAAACGAACTGTCATGTGTCTTAAAATAATAAGCTACTTAAGTTTGAGCGGATGAGGGAGCTCTCAGTATCTTCTAGAGACAAATTTTTTTAGAGTGAATTTGTCGCTGTTTGCTTTGATGACATCTAGAGAAGGTGATTTAATGACGAACTCTATGGGCTGTACGGCGGCAAGCGCCTAGTTAAGCATTTTGGATACAACCCTTAAAATGATCAGGCTATGTATGTACACGACTGCTCCGACTCGAAAATTTTTAGAATCTGAACAACAGAAGACGGCTGTGGCTAAACTCGCGCACACAAGTGGAGAAGAACCTTAACCAACTTAGAGTGCACAACTGGAGGCAGCTGTGAAGAGGCCCAGATGATGTGACTGGATTTTATGAATCACATGATTCAAAAATGACATCCGTACAGCTATTTATTGTGACAACGGAAGCGCTGATGGAGAAAAGATCATCTTGTGGCAGGGTGGCGGCTAACAGACTTAGGTTTTGATGGAGCCTTACTGATAGTGACAGCTTGACCGAGGCTATATTCAGGTGCGACAGGAGGTCAGGAGTGTCTGGAACTTCGGTTCCAGCCTGACCGAGCGGTAGGTCCTTATGTGTATAGTGGTGGCTGTGGTTTACCACCTAACATCGCGAGTAGAGTCGAGGATAGTGTAATGTGCTGACTTGTCTAGTTGCTTAGTTTAGCCAAAAATTAAGCAAGGCGGTTGGATGACTACCATATCCCGGCTCAGTGTGGAGTTGCATTCTCAACCGGACGCTGCGACCCAGAAAGGGCAAGAGGCTTTAGGAAGGCCTCGCATCAAACCAAGGTGGAGTGATTGCCCCTCAAGTACGATCTCAGTTTTGTACTTTTGTAATTAAGACGTTTATAATAATAATAATTGTTGGCGCTACAGTCCAAAGGGGGACCAGGGCTTAGCTTCCTCATCAACTACTCGTGTTGTGCGCGCTTCTGTTCTCTCACAAGTAGAAGGGACCTACAGTTTTTTGCCGACTCCGAACGGCGTTGTTTGAGAAGCTTTTTCTTAGATAGTTATTACTCTTTGAGTGTTGTCAGCAGCTCGAAAGAGGTGTCGCCGTGAAAAATTCGAAAAATTGGTGTTGAGCTGGGAGTCGAACCTAGACCCTTCGGCGTGTGAGCGTCGCACTCTACCCACTACGCCACGGCGACCACAAATTAATTAATTAAGGCGTTTAGTCTTGCATTATCTACGACTCTTGGGAAAATCGACCCCGTGATATAAGGGGCAGGCAGATGATGACGTAAAACCAAATCGCACATCTACCTGGAGAGGGCTCTACAATAAAATATTAGGATACCTGTTCCTTCTTCAAAATTTGCTTTCAAAAAATATTCTTTGATTTAAATGCGGTCCTCTAAATTGGTATGTTGTACCACATTTTTTCACAATTCTACTATTTACTGAGAAATTATTTTTCTAATTGCTAATGCAAGCACAGTGTCGCGTATTTCAGTGCTATGCATTTGGATACCGACGAATGTGCCAATTGCTCGCATTTCCAGTATAAGGCACACAAACACATCAACCAATAAAAAGTATATTGTTGATTAATAATTTATTGTCAGTGTTTATGTAAACAGCACCCCAAAGGCTTACACTTTTAGACCATTCAATAGCAATGCGTGTCGACGGTTGGGGCTTAATTTTTGCATTTCCACGGCAATAAACTTCATAAACAAATCAATCAGAAATTCCAGAGCTCCTCAAAGGGCTTAAGTCCATCGAACTAATGCTGCTTCGTAAACACACAAACCAATGAAACAGCTGTTACCCCAGCGCCAAACGATGCCTCACCAGAGAAAGAAAAAGGGAAAGAGAGGGAATCCAAGAATCTCGCAACGAGTGTTTGTGAATTTTAATTCACTTAAAAACCACTTGCCCCCCCATCAACTCAACTCGCAACTTTTCCAATTCCTAATGAAGTACTCGAAATTCCACGATTGCAATCGACCATCTTTCGCGAATTTTTCATCGACCTACAATTGCGTTCCGTTTTACAGAGGCAAAAACAAAAGCGAAAAAATAACTAACCTAAAATGAAGCGACATACACTCACACACTTCCAGCCGCACATCCATCACAAACAGTTATTAATTAAAGGATGCAACTCGTTTTCGGATAAACACTACACAAGAATTATTGGTATCCATTATGGCATCGTTGACACGCCCCCTCACAGTTCCTATTGGAGCAAATGTACACATCCAGTAATAAAGTAAATATTGATCAACCCCTCTTGTTTCAAGTCCTCCCCCTCACCACACCCCAAACCATCATCGGCCACCTTACAGTCGGGTCGGCAGTGTGCCCTCGCCCACCGTCACATGCGGAGGACGGAGAGCGCGCTTATTTACGTGCAGGCATGTTATACGCAGGACCTTCGCAGGAGCAAAAGAAACCCCCATCCTACCCGTGTTCGAATCATGTAAATGCGATTTTCTACGAGTAGTCCTCTCCTCTCATAGCAACGGAATGCGGGTACGGGTACATATCGACAAAATATGAAGAAAACCAAAAAAGAGGCGAAAGGAAAAGCGGAAAAAGGGACACGCCACATGTACACAGATCTGTGTGTTGTGTGAGTGAGCGAGCGAGTTTCCCTTTTTGGGATGAGCTTTGAAGTCAGAGGTCGAGTCCGTATCCAGAACACTATCGCTTCGATTTGAATTCTGTTTTCCAAACCATCCTGGGTTGTTTCCCGCGTGTGCGGTGGATATGACAAAGAATGTAAGGAAGAGGGTTGGAATTATGAATTTATGTACTCGCTGATATAGTGGCTATGCGCACTTCATGCTGTGTTCACCATTCAAATCCGACAACAGCATCAGGAGGGAGGCATTAAAATTTCATGATGTCATCACTCCTGCATGCTTGATATGTATGGAAGTTGAAAACGGTAGTTATTGACGTAAAATATGAAGGCAACGTAGTAGTCATTCATAATGTGATTTCTTCTTGCGTATTTTTGAGAATGTTTGCAGTTTTCGGGGAGATTTTAGAAAGAGAAAAGAGCTTTATTTTGATCGAATTCCTTTTGGCTGACAAAATCGTAAATAAAAATAAACGCAAATAAGAACTTTCTACAAGTAAGTGTTGGTGTAAGTTCTTCAAAAATAATTCCCCCTACATGGTTTTGTGCGGCCGCCGTGGCGTAGTGGGTAGAGTGCAACACTCACACGCCGAAGGTCTAGGTTCGTTTCCCTGCTCAACTGAGTGACAACACTCAAAGAGTAAGAACTGTCTAAGAAAGTTTCTCAAACTTCGCCGTTCAGAGTCGGCAAAAAACTGCAGGCCCCTTCTAGTCGTGGGAGAACAGTAGCGCGCAAAACACGAGTAGTTGATGACCATGCTAGACCCTGGTTCCCTGTGAACTGTCGCGCCATACAAATATTATTACATAATTTTGTTTCCCAAATTTGTCATTTTCGGTCTATGAAAACAGGTATTTCAAATTCGACAGTTGTTAAAGGTAACTAAGGTTGTCAAATACCCTTTCCGCCTTTTTGTCCTTTGAACTTTCCGGCTATATACAAAGCGCTACAGAGCTCGTATCTTGCAATAGTATACATAATTTGAAAGGTATTGACATAACCTACAAATCGATGATATGCATGATTAGTTTGGATATTTTATTTTTTCTCAAACAATATTTATGTATTCATCAATTTCTATTTAGTCCCCCTCAAAGTAGTCTCCCTCAGATATGATACACTTGTGCCAGCGTTGTTTCCAATCCTCAAAGCAGTTCTGATATACACTTTTTGGTTTGCCTTGCATCGCCTCAATCGTGGCAAAACACCGCCGTTTCATGGGTCGTTTGATGTCAAAACCATATAACCATAATTTTTCTCCAGTTATGACACTTTTGAGCAAGTTTAGATCACCGTTGACATCATTTAACAATTCTCGAGCGATGCTCATGTGACATTTTTTTATGTCAAAATTCAGTAATTTTTGAACGAACTTCGCTGCCACACGCTACAAAACAATAGAAGTCATGAGCCAACCGATGTGCCAACATCTTTAGCAACTTTTCTTATGGTATAGTGACCTACGATTCTACATAACAATTTTCTTCACTTTCTCAACATTTTCATCAATTTTTGATGTGTTTGGGCGTCCAGGGAGAGCGTTGTCATTCAAATCTTCTCGACCTTCTTTAAAAATCCTGTACCACTTGTAAACATATTTTGATTCAGAGTACACTCACCGTATACCACTGTCAACATTTCGATTGCTTTTGAGCAATCAATTCCATTTTTCACACAAATTTAAATGCAAATTCTATGTTTCATTTTTCTTCGACAGCAGAAAGTCGCCGAAAAACACAAAACACGTCTTACTGAAATGCCTCTCACACACAAAATAAATATGCTATATATAAACATGTTCTCCCTTCCGCCTTTTTGTCTTTTCAATTTTCCGGCTATGTACAAAGCGCTACACAGCTCGAATGGCAATACTATACATTTGAAAGGCCTTGACATAACCTACAAAACGACGCTATGCATGATTAGTTTGGATATTGTGTTCAACATTTATAGACGTGTAAACATTTAGTTCATTAACGCCGAAATTGCCGCTATTTTAAAGTTTTCCTTCGTTAAAGGCAAATCCGCTGGAGAAATGTTCCGTGAGATTAATCGTGTTTTGAGGGGTGGTACTCTATCACTTCGAACCGCGGAGGAATGGTTTCGAAGATTCAAAGCCGGTGTAAACGACACTATGGATAAGCCGGCCGGCGGAAGACCTGTGATGACGAATATCGATCGAATCATGAAAATCATCGAGTTAGACCGACATGTGGCGTCTCGTGACATCGCGCAGGAGATGGGAGTTAGTCACCAAACCGTTTTAAACCATCTGCAGAAGGCTGGATACAAAAAGGCTTGATGTTTGGGTGCCGCATGATTTGACGCAAAAAAACGTTCTGGACCGAATCAACGCCTGCGATATGCTGCTGAAACGGAACGAACTCGACCCATTTTTCAAGCAGATGGTGACTTGCGACGAAAAATGGATCACATACGACAATATCAAGCGAAAAGCGTGGTTGAAGGCCGGTGAATCGTCCCAAACAGGGGTCAAGTCGGGATTGATGACCAGGAAGGTTTTGCTGTGTGTTTGGGAGTTAGTCAACAAACCATTTTAAACCATCTGCAGAAGGCTGTATACAAGAAAAAGCTTGATGTTTGAGTACCGCATGATCTGGCGAAAAAAACCTTCTGGATTGGAATGGAATCATCCACTCTGAGCTGTTCCCATTTGGCCAAACGCTTAATTCTACCATCTACTGCGAACAACTGGACCGCTTGAAGCAGGCGATCGACCAGAAGCGTCCAGAATTGGCCAACAGAAAGGGTGTAGTGTCCTACCAGGATAATGCCAGAACACACACTTCGTTGTTGACTCCTCAGAAGCTACGGGAGCTCGGATCGGAGGTTTTATCGCATCCACCATATAGCCCGGACATAGCGCCAAATGATTACCACCTGTTCCTGCCCATGGCGAACGGCCTTGGTGGTGTGAAGTTGAACTCAAAAGAGGCTTGTAAACAGTGGCTGTCCGAGTTCTTCTCAAACAAGGAGTTGGGCTTCTACGAGGAGGGTATTATGAACTTGCCGTCTAGATGGAAACAAATTATCGAACAAAACGGCTGAACTAAATCCGATCACTGCAACACTTTTTATGAAGCATTGAATGAAGAACAAAAAAACTTAAGGGAGATATTTGACAACCTTATTTGTAATAAAAACAAATATTGAATGAATTTAATATTTTCTAGAAACTCAATAAGTGAATTCAAAGAGACAAATGCATATATTTCGGTGACAAATATGGTGAAATGCATGTTTGTTTTACACATTTTTTTTCTCAGGTTATCCAATTTTTACTTTTAATAGCTCCACGTGGTATTATCGAAAAAGAAGAGTAATACACAAAATATGGATAGTTGCTGAAATAAATTAATTATTTTCAATTTTAATGATCTTACGGATACAATGCTCTCCACAGCAAGGTCTTAAAATCCATTTTAGGAAACAGGACGTTCTTCTACATTTTAAAGAATATATCTGGTTGAGAATTTTCTATCAAATCGTGACCTTTATGCCCCATACTTTCGAAAGTTGCAGAAGACTGCAATCTTCTTGGAAATTATTTCATTACTTAGACTTAGAGGATTACAATTTTACATTCTTTTTGAAATCTTGACCGGATCAATCTTTAAGACCAGTATTTTGATTTGAAATCAATTGAATACAAGTCTTTCGGTTGGCAGTGAATTCCCTGAAGTCCTTTGCAGTGTTTTCCACTCACGTAGGGTCGACCACAATTAGTTAAAGTCTTCAGGAGTTTAACAAATTTTCATTGCAGTTTTGAGATTCTAAAGTTTTTGTGTCTTTTGGTTTTCAGCATGTGGGCAGGTTTGTATAAATCAAAAAGAAAAACGAATCACACTTTTAGTATAAGTATAAAGTACATCAGAGAGTATAATGAGCTTGTCAGACCTGCCACATGCTGACTTCAAAATGGCTTCAGTGAATGCCTTGCCAGTCGAAAGACTTGCTTAATAATAATTGTTGGCGCGACAGTCCACAAGGGGACCAGGGCCTAGCTTGCTCATCAACTACTTTGCGCGCTACTGTTCTCCCACGATTAAAAGGGACCTACAGTTTTTTTCCGACTCCAAACGGCGAAGTTTGAGAAGCTTTCTTAGACAGTTATTACTCTTTGAGTGTTGTCAGCAGCTCGAAAGATGTGGTGCTGTGAAAAATTCGAGGTGTTGAGCCGGGAATCGAACCTAGACCATTCGGCGTGTGAGCGTCGCATTCTACCCACTACGCCACGGCGGCCACAAAATTGATTGCTTAAATTGATTTAAAATCAAAAGACTGGTCACAAAGATTGATCTAATCAAGGAAAGAATTGAAATCTTGTTTTGGAGACTCAGATGTTTGAAATGAATAGATTTTTAAAGTCACCAGATTTTAAAGTCACCAGATTTTAAAAGCTGAAATGTACATTTATTTACATCTCAAACTTAAGTTCACTAAACTCTAATCAACAAAAATGTCCCTAAGTCCTTCCCATTCTTAGTGCTTCCCTTGTTTTCAACACAAACTATTATAACTTATCATCTAACCGTCGTGTGTACTCATCTGAGAGAATTTACATTAAGCCCCTCACGAAAATATTCAAAATGTTATTTTTTGCATCAAGCTATTGCCAAACAAAAAATAATTATTACATTAAAAACATTTGTACAAAAATGAAGAGAAAATAGGCCGTTGTTAGCTTAAAGTGAGTATAAAAAAACCCACATACGCGCGATACCTTCTCTGTGCCTCTTATGCAGTGTTGTAGAACTATTGTAGTTTCAACCTGGAATTGTTATATTTCATGTAATGTACTATTTCTTATCGTACAAATGAGATTGTTTTGTCGCCATCGTTCTATGCAGTTACGAAGGTTGCATTTTATATTTCGGGATTGAGCAATCCTAGTGGTGCAATCTGGCAACTAACAGCTCTATTGTAAAGTTTGATATTTTTGAGGTTATACGTATAAAGAACTTTTTGACATACGAGTGCTATTTGTATTGTTTACAGTAACTTAAAAGATTCATCTCGCCCAAAAAATTGAATTAAAACGTGAAAATTTTCGTGTGATTATTTTTTACAACTTTCGACGTAGATAAACTCAACGATGCACTGATCGATGAACTTAATTACATTTTTGACGATGAAGCTCCATCAAGGACCAGTGTTTATAAATGCTATGGTGAATTCAACCGAGGTCATAGTTCACTCCAAGACGAATTTCATGAAGGTCGTCCAAAATCAGTTGTTGTTCCGGAAACCATTAATGCTGTGCTAAAACTAATATTGCAAGATCGTCATGTGACCTATCGTGAGATTGAGACAACCTTAGGCATTAGTAGGACCAGCATATATTCAATATTGCATGAACATTTGACCGTTAAAAAAAATTTGTTCGCGTTAGATCCCACACAATTTGTCAATCGCTCAAGAAAGGGCTCGTGTCGATTGGTCGAAAGAAATGCTCCAAAAATACAATCGCGGTGCTTCGAAACACGTCTTTGACATGGTGACAGGTGGTGAATCGTGGATTTACGCGTATGAGCCCGAAAGTAAACAGCAGTCGACTATATGGGTGTTTCAAATTGAGCCAAATCCGACAAAAGAAACACTTCTAAGCAAATGGTCGCCTTTTTTTTGGAAAAGCAGGACATGTCACAACCGTACCACTAGAACAATGCAGAACAGTCAAATCTGGTGGTACACAAACATTTGTTTGCCAGTTGTCTACCAAGAAATCAGGAAAACCAACCGCCAAAGACGGAGCACTCTTCACCACGACAATGCGAGCTCTCACACATCGGCTCAAACAATTGCATTTTTGAGCACTCAAAACATCGATTTCATGAGTCATCCGCCGTATAGTCCTGACTTGGTGCTGAATGACTTTTTTTTATTCCCGTAAGTAAAAAATAAAATGAGAGATCAAAGTTTTTTCGACACCCGAAGAAGCGGTTGATGCGTTCAGAATGCATGCTTTGGAGATACCTCAATCAGAGTGGCAAAAGTGCTTCGACAATTGGTTCAAACGCGTGCCAAAGGGTATAGATCTTAATGGGGAATATTTTGAAAACAATAAAGCTATTTTCGATGATTAATATTTTTGTTTCTTCTCTAATCCCGAAATATAAAAGGCAATCCTCGTACTACAGAGATCTGCACACCTTGGACGCTTTTAATTTTAAAACTTTGGAGTTTGAATATTGTTTTCCTCTTAAATCCAAGTCTTGTATTCTTTCGGACTAAAGCATCACACAAACTTCTTGTTGTGGTTTATAAAATCAAGTTCTATATTGTGGGTTGGTCACCCCGAAACACGAATAAAATTTCTCTCCTTCTGTAGCTCCTAGATTTTAGTACTCATCTGCCAATGTCTCCAACGTCATTTTAAGCTTCACTCCCCATTTACTTCTAATAACAATAATGAAATTATAACAGGAAGCGTAATGATCCATCGTTGTTGCCCTGACAGGCGGCTCGAAAAAGAGCATTTTGCAATTTAAATTCGCACACACCCTTAACAATACAAGCCGTCTGTCCAATGAGAATGTCCTTCGTATCATCGAATCATACACAGATCGGGCGTATTCGTATTCCACCCTGCGGCGGTTGGGCGCGGAAGGCAATTCAAAATCGACCAGCATAGGGTGGCGAATTGTAGCTGGACACCAGACTGTTTCGAGGGTGTTAAACGCATACCTCCGAATGTTATGCATTCACTTCACTCGGCCTGTGAAGTGCGGGGACCCGGGCTCAGGACAGCCTGTTGGCATGTGTGTATCAATTAACTCATGTCAATATTTGATAAAAATGATATTTGAACGACTGCTCTCCGTGGGGATTTATTAGAGATGGAATGCTTAAGTGGTTGCTATTTCTAGTTGTTAGGGGATTAGTTGGTCTTAATGAATGAAGGGTTGGACGGGGAAGTTTGAAGAAATTTAAAATTAAAGCCAATAGATATGCTTACCTGAGGCATGCCATGTCCAAGGCTGTACATCGCTCTTATCGAATTATTGCATATTTGATTATGGGTATAGCAAATTACTGGATTTACTCAAGAAAATTTGTTTTATAGTTGGGACAGAATTTTGAGCAACGAAAGTAAGGCAATCACAAAAACTCAAGGCGTGGTGAATAAGCAAGACCTAAACCAAATCTACAGTTGTTTTCATAAAAATAGCAGTGCTCCTCAAAAAAAGACATATAATTTTCTATTAATTCAAATTGTTTTATTATTTTTTTCAAAAAACGTATACAAAAGAAAAGTATTTCAGTCTTAACAGGTATATCACAATATAAACGTTGTTCATAACTTTAAACTATTATTTTGGTTGTAATAATATTTCGCAATTGTTCATAAAAATAGCAGTGTTTAGAATTATGCTGTGGCTAGACAACAGAAATCAATGAAATAATAAGAAATCATTATTATTTACAGCTTACCATTAGTACTTTGTAGCAAAGACTTTGTTTTTTTTTCACTGCGTTACATTTTCGTGGCATTTAGTCCACCAGACTCCGGCATCTCTCAACTGGTATAGGTTTCCATGAGTCTCGCACTACCTCCCACAATTCCTTATCGTTTTTGGTTTGGCCTCATGGACAGAATTTTTAACATCGCCCCACAAGGTTTAGGTCAGGGGATTGTGCTGGCCACTCCATAACGCTTATTCTTTTTTCATCAGACCAAGATTTTGCCCTTTTTGACGTTTTGTTTGTTTGGATCATTATCTTGTTGATGTACCCAGACTAGTGGCATTTCCTCCTAAGCATATGGCAGCATAACCCCTTCTAAAATTTTAACGTACTCATCACCGTCCATTATACCCTTGATAGGATATATAGGCCCAACCCCATTATATGAGAAACAGGCCCAAATCATTAATTTCGCTCCTCCGTGTTTAACAGTTTTAACTGTATAACGGGGATTATTTTCTTCATTCTTTGGTCTTCTTGCATATTCCCGACGACCCTTGGACCCAAATAAGACTATCTTGCTTTCATCGCTCCACAGAATATTCCTCCATTTCTCCTTAGGCCAATCTTTGTGAAACTTTGCGAATGGCAATTTTTTTGCACATGCTTTTTTCTCAAAGCGGTACTTTTCGCGGGCTTCGAGCTGGTAGTTTAGCCTCTAGATGACGTCTTCTAACCGTCACAGCACTCCCCGGAAGTTGGAGTTCCTCCCTTTTCTGTCTGGAGCTTATTGAAGGGTCCCCCTTTGCCATGTTGATAATTTTTCGGTCAGTTCGCTTAGCCGTCATTTCTTTTGGACCGCGTGTTTCGGGCCTCGCTTTCCAGTTTAGCGCATTGCTGACCATATTCGCTGAACATCCTATGATTTCCTGGATTGAAGCATATGTATTTCCCTCCGAACGTAATTTTTTATCAAATTCAGCATATCTTCATTACAATATTTTGGTCGATTCATATTTCTAACTTTAAAGTATGTTTATAAAAGACAACATATACAAAAACATTCACTTACCAAACAAGAATGCACAAATATTTTTTAAACTCTAAACAACAATTTCTGAGACACTATATGGTAAAACCAAAAAACACTGTTATTTTTCTGAACAGGCTTCAATCAACAGAATTCAATGAATGAGTGAAAAAGGAGAAAGTAAGCCTTTATTTTTTATTCTTTATTTCTGGTATGGTATCTTAGTTACCGGAAAATACAATAAAACCAGATATACATAGGGAAAAAGGATTTTCTTAGATATATGTTGTTAATTATCTAAGTCGTATAACTACTGTTTCTTTTATGAACACAATTGTACATCTATAAACATTAAGAATGTACAACACAAAAAGAGCTTAAAAACACGATCTTGAAACAAAATACAAGTGTCAAAAGTTGTAGGTGCTGAACAACTGTGGGGAGAAGAAGAACAACAGGTATAACAAATCATGGGATGACTTGGCATAAAACGGTTTTGATTGATAACGAAGCAGAGTTGCAACAAAGACACCGCTGTGGTGTAGTGGGTAGAGTGCGACGCTCACATGTGGATGGTCTACCTCTTTCGGTACCACCTCTTTCAAACTGCTGACAACACTCAAAAAGTATTAACTGTCTAAGGAAAAACTTCTCAAACTTCGCCGTTCGGAGGCGGCAAAAAACTGTAGGTCCCTTCTACTTGTAAGAGAACAATAGCGCGCACAATACGTACAGTTGATGAGCAAGCTAGGCCCTGTTCCCCCTTTGGACTGTAGCGCCAACAATTATTATTGTAAGTTCTCTTTGAGTGTTGGAAGGAGCTTAAAAGAGGTTACACCGGAAAGAATGCGTGGTGTTCAGTACGGGAATCGAAGCTAGGACCTTCGGCGTAAGAGCGTCGCATTCTACCCTCAACGCAACGAAGCGGCGGTACGAAATGACTTAGAATGTAAAAAAAAATCTATAATATTCCGACACTTGGAGCGAATGCTAAAGACTTAGAGGTAGACACGAATCACAGAAGCAGCCGCAAAACCAAAAAAGAAATTTAAAATAGTATAACAAAAACCATCAGGAAATTATCAATCACTATCGATAGCAAGAATTAAGCACGAAAAACGTGCTAAATTCTGATCACCTTTTTCACTGAAAAAAATTATCGCTAGCACCATTTAAATGTCAGCAGGATATCAGGGACGGTGTAGAAGCAGTTATGAGCACACCAAATGTATGCTTGGCGAAGACGATTAAGAAAGTGAAAGTGTTGTGAGTTCTGAAAACTGGCGTTAGTACCAAAGAAGTCCTGAGTAGGGTTCCACTTATCAAGATGTAACTCACTCATTGATTTAATCATTTCTTCCAGTTTTTTAAACTTTTTTCAGAACGAAGCTTTTTAGCCATCGAAGCATAATTGAAATTTAATCCAAAATATAAAATCTCACAATAATAGAAATTCTATTAAACTCCTGTCCTTCAAATGCAAAATAAGTTCTAAACGGTATAAGCCAATTTTCATACAAAGAGAAACTATATGATGAAGAGAGTATGGACTCCCTAGAACATGTCTCATTTATATAATTCTACTTTATTTATCATATCAGTAAACATAAATATACACTACAGTCAATATAAGTAACAAAAAAGAATCTCTAGATTTGAGGAAAACAACACAAATATGGTGACATTCATAAATACATATCAAATAAGCAAAAGACTCAGAAAAACAGGATGCTCGCACGCAACCAACTTGAAGCGTGCTGCCGGATCGTCGTAAAAAATTATGGGCAGGCAGTCTTTGACAAACGAAGATCACTCGAATACTTGTAGAGCGCTTATGAGAAAATGTGCAAATTCGTGAGAGCAAGCGTGCAGGTCTCTACATACAGTAACTACTACAAGTCGTTATGAATATTTTTAATATTGACAGAAAAATTGGCATTTGTGTTGCGTTTAGTCTTGATTTTGCTCGGCCCGGTGGTCGCTTTCTTCACCTACGCCATCGGAGTCTGTTTGATCTTCTTGTGCCAGGGGCAGTGCTTGGGGCTCTTGCACGATGGCAGCAGCAAAGTCAATGTTCTCGGATTCGGCAGAAGACGGTTCCAAGCAACTTGCACCTTGTGCGTCTTCGGCCGCTAAAGTGTCTTCTTTGAGAGTTGTGGAACTATTGCCGCGGTCTCTGGCGGCGGGCCGTGGTTTGAAAGTATTGTTCTCAGTGTTCAGTTCGTAGTTCTTGAACGGATCGGAGTATTTGGCGTCCTTACGATGCTTCCGCATTCGTTGACTGAAATTGGGACTTTCCGAACGGGCACGAGTGAGAGTGGGTCGGTTGGAGTCGGGTATGATGCCCTGGTTGTCTCTGGATCGACCGAATTCGAAGCCATTTTGCCAGTGTACGTGCACATTTTCATAGTTGTTCTCTTCGATGCGATTGCGGCCGGAGAGTTCGGATTCTTTGAGACGTGTGAGAGTGCTGCGCAGTGGTCTGCCACTCGGGTCTCTACGAGCGTGCATCTCGGCTCTCCCATTGAAGCGGACTATGTCCTGGGGAAGTGGCTGTGGACCTGGAACAGCAGCGTCTCCAGCCGCAGCGTACTCACACCCGTCACAATTTCGTGAAAACATGAAATTGAAGTCGATTACTTTGCAATCGGGACCTTGTCCGATCCACAGAGGCAGCCACTTGTTGACAAGCAGCCACTGCAGTGAAGATTTCGATATGCGATTGAGTGTGCTCGAATGCTCTGGACTTGGGGGCGTTTTTGTTGCGTTTTGTTGAGTATTTGGTGTAGGTGCGGCTTGGGCGGATGTCGGTGTTGACTTCAATGTGGATTTCGTTTTTGGTATTGCGCCTGCAAAGAAAACACTCAGACGCTAAAAAAAAGTGGATATGAGAGAAGGATGAACTTCTTACCAGTTTGTCTAGAAATTGTGCCATTCGTAGAGCTAGCCGCTGAAGTCGATGCTCGGGAAGCCAATGGAGTTGATGTCTGCATGGTGCTAGCATTGTCTTTAGGAGTAGCTCCTGAGCCAGCTGTGGCTCTGTAGATGTTATTCATGCTTTGGGAATTCTCTCCGCCCAAACAGCTGAAGAACGATGACGAACTGTTTTTGACGTTGTTGTCCTTCTGCTGAGACCCTCCGGCAGTGGCTGGCGCTCCAGTTCCTCCGGAGGCAGTATTCAAACGAATGTGACCAACGGTTCCAAAGTGGGAATGCCCCAATACCGCGTAGTGTCCTCCGAGATTATAGTGATCAATATTTCCACAGGAGGAGCTCAAGTGACGCTCGATGCGACCAATCCCATGACCAATTACATTTAGCCTTCCATAAACACGAGCAGAACCGCCGTTGACATTGCGGTAAATGGGCTCATCCTTTATTTGCTCGTAGATGTTCTCGTAACGCAAACTGGGGTTATAGTTCATATTGTAGTAGTGATGAGACTCGGTATCGTCAAAGCTCCTCTGACGGCAAGCGTAGAACGGGGGAGTAGATCCGGATTTAAGAGTGCTGCCAGCCGCTGATCCGAATCCACATCGATTTCGATTCAGACCGTGGAGGTCCAGCTGCAAGTTCCTGCGCATTCCCAGACCGCTTCTTACGGAGCGCGGTACGTCATAGGCCGGAGAGTTGTTTGTCCGATCGTATAAATCGTTGCGATAGCCAATGTTCAGGTTATTGTTCGGGTTATTGAGAGTGTTCGAGTTCGACCTCTGATTAAGGTTATTGATAACAACTGACGGTGGCTGGGCGTTGTTTGACGGCGGTTGGGCTTGCACTTGCTGGGAGCCCTGGTTCTGATTTTGAGCGTGTTGTTGCGGTTGAGCTTGGGGCTGTGGATGTATGTTATTGTTTGGCAACGCGTCCAGGATTTCATTGTTTGCTTCAGCAGGGGCGATAGCAACGCCAGCAACAGGAGCAACAGGAGCAGCAGCGGCAGCATTTAGTGCCACTTGATTATTTGCAGCAACATCACCGGCTGCGTACTGCTCAATGGATTCATAGATGTTCTCGTAGTGAGGATGATTTTGCTGTTGTTGTTGTGAAGGTTGAGGATGGCTGTTGTTACCCTCGGCAGTTGGGCGGGAGAACCCAACTGCACCTTCAGCCGCGCCTTCGGCCTGGCTGTTTTCATCATCACCTGTTGCTGTTGTTGCTTGACTGTGAAAGACAATGAATGTTATTTTAAATTTCAGCTTACAATGGAATGCCCTACACTTACCGTGCTATCGCACCCTGCTCTTCCATTCACATGGGCTTATCGATCATACACACCCCAGCGTAGGAGCGACCAATGGTCATCGACGCTGGCAGAATTCGCCAGCTGTCCGTCTCCGGGCTGTAAACCTGCCAACCACCCAACATGCATTATTTTTCTAAACCAACGACAACTACACGCTCACTTACCTCGACTGACGCCAAATTAGATGTTCCATCATCACCTCCGACAACGTACAGGAGACCATCATGGGCCACCACGCCTGCATTTCGCCGACAAAACGCCATATCTGCTACCGAGTGCCACTGATTGGTTTCTGGGTCGTATGCCTCGACAGATTTCCGAACCATCGGCCCGTCATGCCCACCAACTGCATAGAGAATGTTGTTTAAGACTCCAACTCCAGCGCCACTTCGCCGAGCACTCATGTCCGCTACTATCGACCAGCTGTCGTTGTCAGGATTGTATCGCTCGACGCTAGAGAGACATTGACGAGAGTATCCATCATAACCTCCGACTGCGTACAGCAACCCGTTCACAACACCAACGCCAACTGAGCTGCGCCGTGTAGACATGGCTGATATGAAGCGCCATTCCTGTGTCTTCGGGTTGTACATCTCCGCGCTGCAAAGACCAGTGGTGCCGTCAAAGCCACCAACTGCGTATATGCACCCGTTTAGGACGGCCACTCCGAGAGTGGAACGCCTGGCTTCCATACTGTTGCAAGTGGACCAGGAGTCTGTTGCTGGATCATATACCTCGACTGTGCGCACACGCAGTGAACCATTGAACCCGCCAACTGCGTATACTCTGTCGCCCAATACAGACAAACCAGCCCTGGAATATAAAAGAGACTCACGTGATAACCATGCGAACAGTCTGCCACCTTCCCCACTACTTTCACTTACCGACACCTTCGATTGGGCATCTCGGCAGCCTGGTACCACTTCTCCTCACGCAAGTCATAGCATTCAACGGAGCGTATGGCTTTTGGAGCCTGTCCACCAATCACCAGTAGAATTTTTGGCAAGCCCACTGGTTTCCTTGGGATAGTCCTAGCACTCCTCGTCTCGTTCGGCAACAAATGATATGTCAGAGCCTCAATAATGAGGTTCTTGCAGATCAAGTTCCCCTCCAGCAGAGCCTCCTTGTCTACTCGCTGAGTGATGTACTCCTTCGACAGAAATGGGAGCCGCACATGCTCCATTAGGTTCGCAATGAACCGGTCGCGCATTGTGGGATCGTACCGAATCCAAGAGATCACGCACTCGTACACCTTCTCTTCGCTCGGCACCGAGATTCGATCGTTTTTTATCAGACTGATGACTTGCTCGTGGTGAAGGTTAAGAAACTCGTCGTATTGAATAACCTCGCTACAAAGGATTCATTAAGACAAGCGGAGCAAACGGGGCAAACGGCTGCACTCACTTAAAATGCTGCTCGATGTAGGTGTCCGCGTAGTTCACCAGATCGACGCAACCGTGCATATCGGCGAACTCTCTTATACCCAGGCAGTTACTGGCATCCAGCTGCGTCTGCAAATAATCACAGCACGCTTCACGAACATCAGTCAGCTGCAGGAGATTGGCAGCAGTCAGCAGCACTTGAACGTTCTCCTCGTTCACCTCCACGGTTGAAGTGTACACGTATTCAATAAGCAGTTCAAGGGCACGATGATCGACGCCTTGCAGAGTGATGCGTCCCTGTCGAGATTCCTCGAAACCGGTGAACATTGCATAGAAGTACGGACTGCACGATGCCAACACCATCTTGTGGGCGGGAATCTCGATCTCATCTGCCACCAGTGTCACATCACATAGCAGATTTTGTCTAAAACGAAAATGTGCTTTAATTGCCGGAGAGTATAATGGAAGCGATTATACCCACTTTCTCATCTCGTTCATCGCCTCGAAGGAGCGCGTTGTGTGCATGTCATTGTGATAGGAACCCACGGTTCGATCTTTCCCGTTCGGCCGTTGAATGTGTTTCTGTGAGCTCTCATCTAATGAATTTTGACTAGCATATCTGAGTAGGCAGCTAGAATAGGAGAAGTGAAAGTTAGTTTAAATGGAAAGTTCATTTCAAGGAATTTCATAGCGATATCACGAATGTGTGATTATGGGTACTGAACCACTTTCAACATTGAAAGTGAACATCTTCAAACCGCGTTTCCAATCAGAAAATGCTATTCCAGTAATCAGAACAGAAAAAATCATGTTCGGGGATCTGATTTAAGTGACCAGCTCAAATGCATTATAACCTCAATGTGCACTCGGGAATAACTGTATACTTTTCCTTTGCTTTTGAACAATCAGATAATTAACGTTTCTTCGAAAGCTCTTTAAATAAAAAAATTATCAACAGGAGTCCATGTACTAAGCACCCAGGTGATTGAGATTCCTCCCTAAGGAGGCAAGGTCTCTACCACATTGGTATCAAAGAACGTCTTTTTCACAAACGCTCACATAACCCTTATTAATATTATACATATATTCCTTAAACCCATACGCACTAGTTCATAGAGAAAAAAAAATTAACCGTTCAGAACACGGACACGAACCAAGAAAAAAAACATCTCGGAGTAGTTTACTTTACTTACTGCAATTTGCTGTATATTTGGTGAGTGCTTTATTCGGTTGCAGACACAATGCGTTTGGAGGTCGCCTCGTCCGCTCACAACAGAACTGATAAGAGAAAGCGAAATTTTTGGAACTTCTGCCAAATTCCATTCTACATATAATCTGAATAGATCGGTTTGCCAGTTTGCCAAAAAGGAAAACAAACAGAATTAAAAAATGATCTCATATGATATACTTAACGTTTCACAGCCTTAAACACGACATTTAAATGACATTTCGGCAGGTCGACGACAAACAGGTTGCCAACAAGCGCCAATGTTATCGGTCGAAAGCTGTTCAATGCATTGTATCATCCAAGGCAAACACTCAGACAAAACAATTTCACGTGATTCCAAATGAAATCAATCGCAAGGCATTACACTCGGGGCAGTAGGTTACCGACTATGACCTAGTTACATCGCTGAGTCTTTAAACATGTTAACATTTTCCAAAACCACAGACATAAATATTTGATCCAATGTAAAAACTAGAGATTATGATGTGCGCGACAGGCATTTTCTCCAACATCCAACATCATTTTAAAAGAATTTCTAAATAAAAATTGTGTACACACCCACACCCCCATTTGATGCAGCATCACTTTCGTTTGTTCATGGTGCAATGAACCCAGTCTTGGGCATACACGACAGATCACTAATACAACTCACCTGCCGCGCTCCATGCTTCCCTCGGCTGCGGAATTTTGGCCACCACCATTATTGCTGAGATTGCTCATGATTCCTAGTGTATACTTCGTTAATAATGCACTCAATGATATCATGCACCATTCGATGCGTCTCTACGGACTTTTCGTGTATATTTCCGAAAACAATAGGGAACTCCAAAAAAATTCCACAAATTTTCACTGAGTAGATTGATAAAAGTCTCCGTCCACAGGATATGGATGAACAATGAAAATTTAGAAGACACCCTTCTATTGTCCTTCGTCCACTAGTACCCACTCACACTCACTATTGAAAAGAAACAATTTCCGTCACTTTGTGCAACCGCCATTGTGGTAATTATATTATCTTTTTGATGGTGCTCAAGTTTATTTTTGTTTTTAAAACGCAAATACACTTGTTATCGAAGTATTTCTCTATTTTTAAACATGCGTCTGCGGCACTGGTATCTAACATAACGCCATATTTATTTATTTATGAAGTTTTGCGTTGTTGATTTTTACTTTTCGTTTCGTTGTGTATCTGTCAAATTTTTTGGCTAAGAAGCTTGTACTAGATTCAGAGACGGGCGGATTTCTGTATGAGAGTTATAAATTTAAAAATATTTTGAAAATGAATGATTTGAATAAAATAATAGAATATTGTGATTCAGTTAAAAAGCTAAACAATTGATGAACGAGACAGAGTTACTCCAATATGATGATCACAATATTAAAAAACAATACCATTGATTTTCCTGTGACTACTGCATGATGTGACATAGCCTGCCCCAATAATTCAATATTCCTTTTTTGTAATTTTTCCTAAAAGTTTGTAAAAGCTCTGCTATATTTCGACAAACAAAAGTTTCAAACCCTACTAAAGCATCCATTTATAGAGGAAAGAACATTGACCTAACAACCTGCCATCCTCCATCCATCAAAATAACCCCATGGATATGGTCTTTCAGATATTGAGAAAATTCCATAGAAACATCCTATCAGTGTGTTCAAAATTAAGCAATTAAGACAAAAATGATATTTGTGGTAGAAGTCCGCTACGAAGATTTTTCTGAAGCTCAGTTTAAACCACTAGTTGTGCATCGAACGTTCACGTTTTTGATCAGGGTGGTATAAGAACCAGATACGAAGTGATTTAAAACTGAACATTGTACTTGAGTCTAATTTAAAGCAAACGAATATATTTCTTGAAGACAAATATTTTACCATAGATATACACATTATTGATATATAAACCAAAGTTAAAAAAAATTGAGTATAAACTAAATGGTACCGACAACCCTTCACTCGCTTTCGAAAATTGGCAACCATTTTTGACTTTTGTGCAAACGAGACTCGTATGTTTGACAGTTCGCTACTTCGTTTATTTACATTTTACAATTCCTAAACATTAGCGGCAATAATATTAGTTTTTTCTTAAAATGGATGACGAGCTAATGAGTGATGAGTTTGTGATTGAAGTCGTGGACAGTTCCGAGATTCCACCAAGTGAATTGTCTCAATTTGAAGAAACACTTCCTCTAGAATATATCGACACAGTACCGGACTCGCCGGGTGAAAACAAAACCACAGACGACACAGAAGAAACCCTTATTCAAAAGTTCGTAAGTGGAGAAGTGGAATTCCCCGATGTTTACACTCGTCTTGATGCTGATGATGACGACGATGATTTACCAGCAGAAACAAGTAGCTCGAATCGGAATGTTGAAAGACACTTCCAAAAGTTTGCTCGAGAAGGAACCACAAACACATCGCTTGATGATGATGACTTGGGACCGGGGTTCAGCGGTCGGAAGACATCCCGAACCACATTCCGTAAGCGACCGGTTCTAAACGCCACACTACTTGGCCTTATGGGAGAGGCGAATTTATGCTTTGCGAGAGGACAAGTGGACATGGCTGAAAAAATTTGTCTAGAGATAATTCGCCAGAATCCGCTGGCTCCGGATCCGTTTTTCACGCTTGCGGAGATATATGAAAATCGGGATAAAGAAAAATACTTGAATTTCCTCACAATCGCGGCGCACTTGGACCCGCATGATCGAGACCAGTGGATAAGGATTGCCGAGATGTACATCGAACAGAAAAACTATGCCCGTGCCAGGGTGTACTACTCAAAAGCTATTAAATGCTTGCATAAGGACTACGATCTGAGGTTACGGAAGGCAAAACTCTTGGAGATTATGAACGAACATCACAGTGCCATGTTCACATACCTTAAGATGATCCCTCTGGTGCCCGTGGAGCGCGGAGAACTCTGTCTCGTTACAGCGAAAAATGTCGCTAGGCACTTTTACGCAAACAAAAAGATGACGTATGCTCTTGAAGCAATGGAAGGCGCCTACGGTGTCGTCCGTCATTTGTTTTCGGCTGAAGACATTAATCTTTTCTTGGAGCTGCTGATGATAAACAAGAATTATCAACGAGTACTGTATATCCTGAAAGAACAAACGAAGTTGGAACTTATAACAGAGACTCAAGAAGACGAAGAAGAACTCATCATGTTCTGCGTTATTCCCGACGATATGGTGTCCGATCTCCGCGCCAAATTGTGCGTGAGTTTGATCCATCTGAAAGCGTTTCATCTGCTCGACTATCTCATAACGAATATTCACAAATTTATTCCCTTTTCAACCCGCGTAGACCTGTACATAGATATTGCCGAAGCAATTATGCAGGAATCGAAGTTCGAGGAGGCGTTGCGTCTGCTTGTGCCGATTATAACCGGAGATGAAATCGAACCGCCCGCTTTTGTGTGGTTGAGGCATGCGGAATGTCTTAGAGAACTGAAACGAAATGAGGAGGCCATTGAGAGTTATTTGCGTGTTGTGGAATTAGCGCCGTACTGCTATGATGCGAAGTTTACACTCTCCGCGCTTCTTAAGCAGGAAGGTCGACATCGCGAAGCAATAAAAGCATTAGAACAGGATCTGGAAGGGGAGAAAATGAATCCCAGGTTACTGTACGAAAGATGTCTCATGCTGAAGACAGTTGATGAAATTGATCAATACATCGACGTGGGATATGTCCTGTTGGCAAGGAACTCCATAAAGCTGAAGAGTCGAGAGGAAATGATGGCTGCATCGAATGGCTCGAGTTTTATCAATGAAGACGGAGTGAAAACAATCATTGAGACACGTCTGTTGAAGCAAGAGGACAAAAACGAGCTTCTTGAGTACAAAAAGTCCGCAGACAATAACTCAGATTTGACCATCGATGATGAGTATCATCTTTTCCTGGACCTGGTCAAGACCTGTTACGACAGAAACAAATACGGTGCGATGGAGAAATTGTGCTTTGCTATGGTGACCACCAAACGATTCTTGCCGTACGCAGCTGAGTTGGAGCGCATTATAATTTTAGCCTGCTACTTCAATAACGACACCGGTTTTTCATTCGCATACTTTCGCGATGTATTCACAAAGAATATTCTTAAAAATTGCGTCTGGAATTTCTACACGCTTCTTATTCAAAAAGGCGAAGATCTCCGCTACCATCGGTTCCTGCGACGGGCTTTATCGCGGTCAAATAGTCCGCGCTTTATGCAAATTTTCCTTGCGCACTATCACCTCTATTGTTGTTCATACAAGTACGCCCTAAACATTTATGTGCCCTTGTTGAAAGAATACCCCGAACCGATTGTTTACCTGTGTATAAGTGTGGTTTTCAGTCAAATTGCGCTGCAGAAGAAGGTTCTTCGTAAACCAGCGGCTATTGGGCAGGCTGTGGCATTTATGAAAAAATATGCTGACACGCGTATGTGTCCAGAAACGGCACAAGAGGTGTACTACAATATGGGTCGCATGTATCATCAAGCCAGCATGAATCACCTGGCAATACATTACTACGAAAAGGCGTTGGCACTGTCCAATGAACTTGTGTCGAAGCACAAAAGCACTCTGGCACTGCAGCAGCAGATTGCTTTTAATATGCATTTGGTGTACATAGCAAGCGGAAACAGGGAAATGGCTAGGGATTGTCTGTATAAATACATTGTTGTTTAGTAATTTAATAAATTAAAGGAGGATTTATACATTGGCCTTTATTTTATTTTTTTAACTTTTTCTGATCCACAGATGGAGAGCAGCTAGATCAGTTACCGGGATGTGCACATGTTTAAATGTGTTTTTTGTTAAAAGTAGTAAGAATTACTGAAAATGGTGGTATTTCCCTCTGCTCTCTGTGGGAGCACCATTGTTATGGAACTGCTGCCTAACGACAGCCTCGACTACATTGAGACAGACTCTTGTAACTGTTTCAGAAATCTTAATTGAAACTAAGCGAAGTGTGCTATAAGGATCGTCTTTAATAATTGGCTGTAACCTGTTGTAGTCGATGGCTAGTAACTTTTTTATCGCTTTGCTCGAACTTTCCTTAATTATCCGATTACTTTTTCAGTCATAAGTTAAGTTCGATTTCAAAATTCAATCGCATTGTATTTGTCTTGCGCTCAAACACTGCAAAATTTTTGAAAAAAAAGTTATGGAAAGTTAAACCGTGAACCAGAAGATTTAATAATTGCATACATAGAACAATATGAGAACAAAAACAAGAAACTTGTTAGTTTTTTACTTTGAGAATGAATGTGCATATACAGTGCTGGTAAAAAAAAAATAGCGCCAAAGGAGCACGTTTCATTTTTAGTCGCCTAATTAAAAAATGAGCAAATATTTCTAGGCTTTACTCCCTTTTATTATTGCTTGAAGTGTCAGCTATTTGTTTGGTATACGTCTGGCACTCAACTGGTAACGGTTATTTCTTTGTGGGGCCATACTGTGACAAATACTGTGACCTTGTGCGCAGCGGTAAAAATAATAGCACTGATCGCAGTTTTAATTTGAAAAATTATTTTTTTGGGGTAGTATATCTATGTAAGTTAGTAAATTGTTTGATTCGTTTATTTTTTAACTAATTTTTAGTATATAAAGCACACAATTTACAGTTAAAAAAAATGAGTCGTGGAAAGAATTGCACAAGCCAAAAACCGGAAATTATAAAACAAAAATGTAAGCAGAAGGAAAAACTTAGCAGCATTTTGCTGGCTGCTCCAACAAAATGATTCGTAATGCAATACTATACGCACCCAAAATCGAAACTCGTGGACGAAAACCGATTATGTCGACAAATCTAATCAGACGCCTAGTCCGAGAAAGCCGAAAGAACCCTTTCAAACCAGCAACTGAGCTCGAAAATAAATTTAATATTTTAGCCTGTGTCGAAACGGTTCGTCACAGATTAAAGGTTTATCATTTCACAGCGTGTAGTCCAAGAAAGGTCCCTTTTTCGACAGCAAATCATGCAAAGAATCGATTAATATTTGCACAGCAGCATTTAAATTGGCCAGCAACTACGGACTGACGAAAGTAAAATTGTATTGTTTGGCGGTAAGGGATATCGTTCCTCTGTTAGAAGACCTCCAAACGTTGAATATAACCCCAAATATAAAAATAAAGAGGTTAAGCATGGGGATTCAAGTATAATGGTGTTTGCTTATTTTTCCTACTATGGAGTTGGGCTCATTTACTGAATCAAACCCATTATGGATCAATACGTCTACGTGAATATTCTCGAAAAATGTATGGGCCAGGAGGAGGAAATGCCGCTTTTGTGGGTCTTCCAACAGGATAATGACCCCAAGCACACCAGTAGAAAGAGAAAGAAATGGTTTGAGGATCATGCAGTGAATGTTTTGGAGTGGCCAGCACAATCGCCTGACCTCAATCCCATTAAAAATCTTTGTCCCGATGTAAAAAAAATAGTGTCAGACATAAGACCGACAAGCAACGAAGCACTTTAGGCTGCTGTTAAAGCATCTTGGGAGAGAATTCCAGTTGAAAGGTGTCAGAGCTTGGTTAACTCAATGACCAGATGTTGCGAAGCCGTTATAGCCAATAAAGGCTATGCAACGAAATATTAATTTTAATAGAAAGCATCAAAGCATGGTCGCCGTGGCGTAGTGGGTAGAGTGTGACGCTCACACGCCGAAGGGTCTAGGTTCGACTCCCAGTTCAACACCAATTTTTCTAATATTTCACGGCACCACCTCTTTCGAGCTGCTGACAACACTCAAAGAGTAATAACTGTCTAAGAAAGCTTCTCAAATTTCGCCGTTCGGAGTCGGCAAAAAACTGTAGGTCCCTTCTACTCGTGAGAGAACAGTAGCGCGCACAACACGAGTAGTTGATGAGCAAGCTAGGCCCTGGTCCCCCTTTGGACTGTAGCGCCAACAATTATTATTATTATCAAAGCAATGACATCGTGCAAGAAGATTTTCTATTTCTGTGATGGATTGGTTTTAAGTTGAACAATGAAGCAATGGTGCTATTTGTTTCGCGCTGATTTACTGGATTTATTAAAGAAATTTTATGTTATTTTTTTCTTAAGCTTATGGATACAAATTTTAGTTTGTTTAATGTGTTCTTTTGATTCAATGTTATGTTGTTAAACAGTTAAACTTTCGTTGGATACATCTGAATACATTTTGTTACCGCAGCTGTAATGCTTTTGTATACCTTGACTGGATTTAGATTTTTTATGAAGTACGGTGCTGGAAAAAATAATAGAAACAACGATTTTTTTAATGTGCAGTGTTTAAGGATGCTTCAAAAAAGGACGCTCTGCAGTATCGCTTTTGTAAGTAAATGCTAGCTTTTAGCTTATGCAACAGTTTGTTCTTATAAGTTTTTTACCATCTCGAGGTTAAAAAAATGCGAGTAGTATGATTGTTTAAGCTGGAAAAATAATAGAAACAAAGGATATTCTGAGTGTTTATCAATAGTTTGCAGTTCAGTTTTGTTTCACCTCTTTTTAGAATTCTCTGAACTGCCAATTTGTGTACTGCCAATTTGTACACAGCCAACTTATTTAAATAATTTGAAATAATTTGGTAAAAATTTTACGAAAATGGGTTGCACACATACTGGGTGAGGGTTAATCAGAAATCTAAGATAAGACGGAAATGCAATGGATGAAATATCAAAGCAGCAAGCGTTCACAGCAATTCATTTTAGCACCAAACAAGAAAATAGGGGAATGAAACGGAAAACAACACATCGTTTTGACCAGAAACCATTAATAAAGGAGATGGTCAACTGAACAGCTGATCAAACAGCTGATTTCCCCTTTGTCTATCGACCGTTTGACTGTTATCTACGTATTTTTGTAGAAAAAACCTCAATTTCTGAAACATGAAACATTAACATTGTCTCATTTTACTCTTCCATATTTACGTTTCCCCTCCAAAATTGGCAAGATGGCGGCTAATTTGTCAATTTTTGCCCTCAATAGTGTCAAACACTCGTAAATTGTCCACTGTTCGTGAATTCGTCAGCCATACGTATGTTCCATAATCGGTTGAGTGCTGCTCTCAACCAGTCCCTTGGCTTTGGCACAGATCTGGTTGATTCTGAGGCAATGATCCTACTTTGTGGACAATTCTTTGAATTCTATGCTTATGTGGAAACTCTCCTACTTAACTCAAACATAAATTTCCTGGTATATCCTGAAGCTCCCATGGCATTTTTCGACGAGGGAGTTGCGTGATAGGGCTAACATCGACCGTATTCCAGATAGAGTACTTCAAATCAGAGAGAAATATCGGCCGAGATGTGAATTATCTGATAATATTCTCATCAATAATCTTATCCGTTCATAAACATATTATTGTCAGACGATTTAAGGGTTCTAATTCCTACATGTTATATCTTCATTAATTAATTTACTTATTTAATATTAATAATAATTGTTGGCGCTACAGTCCAAACGGGGACCAGGGCCTAGCTTGCTCATCAACTACTCGTGTTGTGCGAGCTACTGTTCTCTTACGAGTAGAAGGGACCTACAGTTTTTTGCCGACTTCGAACGGCGAAATTTGAGAAGCTTTCTTAGACAGTTATTACTCTTTACGTGTTGTCAGCAGCTCGAAAGAGGTGGTGCCGTGAAAAATTCGAAAAATTGGTGTTGAGCTGGGAGTCGAACCTAGACCCTTCGGCGTGTGAGCGTTACACTCTACCCACTACGCCACGGCGACCACTTACTTACTTATTTATTAATCTAATAAAAAATAAATATTTACTTGTTTATTTATTTATTTATATCATATATATATATATTACTATATTATATATTACTCATTTGCGTAAACACAATAAATATTAATAATTATTTGTAAACAAATACATATTAATATTTCTTCAAAATGTGATATTTGTGTATATATACACTTTTTTTCCCTTTTTTTATTAAATGAAAGGTTTTTATCTTGTAGTACTTTCCTTTCGAATAATCTATCCACTAGATCTCTTCAGAAATATTCTTCTAATTTTTTTCAGAAGTAAGATAGATCACTTATCGTATCTTTGTATTGTATATAACTTATGTAAGACAAAAATTGTAAGCTTTAACGGCTAAATGAATATATACGAAATTTCCTGGTAAAAAAAATCAAATGAAGTCGGGAATAAATAGAGTGGTCTTATAACCTGCCGTGACAAAGAACAAATTTAAGCGTTTCGAATTTTGTTGCTTTATTAAAATGACTACAGTTTTCTAAATGTCATTGAGACGATACATCAAAAGCGTGCTCCGCAGAAAACGTTCTATTCTGTGAAAGTTTAAAGTAATGTTGAAATAAAACACTCTTTTTGGTAAAGAAAAAGTGAAGGTTGCTTATGATTAGTCGCTTCTGACATCCCATTCTATTGTGAAGTCAGAATGTGTGGAGAAATATTTGGTTCGTTGGTTGCCTCACATTCAGTTTTGGTCCTTTGAGGCGGATAAAGAAAAAACCTGAAATAATAATAGCTCCCTTAAATGCTAAAACTACCGCAAGCCGCGTTTTATGGTTCTTCCATGCACTGCTCCAAGAGCTTCTACATTTTGCAAGCGTTTCAATTTTTATTTTTTAATTATCTGTTAATGTTGTCTTTCCAGCCACTTCTTAGATTTACAAATGATCTTAGCGTTTTAAATTTAGAATTGTTACATAATACAAATAAGGTCTCGCATTGTACGCAAAAGTAGAAAGTTGGTCAGCATGTTCCAAAAAAATACAAACATTCGACTTTCGAATAGGTTTTGGATACTATTACAATACAAAATAAACCCCAGTTGATCAATCTTGAGATGGTAAGAATTGAATACTATGCGATCACAGTCTTGTGTTCCAAATTTCTATATAAGTTCAACACCTAAATGTTAGCAAGTGTTCCACGTTTGACGATCACAAAAAGAAGTAGCATGTGTATAAACGAACGAATGCTGTGACTGTAACCTTCGCAGTTACGTGCCTACGACACAGCAGTAATGGTGCAGTTTAGACAACCCAGATCAGAATTCTTTTAAGTTAGATTGCTCTAATACGGCAACGTCTTACCAAACGAGTTTGAGAAATCGATCGACTGTGATATCATACTTCCTTTACACTTGCGGAACATTTTTTATTCTCGTATTACGGTAGCTCATGAACGATAGAAAAAATGACAAAAATAGTCGATCGGAATCCATCTCATATAAGAATACTGTCCATTGCACAAGAATTAAAATGTACCCAAAATCAAAGACTCATCAGTATTTGTTGTTAAATGCGCGTTTATTGTTTTCCATTATTTTCAGTATTGCTGATTTTTTTACAATTTCGTTCTTTCTTAATAGAAAGTACATTCTCTCAGTGATAAATGACAATGTAATGTTGGCTGACAATAAATAAAAGATACTTCACAATAATTTTATCTAGTTTCTGTTTTCCACTTTGCTAAATATGCGAACAAACTTCACCGTGCAGCGCTCTCAGCATCATGAGCGTGAACACCGATCCATCTGTTCAAAAAACAACTACATGTCTATAGAACTGTAATTTGATTATAATCTTCTATTTAAAATGAGCCAACAATCTTCTAAGATGTAATTATAATATACACTGTCTATAATAACAAAACAAAAAAAATTACTCTGTTTTATTCATTTATACACGCGCACAAAACATGATGTTCTGTTTTGTTGTTTTCCTCTTTTCTTTCTCTCTCTCTCGTTTTTCTCTCTTTTTTACAGTTTTTCTTAATATAATAGAGAAAAGATATTTTAATTTGTTGATGGTTTTTTGTTTATAAATACCGTTTGTTTTTTATACATGTACATATATAATATATCTTATCACAAAAAAAATTAATTAATAATTATTTTATATTTATAAAAAAAAACAATGAAAAACATAGGACTTAGTTTTGTTTTCTCTTCGATTTGTATGTTGTTGTTGTTTTGTTTTCTCTTGTAGATGTTGTTCGTTCTCGTTTATTTTTCTTTGCTTTTTTCATTTAACAAATTGTATTGTTCACTTTTTACAAAATTATTCTACTAATGAAGGAAAAAAGTTATCAAAACAAAAAGGACGAAAAAAAGTCGGACAAAAAAGTGAAGGTAAAATTTACATAGTATCTTATCTTTCTGTGGTATTAGGAAGTACACATTGTTGATGATTCTTTTCTGCACATGCAATTTTCACACGTTTTTGGAATAGCCAAGACGCATTTTTGTTTGACAACGAGTGATTTTGAGCAAAAGAAGAAAGGGGAAGCCATACATTGTTTCTAATCGGACACACATGAATTGGCCGCTTGATGGTAGGTTGTTGGTTTTTCCCCTGATATTTCACTCGCTCGGTTGGTGTTTTGTTTTTTTTTCTCTTTCTTCGCTGTAGTGTTCAGCATTTTCCAAATTAAATCACAAACAATGCCTTTTATGGTTTTTTCTCTTTTATACATTGAGAAACATCGTGTTGGAAGTTTCTCCATTTCAATGTTCTCCTTTCCTGGATGTTGCCTTCTCTTCACTGAGATGGTGTTCATGAAGAATCAGGAGACATTGGAGTGGTGGATGTTATTGTTATTGTTTTCGTTTCGTGTGAGTGTGTGTGTTTTATTTTTTTTCGCTTGGTTTTCTGCTGATTTCTTTTTGCTATCGATGGTGATGATGAAGGCATGATTTTTGTGTTGATGAAAAAAAAAATTGTTATCTTTTTGGAATCGGATACAGTAAATGGGCCATTTGATTTTTTTTTTGTTATTTTTTCTTTTTTGTATTTGATCCTTAGTTATATATATATATTTGTTTTTTTAATAATTTTCAAAACTAAATTATTATCAATAATAGTATTTGTATTATTAATATGCGGGGATGTTGGTTTTTGAATTGGGCTATTTATTTTGTGTACAGGTAGATAGCCACAATAAGACCGTACAGACCCAACACTTCAGCGAAGATAAGGATCAAAATCATACCGACGAACAGACGTGGCTGTTGTGCTGTACCTCTGACACCAGCGTCACCAACGATACCGATCGCAAAGCCAGCAGCTAAACCGGAGAAGCCTACAGCTAAACCAGCACCCAGATGAATGAAACCCCTGTGAAAAGTTTGGAGATTATTAATTTTTGAACATTTCTTGAAATTGATTTAAAGATTGTTGGAAATGGCAATGCATTCTTACTTGTATAGAGTGTATTTGGATGGTTCTTCCAAAGCACCAGCGATAAGGACCGCCACGACCAGACCATAAATGGCAATGATACCCGCCATGACAACGGGAATGATCGATTTCATGATCAATTCTGGTCGCATCACCGACATAGCGGCGATACCAGTACCTGACTTAGCTGTACCATAAGCGGCACCGAGAGCTGAAATTCAAAAGAAAAATACAATAATTTTTAATGAATGGTAATTTAGGAATAAAATCAAATGTTAATCGTTCTTCTGTTTATTAAACCTTGTAAGTCTAAAATAAGGCAGCATGATGGAGTAAAGGGAAGTAGATTTCTCTAAGTTGTTCTTTATCCATCAATTAAGGTGACCAAACCAAACTCAATTTGACGGTATTGACCTTTATCTTGTGAAGTCATATCAAGTGAGAAAAGTGAAATAAAAAAAATGGATCTCGTGATATCGCACAATCAATAAAGGAAAAAAACTGATAAACTGGAATGTTGAATTTTTTTTTATTCTCTTATTGACTCTGCAAATAAGATTGGAATTTTATTTAGTCGACATACACCACCATTCAAATTCTATAAAGTCTCAGAGAATTTAAATTTATAAAAAAAAATATAAGGAGTGACTTTACTAAATACAATTTCGGGAGAAAGTCATATGGTAAAACCAATTATGTGTAACATTTCCTTCAACAAATAAAAAACGAAAGATTTGTTGTCTAGTCTGTTCATCACTAGTGGTCTAGACTTTATTTTTGAACTAAATTTTTATTCATATCAAAATTTGCATAGCACTACATTCTTAAAGTCGAAAATAACATTAAAAATGTGAACAAGTTTATTTCGTTAAAGATTTTATCTCTGTTTGTATTACAAATTCGACACTGTTGTCTCTAGAAGTCCGTCTGTGTCTGTCACACAAAGTACGCTTGGGAACAAGTTTTTATTAAATATGTTGTCAAATCTGCTGTGTGTAAAAGAAAACAATCTTTATGACAAATAATAAGTTCATCTCCTTTCGCAACATGTTTTCCAATTTATAACCGACTTAACAAAACTTAACCTTTTTTAAAGCAAAAATCGTATTTTAAGAGTCTTCAAATTGGCACATGAACACAAAGGGTTCATATCTGCGCTTGATTTTCTTTTTTTTCTGAAATTGATGGTTTATATGTTTTGTTTAGGTGCAATTTATTGGCAATACATTTGTAAAATGTCCCTTTGGTATAATTTTTTCAGTAAAAAAAAAAGATTGAAACAAAATTAAACAGATTGCAAAAAATGTTTGCATATTCATTTTTTCATTCGGTCATGCAAACTCCACGTTCTGTGCTTAACGTGAATTTCATCAAAAAAAGGTTTGTTTTTTTATCGATTCCAACAATTTGTTATGATTTCAAAAGGTAGCTCTTGAATCGGATCGGGTTAAACCCCATCAACCAAAATTCACATATAGTTTTCTTTTTTCTTTTTTGTGCTGTCTACGATTCAAACAGAAACCCATTTATTACTTGAACCGTCCCAAACATACGTACACGGTTAACAGGTTAACACTGAAACGCGTATACACCTGTACGTGAAGGTGTATCAGTATTGCCGAGCAAATCACATGACAGACTTCTCACATGACTACTTGTCCAAACAAAAACCCTGTTATATCGCCGAACAGATCGTGAAGATCAACAGTGAGAGAGCGAGGGAGAAAGAAGATTTATAAAATCGTTACAAATTTATTGCATTAGTTAATTGAAAAAAGCAAAAATCATAGCCTTTATGGAAAAATAACAACGCATATTTGTGCCCTTTCGCTTATCTATTTTTCAGGAAAGTATTGATGTGCGGCTGCATGCATGAAATCGTTATCGTTTCCCAGATAAAATTATCGCATCTGTGTGGAATGGAGGGGATCAGAATGAACACAACACATACAAAAATGAAAGAATCATAGAATCAGCCATGTCATCAATATTGGCTGCGATTTGTCAGAAACGACAGAACCACCGTGTACATCCGCTAAAATTTTTATTTAGATTGAAGGAAGCCCCAGAAGAAACACAATTAATTTGTTGCATCAAACGCTCGACGAGATGCAATGAATTGTCATCTTATCAGCGACGTCACAGTGTTCATATTATGTATGCACGTCCCTTGGCAGAGTTTTCTTTTTACCAGAAAGAACGATTTTAGATGTCTTTAGTGACCGGTATGCAAATAGAGGAGAATATGAAAATGAAAGATTTGTCGTCTAATGTTTCTATGCGCTTTTATAGTAATATCTTTCATTTTTCACTTTTGCAATGCAGTCTCTTTCTGTCTCTCTGTTCGTGTCGTAGCGTGCCAACCCATGAAGATAATGTGAGATTCATGCAATGTCAATTTACTTTGTGAATATGTTTACATCTCAGGGTTGTATTTTTACGGACATTTTTACGGTTCCATAAAGTACAGAGAGAGATTTTAACAATTGTTTATAATGAAACAAGCATTTTGCTTTTGCTCAACCTACTGGTGCCCGAAACGACGTGCAGTGTGCATAATCAATTGCGTGGATATAATTGTACAAATTAAATTTAGAAGTCTTCACTCAACTACATAAGCGATAAGCGTGCTATTTAAACATTTTTCTTTGTTTTGATTAATGCTTTGTAACTACTTCATTGGTGTGGGGGCTATGAGTCAAGTGAGAAAGGAAGAGAATACCTTTTTTATTAATGTTGAATAGACGCTAATAAAATACTTAAGGTTAACGAATATTCAAGTATGTACATGGGGCTTTAGTTGAGTGGTTAGCACACCAAGTAAGGTTTAAGTGTCATGCAAATGATATCGGCTTAAGAAAAACACATGACAAATAGTTAATTTGATTCAAAATATTAGCCAATCGTGCCTTGATTCCTGAGGAATTCTTTGAATTGTTTGTTATTTGCTTAAGTTTCTTGTTCATTCAGTGCAAAGGCTGAGTTCGTTGTCATTGAAAAATACTTGCACTTGGACTCAAAACTTTTACTTGACTTCTCCTTAATTGAATTGGCGGTGAAAGAAGAATAGTCAAATGGCGCTTAACTCGAAACAATAAAAAAAATAAAAAACGCAAATCCTCTCCTCCGCTGGCAGTCTGAAGTGGATAATGGGCATTACGGATACTATGCCAATGTTGACAGCAATCAGATTTGATTGTGTTATTTTTGTAACGTTATCAAATCCCACATGATGGCATGACTAACTTGTCGATATTTGGCATCAATTATTTTCACTAACTCGTGCTTAGGTCCCATGTTTTGTTATCTTATCACTTAGAGACTTTGCTGACTCAATGACATGCTTTTTTTATTTGATGAATGAAAAGGATAAATTAGAAAAACGTATTTTCTGATTTTGACTGTCATTCTGAAAACAAAACATTATGAGGAACTGAAACACTCGAAAAGAGTACAAATCCTCGAACGTTTCTTCCTCAGAAAGCATTCATATAGGAAAGAGATGTTTAATTGAAATTCCAAATGATGACGAAAAACTACAATCCTGCGTTGGCAGAAAAAAAAGCGATGCGCTTGTGCCAATATTTTCCTCCATTGATTTTTATTACTTGACCTCAACTACTTCTCTGCATATATGTATTTTAGTATTTTGAGTTATTTTTGTTGGAATATCATTGCAAAAATCTGCTTGATAAGATCGTGGAACTTGTCGTCTTCATTTGTTCCTGAAGGGGAACTTAGCACACATTCCTCTCCTATTGGACATCGCTGATAATTTAACCTGGACAAGCACGTTACCCCTTCTTTGACGCAGTTCTCTTCTAAATAGTCATTCCAATTTAGACAATAAAAGAGTTTATTTTAATCTAACAACAAAAATGCGTTTGCAGCGCATAGCGGAGGAAGAGCAACTAATTCAAAACTTGACATTTCACACATTCAAATTTCTCTATCAATTCAATCAATTTATAATTTATTTTATTTACTCATCACTATGTTTCTAGGCACTATTAGTTTGCTGGAAGTTGGAAGGACTAAACGTGGGGAGAATTCCCAATTTAATAAAATGCGATGACTGCGTTCAAGGTCTGTCAACTTTTTGACTACAGTCTTGATTCGCAAACATTGGGAAACCTTTTGCTGTGTTAGTTCCATGCGCCTCCAATTCATTGTTGCATTGGCGTTAAAGTCTATTTTTCGATCGTGTTTTGCGAGTCTTGACATTTTCTCACTTAATGAATAAGCTGTTGACCGAAGTAGATAATGTGATGCCATACAAACAGATATAACATGATCTAACAGGCAGAGAGACAATTACCAAGCGGAAAGTAAGAATGTTGACTTTAAGAAGTCGATCACGTGCAAACGCCACATGTTAATGTGTCTAAAACCGTAGAATTCTCTTGCATGTGTTATACTTTATTCGGCTTTTAACAATGGGACAGCAGCTAGGTAAAGAGTATTATCATTTTTGTTGTCATTGCCTATGAGTAACCCATTTCGTATTCGGAAATACTATAAAATTTACTTTATTTGTAGAGATGCAATTTTCCTAATCATTCCAGAATGCAGATGCACATGACAAATTTGTGCAAACTTCTATGACAACGACTTCCGCTTATTAAAATCTAATTTTATGATTTACTGTCTGCAGAAAATAATTCAATTTTTTTTTAATTGACATCTTCTAAAAACTGACAACGCATCTTCTCAAGAGTCATTAAACCCTGTCGCACAACAGAATGTAGAACTCCCTCATACACAAGGCGTTCAACTCTTGTTAGAGAAAAAAGTGAACGTTTTATTTCAAAAATGCCAAAGGGGAATTCACACAAAATTTGCGTGGAAGTGTTATAACGTGTTCTAAAACGGAGAGGTGATATCAAAGTCAAAGTTCAGTTTTTCAATAAAAGTTCAACGCGGAGTCGACAGTAATCTCGTTTTTTTTACTTGACTCATCGATTAGTTCTCCTGCACCTTATAGTCGTTGTGTGGGTGTGAATGCATTGCAAACTAAAGTTTATACGAATTGTTTATGCTTAGAATTTTATTGAGCTCCATACAATTCGAGGTTATTGTAGGCTGTGGTTAAATGTTCATACTTCTTTTGAATTTGTGTGCCAAGCAAGCTCCTTTTGAAAACATCTTTCAAATTTGTCCATTGCACTCATCAAAATTATTAAAAATATAAAAACAGCGATAATTTAATTTAAATTTCGTCCTTGCAACCAAGACAGATAATCTGCACTGTGTTGGGAACCAGGCTATGACCTGCCTTGTCAGTGGATAGAATGTAACTCATTCATTTTGTCATAAGAGAATGCATATGCGTCTCCTTTCCATTTTGAAGTACATCGACTTCGTTCATGTATAACCGGTTTGATTAAAACAAACAATTCAATCTTGTCATCAAACATGTGTGTGTACAAGGCACATGTCAGTGGGAAGAAAACCAAATTTAAAAAATGGAGCTTCCTTCATGTTTAAGCTTCTTTGAAGATACCCATTGAAAACCGCCCAAAAAGAAATAACCGTTGACCTAAATAGAGTTCTATTCGGTTTGCAATTAACTAATGTTGCAGCTGAGTTGAATTCAGGTCATTGTTTGAATTGGGATAAATCAAAAGGAATGCCACTCCCATAAATCCCCACCAAGTGAGACGTTGTTATGCAATAGTTCCTCATGTGATCTGCAACATTCGTCTCAGACTCTTAACCACGTAAGTTCGTGAAGGTTATAGCTTCAAAACTTCCTAAATGATCATTAATTAAATGTGTACATTACGCTTGTGTAACATTTGTGCCTTGGATACACAGATTTAAGCTTAATCTAATCCTGATACGAATTAGAAGAGTTATCTCCGTTTAATAATGTTAATTGCTCGAAAAAATGTCAGATTCGTGCATATGTAGGTAAACCCTCTAGAATGTATGCGTAGGTACATATGAACATAACTAATTAAAGTTCGTTTAGCGTAGCCACTGGCCCACAAGGTGAAACTAAATCATGAGGTCTCTTTTTTCATTAGTCACCTGAGCCATCAGCCACCTTGGTGATTTTTTGTATAGTAGACAAAAACAGCATGTGACGCTTCTCCTTTTTTAACTTATCACAAACTCACACACAATTGCACGCGCTCTCCCTTTCTCCTCACAGTCCCCCGCATATGAGGGCAGTAATCATTCATTTGAGCACCTCTTAATGGCACAAATATGATTTCTTATCTTGCTTGTCATGTGAATAAGCTTCAAAGCGTATGGAGACTAAATGTTCTAAACCGAAGTATTCATAATCCTATGACTTAATTGAATGACTTTTATCTGGTCACAAGTCTCGTAGAAAAAAATTACACACGCCTGCATTAGAGCAGCCTTTTACAACATTCTCGATTAAACTACATGAAACTAAAAAAAAAGAAAAGAAAACTTGAAAATTGACATTGAAAAATCGCCATGAGACACGTTGAAAAGTCATATGGAAGCATGAAGCTTAAACAATTTAAAAATGAGCTATGCCTAGGCAGCAGCATTATTGAGTGTTTGTTCCATTGAATCTTCCGTCCGATTCCATAGTGTTCCGTAGGAAGGTTTCTTTTATCACGAGCGTCACGTGATAAGTGAAAATGTTGTACACGTTGGAATTGCTCTATATGCTGACATTTTGTAAGTCTCTTTTGGGTTCATATTTCATTCAACTATCCTCCTACTCTCAAAATGTCTCTATACTCCTTTTTTCTCCACCCATTTCTCCATCGTCCTACTGAAGCACACATAATCCGTGTTCACTCATACAAATGCACATTTTGTGCGAGGAAGAAAAACATGCCCAACTTGAAATGGGCGTATGCGCAAATGCTGATAAAATTGTTAAAATAAACAAGAAATTGCTCCAGTTAAAAATGATGGGAATCACACACTTCTTTCTTTGGGTATATTTTCTATTCAAATTCTTAACGTCTGAAATGCACACTGAGGGCCCGAGTTGAAGCCGACATTCTCTCTAACAAATGACACATCAACTTCATTTCCCTTGTGCCTTCGCTTGTTTGCAGAGAAAACACAACTTCATTTAACGCAGTGGAGAATGTAGTTGTAAGAGTATAGAAGAACAAATGATAGATACACAAAAATCGTTTCGGGAAACACAACCTTTTTACATAAAACAAAATGAGGAAATTATTGAAAAAAAGGGTAGCAAGAAAAAGAAGACGACGTCTGTGGACCATCAATCGATAAAAGAAGATTTAACAAGGAGCCTACGACACGACAGGTTATATGGTGTGCTGAAAAGCTGGGGCAACTGCCCCGAGACGGATGTTCACTCTGTGAAATTGAACAGAAATGTCAAAGTGAACAACACAATGGAATCAAACAAATGGAATTTCCCCTTAATTTATTTCATTTTCAACACCTCGCATAACATACTTCTGCGGGTGTATACATACGTTTGATATCAGTTTTATTTTACCTCGAGATCGAGGAAAAAGGCAGCACTTATGCTTTCGATTACAAATTGTTTTTTTTTATTTGCTTTTGATTCGCAATAGAAACGATTCTGCGTCTTGTCATCCTCATATACAGACTTACATGCATATATGTATACCACATACCACTTGTACATGCAATTTTCTCTTTTCGCCTTACTGAGAAATGGGGGGAATAATATGAGAACCGAAAAAGCCATTTCATTGCTACTGACGATTATTTTCCCTAAACATTTTTTTGGGCCCTAATTGTTTCCTCCATGATAGAAATTCTTTCGAAATTTAATTTTCTCTTACCGCTGAAAATGATTGCAGAGGCGGCTCCCATGACACCGAAGAAGGGTCCGTAAATTGGGTTATTTGATGATGTATCTGCCATTTTGATTTGTGTGTAGTGTAGTTAGATTTTTTTTTCAATGAATTTGCGGGGGAATTATTTCCTTTTCAAGATTTTTTGGTAATTGGAAAAAATTGAATTTTTCTCTTCTTTTCTTTTGATCTTGAATCTAATTTGCACAAATGCACACACAAATTCACAAATTCAGGAGTATTTACAGGTTGAATTTAACTGCAAATAACTGAACTTAATCCACACACTCACTGAACTAAACTAAGGAGTTTTTTTAAGTGCTCCACTGTCAAAATGCTGGCTGGTGGATGTTCAGTCATATGACATGCGGCGAAGTGCCAGTGTATAGAAGGAATTATTTGATTGGTCGTTTTGACGGTAATCTGCCAAAAGCAACCAATCGGCAAGGGGCTTTGAAAATTTCGAGTCTGACGTCTGATTTTCTGTGTAGTAGTGTACTATTCAGTCAAATTGTGTGTATATTTTTGAAATTGTTTTTAAATTTTGTTGTTAAATATTAATTTAAATGTTTTTTTAAATTGTTTTCTCTGGAGCAAAAATGTTGTAGTTTTACATTAGTGCAAAAAAATGTGTTGGTTACAAGTTTTTCGAAATTAATCGTCACTTACGGAAGTACTCCGAAATTTAATGGTTAAAGGCCACATAACATTGGCAAAGGTAGTTTTCGGTAAAATGATTTTCGGAGTTAAGACTATCCTAAACTTCTAAGCAAGCGTTTGTTTTTAACTAAAAACGCCTCTACCCTTACCAATTTTAAGCAGTTTAAAAGAACTCTAAATTTTAACAAAGATTCAATAGCATTTAAATGAATGTAATTTTCTAAAAGAAAACAAAATGTCTAAAAAAGTCAAATGAAAGACAAATGTCAAGCAATAATAAAACATTAAACTTGTACATGATTTCTTATACTTCCAGAAATTGAAAAGAAAACAATCGTCATATGAATTACTTGATACTAGAAAGCTCGTCAATATGACTTTCTTCTAAATTTTTTTAATTCAGTCCGGGCCGGAGCGGACCACAAGTTTTAGCTTCATATGAAATATTCATCAATACAATACAATACATTTAAATAAAGCTTCAGAAAAGGAAATAAACGATCTAGGGTTTTGCTTGATCTTTCCCAGGCTTTGAACAAAGTCTGGGAAAAGTGTTCAAAGTTCAAGCTAAGTAGACTGTTCTTGAAAGTTTGGTATACGATCATCGCATCGTACGAGTACATCGAATATATTTAGTCTGGAATATGGAACAAAATCTGCAAATTTGATGAATTCATCGCTGCGCAAGAGAAGTTAATGTGTGGTACATTGTTTCTTATGTTTACCGAAAGCATGCCTTAAACTGAAAGCACACTTGTAATTTGATTTTATCTAAAGCAACAGAGAGTTTGATTGAAATCGCAAAATTGAAAACCTACAATGAGGTCTTAACGAAATAATAATAATAATAAATATAATAAGTAAGTGAACATTACGTTTTATAATTGCTCTTTAAAAGATTGAAGTAATATAACCGTCTGGCGTTTACTCGGTTCACATGCGGGAAATTTGAATAAGAAAAAAAAAAAAAAACAGGAAAGTCTAACGGTGTAAGGCTTCAGTGGAAATTCTTGCAAGTTAATTTATGTACGTGACGAATTTAAAGATGGGTAGAGACAATTGTGTGGCCGCAGTGGCGTAGTGGGAAGAGTGCGACGCTCACATGCCGAAGGGTCTAGGTTCGATTCCCGGCTGAACACATCGAATTTTTCACGGTACCACCTTCTTCGAGCTGCTGACAGCACTCAAAGAGTAATAACTGTCTAAGAAAGATTTTCAAACTTTACCGTTCGGAGTCAGCAAAAAACTGTAGGTCCCTTCTGGTCGTGAGAGAACAGTAGCGCGCACAGCACGAGTAGTTGATGAGCAAACTAGGCCACGGTCCCCCTGTGGATTGTCGCGCCAACAATTATTTATTATTATTAGAGACAATTGTATTGTCTGTTTTGTTTAAAGTTAAAAAAAACAGATGCCACATCCTAGAACTGGAGACGCAAGATTATGAAAAAGAAATAAAAGCTATAAAGAATGCTTTTTGGTATTTTAGAAAAAAAATATGTATTTACGTACAGAGATATTTAGGGACGGTTACTATAAAAAGTTATCCTTCTAAAGAACCTGTTTCTTTAATACTAAATGCCGTGGCGTAGTGGGTAGAGTGCGACGCTCACACGCCGAATGGTCTAGGTTCGATTCCCAGCTCAACACCAATTTTTCTAATATTTCACGGCACCACCTCTTTCGAGCTGCTGACAACACTCAGAGAGTAATAACTGTCTAAGAAAGCTTCTCAAATTTCGCCGATCGGAGTCGGCAAAAAACTGTAGGTTCCTTCTACTCGTAAGAGAACAGTAGCGCGCACAACACGAGTAGTTGATGAGCAAGCTAGGCCCTGGTCCCCCTTTGGACTGTAGCGCCAACAATTATTATTAAATTAATACTAAATAATCGACTTCATGGTTATAGTTATATTTTAAGAACCAAAAATGTATTTTATTTAAACCAGGGCCCTTTCCAGTTCAATTGAATCCTCATTTTTAGCAGGTTATGTTCATGAAATCAATCTGTTTTTTTATGGAAAAAAGAATTAAAGTTAAAGTTAACGATTTTGTAACTGTAATAAATAAAAATGAGGTCAAGTCGAAGGTCAGTAAAATTTTGTCATTCTCATAACTATGTTTCATGGATTCGATTGTGTCTTTTGAGAATTTGTACAAAAAGATATATTTGGAATAATTGGGATAATTGGGATAATTAAATTGTATATACACCCACAAGCAAAGAAGATCAAATTTCTGATCGATATTCTATCTTTGGATACAAAAGTCTGTCTGTACAAAGTTTAATTTTATTCTACTAAACATAGGTACATCCTATTTTATATGCTCACATAATTGTATAAAAAAACAGAAAAATGTTGCAAGGATATAAAACACACTTCGTGAAGTAATCTGAGCAGTTCAGAATGGGAGTGAAAACGATGAAAGTTACCGTTAGCTTCCTTACGGATTATCATGACACTGACTTCTGGGATTGTATAACGCAAGGTGATAAACTCACACCTACTTTACAACCTGTGTGTGTTCATACAGGAGAAAGCGTTATGCCTTTCATTACTTCTTCACAAGTTCTGTGCGTCCAGTAATTCAGCTTTCGTCAATTAATTCATAATGTCTGCACTGTAACTCGGAATTAATGCGATCCTGCCTTCAAGAACTGGGGGACAAAGTTATGTTATACGAAGTGAGTATATCAAGAAAGTAAATGGAATATCTTTCCCTTTTCCACTTTGCTTTTCAGTTGACTACCGTTCAAGTAAATACATTCTATTTGGTTCTACGTTTACCCTCAAAACATAAAAAGTTGCATTCGAGTAAAATTTCAAAAAGATTTGGAGCTATGTATATTTCATAGAACATAGAAATCAAAAGAAATGACGGTTATTCTAATTTTAAATTTAGCTTAGTTTTTCTATGACTAATACCTGTCAAAGAAAAACTCTGAGTGTTGTAAGCAGCTCGAAAGAGGTGGCGCCGTGAAAAATTTGAGGTGTTCAGCCGGGAAACAAACACCTCAAAACTTCGCCATTCGGAGTCGGCAAAAAACTGTAGGTCCCTTATACACGTGAGAGAACAGTAGCGCGCACAGCACGAGTAGTTAATGAGTAAGTTAGCCTCCCCTGTGGACCGTAGCGCCACCCAATTATTAGGTCTGTTCCAATTCATTTGTGTACAGAAATTCGTAGTTAAGTAGTTTGGGTAAAAACTTCTCTTGCCGAGAGTAACTCTACCAAAATTTGTGAAACGACTTTTCGTAGAAATTCGTAAGCAGCTATCAGATGTATGAAAAGTCAGAGGTTTTTTGTTTTCACTTTGGCAGCCATCTGCTGCCCACAGATTTTTCTTCGGCAACAATTCGTAGCTCTCATGAGCTCTCTCTTCTACGAAAAAATCATCTAATGCAACGCTTTTTCGTAGTTTTTCAGACAATTTCGTAGACATTCGTAGCAATTCAGAGCAATTGAAACGGACCTAATATTATTATAAACATACATATGTACATACATTTAAACACCCTCGCGGCCATCCACAAAAATCGGATTCGATGCAGAGAAAAGTGCGATAAACTTGGAGTCCTTTCCCCACAAAAACAAATGATTCATTCATCATTCCTACATCCCTACCACATTCATAACCTCTTTTCAAACAACTTAAGAAAAAACAGTATTTGTCATACGCCAAATTAGTTGAGAATTCAATTCTACTCTTTCTTCCTTATACAAAGTTTTAACAGGCAGATAGCTTTGCAGGACTGAGATTCCACATTCCAGCTGGTAATTGTTTTTAGTTGAATAGCCAGATTTTTAATCGCTGCCGCTTTTTAAATTTGACTGGATTCCGGTCATACGAGCTTACGTAATTAGTTTAGCCAAGGCCAGACCTTCAAAAACGATATTCTGTAAATATCTGAGTGCATTCGATTCAACCGCCAAAACCAATCCGAAATTAAGGAGAACGTGACCAGAAATACACTTCATTCGTTTTATTTTATTACCCGATTCAAGATGTTGGTACTCACACGTTCAATTTGTATCTATGCACGGTGAAGAGGAAATAAGGTGTTAATTTGTTGGGTTCCCCTCTACCATAAGATCTGCATATCACATGAGAAAACTTAAATAATGGAATAATTTCGCATAAATCACAAGATTTTTTCCCAACAAGCATTTCCCGTGCACTGCAGCACATGTTTCGATTACAAGTAACAAATCCGAAGCACCTGATTGATCAGCTGGTCAGTCAGTTTGCCAGCCGCCCTAGTATCACCTGATAAGAGTATTCTTAGGTGTCACACCTTTTACATTTAAATGTGCGGATGTATGTTCAAGCATATGGATGTACAAAAACTTTGCAGCCAGACAATCAGCCAGCACCTTTTCCATGTTCCAACCTTATCTAAAGTAAATATGAGACTTGTGTGCCTTAATTTGTGTAATCATAGGAAATTTTCTCGAACAATCATGCGAATGACTTAAGAAACTAAAATTGTAGTATATTTCTGGGCGCTAAGAAAAACGAAAAATTAGTTCTTACAGGTTAGATATGAAGAAAGGGCCAGAAGCAAAGGTATTTCCTGTGAATTGCTTACAGCAAGCAGGTTACTAAGATACTTACTTACTATTTACTTAATCAGGAACTAACATACTTCTTATCAAGCCAGCGACTGATCAAGTCGGTCTGAGAATGATCAGTAGCTGCCTTTCACTTTCATGGTCCCTTTACTGGAGATTCGGTCCTTTTTTCCTTCTCGAACCCAGATGCTAGGATTCGAGGTTGTGTTCCATTCGCTCAATGTAACCGGGCCATTGTAATCATAGGTTCTTTGAATTTCTGGCAACATTCACATCTTTAAACAGCACGTAGAGTTCGAGGTTATTTCTTTCCCTCTATTCGCTTTTCACACAGACAGGACTATAAGATTGCAAAATTTTCTTTCAAAGGAATCAAGAATTGTCCTTCGAGTAAGGAGCTGTTTCTTATCATTCGATTGTCAAGTTCGACAGATTGATTTTCTGCCTGCAATATATTCGTTTTTGTGGCCGAGGTGGTGTAGTGGGTAGAGTGCGACGCTCACACGCCGAAGGGTCTAGGTTCGATTCCCAGCTCAACACCAATTTTTCGAATTTTTCACGGCACCACCTCTTTCGAGCTGCTGACAATACTCAAAGAGTAATAACTGTCTAAGAAAGCTTCTCAAATTTCGCCGTTCGGAGTCGGCAAAAAACTGTAGGTCCCTTCTACTCGTGAGAGAACAGTAGCGCGCACAATACGAGCAGCTGATGAGCAAGCTAGGCCCTGGACTGTAGCGCCAACAATTATTATTAATATATTCGTTTTATCCTTATTGCTTCTAAAACTGCTGGGAATGATGAGGAATCTATGTCATCAGCACATCCCAGCAAATGCAGTGATTTGTAGACGTTAGTTTTAAATATGCCAGTAAGGTTGAGTACAAAAAAGGCATTTTTCAACTTTCTCGTAGGAAAATAACAAAAGTTTATTAGTACTGTAATTGAATACAAAAGAGTAAATAAGTTGGATCTAAGATCAATAAATGAAATTAGTAGTCCATTTTTAAGAATTTTTTTTTCTTCCTTGTTAACGAACTTGTGGCCGCCGTAGCGTAGTGGGTAGAGTGCGACGCTCACACGCCAAAGGGTCTAGATTCGATTCCCGGCTAAACACCCCGAACTTTTCACGGTACCACTTCTTTCGAGCTGCTGACAACACTCAAAGAGTAATAGGTCCGTTCCAATTTATTTGTGTACAGAAATTCGTAGTTGAGTAGTTTGGGTAAACATCTCTCTTGTAGAAAGTAACTCTACCAAAACTTGTGAAACGGCTCTTCATAGAAATTCGTAAACAGCTATCGGATGTATGAAATATCAGGGTTTATTGTTCGCACATTGACAGCCATCTGCTGCCCAGAGATTTTTCTTCGGCAGCAATTAGTAGGGAGGAGAAATATTTTGCTCTCTCATGAGGGGTATGTTCTACGAAAAAATCAGCTAATAGAACGCTTTTTCGTAGTTTTTTTTGGCAAATTCGCAGACATTTGTAGCAATTCAGAGCAATTGGAACGGACCTTTTAACTGTCCAAGAAAGCTTCTCAAACTTCTCAACCCAAACGAGTAGTTGATTAGCAATCTAGGCTCTGGTCTTTAATTATTATTAAACGAACTGGGAAAAAATGAAAATTGATAAAAAATTTTAAATCAAAAACTTCATAAAAGTGCTATAATTTTAAAGGATGTCTTTTTAGAGAGAAGAGCAAATCACTACCAGTGCTTAACCCTATTTCAGGATGGTGGTGGGCAGAATAAATAAGGAAGTGGTTAACAGTGGCGCACATAACTGAAATTGATTAAGAAGCAATCCTTTAAGAGCTTCTCGAATAACTTATTCTTATACCGATATAGAAACGTTACCTTAAACCTAGTGTTGCTCCTTCCTTTAAGAGAAAACGAAACAAAATTTTAATGAACCGTACTTACTTCTGGTTTTCAACGATCACAACATAAGTGACTAAGGCATGTATTGAATAAAAACGTCAATAAAAGTGTTGCGGAACGTTACTCGAAGAGTCTTGGCCATAGGCTAAGGTGAGCCTAGTTTTGTTTTACCTATTCCTTTTAAAAAAAGATCCGTTAGTTGTTCACGTAGATCAGTCCTTTAATAGACCACACTTGGACGGTTAATTTTCAGCACCTGTTGGAAATCTTTAGACAAATTTAACATTAATGAGACTTTGTAATTCCTCTAACGGCGATTGTCGATTATACCCCATATTTGTGGTTTGGAGTAATAAAATTACCAGAATAAGAAAAACAGTAATCAAAAGCTGCATTCCCTTGCCATTATTTAGTCAAATAGTGCTCCACGCAAGTTTACAAGCTGTAGTTCTTTAAATCAAAGTGGCGAGTGAAATTTCAGTATATGCATATTGTCCGCCGTGAGGCATTACGAACGCAGCCATCAGCGTTACTGCTGCCTGATCCAATTTTCGTTCTTACCAGAAGACGACACCTACAGATACACCACCGTTCAATGTGTTTAGAGTCGTTAACTGTTTAGATTTAGGTTCATCAGAAATAAAATTATTAATTTTGTCTAAACTGAATGTCTCAAATGGCTATATCAAGGACCTTTTTCTGTGGGACTACACGTTTTGAATGGTTTCGTATTTGAAATATAGTTCGACCACCTCCTGGTCACCTGGTATCGTAGCCAACTGAAGTACTCACTGAATTAATATTTTAAGTTGTCATTATTTTTTTTTTATTTTTATTAAAATAACATAATGCTAAACCCTTAAATTATGTACAATATGAAACACTCTAATAATGTCATCAATGTTTCTCTAAAGCCTTTGTAAGTAACTCGTTCATAGTGGTTAAAACAGTCCTAGGATCTTCGGCAAGTCCAGCTCCGACCATTGCATTGGCGAACAACTGCTTTGTCAAGAGCTCACCCAACTCCGGGTCACTTGTTTTAAGTTTGTGCAGTTTTTTGATGATTGGGTGCCTTCGTGAAAACATAAAAGATTACGATAAACAAATTTAAGATGGCCAAACGGTTACTTACTTTGGATTGATCTCTAATTGTGGCTGTAGAAGCGCATAGCGGTTGTCCTCTGGTAGTTGATGACTCTGGGTGCGAAGAAAATGCCGTGCTGCACCCATTTCTTCCACCGTTATGACACAAGGATGGCTATCTAAGCGATTGGTAATTTTCACTTCAGCAACCTTTCCTGATAACTTCTCTTTGATCCACGGAATGATTTCGTCGATTTGTGAACGCAGGAGACTTCCCTCACCCAAGTCAGTCAGATCAGCTTTGTCCTCCCTCATTTCTTTTTCGACTGAAACCACGTTTTTTCCATTGAACAGGCCCAACTGCATGAGAACTATTTCATCATGGGGTTCATAGCAGAACAGAACTTCAACGCCTTTCTTCTTGAGTGCTTCATAGTAGGGCGACGACTCTGCTAGGGCACGGCTTGGAGCGCATAGGTAGTAGATATACTTTTGATCCCCTACTCGTTTGCAATACTCAGCTAATGAGATGTTGCCATCACCGGGTTTAGAGGAATCGTAACGAAGGAGCTTTGCTATCTCTTCACGTTCTGTCTGATCGTGGGTAGTTACAATGCCTTCTTTGAAGAATAGACCGTATTCCTTGTAGAAGGCTTCATAGTTCTCCGGTTCCTTTGCGGCTCTGTCTTGCAAGAAGCGCAGTACGCGGCTGGTGAGAACTGTGCTAAGTTTTCTGTGGATTAATTAATTTTAGAAATATAGGGGGAAAGCATATGTCTACAACTCACTTGATCAACCCACTGTTTTGGAGAAGTTCTCTACTCAAGTTCAACGGAATGTCCTCAGAGTCAACGACTCCTTTAACAAATCGCAGCCACTTTGGCAAGAGGTTATCTGTTTTGGATTGAATGAGTATTTTCCTTGAGTAGAGTGCTACGCCAATGTCAGCATCCCTGGACAAAGAAAAGAGTCCTGGCTTTCCATCAGGGAAATAAAGCAACGCACGAATGCTCAGTGGAACATCAGTCTGAATGGAAACGATTGTTGAAAATTAATTCAAAGTTATAAATACTGTCTGATACCTTATAGTGCAGAACGAATCTCGGTGCATCAAATGTGTTCGCAATAAATCTGTAAAATTCTGTATGTTTCTCCATAGTCACATCTTTAGGTTCCATCAACCAAACTGGTTGGATCTCGTTTGCTCGCTTTCCATTTAAAAATATGGGACTGCCAACAAAGTTGCTGTACTTCTTAATTACGCCCTTGATGCGGTCTTCATCAGCATATTCCCTGCATTCAGGTTTGAGGTGGATGACAATTTTAGTGCCATCGGCAACGTTTTCGGCTTTCTGAATCTCATACGAGCCCGATCCGTCACTGGACCACTTTAATCCGGGTGAATCTTTTTTTGATGACTTTGTGAAAACCTCCACTCGATCAGCGACCATGAAAGCGGAATAGAACCCTACGCCAAACTGCCCGATAATGTTAGATGAGTTTTGACTAGCGCTTCCCTTTTCCTTGATTTGCTCTAAAAACTTCTTCGAGCCTGAACGTGCAATCGTTCCTAGATTATTTATGAGCTCCTCTTCAGTCATTCCAATACCTGTATCCTAAAGCACAATAAATCGTTGAATTAGTTTCATAAACTAACTGCATCCATGCCATTCAATTACTTGAATTATCAGCTGCATTGCCTGTTTGTCAGTGCCGATATGAATTTCCAATGGACGATCCTGGTTTTCATAGTCCTTTTCCTTTTCACCAGCTGTGTGAATTGTGTACCTGAATTTCTCCAAAGCATCACTTGCATTTGAGATCAACTCCCTAACAAAGACCTCGTTCTCTGAGTACAAAGATCGAGCCACAATGTCAAGAAGCATTCGAGTTTCGGCTTGAAACTCATGCTTGCTACTGTCACCAACTGGTTGCTCCTTATCCCTGATGATTGAATGAAAATCCTCATCGGGCTTAGCAGTGCTATAGTGGCGGAGGGAAAGAGCAGCTGCAAGAGATAATTTCTGTAACATAACCTTATTGCATCATCATAGAACTTACCAGTAGCCCGGCTTTGAGTAAATGTTTTTAAATGATAATTTGTGCGATAATGACATATGGAACGAACATTAAATAGTCTATGATAACTATTCCTGCTGACACCGGCTAGAATTTTATTTACTAAGGACATGTTTTTTGAGAAAAATTACACTTCTCCAACGCACGGCGAACCAACCAGAAGAAATTTGACGAAGATTATCTGTCATTCGGTTATCAATGATTTTGACAACTGACTTGTATCAACATGGAATCTAGCGCACCCTGGTGGATTATTTTTAATGTATTTGAGTACATGGAAGTTTGAGATTTTCAACCAGAGATAAGGGAGCCAAGGAGATACTCAACTCCCTCGTCTTCCGCCCTTTGAGGTGAACTGACAGCGTTTTTTATAAACCCCTGTCTGTGAATACGTGTGAGCTGTCTTGATTAGCTGATTGCAATCAGCTGAACAGTTATAGAGGTGAAATGTCTTGACAGGGAGTAAAATCGTAAGGGTGCGTAAGTATTAAGGGTGAGAGAGTATAAATCAGGTAATGGATATAATTTTCTTAAAACGCGAAAGGATAATAGAGTATGTTTCCCAATAAACCTGAAACATCATCAATACAGTAATTAAGTTCACAAACAAAGAACCGCTTAAACTCTTTTAATAAGCAAGGATTTAACGCCAGTCATAAGTTTTTAATAATAAAAAGTACAATTGTTGGTTATATATCTTTTTTCTTTTATTAGGTATTGAAATATAAGGAATGAAGACGTAAATACAGATTGATTAAAGGACTTAAAATACTTTTTGAAAAGCATTTCCACGCCACCCAAGAGGTATGCTTATGGCGCGTTAACCGATTTTTTATTCACCGGGTGTTTGGTTTCCCCAAGAGGCCTATTGCACCCGAACTTAAATAAATTAGATAAGTTTTTGTATATTTAGCGATCTAACAAGAATCGCATTTAACTTAAAAATTTAACAGGAAAATAAAAAATGTTATCGGCATGAATATATGGAAGACAAACTTTTGATTTAATTGTTTTTTACAAATGTCTAACACGGAGCATCTTATTTTTGAAATTAGGGTCGCTCAAATCCCTGTTCCAAAATTTAGTGACAAAATAAATTCTAATTCTAATAAAATAATTTAAAATGAAGTCTGGTGGCAAATTTTCACAGCAGGTATATTTATTTTCGGTGATCAGTAAAGTAAGAAGAGTAAAGTAGAAGTAAAGAAGAAGTGAAGAGTAAAGTAAGAAACGCCGCAATAAGATTGCATCCATCGAATTACTTAAAAGTTGTAAAACTTAAGCCAGGCGAAGCATCTGCTGTCCCTAATGTGGGTAAAGGCATACTACACGTATGGCTTTCGTGACACTTTCTGTAGAGCCACCCACAGACATAAATGAAACTATTCTCTTTCAAGAATTCATTTGCACTTATATCTGTTTTAAGATACAACGCGGAAATGCACTTTGGCCTGTCGCATATTTTGTCTTGCACCCAAGATGTTTCCATTACTAGGGGTTGATTGCTGATGGACTGCAACCTTTCTGCTTCAACATTTTCACAATTTCCTTAAACTTATATGTTCTCATCTTTTGTTCCATAGGTATGGAGGTATCCTTGGCACTTCAAAACACAAGGTTTCATAATTATTATTTTAATAACTTATATGTTCAAAAAAATTTAATATATTAATTAATCTTTTAACAAATTCGAAAAACTTTTTATCACAAATTCACTACAATTACTATTATTTAAATAGAACAAGCACGCACTTTGTAATAATTTAGTCCTTACCAAATATGCAAATATATTACGCACTTGAAATCGCTTTTAAGGAATTAAAAGAACAATTACTAGTAATTATCAGTGAGTAATTAACTCTGACTATAATTGCTTTTTTATAACCGTACCCATTCACTTTTACTAAACATTTTGTTCTCGTACGCAGAATCGCATAGCGCATAAGTAAATGTGTGCAAAATTTTGCAAAATTAACGAGTACGCAAACACCCCAGCGATTCCACCACGAAAAACTGGGTAATAAAGGTGTTCAATAACTATGCTCGATGTGTTCATAATATTTTTCATTTATACCATTGATGAAAACACAAATTTTTGTACAAAATTTCAATATATATTCAATATATATCAATGTGTAACATCTGTTTTTTAAAGAGAATCAATTTTAACACATAAAAGAGGTTAGTGCGGATTTTAGAACGAAATCACTTTCTGTGATATTAGCGTGATTTTCATTTTCAATTCATAGTAACACTACGAATTGGTTTTCTTTTTCAAATAATTTCGGTATTTCATAATATTCTTGCAAAAACATTGTTTTACAAGCATGGGCGTAAGCATTCATTGCGAAATATTTTTTTAAGCCTCATGTTGTGTTTCTGAACATCTTCGGCCTAATCGCCTAATCTGCCGCCATGTTTGAAAAACTAGACCATTACGGAGCCGAATCCACGGATTTGCCGCCATTACTGTGGTGGATCCACCGATTTGCCGCCATTATCCACCGATTTGGTCTAAGATCCAGGGATTTTGTAGAAGTGTTGGCGATTCTCAAGGGATTTCTCACACAGCTACAAAATCCCTGGATTGGACAGGCATATGGCCAGGGGCAAAAACTGGTCTAAGATGAGCATCTCCTTGATTCCCTTATCTCTGTTTTCAACCTTTGTCGAAAGTTTAATTTCCTTAAACGTTAATCAAAACAATTCAATCCGAAATAAACATTTTACAGTACAATTGGCAAAATCAAAAGCAGAAGTGAAGCTGTGTCAATTAATGTGAGTACGAATTCATTGCATACATCTGATAAATGACTTTTTAATTTGCAGAAGAAAATGATTGGAGATGAAACCAAGGAAGGCATACTTCTCATTGTGGAGTCCCTACCTGTGGTCCAATTTCCGAATACAACAAAGACTGAAAGCTCGATTTTGGTTTGGTTTCGTGAACATGTGATTCTGCAATGGTAGGTTGACTTTTTCCAGGAATACAAGATAAAAATGTATAACATTACAGGTGAACCAAGGTTTAAGACTAACAATGAAGTGCAGAAATCAATTTATGTTCCCGGGTATGTTCCTTTAACGACAAAAAAAGGTTCCATAGATAATTCGCTGTTAAATAAAAAACAGAAGTAAATATTCGTTTGGTCTTGTATCGCATGTAATGGAAAACAATAAAATCTTTGCATAAAAAATATTTCCAGAATGGTTTGTTTACATATTTTAAAACACTCTTGTGAGCAGAATACATCCTCAGACAATTACTCTTTTCCCAGAGATGCTATTGGATTTGGAAACATTTTTTTTATATTTACTTCGTATTTAGTTTCGAACTTCCTGTACAAAATATCTTCCGTTCAACCAAATCTGCAAAAGAAATCCTGCATTCGATAAAAAACTGGCTGCGGCGTATCTAGAACACAAAGACCTAAGTAGATTTAGGAATGTGGATATGCACAGGTGCGATAGCAGCGGACATATTACTGTACTTCAGCGTGAAGTTTAGTGTAGAAAAAACTAGAAGTTGTCTATTGTTGATGGAATAATCACATCGTGCAGATAAAACAAAGACAGTTCCGATGTATATGTTTCCTTTCCCAAGAAGAATTGAACACTGCAGCGACAGATTAATTGGGCGGGACAAAAAACAGATTTGAATCCTATGAAAACCGTTGTTACGTTTTTGGCTTCATTGTTTTGACACCTTAACCAGTTAATATGGAGCTTTTGTAAGAATTTTAAATAACAGACACTTTTGTAAAACAAGAAGCAATTGGTTGAATATTCGTTCCATTTATGAACTGACTCTCTTTTAGGGCATTTATTACTCTAAGACCTGCTGTTAATCTGGAAACCTTCGTATGCACCGTTTACAAGTTTACAAAATGAAGTTTCATCGATGTAAAGTTTTAGAAATCATCATGGAAAATGCTCCAATTTGGTGAAGATCCTTAAAAGTAGCACAGGCGGATCTGCGCCAATTCTCGTACGGCCGTTAAAAACCAAAAAAATGCATGCAACTCCGAAAAAAACACCAGAAAAAGTAAAAATCCAATGGGGAAAAAATAAAAATTGAAAAATTTTGAAAAATTAAGAGTCGCCGAATCGGACTCTCCGAGGGTATATAAGGCCGCCTAGGCGCGGGAGCAAGTTTAGTCTGCCGCGGGTTGTCGTAGGGTGCACGTCGTGGGTGTTCGTCGTGTTCGTATTTTTTTCTTGCTCCCGAGTACTCGTGTACTCCGAATGGTGTCGATATGGATGCTGATTGTTGGTTGCTGGTTACTGGATGCTGGATGCTGGTTGCTGGCTGCTGGTTGCTGGTTGCTGGCTGCTGGTTGCTGGTTGCTGGTTGCTGGTTGCTGCTTGCTGGATGCATCGCTGCTAGCTGTTGGTTGCTGGCAGCCGTTGCCTGTGCTGTGCTTGTGCCTTATTTGAGTGCATGTCGCCGGGTACGATTGCACCCTTGTGTTTTTAAATCGTTTTTTTTTTCAATACATCTATTCAATAACCATCCTTCGATCGATATGTCTGTTTAATTTTCGTTTTTGGTTTTTATGTTTTATGGTAAGCATGGTTAAGAATGGTCGACACGTTGCAGAATCATGCAACGGTTACAAGCATGCGGTTCGGTACATGCTTACCTTCATGGACTTCCGGTGAAGTCATGCATCTTCACGAAGCGATTAGGCCTTCACTGCCTTTTGGATTACGGGCGGGTCGGTTCGGTATTAAAGTTTCAAGCATTTCATCAATTAGTACAACCAGCGGGCGAGTCGCCTCCAATTGTAGCATTTATTCTTATACTTTGTATGTTGTTGCATTAATTTGGTTTTAGTTTGTTGACGCCTTGAGCTATTCGTGTGAAGTAACCCTGAAGTTACTGAATGAAGCCGGACATACTGTAGGACACTCCCCTTCTTAGTTGTTATTCGAAGGCCCCTCATCAAGCTTGTTAAGCCAGGGTTGTAGGACGCTTTCCTTTTAGATGTAGAGTAGACAACGAACAAATGAATGCTTCACATTGTGACTGCCACCATCCTTTTCGTTCATAGTAGACAGAGAGCTCCTCATCAAGCTGGTCAAGCCAGGGTTGAAGAGCGCTTTCCTCGTAGAAGTAGATTAGAAAACGAACGGATGATATGCATCAAGTTATGATAGACAACATCCTGTTCGTTTGTAGTAGTCGGAAAGCCTCTCATCAAGCTTGACTGGCCAGGGTTGCAGGGCTCTTTTAGATGTAGAGTAGATTACGAACGGATGAATGCTTCACATTGTGCCAACATTCTGTTCGTTTGTAGTAGTTGGAAAGCCTCACATCAAGCTTGACAAGCCGGGGTTGCAGGGCGCTTTCCTTAGATTAGAGTAGACAACGAACGGATTGTTGGTATCGCCTTAAGATAGACAACATCCTGTTCGTTCATAGTATTGGGAAGTTTTGTTCTTGAAGTTTGTCCAAGCCTTCACTTCAGTTCGGGGTTACAGTCACCGAAATGCTCATAGCCGCAAACAGGCTGAAAATAGACAGCGGACTGATGATGTGATCTTCGACTTAAGAAGAACGGTCATCTAGTTCACTTTTGATTAGTTAGTGCTTTCGAACTAAAGATCTCACTCACGGGAGTTCGATAGCACTAACTCACAGTTCCTTGAGCGCGACCGGCTTCCAAAACTATTAATTTCGGTCTTCGTTTTAGGAAGATGTTTGCTTTTCTCTCTGTAGTAAGTCGGTGGCGACTCGCCCCTGTAATTAGTAGTTGTAGTCAGAAGGCTTTTCCTACCTATCATATGCATGGGGACTGAGCCCAGCATCCAGCAGCCAGCTTGATATCCTGCCTCTTGTGTGAGGTGTAAAAATTAATATGTGCAAGCCAGATTCTAGCAGAACGCAAGGAGACAGAGTAAGAAACTACGAAAGAAGCCAGTAAGTCCATTCCTATCAATTTTATTATTTTTTGCATTGCTTTAAAAAAAATTTAAAAAAAATCCGTGATCAGGCATGCATGTCCTAATATACATTAAACTTTAAGCAGAAATATTTTTTCTTATAACCCCCTCAAGGCAGCAAACAGCTGCCTCTGAGGCTATGTAGGGGAACCCTCAGGACCCGAACAGGTGTCCTGAGGCTAGGTAGGATTCTGCTCTTTTTGTTTCAGTTTCTTTTCTTTCTTTTCAGAGCGGGCGCGGCGTGATCGGTCATTTGATTAATCACTCAAATGAACCATTTGACGAATCAATACAAGAGTCGGGTGATTAAATAACTTATCGAATCAATATCAAGGAAGTAAATTCACTTGCATTTTCTACCTCTTTCATATGTAGCAGTAATTTCCCTTACATTATTTAAAATTAATAATTCTATTTCTTTAGTTTATGATTCTTCCACAACCCTTATACATAGTTTCTGAGTTTTATTTATGGCTTGAATTTGTATTTCTGCAGGCGGGTTCGCTATCGATAACGAAATCCCCATCGGAATGGGTGTCGAAAAAACATCGCAACGCAACGCAACGCGCCGGAATATGCCCTTTTAAGGGCATGAACTGCAGCTGACGCAGGACATTGATATTGCAATTCAGAGGTTCCACTTATTTGACCTCATAATTAGTGGAAAAAAGAATTGCAGACAATTGGAGAATTGCATGGCGATCAAAACTGGACAAGGTTTGGGGATCCAAGCATCTCGGCCTATCCGAAAATGTACAAGGACGTCTAGGCGCCGGAGCGAGCTATGCACCCCTTCGGGCAGGGGTAAGAATATGCCCGAGGTAGGCATGCCTGTCGTAAGAGGCGACTAAAATCCACTCTCCGTTTGTCGACCACGGGTATTGTTCATGGTGGCTCTTCTTCCGACGTTTTCGAAAATCGGTAGCTCACCGCGAAATTTTGATGATTGCCGCCGGCCGGTGCAATAAACGATTTTAAATACACGCACATGTCGAACACGGATGATTTCGGTCATGCAAGCTTATATCAGCTGTCTTGAAGATAGGTAGGTATTGTCCCTGCCACTGCTTCCGCTTTTGTCTTTCCGGCAGAGGTCGCGAATGTTTAAGTGCTCCAAGCTCGTTTACTAATTGAGCTCTTCATGTGGGGTTACACCGAAGTTGCTTTGCGACAAAGAGCAAACTGGGGTTGAATGGTTCTTTCCATGTAGACGTAGTGTAGGCAACGGACGGGTACCGCAAGTAACGTTGTGACAGACATCATTCTTTTCGGTCAAAGTAGTTGGAAGTCTCGTTCTCTAAGCCTGTCAGCGCCAACAGCACTTTTTCTGAAGTTGCTGAGTGGAGTCAGACTAGCCGGACTCGACGGGCACTTCCCTTTAGGATAAGTGTAGATAGCGGACGAGTGGAATGCATCACATTAAGATGTTGAACATCCCGTCCGTTCGTAGTCGGAAGTCCTCTCCTCCGAGCCTGTCAGCGCCAACAGCCACTTCCTTTGAAGTTATTGAATGGAGTCAGACTGGTCGGACTCGACGGGCACTTTCCCTTAGGATAAGTGTAGATAACGGACGGGTGGGATGCAGCACATTAAGATGTTGAACATCCCGTCCGTTCGTAGTCGGAAGTCCTCTCCTCCGAGCCTGTCAGCGCCAACAGCCACTTCCTTTGAAGTTGCTGAATGGAGTCAGACTGGCCGGACTTGACGGACACTTCCCCTTAGGATAAGTGTAGGTAGCGGACGGGTGGAATTCATCACATTAAGATGTTGAACATCCCGTCCGTTCGTAGTCGGAAGTCCTCTCCTCCGAGCCTGTCAGCGCCAACAGCCACTTCCTTTGAAGTTGCTGAATGGAGTCAGACTGGCCGGACTCGACAGGCACTTCCTCTTAGGATAAGATTAGACGATCAATGGATGATGTCCGTCACAATGTTATAGATGACATCTTGTTCGCTTGTAGTAGGCAGAAGGAGTTTCATCAAGCCTGTCAAGCCAGGGTTGAAAGGTTTTCCTCGCGTTTTGTTCGCTTTTGTAATAAGATCGCCCTTCATCGAGCTTACCGAACCAGGGTTGAAAGTCTTTTCTCTTGAAAGCGCTTTGTTCGCTTACAATATTTGAAAAGTCTTTCATCAAGCCAGGAAAGCCAGGGTTGAAAGGCTTTCTTTTTGGAAACGAAGTATGTGGAAAACCTTACATCAAGTTTGACAAGCCGGGGTTGAAAGTCTTTCCGCAATGAAGCGCATTGTTCGCTTTGAAGGTCCCTCATCAAGCACGACAAGCCAGGGTTGAAAGGCTTTTCTCTTAGAAGCGCTTTGCTTGCTTGCAGTAGCTGGAAGGTTTTTCATCAAGCTCAACAAGCCGGGGTTGAAAGGGTTTTGTCTTAGAAGCGCATTGATCGCTTATAATAAGTTGAAGATCTTTCATCAAGCTCGTCAAGCCAGGGTTGAAGGGCTTTCCTCTTTGGAGCGGTTATTCCGCTCATGGTAGTTGAAAAGCCTTTCATCAAGCTTGTCCAGCCGGAGTTGCAGAGACACTTTACAGTAGAGTAGGCAACGAACAGATGGTGTGTATCGCATTAAGATAGACAACATCCTGTCCGTTGATTGTAGTCGGAAGGCCTCTCATCAAGCTTGACAAGCCGGGATTGAATGGTGCTTTCCTCTTAGAAGTAGAATAGAAAACGAACGGATGATATGCATCAAATTATGATAGACAACATCCTGTTTGCGTGTAGTAGTCGGAAAGTCTCTCATCAAGCTTGTCAAGCCAGGGTTGCAGAACGCTTTCCTCTTCAAGTAGAGTAGACGACGGACAGATGATTTGCATCACGTTAAGATAGACAACATTCTGTCTGTTCGTAGTAGTCGAAGGTCCTTTCCTCCAGTTTGCTTGTGCTTTTGGTTCTTTGGTTAAAGTAGCACTCGCAGAAGTTGCTCAGGATTGCGAATGACATGGGGCTATTTGCACTTAAATTGTTCGGTTTATGAAAAACAATCTTGGTTGTCCGTGTATCTTGTTTGCGTATTCATTTTATTTGCTTTATGATTCTAAACAATCAATCGATCACAAGTCCGCCCTTAATGCGATGTTATGTGTATGCATGGTTTAAAATGGTCGGCACTTCACGATCGTGCAACGCTTACAAGCATGCGGTTCGGTATATGTTTACCTTCGTGGACTACCGATGAAGTCATGTATCTTCACGAAGCGACTAGGCCTCCACTGCCTTTTGGATTACGGGCGGGTCGGTTCGGTATTAAGGTTTCAAGCATTTCATCAATTAGTACAACCAGCGGGCGAGTCGCCTCCAATTGTAGCATTTATTCCTGTACTTTGTATGTTGTTGCATTAATTTGATTTTAGTTTGCTGACGCCTTGAGCTATTCGTGTGAAGTAACCCTGGAGTTACTGAATGTAGCCGGACATACTGTAGGACACTTCCCTTCTTAGTTGTTATTCGAAGGCCCCTCATCAAGCTGTTAAGCCAGGGTTGTAGGACGCTTTCCTTTTAGATGTAGAGTAGACAACGAACAAATGAATGCTTCACATTGTGACTGCCACCATCCTTTTCGTTCATAGTAGACAGAGAGCTCCTCATCAAGCTGGTCAAGCCAGGGTTGAAGATCGCTTTCCTCGTAGAAGTAGATTAGAAAACGAACGGATGATATGCATCAAGTTATGATAGACAACATCCTGTTCGTTTGTAGTAGTCGGAAAGCCTCTCATCAAGCTTGACTGGCCAGGGTTGCAGGGCTCTTTTAGATGTAGAGTAGATTACGAACGGATGAATGCTTCACATTGTGCCAACATTCTGTTCGTTTGTAGTAGTTGGAAAGCCTCTCATCAAGCTTGACAAGCCGGGGTTGCAGGGCGCTTTCCTTAGATTAGAGTAGACAACGAACGGATTGTTGGTATCGCCTTAAGATAGACAACATCCTGTTCGTTTATAGTATTGGGAAATTTTGTCCTTGAAGTTTGTCCAAGCTTTCACTTCAGTTCGGGGTTGCTCACATTACTTGCTCCTGTGCTAAAACTACATCTTCGGTTTAGAACTTTGACTTTGTACAGGCGTTCAATACTTTATGCGCTTAGCATCGACGGTCGACTTTTTGTATTTTTTACTTTGCATCTTGAATTTAAAAGAATTTCTGGACCACCTATGTGATGGAATTGCGCATACAGTTTGAACTATTCATGTCATTTCTAGTCCAGCATCCAGCATTTAGCTTCAGATCCTGCCTACTGTGTCAGGTTTACTTGATTCAAGCAGAACTCCAGAAGCAGAGTTATACACTCCGGTGCCTGATGAAAGGAAGCATGTAAGTCCATTCTTATCAATATTTTTATTTTCTTTCTTTCTTACCAAAACAAGTTCCGTGAACGGGCATGCATGCCAAATATACTTCGAAATTTTTTCGAATTTAGTTTCTCTCATAACCCCCTCAAGGCAGCAAACAGCTGCCTCTGAGGCTAGGTAGGGGACCCCTCAGGACCCGAACAGGTGTCCTGAGGCTAGGTAGGATTCTGTTCTTTTCTTTTCAGTTTTTTTTTCTTTCTTTTCAGAGCGGTCGCGGCGTGATCGGCCATTTGGTTAATTACTTAAGTGAACCACTTGACGAATCTTTTTAGGAGTCGGGTGATTTAATATCTTTACTTTATAGAACGAAATTCGGCTGCATTTGTAACATTAATTTTCATTACAAAATTAAAATTACTAGTAACTAACCCATTAGGCTTTTATGATTCTTCCGCAACCCTTTTTTTACACTACATTTTAAATTGTATATAATTTATATTTCTGTAGACGGGATCCCCATTGAAATGGGTGTTGAAAAAACATCGCAACGCAACGCGCCGGAATATGTCCTTTTAAGGGCATTAACTGCAACTGAAGCAGGACATTGAAATTGCAATTCCCAGATTTCATTTGTTTATCCTCTCAATAAGTGAAGAAAAGAATTGCAGACAAATGCTCCTTCAGGCAGTGCTTGAAACTTTTCAAAGTTCTAATTCTTTCTAGTTCTAAGCTTTAGATTGAAGCAAGTACTTTGTTGTCGTGCGTTCTTTTATAGTATCGTTTGTTTTTCATTGTACATGCTGAAGTAGAGAATTGCGATATTAGAAACGCTTAGCTTGCTATAGCCTTGAGAAGTTGGTAAAATCTCGAAGTCATTCATTCGATGACAACAGTCGAAAATGAATCTCCCCTTATTCACCAAAAATGTTTTGCCATTGACATGACTCAACGTGAAAACTTTGTTTTTTTTTAATGACTTGAGCAATATAGGATTTTGACATTCCAGCAATAGTTTGGAGAACTGTTTTTTGTCGAAAATTTAGCACTTTGAGGAAGGCGCAGTTTTTTTTTTATTAAGCATCATCTGGTGGCAGCAAAAATCAAACCTTGCCTTATTTGAGGGCGCCTTGCACAAAACCTTTTTTAATTTAAAAGAAAAACAACAAGATTTCTGAAAAATGCACACATCAATAGGTGTAATTCCGTACCCAAAAAAACTACACAGAACAACACAATGTGCGTTCCAGTATTCCGAAAAAATGGGTTTTACGTCAAATGAGCGCTCTCTCGAGAGACCCTTCCCATTTTTAAACAAGAAATTGTTGTGGGTAGGTTCTTGGTTTTCTGTCAAATGAATTAGTGTGCGTACGAGATAAGTAAGCATTGACCCATTTTCTCTGTGTATGTGACTCAAATCTTGTTGTTGTTTTTATTTTCTGTATCGAAAAAGGGAATTTGATATTTCTTAATGACATACTTTACACATTTAGTTTAGATGCGTTCCTCTACTTTTCCTTTTTCTGAGAGAGATTTACCCCCAATCTTTAACAAATGACAGCTTTCAGACTTTAGCACAGAAAGTACTAGAACACACCTAATATCGTGATGCTTCTGTTGAACCGTTATTCCTTTACACACGCCGCCAGATAAAACTGGTGGTGGTACACGCCGTCCTCAACGTGTTAATTTAATTAAAGTCAAAACATTTGAAGTTGAAGCAAACATTTATTAATGGAAATGGCGAATGTGTAAGTAGAAGTGAAATAGGTTCAATAGTAGTAGAAGTGAAATAGGTTCAATAGAAGTGAATAGGATCAATTTATATGAGTATGAATTCAACGCGAGTTACAATTTCACACCCAAGATTTTCTTTATGAGTATTGCAGGATCGTTAAGAAAAGTTCCGGATAATCGAGATTAAATTACATGATTTGCTCTATTTAATTACTATGTCAATATTATTATGCAGCTCCTAACTTTTCAGGGGCCGCTGTGGCGTAGTGGATAGAGGGCGACGCTTCCGAATTTTTCACCGCACTACCACTTTTGAGCCGCTGACAACACTCTAAGAGTGTAAGAAAAAGTTTCTCAAACTTCGCCGTTCGGAATCGGCAAAAAATTGTAGGTCCCTTCTACTCGTTAGAGAACAGTAACACACAAAACACTAGTAGATGATGAGCAGATTAGGCCCTGGTTCCCCGTAAATTGACGCGCCACTCAGTTATTATTATTAACTTTTCAGCGAAAACTTTATTTAAATAAAATTGGAAATTAATAATTTTTAAATTAATAATTAAAAAATTCCCCCATAAATTTTTGTTCTAAATTGTTACTCCGAAATAGCATAAAATAAACGACGAAACGAGTCATGTGCAAATTAATTGGGACAAACGAAATTTTCAATATATTTTACTTTATTTTCAATTAAAATTAAAAAAAAAGTAACATAGGTCAGTTTTAATACTTTACATGGCCCACCTTGGTTTTCATGAGTGCGTTTATTCTTCTTGGCATTGATGAAACAAGTCTTTCGCATATATTATTAATTTCTTTCTTAATAGACGAAATCAGCTTAGGTTTTGTAATGCAGTCTTTGCTCCTGAGCCTTCCTTTGGCAGTTGCCCACATATTCTCTATTGGATTGAGGTCAGGGGAGTTGCCAGGCCAATCCAGAACATCAATTGTTTGGTTTGCAAAATACTATTTAATTTTTTTTTGATGTGTGACATGGAGCAAGATTCTGTTGGAAAATTGAATTTGCTACGGAACGTCTCCTTTGAATGGTTGGAAGCAGCATTTAAGTTAAAACTTCTGCGTATTTAGTGCTGTTCATCAAATCTTCTATTGGCTTAGAACTTCAAAAGCCTTTTCCAAGAGGATCTTGCTCAAGGGCCTTCAAATGTAAAACTGCCCCAAACTTCCCACTACACTTTCGCGGTATTCAGGGGATTCAAAATAACTCTCGACCGAGAAAACAACTTTCTTCCAATTGTTCACTTTCTATTCCTTTTGCTTCTTAGCCCAATTTAGTCGCTTCTGCCTCATTTTTTCGGTCAACAGCTGGTTTTTCAAAGGCTTTGTTGCCTTTCAATCAACTTCCAGAAGACACGTACAGACTGTAGACGCATCTACCTGGATGCCAGCTTTTGTCCACTCTTTTTGCAGGTCAAAACTTGTTTGCGAGGGCTTATTATACTATTTCTTATCAAAACCTTATCGGTATGTTTCGTTGTTTTTGCATTTCCGCCCGCAATAACCCTTTCAATTGGATTCAATTGATCCAGTGACTTTGTGATGAGCAATAATGGTTGAAACACTGGATTTTGATATTCCAACGTCAGCTGAAATCTCTCGGATGATTTTCCCAGCGTGTGCATGTAACACAATAACTTGTGCCCTCTTTTCTTTTGGAATACCCATGATGATGAAGTCTTAACAAACAATTTTTGAAATTGTATGATTTCATTTGTTTTCTCAGAAAAGAAAACAGCAACTTACTTCTTAGATCAGCCAGATTAACTTAAATGACTAACAAAAACATAACAAAAATAGAGCATATAATCCATAGCCTACTTAAACTTGCCAAAATATTTGAAAAAAAAACGTACAAACCATAGCCTACTATCAAATAATTATAATAATAATGGTTGGCGCTACAGTCCAAGGGGGGACCAGGGCCTAGGTTGCTCATCAACTACTCGTTTTGTGCGCACAACTGTTCTCTCACGAGTAGAAGGGACCTCCAGTTTTTTGCCGACTCCGAACGGCGAAATTTGAGAATCTTTCTTAGACAGTTATTACTCTTTGAGCTCGAAAGAGGTGGTGCCGTGAAAAATTCGAAAAAATGGTGTTGAGATGGGAATCGAACCTAAACCCCTTCGGCGTGTGACCGTCACTACGCCACGGCGACCACAATTGCTTGTCCCAATTAATATGCACACGACTGCATGTCTTTATACCGCAAGTAACCTTTTATCCAAGCATAGTAGTATTTCTTTTCTCGCCTTTAAGCCCAGTGCGTTCTAAGCTTCTTATACTCTGCCGCATACCTCGTGTTTCCTATCGGAGACTAAGGTGGTTTCGGCTAAGGTGGTTTTGCCTATTGTCGTTGATAGATCCGTTAAATGCAAGTTCACTAACATCTCACAATGACTGCAATTAGGAAGAGACTGATATGAATATTCTTCTTCTTAGTGATGTGGCGCTACAGTCCGGGGTGGACCTGGGCCCCAACCAACATGCCTCTCCAGCCAGCACGATTTTTCGCCAGCTGTCTCCAGTTGCGCACTCCAAGTTGGTTGAGGTTCTTCTCCAGTTGTGTGCGCCACATAGCCCATCCTCTGTTGCGTTGTTCCAATGGCTCAGAATCGAAGACTTTTCGGGCCGGAGCAGTGGTGTCCATACGCTCTACATGGCCTAGCCATATTAAGCGTTGTATCCGTTGACGATTTACCAGGCGCATGTTGCTGTACAGCCCATAGAGTTCGTCATTATATCTTCTCCCTAGATGCCATCAACGCAAACGGGACCAAAAATCGCACGCATAAGTTTTCTCTCGAAAAGACTAAGGGCTTCAGACTGATGTTCGCCTCCCAAATACGTTTTCACTCAAGATGCTCGCGCTACGGTAGTTCAATTCATTTCTGTCCCACATCCCATAGGATGCAAATTTATTTAAATAATGTAAAAATGCTTTGTATGTATACTTTTTTTTATTGTTTTTTTTAATTATCTTTTCATTATTTTTCGAATACGGTATTATTTATAATATTTTATGACAATAAGTTACTAAGACATATTTTGGTGCTGATCCACATTTTTATTATTTTTATATGTATAGTTATTATTTTGTAAGCAATGTTTATTCTATATATAATAGTATTTACTTTATAATTATACAGGGTTTGATTTAATTTGATTAAATTTAATGCATTCAAACTAATCATGGGCTACATACATAGTCTCATTTATACTCGTATTAAAGGGAGACGTTGCGTACAAGGTTTTACTAAAGAAATAGTCAAGTGATTGCGTCAAGGATTGAATGTCATACAATTTATGTATGTCCCCAGTCTCTGATAAAGCAAACGAGGCATACACACTAAACTAAACTAAATAAAACAAAACACAAGTGAATAATACAAGCACAGTCGGACTTATTTTACAAGTATATTATTGCTCTTTAGTTGATGATATTTTCTAATCTGTTCACGCTGTTTGTTTTTTTTTAATTTTTCATGTGTTCTTATTACGTTTACGTTATTTGTAAATTCAGTATAAAATCTTTATTTGTTCTTATGATGTCGTAAAATGTTCTTTTATACAATGTTTGATTTATTTTTTTTTTCAACTATCCTTATTGCGTTAGTAAAAATTGGTATTCTTAATTCTTTATTGCACCCGAACGCGTGTTTAGTTTAAGTTTCTATAAAACATGAGGTAGTTACTTTATTTTCAAAAATATACTTTAACTCTTTTCGTTTTGTCTTCTCTCATATATTTTTGTTAAGCAATTCAAAAGTATTTATGGGGGTATGGCGACTTAGTTGTTTCTTAGAATGATACATTTACATTTGTCGTAGTGGTGGATGTGAAACCTGTAGAATATCTGAAAATTATATGTATGATCCCGGGTGAGAATGGAAAGTGTATGTATGCAAAATTGATTATTTTTGTTTCTGAGTATCATACGAACGTTAAACGAAATAAAGTAATGAATGCGATTTTACTACCACACTTATAATTTACACAACAGTTATTAAACATTCTCTAACATTTGACGCGCTATAATAATTAATAATCTCCGTTTTCTCTTTGAAGTGTTATGAATAAAATGTTGTGTAGCTCGAATTTGCAGCGAAAATATCGAGGTTTTGAGGACGTAGTCTGTTGCAGCTATTCCGGTTTAGACTAACAGAATTGGGAAGAAACCGATGTGTGAAACAAAAGGTGTTAATCATTCTTGCTCTCTTTCTTTATCAACAACTGGCATAGCGCGTTTTATTGTCTTCCCACAAATCAAAGGGTTCAACCGTTAAATGCCGTCTCAAACCGGAAGTTTGTAAATTTAAACAATGTGAACTTGTTTATTTTGAATAAGAGTACATTGCACAAAAGGACAACATTTCATACAAAATCATTGAAAAATAATTACAAAGTAGCTTCCCCAGTTTTTATGTCATATAGCTCCGCTTTCATGCATTTTCAAATGAAACATGTCTTTGGGCGATTATCAACACAGTTTTAAGCATTGAGCTTAGCATTCTCACATTTCATACTGAATTCGGGTATATTTAAAACATGAATGAATGAAATGTATGGCGAAAGAGTTCACAGGGCCTAGCTTTCTCATCAACTATTCGTGTTGTGCGCGGTACTGTTCTTTCACGAATAGAAGGGACCTACAGTTTTTTTTCCGAACGGTGAAGTTTTGATAAGCTTTTTTTAAACATCTATTATTCTTTGAGTATTGTCAGAAGCTCGAAAGAGGTGAAGCCGTGATAAAATCAAGGTGCTCAGCTGGACATGTAACCTAGCCCTACTGCGTGTGAGTGTCGCACTCTACCCACTACCCCACGGCGGCCACTTAAAACATAAATACATCTTTAAAAAAAGAACTGATCTGGAACTACACGCTTGAGTTTTTCTCATGAAATAGCTTGAGTTCAAAAATTTAGACATTTCCAGTGCGCGCAACTAATACACCAAGGAAACAAAATATCAGTCGGCTTGTATAATTTTTGGCAAGATTTTCTGTTGTTTATGCAATTGCTTTAAGTCATTTTTTCTCTATTCTGGCTTAATCTACTCTGGCTATGAACATTAGATGTAATCAACTTCGAAAGAGTCTTAACCCTCTTTCTCTAAGAATGTTATGTCAAGATCTGGATAACAATCTACTAACTAGAGAAAATCACTTCAGATATTTAAATCGTTTTATTTGTTTCAAAGGTAAAGTTTAAAATGCCAATCTCATAATGCTCTTTTGGGGACTCAAATTGTTCCCTCATTCGATCATTAACATCGTCTTGCTTTGTTGCGGACTATCAACATTCTACTTAACTGTTCCTTTGGTTTGGAATCCCTTTTCTTTTAAAAGTATCGTCGAAAGTAAATGAAGCTGAAGCCATTAATAGTCAATAATTGTATGGCGCGACAGTTGACAGGGGACCAGGGCCTAGCTTGCTCATCAACTATTCGTGTTGTGCGCTAGTGGTCGCCGTAGCTGAAGCCATTACACTTGTTAAATTGTGAAACTGAAACAAAATGATCCTGTTATAGGTATCAAATGGTAATTCAAGTCTAGTTGAATATCCTAAGGGTACAGGACACACACAGCTCAACTGTTTAAAAAAAAACTACAAGATGTCACTGAATTCATTCTACTCCAGATCCTGATGGTGTTGATAAAATATTAACGCTGCAAATTCGATTACTGCACTCATCAGTTGGCATTGTTTTCTTTAATTTAATCATAGCATAACACGCTTCCAGTCATGTCCTATCTGTTTGCATTGCCAGTAAATGCGTTCATGATTTTACACTTTACAATCCTAACACATTACAAATAAATTTAAATATAAATATTTTATTTAAATATTACATATTTTTGTTTCACATTTCCTCGCCATTTCCAGAACAGCAAAATTCTTATATCTCTTAGCGACACCGAAATTTGCATTTTCGTGCGTGGCAGTGATCGATCAATGAGAGTGACTCTCAAATTAATATTTACAAAACATTAACTACCAAAGAATCAAATCATATTCAATTCGTCTTCAACTTAAACTATCGTTACAGCAATTTCTATTGCAATGAGCTTTTGTTTTCGCCAGTTTACGACACATGACACAACTGCTAATGATTGGTATTCCCTTAGTTGATCCTATGAAAATGAACGACAATAGATTGTTTTTTTCTTGCGACATATTTAAACCGAAAATTAAGTTTACATTTAAATATCTATATCATTTTCATTTTCTCTCTCTTAATTGTTGGTTGTTTGTTATTAATGATTATCGATTAGATTATAATCAGTCAATTTGTTTGGCAGTGATATTTTATTGTATACACATCATCTTTCGCTCGTTTTTGTTTTTCTCAAACTCTTATTTCGTTATTTTTTATCGATTTTGTTTGTCTCCTTTTTTATACAACTACTTTGTTAAAAATGAATGAACTGAAATAAATTGATTGTACTGGTAAATGAAATCTTCGAATGCAAATGAAATGTCTCTTGATTGATTTGTTTCCAAAATATATTCAATTCTCGCGTTTGTTTTGAGGTTATTCAAGCCTTTCTAGTATCTATTTACAACACTTAAATATACACGCCATGAGCCATTTGGTCTAATGAAAAAATCTATTATTCATTTTCCGATCGATTAACGTTTGTTGTTGTATTTATTACAATATTATAAATATAAAAATAATTGTTATATCATTTTTATGATTTATTATATTTTAAATAGATAACGGTTAACATTAAGAAAATTGAACTTTTTCACAGCCATATTTTTCAAGGCATGTCATTTAATTTTGTTTGTGTGTTTCCTTCCGTTATTGAAATGCTGTTTGGTTTTGTTTTTTTTTTTTACTTCTTTCTAAATTTTGCTTCCCCTCATTTTATATTTTATTACATGTCTTTGTTAATCTTTTTTGTGAATTATTTGGTTATATTGGTGAAAACAAATAAATGAACAAAAATGAAAATGAATTGTGAGGTTGAATCTTTGAGTGTTAAATGTTGGTGGAAAGGGACTTCAATAATTTACTTGAGTTCGATCTCAATTAAAACCAAGAAAATGTTTGGAACATTTCAATATTTAATGGAATTTAATTTCTCTACAACAAATGTTTCAAATAAAAGCTTGTACTAGTTCCCCGCCGATCTCTGGGCACTATTTCGACATCTACAAAGGACAACCTCAAACGAATTGATATTTAATAAATGCCAAAAATGAAAAGAAAATCTTCATTCTATGTTAATATTAAGTTCCCAAGATTGTATTTTCGTTTGTTCGAAATTCCAAATTCACAAGAGATTAAGAAGTAAGCTCGCCTTACCTTTTTAAAGTGGTCTGAATTTTATTGAAATTAATGCCAAAACTCTTTCACATCCAATTTGCAAAATTTTCGAGAAATTGAAAGACGAACGCTTAATGTATTGAATACGAATAAAATTGAAATTGTTACATATTTTGTCTATCAAATAACTTCATTTAAAACGCAAAAAATTGAAACAAGTTGATTATTCTTTTCATGATACAGTTTTACAATGAACTGCATCCCCTGCAATAAAGTTTTGTATTGAGAAGAGAAACTTTCAATGACTTGGTAGATTCAAATGCTTGTAGATGAGGAATTATTGAATTGATAAGAACACTATTTTATTCAATGAAAAGATGAAGATGTTTTAAACTAAACAAAATAAGTCAACCATATTATGGTTGTCAGTTAACACTGGTGTGATCTGCCTTACTTTGAATGTTTACACGTATTTCGTAATTTGAATGACTCGATTTCCCCCTCACTCATATGTGAAATAGATTCCACTAAACATGGTCATTGTTGAGTAGGGAAATTAACAACTTGATATTCATGGGGTGGCATGTAATTTTTGTGTTTTCCTGCCCGTTATTTCTTGGATTTATTCTTCTAACAGATTTTTTTGAATTTTTTAAAATTGGTTTTCCAAGAAAATGATTCTTTATTGTAAATTAAAGTATGTATTTCTTTGTTTTTATTTCATATTTCAATGAGAAAAGTCTCTTGTTATATTTGCAAACACAACAGAAACAACGACTGAGCCCATTAGTCCTGCCTTTGTCAGCCGGTATATCCAAAGCTAGCGTGTGTCGTGGGAGGACACATGCAAAAAATGATTGGCGTCTTATTCCATACAAATTTCAAACTTATTCAGCGACATGTCATTAAACGACAACAGGGCAAAAACTAACAACACCTGTCAATCTTCCAAAAACTTTGTAGCCTTTCATGTGTTTTATAACAGAAAAATGACAACAACAGGTATTAAATGATATAATGTGTTTTCTTTCACCACATTTTCATTCAAACGATTGTTAAATGACAAGTCACAAATTCATTATTAAAGTCGTTAATTCACCCGACGTGTAGAATGTTTGCCTTTTAATAAAAAAGAAAATCGGGAAAAGTATTGTGATAATTTTATCTTCTGATCTTTATCACTGTAAGAACGGAGTATAAGAAGTGTTTCTATGTATCATATTCGATGTCTTCTCTGTTTCAACAAGATTAGTGACTTTTGTCGGAAAAGCTTATACAAGTATAAAAACGTAACTGATCATCGCTAACATTTGTTACAAATCATTACTTTATATATTGTTTTAGACTGAGCTTAAGAGAAGATAAGTCTTTGTATGCAGACAGCAAGTGAATGATTTTTTTTCCATTTCCGCGTCGTGGAATTTTATGAGGGATCGACTCGGTTTTTTTATGTTTTCAATTAACTTCAATAACACTTCGAGCACATCTAACCAACGACTCCTCTCATAACCATTTTTTCCTGTGTATGTATATTGAAATGAAATTTATAGTATCAAAGCGGAATTGTAAAGAAGGTTTAAGAAAACGTAACTTCAACTTAACTTTACAAAATTTAACTCTTTTGTGTAGTCATAGTTTGCATTTAACAGAAAATGAACGAGTTTTGATGGGATTCTAGTCAAAAACTACTGAATCATGCGCTTTCATTAGCAAGATAATTCTTTTGTTTATTTTATGTGAATGGTCCTATTAGCTGTTTAACTTGCACAGACTACTATGATATAGACAAGGTTGAAGTTTGAACTAAACGTTGCCATTGAAAGTGTGTAAAAATTTAAAATGCAAAATACGTCAAGATGGATCATTTCGTGTCAGGACAAATCTCAACAAATGAGTTGAAGTATTGTTTCGACGACACATTACACATTATCTCTCAATGCATATGATACAACAGGAACCCTAAACAGACAATTCACGATGGTGTGCTTTGTGTGATGAACAATAAATGATGAATGAAAGTGTAAATGGCTAGTTATATATTTCATGATTTTTTTTTCTTTATATTTATCCAATTTTAAAAAAGTATATACAATTTAAATACAACTAAACATAAGTTTTTAATTAAAATTAAAAAATTTAAAATTCACTACAAAGCTAAGCTAAAATATTACATTCATGTAAATTCATCTCTTAAAAAGAGCTTTAAAATGTATTTATTAATATTTTTTCTTCATGTGTCTATTTTGTGTTTCATTTTGTTTTCATGCATTGAAGAGGAACTGAAATGCTCAAAAACATATTTGTACTAAAATTTGAAGCAAAAAATTTATTTCTTTAAGAAAATGTATAATTTCTAAAACAAACCAAAATGATTTATGAAACACGAGGAGAACCGAAAATTTTAGTTGCCCTTAGGTGTAATTTGCTAGAATAAATTTAAGGTTTTTCTTACATAGTTTTCATTTTTTTGTCAATTTTTGTATGTGTTTTTTCATTTGTTATTTTTTAGTCTTTTAATTAAAGTCTAAAAGATTATTTTGTTTTCCAAAGGTGGGTTTTTTTTTGTTTTTTTTGAAAGGGTCTTTTCTTTTATGAGAAATTTTCGCTAATCTTATAATTCCAAGCAAAATTTGAGTTTTGTTTATTATTTTAAATCAGGGCGAACGCATATCTCAACAATTCAATCATTAAATTCAGTGGGTGCATTATGACGACGTAAATAATTCTTGGTAGAGTCAATATCTACTCCAAAGACGTGGAAATCGTTATAGGAGTCACTTGCTATATGTTTGATTTCATGAAGGATGTTCAAGGATGGTATTGCAATACGATTACAAATTGTTATCCTCCAAATATATATTTGCTATTATTTGTCTCCCATAATTATAATTTTACAAGAATCTGTTACCAGAAGATTTTAGTAAGAAATGAATTATATTTTCTTTTTTAAGACGAAATTTCATTGTAGATTTTATTCTACTTCACATCCAAACAAAACAATATGGGACAGGTCAGCTAAAAATCGAGAATGTTTTGATTTGCTTAAAAACGTGTAAGATGTCACAAATTCATTTCAATAAATTAAAAAAACAGCACGGCGGGTTTACCATATGTACTTATTTGGACAAAACCTCTATGACGAAGAACCAAACAATCAAGAAAATAGTATGCACATCCAAAATTATTTCCCCCGCAAAAATTGTCAAATTTGTGATCAACGGAAATGTTACACAAAACAAAATGAAGCGAAGTATAATTGGTATGTTTCGATCTGCGAGAAGTTTCTTTTCTAGTATTGGATCCAAACTTGATTTTCAAATGTGCGTGACGTGGCGTTTTCGAAAACAACGCATTCAGAAGTGGGAAGACAATAATCTGCTGGTCGTAATACACAATCAATTAATTCGTTGCATACATATACGAACACAAATATTACTATTAGTTAGAGAAAGAAATTTTATATTCATTACATGCGTAATACGTTTATAATATTAACTTATTTGAAATTAGTGCGTTAAACAATTTAATTTCATTATGCACATAATAGGGATTCAGAATTTGTTATCAAATGCAGAATCTGCATTATTTTTAAATTAAATTAATGTTTTTAAATTTAATTAAATTGAAAGGAGATTTTGTTTTATTTAACAACTCGAACTCTTAAAAATCAGATTTGCTAAGTGATTGTTGAAGAAATCGATTTTAAACCATACTCGTTCTCAGATTTTGTTTCATTATTATTTTGAATTGTTTCAACAAAGAAAATCATTTCGAATCATTCGGTGCCAACTACATATAACTTGGATGTTTTTAAGCACACAGATCGAAGTGTGTAAAGAACAACTTGTAACAATCTATGCCCAATCATTGCTTTTTGATTAAAAAATGTCAATTGTTGTTATTGCACAACTTTATAAAGAGGTCTCGCTTTTTAAGTAATAGCTGATGTTTTAACTGTTGTTTCCTCTTGAGTAAAGGGAGCAACAGTTTATTGCCAACTCCAAATTCCAGAAACAAAAAGGCAATAATAATAATAATAATAATTGAATTGCGCAAGAGTCCCCAAAGTGGGATCAGGGCCTAGCTTGCTCATCAACTACTCGTGTTGTGTGCGCTACTGTTCTCTCACGAGCAGAAAGGACCTACAGTTTTTTGCCGACTCCGAACCGCGAAATTTGGAAAGCTTTCTTAGACAACAAATCGAGTTGTTCAGCGGGGTATCGAACCTAAACCTGCTGCGCGTGAGTGTCGCACACTACCCCAATACGGCCACAAAAAAAAAAAAAAAAAAACAATTAGTACTTGAATAATGTCAGCAACCCGGAGGTAATGATACAGTAGATAAAAAGCGATTTTTCCTATAAACGAAGCTGGGACCTTCGACTTGGATTGCGTTTCTAATGATGATTTTCTCCATTCACTAAATTGCTGAAATTTAAAATTGAAATTCAGCCGAAAGCAGCAATGAAAAATAAGTGAATCTCAAAAATTTGCTTGAAAAGTAAAAAAATGAAAAAACGAAAATACGAAAAAAAAATTATTTTCTTACAACAGACCTTTTTCTCTTCGTTTAATTAAGCACTACGGTTTCTTAGTACCAAACATAATTCTATAATACACAGTATTTCTTATAATCTTTTCGAAAATTCTTTCAACAAATCATTCACATTTGCGTTTACTTGATTTCGTCTTATTGATTTTGGCAGTGGATTGTGTTGTTCGTTTAAATTATAATAATCGCATTTTGAATTAAATTTAATCATTTTTGCTTTGTGTTTGCTTACGCTTGTACAATCAATTTAGTTTTCTTCCTTTAAGTTTCTTGCATTATTTTAAATAATTTGTTTTTCGCATTTAAAATATACGTTTAATTTATTGGCTAAATGCATTTTTTTTGTTTGTCATTTCTTTTTACACAATAAAAAGTAACCGACAAGATATATTCATATATATATATATATTTATAAAATAAAAAGAGAACAGTTTTTTCTTTATTTAGACGACACGCACGCACATTGAAGTTATACAAACGAAAAGTATTGTGTCGACGCACATTCTACAGCGCATGTGTATTGATTTGTTTTTATATTTACACTTAAAATACAATCTTGAGGGGCGGGTTAAATGAAAATCGTCTAATCTTACACAAATTTCATATCGATAAACATACGCACATACAATGTATATATAGTATATAAAAAAAATTCCACTAAACTGTTGCATGATTTAAATATATATTTTGTGTATTACACAATTCATACTTTTTTCTTACCTACGACCTAAAGCATAAAACACGAACTTAAGTAGACGAAGTTAAGGAATCGAAACAAAAATAAAATAAAAAAACACAAAAATTGAAACGATAATCACTACACTTTAGGGAAGCAAACGTTCGCTTTTATATTTTGTATATTTTTTAGTTTTAAAATTTTTTGTTTTACATTTTACTTATGAGCAATGTTAAGAAGATTTTAACTTTTCATAAAAAATGTCTAAAGTCGTGTATATGTTATGTAAGTATTTTTTTTTTGTTTACGGCTCTACTCTCATCTCATGTTGTATATATGACAATTGTATAGTATAAGTTCTTATTTGTTTATATTTTACACTGAATTCTTAAAAAATCTCTATACATATATATGTTGAAAATAAAAACAATTACACTAAATCTAATTGCGATTGATGTTTACTCATTATGTTAAATTGTATTTTTTTTTTGTTTTTGTTTAATAGTATTGTGTTTGTGTTTTGTTTAGTTTTTTTTGTTCTTCTCTTTTGTTTTTGTTATTCCAATGCTGTTTATTTTTAATTTAAGATCTAAGGTCACGATGGTTGTATCCTTTTTGGTGGCTTACGCGATTGCTTTTTTCTCAGTTCCATTTGTGGTAATTTTAAAGGAAGAAAGTTACTTACACTACTACTTTGACTTGGATTACCGATGCTACTGCTGCGACTTGTCTCGTCAGTAGCATCATCTGTTGATGAAATTGATTGGCTGTTGTCCGGGTAGCTTGTTGCGGAGTCCTGTGAGCTTTGTCGACTTAATGAGTGAAAACTTTGGAATAGATTTGGTGAGTACGGCAGACGGTAGGCTGAATTCAGCAGCGATTCAACGTTGATCTTCTCGTTTGGCTTCATCTTTGTGATGGGTAGTGTCTTTATGTAGGGCTCATTGCTTTCAGGTAGCCATTCATTGGAGATGCTGCGTCACAAACCGAAACAAAATAAAAACAAAAAAAACAAAAAACAAAAGAGGGCATTTTAAAAATGTCAACGAATATGTTAGCGTAAGGATTATATCTTACATTTTTGGCGGTGACCATTGGACGTAACATTCAACAACACCCTTTAAAGTTTTTCTTCGCATCATGATCTCGCCCCGGAATGTAATCGAATTCTTTCCGTTTGTAAGAGTGCTGATTTGGCGTAAACGATGTTGGAGACCCTCCATGATGCCGGTGTCAAAGAAGTCAAACATGCGAGCTGTAAAAGAAAGTGGACGTTAGGAATTTTTAGGGAAATTAACGGATTGATTTGTGGTGTTCTAATAACGCTTACGATTTTATCATTGTTTGCTGACCTAAATGAAATAAGTTTACATAGTTATTTTTTCTACAGCATGCACAAGTTTAGCTACTGCGGATCGCTCAATATGCTGCTGATTACCCAATCAATGTTCACTGTTGCAGTTGCGAGAAACAATTTTCAGTTCTTGAATGTGGAATAGTTTGTTTCCTTAGCATTTCTGGCCGAGTGTAGGCACCTATCCACGTGAATTGTGGCATGTGCTCGTTTAGAGTTAACATTTATCTTGCGGATAAAGGAAATAGGGTCATGGCAGACAGATATATTTACTCCAAGGCTCACATATCGTGCTGATAAAAACGGATAGTCTTGAAAATGGATGTATTTTCTTGAGCTTATATGTTTGTATGATTACGAAGAGGAGAGTGAATTCCTCTGTCAAGTCACAAGTGGTGACTGATTTTCCAAATATCTAATATATGAGATAATCGAATCGATAATCCTCTACCATGTACTTGATCATGAATAAATCGAAAAATACAATCCTGTTGATCCTATTCTGACACAACCTTTCAACAACACCTCAACATCAAGGACACCACGCAACAGCTGTGAATCTCCAAGCAAAAGTGGTTTAGCCTTTATCCAAATGAATCACGCACTCTATTACCCTAACGAGATCCAAATAGTAGTTCAGTGCGTTTAACTACTCGCCCTAAAGTGAAATGAATAGGTCACTTCTCCAACGATTTGATGAAAGGAACCGCCTAGACGTCGAAAAGGAGGAAATTTCCACTTAACCTCTTGTGTACATTTTTCAGTCAGCGAGGCCAAGGTAATTTATAATAGCATTTCTAAGAGGACTCCTAGCCGCATTAACCAATCAAAATGCATCGCATTGCTGAAAATTTCTGCAAAAACTGGTTGCAACAGTACTTATGACAACGACCTCTGTCCCTTATAAAAATATCATTGAATCACTCTAAGGCTACTGGCTGATTGAAAAAGAATAAAGTTCAGACGTTACACTCTTATCAACTAAGAACTAATAGGAACTAAGCATAGAGTTACTTAAATCAGGTAATCAACCAAAAGTATATTGAGATAAGCATTTCAAACGCAAAATGTTCACGCCCATTGCATTTCATGTACACCGATGGACAAAAGTATTAAACTGAAATAAAGCATTTCCAACATCTAAATAATCTCTTTCCCCTAAAGTGATAGTAAAAACGTTTGCCGAATCCTTTTGTCCACAAATGCATGTATGAATGCACAGTAGACTCCGCTCTCTGGCGTAAATTTGTTCAATTAAATGCACATTTCACTTAATCGAATTTCGGATAATGCTTAAAACGTATATTCCGTAAATTTTAGCTTCAGTTGTATTTTGTATTTTATTTTCTAAGCGGAGTCCACTGTACGTTATTGTTGCGTGAGGGTATTACCAGTCCACTTAGATAATATTTTTACCTGAAAATGGCTGACGTCGGTAGCGTAGTTTCTTTCCGTTCTTCCTCAAAAGCTTCGGCACCGGCGGATCAGATGTTCGCTTGCTTGTGCTGTCCTTGCTCTCGGTGGCAGTGAAGTGTCCGTTTACATGTTTCTGGAGCGCCAACTAGAAGGAACAAAAATTTAGTTTTTCGATTCAGAGGCAAATTCAAAGAAGCTCATACCTGTGATCCGAATCTGAGTCCGCAGCCATCGACGATGCACTTAAAGGGCTTGGTGCCGCCGTGTGAGAGAACATGTCGTTCCAGCCACCGCCGTGAGCACGACTCCCTCCCGTAGACTTTGCAGCCCAACCAGAGGCAGGCAAATGGTCCGGTTTGAGTGTTCACGTGATGCGTCTGCATGTGATCCAACAGTTTAGAGCTACTTTCGTGTTTCTTGTTGCACTCTTTCCAGTGACAGACGCCGTCATGCGGGCGCATCCCTTTGGGGCCGAAGCGGTAGGTTGACTCATGCTTTGCAGGGAAACGGATTGTCTTTGGTTGTGACAAGATCGGGCTAATTGCACTCTTCGGTAGTGCGTCATTATCGGCCAGAGTTGTGTCAACGGTGGGGGAAAGCGTTGTGGTAGCGCTCTCGGTGCATGATGTTTCCGAGATCAGCGTTGTATCCGGTTCTTCATGCTTGAGGTCGATTACGAGCTTGGGGCTCTCCGACGAGATCAGTGACGTGGACACGAGCGAACTATCAAGCAGCGAGGAGGTGTTGGGAGAGTCGGCTTCTGATGTGTCTTCTAGTTTAATGCTATCTTCGGATATGATTGTGGTGTTCGAGGTGGTTTCGGGCGAAGGCAGTGACGTCGATAGAGAGCTAAGAGGCTCCTCCTTAATCGTCTCTACGGCTTGGAACTGTGTGGCTGGAGGCGATAGTTTTGTCTCGTTCTTTGAGTTCTTTAGGAGATCGAAGAGATCTTCGGTGCTTTTCTGCTCCTCCTTATGTGTCATGAGTAAGGGATATGCGAGGGCTGGTGGCGACTTTGGTGGAGGCGGCGGAGATGCAATGCATGATGTCGGCACCAGGCTGGGCACAACCGGCTCTGGCAATACTTTCTTTGCGCTGTCTGCTGCGCCTTTCTTGCACTTCGCTATGCCGTCCTGCTGACCGCTCTTCTTCTGATACGGCTTCGCAGGGATTGAGGACTTGTTGGCACTCGTTTTTGTACTGGCGATGACGTTTTGGCTGCCGGATGAGATTGTCACCAGTGGCGGTGGCTGTGTCGCGGAGACCTGATGCACGGTCGGCGAGAACGAGGCACCTGCCTTTACTATTGCTAGTTTGCTGAAAGCACTCGATGACACTGATAGCGGTGGCGGAAGATGCGACGACTGCAGTGGTGTCGGGGAATCTAGCGACACTTGGTCTGGCTTGAACTGTTGTCCTGTCACCTCCTGATGAGGACTGTAAATCGAACTGAGGGCGGGCATCATGGCACTAGCGCCCTGGATCGGTTGCAGGGCGGGTATCTGCTGCGGCTGAATGGCCATGGCCTGCTTGCCCGAGCCCAGCATGGCAGGGAGGGAGGCTGCGTTCAGAAGCAGGCCAGTAGTCGTTGTCATGAACACCGGCTGTGGGTGATGTAGGCGGTGGTTGTGCGCGGATTGCTGCTGCTGCTGCTGCTGCGATTGGAACTGGTTAGAGAGCATTTCCTGCAAACTGGTGGCAGTGATTGAGGAGGTATTCTTTGTGTTGGAGGCGTCGATCGCGGTGGCAGTGGTCGTGACGGCTGCCGTATTGATGGAGGGATTCCCACTCTCTATACTGAATGTGGGGGTGCTGGCACCTGTCTGCGGTGCTGTGAACTGATGCAACTTGAAGACGGTCCCGTTGAGGAAATACTGGGCAGCCTGTGGGGCGTGGTTACCTCGGGCAGTGGGCAACTGACTAACGTTCGCTGCGATGAGGCTTGGGATTTGGACTAGATTCGATACCATTGGTATCTGGTAGAGCGAGGGGCCAGTGGGTATTTTTGAGGTTACCGCGGCCGCTGCGGCTGAGGCTCCGCTTTGTTGGGCCTTAGACACATTAACGACCTGCTGCTGCGGCGAAGTTGGCACCAGCTGGGGTGGTTGGCTTTGCTGTGGAATACGAATGGCAGTGAGTAGGACAGCTGGCTGTTGCTGTGCTGGAGGGGCGGGTGCCTTCATGGGCGACGACAGGGGTTGATCGTGCCTTGGCCGCGTATCAGCGGTACGGGGAGCTATTGCCACGTGTTTCTTTGGAGATTTCTCAATCACTTGAGCGGAAAGCGGTGGGGCAGCGGTTGTCTTTCTGAGGTTCGGCGCGACTTGGGCGATTTTTGTCGGCTTGCTGCGCTCAATTTTCTTCAGCGCTGGTGGCAGAGACGGTAGAGTTGTTGTTGGGTTAGGGTTTGCCGCTCGCTCTTGATCCTCGCGTAGCTGTGTGGACAGGAGGTTGAAATATTTATTCAAGCTGGAGCTGGTGGATGAAGTGGACGAGGCAACGCTGCTGGTCATCGACGAAGGAGTTGATGTGACCACCGCCGTCACGGCGACTGTCGGAGATGATGTCGACATGGGAGATGAGGTGAGAACATGACTCATCGTGTCCTTCTTAAGGCCGCTCTGGTGTATTTGTGCTTTCATTTGTGACTTGAAGTAGCCGGTGATTTTCGTTTGTGACTCCTCCATAGCAGCGATCTTAAGACGCTTGTTGTTTGGCGCAGACTGTGGCGGCGGTAACACGGAGCCATTGACACCGATTCCGTCTGAGGTGCTGCCATTTGTGGTGCGAGTCTTCTTAGCACTGCCATCGGCTGGCGTCGATGATACTTGAGAGTGCCGCTTGTTAGTGTTCTTGGTAGTGGCATTGGTCGCATTTGTCTTCGGACTGCTGGCCATCTCGCTGAAGTTTCCTCCTGCGCCGCCAGCTCCGTTCAACGACGCCCATGGCCAGAGGTGTTGTGAGACCTTTTGCAGTGGGGCGGGAATTTGTGTTTTTCCTTGCTTCTGCTGCTGCTGCTGCTGAGCAGAGTTCTGCGAATTCTGAGATTGATTTTGATGTTTCTGCTGTTGCTTGGTGCCTTTCAAGACGTTTTGTACTGGTGTTGCTGCGCCGGTAGTCGGGGACTTGTTGGCGTTGCCGTTTGTTGTTGCGAGTATTGTTTGTGGTGGCATGGCTGATGATTTCTGATGCAAGTCATCACCTAATAAAACCGGACTGTATGGCGAACCGGGATCGGAGACATCACTTGAGGCAGTGCTGGAATCGGTGCAGCTTAAAGATGTTGCAACACCACTGGAAAGAGAAGACAATTTAAATAAATTAGTATGCTTTGCAAATGTCAGAAGTTTACTAAAGGTTGAGGGAAGAATTGTTTGATTTTTTTTTACAATGAAGTGTGAAGTTATAGTACCGAAGTGGCAGATTCTATCCACTTTATGTAAGCAACGAGACGTAGCAAAGCGGAAAGTTTTTCAGCGATCGGAAGTGTCCTGCAACACTGTTGCAACGCAGAAATCTCCTTAAAAAAAAATTAATGCACATAGTTTTGTGGATTCATGGGAGAGAATTGAAATGAAGTGAACTAGATTGCAAGGAAAAAACGGAAAATCCCACAACGCTTTAATGTTAGTTGGTTTTACTCTTTAAGCGTTAAATAGTTCTCTTTTGGATATAACGTTTTTCAAAAGCAACAGTATTGCAGACAAAAGTGAGTTAACATACAAAGAGGACATCAACGAAGTTCAGTGGTAAGCAGGAGAAGTGTCTGTATTAAAAATTCTTAAGCTCAGAGAAAGTGACAAATTTATTTTAAACATTAAAATGATTCTTCAAAAAACACTCGTGTAGTGAGTGCTTTTGTTTATTAGTTTTAGTTTTCGCCGCCCCAAACGCTGAAATACAAAAACCCTTTTATAGAAAATGTGTTCAAATTTGAACTTGTCAAGTAACAATTAAAAATCAATTCTATCCAAATTGGAAGTTAATGATGTGCAGCGAGATTTAAATTCCTGTGAGCCTCACATCTGCTTATTTTCATTTTGGGTCTACACTGTTTTAAATATGTATTTGTTTGTAGCTAGGGCATGAAATGCTTTGAGAGGTATATTTTACCCTAATATCCCTGTTTTTTGGCATAAAATATATTCATCATAAAATAGGACATTCCAAATTGCTATATTTACTTAGTAATCCTTACCAAAATTAAATTAATGGTTGAACAAAGAAGAACAAAATTGATATACCAACAAAATGTGCACAAAACACACATTGACTTTGGGATTGAATAAAAACAAATGAAATGCTTTTTGACCATTTTTGCTCCCGCATGTTTCCTGATCCTGTCGAGGTCATAAATAATGCACACATTTCATTTTTTGATTCGAGCACACATCTACTGCACACACATTTGGCTGTAATCGCATTGCATCCCTACTCCATAATACCTATAAATATGTATGTGGAGACTTAATGTGCTCACGTCGGACTAGTCTGCTATGGAACAAAACATTTATGTGAAAGAATAGACAGCAGGGGACCGAGAAAGAAAAAAATATCACGTTAAGATAAACTCAAAAGATTGAACAGGATTACTGAACCCTCTTGATTTCTCTAGACATGTGTGTGTGTGTTTCATTCTGTTATATTAACAAGACAATCCAATCTCGGTATGTGTACATATGCCATTCCATCCATATACCGGGCCTATCAATTCTTTTCAGAGAAATGGGAATACATCTGTGATGAGAAATTTGTGGTTGTTTGAAGTCAAGCAATTAGCGTCTTGAATATTTTTTTCATCCCTTGTGGGATTTGGAGAGTCTTCTCCCTCGAACAGAAGTAATATCAAATCGAACACTTTGACAGAATAGAGCAGATTCAGTTTTGGTTCTGTTTATTGAATTTTTTTTGTGTTTATTGATATTTTTAGAAAATTGGTTTTGATTTTTCTTATTTTCATGATCCCTTCACAAGTGTCTGAAAAACCCACAATAGAACTGTTTTATGCATTTGTCGTGTTGTAACAGCATGACCCGCTGACCAGTTTAAAAGCAGTCAAGTTATACATTGCTTCAAGATGCAGCCAAGTGATCATTCAAACGGCACATGTGTTTTTTTATGTTTTTTTTTTATTGGTCTCGACTTTAAACCAAACGTCATGCAATATATACAATGAATCGGGTGATCGAGAGAGAACAAAAAGAAACTCAACTTTTATGCAACGGAAAAGTTTCACCTCCCTCTAAATTTTACTGCTGAATACTAAGTACTTGTCAAGGCATTGGACAAACTTCTATACATCTCCGAAACCTTTTTTTCATCTTTTCATATGACAATAACGTCAGCACTTTAAGTAGACATTTAATTTTAATTTGTGAAAGAAATCCCAGGATTTGATGACTGAATGAGTAACAATTTAACGGTATTTGATTTTAAAGTCGAAATAAACATGAATAACAGTTCGTTTCAAAATGATGTCAAAGACAAAAACGACGCAATCTGAAGTTTCAGTCACGTAAAGAAAGTACATTCAATTGCAAATTAAAATTTCATCGTCAATGACAGATCGAATTGGGTTGTAAAGTCTGGAATGACATTAAAATTGTAGGTGCACCAACCATCCTGAATCAATTGAATGACCTTTTAAGGCAATAAAATTAAATTAGGGGATATATGGAGTTTATTTTAATGGCACCGCACATGAAAGTACCTTTTTGAGAGGAATAATTTGTAAGTAATTGACCACCTTTGTAGTTTTTGTTGCTGCTGTTGTGGCGGCGCTACAGTCCCGTGTGCACCTGGGTCTCAAACATTAACATAAAAAATACAGCATGAATTAACAGGTGTTGGATGTGAAGTTGCATTCTTATGCATTGTTAAATTTTGAAAATGTGATGAATTTTCTAAAATCTTCAACAGCTACGTACATGTGTTAGAAAATTGCAAGTGTAGAATTGAAATATTTTTTCAGGTTACTGATCGCATTGTAAAATTCATTGCTAATGACTTTTTCTTTTACATTGACGTTTTCAAATCAATCACAGATTGCATGGTTTTCTATGTGAATATAATGAAAGTTTATAAATTTTAATGATGCCCAGCATAAGGTTTAGAAATTGGTATAACTTTTTATTAGTTACCATTTATCATCAAATATGAACTCGATGTCAATATATTCTGCAAATATATGCAAAATATCTTCTTTTGTTCAAGAATTTTCAATGTTAGAACTTCAAAATCCCGAAAAAAATAAGAACCATCATGGTACCGTCTTTGTTAGAATGACAGTGATGCCAAATTACTAATGCTCATTTTCTTCATTATGCCATCAACTGTCCTTTTAAATGTCATTTCTTTGCTACGATGGTTTTCAATATTTCAGAATTCATATAGAAAGCTTCAGTCCCATACACTCCATATATTTAAAAGACAAAAGCATTAATCATCCATCGCAAGCAGAATAGTCAAATCGAATGGATAAAATATTTGAATTCCGGTAAGGAAATACGCTGTCGTTTCATTTCCTTGTTTTGTGACTGTTACTGGATTCCAGTCAATTATATCAGCATCAGATCAGTACACTTGTTGGATTATACGCTTAACTTCAAGATCACTACGCTATCTTAGCGGCTTTATGTAAGTGTTAACATGGACTAAAGAAAAAGGGCGGAGCGATCTGTTACCGTAAAATAGTAGAAAATATAGGAAAACGTGGCAAGTTAATATCCTCTTTCATAAACAATCTCGAACGAAAATGTCCAGTTACAAGTAAGGAGTTTATCTATGGCTTGGTCAACGCTATGAATGTCCATCTGTGGCTGAGTTTACATACTTAAGTTTCTCTGTGTTGTAAAGGAAGTATAAAGGTAAACACATAAAATATAAATGTATATCATAATATGCGACTGCAGGTTTATACCAATGGTAGTATTAGTCGTTTTTCGTTAGTTTATTTCAACTTGATTTTCAGAGAGAAAGTTTCAATTACCCGGTTGACTGACTAAATAATGTAAAATTGTGTATTTTTAGCAGAACAGGGTGTGGCATAGAATGTTGTCAATTCCTTCCTGATTTTCTTGTCATGTTAAGAAAATGTAATTTTAGGCACAGCTCTCTGGATGTCTTGCATATTAAGTCAGTACAACAGGCCTGTCATAAAATTTTTCTTCGCTGGTGATGGCTTTGAGAACTGAAGAAGAGTGTGCAGGTCTATTCTTTTTTTACCTGAAGGAAAGTACACAATTTTTGTTATTCCTTCTTGTTCCATCGTCCTCCATTTTTCTCTTCTTCTTCCGTTAGTCAAATCTATTTTTACAATTCCAGATGTGAGTGAGACAACGAGTATAATTCCAATTGCCAAACAAAGGAAATGGCCTGAGGCTTGCATCGGCGTGTTTTTGAAAACCCTATAAAGGCGACGCGTGTGGCCAACGTGGCGTAGGGGGTAGAGTGCGACACACTCACACGCAGAAGGTCTGGGTTCGTTTCGCTGCTGAACACTTTGTATTTTTCACGGCACCTCCTCTTTCAAGCTGCTGACAACAATCAAGGAGTAACAACTATCTAAGAAAGCTTCTCAAACTTCGCCGTTCGGAGTCGGCTTAAAACTGTAGGTTCCTTTTACTCGTGACAGAACAATGGCGCGTACAACACGAGTAGTTTTATTTTTATTTTTATTTTTTTTTATTTTATTCAGTAGCGTAATCAATAATGTATACATGTAGTAGATGATTTGTTTAGAGATATAGGACATTTTTCCTTTACAACTAAGAATTTATAGGATTATTACTGAAAACAGCATGAAATTAAGTATGAATAACAGTACAAGGGAAAGCTACAAGTAAAACCCTTACACACCCTCTTACAAACTAATATTGCAATATCCCTAGCGAACTCTTATGCATTTTGCATTTAATTAATCTGACAAACGACTAATAAGTTCATTGTTGAAATTGAGACAATTGTAATAACATTTTTGGGTTAGCTTATCAATAAGAGTATCTAAAAAGTTGATGTTGGTATTTTCCTGCAACCTTCGGGTTGAATAACACGAGTAGTTGATAAGCAAGATAGGTCCTGGTCCCCCTGCGGACTGTCGCGCCATACAATTATTATTGTTATTATTATAAAGGCCATTGGGACAACGCAACAGAGGACGGCCTAGACTAAAGTGGCGCACACAAGTGGAGAAGGACCTCAATCAAATTGGAGTGCGCAACTGGAGACAGCTAGCGAAAGATGGTGCTGGCTGGTGAGGTATGTTGGTTGAGGCCCAGATCCACCCCGGACTGTAGCGCCACAACAACAAGAAGAAGAATTATAAAGGCGACGCGAAAATTTGCGTCTTTTTACTGTTTAGTAAATGTTGTTTTGTAAAACAAAACGCCTGGTTAAGGTTATATCATCCCGTCGGGTAGCCTATCTAGCAGACACTTCCTGACGGTGATTTGAAAACGCTGAACTCTTGTCATACATTAAAATAAGTGCACTCTTCAAAGAAGCTAGGCAATTTACACTTTCTTTCAGCTACGGAAACTGCAAAGAAGATTTGAATTTTAGATGAAAGAAAACTTCGTCTTGAATTTGTTCTGAAAATTTCAAAAGATTTAGTTTCTGGTCAAAATTGTTTCTTCCTCATCAAATGACAAACAATGTAGTGAGTTCACGTTGTTCTCAATTCTTACAAATTTTTTATTTTTTCAATTGAAATGAGAAGCCGACACTGACTATAAATAGACATCTCAAGTTCAAATCAAAGGATTCAATAATCGATTAAATCAGGCCATGAATACGAAAATAAGAAGGTAATTTTACGAAATGGGAATCGAAATCTCTTTTGTAAAATGAAGACTTCTTATTTAAGAATCACTTCAACTTCCGCCCCAAATTGTACTAAACACTCTTGAAAAAATCACCCCTTTTATTCACCTTGCAGCTAGCTAAATGGGTGGCTTTATAATCAAATTAACTCTTGTGTAGTGAGGGCAGAAAACACATTTGAACGACTTTTCAAATGTAGTTACCATTATTCAATAATTCATGCAATTATTGAATTGAGGTGTTATGCGATAATCCCTTTGTTTTGTGGACACAATATCGAAAACAAATTAATCCACGATTCGACACATGTGCTGCCGCGCACCGATTCATTACATTTGTGAATTCATTTGATATTCATGAAGATTACCAAATAAATAGTGCTCACGGATGCGTGTTAATTAGAGATTTTAAAGAAGGTTAATCACCGAATAGCTGAGTAAATGTGCATTGTAAATATTTTATGCAGCGTCATAGGGTGTACCGTCATACTTTGAATGATTTCTTTATTGCATGCGACACAATGCTGCAATGATTCCTTTTGCAGAGGGGTAAAAAGCTTTACGGTTGATTACTTTGTGGGATTGATCATGATTTCATGAATGTGTTGTTGATTGCGCCAATACAATGTGCATACATTCGTTTGGATTTGTTGGGTTGAACAACAGGCTCAGGATCTTAGATATATGCCTAATGAGTTGATGGCTTTTGTTTGTCGATTCTGCGATAGCCTTCAGTCAAAGACTGCATCCTCAGTTTTTCAAATATGTGTAGACGTTGCGTGCTCAGGAGGTTTTATTTGTGCATGCATTCTTTGGATTTGTTGGACTGAACAAGAGGCTCAGGATCTTGGTTATATGCCTAATCTCATATTAGTTGGTGGCTTTTATTCGTCAACTCTGTGAGAACCTCCTGCAAAAGGCTACATTCTCAGTTTTTCAAACCTATGTAGACCTCGCGTGGTCGCCGTGGCGTAGTGGGTAGAGTGCGACGCTCACACGCCGAAGGGTGTCGGTTCGATTCCCAACTCAACACCAATTTTTCGAATTTTTCACGGCACCACCTCTTTCGAGCTACTGACAACACTCAAAGAGTAATAACTGTCTAAGAAAGCTTCTCAAATTTCGCCGTTCGGAGTCGGCAAAAAACTGTAGGTCCCTTCTACTCGTGAGAGAACAGTAGCGCGCACAACACGAGTAGTTGATGAGCAAGCTAGGCCCTGGTCCCCCTTTGGACTGTAGCGCCAACAATTATTATTATTATTATGTAGACGTTGCGTGCTCAAGACTTTTTATTTGACGAAACACATTTATTGCGTATGAAATATATCGGTGTAAACAATTAAATTAAATCAACTCAAATTCGATGAAAAAAAAACATTTTTTAACCGTCACAATCATAATAGGAAAATATTTCAAAAAGAACTAAAGTATTCCAATTTCTAGTTCTCGGACAATGCCAATATTTTACTTCACAAGAACTGAATGCATTTTTAATTACAACACGTTTTGTTATTTGTTCGTTTTTTTTTCTGTCAAACCGAGAAGAAAACAAAAAGCGGTTTAAAATTGTGTGAAGTGTCATTCAGTTTTCAAAACACTTACCAGGCATTAAATTAACAAAACAATCGAACATTTTTGTAAGTAAGAAATTGACATTTTGCGTAAATACTTTTCAGTGTTCAAGGGTGTGTCAAGAAAAATGTTCCCTTTTTGAATTATTTTAAAATTCACTCAAAACGAAATAAAACCTTATAAAATTTCATTTACTAAACTAATCACCTCATTCTATGTTAAAAGTCTACCGGAAATTACGTCTGTCTCAAATCCCTTTTTTCCTTTTTTTACCAACAACTTGTTAAATGTTTGATTGCATCCAACTTCAATTCCCCTAAAATGATAATCCTTTCTGTACATTACAAGAGGTTTCGTGCCATTGAATATGCCAAGGGGTGTTAAGGGATTTATAGGTATATTTTTACTCCATAAACACTTCGGGTAGAAAAGAAAATGTTCCGTTGCTGGATTGAAGTGTAATTGAGAAATCCTCTCATTTTTCCACGAATGGCAAACGGTCGATTTTATTTTTATTTTCACTTTTCTTTTGTTATTTACCTCCAAGGTTGATTTTAATTTGGTACTTTATTAATATTAATTGTGCTTTGTCTACGAATCTGCATGAGAAGGCATCCCCGTCTAAGAGCACGCACACAAGTTGAAAAGGACAAACTTGTCTGGCGCTGGTGAGACAAGTTGTTAGAGCCCCAGAGACAAATAACACAGCAGAGCTATTGTAAGAGCGAGGAAACATTTGCTTTTAAACCAATAACAATACATTCGTCGATTCAGCCACTGTCCCCGTGAGCAAATTGATTGAGTTAGGTACACACTTGGTGCCTTATTTCCAAGAATTCTCCAGATTTCACTTGTGGGAGTTTTTACCTTTCAAAACTTCAGGAAGCCATTTGCTGTGCAGAAATTAAGACAGATGAGTTCTAACACCTTAAGACGCCTGGAAGATGTACTTTTCAGACGATTTAAAGAAATTAACCCATCGCACGTGTACAAAAAACTTTCAAAACTCAATGTCAAATAATGAACCATAAATTGGCCGACACCAAATGATGCTGAAAAAATAGTAGAAAAAAGGACATTCAATTACACGTGTGGTATCGCAATGACAAAAAATGTAAAACAAAATGTTTTAATTAAATTAAAATTTAATTAAAAGCTTCTCAAACTTCCGAACGGCGAAGTCGTCGGCAAAAAACTGTAGATCCCTTCTACTCGTGAGAGAACGGTAGCGCGCACAACACGAACAGTTGATGAGCAAGCTAGGCTTTGGTCGCCTGTGGACTGTCGCCATACAATTATCACTAATAAAATGTTTTAATTTCCTTGAAAAACAGTGATTTAATCAATAATAATAATGATTGTTGGCGCTACAGTCCGAAGAGGGACCAGGGTCTAGCTTGTTCATCAACTGCTCGTATTGTGTGCGCAACTGTTCTCTCACGAGTAGAAGGGACCTACAGTTTTTTGCCGACTCCGAACGGAGAAGTTTGAGAAGCTTTCTTAGACTGTTTCTTTGAGTTTCTTTGAGTGTTGTCAGCAGCTCGAAAGAGGTGGTGCCGTGAAAAATTCGAGGTGTTCAGCCGGGAATCGAACCTAGACCCTTCGGCGTGTGAGCGACGCACTCTACCCACAAAGCCACGGCGGCCACTATTTTACCAATTACATTAATCATATCTGGAGGCGCTACAATTCATTAAGGAGCAGAGCCTATCGTCTACATAAAACTGCTGAGTGTGCTGTTGATCTGTCTTTCGCCCTGAGGCGCACAGTTTAATGCAAATTTGGCATTTTATCTAGACAGTCAACACTTTCTGAGCTTTATCCGCAGCTCGCAAAGGAATACTTTGGAATTTCAAATATTGGATACCCGGTACTAACAGTTCAGTAGTTATTAAATTAACATAAATTTAGATTATCTGCAGAGCAAGCAGAGACTAGAAACCAGTAGACAAACTTGGGGTACCACGAGATCCTCATTTTTGGATTGTAAGTAGTCAGCAACAAGATTCTGTATTATTTATTTATTTATGAGCCTACGTGACTGAATACAGATATTTTTTTGTCACGTAAAACCCACATTTCAAGTCTTGTTTTAGAATAATATCATGATTTGAATTTATGTCCTGAGATTTATAACTTTTGTTGGGACTGTAATTTCACACTTCTCTTGATGACGCGTTTACAATAATTTCTGGTTACGAACAGTGCAAAAGTCCAACAGAAGTAAATGGGTTTTTCAAAGGTATGAAAGGCATCATGCACCAGTGTACACTTGTACAGCTTTTGCAAGGATATGTTATTGAATAATAATATTTATTGGAATGAATGGAAATCTCTATCGCACCGTGGTGGTTATTTGTGGCATAAATTGCCTAATATAAGTTTGTTCAACATTTTGATTTAAAGCATAAGTTAATGCGCTTAAAAAGTATATATTCCTGTCAAAATGCTGTCCTGCAGGGATTGTTGTGGAAAAGTCATTGTATTTTCGTCTCTTCTTGAAAAATCCTCCAATTTTAAATTTAAATTGTAATTAAATCACTGTTGTCGCCGTGGCGTAGTACGTAGAGTGCGACGATCATACGCCGAAGGTTCGATTCCCAGCTCAACCCCCATTTTTCGAATTTTTCACGGCACCACCTCTTTCGAGCTGCTGACAACACTCAAAGAGTAATAACTGTCTAAGAAAGCTTCTCAAATTTCGTCGTTCGGAGTCGGCAAAAAACTGTAGGTCCCTTCTACTCGTGAGAGAACAGTAGCGCACACAACACGAGTAGTTGATGAGCAAGCTAGACCCTGGTTCCTCTGTGGACTGTCGCGTCAACAATAATAATTATGAAAATTAAGCGGCGGAGTTCGATGTATATTTATTTTGTTGAATCCATAGAGCTTACAGAAGAAATTAGTTTCTAGTTACACAAGTGAATAACACTAAAGTTTAGTTTTCTTTATAAGTGATCGTCTAACAGATTTCACCTAAAGTTGGCTAACCGTAGCGAGTTTCTTCTGATTTCGTTATATACTGGGATCACTTTAGAAAAGTCTTAAGCATTATATTTTATTCTCAAACGATTGTATATCCTGTGCATTTTATTTTATTTTCCTACGTGCATATATCCTCGAACTTTTCAGTTTAGTTTATTTATTGTGGGAACAATTTTACAATGGTTGTACATTATGTTACTTGCTTACAGAGATTCGGTGTTATTACCTTACTACTAAAATATTAATACAAATTCTTAAAAAATATATCACATATGTAATTTGAAGGAAATGCCACTATAAACCTTCAGTAAAATAAACTAAACTTAAGCGCGCTTGAAAAGTTATTGTACTTTAAAATGTCGGCGAATCGTTCTTATTTTTAAACATGTATACAGAAAATATTTTCTATTTTGTACTCAGCATGCGTTCGAAGCGCATTTTATGTTTTCACTTCACTCTTTAGTTAGTTAGACTAGTTTAAGAAGTTTTGAAAATTGTAAGTACTTTCTTTTTGCAGCAGGTTTTAAACCATTGTGTCCACTAAGTTTTAGCAAACAACAGAATCGACTCGCAACATGATTGAACATTGAATTACTAGTACATTTTAATCGGATACAGCAAAACGGTTGCATGTCGCATTAAACGTGTGACTAGATAGGAAATAAATTCAACAAACACTTGGTCGTTCAATCACCAGGGTTGTCTAACGCAGAATCATCAGAGAGGTCATTGCGGAGACCGTATAAGGTGCACTCTATAGTCTTGAGTGATCAAAGCGCAACGTCATAAAGTCAGTACAATTTAAACGTGGTTACATGTTTTAATGAATTTTTTTATAATGGCTTTTTCCTTCAAAATTTATAAAAAGGTCAGCGATATTATTGTAGAAAATTTATTAATTTTGTAGTAGTAAGATACATTAACCATACCTAATTATTGTCGGCGCAACAGTCCACAGGGGGACCAGGGCCTAACTTGCTCATCAACTACTCATGTTGTGCGCGCTACTGTTCTCTCACGAGTAGAATTGACCTACAGTTTTTTGTCGACTCCGAACGGCGAAATTTGAGAAGCTTTCTTAGACAGTTCACACTCATTGAGTGTTGTCAGCAGCTCGAAAGAGGTGGTGCCTTGAAAAATTCGAGGTGTTCAACCGGGAATCGAACCTAGACCCTTGGACGCGTGAGCGTCGCACTCTACCCACAACGCCACGGCGGCCACCATTAACCATATCTCTCCAAATAAATTTTGTAAGCTACAAAAATTGTTAAATTTGTGCCAAAAACTTAAATAATATAAACGTGGGTACATATGAATGAGGGTCCTCTCTTCTATTTTCAAGCAGCTGGTTTTTACTTCTTTTGTAAATTTACTTTCTTCTGTTATCCCTCGCCATAAGGCGTATCCTTTAAAAACTAAGTAAAGAAAAAAAAAATCAAATAAATGGACAAACAGTCCAGCACCCCCAAGGAGTCCATTACACCCATAAGGAAAAAATTTCAATTTAGCCATTAATTTATCGTAATCCTGTTTAAATTTCAAATCATGAAGGACTGAACGACAGTCAAAAGTGTCAATATAAACAGAACGAAGGGGATTGAGGCATTTGGAAATGATTGATTAGCTTCGAAGGGGGAGTTTCTAATAACTCGAACCTCTGTCCCTGCGTTTACGAAATTACTTTCCATTTTAAAGCCCATGCAATGTATTATAACGAAATTATTGACATTATTGCAATGTTTGCAAGGAACTTCGGTCTGCCACAGGGGGTTCAGTTTAGTGAATAAACAACTTTTCCGCAGGAGAAAAGAGAAAGAATTTAATTATTTAAAGCGATTAGCACTACACCCTACAGGAGACCAAGATTAACCTACCCTCATTTTGTCGCCCCTTATTTGGTCGCACAAGCAGTGACATACCGACTTCGATGGCAAAAAAAGAGCCATTTAGCCATTTAAATAAAAAATAAAATATACAAATAAAAAACAAAAAAAATAGTATCAATCACTTTTTTCCTTTAGCATTGACAAATTTTGGAACCTACTCACAAACAAATTTACTAGTAATTATAATAATAATTGTTGGCGCTACAGTCGAAAGGGGGACCAGTGCCTATCTTGCTCATCAACTACTCGTGTTGTGCGCGCTACTGTTCTCTCACGAGTAGAAAGGACCTATAGTTTTTTCCCGACTCCGAACGGCGAAATTTGAAAAACTTTCTTAGACAATTATAGCTCTTTGAGTATTGTCAGCAGCTCGAAAGAGGTGGTGCCGTGAAAAATTCCAAAAATTGGTGTTGACCTGGGAGTCGAACCTAGATCATTCGGCGTGTGAGCGTCGCTCTCTACCCACTACGCCACGGCGACCACAAACAAATTTACTATTGACCTAAAAAAGGTGATGCGAGGCGTTCAGTTCAGGTTTGTAATGTGTAACCTTTGGTGCATTTACAGTCCGCGAAGAAAAATATAGCACAGCACGTAATTTTACAATTAGTTGTAATAGAATAATAGTTAATGACCTATATCATTTTTTTTCTTATACCTCTCTGCGCCCCAATAAATCCACAGTGGTTTTGTACTGGGTGTCTGAAGAAGTTTCTAGAAAGTCCTTAATTATAAGAAAAAACTGTAGACAACACCCCGAAAAAAAGAAAAGCACATTTTTACATAACAGGAATTTTAGTCCCCTTTTTTGTGGTCTTTGCGTAAACAACTGTGAAGAAAATCAAAGAAATAGGCCCATTCTGTGATTTTGTTTTTTTGAGAGTGTCAAAAATTGTAAAATGGGTAGAGGAAAAAATTAACTAGTGCCGAAATAGAAGTTATTACAAAACTGCACCAAGAAAATTTCAAAACTGCGTATATTGCCGAAAAACTGAAAAGAAGCCGAAAAGTTATTTCAAATTTCTTCAAAGACCCTGAAAATTGCCGAAAAAAGAGTAGCCCAGGGCGTCCAAGGGCTATTAGTGAGAGGAATAGGCGCGCAATTCTAAGAGTTGGATCGAATTCGGGCTTAACGGCTCACAAAATCGCTGAACAAGCAGAAGGAGTCTCCAGTTATTCAGTGCAGTAAAATTCGCCATTTAGCATAATAATAATTGTTGGCGCGACCGTCCACAGGGGGACCAGGGCCTAGCTTGCTCAGCAATTACTTGTGTTGTGCGCGCTACTGTTCTCTCGCAAGTTGAAGGTTATAGACAGATTTTTGCCGACTCCGAACGGCAAGAATTGAGAAGCTTTCTGACACAATTATTACTTTTTGAGTGTTGTCAGCAGCTCGAAAGAGGTGGTGCCGTGAAAAATTCGAGCCGGGAATTGAACCTAGACATATTGGCGTGTGAGCGTCGGACTCTACCCACTACGCCACGGCGGCCACATGGAGCATATTTTCATTGGAAAAAACCGATGGCGCCGGGTATTATTCACGGACGAGAAGAAGTTTAATCTTGACGGTCCCGATGGCCTGGTATATTACTATCCCGACTTAAGAAAAGAGGAGACAATATTGAGTTGTCGGCAACATGGTGGAGGAACTGTTATGATATGGGCTGGAATAGGATACCATGGTTAAACTGATATAAAGTATGTACCACAAAGAATGGACTGCAAAAAGTACCTGGATTTGATTACCGATGAAATAACAGAATCGACTGGTGAAACTACGGACTTGCCGCTTATTTTTGAGCAAAACAATGCTGCAAACGGCGAAAATTGTTAAAAAATATTTTTGAGATAACAACGTTGATGTTTTAGATTGGCCAGCACAATCGCCAGATATAAATATTATTGAAAATTGTTGGAGTCTTTTTGCCAGGGCAGTTTATGCTGAAAACAGGCAATACAAAAGTGTTAATGAGCTTAAACAAAGCATTGTATAAAATTGGCGCAAATTACCACAAAAAACATTAAAAAATTGTTTAAATCTTTACCAAACTGAACGGCAGAAATAATAAAAAAAAAACGTGGAGGAACTATTCATTATTAAGAGTTAAAAGAAAATGAAATAGTAATACATATAATATTTTATTTTAAACTACATGCTGCAAATGTGTTTTTTTTCGCACCAAAATTTGGTATTTTTTATTTCCTCTGTATTGCATGACTTTACTCAAAAAAATCTATACATGAATAAGAAGTATTCCAATTTGTGTTCAAAAATAAATTCACTGTGTTTGTTTTGTGCAAAAAAATAAAAAAAAATGTTCGAGAAACGAGTTGTACTATATTTTATACGCGCACTGTACATCTTTGGTAGCCCCTCCAAACTTCAACGGCCCCGCTCAGACCTTCCACAACGACATTTTGAAAAATGAAAAATGAATGTCAAAACTTTCAAGAATTTTAGGAAGTGAAATTCGCCAGATGTTTCCTCCATAAAAACAATGAATTTTCAAATGGAAGAAAAATCAGATTACAGTCGATTCCATCAAATTTGAACTCCCTAAAAATCTAATTCCCCTCTTATCCGAATATTTCGCCACATTTTGCTACATTTAAGAAACAATCTCTAAGTCCCCTCAACTTTATGGAATCCCCTAACTTGAATTTAGCCATCCGGCAAAACGCTTTGAACTTTGAGGAGTAAATACCGTTTGTCCTTAACAAACTTCTCAATCTAATTTGAAACCCAACCAGTTTTAGCATCTCAATCAAACCTCACTTAGGGATACCACTCACCGCAGCAAATTGAATGATTTCAATTCCGAGTAAATGAAATAGAATCGAAAAAATATAGAAAAGACAAGAAAACATATGTTAATCCACCAGAGCAATCCTCTCCCCACAAGGACATTGTTCAAAGCTTATAGTGCATCAGCTGGAGCATATAAAGATCAAAAGACTTTGTATCCTAATTGCGTTAGAAACCGATACAAAACACAAGAAACTTATTCTCCTGCCCAAACAGCACTCAGACCAATGTTACCAATGAACTTCCGTGAAACTCAGCCAAAAACGTAGTCTATGAAAATCGGATACTCTCCCTGCACTGACGGCTGAATGTGTATGTTCAAGTTTTAAAGTTCACCTCCATCCCCATATCAAGCAGAATTGTATCCATTCCCTGAGGGCAGAGTTCAAAGTGAGTACTTGTACATGTACATATGTACACCGAAAACCAAACGAGTAGTGTTGCTTGAGCTAGGAATGCCGCTTCCTAAACGTTTAACACCCGATTATGACACTTGAATGTTTCCATAACTCTGGCCAGCCAGAAAGACTCATTTAAATCAATTTAAAGATAAAGCAGCCAACTCGCATGGATAATTTACACCACACATCCCATTTGTGTTTACACATCTATCTGGATATGTTTTGTGTCGTTTGGCTATGAACAGGAAAAAGAAAACACATTTTATTAAGCCATTATCAAATTAAGTACATATGTATGTAGATGAATGGTTACTAGCATAATACCGGAGTGCCTTGCATAGAATAGACTGCCAGTAAGTTGAGAGATGTGTTTTCGGTTGACTGCATGCGCGTGTGTGTATGTCCCACCATCCTGATTCCCAAATTCCCACAAAAGCGTACACATAGGAAGTGTTTGCCTGCCTGCTTCCCTTAAAGCAGGAAAATCCAACAAAGTACAAGAGGAGCGAGGGAGATGGATGGTTGTTATAAAAAAAAAAAAACCTTTTTGTAATCAAAAATCCACCCTATCTGTGATAATAATAGCTTCTCCCCTTCCTGCTTCGTCTCTTTCACTTCATTCAACTCACCACCACCATCTCACACTCTCCCGTTCTTTCTCTCCTCCATCTCACTTGCTCACTCTCTCGCATGCACGCAGAGCCACTCTTTCTTTCGTTTTTTGGCCTCTACTGCACATGGCACGTCTTCTTCGGTTCGTCTATATCATCGTCGTTTTGTACTATTTACTAGTTCCTACCCTTTTAAGCTTTACAACCAGTTTAATGTGTCCCACAACACCACTGGATGGATAACTCCTCTCCCTTGCAGCTGAAATTTGAGAAAGAGCACAGAGAACCGACGGAGGAGGCAACGGGCACAGAAAAAAGAACGAAGGAATTCCCTCGGGTGGGCTACCAAAAAATAAGGATGAAGATTGATTCCCCTTACCTCCTAGAAACGATGAAAAATTCCAGACATTCGATGAAGAAATGTGTTAAAAGTCTTCCAAAACAAGTAATCCACAAGGTTTTCCTTTCAAATCTGCTAGACCCAAAGAGGAGTCTGTCCGTTGCTGAGGTGCGGAATTTCCAAATCAAACGATGGAAAAGAAAATTTGTGATAATAGACAAAAACACACACACACCGAACTCCTCTTTCCTTTGGTTTGCACGGCCAACAGAAAAACAGAAACTATTTTAATTACTTTAAACTACACACTAGGCATCGATCGCGAGGCACAAAAAGACGATGAATTCCTCTCTCTCTTGCACTCTCGTTGGCGTTTTCTTGTGCTGTTTGGGGGTCAATACACACCAGCGCGCTAATCACACGCAACCGATAGAGACATGCTGCTGATGCTAGCTGCGCCCCCCAAAGTATCCTTTTTTTCGGTTTTGTATCCTTTTCTCACTAAGCACTGCTGTTGATCACTGATTGGGGCTAAAAACGCTCGCAATTCACTCTTGGACTTAAGGCCAAAGAGCTTGTCCTGATAAACAATTCTAATTAAATGGAGGTACACCGAAAAACAAAAACGCACAAAAACACAACTCAGAACGCAAGGAGGAAACGACGACGGCGGCAACGACACGAGAAAAGGGCACACACAAAAGCAAAGAGAGAACCATAAAAATTATTTTGAAACAAAAAAACACAACCGAATATAAATAAGGCTCCGCGGCGGCGATAACGAAAGATGAAGATGCGCTGCAGTCAACGCGAAGCGAAGGAAAATGGCTGACTGATGTACACATTGGCCGAGAGAATCCATGCAACTCTACGCTCTCTACCTCTTTGGCAGTGCGGTGTCGGCGATGTTGTGTAGCTGTCTCTTGTTCGCTTTCGGTCGTTCTCAGCAGAACACCAAATCTTCTAACACCCTGTAGCACACTCTTGTACAACAAGTCTTCACAAACATACACACATGCACACTGACGGCATGCACACAAAATGTTTCGTGTGCCTTTGACCTACCACCCTGTGTGCTTCGGCTGCTGTTGCTGCTGCACTTCACTGTTTTGTGTGACTGCTGCGCGAGTGTTTGTGTTGAATAACGTTTACATTGGTGTGGCTGTTGCTCTTTCCCCCCCGTTCAAAACAACAAAACAGTGTCCTCACCAACACAAACGGCCACCTAGAACCTGTATCAAGGAGGAAAGGACAACACGGAAGGCGAGTGAGAAAGACAGACCGAGAGCGAGCATAAAGGAGGAAGAATGTGGGAAAACAAAAGTGTATCTGTGTCACGTGGCGATGTGTGCGAGACGACGAAAACCTGAAACAGGAATGTGTGTGTGCGGCCTGTCGCCGTCTAAGCACGAACATATGTATGATAAGGTGGAAACAGCTGGTGCAGGAGAAGACGAATCTGACTGTATGGCATATGAGGCCGATTGTCATCTTTGTGGACCTTGATTAATTGCATCTGTAATACTTTGCCGTCATTGTCCTTCGTGGGGAAGACAACGTTTCTCCCGTGACGGGTTAAACATGTGCCGGACTGGGATTTGGTGAGAAATGAGCGAGGTTTTCGGCTGTTCGGTGGACAGATTTAATGTTTTTCACTTGACCTTGGCTTGCATCAAGTTTTCATTTTCCTTCAACTCGAAGCTCATGGAAAATGAGAAGCCACTGAAGTGATCTTCAATGTCATGCTTGTTGTTTGGGCATATCAACGAAGATTTGCTCCGGTTTTAAATGCACGTAAGTACTTTCATCAAAGATACAAATTCAGCTAGTAGAGGCGAGAGTTTTGTGAAATCTTTTGAATTTTATTTACCATAGAAGGCAAATGTCGCAGAAGGTAGCCCACAGCTGTGTTCCTCCTCTTTCTTGACTGGAATACAAAATTGTCGAGTCCCGTGGCGTTATACTGACATTGGCAGTACTAGTAGATTAAGAAAACATTAAAAACGTGAGTTCCAAGAGTTCAGAGCCTACCTCTTTCAAGAATCACTCAGCTTGTGCGCACTACTGCTCTGTTTATAAAAATGTTCTTCTGCAGATTATTAGAGTTTGATCTTCATCACTAACAAGCCACTCAGCGCGTTTTACTGCTCCGTCACAAGTTAAATGCACTTTGTGGTAATGCCCTTTTTGCTAGACGATGTTCCAACCAAAGTTCGGTTAACTCTTATTCTCGCAGTCTAGATTAAGCATTAAACTGTGGGTCTTCTCCATACGTGAGGGAAGTTTAATACGTACACCGTAAGTGACACAATCAAAGTTAAGTTTCATTCCACTGCACAATTAAATTGTAACTAGATTCCAAAATTATTATCAATCACCCCGAACGCAAAGGGGTCACTTGCGTAAAAGCAGTGACTTCCTGTTTTCCTCATAAAGGAGGGGAGACACCTTTCACAATATTGTGCAGCGTAATTATTGGACTCGGTGTACCTTTAATACACAAGTCGCATACTTATCTGCAAATCTAAACGCTTTCAATTACGAGATGGGAATGAAGATAAAAGTTTCCCTGATATGTTGTGGGCGTGCGATGACGTGGTTTCTGGTCATAATAGAAATGTTCTCTTTGTTAGGTTCTCAAATCGAGCACTGTGGGATGCATCATAAGAACAAAGGTTCAAGAAAAAAATGATTTTGAAGAAGGAAGCACTTGTCAATATTCAGGAAGTGATGAAGTCTTGGTTTTTGAAGACGTTGGACCATGCACAAGACACTCTTAAAAGGTTTCTGGAAAATATGCTCATCAGGAGGGCTTGTAGTCAGTGTAAAGCTAAAGAAGACATACTTCTAACAATCTAAAGTGCAGTGGACTTTAAAAAGGCTTTTCAGTTTTCAACTTTCGTTCATAGTTTAAGACCCATTAGTTTACGTCCTCGATAAATATTAATTGTTGATTGCATCAACAAAAGTCATTTAAGTTTCTCTGCATATTTCGTTAATACATTTTAAGTTACACCCTAGTACCTAAGTAAGCACTTTTTGCATATAAATATCGCCATAGTACCCATTCGTTGACACTGTGAAACTTCAATCGATTCGTTTAAATTTTAACCTAGTGTAAGGTTGCATAAGTCGATATGCTCCACAAAGTAGTAGAATTTACATTGGTCCTTCGAGCCGGATTAAGTTGGAAATTAAAATAAGCAATTGTTGTCAGTCAAGAACAAACAACAACATTTTGAACAGTGGGTGAGGAAGTCAGCAACTCTGGATGAATTTCAAGCATGCTCTCCATCATGCTAGATATATAGAAAAAAAAACAGTGAGTGAGGAAGTCAACAACTCTGGATGAATTTTAAGAATGATGGAGAGTCTAGATATATAGAAAATATTTCCAGAACGGACTTAATCAGCTGTAGATGTACTGGAATGAAATTCTTCGAAGATCGGAGGAAGGCCAATCCCAAGCATCCGTACTCCTTCTTCTTCTTCGGATGGCGCTACAGTCCGGGGTGGACCTGGGTCTCAACCTACATGCCCCTCCAGCTAGCACGATCTCTTGCCAGCTGCCTCCAATTGCGCACTCCAAGTTGGTTGAGGTCCTTTTCCACTTGTGTGCGCCATCTCAGTCTACGTACTCCATTTACAATTACTTTTTCCAAGTCTAGCTGTAAAGATATCAAATGTACCTTGAGGCAGAAGGTGAATGAATATCAAGGTTTCTCCATTTTTGGCGAAGTTGCCATCGGTACCAGCACTTTCCAGTCTTCTGATCAACCTCGAGGGTCTTGATAACGGACAAACTATGTAACGTGGTAAAAATGGCACGAGTTCCAACATAGGTTGATCGATTTTAAATTCAAACAAATTGAACACAGAACAGAGCCACATTTTGAAAATAACGGACACTTTGGAGCTGGGAAAAAAAAATATGATGTATGACAATTGGAACAAAATTGTTTGTCTCACTGAAGAAATCAAGAAACAGATTACGGAGAACTTGGAGCACGTGGACTTGGAGCAGAGGTATCAAGACGCATAAATTCAATAGATGCGAAAAAAAAAAACGAAACCATTCAGAGGCCGTATCAAATGCACAGAGATTAATTAAACCTCCATCACCAACCATTTTACCATTTGATAGAAGTTATAATGAGTGGCCTTCATTTTGGAAACGGTTTAAATATTTAGTCCATTAGGACGAGCCCAGAACTCATGTAAAGCACATTCAGTAGCTTAAAGGGGAAGCAGTCAGAGTTGTCAACCACCTGGCCACTTTGCACCAACAACAACAAATTATACGGCTGCAATAGATTTATTGACAGCACGTTGTCGGAATCCTGCAGATCTCCTCAATAACCACAAAATTGTTTTAATTGCAATTAACAACAATTCTGGGAATTTGTCAAAGCCGTTTAACAATCAGGACTATTGGAAGAATTAAAGCACACCAAACAAGAAGTCTTTTCATGGTTTACCCGAAAAATACCCAAAATGTTTGAAAGGTCTCCAACAACCCCCCGTGTCATTTTCAGATCACGGCACATTACAACGAGCGGGAGAAGAAGAAGAAGCTCTAAGCCTTGGCTTAAACCTGAGTCTAGACGTTCCCACAAACTCATCAAATTGTAAGGGAGAAGAAGGACAACAGGCGAGAAAGTACCTAGACTTCCAATTCAGTCATTGTCTATTTTAAGATTAAGGCACATTACAACGAGCGGGAGAAGAAGAAGCTCTAAGCCTGGGTCTAAATCTGAGTCTAGACATTCCTCTAAACTCATCAAATTGTAAGAGAGAAGAAGGGTAACAGGCGAATAAGTACCTAGACTTCCAATTCAGTCAAAAATATGTCAAGATTCTGTACTTTTATTACCTCCATTCCACTTCTTTTTCATTAGGTGTGATGAATGGTCAAGAGGGATTACTTTCCGGAAAAATTCAATTTCAAAATAGGTTTGTTCCAGTACTTTCTGTACCAAATTCTGAAGTCTGTCATTTGTTAAAGATTGGGGGTAAATCCATCTCAGAGAAAGAAAAAAAGTACGGAAACCCATTTCAACCAAATGGGTAAAGTATGTCATTGAGAAATGTCAAATTCACTTTATTGAAACAAAAAACAAAAACAACAATAAAATTTGAGACACATACGCAGAGATAATGTATCAATGCGCACTTATCTCTGTACGCACACCAATTAATTCGGCAGAAAACCAACAACCTATCCACAAAAATTTCGTGTGTTAAAACGGGCAGGATGGGGAAATACTTTACTCTTGAGAGATAGCGCTCGTTTGACATGAAACCCATTTTTTTCGGAATACGGGAACGGATATTGTGTTGTTTTGGACTGCTTTGAATTGTTTGTTCCGGGTACGGGAACACAACTATTCTCGTAACGTCATTGTTGTCCTAGACGTTGCTGAATAGATTCTAAGTTAAAAATAGAGCTTTCTCTACATTTCTCTTGTCTGTTGTCTTCAATTCCTTCCCGCGAGGATTGGAATCCGTCTTTGCTTAAAGTCACCAGAAATGAACAAGGAACCCAGAAGGAATACACGGTTATCCAAACCAAACGGCGACCACGAGAATATTTGGAAAGAAGTGCACGCCTTTGTGCAAACGTTTCTGTATCAAAATCGTTTCAATGGTTCATATCTATCGAGATGAAGCTGTCAAAGTACGAGTATTGTCCAAAGGCTAAAGTGAAAGTGAGAAGTGAGAAGAAAATATTTCATAGTTTGTATAGCAACTTAATTGCAATAAAACGATCCTTGTTACTTAAGGAGCAATGTAGGAAATAATCACTCACAGCCGTTGTTTGTTTTAAGAGCGTTTAAAAATAAGCACCACTCCCCACTTCACACAGCCACTTCAAGTTGCGCAGCGAGAGAGCGACAGAAATATTGAATTGTTTTTTAATGACAACAACAATAAAATGAGCCAATAATGAAAATATTTTCTTGCAGCTAATTTTAAAGGGTACCCTTGTAAGCCTGGCCCCCGTAAACCCAAGAAACTTTGTAATAATTTCTCACGGGCCAGCGAACCCCGCGTAGTCATTAATTACGCTCCCACCTACGAACACAGCCCTTATTGCGGACACGCCAAAAGTAAGTGTGATGCCCTTGCGTTACATCAAAGAACTTTCTGAACCATCACATCAAGGCAATTAGGAGCAAAGCAAAACATACGGGCCAAAAGGATTGCTCACCAAACCACAGTGCAAACTTGGTCGCCACAAAAAATAATATGTAAGTACCAAACCGTTGAGGGAATAATAGAAATGCCCCATCCAGAAATTCTTGCTTAACAATTGACACGTGTTTTCATTTTTAATTAAGACCATCGAGCTGAGACAATCGACACAATAATGAAATTAGCTGCCTGCAAGGATGGTGTGTACCCGAATCCCAAGTCCTGACAGGTGATACGAGGAGATGGACCCTGGAATGTCGATTTTGTGGTATCGCTGCAATTTTTGTTAAACAAGCAACAATGGGACAATAAAAGGGGACAAGTCCCCCTCCACTTCACCCTCTCCGCAGCTAATCCCTATCTCTATGCCTATTCCTCCTAACCTTAAAATAATTTGGATTCTTTCTTTTTTTTTGATACCCAAACACCACACTGAACCCAATATCATTTCATTTCCAGTTTAGGAGCATAAAAAAGAAGGACGATAAAAGAAATAAAAAAAATGTACAGACAAAAAAGAGAGGAGAGACCGGGGACCATATGGAGGGAAAACGACCAGAAAGCGGAGACTAGAATAAGGAAAAGCGCGCCTGTACGCACGTACACAATCAGATGGAAGTATCCCATGAGATAACGAAGGAAAAACAAATAAACACACATGCATACCCTGTAATTATGCTTAGCGAGGTCTGCGACGAACACACCCAATACAGAAATACACTGAATTCCCCCCCAGTCGTCTTCTCTTTCTCTCTGTCACTCTCTCACTGCCAATTGCCGGAGGAATGTGTGTATCGTTAATTCGCTCGCACACTATTTTCAGAGGAGGCACGACACATCCAGTCGGAGAGTCACACATATTGCCTGCGAGGTATACACAAAGTGCATTAGAAAGGCTAACGAACGCATGTGGCTGCCGGTGACGACACACACAACAAGAGGAGCACACAACAGCTCACCGGCACGTCGTCGTTGCCGATGACGACCACGATTAGACTGTTTACTTCCCGATTCCCCGATTCTCTAGGGCTCCGATCCGATTCCTCGGCTCCTCTGGGAACACCATGTGTGCGTTTGAATCTCCTTGAACCCACCCAAACGCAATAGAGATGGGAAAATAAGAAACGGTTGTCGTTGTCGCGTCTTCTGAGTCTTTTGGGACAAGTCCACCGTGCTCAAGGAAGGCACCTGCTCGTATGAATTACTTTCTTAAAATGAATGTCCTGTTGGAAAAGGAGCTTCTTAGTCGCATGAAATGGGGTGAGGTACAGACCAAGCATGCGCAAGACACGCGAGAAGAGAGGAACATTCGGCGCTCTTCATTTCCTGTTTAAGCTTTCGGGTTATGGATTTTTGTGGTCAAATCCTGCTGGCGGTTCATCATGCTGAAGGTGCCCGCGGATGTGTTTCAGCATCGCTGTAATAATATGCGTACGTGATTCAATTTGCCTTAGATTGGATCTACGGATGACGGCAGGGCAGAGTAAATCCTTTTTTATTGCGAACGAAATTGTTGTGCAGACAGCGGACAGTTTAGGGGATTTTTTCTCTTTGATCTGCTTTCCAACCCAAGGGAGATGACTTTGAGTGTTTAAGGAACGCCTTAGAGATGATATATATTGTGAGGAAATAATTTTGATTAATCATCTTGCGACAGACGGATGAACAGTCGATGATAGATTATGAAGGACACTCTGCAGGTAACAGCACTTCAGAAACTTTAGTTCCTTGTGGTGCTCTATAACCTTTGGTTGTTATATCAACAAGGGGAAAATAGTGCTCGTCCAGAAGTTCGTGAAACAGGCAAGACTTGTTAACTTTTGCATTTAGCTGGGTTGAGTACATAAGTTTCAAAGTCGAATTGAAGCACACCAGGAACTCCATACTTTGAGTATTGATAAGCAATTTCCTTTTAAACAGCTTAGCAGGTAAGAGGTTTATCCTTGAAAAAAACCAGCTTGTAACGCTGACTTCAGATGAATTCCACTTTTGACTTCACATAACCGGTAATTGTTTAAAAGGGTTAATTTTTAAAAATATTCCCTTTCGCTTGCGGACGTCACAGATTGCAAAAAGTTTTCTGTGAGAAAAAACTTCGGTGTAACATTTTCCAAATTTAACAGTTCCAGTTACTTGCCATTTATTCAGTTTGCTCCGAAAGGTATATGGTTAGGCGAAGCGTAAGCGTTAGCGACAAAATTGTTTCCTCAAAGTTAGTGCAGTGTGCTGGGCTCATTTTAAGACCGCCTAATACTTGCCATGTAGATTCACAGTGCTACGGCACCGTTGTGTTGACAAAACGTATAATCCAGCGGGAATATAGCAATAGTCATTGAAGATGATGATTTACAAAAAATAACGTGAAAGACCGATAAGTTCTTGGTTCAAAGTTCTTGGTTCAATTAACAAGACAACATGGCTGGATTGCGATTTTTATTCATTTTAGGATATTTCTTGTTGAAATCCGCAAAAACGTATGCTGCAAGATATATAAGGTTGTCAAATATCTTCCGCCTTTTTGTCTTTTGCTATGTACAAAGCGCTACTGAGTATCAAGCAAGACTATAAATCATTTGAAAGGTCTTGACATAACCTACAAAACGAAGGTATGCATGATTAGCTTGGGTATTGCATTCAACAGTTATAGACGTGTAAACACGGAGTTCACTAACGCCGAAATTCACGCTATTTTAAAGTTTTCCTTCGTTAAAGGCAAATCCGCTAGAGAAACTTTCCCTGAGATTAATGGTGTTTTGGGGGATGGTACTCTATCACTTCAAACCGCAGAGGAATGGTTTCGACAATTCAGAGCCCGTGAAAAAAACGACACCATGGATAAGACAGCCTGCGGAAGACCTGTGACGACGAATACCGATCGAATCATGGAAATCATCGAGTTAGACCGACATGTGGCGTCTCGTGACATCGCCCAGGAGATGGGGATTAGTCACCAAACCATTTTAAACCAGAAGGCTGTATATAAGAAAAAGCTTGATGATTGGGTGCCACATGATTTGACGCAAAAAAACCTTCTGGACCGAATCAACGCCGCTGCTGAAACGGAACGAACTCGACCCATTTTTGAAGTGGATGGTGACTGGCGACGAAAAATGGATCACATACGACAATATCAAGCGAAAACGGTCGTGTTTGAAGGTCGGTGAATCGTTCCAAACAGTGGCCAAGCTGGGATTGACAACCAGGAAGGTTTTGCTGTGTGTTTGGTGGGATAAGAAGGGAATCATCCACTATGAGGTGCTCCCATATGTCCAGACGCTTAATTCTACCATCTACTGCGAACAACTGGACCACTTGAAGCAGGCGATCGACCAGAAGCGTCCAGAATTGGCCAACAGGAAGGGTGTAGTGTTCACTTGTTCCCGCTTGAAGCAGGCGATCTACCAGAAGCATCCAGAATTGGCCAACAGGAAGGGTGTAGTGTTCACTTGTTCCCGCTTGAAGCAGGCGATCGACCAGAAGCGTCCAGAATTGGCCAACAGGAAGGGTGTAGTGTTCACTTGTTCCCGCTTGAAGCAGGCGATCTACCAGAAGCGTCCAGAATTGGCCAACAGGAAGGGTGTAGTGTTCACTTGTTCCCGCTTGAAGCAGGCGATCTACCAGAAGCGTCCAGAATTGGCCAACAGGAAGGGTGTAGTGTTCACTTGTTCCCGCTTGAAGCAGGCGATCGACCAGAAGCGTCCAGAATTGGCCAACAGGAAGGGTGTAGTGTTCACTTGTTCCCGCTTGAAGCAGGCGATCGACCAGAAGCGTCCAGAATTGGCGTACAGGAAGGGTGTAGTGTTCTCTTGTTCCTGCTTGAAGCAGGCGATCTACCAGAAGCGTCCAGAATTGGTCAAAAGGAAGGGTGTAGTGGTCTCTTGTTCCTGCTTGAAGCAGGCGATCTACCAGAAGCGTCCAGAATTGGCCAACAGGAAGGGTGTAGTGTTCTCTTGTTCCGGCTTGAAGCTGGAGATCGAACAGTAGCGCCCAGAATTGGTCAACAGGAAGGGTGAAGTGTTCTCTTGTTCCTGCTTGAAGCAGGCGATCGACCAGAAGCGTTCAGAAGCGTCCAAAATTGGCCAACAGGAAGGGTGTAGTGTTCTCTTGTTCCTGTTTGAAGCAAACGATCTATCAGAAGTGTCCAGAATTGGCCAACAGGAAGGGTATAGTGTTCACTTGTTCCCGCTTGAAGCAGGCGATTGACCAGAAGCGTTCAGAAGCGTTCAGAAGCGTCCAGAATTGGCCAACAGGAAGGGTGTAGTGTTCCCTTGTTCCCGCTTGAAGCAGGCGATCGACCAGAAGCGTCTAAAAGCGTCTAGAATTGGTCAACAGAAAGGGTGTAGTGTTCTCTTGTTCCTGCTTGAAGCAGGCGATCGACCAGAAGCGTTTAAAAGCGTCTAGAATTGGTCAACAGAAAGGGTGTAGTGTTCTCTTGTTCCTGCTTGAAGCAGGCGATCTACCAGAAGCGTCCAGAACTGGCCAACAGGAAGGGTGTAGTGTTTTCTTGTTCCTGCTTAAAGCAGGCGATCGACCAGAAGCGTCTAAAAGCGTCTAGAATTGGTCAACAGAAAGGGTGTAGTGTTCTCTTGTTCCTGCTTGAAGCAGGCGATCTACCAGAATCGTCCAGAATTGGCAAACAGGAAGGGTGTAGTGTTCCACCAGGACAACACCAGACCACACACTTCGTTGATGACTCGCATACACCATATAGCTCGGACATAGCGCCAAGTGATTTCCACCTGTTCCTGTCCATGGCGAACGCCCTTGGTGTGTGAAGTTGAACTTAAAAGAGGCTTGTGAAAAGTGGCTATTCGAGTTCTTCGCAAATAAGGAGGGGACTTCTACGAGGGGGCAATTATGAAGTTGCTGTCTAGATGGAAACAGATTATCGAACAAAACGGCGGATATTTGAACTAAATCCGATCACTGTAACACTTTTCATAAAGCATTGAATGAAGAGTAAAAAACGGACGGGAGATATTTGACCATCTTATATTTTTGTTTGTTTGGAAAACAGACTGGCTTTTCCAACTGTGTCTGAGTTAACCCATTACCTTTTCAAAACCAATTGACAGTCCCCGCGATGTTCACTCTCTACCACTTTTCTTTTCATTAACTTAGAGTCAATGGAGTTAACATTGAGTGAAAACCGGATGTTGAACATTTTGGTATTTGTTTAGACAAGGGATATACTTTTAAGGTACAAGTGCGAGAAATAATAAAAAACAAGATGACATAACGATAAAAATTTTCAATACGTTTGAATGTAGAGAATCGACGCTTTATGACTCCGATGTACCAGACCGTTTTATTTTGTGGATTTGTTGTCCGGAGTAGATGTGCGAATAGTCATTTCTGCATACTTCATTTCTGCACACTTCAGCTCAGCACAAGTTATTAAGAATGATTTTGGATTTGCCGAGCCTTTTCACTACAAGCGTTTTCGGATACAACGTTTAAAATGGCTAGGCCATGTAGAGCGTATGAACACCACTGCTCCGGCCCGAAAAGTTTTCGAATCAGAACCATTGGGTCAACGCAACAGAGGACGACCTAGACTAAAGTGGCTCACACAAGTGGAGAAGGACCTCAACCAACTTGGAGTGCTCAACTGGAGACAGCTGGCGAAAGATCGTGCTGGCTGGAGAGGTATGTTGGTTGAGGTCCAGGTCCACCCCGGACTGTAGCGCCAGAAGAAGAAGAAGAAGAAGAAGAAGAAGAAGAAGAAGAAGAAGAAGAAGAAGAAGAAGAAGAAGATTTCAAAACGTGAAATCACGAAATCTAGCCTCACGCGAATAAACTATAAGTCGCAATATTCCCTGAATGCAACAAAGCCTATGCTGCCTATTCAATTCAGTCCGCTCTAAGCGCTAGAGTCCTAGAAAATTAAACATTTCAGTTGATCATCTTGAGCAAAGTTGTATTCATTGAGATTCATGACTAATTTCATTCATTCACTCCAATTCCAAGCACCAAGCACACGCCGAATATAAGCCTCCCTTCAAGGAACTGCTGACGTGCACCATCAAAATATGTACGTCAATACCTTCGCATAATCGATCTTCAACCGATGTTCTCACGACAAGTGGCTACACAAACTTCCTCACTGCTCTATGCCTAAGCGGCATTGTGACTTATTTTTAAATCACTCACGTCACAATCCAGTTCGCAATGCGATGCACCACATGTCCTGTCACAAATCCATGCCCTCATGCGCGCACACGTCAGTTTCAATTGCAGATGAAACTTACGCGAGTCCCATCTGTTTGCTTAGGCCGGCTGTTACAGCACCGCGATATCGCAGAAAGGCGCTGCCCACATGGGAGATAAAAATACCGACTTCTCCTGTGTGTGCAGACCCTTGCGTACCTGCCTAACAAAGAGGCTTTCAGCAGTTAATGGCGAAAAAATACCACCTCGTCCTTCGTCATTACATATTTTATTTCCACACGAGAGAACGTGGAGTAAGGAAAACCTGCTGCTGCCATGTGAATGGAAAAGGACAACCGAGGGTAAGATTATGCCTTACTAGGAGGCAAAGAGGATGATAACCGCCGCAACTCTCACACCGGGAAACAATGAAAACGATGAGCTTATATTTTCGCAAATGTGTTCTGTCTATCCCTGCTTGATACGGTTATTAAATATAATCCTTTCATTTGGCCACCCTAAACATCGCGGCCGGACAGGCTTAGTTAATGCTTCGTCGTGTACAGCCACGACATTATTAAATACAAAGCATAAGAGACGTGGAATCATATTTGTTGTGAATGAGGATGGCATGATGTGTTAGTTTGAAATTTGTTGTGTACAGTAAGATTTGAGTATGTCTGTGGAGAGATTTTAATAAGAGTTCAATTTAGAACTGTAACGATTCTAGTTTGTACGCAAAATTTGGAAACCGTTTTCTGCAATTTTTGTTATGCTTCTGAAAAAAAGAAATGGTTTCAAGCCAGAATTTAAAAAAATTTAAGGTGACACGCAATTTGTCGAAGACAATTCCGGTTGTGTATCAACATCGTTGGATTTTTTCCAGCGTTGGCCTTTGCATGACTACCCCAGATTAACAAGAAAACTGGCTCAAGTGAGGCTGTTCAAGTTTGGCATCAATATGCTTTAAAATTAAGCAGCGTTGAATACCACTTTTCTTTCTAAAAGTTGAACTGAGAATTGAAAACTGTTTAGATTCCAGCTTTGTAAGTAGACCTAAGCTGATATTCGAATGTTCTGATGGTGAATTAAAATATTTAAAAATTGCCCAGCATTGAGCGCCAATTGTGTTATGCACATTGAGTGGGTATAAGACGGTTACAGTTTTACAAAAAGTCTAAAAATAAAGCCAAAAAGAATTTAAACTGTTGGTATAAGATTGTTGCAGTCTTACAAGAAGTTTAGAGGAAGAACGGAAGTGATTACGGTGTAAAATGTTTTAAATTTAACTACCGTTGGGTGCCATTTTTCTTTCTAAATGTTGAACAGAGACCTGAAAACTGAAAACTGTTCAAATTCAAGCTTTGCAAGCGAATCTAAGCCGATATGAGGTTGTTCTGATGGTGAATCAAAATATTTGAAAATTGCAAAGCATTGGGCGCCACTTTTATTTCACTCATTGAGTTGGTATAAGACTGTTATAGTTTTACAAAAAAGTCTAGAAGCAGAACCGAAGTGTTCCAGTTTTATAATAAGTCTAGAAGCAGATCCGAAGTAATAACGTTGCAAAATGTATAAATTTTACCGACCGTCGGGCGCCACTTTCCTTTTTAAAAATTGAACTGAGAATTATTTTGATTAGCTTTGCAAGTGAACCTTAGCTTATATGAGATTGTTCCGACTGTACATCAGTTTTTTAAAACTGCCCATGTATTGGGGGATTTTTTAATTTAACATCATTCCGTTGCTAGTTCTATAAATCTAAAGCAGAAATTAATAGATTTGAAACTGTTCATCTTATTCTGAAATTGTTTAAATTGTTTACCAATCGTCGGGCGCCACTTTCTTTTTAAAAGTCAAACTGAGAACTAAGAGTTGAAGACATTGTAGGCAAACCTATGCTTATTTGACACTGTTCCAACTGTATATCAAAGCATTTGAAAATTGCACAGAATTATGCGCCTTTTTTTATTTTACATTGCTATAAGACTGTGGCCGCCGTGGCGTAGTGGGTAGAGTGCGACGCTAACGCCCTGAAGGGTCTATGTTCGACTCCCAGGTCAACACCAATTATCAAATTTTTCACGGCACCACCTCTTTCGAGCTGCTGACAACACTCAAAGAGTAACAACTATCTAAGAAAACTTCTCAAATTTCGCCGTTCGGAGTCGGCAAACAACTGTAGGTCCCTTCTACTCGCGAGAGAACCGTAGCGCGCACAACACGAGTAGTTGATGAGCAAGTTAGGCCCTGGTCCCCCTGTGGACTGTCGTGCCAACAATTATTATTTAAAAGACTATTCTAGATTCACAAGTTTTACAAATCTAGAAGCAGAACTGAGAAGATTTGATATTGTTTCTCTTATTCTGCGAAATGTTTGAAATTTATTGATCGTCGAGCGCCACTTCTGTTTTAAAAAAACAGTGTTAACTCCGCATAATTTTGTTCAAAAAAAATTTGAGCCCTTGGGGTTGCCCACCAATCAACTCAGATCTAAGACTTCAGATATAGGCTTCGCCATTCATCCTCTACTCGTCCACAATTCTTTTTCCACTTCATGGCACTTTAAATCAAAATCCAAATACATTCCTTGATCATCATATCCCCAATTCTTATTTATAGGCATGATAACGAAGAACTGTAGACAGAGCACTCAATCAAGTTAAAAAATCTCCAAGCGGCAGAATAAAACATCGCATTCATATTTTATCGCCTTAACACACTCGGAATGCAACTGAAAGCGACGCACTAAATCACGAGCGATACTTTTAATTCTTAGGAAATGCATAAAAATCTTCTATTTCTAACTCAGGCAGTCGTCATTTGAATCAAAATAAGATCTGCGTCCGTAATGGGTACACCACCCATGGCGGAGGCCAGTAGGCACCATTCAATGGATAAAAAGTCTTCCACGCCGTGCCCTCTTAAATTTGTCAAATGACAAAGTAAATTACCTCGTCTGGCTATCTGATCCCTGTTCAGAGGCAAAGGGTGATCGTTTGTTAGACGGGAATTCGTATATTCTAAGAAGTTGATTGTAGAATACGTCTCGTAATGCTTAATGTCTGAAATTAATGGATTTATGAAAGTTCCTAACAGCCATCTTTGTATGAGACTAATTTCTCATTAATTTATTTTTATTTGTTGCTTCTTCATTGATGACTTATCTGTTATATGATGAATGGACGACGTGGACGGGTTGGTATGGTTCTCAATCTTTCCCTCTGTATACCATACACTTCAGGCAAATATAGTAAAAATTACACGCAAAACTCGTCCTTTAAAGTTCCTTTATCTTGTTTTGTATTGTATTTAACTCTTACACTTGACTTGGTATTTCGATAGAGTGCGCAATCCCATAACAACAGTCACTACGAATGTTTCCTTGTTGTGGAATATAAGTTGAAGAAGTCCGTGAACAATTTTTTGTCGCATGAAGTGACACTTTGTTGTTAAACTTTGTGTTATGCGTTCTTCTTTGATGTCGTTTTTACCCTATTTACAGTCAGGTGCATTTTGTTCATCATTGATTTTCAATGAGCAAGGGACTAGTTAAGTTGGGTTGGTCTTTTTTAAATGTCGCCCGCAAGTCAACAGTTGAACGAACTTCCGGAAAGTTCTGCCCCTAGTGTTAACTTAAAAGTTCCACACGTTCAACACGTTCCACATGGAAATCATATCGAATTACGGGAACACACGTTGTCGAAAACATTTCATTAATTCTGTCTAGATCGTTGAAAACCTTGCTGGAGCATAGAGAAGTCCATCATCACCACGCGACGGGGACCTCTGTGATAGGAATTTCAAACTTTGTGTTATGCGATCTTCTTTGATGTCGTTTTTACCTTATTTACAGTCAGGTCCATTCTGTCCAACATTGATTTTCAATGAACAAGGGACTAGTTAAGTTGGGTTGGTCTATCTTAAATGTCGCCCGCAAACCAAGAGTTGAAGGGACTAGTGTTAACTTGAAAGTTCCACACGTTCAACTCGTTCAACACGTTCCACATGGCAATCAGATCGAATTACTTGAACACACGTTCTCTAAAACATTTCTTGAATCCAGTCTAGATCGTAGAAAACATTGCTGGAGCATAGAAAAGTCCATCATTACCACGCGACGAGGACCACTGTGTGTAGGAATTTCAAAACCAGAAGTGGCCTAAATGCGACCTTTGAATAAGAGGTGCAGTGGATGACGTTTTGCCATTTTTATGTATTTTCTTTGAGGAGTGTGAAGACGTGTTCTATTGGGTTATTAACTTAATTCGTGCTGTTTGCTAAAAGATGGCGTGACTTATGTTATTCCATTGGAACATGCTTTGGAAAGTTACTGTCATTGTGCGTCATTCGAAGCGTAAACAACAATCATTTTTTTCACTCAAATATTTCGGATTTTGTGCTTGAAAAAGTATTTTTGCAGGAAGTTCTTCTTCTCATTACTTTAATATGAAAAAAAACTGTTGCCGAAAGTCAGTCAAAGTTCTTGGTGAACATTCGCTGGCTGGGCGCTCGTTCCAACATTGGTTTGACTGATTTAGTGATAATTTAGCCTTTTTTTTTTATAATTGACGCGCACTAAAGAGATTGTTTATACTCTTAAGTGACTGGAATTTAGTCGCAGCACGGACCGAAGGTATACAGGAAGAGAGGGGAAGAAGGTACCGATGCACATTGGTTTTAAATGCCTGTGGATTGTAATGGGGGGGGAAATTGGAATGGGAGGAGCATTCCATATTAGTGTGGTGCGGCTGAAGAACGAATTTCGAAACTCAACCGTACGTCCGAAGGTGGGCTTAAGGGTGAACGGGTGAGCATCCCTAGCGAGGCCGGTATTGCGGGTGAATTTTTGAAGCAGAGGAATACAGCTGGCTAATTCGTTAGAGCATTTCTCGTTGAAATAACAATCAAATATAATAGTGATAGAGACGCAACATTTCGTCGATGTTCAAGGGAGTCGATTGACTTCGCAGCATTGTTATTACCAAAAAGTTGTATCGCTCACTCTTAGATTCTATCTACTAGGGGCAGAGAGGTCTTAGGAGCACCAGGCCAGATAGGAGCGTTATACTCAAGTTTTGGGCGGATGTACGCCTTATATACTGTTGCCAGGTCAAGAGGGGTGAAATATTTCTTGCGTCGCTTTAAGAAACCTGGACATCTCGCTACATTTTTTACGATCTCGAATATGTGATCATTCCAACTTAGTGTTGAGTTGCTACACATACCGAGGATGGAAAGTCGTTCGGTTTCAACAGCGCAGGAGCCATTCATAGATAATGGCAGGTTATTTTGAGATCGCTTGAGTTACAGTAGTAATCACTGAAGCATTAAATTTCACTCTATTCTTTTTACTCCTATCAATTAATAATAATTGTATGGCGTGGCAGTCCACAGGGGACCAGGGCCTATCTTGCTCATCAACTACTCGTTTTGTGCGCGCAACTGTTTTCTCACGAGTAGAAGGGACCTACAGTTTTTTGCCGACTCCAAACAGCGAAATTTGAGAAGCTTTCTTAAACAGTTATTAATCGTTGAGCGTTGTCAGGAGCTCGAAAGAGGTGGTGCCGTGAAATATTCGAAAAATTCGTGTTGAGCTGGGAATCGAATCTAAACCTTCGGCGTGCGAACGTTGCACTCTACCCACTACGCCACAGCGACCCCTATCAGTTATGGTGTCCAAATCGGAATTTAATGAGCTTAACATACGCTGTCGTTCCGAGTCTATGACCGAAGAGGAGGGTCGAGAGCCGAGGAACGAATATGAAAAGCTGAGGGTACTGTCATCAGCAAAGGCTTGGACAACGCTGAACATCCTGAACAGTCAAAAAAAGATTGAAGATGAAGTTCATGTCTTTATAACTCATTGAAGATTGTTGCCAAACACACGAAGAGCTCACAGAATCGTTGGGCATCACTCAAGCAGCCATTTTAAAACATTTAAAAGCAGCTGGATATATTCGAATGCATGGCAACTGAGCTCAACATGAACAAAAAACGCACAAATTAAGTAATGGTACCAATATTTTGAGCATGTCAATACGCCAATAATTACTGCCCCATCATATTGTGAACGAATGAATTCAGGCGCCTAGCAAACAATGTCGAGGTCGCCGTGGCGTAGTGGGTAGAGTGCGACGCTCACACACCAAAGGGTCTTAATTCGATTCCCGGCTGAACACCTCGAATTTTTACCACTACCACCTCTTTTCAGCTGCTGACAACACTCAAAGAGTAATAACTGTCTAAGAAAGCTTCTCAAACTTTGCCGTTCGGAGTTGGCAAACAACTGTAGGTCCCTTCAGTTCAGTCAATTTAATTTTCAAATAGAAGAGTTAATGCAAGGTGGCCGCCGAGGCATAGTGGGTAGAGTGCGACGCTCATACGCCGAAGGGTCTAGGTTCGATTCCCGGCTAAACACCTTGAATTTTTTCACGGCAGCACCTCTTTCGAGCTGCTGACAACACTCAAAAAATTATAATTGTCTAAGAAAGCTTCTCAAATTTCGCCGTTCAGAGTCGGCAAAAAACTGAAGGTCCCTTCTACTCGTGAACAGTAGTGCGCACAATACGAATAGTTGTTGAGCAAGCTAGGCCATGTTCCACATGTGAACTGTCGCGCCAACAATTTTTATAATTAACTGACGATTTCAAGCACCTCTCGAGTGCTGAGGCAGTGGAAGAGCACCAGGTTGATTAAACTGAAGTTCCACTTTATTCGCATCCTTTCCAACTTTTCAAAGGAGAGCTGATGAGCGTAGGTCTGATTCTGCAGTTCTTTTCAAATATATAAAATTAATAAATAAAATAGTAAGATGGAACTGCAGCCCACAAGTGCATAGACCCGAACTCGAACCTAGTCTTTTAGTCCTATTATTTGACCCAGCTTAAGAACATGGTCGCATATTTCGCCCGTCAAAAACCTTTACACTTCCTCAAGAAAGTCATAATATATTGCTCATAAGACTTAATGTTATCTCTTATTAAAATAATGACGCTTAAAAACTTCATGAAAATGTTGAAAAAGAACCTTCCAAAATCAGATGTGTAAACAGCCAGAAATAAAATCGAGACACTGAACCTCGACAATGTTTTTCTTAGGTTCCTGTTGTGAACTGTAGGAAAATTTGAAACGAATTCATTTGTACACCACTACGAAGGCTGCCTTTTATATATTTTCGGCATTGGGCAACCCTAGTGTTGCAATCTGGCAACTGCCAGCTCTTCGTAAGGTTTGACATTTTTGAGGTTATACGTACTCCGAATATTTTGACATATGTACGCTATTTGTGTTGTTTACAGTAACGTAAAAGATTCATCTCGCCCAAAACATGAAATTAATTCGTGAAAATTTTCGTGCGTTTATTTTCTACAACTTTCGATGTGGATTAACTCAACAACAGTGCATCGAGGAACTTAATTCAATTTTTGGCGATGAAACTCCATCAATGACCAGTGTTTAGCGATGGTATGGTGAATTCAACCGAGGCCGTAGTTCACTCCAAGACAAATTTCGTGAAGGTCGTCAAAAATCAGTTGTTGTTCCGGAAACCATTGACGCTGTGCGCCACCTGATTTTGCAAGATCGTCATGTGACCTGACGTGAGATTGAGATAATCTTAGACATTAGTGGGACCAGCATACGTTCAATATTGCATGAACCGTCAAACAGATTTGTTCGCGTTGGATCCCACACAATTTGTCAATCGCTCAAAAAATGGCTCATGTCGATTGGTCGAAAGAAATGCTCCAAAAATACGATCGCGGTGCTTCGAAACACGTCTTTGACATGGTGACAGGTGGTGAATCGTGGATTTAATCGTATGAGCCTGAAAGTAAACAGCAATCGACTGAATGGGTGTTTCAAATTGAGCCAATTCCAACAAAAGTTGCACGCGCACGAAGCACTTTCAAGCAAATGGTCGCCTGTTTTTTCGGAAAAACTGGACATGTCGCAACCGTACCACTAGAACAACCCAGAACAGTCAATTCTGAATGGTACACAACCATTTGTTTGCCAGTTGTCTTCCAAGAAATCAGGAAAACCAACCGCCGAAGACGGATCACTTTTCACCACAACAATGAGAGCTCTCACACATCGGCTCAAACAACTGCATTTTTGAGCACTCAAAATATCAATTTGATGAGTCATCCACCGTATAGTCCTGACTTATCACCGAATGACTTCTTTTTATTCCCGTACGTTAAAAATAAAATGAGAGGTCAACATTTTTCCACACCTGAAGAAGCGGTTGATGTGTCAGAATGCATGTTTTGGAGATACCTCAATCAGAGTGGCAAAAGTGCTTCGACAATAGGTTCAAACGCATGCTAAAATGTATAGATCTTAATGGGGAAAATTTTGAAAAACGATAAAGCTATTTTCGATGATGAATATTTTTTTGTTCTTTAATTCCGAAATATAAAAGGCAACCCCCGAATTTCTTATTCTAATTTGCTGCAATCATATGCATGACTGTAATCGATCATCCGATTAGGTGCACGACCCGAGAACTCTCCACTCTTTTACCCTTGAAACATAAAAATTGTCTGTTGCCTTAAAAGCGTTGCTTAGTAAACAGATCACCACACTCGTGATTGTTTTTTTCTATTTCCTCAAACACTCCTACAGAACTAAATGCTCGTTTAAGATTTCTTGATCCAATTAAAAGCGTCTAAATCTGCACAGTTGTCTAAGAACACTAAGTCATTGAAGACAGTCGTTGTAGATGGAACTACCGGATTAACGATCCTGCAAGATAGTAAACGAACACTTTTGCTGTGAAATTTGAATTGAAACTTGACCCAAAATGAATGATATGATCGTGAGCACCATTAGGTGCCTGCTTCAAAACCAAACAAAATGCTTTACCACCTTGGGTACGTCCATTTGCTTTTACATCTTGCTCAAGCCTCTTTTGTACTCTGTCAGTGAAACTGTCATGGACACCATTAAAATCCGAATCCGTCATAAAATTATATGTCGCCTCTGCCAATAAAAGAAACACTGCTCGTGTGGTAATTAAACCCAAACCCATACCTCCGTGAGTAGCCAGAGAATCCTTAACAGATGATAAACTGATAAGGATGCAATTTGAGCTGAGTCGAATTAAAAGAAACAGTAATCCAGTGCCTCCTTGCAGCTGGTACATATTGTCAGGAAGAAGCGTCTTTATCTTTTTACGACCTAGGGATCATGGACTTGACGCGTCATTAAACTTAGTACGCCGTTGGACCCTCTAATAAAGTGAAGCTGGGAGGATCCTAGGAACACATAAGATTTCGATCAGTTTACCCCTGGAACAGTGATTATACTCAGTCGAGAGAAAATCTCATTTTACGATAGTTCATACGAACGGGGCCAGTCAAATTTGACGCGGCAATAATAGCTACTTTCCTCATGGGTATACTAGCAGGATACTTTCGTTTCGGTAATGCCTACCTCACCTTCACAGTGTGTGGTCAGTAGAAATTCCCATAGGAGGTGAAGAGGACGTGCAACGCTGCACCCGTAAATTTCTCGACAGATTTTCAAATCGCCAGAGATTCCAGCGTCTTTCTTTTAATTGAATTGAAAAAGCAATTCACGCTCAATTTCAAACAGAATTGAAAAACTCATTCCAACATTCTGTAATTTGCTTTACCAACAAAATTAATTCCCTCGAGAGGACACCCGCACCGTACCAAAGGACAAGAGACTCCTCCTTCGTGAGACGTTCCAAATCATTAGGAAACACCGCTTGCCGCTGTGTCCCGCTTAGTGTTGTTCATCGAAATCAAATCCAAATGATCTGAAGTGACAGCTGTCAGTTGTCAACCGGGCCCCACTTCATTCCTCACTTCATTTGTTTTGTCTGTTCGGGATTTTCCAATCGCACAGATTTATTACACCGTGCCAAGCCGTCCAGCTGATTCTGGGCGCGATCTAATCAGGCCGACTCCCGTCCGCCAACCCCCAGGACTGCGTTTCTCAAATTTAATTTATAGCATCACATTAAAACGTCAGCTATTCGAGATACTTAACTGAAACAAAACCGAAAATAAAAGTAAAACGAACGAAAAACGACTGAAAACGAAAACAAAAACGTTCATTTGTTTCATTCCACAGAAAAGCCTCTTAAGTCACAGTCACACGCACACACGCAGAGCAGCAGGCACATGCAGAGAGCGAGGAGCTGCAAAGATGAAGATGAAAATCTGAATACCAATCCGGTTTCTCGTCGCCTCGTCTCGTCTCGTCTCGTCTGTTTATTGTTTTCCTTTTGGCCGCCCAGCCCGCCCGCTTTCAAGCGTCTCGTACTGGCCCAACATCACCGTCCGGATGGTTGTTACATGTGCACACACGGGTGTATTGATCTTTTTCGGTGCTCGCTGCTCCACGGGATTGGACGGGCGGAAGACGAAAAAAGGTTCCTCCTCGTCGACGACCCGGCATTGTGTGTGCATGCAGGTAATACGCCGATGTCTGTGCATTGTGTTTACGACCTCAAATAAATGTTTCAAGTGGTGTGCGGTGAAGTGGGGAATTTTCGTTAAATATTTTCTTAAATGCACTCCCCTAGGATTTGTGTTGTGTTTTATAAATCATTTCTCGGGAAGTCTCTAATTCGGGGTTCAATTGTTTATCCTTCGAATTTGTGCGGGAGGTATTTCAGAGAAGTGGTTTAATTTTTGATGCGTGAGTGAAGGAATTAATTCTTTGGGGGGTTTGTTCATTGTTGCGCAGCATTATGAACTGTGGACATGAAATCCTATCAAAGGCTTTAAAAATTACAAATGTGTGGATTTAAATGAAGAATGCAGTTCATAGTTAAGAAGAAATGAACTGGAACTGTGAACACACGGAGGAATTTACTTGAGAAGAAGTTAAAAAATTAGTTTTTTTCAAAAAGTGAAAGGAAATGAGTTGTAAACTTGGATTGTTCTAACTGATCAATTCGTGGCATTCTTGTAGTTCAACTATTCCGTTGCTTAAAGTTGAACAAAATATGAAGACACACAAATGGCACTCTTCGATCGAATCAAAACCTGTGTTGGAATTTTACGTCTGACAAAAATCGCACATCGGTTCAGTGTTTTAAAACTGTGAACAATTTTTTAATTGTTTTTCAGTTGCAGGGATTTGCCATATGGGCGCTTTCATTCAAAAAATGGAATTTAAAAAGGGTAATTTCGTATTTACATAATTTTTTTTTGAATATGTTTGTACTTTTTCATAGAATTGGCATAGTTCGACAACAATTCCAACGTCAGGCTTTGAGGGAAAAGTAATAACATTACTAACAATTGGATGGCGCGACAGTCCGCATAGAGACCAGGGCCTTGCTCATCAACTTTGCGCGCTACTGTTCTCTCACGAGTAGAAGGGACCTACAGTTTTTGCCGACTTCGAACGGCGAAGTTTGAGAAGCTTTTTCTTAGAGAGTTAATACTCACTGAATGTTGTCAGCAACTCGAAAGGGGTGGTGCCGTGGAAAATTCGAGGTGCTCAGCCGAGGGATCGAACCAAGACTTTCGGCGTGTGAGTGTCGCACTTTATGGCACGGCGGTCACTAAAGGGAAATATGCAAAAAACAAAAAAAAAAAAACAAAAAAAAAAACAAGTGTTGATATTTGCCGCTCAAATTAGTGTAGCTCCTATTGTTTTGCAGTAAAGTAAAATAATACCGCTTAGCCGGATTATGTCGCTTATGAGGCATTAAAGAGAATAGATGGTAGCACTGCTTACACATTGTAGATCCTTCAAATCATATTGCTTTGCTTTTCTGGTTCGTATTTAAAATTGTCTTCCTTGTTCGAAACAGTATTTAGAAAAACAATAATTCCTTTTAAAAAATTAGTGTTTACCACTTAAAAATTTGTTCGTAATAGTATTTGTTTTTAAATACAAATATTTAGGATTTACAAAGTATTTTGAAATTTCAAAATTATTTTCACATAAAATTTATGCAAACTGGGATTAGCATCACTTTGATCTCATGATCTACTATGTTCTTGACGTAATTGCACAGGGAAGTATTTACCTTCATGATAAATCGATAGCATTTTTTTATGGATCACCTGGCTTTATATAAAGGGTCTTCAAACAAAAACGCAAGATTTCAATTTTAAATAAAACGCAGATATTTAAAAAAAAGTTGTGAACTCTTTATTATATCGTAAAGTAGACAGGATGAGGTTATGTGTGGAATAACACATCGGCTAGATGGCCGTCGCGGCCTTGCTGACACATACGCGATCTTTTAATGAAATTTTCAATGACCGTTCTGCATAAATGCAGCGGTATTTCATTAATGCAGGGTCCAATTTCCTCTTTTAAGGCTTGAGTCGTCGTCGGCTTATTCGACTTCAAAAAACCCCCAAAGAAAGAAGTCCAATAGTGTTAAATCGCACGATCTAGGCGGCAAATTCTGGTCTCCAAAACGCGAAATAACACTACCGGGAAATGACTGATGCAGCAATTGAATTGTTTCTCAGGCTGTATGAGATGTGGCGCCGTCTTGTTGAAACCACATCCCCTCCACATTCATTTCTTCAATTCTAGGCACGAACAAATTGGTTATCATTTCACGATACCGAACACCATTGACTGTTTGCGCTTGACCTGAATCATTTTTATAAAAAAAAGGTCCAATGATTCTTCCAGCCGAAAATCCACACCACACAGTGACACGTTGAAGATGCATTTGCTTCTCGTGAATCACTCGAGGATTTTCCTCGCCCCAAATTGGACAATTCTGCCTACTGACGAAGCCATCAAGTTGGAAATGGGCCTCGTCACTGAAGATGATTTTATCGGCAAAATCAGCATTTTCATGTTGTCTCTCTAATACCCAATTAACGAACTCCCTTCGCTGTGAATGGTCAGCTGCCTTCAGTTCCTGACTGAATTGAACTTTGTATGCATGAAGTGGTCGCCGTGGCGTAGTGGGTAGAGTGCGACGCTCACACGCCGAAGGGTCTAGGTTCGATTCCCAGTTCAACACCAATTTTTCGGATATTTCACGGCACCACCTCTTTCGAGCTACTGACAACACTCAAGGAAGAAAAGTGCTGCAGAGTCGCATCGAATGCTTGTCGAGGCATATGGTGATCATGCTCTATCAGAAGCAACATGCAAAAGATGGTTTCAACGGTTCAGAAATAATGATTTTTAAGTGAGAAATGAAGAACGTGGAAGACCACCAAAAAAGTTTGAAGACGCCGAATTGCAAACGATATTGGATGGAGATGTCACTTTGAGTCAAAAGCAAATGGCAGCAATGTTAAATGTTGCACAACAAACAATTTCTGACCGTTTAAAAGCTATGGGAAAGATCCAAAAGTGTGGAAAATGGGTGCCACATGAATTGAATGAAAGACAGATGGAAAACCGAAAAAACGCTTGTGAAATTTTGCTTCAAAGACACGAAAAAAATCGGTTTTGCATCGGATTGTTACTGGTGATGAAAAATGGATTTATTTTAAGAAATCTAAACGAAAAAAATCATGGGTTAATCTCAGACAACCATCAACATCGACTGCAAAACCAGATTGATTCGGCAAGAAGACAATGCTGTGTATTTGGTGGGACCAGAAAGGTGTGCTGTACCACGACAAACCGTTAATACCGACAACAAATGATCAATTTGAACCATGCATTGATCGAGAAATGACCAAAACCGGTTCAGGACACAATCCAAACACTTGGCTGGGAGAAGCTCCCCACCCGCAGTATTCAACAGACTTGGCTCCTTCCGACTACCATTTGTTTTCATCGATGGGACACGCATTGGCTGAGCAGCACTTTGATTCCTACGAGGAGGTCAAAAATTGGGTATCTGATTGGTTTGCTTTAAAAGACGAACAATTTTATCGGCGTGGTATTCACAAATTGCCAGAAAGGTAGTCAAAATGTAGAAAACAATGGCCATAATGATAATAATGAATAAAATGTTTTTACTTTCCCATTAATAATTAGTGTTTTATTTAAAAAAAACGCTCATTTCATATATGTGTACCTGGTATTTTGATCACTCCGAGTTTTACAAAAGGACCTGTGTTTTTCTGCACTTCTGGAAAACTTTACCCCAAGCTGCCACTGTGGAAGCCGTTTTTAATTCAACAGTTTGACGCAAAAATTTTGAAATTATGAAATAATGCCCTTTTTGACAACATTCAATGGAAAGATTTTGAGGACAGAAAAGTACAAGAGCATTTACAAACATTTTTTCTTAAAATCAGAAAGCCAACGTGCATTAGATCATGATGAGTCATCCTTTCGCCATAGATTCCATGGGCTATTGAATTTATTTTGAACGGAAAAGACCCTTTCATGTTCTGATTGGTTCTAAAAAACACCATGTGCAGAGCTCTTATATCTTGAATAAGTCCAAATAAACAAACCTGTACAAGCAATTTGTCCTCGTACCATAGACCACATGAAATCGATTCAAAAGCGCGATGTGTCGTCAAAGGTTTACTTCTGACCAAACTTTACCCAACGCGATTGGTATGCTCTACCAGATAAAGTCTTTGACGTGGCGTTTGAGGTCACAATTATGTGTTCACGTGTAGAGAAACTTTATGAACAACTCTAAAAAGTGTTGTTAAGAATCTAAGACGATTATTATAATAATAATTGTTGGCGCTACAGTCCAAAGGGGGATCATGGCCTAGCTTGCTCATCAACTACTCGTGTTGTGCGCACTATTGTTCTTTCACGAGTAGAAGGAACCTACAGTTTTTTGCCGACTCCGAACGGCGAAATTTGAGAAGCTTTCTTAGACAGTTGTTACTCTTTGAGTGTTGTCAGCAGCTCGAAAGAGGTGGTGCCGTGGAAAATTCAAAAAATTGGTGTTGAGCTGGGAGTCGAACCTAGACCCTCGGCGTGTGAGCGTCAAATTCTACCCAATACGCCACGGCGACCACTAAAGACGATGGTGTTGTAAATAATTGCGAGATTGAATTCAGTCAACGAATTAGCCCGCGGGATTCTAGGGATGTGGGATGAGCTGGCGTTAAGACCATCACCCGGCATTGGAAATTGTAGGAACGAGAAAAAAAAAAAAAAAAATGATTGATATTGAGAGGACAAACAGTCCACCAATGATCCTCACTAACATCAGTCAACTCCCTCACTTTAAAAAGAACTCACTGTGGTTTAAGATTATGGGAAAAAATGTTCTCCGATTTGCATGATACCAAACTATCATTCTTCGGCCATCCAGAATCGTTATTCCACCACCGTCACTTTTTTGTTTTGGAAATAAAATACTCCTAAATTTGCAAAGAAGACGACCAACTGTATAAAGAACATTTACAGTTTTACGACTAGCCTAGAATGGTGAAAATCAATTTTGGAATAATAGATTGTGAAATGGAAGGCCCCATTGAATATTTTTACAGCGAAATGTCATTCGCACCTCTGCCAGCTGCGGAAACATGACATTTGGAAAAACTATAATTGTTATCAGGAAAATCTTTATGGCGGCATTCGCTATGGAATACGTAGTGAGAGGAAAGGCACATCGCCCACTTTTATGATAGGAAAAGGTACAGGCTTCAGCCACGCCCACAGCGTGCATCGAATGAAGAGTTCTTGTGAACGCACTTACAAAGAACGATGCCAATATCGAGCCGAGGCACAATGGGAAGGGGAACGGAAAATGAAAATCAAATCTTTGAGTTCGATCATGTTGTTGCATTAAAATTTAACGGTACTCAGCATAAACTGTGTATATTGATTGTACCCGCACTTTGGGAAACAAAAGTAGCAAGACTTTGAAGGAATGGCTAACTTTGTGGCATTTGAAATCTTTGTCCTTGGCCACCCATTTATTGAGTCTGTTTCGATTGCCGATCTTTGGAAGAAGAGAAACTCAATTCCTTGTTACGTTCATTTACAACGCCAAAGGCAATGTATCAACCTTCTTTTTCCCTCTTTTTGAAGTGAAAAAATGAAATTGACTTCAAATTCAAAATTCCGCTGAACAAACATTAAACTTCCAACACGCAGCAGTGAGTGTGTGGATACGAGTAATTTTCAACGCAGTGTGTTGTGCGCTCAACATGCCTCAAGACGGTTCTCCGTCGCTTTATGTGGAGTTTCCGCTTCGTCGGCGTTATTTATCGGCTCCTGGCTACGCCTATCGTTTGAATGATAGGCTGCACGCTATTGTGGACCACGCATTCTAATGTGACTTCCTTCGCGGGATCGTAAATTTATACCAAACCCTGGACGTATTCTCTGCGCCCTTTGTGGTCCCACATTAGCACTCCACTAAAATGTTAATGTTATGACGTGATTGCTGGCAGCGTTGTTTGAGGAATGAAAAATCTTTAAATTTTCGGAGTCCTCTCCCCACTCGATTTTCTCATTTGAAGTGTATTGTTTGGATTGAAAGTGACTCCCTGTTGTTGCCTGTGCGCCAATGGATGGATGGGTGGTGGAAGGCGGAGGTTCTTTTGTTGACAAGAGTTGGGTTTCTGCAATCCAAACATGGGGCAGACCGGCGACGGCGGGAGTTGTGGGCGGGGAGTGTAATCTATTCGATTTGGATTTGGGAGCTCCACCCTAACTAGAGGGTTTTTGAAAATTCATTTCGGATGTCGTCTGTTGTTTTATAGGAGGTGTTCCTGTGCACAGTGCTCCTATGTAAGGCATTTGTTGTTCGGCTGTTCAGCGACGTGGCACGACACCGAACAATGAGATACGTTATCGAGCTGTGCTTGCATGTGTGCCGGGCGATGTGGGAGTGAGGGGGCGGAGACAGACGACAATGGCAGTTTGATATTGTTTTCATTAAAGTATCATTTGTTTGCTTTAAACTGGAAAAGGATGAATGAGAACAATTTAATAATACCGCTTGGAATGCTTTTATTGCACGAAATGTTGATGAAACCTTTCAAAGGACTGATACATATTTTGACAAATGAACAGATCTGGGTATCTCTCTTTTGTTTTGAAGCGGTTTTGTTTTGCTCAGAGGCACAACTGTTGCTTTTAAGAGTTTTAAGGGCTTTATGAGGACGATGAACGTCAGAACGTAAGCAATTATGATTCATCTGCTTTTTGAAGCTCTAAGATGTCCACTTGAAAAACGATTACATGGAGCTTCACGATGAATGGCCACCGAGAGTTTCTTCTATTTTGAAATGTATATTTTAGAAGTACAGATATCTCGGAATAAAATGGACACGACGGGATTTTACTGCCTCCTGTTTCTAATTTTTAACGAGCATTCAGAGAACATGCACATAAGTGGATTTTTTTTTTGCTTGATTACAGAGATGCGGGAAGCATGGTGCCGACTATAACTCTGCCTCTAATAAAAACCGAATGCCGACATAAAGAAAACCAAGGTGTTGCACAGCATCCGTCATTCAAGAAAAACAAATATGGCTTTGAACTGATTTATTCCAAATGCTGTCTTTGTTTGTCTTCTTGTAAAACTCTGAAAATACCTACAATTTGAAAATTTGACCGTTTGCACGTTTCTTTGAAGCACTAACGATTCTTGGTAGATTTTGATTTTTTAATAAGTCCAGGCAGGGCGGTTGCCCAAAAGAAATTCTTAAATCAAAGTGAATCACGTGTGCGGCACGGTTGAATTAATCGACTCAGTTCCTCAGGGTAATCCATTTGAAGTTTCTGTTCCGATTAAACGGTGTGAATTTCCAAGGGCTTCTGAGTGGTGAAAAGAAGCTTTTGAAATGCAATCCTATTTAGGAACGCCGCTTCTTGTTCTTTACTATATCGGTTTCAAAGTTTGACAGATAATAGTGGTCATATAGATGTAAAATACTTATTATTGGGCTACTAATGGAGAATCAGGGCCTCGGTAATGGCTTCCTTCCATCGCTGGCGGTCCTCGACACGTTGCTTTCAATCATACAGACAAAGTTGTCTTGCATAATTGATTACTAGCAGAGTTTCCCTCTCCGTTCTTAAAGTCTCTTTTGTTTAATCACTTTAGACTGCTGTATCGTTCAGAAACACACAATTTTTCTAAGAGGACATCCGCAGAGGCATGGCTAAGCTTAAGTAAGAAATGCGTGAACTGATGAAACTTATATCTTGCCGAAAACCTCATCCCTGTGCGTGAAAGTGTGAAAAAGCGCCTAAGGCAGCAGGTGATTCATTTCTGAATGGCCATCTGCATCGGTCAATTGTTTCCACAGATCAAAACTGGACAAATCCTCACAACTGTCTTAATGCTTACCACTTTCCTTTGGTCTTAGTGGAGTAATACGGATACCAGCGACTTGCACAAAGGCTCGTTACTTCTCACAGAGTTCACGTCGCATTATTCACAAACGTACCTGCACTTTGAAGTGTGGACAACTTACAGGAACGTGATGGTGAACTGATCACCGATATCGTGCGGTTTGATTTAGCTAGACACTTTCTTTGTCTAAGTTACTGAGAACCATCCCACAAGTAACAAAACTTGAGTCAGAAGAAATGTGTTGGCGCAATGGAAAATTTTGCATTTCAGATGCGTACGAATACTTCTTAGAGAGCGCGTGACGTGCACTAGAAATGTGCTGTGTCATCTACAACTCTTCCACCAATAATGAATCACAAACGTTTTGTGCTATTAATATTTGAGAAAGAACTTAATAAACGACTGTGCACATCTGGGAACGTCACTTTAAGGGACAATTTACTTATAGTTGTGTTCATAAAAATAGCACTGCTCCTTAAAAAAAGACAAATAATTTTCTATTAATTCAAATTGTTTTATTATTTTTTCAAAAAACGTATACAAAAGTAAAGTATCTCAGTCTTAACAGGTATATCACAAAATAAACGTTGTTCATAACGTTTAACTATTTTTTTGGTCGTAGTAATATTTCGCAGTTGTTCATAAAAATAGCAGTGTTTAGAATTATACTGTGCCTAGGCAAAAGAAATCAATGAAACAATATGAAATCATTAGTACTTTGCAGAAAAGCCTTTGTTTTTTATCACTGCGCTGCATCTTCGTGGCATTGAGTCCACCAGACTCCGACATCTCTCAACTGGTATAGCTTTCCATGAGTCTCGCACTACCTCCCACAATTCCTTGGCGTCTTTTGGTTTGGCCTCATGGACAGAATTTTTAACATCGCCCCACAAGGTTTAGGTCAGGGGATTGTGCTGGCCACTCCATAACGGTTTTTCTTTTTTCATCAAATCAAGATTTTGCCCGTTTTGACGTATGTTTTGGGTCATCCAAACTAGTGGCATTTCCTCCTCGGCATATGGCAGCATAACGTCTCCCAAAATTTTAACGTACTCAGCACCTTCCATTATACCCTTGATAGGATATATAGTCCAAACCCCATTATATGAGAAACAGGCCCAAATAAATAGTTCTGCTTCTCCGTGTTTAACAGTTTTAACAGTTTTAACTGTATAACGGGGATTATTTTCTTCATTCTTTGGTCTTCTTGCTATCTTGCTTTCATCGCTCCACAGAATATTCCTCCATTTCTCCTTAGGCCAATCTTTGTGAAACTTTGCGAATGCCATTCATTTTGTGCCTTTCTTTTTCTTTTCGCGAGCTTCGAGATGGTAGTTAAGCCTCTAGAAGACGTCTTCTAACCGTCACAGCACTCACCGGAAGTTGGAGTTCATCCCTTATCTGTCGCTTATTGAAGGGTTCCCTCTAGCCATGTTGATAATTTTCGGTCAGTTTGCTAAGCCGTCACTCTTTTTGGACCGCGTGTTTCGGGCCTCGCTTTCTGGTTTAGCGCATTGCTGACCATTTTCGCTGAACATCCTATGACTTCCTGGATTGAAGCATATGTTTTTCCATCCGAACGCAGTCTGTTGATCAAATTCCGCATATCTTTGGTACAACATTTTGATCGATCCATATGTCTTATAAAAGACAACATATACAAAAACATTCACTTACCAAACAAAACTCTAAACAACAATTTCTGAGACACTTTATGGTAAAACCAAAAAACACTGATATTTTTATGTATCAACAGATTTCAATGAATGAGTGAGTGAAAAAAGGAGAAAGTAAGCCTTTATTTTTTAGTCTTTATTTCTGGTATGGTACCTTAGTTACCGGAAAATACAATAAAACCAGATATACATTTGGAAAAAGGATCTTCTTAGAAATATGTTGCTAATTATCTAAGTCGTATACCAGGTATACCGGTATGAAATGAAATGTTTTTCTGGAAAATAAAACACTAATTATAAATGGGAAAGTAAAAACATTTTATTCAAAGTATTGGCCATTGTTTTCTACACATTCTGATCACCTTTCTGATAATTTGTGAATACCACGCCAATAAAATTGTTCGTCTTTTAAAGCAAACCAATCAGACACCCAAATTTCGACCTCCTCGTAGGAATCAAAGTGCTGCTCAGCCAATGCGTGTCCCATCGATGAAACCAAATGGTAGTCGGAAGGAGCCATGTCTGGTGAATTCGGCGGGTGAGGTAGCTGCTCGCAGCCAAGTGTTTTGATTGTATCCTGAACCGGTTTTGCTTTGTGTGCAGGTGCATTGTCATGAAGCAAAATTAACTTGTCGTGTCTTCTGGCCCATTCTGGTCGTTTCTCGATCAATGCATGGTTCGAATTGATCATTTGTTGTCGGTAGCGATCAGTATTAACAGTTTCACCAGGTTTTAGGAGCTCGTGGTACAGCACACCTTTCTCACTTCATACCGATGTTGATGGTTGTCCCATTTTAACCCATGATTTTTTTTCGTTTAGGATTCTTAAAATAAATCTATTTTTCATTGCTAGTAACAATCCGATGCAAAACCGATTTTCTTTCGTGTCTTTAAAGCAAAATTTCACAAGTGTTTTTTCGGTTTTCCATTTGTCATTTCATTCAATTCATGTGGCACCCATATTCCACACTTTTGGATCTTTCCCATAGCTTTTAAACGGTCAGAAATTGTTTGTTGTGCAACATTTAACACTGCTGCCATTTGCCTTTGACTCAAAGTGTCATCTCCATCCAATATCGTTTGCAATTCGGTGTCATCAAACTTTTTTGGTGGTCTTCCACGTTCTTCAGTTCTCACATCAAAATCCTTATTTCTGAACCGTTGAAACCATCTTTTGCATGTTGCTTCTGATAGAGCATGATCACCATGTGCCTCGACAAGCATTCGATGCGACTCTACAGCACTTTTCTTCAAATGAAAACAAAATATTAATGCTTTCCGCAAATCATCACTTTCTGGGACAAAATTCGAGATTTTTAACACAATGTTAAAATATTATGTGATTTTTTTTATTGCAGATGTCATAGCAAACAAACCAAAAAAAAAAATAATAAGGGCTCGTTCACAGCAAATGCTCCCTACCGAGGCATTTGTATCTTGACGCTCACCTACCCTCATATACGTATACCTAGTATGTCTTTAAATGTGCTGCCTCAACGTTCGGACAAAATACAAAGACCATTGTTTTTTGATTTCTTTGTATGAATAGTTGTATCTTATATTATTTTTAAACCAATTCACTATTAATATAGGAATGACGATATCTGTGTCTTAAAATGCATCGAATTATTCATGAAAGCAGGAAAAATGGGATTTGCCTTTGCAACCGAAATGGATTTGATCCGAAAATTTACACAGGAAGGAAAGTCACAGCGGGAGTTGTCCAGACTAGTGGGAATATCAAAGAAATTGTTTTTAATGCCCCACAGCCGCAAAAATTTCACATGCCAAAAGGTCGTCCACGAAAATCATCTCCAAGAGATGACTTTCACATTAAAAGCTTGTCAAAAAGAGACCCGTTTTTGTCAGCTGCAGACATCAAACATGAACTGGACTTACCTGTTTGTTCTAGAACAGTGCGAAGGGGGCTAGAAGAAACAAATCTCTTTGAAAGAAAAAACCCAGGGAGGTACCACTTCTTACCAAAAAACATAGAAAAAGTAGAATCCAATTTGCTAAAGAACTTCCCGAATAGATAGGCCCACAAAACGAAAAAAAATGTCGAAATATTCTATAGTCGCATGAAAGTAAGATCAATTTGATGGCATCAGATAGTCAAGCGTCCGAAAACTACAGCATACAAGCCTCAGTATACAAGCAAAACCGTAAAAAATGGTGACGGAGATATTATGGTTTGGGGATGCTTTTCTTGGTATGGTGTTGGTCCATTGTATTGGATGAAGGATACTATGGACCAGTATTTGTACACCAAAATATTGGAAGATGTGCTCGCATGCTAAGTGAAAAATGCCACTGAAGTGGCAGTTTTTCCACGATAACGACCCAAAGCATACGGCGGGCAAAGTAAAAGGGTTGTTGAAAGAGCACAATGTCGATCCCATGACCTGGCTCTCCCAAATCCCAGACCTTAATCCCTTGGAAAACTTGTGGTGAATCCTGTAAAAGTCCCTTGGAGCTGAAAAAACAAAATACAAAGAAGAGTTGTCGAGCAAAATTCAATCATCTTGGTACGCCATAGCGACAAGCGCTTGCCGCAGACTGGTCGAATCTATGCCTCGAAGAGCGCGTAATAATTATAATTTTTGGCGCGACAGTCTACAGGACTGGACAGGGACCAGGAACTAGCTTGCACATCAACTACTCGTGTTGTGCGCGCTACTGTTCTCTCACGAGAAGAAGGGATTTACTTTTTTTTGCCGTCTCCGCACGGCGAAATTTGAGAAGCTTTCTTAGACAGTTATTACTCTGTGAGTGTTGTCAGCTGCTCGAACGAGGTGGTGCCGTGAAAAACTCGAGCCGGGAATCGAACCTAGATTCTTCGGCGTATGAGCGTCGCACTCTACCCACTACGCCACAGCGGCCACCTCGAAGAGTGCGTGGTCCGATAAAAAATGAAGGATATTCTACTAATTACTAAGAAAAGTTAAAGAACACCATACATTAACTATAAGTTTACTACAATTTTTATGGGGGTCTCATTGTTTTGTCCCCTTTCACGCCTTTAAAAAAAAAAAATTTTTGTTACGACCTGAATACTTTTAAACTTTTTATGATTTATTTTTATTTTCCCTTAATTGAAACAATAATGAAATGAAACAAAAATGACAAAAGTTACAATCTGCTTTTTGTTTTTCTGAGAAATTTAAAATGATATTCGATGGTCCTATTCTTTTGTACGTCACTGTTTATGTCTGTGAAAGTATATTTTGGAGCTGACAATCGTATGCTAAACGCCGAAGTCTTAAGACTGCTTCGTACACTGGGTTTACACAAAGGTTTGGTGTATCACGACTCTTCACATCAGTGTATTTATAATACCTCGTTGCAGAGACGTTAGCTTAGCTTTTGCTGTGATGACACGGCGTACAATTTACTAGCTACATAGGGCTATTGCTTCGGTATCATATTTTGCACTCACGTCAGTCAGTCAGTCAGCCAGTCCTCGTGTAAAGAAACGTTTGACTGACTGAAGAAACGACTGACTGAAGTTAACTTCCGCTTCTGTATTTCTACAGTTAAATTGCTGCTCAAATTTGTTTTCTGTTCCCTTGTGCCTTGACGAAAGTCTTACTCTGCTTTATTCACAATGTACATATGGAAATCAGCTAAATTCAAAATTATAAATTATGAATCGTCAAAATACTTTTGGCAAGAAGCATCCCAAGCCACTCAAAATCTATCAGCATCTCTGCAATCTTTACGACTTGTTGTTGCACCTATCCGTCGCCATCCCGACAAAACAGTACACACCCCTACACGAAGGCCACCTCCGATCGGCCGCCTCACAACCATCAACCACCGGCCCCCACACTCTATTGCGGTTACGTTCCATCACAACACTGTGTGTGTGCTTGCTTGGCGGTACCGTCTGTTGTCTGTACCCTCTCTGTCGTTACACTTGCTAAAATGAACTGACCTCACTCAATACGTTACACATTTTCCTTCGTTGTGCTGCTGATGCCTGCGACGTTGTTGTTGTTGCTGGTGTTCCTTTTTTTTTTGCTTGCTCCCCTCATTGTTGTTGTTGATGTATTGAATTCGCTTTCTTTTCAAAATACGAACGATGGCCATGAACTCGCAGTTCGACCGAAACACCAGTCCGGAGCAGCACATGAATTAAGAGAAAGACGACAACGAAACAGAAGCAAAAAAAAAGTCAACAAGAGCCAAGCCATAACAACAAACCTCGCGAATAAACAGTAAACACACTGCCAAGCGAATGGGACCTCGCGGGAGGGGGTAAAAAGAAAAGAAAAACGCAAAGCTCCCCGACGTAATGACGAGAATGAGTGTAGTACTCTCGAACTCGTCGTATAAACACAGAACGGTGGTAAATGGAAATGGAGGCGAATGCGAAGAAGAAGGAAAAGAAACAGAAACACCAAGAATAGGTAAATTCGGATTTGAATGGATTCGAGTTGGGGCGCGATGCTGCCGGTGGGAGAGACGACGACAACGACGACGTCAAAAATCCATCTGTGTTTTTTTTTTTTTTCATTTGTTATTGCCTCCCCTCCACCCGACAGTTTTTCATATTCTGCTGCTCTTTCAGTTCCACCTTTCAGTGTGCTCTGATGGGCTCTTTGGAGTTCATCAAACCTGCCTGGGATGACACCACAGTGCAGGGAGACATAATTTTGTGAAGAGATAGACCGAGAGAGCGGGACATCGCAAAGACAAGATTGTTTTGTTCAAATTCTTCTTGTTGTTGACTTCGCCTTGCCTCGTCTTTTTCTCTTCCTTTTCTGTGAAATTGTCAAGTGCTTGCCATCTTCGGCGGCGCGTAGGTGACAAAGAGGAACAGAAAGAGAAGGGGAGCAAGACAGAGAAAGAGAGAGTGATTGAAGAAAATAAAAGTTCTGTGTGATTTAATTGATGGGAATCGGTGTAAACAGAAAGTTGTTTTCTGTCAATAATATGTCATTGTGACATTTGTTGTTGTTTGGCACGGTGGTCGGAGTGAAAAATGAAATGATAACCCACATAGTACTAGTATGTGTGTGTGTCAACTCCTGCTGGGCCGGAGGAGTCAATTTGCCGGAATAATGGAGCAGATTGAGATGAATAGTTCATTGTGTATCTGGCATTGATGAGGGATTGTGGAGGTTATGCGGCTAATTGAGAATGTTTGGGGAAAGGGGAGGAGCGCCACATTGCGTCACATCAAATTGAAATAGAATTTATTAATTCCTCAGTTTGACAATTAGCGGAGAGACTTATTGTGTGGATTGAGGGCAAATTGACAGATGGGACGTCGTTTTGGTATGATCTAAACTCTGCGAATTACAGTGTCCATGGCGAGTAGTCGTAAAGTGGTTAATGACGTGAAATTGTTTATGGCATTTCAGTGCTTAATTTGTAGGGTATTAGATAGAACCATGTCGTAAAGGTTCCTGCCCACCAGCTAGTAGCAATTTTTCGTCGCTCTTGGAAAAAGGAATTTAAATTTTGTAAGAACCTCAAGCGAAATTGACATTAACGTCATTCAGTCAATAAAGTGTCAACTTCGTAAGAATGTCTTGAAACAAGATTCGCTATAGGTCCCTACCTAAAGTTAAGCGATGAAAACTTTGTGTTCATTTGGAGAAAGAAATAATGGTTATCCGTTAGATTTTTTTGCTGAAAGGGTGGCTCTTCATCTTGTACTTGGGCACACAAATTGCAGTTTTCTATCCGGGGTGGTCTATTTTTTGGGAGCGACTCGCTGTCATGGCAAACCAAAGGCAGCACATGGAGAGCTACACTTTTGCTAACAGAAGGGGCCCGTTGAATAAACATGAATCTGTCAATAGAGACACTACTTGCCTCTTGACGAATTGGAATATGTCATAATAACAAGTTAACTATTCTCAGTTAAACAGCACTCACAAGCGATTAGAAGAAGTATTTTTGACGAGTTAGGAGTTGAAATGTAAGTCTCGCAAGAAGTTTCAGTTTCCATCAATTCTTTTCTTTCATGCGCTGAGAGCACTACATAACAATAATAGTCGTGTGCATATTCGTACTAGTTGAGTCAAGCAATTTTCTTTTTTGAATTTTTTGATACTGGGCTATGGTTTGTAAGTTTTATTTTTTCAAATATTTTGGCAAGTTTAAGTAGGCTATGGATTATATGCTCTATTTTAAATGTTTTTGTTATTCATTTAGATTAATTTGCTTACTCTAGTAGGTAAGTTGCTTTTTTAAAGAAAAAAAAATTAATATTTGTTAAGACTGCATCATCATGGAAATTCTAAAAGAAAAGAGGGCACAAGTCATTGCGTTACATGTACACGCTGGTAAAACCATCCGAGTGATTTCATCTGTCGTCGGAGTTTCAAAATGCAATGTTTCAAGGATTATTGCTCAATACAAGTCACTGAATCAATTGAATCGGAAGGGTCATTGCGGGCGGAAACGTAAAACAACAAAACATGACGATACGGTTTTGATAAGAAATAATTTAATCAACCCTGGCAAGACAATTTTTCACCTGCAAAGGGAGTGGACAACAGCTGGCGTTCAGGTAGATGCGTCTACAGACGTCCGCAGACAACTTGTCTTCTGGAAGTTTATCGAAAGGCAACAAGGCCTTGGAAAAAAACAGCTGTTAACCAAAAACATGAGGCAGAAGCGACTAAATTGGGCTAAGAAACATAAGGAATGGATAGTGGACAATTGAAAGAAAATTGTTTTCTCGGACGAGAGTCACTGAGACCCAAGTGTCTTGAGAAAAAGTCCAACCCGGGCATAGCATTCAGTCGCCAAAACACACTCCCAAAATCATGTTTTGGGGCTGTTTTACATTTAAAGGCCCCGGAAGTCTTAAGCTAATAGAAGATATGTTGAACAGCACCAAATTCGCAGAAGTTTTAACTCAAATGGTGGTCGCCGTGGCGTAGTGGGTAAAGTGCGACGCTCAAGGATCTAGGTTCGAAGGGTTTTAACTCAAATGGTGGTCGCCGTGACGTAGTGGATAAAGTGCGACGCTCAAGGATCTAGGTTCGAAGGGTCTAGGTTCGAAGGGTCTAGATTCGATTCCCAGCTCAACACCACTTTTTTGAATTTTTCACGGCACCACCTCTTTCGAGCTACTGACAACACTCAAGAAGTAATAACTGTCTAAGAAAGCTTCTCAAATTTCGACGTTCGGAGTCGGCAAAAATAAGTTCCTTCTCATTGCTTCTTTCTTTTCTAAAGAAGTCACGACAAGAGCTGTGTTTATAGAAAAATTGTTCGTATGTTGAATCAGCCCAAAAATTCAAGAAACCGTCTATTGGCAATATGCTGCGAAGAGTTGACGCCCTCTAAATAGTAAAAATATTAAAAAAAATAATGCAAAAATTACTGAATGAAAAATACAGACTTTCTTTTTTAAAGAGACTTAAGTTTAAAAAAAATATAAATTAATTAAGTGTAATACGGTTTTGGAAAATAGCATGTATTTAAAAAAGAGCTTTTGAACAAAGTTAAGAGTGCGTCTATGCCCGGGAACTGCATCATATATCAGACTACCAAACTATACTTAATACATTTTTTGAATAATTTAAAATTCAGTTATCAGCATTTAACAATTCCTACATTCGCTCCATTCTTACTTAAACTTTCTTTTATATTAAAATTCGCCCTCATGTACTTAAGCTTCTTATTGCTGAAAGTCTTTCAGAGCAGTGTGTTTTTTTTTTTTTGCAAATGGCTTTTCATGTGTATGGAGAAAAACAAATGAAGAGTCAAAGGAAATAAAATTTAAGCCTCAAGTAAAACACGGTTACGGATCAGTAGTGGCATGCGGTGCAATATCAGCAGCAGGACCTGAAGGTCTTCAAATAAGTGAAGGCATAATGGTAGTAAATGTAGTCCATTAAGGCTTCAGTTAGTTCAGTTGGAAGTTCTAAAATCAAATTTATTAGAAACTGCTGATAAATCGGGTCTTACAGAAAATGTTTATCTTTAATATTGAGTATATACACAATTTCCTTGCTTTAAAATATATCCAGCTGATTTCAAACGTTTTGAAATGGCTAGTTCAGTGATCCTGCGAGGTCTTCTTGTGTTTGGCAATACCTTTTATAGAGTTATGCTTCCTGTCTTCATCTTCAAATCTCTCTTTGGCTGCCCAAGACCTTCATTGTCTTCCAAGCCGAAATTACTATTTTTAAATCGTGCAAACCAATTTTGGCACGTTCGATCAGCTAGCGCATATTCACCATTAACTTTGACTGACTTTCGGCAGCAGTTTTTTTCATATTAAAGTAATGAAGAAGAACTTTCCGCCAAAACACTTTTTCAGGTACAAGGTTCGACATATTTGAGTGACAAAAATAATTATTGTTTACGCTTCACACGAATGTATTACTGGAATTAAGTACAGTAGCTTTCCAACGCATGTTCCAATGGAATAATACAGGTCACGCCATCTTTTAGCAAACCACACCAAGTTATAGACCCAATAGGATAACAATGTTAAGCACAAGGCATAAAATGTTCGAAGTTGGCTTCTATATAACTGCACCGATGTACTCGAAGCTCCTAAACAATCGCCGGATTTAAATTCTATAGAGCATGTGTGGAGCTATTTAAAAGACAAATTAAAGATGCATCAAATCAACAACAAAAAATTATCGGATTTGAGCTCTTTAAGATGAATGGGCAAGCTTTGGGTCAGATTCCTGACTAAACTTAGTAAAATCTGTCTATTTGCTTGAAAGCAGATCTAGCAAAAGGGTTTTCAAAAAAAAAATATTAGAGGGTTGACTACTTCAATCAATGTTATAATTTGTGTCCCATTATGACCAATCGTTGATTGACTGTTTTTTTGTTTTTGTTGCTAATTTCCGGATGATTTTAAAATTCGGAATGAATAAAATTATGCGCCAACAAATTTCAATGATAAGAGCTAGAAATGTGTAACAACAACTGGAATCTCAACCGAATGTGTCCCGGGTCCCTACCGTTGTACCCACGCCCTTATTCACAGACTTAATCCTAGAGACTTATGACAATGTAGACTACTTTAAGTTCTATAAACCTTCTAAAAACAAACGAGATTTTATAAGAGAGCATTTCCCTCCATCACATCGAAGCGCTTGCAACTCCTATGGCCAGGCAACTGCAACTTCATTTGGCAAAAATGTTGAGTAGCCAGCGAATAACTGCCGCTTCAAAAGCCAAAGGCAAATAATTTGGCTTGTTTACCCTTCATTTAATTATCTCGAAGTTCCCCGAAGACCAATCAAAGCCCCCCACACACACGCCGAATAATTAATACATTCAGGGACATTGCAGCGATCACTTCAACTTCTTAATTGCTGTATTTTGAGTGTGATTCCGACTAAGGACTGCCGACAATCACGCTGCAGGCACATGAATAATTGCTGAAAACTCACTTTGAGGGCCATCAAACTTCATCACCGCACGAAACGATTCATTACCTGAAACGACAAAGAAAGGAGGACAAGATTAACAATTAAGCCATGACCACGAAGGATTTTGAACAAAACAATTAAATATCACGTCCCGTGCCCCCCGTTTCGGGTGTGCCTTTGACTGTATGAATGCCAAATGCATTCGTCACTCCCGCGCCTCGACGCGGCCATTCGCCCTTATCGCGCTTCCCGAGCACACCTCGCCCGCACTCACCCAGGGGTAACCTGAGCCCGGGTAACAGCTCTTCGCACCTCATTGTGTTCGTTTTATTGGGTTTCTCCGAAACCAGGCACAGGGTGCCCGTTCCACGAATAATTGCGGAAAATACACACATGCGAGAGGTCTTGGTCGTTTTTCAAGAATTTGCATCCGGCCAATGCGCCGAATCATAATTTATCACTCGGAGCCTCCTGCGCGGCTCTGACGAGTGGCGGGAGAGATGACTCATGTGCAGTAAATGCGTTTCTGTTCGATCGAGGCGCGACGACGGTTTAATGAACTTCGACGAATGCCGAGATTTGACGGCTGTCATGCGTTGAGTTTTGACAATTTGATTGTGATTGAGCTGAGATCTGCGCGCGGTTCTCCTCGGAACGACAATAATTTCCCGCACGGTCGAGCGGAGTTGTCGGTGCTGGAGGGACTGACGAAGGCGGTGAGAGGATATGGAAAACTAATTAAAATTCCATGGTGGAACGAGAACGAATCGGAATGGCAGAAATTTATGCGCATAGCTAAGAAGGATGTGCGAGATTGGCGGCGCGAGGGATGTGAGTATTCAAATCAGTTGAGAGTGAAATTTAAATTTCCATGAAGGACTTGCATGTTTTGAATTTCCATTGAGTTGGTTTTCACGGTGATGAGCTGAACTAAGGAACGAACGGGAGAAACACTCGAAGTGGCACTAATGAGCGCTGAAAGGTGGGCCTTGTAAGGACCTTGGGTAGGAGGCGCTTTGTGTAAGCGAAATTTAATGAACAAATTGAGAGGGATAGAGAGTGAGAGAGTGAATCCAATTAAAATGCGAAGAGAAACGCGGATAATGCGTTTGGGCACATTAATTGTGATTTGATGGGGATACGCTTTAAATATTCTCCAGAAGCCTAGGGCCAATGCGGATCGAAGAAGGACATGTGAAGTTTGTTTAAGGCTTTTCCAATGGCGGTCTTTTAAAGGTGTTGGATTTATTTTGGGAACAGTGAGTGGGCGTTAACGAGGCTCGCCCTGTTGTTTTTGTCTGCCCTTTGAAGCGATTTGAAGGTGGAAAGGTTTTCCAATTCTTATTACAACAAGAAAGACGTTCATTCCTTCCCTTCTCGGCATGAACTGAACCCCACCACGCCCACGCGATGTAGTGACACAGTTCAGCACGTAGAAACGAAATTGACAATGGACTGAATAGATTCGCATACACACTCGCAATATTGCCTTGTCCTCAGAAAGCAGTAAATATCCCTAAGCTTCTGTCCCCGATTCACCCTGTAGGCAATAGACTTGCATAAAGCCTCTGAACACTCCACCAAACGAGTTCCTTCGTTCCGCTTCGAAACTCTTTAAAGTTGCACGCACCCAATGGGACGCACGAGAAATCACAAAACGCTACAAAGGAGGAACAAGAATCGATAAAAGCAAAAGACGAAGGGACCATTGGCTTCCGTGAAGCAAAATAGAACAAGAAGGCAACTTGCCTTCGGGGGAGACCGAAACCCCCGTCGAGGCCAACGGAGTGCAACAAGCACAAAAATCAAAGGGGGGCTGTGCGCTTCGGGGATGAGCTGCTGCTGCTGCTGATGATTCCACAGCATCATCATCGTTCATCTCATTTCCTCTGCGTGCGGCAGGAGATTGCCTGACTATGTGTATGCGTGTGTGTAAGCTTTATTTTGGAGGGATTTGGGGTTCTTTTATTTTCGGATGCTGCTCAGCGGGGTTGGTCGACAGCAGGGCGACAGCGCACGGCGTGACGGTGAATGGAATTAAATTCAAATTTGATTCAAAAAATAATTCTCCGGCATTAGCGAATGGCTGCGATGGAGAGCCGGCGATAAGTTCCGAAGTTTGGGAAAAGTTACCGAGCCTCAGGTTCAGCATACAAGTCGCGCCGTGAATCTAAATGAGCTTAGAAAGGTGCTTATTGGAGTGGCAACGATAGCCGACCACTAATGCATGCATAATGCGTGTGGTTGCACATTAGAAAGAGTTTTGATTTAGTATCGAGATAGGCGTCGTCTGAAAATCTCTTAAGTGTTAAATTGTGTCGCGCCATGGAACTGGCAGCACAAGGCTGTCGGTCTGACCGGTAAAGACTCCGTTGGCCTTGACACGACATGACAGTTGTGAATTGAAACCGAATGCATTTAGATGTGTCAAGCGATTGCTGGAAAGTGAGGAACGCAGTGATTAATTGATTTACGTAGGCAGCGTCGATCTTTCTGGGCCATGAATACGGTGTGGCTCGTAAAGCACTGCATCTCAGATGGTGGAGTAGTGGTGTCATTTTAAATCAAGGGGACAGCGGTCATGACTGAGCAACCGGATGGACGATGAATTTATGCAAAAACAAACCGTAAAAAGTTGCCCAAAATTTATTTGTGCTCGAGTCAACTTGAAGTACGTGTGCCTACCAATACTTTAGTTTGCAAACTCAGGGGCGTTATAATTTGTTGAAACTATTCATTCTGCACCAATCTACGCAGATGACTGAATCGTCCTTAGAGTCAATCTATCTCGAATCGAGTTCTGACTGAATTCTTACATTTAAGTCGTGCTCAGGACGTTCGTTGGGATAGTTAAAGGAGAAATACACAAAACGACTATTCTAGAGATATTCAACAATCTCGAAGTGCCTTAAATCATAAAGTGACTACAATTCTTGAACACACTCTCTTCATAACAATTTTGTATACTTACACTTTGTAAGTTATGGTCAAAACTAAAAACGCGAAATGATTGCCCAGTGTTCAAAATTCGAAAAGATTTCAAAGTGCCCGAACGTTAAAGACGCTTAAGCAATTTTGGCAGACGTAAATCCGACAACCCTGCAGTCTATAATTACCTGGAACCGCTAATTCTTAAAAACCATAATCGGGAAGTTCTTAACATTACAATTGTTTTTAAAAGCCAAAAATAAAAAAAAATCATAATATTTCAAAATACAATACATTCTTGATTTACGCAACTCTCGATTTACGCAACTCCGCGGTTTTCGCAACAGCTCAATTTATAGCATTGTTGACGCGGCATTCGCAACTTTAAAAAAAAAGTTACTCGATAAGTGCAACTTTTGTCCTTTTATGCATTTTTTGAACTCAAGTTGTGTGTTACAATCTATGTTATTTTCTTTTGCTTTGCATTTTCTCTCGGCAGTTATTTTACCGCTTATTTTGAGTAACAGAACGATGAATTTATGTATTGAACGCATGTTTGTTAGTTTAGTGAATTCAGTGGAGTAATCAGTCGCTTGAGCTGATTTTTAAAAATGGGTGTCATTAAAAAAATTTTTAAATTTTGAATTGAAAAGAAAAGTGAGATTTTAGGAAACATTAAATTCATTATGCCGAGAGTACGATGTTTATAAATCTACAATCAGAAGAATAAAAGGAAGAGAGAGTGAAATAAGAAAGTTTGTTTCCGATTCAGAGTGTGGACCCGGGAAGAAGATAACTTTAAAGACTGGGGAATACCCGAAGATGGAGAAAGCACTGTACAAGTGGTTCTTAAAGCAAAGACAGCGAAATGTACCAATTTCCAGCGAGGTCCTCAAGGCAAAGGCTTCCTCATTGCACGCGAAGATAAAAGAAAGACCAGGATCTTTTAATGCGAGCAATGGTTGGGTGAGAAATTTTAAAAAGGGGCACGGAATTCGCCTTCTAAAAATTTGCGGAGAAAAACTGTCAAATAAACCTCAGTTTGGGTATTAATTTTTAATTAAATTTAAAGAAAAAGTCAGAGAGCTCGACTTGACTTCCCATCAAATATATAACACTAACAAGTCCGGATTGTTCTACCGACTTATGACTAACAAAACTTCTAAAATTTATACCTTTTTCAAATAAAAATATTTAATTAAGCTAATAAATCTTTTTTTCAATGAATTAATTTAATTTGGTATTGATTTTAAAATTATTTTTGTTATTTAATATAATAATTGGTTATATTTAATATACAAACAGTACCTCACAAAATTGAGCATACACTTACAGCTTAGACATATTTTTATCTTTTTCGCCTTACAAAAAGTAGCTAATTTATAAAACTTAAATGCATTTCAAATTAACATATTTCAATTGCTAAAAACGATAAACAAAAATATGAAAATTAAAATATAACTTGCTAATAAAAAAAATGACACTTCATTTAAACACACAAAATTGAGCATACACTTAAAAACAACAAAATAAACTCAAATTTCTTAAACCGGGCGGAAAGGTTTAAGAAATTTGGATTTATTCAAAAGCAAAGAAATTGGGTATTGTGCGATTTTAAACCGGGAGATTTCGAAATACGATGTTCACCTTTTGAATTGTTTCTTGATAGACATTAGATAGATTAGAGTTTTTTTCCCACCGAATCGTGTCTGGATATGAAAAATAGGCAAACAACGATAGCACCAAGAAGAAAAAATAAAGTCTACAGCCTAGTGATCCCATTATATCGTCTTTTCCATCGACACTAAGGAAAGACAACACGGTAATAGCCTGCATACAGTGGGATCAGACAAGTGTTGTGCACTATGAATAACTTAACCAGGCAAAACCCGTGATGTGAAACGTTTTCGACTACAAGCAATTCGTTTGAGCTGCGCTCTATGAGAAAAACAGTCAAAAACGGCCGATAGGCATGAAAAGGTGATTGCTTAACAAGACTACACTCAGCCTCATGTAGTTGAAGCGGTCAAAACCACTTGGAAACTTTTACTATACTCGCCACATTCTCTAGACCATACTCCTTGCGACCACAGAACTTTTTCGATGGTTGCAATACGCACACCGTTAATATGATTAAGGCGCACACCAGTTCGAGAATTTTGAAGAAATTCAAAAATGGTTCAAAGATTGGATCGATCGAAGAGCGGACTCAATTTTTTGGAGAAGGTATTCAAAAATTACCAGAAAAATCAGAAACAGTACTCCCATTAGACGAAAAATACTCTAGGTTGTATATTTTTTTTACGTTTTTTCCAATAGCGATTCTTTTGAACACAAAAAGGCGATCGGAACCAATTTGATTTGCACGGCCAAGATAGTACAGAATCTGAAATAGAATAATGTTTGAACATTTGGAATCAAAAAGCGTTTGTTTATGTTCCTTAAAAAAAGTCCATCATGCCAACAATTTGAACATGCCCAAAACCCCTTGAATGAGAAACTTACAAAATCTTCCTAAGTCTATAGTTTCAAAGTGACCCGAAATTCACTGCCCGCTGAGTGGAAACCATGGCGGTGACGAGTGACACTCACGCGAACCGAATGTTCCAGATTCGATTCCTGGACTGCACAACACTCATTTTTCATTGTAACACCTTCTTCCAGCCGCTGACAATAATTCAAGTGTACTGATTGACAATAAAAAAAAAAACTTCTCAAATCTCTCCATTCGGAATTTGGAAAAAAACTCCTCTTCTTCTATTTGTAGGAGATCAGTAGTTTGAACAACACAATTAAGTGTTGAGCAAGCTAGGGTTGGTCTCCCTGTGTACAGATGTGGGGTTTGATTTTACGTGATCACCTGCCTTAACGGCTTATATCACGGGGTCCATTTTCCCAAAAGTCGTAAATACCACAAGACTAAACGCCTTAGTTGCCCAAGTACCAAACTGAGATCATGCTTGAGGGGCAATCACCCCACCTTGGTTTGATGCGAGTCCTTTCTAAAACCTCTTTCGCTCTCTGGGTCGCAGAGAGAATGCAACTCCACACTGAGCCGGGGTAGTCCCCTAACCGCTTAGCCAAGAGTTTAACAATTAGCTAGATAAGTCAGACAAGTACAGCATCCTCGACTCTACCCGCGATGCAAAATGGTAAACAACAGCCACGATACTCCCTACAAGGAGGCCTACCCGCCGGTCAATCTAGAATCGAAGTTCCAGGGACTCCTGACTTCCTGTGGCACCAGAATAAAGCCTCTGGGCAAGCTGTCACTACCAGTCTTCTTCTTCTTCTTCTTGTGGCGCTACAGTCCGGGGTGGACCTGGGCCTGAACCAACATGCCTCTCCAGCCAGCACGATCTTTCGCCAGCTGTCTCCAATTGCGCGCCCCAAGTTGGTTGAGGTCCTTTTCCACTTAAGTGCGCCACCTTAGGCTAAGTCGTCCTCTGTTGCGTTGTCCCAATGGCTCAGATTCAAAGACTTTTCGTTCCGGAGGAGTGTTGTCCATACGCTCTACATGGCCTAGCCATCTTAAGCGTTGTATCCGTAGAAGCTTGACCAGGCGCATGTCATTGTATAGCCCGTAGAGTTCGTCGTTAAACCTTCTCCTCCAGATGCCATCAACGCAAACAGGACAAAAAATCGCACGCAAAACTTTTCTCTCGAAAAGGCTAAGGGCTTCCTCATCCGCTTCTGGTAACGTCCAGGTTTCCGCGCCAAAAAGTGGGACTGGGATGATCAAGCTGTTATGTAAAGCGAGCTTAGTCCTTCGAAAGAGGGCTTTATTACTCAATTGCCACTTGAGCCCAAAGAAACAGCGATTGGCAAAGGTGATTCTGCGTTTGATTTCGGTACTGATGTTGTTGTCCCTGTTTACCGCGGAGCCGAGGTAGACGAAGTCTTTGACTACTGAAGTTTCTGCTGCCTAGTGTGATGCACTGTCCGAGACGACGATGTTGTGTGTGCTTCCTTGATGACAGCATGTACTTAGTCTTGCCCTCATTTACCGCCAGACCCATTTTAGCCGCTTCGGCTTTAATGCCAACAAACGCCTCATTGACGGCTCGCTGTGTTTGTCCGATCACGTCAATGTCACCAACGTAAGCTAGTAATTGAACTTCTGGAAGATCGTGCTTCTGGTGTCGACTTGCGAGTTACGCACGATCTTCTCGAGAATGATGTTAAAGAAGTCACATGACGGGCGTCGTCTTGTGTACAACCTTTTTTGACATCAACGGTCTCGATGAGTTCGTTACCGACCTTGACGGAGCAACGAGAGTTCTCCAACGTCATCCTATACACTACCAGTCAGGCTCTCTCAAATCCTAAGTCTGTTAGCCGCCATCCTGCCACACATGGTCTTTTCTACATTAATGTTTCCGTTGCCACTATAAATAGTCAAAATATTGAAATATTCAAAAGCTCTTGGTGAAGCAAAGTTTGAACCCGTTAGAGGCAAAAATATTTAAAGCACATAATGCATTGGAAAAGTAGGACTTGCTTAAGAGCGTACCCAATTTCCCACAGGAATTCTAAGCTGTGGCCGCCGTAGCGTAGTGGGTAGAGTGCGATGCTCACACGCCGAAGGGTGTAGGTTCGATTCCCAGCTCAACACCAATTTTTCGAATTTTTCACGGCACCACCTCTTTCGAGCTGCTGACATCATTCAAAGAGTATTAACTGTCTAAAAAAGCTTCTCAAACTTCGCCGTTCGGAGTCGGCAAAAAACTGTAGGTCCCTTCTACTCGTGAGCGAACAGTAGCGCGCACAACACGAGCAGTTGATGAGCAAGCTAGGCCCTGGTCCCCCATTGGACTGCAGCGCCAACAATTATTATTATTATTATTAACCCTAAGCTGTCTTTCGAAGTTTTCAATACAAGACTCTTAAAGACTGTTTTCGCGTTACTGAACAATGCCAATGTTGTCGTCTGAAGAACATTGTGGAAGGTGGCTACATCAAAGGGACTAGGTCAAAAGCCTTTATAGTTTTGCTTTGTGTTTGAATAGGATTGTGTAGCCTGTCTAAGTAACGGAAGACTGGACGCAGCTGAAGAAGTGTGAAATTATCAAGACCTGAGATGACCCTAAAGAAAAATACACAAGGAACACAAGTGCTATGACTTGTATAAAAGCCCTTCAATCAATGTCTTCGATCGACCATTAGACCTCAAACTTACGCATTTCCCTCCGTCTATCCTTACTTCCAACACTTTCTTCTTAAATTACCTGAAACACCGTTTGCATTGCTTCTACCCTATCCAACCCCAAGTCCATTGTCTCCAAAATGCTGAGACAACTCCTTCAAGAATCAATACGTGACGTAATGAAGAGTATGCAGCGCTAAGGGTGCTATCGGTAGAAGTTCAAGTGATCATCTTCAAGAGACGGCATTTACTCCCCACCTTCGATGAATTACAAGTCGAAAGATGAAAACGGCATACCCATGAACAAAGCAGGAGCACTGGGGATGTCACTCATTCGAGGAATTCCTTTAAGTAAGAAGCAGCCATGCTCCGTCTCCTTTGGTGCGGTTTAAATAATTAAGAATCTGCTTTTTTTCCATCCCTTCGCATCTTTTTCTCGGATTGTACTCAGTTTAGGGGAAGTTTTGAGTTTACTTAAGGAGCAGGTGAAAGGGAATTTGTGAGTTCCCAAGGGGCATGGGAGAGAGTGAGTTTTGTTGCCCTAATGGATTTGTTATCTCTGCCCGTTCACATTGGGGGTTAAACGAAGTTAAGTGCAGTGTTTTTTTTTGTGGAGAGGGTCGTGGTTGTTCATTTAAAGGATGTCGGTTTGAATTGGATTGTTGGGATTAACTGGGATTTTATTTAAAGCTTATGACTTTATTGATGTCCAAAAAAAAACGTCCCACTCCAGTATGTAGGGAAGAATAGGACTTAGCTTGTATGGAGTTCTACTGAAAAAATATGCGGACATATGTCTTTAGGAAACATATTGATTGAAGGAGTACCACAGCCGGGGAAATATGGAGGGAGATTTCTTGTCTTAATTTAATTGACACTAAGTAGGAGGAAAAAGAAGTGAAGTAAGTGTGTGTGAGTTCGATCCTTAAAGCGAAGATGTCCTCCATTAGAATTAACTTTTTTCAATCCAAGAGTTTAGTTTAAGGGTGGATTTGACGATGTCTATATTCGACCTTTAAAACTCCACTGTAAAAAAGAACCATTAGACAGTGTATTTTGGATAATGATCTTCCTGCTAGTCGTTTACTCAAGAGTCAAAGGTATCACACAATTAGTCGCCTTAAAATTTATGAAGTGATCTTTTCTTAAAGGGAAAGCAACTCTTTCTTGGTAGGGGATGAGACGTTTCTTACACCGCTGCCGTTCTTCGTGTTATAGCACTTGTACACTAAGTGGAAGTACTCGTATCTTGCACAAAACCATTCGAACTGTGACAAACGTTGTAACCTCCGTCAGGTTCGGCAGCTGGTTTGAGCCACAACCACCACAAAACTTCTTTAAAAAGCGTACTGAAAGGACACGCTAATAACAATTATTGGCGCGACAGTCCACAGGGGGACCATGGCCTAGCTTGCTCATCAACTACTCGTGTTGTGCGCGCTAGTTTTCTTTCACGAGTAGAAGGAACCTACAGTTTTTTGCCGACTCCGAACGGCGAAGTTTGAGAAGCTTTCTTAGACAGTTGTCACTTTTTGAGTGTTGTCAGCAGCTCGAAAGAGGTGGTGATTTGAATAATTCGAGGTGTTCATTCGGGAATCGAATCCGGACCTTCGGCGTCTGACTGTAGCACATTACCCACTACGCCACGGCCCCACAAAACGGGCACGATGCTTCAGAATAATTCATCCTCGGGACAGAAAGGCCCTTTCTTCTTCTTTTTCGTGTGGCACTACAGTCAAGGGTGGATTTGGACCATAACCAACACGTCTCTCCACCTAGCACTTATTCTTACCGATTGCCTCCAGTTGCGCACTTGAGGTTGGTTGAGGTCCTTCTCCACTTCTGTGCCCCATATCAGCCTAGACCGTTTTCTGTTGCGTTCTCCCAATGGTTTGGAGGTTGGTTGAGGTCCTTCTCCACTTCTGTGCGCCATCTCAGCTTAGACCGTTTTCTGTTGCGTTCTCCCAATGGTTCGGATACGAAGATTTTTCGGGCTGGAGCAGTGGTGTCCATACGTTCTACATGGTACAGCCATCTTAAGTTGTATCCGAAGAAACTAAGCCAGAGCATGCCGCTGTACAGCCCATGAAGTTCGTCTTTGAATCTTCTCCTCCATACGCCATCAATGCAAACAGGATGGAGAGCTTTTCTTTGGAAAAGACTAAGGACTCTCTCATCCGCTTTTGGTGACGTTTAAGTTTCCGCGCCTTAATACAGGGCTGGGATGGCCAAGTTGTTATACAAACCCAATTTTCTTTTCAAGAGAAAGATCTATGACTCAGTTTCCTCTCAGTTTCATCCTCTCCTCCTCAGCGATTGGCATGAGTGCTTCTTCATTTGATAGACAAAGTCCTTGACTACCTCCAAATTTCTGCTAATTAGTGCGACGCTTTTTCCGAGACATCCATGTTGTGTGTCCCTTGTTGACGACATTTACCGTCAGACCCATTTTTGCCGCTTCCGCTTCAATACCAAAAAACTCCTCTTTGACAGCTCGCTGTGTTGGGAAGGCACAACCAATTAGGTTATTTTGTATTCAAACCTGTTAACCGCCTTATGGGCTTCTTGAATGTTTCTGGAGAACTGGATGTGCATATCGTTGTGCATGCAGAAAATCGCCGTGATGCGCATTTACTGTCGTTTTCCTCCTTCTTCCTTTCCAATGGGGCAGCTTTTTCTACTTAGCAAGCTGATCTAGGGATTCAATAGAGTTCGGCTGCATACATCTCCTTTCTATTCGACACAGCTCACTGATCTGAGAGAGCTGAAGGGAATAAAAGGGAGCCGACCGAGATAATTCCATGAACTTTACTTGTCCCGCTAACTTGTGTTTTTACTTCTTCGGATGGCGCTACAGTCCGGAGTGGACCTGGGCCTCAACCAACATGTCTCTCCAACTAGCACGATGTCTTGCCAGCTCCCTTAAATTGCGCACTCCAAGTTGATTGAGGTCCTTTTCCACTTGTGTGCGCCATCTCAGTCTAGGACGTCCTCTGTTGCGTTGTCCCTGTGGTTCGGATTCGAAAACTCTTCGGGCCGGAGCAGTGCTGTCCATACGCTCTACATGGCCTAGCCACCTGAAGGGTTGTATCCGTAGACGCTTGACTAGGCTCATGCCGCCGTACAGCCCATACTGTTCGTGGTTGAATCTTCTCCTCCAGATACCATCAACGCAAACAGGACCAAAAAATCGCACGCAGAACTTTTGAGTTTTAACAAAGTAAGACTTTAGAAACTGATTGCTTTACAGCTGTCCAAAAATGTACGGTCTTTGCCTTTTAGCCTTCGCCTGAGCTGTTAGCCTGAGCCTGAGCTAATAGCCTGAGTCTGAGCTAATAGCCTGAGTCTGAGCTATTAGCCTGAGCTTGAGCTATTGACCTGCGCCTGAGCTGCTAGCCTGCGCCTGAGCTGTTAGCCTGAGCTTGAGTCGTAAGCCGGAGCATGACTTGTTAGCCTGAGCCTGAGCTATTAGCTTATTTGAACTATTAGCCTGCGCCTGAGCTGTTAAACTATGCCTTTGAGCCTTCGCCTGAGCTGTTAACCTGAGCTTGAGCTGTTAGCCGGAGAATGACTTGTTACCCTGAGTCTGAGCTATTAGCCTGAGCTTGAGTCGTAAGCCGGAGCATGACTTGTTAGCCTGAGCCTGAGCTATTAGCTTATTTGAACTATTAGCCTGCGCCTGAGCTGTTAAACTATGCCTTTGAGCCTTCACCTGAGCTGTTAACCTGAGCTTGAGCTGTTAGCCGGAGCATGACTTGTTAGCCTGAGCCTGAGCTAATAGCCTGAGTCTGAGCTAATAGCCTTAGTCTGAGCTATTAGCCTGAGCTTGAGCTATTAACCTGCGCCTGAGCTGCTAGCCTGCGCCTGAGCTTGAGCTGTTAGCCGGAGCATGACTTGTTAGCCTGAGCCTGAGCTAATAGCCTGAGTTCGAGCTATTAGCCTGAGCTTGAGCTATTAGCCTGCGCCTGAGCTGTTAACCTATGCCTTTGAGCCTTCGCCTGAGCTGTTAGCCTGAGCTTGAGCTGTTAGCCGGAGCATGACTTGTTAGCCTGAGCCTGAGCTAATAGCCTGAGTATGAGCTATTAGCCTGAGCTTGAGCTATTAACCTGCGCCTGAGCTGCTAGCCTGCGCCTGAGCTGTTAGTGTTAGCCTGAGCTTTAATCCTGAGCCTGAGCTACTAGGCTGAGCCTGACTTGTTAGTTTGAGCCTGAGCTGTTACCCTGCGCCTGAGCTGTTAACCTATGCCTTCGAGCCTTCACCTGAGCTGTTAGCCGGAGCATGAACTGTTAGCCGGAGCATGACTTGTTAGCCTGAGTCTGAGCTATTAGCCTGAGCTTGAGCTATTAGCCTGCGCCTGAGCTGTTAGCCGGAGCATGACTTGTTAGCCTGAGCCTGAGCTAATAGCCTGAGTCTCAGTTAATAGCATGAGTCTGAGCTATTAGCCTGAGCTGAGCTGCTAACCTGCGCCTGAGCAGCTAGCCTGCGCCTAAGCTGTTAACCAAAGCCTGATATGTTAGCATGTACCTGATTTATAAGCCTGAGGCTGTTAGCTAGTTAGCTAGAGAGGATATCGCAGACTGAAATGGCACAAAGAAGCCTAGACAACATTTAAGCCAACACCTTGACCTTGACGAAATTGTTATGGCAACTTCAGCCAACTGACAACAGACCGCCTTATCTGGAGAAGCAAGCCGAACGCCCCTCGATTCTACACCACACTGTATTGCCACACAATATGTCAAACAATGCTCTCCCCTGTCCTAAAGCAACTCCACCCCAGCTAAGCCGTCTTCAAACAACTAAACATAAACTAACACTGAAACGGCTTTGAAATATTAGAGAACTGCAGACATCAGAACGCATTAAGCACTTCATGTTCACACGGTTCACAGCATCTCTCCCCTGAATTACGCCCGTCATTCGAACAAAAACACGTTAATTCTTTGCATACATCCTTCTGTGCAACCCCTTTCGGTAGATCAACTCCAAGCACTCAACAGCCATCTCAAAGCGATTGCACACTCAGATACAGTCGATAAATCAAGAATCTACAAATGTGCCGGACCCACTCCGGGCCGCAATTCATCGAACACACTTGTTATCCCCTGCCGTGGTGCGATGCGTTCCATTCTAACTGTCGATGTTCAAATTTCTCTCCTCTAATTTGCATGAGAATGAATTTCCGTCAACGAACACAATGAGGCACACGTCATTGAGGGCGAGGGAGCTAGGGCACAGGCACTAGGCACATTGTATGCCCGCATATCTGGCATCTTTACACTTCGCCCATCTTGCCTCGACGAAGGGTGAGCAGCGGGCGCATAGACTTGTTTCCTCATAATTGACTGACAGCAGATACGGATCGGTGGCTCCATACGCACACCATCATTTCCATAATCGTAAAGATATTGTGTCTCGTAAATCTCAATCGAACCTAATCAGCAGCCGTAAAAGTTGCGTTCGAATTGAATCGCTTGGAAATGGGAATTGGAAAATTGGAAGGATGACGTGTCACCGTGAATGTTGTGTGTTGCGTTAAACAAGCAGCTGGAGATGAAAATCTGTGGAGACCACAAAAAGATCGTGGACCGGCAAAAACTCACGGAAAAAGTGTCACACCCCTGTCATTTGTTGCAATTGTTGGTTAATTATAGACGACGGCGATCCAGATTGTTGTTTTAATAGACGTCCCTGTGCAGCGACAGGTATAAAAGATCGACAGGTGGAGTAGGTCTGCCAGTGGAAGACACACACAGTTGCGTAGACGATGAAGTTCCTCGGCCTTTTCGTTGTTTTCCTTGTCGCCTTTGTCATTTTTGCTGCTCCAGCGCAGGCGGACAGTCTGGATGAAGTTAAGGGGAAAATGGTAAGTGCGTGGAAGGATCTCTGCGGGGGTTTATTTGTGATGACTTTTGGTTTGGTTGCAGGGACAAATTGGCGAGGCGGTACGAGAGCATGTCGGAAAAGCCCTTAATGTAGCTAGATCGGCCATCAACGGCTCTAGTTCTGGCTTTTCAACGTAACACAAAAGAATAAAACAAACCGATGACGAACATAACGACGACGACATGACATTTTCATCTTTTCAATTCGCAATAAAGTGAAAGCATTAATTTGTTGGTTTCATTGCAAGGACATTCGGAAACTAAAGGTGTGCCATTCGCCTTATGCCAAGTCTTCCCCATCAGGTCCCCCAAACCTTAATCCTCCATTCCGATCGAAAGTGGATAATTACATGCAGCAGCCAACTTACAAGAGGGCTCCCCTTGAGGCGAAGGGATAGTCCTGCATAATGAATACCGCCTGACAGGAGTCTCCTGTCAACTCCTCACATGTTTTGAGACACGGGATGACTGCCCCCAATATATTTACACGCCACAGTAATTGCCAGTGCCTCTCGCAAACGACAGTTCCTCGTTTTCCGGCACAAAAGGCCAGTCGCACACATGCTTCAGTCTCAACAAAGTCTATAGACTATTCATTAAATTCCCCATCAACGGTGGGCCACCGCCGTCGCCGATCCCCAAGCCGTTCCCCAAGCCGCTCCGACAGTGAATTGCAGTGAATCCTGCGAGCCGAGGAAAACCACTAGTCGCCGCCTTGGAATTCTCTACATCTGCAGGCAAGTCGATCTGCACTCTCGGGTGGATAATAATTTTGTGGTCGTCGTAAGTGCAGCAGCAGGCATGGGGACTGCAGGCAGCAACAATGTGGCGCAATAGGACGTGCGGCGATGATGAACTTCGTCAATGCATTGTGCGGTAACACAAGGTATCTAATTGGTTTGGTGACGACGGAACGCATTAAAGTGCTTCTGTGTGCTCTCATTCCTTCGGCTTACTGCAGTCGTGCGTGTGCGACACGGCATCCGACGGTGGTTGCATGAATAGACGGCGGCTTTACATGAAACAGGTGGACGGGTGTGTTTACACTATGTTTGGGTAGACTTCGAAGAAACTTTTGTTTGCCTTTAATTTTGAGTCCTGACCGCACACGATACGGAAATGAAAAGGAGGATCAAAGACATTTGGACCCATGCGGTGAGCATATTTTGGGAGTGAGTGGTGAGTGCTTCAAACTTAGGGGAAATTCGAAAATTTTAGTTGGCTTCAGCTGGAACTAGTTTGGGGATTCCTTCTACGTTTTGGCACACCGCATCCCTTAAGATTGATGTTGAGTACTTGGCAGCCTCAGTTGGAAACAGAAAAATTAAGTGGCAATTTAGCTCACAAGGATATGGCCTCTGTCAGAGGCGCTTTCACTACTATTATTGTTTATGCCCCTTGGAGGGAGAAGGGGCCAACAGTTCACTGTAGCCTTTGAACAGCGGATGGTTGCCAACAACTCGAAATAGGTGATACCAGTATGCACTGCGCTTATTTCTTGAATCGAAACTGGGATCTTTGGCGTGTAAGTCAACATGATCATCTTTAAGCAAATTTTTAGCATTGCACAGGTTTCTAGAAGATTTTGGAACGGCAGAGTGAACAATTTTTTGTTTCCTTTTGTAAATATTAACACGTTGAGAACGGCGTGTACCACCGGTGGCTCCCACCTGAATGCTTTATCTGGCGGCGTGTGTGAAGAAATAACGGTACGACGGTTGCCTTTTATATTTCGATTGGGCAATCCTAGTGTTGCAATCTGGCACCTGCCAGCTCTAGTATGTATTTTTGAGTTTATAAATACTAAGAACGTTTTGACATACGAGCGCTATTTGTGTTGTTTACAGTAACTTAAAAGATTCATCTCGCCCAAAACATGGAATTAATTCGAGAAAATTTTCGTGCGATAATTTTGTACAACTTTCGACGTGGATTGACTCAACAACAGTGCATCGATGAACTTAATTCAATTTTTGGCGATGAAGCTCCATCAATGACAAGTTTTTATCGATGGTTTAGTGAATTCAACGGAGGTCGTAGTTCACTCCAAGACGAATTTCGTGAAGGTCGTCCAAAATCAGGGGCTGTTCCGGAAACCATTGACGCTGTGCGCCAACTGATATTGCAAGATCGTCATGTGACCTATCATGAGATTGAGACAACGGGGACCAGCTACATTCAATATTGCATGAACATTTGACCGTCAAAAAAATTTGTTCGCGTTGGATCCCACACAATTTGTCATTCGCTCAAAAAAAGGCTCGTGTCGATTGGTCCAAGTAATGCTCCAAAAATACGATCACGGTGCTTCGAAACATGTCATATGACATTTTGACAGGTGATGAATCGTGGATTTATGCCTATGAGCCCCAAAGTAAACAGCAGTCGACTGTATGGGTGTTTCAAATTGAGCCAATTCCAACAAAAGTTGCTCACGCACGAAGCATTTCCAAGCAAATGGTTGTCGGTTTCTTTCGAAAAACTGGACATGTCGTAACCGTACAACTAGGACAACGCAGAGCAGTCAATTCTGAGTGGTACACAACCATATGTTTGCCAGTTGTCCTCCAAGAAATCAGGAAAACCAACCGCCGAAGACGGATCACTCTTCACCACGACAATGCGAGCTCTCACACATCGCCTCAAACAACTGCATTTATGAACACTCAAAACATCAATTTGATGAGTCATCCGCCGTATTGTCCTGACTTGGCACCGAATCACTTCTCTTTATTTCCGTAAATAAAAAATAAAATAAGAGATCAACGTTTTTGGACACCTGAAGAAGCGGTTGATGCGTTCAAAATGCATGTTTTGGAGATACCTCAATCAGAGTGGCAAAACTGCTTCGACAATTGGTTCAAACGCATGCAAAAGTGCATAGATCTTAATAGGGAATACTTTGAAAAACAATAAAGCTATTTTCTATGATAAATATTTTTTTTTTGTTCCCTAATCCCGAAATATAAAAGGTAACCCTCGTACCAGATATACCGGTTCTTTTTTTAAATAACACACTAATTATTAATTGGAAAGTTAAAACATTTTATTCAAACTATTGGCCATTGTTTTCTACACATTTTAACCACCTTTCTGGCAATTTGTGAATACCACGCCAATAAAATTGTTTGTCTTTTAAAGCAAACCAATCAGACACCCAATTTGCGACCTTCTCGCAGGAATCAAAGTGCTGCTCAGCCAATGCGTGTCCAATCGATGGAAACAAATGGTAGTCGGAAGAAGCCAAGCCTGGTGAATACGGCGGGTGGGATAGCTGCTCCCAGCCAAGTGTTTTGATTGTATCCTGAACCGGTTTTGCTTTGTGTGCAGGTGCATTGTCATGGAGAAAAATTACCTTGCCGTGTCTTCTGGTCCATTCTGGTCGTTTCTCGATCAATGCATGGTTCAAATAGATCATTTGTTGTCGGTAGCGATCAGTATTAACGGTTTCACCAGGTTTTAGGAGCTCGTGGCACAGCACACCTTTCTGGTCCCACCAAACACACAGCATTGTCTTCTTGCCGAATCGGTCTGGTTTTTGCAGTCGATGTTGATGTTTGTCCCCGATTAACTCATGATTTTTTCCGTTTAGGATTCTTAAAATAAATCCATTTTTCATCGCCAGTAACAATCCGATGCAAAACCGATTTTCTTTCCTGTCTTTGAAGCAAAATTTCACAAGTGTTTTTTCGGTTTTCCATCTGCCTTTCATTTAATTCATGTGGCTCCCATTTTTCACACTTGTGGATCTTTCCCACAGCTTTTAAACGGTCAGAAAGTGTTTGTTGTACAACATTTAACATTGCTGCCATTTGCTTTTGACTCAAAGTGACATCTCCATCCAATATCGTTTGCAATTCGGCGTCTTCAAACTTTTTTGGTGGTCTTCCACGTTCTTCATTTCTCACTTAAAAATCATTATTTCTGAACCGTTGAAACCATCTTTTGCATGTTGCTTCTGATAGAGTATGATCACCATATGCCTCGACAAGCATTCGATGCGACTCTGCAGCACTTTTCTTCAAATGAAAACAAAAAATGTATGCTTTCTGCAAATCATCACTTTCTGGTACAAAATTCTACATTTTTAACACGATGAAAAAATATGATGTCTGTTCAATGACTTGGTGTTTACTAAATATTTTTCACAGATGTCATAGCAAACAAACAATCAAAAAAAATAAGGGCTCGTTCACAACAAATGTTCCCTTATCGAGACATTTGTATCTTGACGCTCACTTCATACCGGTATACCTGATATTTTACACCAAATATCGGTTTCAAATCGTGCGACAAACATTTCCTTGCTTTTGAATAAATCCAAATTTCTTAAGCCGAACCGAAATTGTTTGCGAGCCACTCTTGACGATTCAGTGAGCTTCAATTGCATTTGCCATGGATCTTAATCAAATAATGCCTCCAAATCCCTAGTTTTAACCTTTTTGAGCTAGTCAAGACGCTCTTTGCCTTCATCGCCAAAATCCTAAATTCAACATATTAAAGCATTGAAATCACTCCTTTTGTGATTAGTTGATCGAAGCGTATTTTTCACAAACTTCTGCAAGAACTCGATGGGCTTCAGGTGCACCTCTCTTTCAACAAAATTAAGATTAAACATTCCTGCAAATACTGCCTATTTAAGACAAACCCATATATTTTCGAAGTTTTGCCTCTTTAAAAATATTGTTGTCTAAAGCAGACACTGTCCACTCCAGTTATTGCTGACAAATGATACACCTTTCCAGTGAATTAGGAAATAGCTTCCAGTATTAGTTTCAACTTGCTGGTGGCGCCATCTTTTGAAAATGGACCGGCAGTGGGCCTCCAAAACAATGTAAGACTGTGCAACATAGCCGATATTGTAGAAAAGTCAAAAACCTTACCATCTCTACAGTTGGCCGAAATCAGTGACGTCAATATTGAAGAAGTCACCAGCACGTCATCAAATAAATGTTTTCAACTCTCCTAGACATTTTCAATGTTAATGTGTTTGCTCGTTCTATCACATTCTAATCATAAATGTTGCGCTATTTCCAGCTTGACACCGCCACATGAACCCAATCGACCGAACCGAGCAGTACTTCTAGACTAACTCCCTTTAGAGATCAAGTTAGGCGCTTTTGAGACGAGTGGTATTCATCATGCAGTCGCAAGCGAAGTCACAAAGAAAATAGATTTCAAAAAGGATTCCACATTCCACATCAATGTCCAACAGACATAAAGACAGACAAAGCGAGCATGTGTGAGACACCCACCTCTTGAAAACAACGAAAAATTCCAGAAAACCAGCTCAACAAATTCAATCCTCGCACAGTTGGAAACCACCACCAGACAGAGGTCAAAACACAACTTGTTCAACATTAAAATTCTCAGACAAACTCAATTTTTCACTTGGAATCAAATCAAACCAGAAACAAAAAAAAAAAACAAGAACACACACAGACATAAAAGCAGTTAAAAGCAACAAACTCCCTCTCCCGAAACGAACAAAACTCAAAAAGAAAAAAACAAACCCAAAGAACCCTCCAGAGGCCTTCGATTAGATCGGTCAATGCCACAAATTTACGAGGACGAGATCAATGATTTAAAACTCTCCAGGCTTAAGAGCGTTCCTTTGTGCGCTGCTGCCACCACCGTGATGCTGGTCGAATGCGATCGCAGTGTCCGCCCGGTTGGCTCACCACTTAACGAGATGAAACAATGAACAAAAAAAAAGCAGAAATGCGAAGCAAGACGCAGCATTCATCATTTGAACCGAATTTTCCTGAAGTGTGCTCTTTCCCACATGCACACTGACACACAATAACGCGTCAATTCAATTGTGAGAAGGGCGGGCAAGTGCCTTAACCCCGTCCACACGGGAATCGTGTCAGTTGGCAAAGGAGCCTGCTATCACTTCCTCAAGTGATAACAGGTTGCTGCAACTCTGAGCACAGTTCGTTCCAATGTTTATGTACGCCTCACCCTTAATCGGAACTCAAACAATTGCCGCGCCTTCCTTGCACAAGTTGCGTGTACACGCCATCAAACAATAATCCACAACAACAACTGCTTGCGAATAAACGTATTCATCTCGCGTTCAGTTTTTTATTTGTGTCTTCCTCCAGCGCCCCTCCTCACTGTCTTATCCCCCGACCACATGTGTTTACAAAAACACAAACATCACCGACTATCCACTCGCTGGTGGGGGGAACGAGTACGCCGAGCATTCAAAAAAAAAAACCAAAAAAAATTACGAGGGCACAAGACGCGAGACGCCAATGACCTCCATTTACGTGGAATTCATACACCACCAGCGCGCCGCGCCACTCCTTTCCGTCACTGTGCATACTCGCGATTATTGACACGTGAGTGCGGTGAATCACACCAGTTGCAGGCAGCAACATGTCAGGTCAGCAGTGCCCACGGTGAGCGTCACAACCAACGCCGCCTCCGTTGCTGCCATCACCTCCACCACCATCCAACTGTGGCGGGAACCGAAAATGTAGGGTAAGACTAAAACCACGACAGTGACAGCCAAGTGACACAATCGACATTATTATGCCTGAACGCCACCTTTCATTGAGCCGGAGAAACGATAGTCGCGAGCGCAGCTGTTTGCTGCTGAACAGCGCCAATTTCAACGCATATTAAAAATAGTTTCTGCTCGGTTTGGCTGTCGCATAAAATCGATGATTACTGGGTTTTTGATGTTTTACTGCTTCTTTTTGGCGACGCGGGTGCTGCTGATGTCGAGAAGACCGCTAGTCACGTCAGTCGGAAGAGGGAAAAATGCATACTCTTGTTTTGGTTAAAGAAGCCAACAATTGGAAGAGATGACTTTTTTTTTTGGAACGAACTAGAGGAAGGGTTGACAGCGTTTGTATCAATTCCCGAGTGACTGACTGAGTGAAGCAAAAATTGACAGTCAACACATATTTATCGATTTTAGGGCCGCATATGACAGTGTGCATAGAGAAGAGCTTTGCAGTGTCATGTCTAGTTTTGGCATTCCCACCAAACTTGTCAGATTGTTTAGAACGACGATGGTGAACTCGCGCTGCTCCGCCAAGCTCCATAACGCACTTTCCAAGATCTTCAGTTTCAAAACAGGTTTTAGACAAGGCGACTTGCTGTCGTTTGACTTCTTCAATATCATTCTGGAGAAGATTGTCCGTAACTCACAAGTCAACGCAAGAGGGACAAACTTGCAAAAGTCTGCTTAGTCGCCAGTTTACGTGGACGATATTGACATGACTGGACGAAAACAGCGAGCCGTTAATGAAGCTTTTATTGGCACCAATGCGGAAGCAGCAAAGATGAGTCAACGGTAAAGAAGGGCAACAGTGTCGGCAAGGAAGAATACACAACATCGACGTCTCGGATAAAGCGTCACAGTGGGCAGCAGAAACCTCGAGGTATTAAAGGACTTCGACTGTGTCATCTCGGACTTCGTTTGTGTTATCCCGTCTCCGCGGTAAATAGGGCCTCCAACACGCGTACCAAATGCAAACGCAGAATCAGTCTTGCCAATCGCTGTTTCTTTGGGTTCAATTGAGTAATAGAGCTCCCTCTCGAAGGCGGCGTTGAATAACACCTTGACTAGCTCTTCTTAATGGAGCGGAAAACTAAAAGGGATTGAAGAAGGTTTTAGTCTTTTCAAAGGAAAAGTTCTGCATGCGAATTTTAGTCACATTTGCATTGATGGCATCTGGAGGAGGAAATAGAACGACGAACTCTATGAGCTATAGGGCGGATTGTGCCATGTCAAGCTTCTCCAGGCACAACACTTAAGATGGCTAGACAATGTAGAGCGTGTGGACACCTCTGCTTTGACCGTGAAAGTTTTCGAATTCGAGCTATTGGGACAACGCACCAGACGACGGGATAGGCTGAGATGGTGCCCACAAGTGGAGAACGACCTATGACAACTTGGAATGCGCAACTGGAGCCACCTGGCGAGGGATCGTGCTGGCTGGAGGGGTATGCTGGTTGAAGACCAGGTCAACTCCGGATTGTAGCACGGCACAAGGAAGAGGAATAACTCCTGCATTGGTTGGTCACTGTTTTAAATACATTTTTGACTGAGGTCTTGTTTTCTGATTTTGACATTTCGGGGATTGGATTTTGGAAGACAAAGAGGACGGACATTTTCAAGAACTCGAAATTCAGTCAATTTAATTTCCAAATAGAAGAGCTAATGCAAGGTGGCCGTCATGGCGTAGTGGGTAGAGTGCGACAGTCACACACCGAAGGGTGTACGTTCGATTCCCTGCTGAACACCTCGAATTTTTCTCGGCACCACCTCTTTCGAGCTACTGACAACACTCAAAGAGTAATAACTGTCTAAGAAAGCTTCTCAAATTTTAACCGTTCGGAGTTGGCAAAAAACTGAAGGTCCCTTCTACTCGTGAGAGAACAGTCCCGCGCACAACACGAGTAGTTGATGAGCAAGCTAGGCCCTGGTGCCCCTGTGGACTGTCGCGCCAACAATTAATTAATTAATTAAGAGTTAGTGCAAGCACCCGTGGTCTCTGGATAAGTCGGTTGTCCACAATTGTGTGCAACCAATTGAATTTTTGAACCCAATCCAAACATCTCGTCTTGAACCTGCCACCCAACGGAATTGCATCCAAGACGCACCTCGGATGTTGGGACAATAGAGGCAAGCAAACATAGCCCCCTTAAAACCAAGACGCACTTCGGATGTTGGGATAATAGAGGCAAGCAAACATAGCCCTCTTAAAACAATAAAAATATTGTGTAGGCAATTAATTTAAAAAAAAAATTGACATATATAAAAATTGATTTACTTTTGTTAACCACTGTGGTATTGTACAATCCGCAACATAATCCGTTTGCCAAAATCGTATGATCTAAACGAAACTCTCCACTCATATGAAATACTCTCAGCCCACCCACTATAAATGCATGCGAATAAGACACAAGAAATGAGTTGTTGTAAATAAATGCACATAGAGACAAGCAGCACTTTTATCTCCTACAATTAATAATTGTTGGCGCTACAGTCCAAAGGGGGACCAGGGCCTAGCTTGCTCATCAACTACTCGTGTTGTGCGCGCTACTGTTCTCTCACGAGTAGAAGGGACCTACAGTTTTTTGCCGACTCCGAACGGCGAAATTTGAGAAGCTTTCTTAGACAGTTATTACTCTTTGAGTGTTGTCAGCAGCTCGAAAGAGGTGGTGCCGTGAAATATTAGAAGAATTGGTGTTGAACTGGGAGTCGAACCTAGACCCTTCGGCGTGTGAGCGTCGCACTCTGCCCACTATGCAACTGCGACCACGGTCTCCTACAATTGGCCCCTTAAAAAGAAGAAGAAGTTTAGGAAATGGAACGGACATATTTCTTCAACTAATTTCCACAACATATCAAAGAACTTCCCTCGTGACAGGTTATATTCGCGATCTGAACTCTCCCACATTTCATTTCATCATAGAACAAACGTTGAGCTGAAAACTTGTCTTTGAGGCTCTTCTGCTCGCAGATTTTCCAAGTCCCTTAAAAATCGATCTTGCCTCAAACACAACAAATGGCTGTTTAGGCAGTGGAAGGGCTCCACTCGTCAGCCTCTAACTGCAATGAATCTTCATTAAAAGTAAGACATCATTAATCATAACCTCAAATTTGTTGATAAATCCCTAGCAAAGCGAAGTTAAGAACCTCTGAGGGAAATAAGTTTCAAGAAGTTCCACTTTTTGGTCTGCAGTGCACAACATTCAAAGAAGTGATGTATTGAAAATCAGACATGAGACTTTTCAAGTGAATCTTGATTCTTACAAAAAAGAAGCTTTTACAACAAGGGAAGAAATACTTGCAGGAACTATGCAGGCTGGCTTCCCTCCTTCGGTTTTTAGAAAAATCTAAAATTATTCATTCAATGAAGAGTGGCGGTAACTCCATTTTCCGTATTGCGGACACACTTAAATGGAACACCAAATATCGAGGCCTGCAACATAAAGGCAGCAACATGTAGCAAACGAAACATCCCATATATTTTTAATCCAACATATAACGCATGCAAAAATAAAAAGTCAGGCCCAAGCACATACCCCGGAGTGGGTTCATACAGAAAGAACCAAAACTGTTTTGAGCGTCGAGTGATTTTGACATAATCCCGTACCATCCACAAAAAACTTGATGCCAACTGTCATCTGCTTCCAGCAAAGAATGAGAAGAAATAAAATTAAGAGCCTCCTGCGTCCAAGATGAATGCAGTGCCACAAGATTGGACAAAGCAAACGCGTCGAGAAAAGACACAGAATAATCCATGTTCTGAGCAAGCTTTTGCAAGATACCCCAAAGAAACGAAAAAAAAATGGTCTTCTTGGTACACCTTGAGTCACACCAGTCCTCTGACTGTGCGAAAACCCGTCTAAAAGGAGGAGAAGAAAAAATTAAACTCCGAGATTAAATGCCGATTCGGAAGCAAAGCGAGAGAGTAAGTGACACATATGTATGCGGAAGGCAAGTGAAAATAAGTGTTGCGCAGTGACAGCGACAAGGAAAATTAATATAAATCGTGCGATCCCCGTGTGATCGCTGTTGAGCGTGTAATTGCTGCAAGTGCATAGAATCCAAGGTCAAGGCGCATGACTACTGTGGACAGTTGCCGTGACAGTTCTTTGTTTCGAGCGGAGTGCTGAGTGAGTAATGGTTACATGGAGTGGCTTACATGTGTTCCCACCATTAAGTATTCGTGTTTATGGTAGGACGGTGATGACGGTGTTTTGGGGCGAGGTGGACGGCTGGGTATCGTGTCAAGTGATATATGGAGAGAGCTGAGGAGTCGTGTAGTTACTAGGGGCTAATGAACCGGCTGTTCTTGATGTCTTTACTCTCCATTCGACCTTTTATCTAGCCGAAACAAGTACGAATTGGTGGCTATCCTGAGGGTATTTGTGGTCAATTTACGTCATGTGTTCTGTCCACGTTGAGTTTGTTAAGATAGAGTTCGTGGGAAGGGGTTTTTTCTTTCTAGTTTCAAAGAAGTACTGCGATGCGAAGGATATCTCATGGAAGGAAATGCGCAAAGGATAGCGGCATTGGGGCAAAGTGTATCGGAGCTTTAGACAGCTCTATGGCTTTCTATCAAAACTTAACAGATTTGAATTGGTGTAGTCACTGGCGTTGGAATATATCATTCAATGGATGGTCGAGCAGTCTAGAAGGGGACCAGGGCTTGTCTTTCTCATCAACCATTTGTATTGTGCGCGCTACTGTTCTCTCACGAATAATAAAGACCTAGAGTTTCTTCTCCCGACTCTGAACGGCGAAGTCGAAGAAGGTTTACAAAGACAATAATTCCTCTTTGAATGTCAACAGCTAGAAAAAGGTGGGAAAAAACGAGAAAAATGCGAGGTGTTCAGCTCGGAAATCGAACCTGAGACCTTTGTCGTGTGAGTGTTGCACACACCGTGGGTCCTCTTAATTCCAACCGCAACCACTTCTATACTTGTTTATATTATCTCTTGAGCAAAGGTACGCCGCAATTTCTTGTCGAATCATAACAAAGAACTTAAAAAATATTAGACGGTCTTACACTAAGCGCTGCTAGTCTTTACGTGGACGTTAATTATTTGACTTTGACTAAAGCTTCTTTTTGCTCACTCATGATGACAAAGAAGGTGTGATGTATTTCCCAGGGATAAAGGGAACACACAGTTCAATAGCGATCGTGAAAATCAACACGATCAGTACATTTTTGAGGGAAAATTAGCAAAGAAAACGGATAAGAGCCGAGGGAACACACAGTTCAATAGCGATCGTGAAAATCAACACGATCAGTACATTTTTGAGGGAAAATTAGCAAAGAAAAAGGATAAGTGCCGAGAAAATGATGTATTTTCAGTTAAGGAATTGATCAGGGGTGGTCGCCGTGGCGTAGTGGGTAGAGTGCGACGCTCACACGCCGAAGGGTCTAGGTTCGACTCCCAGTTCAACACCAATTTTTCTAATATTTCACGGCACCACCTCTTTCGAGCTGCTGACAACACTCAAAGAGTAATAACTGTCTAAGAAAGCTTCTCAAATTTCGCCATTCGGAGTCGGCAAAAAACTGTAGGTCCCTTCTACTCGTGAGAGAACAGTAGCGCGCACAACACGAGTAGTTGATGAGCAAGCTAGGCCCTGGTCCCCCTTTGGACTGTAGCGCCAACAATTATTAATTATTAATTGATCAGGGAACACTCGAAGTGTAAGAATAATAGACCAAGAATTCCGCGGCCTCTTGTTGCATTGCAGACTTTTCCGTCAATCGTTTTTAGTAGCATGTAATAATAATAATAATTGTTGGTGCTACAGTCCAACAGGGGACCAGGGCCTAGCTTGCTCATCAACTACTCGTGTTGTGCGCGCTACTGTTCTCTCACGAGCAGAAGGGACCTACAGTTTTTTCTCGACTCCGAACGGCGAAGTTTGAGAAGCTTTCTTAAACAGTTATTACTCTTTGAGTGTTGTCAGCAGCTCGAAAGAGGTGGTGCCGCAAAAAATTCGAAAAATTGGTGTAGAGCTGGGAATCAAACCTACACCCTTCGGCGTGTGAGCGTCGCACTCTACCCGCTACGCCATGGCGGCCACTATCATGTAATGCTAAAATGAAATGTTTCCATATGCATGGTTTATCAAAGCTTTTGTCAAACTTGAGTTTTGACTTTCTCTGATACTTACATCAGTTGTTTCGAGAGCTAACTGAATTTGAATTGGTCTACAAAATCTTGTCGATGATGGGCGTGAATTTTGCCACAACATTACTTTTTATGCGATTCTGAATCACCCGACCGGAACGAGGAATGTTAAAAGCATGTTGGCATAGGAAATACTTGAGTCGGTGAATTGAACTTCCGTCACAATCCCATTTTGAAATGAGGTGAATTTTACACTTTTCACTTATGTGTAAAGTTTCTATAAGAAATCAACCAAGCTTTGAAGAGGTTCTATTCACTTAGTTATGACAAAATTTTTAGGATAACATTCTTCTTTTTTCTGCCTTCAATGCAACTACGTAATTTGGATACCTATGGTGATTATGCCTTATTGCAAAATCTCTTATAAGCTCTTATAAGTAAACTTTTCTTCAACAATTGTTGAAAGATTGTTCCTTCGCTGTGCATGGAATTATTTCTTGGTTCAATTTCTTTAAGACTTCTTGATTGTTTGGACTGCGTGAAGAACTTAAGAAAATTAGGTTTTTTTTAATTTTAAAAAGTCAACTTTTCCTCCTTTTAAACGTTGCATTTGAGTAGCTTGGGTCAATTTTTCGAAAGCAAATATTCTGTTTTTCGTCTCTTTGATCTTTCGCGGAGTTCGAAAAATCAATTTGAGGTCATCCAACTGAACTGCGATCTTGATACGAAAATTTCTCTTCCTCACGAGTTAATATGACTCCCAGGTCCACCCCGGACAAGAGCGTCATAAGAATAAGAACCAGTTAATATTTTGCCTCAAGAAGTTATTGCTAAAGGGTGATTTTTTAGTTTTTATCTTTTTGGCAACACTGGTTTAAACAGCTGACGCACGTTTCGTGTTTTGTTTCACTGCCAAACATCTTCAGTTTGGTCTATAATTTAACCATGAATCGTCTTAAAAACGAAAAACGCTAACAAATCATTGATTTTTGTTATCAAAATGCGTACTTTGTTAAGAAAGTTCATCGCGCGCTTCTTCTTATGGTCAGTTCAGCGACGAAGCTCATTTTTGGCTCAAATGGGTACGCAAATAAGCAGAATTGTAGATTTTTGAGTGGATATCAGTCAGAAGCATTGCAAAAGCTTTCAATGCATCCAGAAAAAGTCACAGTTTGGCGCGGTTTATGGGCTGGTGGCATCCTTGGATCGTACTTCTTCAAAGTTGATGCGAATAACGTAACTGTGAATGGTGAGCGCTACCTTGAGATGATAAGAATAATTTTGGCGCGACAGTCCACAGGGAGACCAGGGCCTACCTAACTCACCAACTACTTGAGTTGTGCGCGCTACTGTTCTCTCAAGAGTAGAAGGGACGTACAGTCTTGTGCCGACTCCAAACGGGGAAGTTTGAGAAGCTTACTTATACAGTTATTACTTTTTGAGTGTTGTCAGCAGCTCGAAAGAGGTGGTGCCGTGAAATATTCGAGGTCTTCAGCCAGGAATCGAACCTAACCCCTTCGGAGTATGAGCGTCGCACTCTAGCTACTACGCCACGGCGGCCACTGCTGGCGCGACTGCTTAAACCGCTTAAATTAAGTATAAACTAAGAGGCTTAAGGTGATTACTATTCGTAGGGAACTTTTCATTGATGTCGGAAAGCTACAATCGCAGCCGATCGCTAGAGCCTTTGCCGATCGATTCTCCCTGAAACTATCTCAAAGTTCGTTGCACCAACAACAGAAGACAAGTGGAAACGTTGTCAAGAAGCCATCAAAGAGGCCGCCACTGATGTGCTGGTATTCATGCCATTACCTAAGAGGGACCCATGGTTTGACGACGAGTGTAGGCAGGCGCATGCAGCCTAACAAAAAGCATACAAGGCAACGCTGCATCGAACGACGAGAGCTGTTTGTGAGCTCTACAAATAGAGAAGAAGGGAAGAGAACCGGCTTCTCAGAAGAAAAAAGAAACAGCACGAGAAGCGCGCGGTCGAGGAAATGGAGAGGTGCTATGGCAAGAATGACGTCTGAAATTTTTTCCACAAGATAAAACAGTTATCCGGCGGTTACAAGTCTCGGACAGAAGTCTGCCGGGACCAAAATGGACAACTAGTGGTAGAGTCGCAGTCGGTGCTGAGAATCTGGAAGGATTATTTCTGCAGACTTCTAAACGGCGATGACGACGCAAATTCCGCTGTTAGGCAGAATGTCCCACTCAATTTGGACGACGATGGACAAGAATTCCGTCCTCCCGACTTCGACGAGGTCAAGATAGCAATATCGAGACTGAAATCGAACAAAGCTGCTGGTGCGGACGGACTATCCGCAGAGCTGTTCAAAGCGGCTGGGGATGAGCTGGTTGGGTGCATGCACCAGCTCATCTGTGAGATATGGTCGGAGGAAAGCATGCCCGACGAGTAGAATCTCAGCATCGGTTGTCCGGTCCACAAGAAAGGAGACCCCTTCGACTGCGCCAACTACCGAGGGATCAGTCTCCTTAACATCGCATATAAGATTTGCTCTGCCGTACTGTGTGAGCGCCTGAAACCGTTCATCAACAACCTCATAGGTCCTTATCAGTGTGGTTTCAGGCCAGGGAAGTCCACAATCGACCAGATATTCACATTGCGGCAGATCCTGGAGAAGTCCCAAGAAGTATAAGTCGACACCCACCATCTATTCGTAGATTTCAAGGCCGCGTATGACAGCGTGCATAGAGACGAGCTATACAGTGCCATGTCTAGTTTTGCCATCCCTACCAAACTCGTCAGATTGTGTAGGATGACGATGGAGAACTCTCGCTGCTCCGTCAAGGTCGGTAGCGAACTCACCGAGACCTTCGATGTCAAAAAAGGATTTAGACAAGGCGACGCTGTGTCATGCGACAGTGTGTGCGGAACTCACACGTCAACATCAGAGATCAGATCTTCCACAAGTCCGTTCAACTGCTAGCTTATTTGGATGACAATGACGTGATCGGCCGAACTCAGCGAGCCGTCAATGGGGCGTTTGCTAGCATCGAAGCGGAAGCGGCTAAAATGGGACTGGTGGTAAACGAGGGCAAAACAAAGTATATGCTGCCATCGAAGAAGGACGCAGAACATCGACGTCTCGGACAGAGCGTCACTATGGGCAGCAGGCACTTCGAGGTAGTCAAGGACTTTGTCTATCTCGGCTCCGCGGTGAATAGGGACAACAACAGCAGTACCGAAATCAAATGCAGAATCACCCTTGCCAATCGCTGTTCCTTTGGGCTTAAGAGGCAATTGAGTAATAACGCCCTCTCCCGAGCGACCAAAGTGACTTTGTACAACACCTTGATTATCTCAGTCCCACTTTACGGCGCAGAAACCTGGACGCTACTAAAAGCGGATGAGGAAGCCCTTGGTCTCTTCGAGAGAAGTTCTGCGTGCGATTTTTGGTCCTGTTTGCGTTGATGGCATCTGGAGGAGAAGATTCAACCACGAACTGTATGGCTAGTCAAGCGTCTACGGATACAAAGCTTACGATTGCTAGGCCATGTAGAGCGTATGCACAGCACTGCTCCGGCCCGGAGAATTTTCGAATCCAAACTACAGAGACAACGCAACAGAGAACGTCGTAGACTAAGATGGCACAAACAAGTGGAAAAGGACCTCAACCAACTTATAGTGCGCAATTGGAGGCAGCTGACAACAGATCCTGCTAGCTGGAGAGGCATGTTGGTTGAAGCCCAGGTCCAGTCCGTACTGTAGCGCCACAAGAAGAAGAAGAAGAAGACAGAAAGAAGGGTCAGTCAGTGCACAATGTAGACACCCCTGTATTCTGTATACTTTTTTAATGTTTTTAAGTTGTCGCCGTGGCGTAGTGGGTAGCTTCTGCTATTTTCTATCTATTTTTTTATCGAGTCTTGAATTTACTTAACTTTTCAATGATGAACAAATTCCATTTCCTATGAAAATCTTATTTATTTTTCAAAAGTACTAAAACGGGTCTGTGTTGTCTAAAATGAATTGCCTCCAATAAAATAGAAAGTTTACGGCTTCGGCCGGATGTCTGGGCAATGTCGCATTGATTAGATTAACTGTGACGAAGTGGTTTCACAAAGGCAGGAACTCCAAGATTAATTGAATTAATTAACAACTCCCCCTCTAACAAAACGATCTGTAATTCAGTTTGTATCGAATTAAACGCAAGCGGTAAAACAACATATTGTGAGACACATCGAGTCGTCTAGTTGCACTTCTATTGGTTTTTCATGACATGTGTTACATTTGGGGCGATTTGAATTACTAGGGCATACGCATTTTGGTGTCGTTTTGTTTCTTTTTAGACGGTAGACTGTTTTTATCAATTTTCAACCCTTTTTTATTGCATTATGTTTAATCCTTTAAAAATCAAAAGAATTCAGAAAAGCTTTCGCCACGAACTCATAAAACATGCAACTTACCACTACTGTAAACATTGGAAGCCTTTATTCATTAAATTAAAATCACTTTCAATTGCGTTCCCGAAATTTAACCACCCATAGGTACTTCAGTTCGGTCAAACGAAGTGCTACATACGTGATCAATGACAGCAAACGACAAAAATAAAAAAGAAGCAGAAAAACACGAAACCGAAACCATAATCAAATAAACTAACAAATTTACCCCAGCTTAACCCTCCAATCTATACAAACAAGAGCAATTTTTTTATCGACGGGAGTTATTTGCTTTGGGTAACTTTATCAAGTATTTACGTACCAGTTCCATGAATTTGTTAGTAACCTGTTTTCGGGAATACACTTGAAAAGGCGCGCTTACATACCGTCGAATGTTTGCACAAAACAGGCCATTGACACGCCCTCCTCTCTAATCAGGATCGATGTTTGCACCCAGTTTGATTAGAGGCATTGATAGACATCAAGAAGATAGAGCTTACCTGGAAAGAGAATAAAAACATGCGTTTTTTGAGACATGTTGCCAGATGTACAATAGTTTTGTGTTGAACTTAAATGAATGAATTATATTTTTTTCTTTTCACTTCAAATTGATACAATGACATAAAATAATAGGATCCACCCACTCTGCACTCCACCAATGACTAGTGCTCAGTTTATTCTGTATTTCTTTTTTGTTGAATGTGCCGTGAAGCTTCACCTTTTGCTCGTGTATGATTTTGAATGTGCCGTGAAGCTTCACCTTTTGCTCGTGTATGATTTTCTGCGTCGACTTAATGCTTGACTCGTGTCACAAATATTAATCAACAGTTAAGCTCGACTTGATTTTAAGAAGTGTTTCGACAGTTTTCACCCGTAGGCCTTGACATTTTTGCTGTTTCATAAACAATTTCATTTTTTAACTAAGTGTACGTCTTCAACAGTTTTCACTTTTTCGCAATACTTAATAATCAGTCCAGTTGTGTTGAAATACTAACGTATCCTCCGTCTACAATAATGTGTCTACCCTATAATATAAATTTTTTTGAAAATCTTACATATTCGACAATAAGTTTCTGTGAGAAGTTTGAAAATGGTAAATAATCTGGTATAGCTTCAAACACTTTGTTTGGAAAGTCGGAAACGGGTTATTTAGAGTGAACTAAATCGAAGTCCAATTCCTTGATCCGGTAACTTTTTCAAACCAAACGTACATATGTTTAATTAGGTCCGAAAAATCTCAATCTCAACACTCAATCTTAAATCTAGTGTTTCAACGGAAACACTAGTGGTACCAAAGGCCATTTGTTGCAGTGGTGCTACCAGACCGAGGTGTAAAGGGAACCTTTCTGGTAGTGACAACTTGGCCAGTCAAGACCCATTGCAAATTCAGTTTCAACCTACTCACGCGGTATACTCCCATGTTGGAGTATCATGGAGAATGCGGTTTAAGACGCAATATTGCGATCAGAGTCAAGGTTAGTGTACTGCAGTGACTGGTTCAGTTTCTTTTTGCCCATAACTAGACCAGGCGGCAATGGGACCATCCCGACTCTGTATTAAGTTTTATTTTCAACCGAATGCTACGACCCAGAGATCGGCGGAGATTTAACAAAGACCTCGCTCTATAATTCTATAGGTGGAGCCCTTCTCACAAATGATCTTAATTTCATACTTGAGTAACTTCTTCTTCTTATTCGGATGGCGCTACAGTCCGGGGTGGACCTGCGGCTCAACTAACATGCCTCTCCAGCTAGCAGGATCTGTTACCAGCTGCCTCCAATTGCGCACTATAAGTTGGTTGAGGTCCTTTTCCACTTGTGTGCGCCATCTCAGTCTAGGACGTCCTCTGTTGCGTTGTCCCTGTAGTTCGTATTCTAAAATTCTCCGGGCCGGAGCAGTGCTGGGCATACGCTCTACATGGCCTAGCAATCGTAAGCGTTATATCCGTAGACGCTTGACTATCCATACACTTCGTGGTTGAATCTTCTCCTCCAGATGCCATCAACGCAAACAGGACCAAAAATCGCACGCAGAACTTTTCTCTCGAAGAGACCAAGGGCTTCCTCATCCGCTTTTAGTAGCGTCCAGGTTTGTGCGCCGTAAAGCAGGACTGCGATGATCAAAGTGTTGTACAAAGTCACTTTGGTCGTTCGGGAGAGGGCTTTATTACTCAATTGCCTCTTGAGCCCAAAGAAACAGCGATTGGCAAGAGTGATTCTGCATTTGATTTCGGTACTGATGTTGTCGTCCCTATTCGCCGCGGAGCCGAGATAGACAAAGTCCTTGACTACCTCGAAGTGCTTGCTGCCCATAGTGACGCTCTGTCCGAGACGTCGATGTTCTGCGTCCTTCTTCGATGACAGCATATACTTCGTTTTGCCCTCGTTTACCACCAGTTTCACTTTAGCCGTTTCCGCTTCAATGCTAGCAAACGCCTCATTGACGGCTCGCTGAGTTCGGCCGATCACGTCAATGTCATCCTTGAGTAACTATGGCGTCTATTATTGGTCTAACTACAATAATTATTGGATGGCGCGACAGACCACAAGTAACCAGGGCCTAGCTTCCTCATCAACTATTCGTGTTGTGCACGCTACTGCTCTCTCGCGAGTAGAATAGACCTACAGTTTTTTGCTGACTCCGGACGTCGAAATTTGAGAAGCTTTTTCTTAGACAGTATTACTCTTTGAGTGTTGTCAGCAGCTCGAAAGAGGTGTTGCGTAAAAATTCGAAATATTCAACCGGGAATCGAACCTAGACATGCTACGTGTGAGCGTCGCACTCTATTCACTACTCCATTGCAGCGACTTACTACAGCTCGCGGCAAGTTCGATGCTTCTGTATGAGTCTATAAGGCAGATGCTTAGGTTTATCCAAATCCCTTATCTGTACGAAGGTATTCTTCTTCTCATTCATGTACGAAAGGAACGCTGAAGACGCCCAGACTGTGTATAGTTTGTGAAAAGCACAGAATACTAGCCATTAAGACACAAAGAAAAAAATCTAAACAAGTCTTCCTCGCCTGTAATATCGCACTCATGTAGATCTAAACATTAGTTCATTGTCTTTTATGTCGCACCCAAGTTTAAAAAAAATTTTCAATCAAAGTGTTGGGAGAAACTGGAGGCAGTGGTGTAATAACTTACAAGTTGGTGGGCGTTTGGTTTGAGTCTGAAATCTTGTCTCTGGATTCAAGTCAAATTTTGACACCAACCAAATCAATAGGGAAATTTCGTTCCTACCCTAGACACCATTAAAGTCTTGCTGAAATTTCTACAAATTTTGCGTTATTCTATTCAATCCTTTCAATTTTTGTATTTCTATCTATTTATTATTTTACAACAGAACTTTATGTTTGTATCAGACAATTTGTTAAAAGTTTTATACAAGGGTTACCTTTTATATTTTGGGATTAAAGAGCAAAAACAAACAAATTAATCAACGAAACTAGCTTTATAATAATAATAATAATTGCTGGCGCTACAGTCCACAGGGGGCCCAGGGCCTAGCTTGCTCAACAACTATTCGTATTGTGTGCGCTACTGTTCTCTCACGAATAATAAAGGCCTAGAGTTTGTCTGCCTACTCCGAAAGGCGAAGTGTGAGAAGGTTTTTAAAAACAATAATTCCTCTTTGAATGTCAACAGCTAGAAAAAGGTGGGAAAAAAACGAGAAAAATGCGAGGTGTTCAGCTCGGAAATCGAACCTGAGACCTTTGTCGTGTGAGTGTTGCACACACCGTGGGTCCTCTTAATTCCAACCGCAACCACTTCTATACTTGTTTATATTATTTCTTGAGGTACGCCGAAATTTACTGTCGAATCATAACGAAGAACTTAAAAAATATTTGACGGTCTTACACTAAGCGCTGCTAGTCTTTACGTGGACGTTAATTATTTGACTTTTACTAAAGCTACTTTTTGCTCACTCATGATGACACAGAAGGTGTGATGTATTTCCCACGTTTGAAGGGAACACATAGTTTAATAGCGATCCGGAAAATCAACACGATGAGTACATTTTTGAGGGAAATCAGCAAAGAAAAGGATAAGTGCCGAGAAGATGTTGTATTTTCAGTTAAGGAATTGATCAGGACTTTTCCGTCAATCATTTTAAGTAGCATGTAAAAATAATAATAATTGTTGGCGCTAAAATCCAAAGGTTGACCAAGGCCTAGCGTGCTCATCAACATCTCCCACGAGTAGAAGGTACCTACAGTTTTTTGCCGACTCCGAACGGCGAGATTTGAGAAGCTTTCTTAGACAGTTATTACTCTTTGAGTGTTGTCAGCAGCTCGAAAGAGGTGGTGCCGTGAAAAAATTCGAGGTGTTCAGCCGGGAATCGAACCTAGACCCTTCGGCGTGTGAGCGTCGCACTCTACACACTACGCCACGGCGACCACCACAAAAGAGGTTTATTGTTTTCAAAATAAAAAAAATAAAAAATATTTTAAGACCTATACACTTTTGCATTGGTTTGAACCAATTGTCGAAGCACTTTTGCCACTCTGATTGAAGTATCTCCAAAACATGCATTCTGAACGCATCAACCGCTCCTTCAGGTGTGTTTTTCGATCTGTTATTTTATTTTTTACGAACGGGAATGAAAGTCATTCGGTGCCAATTCAGGACTTTTCGGCGGATGTCTCATGAAATCGATGTTTAGAGTGCTCAAAAATGCAGTTGTTTGAGGCGATGTGTGAGAGCTCGCATTGTCGTGGTGAAGAGTGATCCGTCTTCGGCGGTTGGTTTTCCTGATTTCTTGGAAGACAACTGGCAAACAGATGGTTGTGTACCACTCACAATTGACTGATCTGCGTTGTTCTAGTTGTACGGTTATGACATGTCCAGTTTTTCCAAAAACAAAGGCGACCATTTGCCTGGAAGTGCTTCGTGCGCGAGGAATTGTTGTTAGATTTGGCTCAACTTGAAACACCCATACAGTCGACTGCTGTTTACTTTTGGGCTCATACGCATAAATCCACGATTCAGCGCCTGTCACGATGTCATAGACGTGTTTCGGAGCACTGCGATCGTATTTTTGGAGCATTTCTTACGAACAATCGACACGAGCCTTTCTTTGAGCGATTGACGAATTGTGTGGGATCCAACGCGAACAAATTTTTTTGACGGTCAAATGTTCATGCAATTTTGAATGTATGCCGGTCCCACTAATGACTAAGGTTGACGATGACGATCTTGCAATATCAGTTGGCGGACAGCATCAATGGTTTCCGGAACAACAACTGATTTTGGACGACCTTCACGAAATTCGTCTTGGAGTGAACTACGACCTCGGTTGAATTCACCACACCATCGATAAACACTGGTCCCTGATGGAGCTTCATCGCCAAGAATTGAATTAAGTTTATCGATTGACTGTTGCTGAGTTAATCCACGTCGAAAGTTGTAAAAAATAATCACAGGAAAATATTCACGACTTAATTACATTTTTGGGCGAGATGAATCTTTTAAGTTACTTTAAACAACTCAAATAGCGCTCGTATGTCAAAACGTTTTGAGTGCGCATAACCTCAAAAATTTCAAACTTTACGATAGAGCTGACAGTTGTCAGATTGCAACACTTGGGTTGCCCAATCCCGAAATAAAAAAGGAAACCTTCGTAAGAGATAAATCCTAGCACGTTTCGATTCTGTTTAATTCATTGCGTTTTGTAATGAGGGATTTTGTTGTCATTTTACTTCGCACTGAACGAGTTTTTAATGTGTTGTTGATGTTGTTTTTTTAATATTTCCAGTAGAAAGATATGACATGAATCAATATATCAAACATTTGATTTGAAAATGTGCGATGGACTGCACAATCTACAAGTTCACAAGTTTATAGCTTATGAACTGTTTGAAACTTACAAAAGAAATCATTGCGTCTTGAAAACTGTAAAAAGTGTCACTCACTTTTTCCAAGTTCGAGAATAGTTTCGTCAGGGACAGCGGCTTGTATTAAAATTTATTTTTTAGAAGACATACTTAAAATCGAATTTTCCGTGGAATATTGTGTATTGATAAAAGTAAAGAAAAATTAAGAACAAAACAGATCGTAATATTTTGCTGAAAATGTTGACGTTTAGTCTAAAAATGAATCGATTTCAGTTTGTTTTAATAGAGAAATAAGATTCCATTCTATTTTGCTGATTAGCGGTCTAGCTTAATTTTATTTCCACGATTGCACGGACTTTCAGCAGACATCCAATTAAAAATTTTTTTCACTCATGAAATGGTTTCAATAACCTGTTGTTAATGAGGCGCTCTCTGTTTTTCTTTCTACAAAACCAAGACTTTTTCCCGATTTTTCACAAACACAAAATAGTTTACAAAATGAAAATTTCTTACGTAAATAACTTTTTACTCAAAAGATTCAACTCTTAAAGGCTTAAAAAAGGAATCTTATGAGGCCCAGTATTGCCAGATTAAATTAACGCTACATGGTCTTCTCAGAGCCGTCTGGTTTCAATTTGAAAGAAAACCAAGTTGAGGGAGAGGGTCGTCATTTACTGATACACCCACCCTCTGTGACTTCGTCATTAAATTTGACCTTAATGTATTGCATTAAAACAGAAAGTATTTCATCGGTGGTAATTCAATTTTTCCAATAAGTCTGTACAATACAACACGGGTCCAGATGTTACTGAATATCTGCCCAATTAGCCAAATGCTCAGGCCCATGACGAAGAGTTCATGTACCAGGTATATCGATATGAAGTGAGAAAGGTGTGCTGTACCACGAGCTCCTCAAACCTGTTGAAACCGTTAATACAGATCGCTACCGACAACAAATGATCAGTTTGAACCATGCATTGATCGAGAAACGACCAGAATGGGCCAGAAGACACGGCAAGGTAATTTTGCTCCATGACAATGCACCTGCACACAAAGCAAAACCGGTTCAGGACACAATCCAAACACTTGGCTGGGAGAAGCTCCGCACCCGCCGTATTCACCAGACTTGGCTCCTTCGGACTACCATTTGTTTTCATCGATGGGACACGCATTGGCTGAGCAGCACTTTGATTCCTACGAGGAGTCGAAAATTGGGTGTCTGATTGGTTTGCTTTAAAAGACGAACAATTTCATTGGCGTGGTATCCACAAATTGCCAGAAAGGTTGTCAAAATGTATAGAAAACAATGGCCAATACTTTGAATACAATTTTTTCTGACTTTCCCACTAATAATAAGATAATAATAATAAAATAAGACTCTCCTCAAATAACACTTAAACTTCGAATTTCAGATAAAAATGTTCTTATATCCCTTTAATTGGCAGTCACAAGCCTCCAGGAAACACCAGTCGAATTAAATACAAATTGTAACTTCCTTATAAATCACTCTTAATCGCCACATCAAATTCAAAGAAAAAAAAAATGTCCACCGCCGATACGATTGAATTGGAAGAAGGGAAACAAACGATAACTGAAACCCTCCAACTTTAAGGGTTGTTGTTGGAAGCCGCCTTCGGTGTCCCAAAGGACTATCTTCCGTCACTCCACTTCAATCTATTGACACAAGATGAGTTCTTTTCGTTTTCCTTCCTCTCACCGTTGTTGTTACTTTTGCTTTTCACTTTTTTCCTTTTCACAAATCAAACACACTCCCGCCGAATGGTTGAAGTTTTCACAAATATTTGAACAGAACTTTATTAAGGGTAATTCAATTAGCTTAACACACTGTATGTGGTCACATCTAAGTGCGTTTTCTGTGCGAGAAAGAGAGGCCCGACCAACCGACCAACCGACCAACCGACCAACCGCCTAACACACCACCACCAACTACAATCTCAAGCAAACAGCCAAGATAGAAACACTCTGATAAGTGTCATAAATTCTTCGTTTTCAACGAGAAGACCAACGCATTCAGGCGTGTATATGATTTTATTTTTATTTGCCTTAAGCCCACCGCACAGTTTTCTTTTCTCTGCGTCGATTTCGGGTGTTCTCTTCCCCCCGCAGAGCGAATTTGTCCTCCTCCTCATCGTTGTCATCCTTTTGCATTTATTGCTGCTGAGTGGAGCGTGCCATTTGTCGGATGTCTTTTGGAACAAAAAAAAAAAAATAAGAAAAACGTTCGACACCGAAGGACCAACGCCTCTCTAATGCAAAATAAACCGAATACATGTCGAAGTGACGTCCTGCCCTCCCGCCGCTTGCGTACGGTGGCCGACTGTGAATAAAAATTGAGACAAGGAGGCGAAAACGACGACAACGACAACAACAACATCAACACACTTTTGCGGCACGTGCAGCTCGTGGCCATTAATCCAAGAGGAGATGTGTGCGCATGCAGTGTGCATTTGGGAATTTTTAATTTTATTTTTTTCTCTGTTCTCCGCGTGCACCCTTCGTTCACCGTTAGTGACTGTGGCACCCTTTTAAATGGCCTCACCACCATCCGACGGATCAGTGTCCATTCGAGGTGAGTGTGTGTGCACGCACATATCGCTGGCGGGTATCAATACCCTATTCGCTCTGGAATCCTGCAACACTCCATTGTCATCATCGTCGTTGTGTACAAATAATAACCTCTCCACAGGATTGTGTACGGCGGGGAACAGCGAACGGCACTCACATCACCCAAAGATCAGGTTTTGAGTTACACAATCATGCAATCAACCCTCTTTCTGCATTGCCAGGAGATGGAAGCGCAAAAAGAGAGAAAAAAGTGCTGAACGGGCCTGTTTAACCATCACCTAGGGTGCAACAACAGTAGCAATCAGGCACACAAGCAAGGCGAAGCAGAAGCAGCAGCAGCACAGTCCACGGTGGGAGATGGCAATTTATTCTGGATGTGGTGGTCGGTCGGCGCTTTCGAAGAGGCGACACGAGACGCCGCGTCGTTGCCGCCAATCCGTGGGCACTGCCATCGGCCGAGAGTTTCAAATTAAAATTAAAATCGAAATGAAATAAAGGGATGAACGCATCCACTTCCCCATACTCAACCCCTGGTCAGTTGTTGTTAGGCTTGTTGGTCGGCTGCCTTTCTCTTTCCTTCAGATTTAATACCGTTTAATTGTATGGCTTGAGTTGCACGCTCGTACGCTTGCAGCATAGCACTCACTACGGCGTGGCCACCCGCCGCATTCGCTGCCGAGCAGAGTGTATGCGTTTGACAGCATTCTGGTCAAGTCATTGCTGCGGCAGATGATGATGACGTCTTCTGCCCCCCTTGGAGCTGGCAATACAGGTTTTGATAATTTATGCAAAAATTAGTCAGAAGACACGAGGCGGGCTTATGCTGCAGCGCCAACAGATGGACGGTGGGTTTAGAGAGCGCAAATTGGGAAAATTGTTGTTTGAGCTTGTTCAAAGATGAGAGGAGGATAAACCAATTTTTGTGGCTTTTAGGGAGGAGCAAGAGCTTATTTCACAGTCGGAGCATGTAAAGTAAATTGAAGAAGAATGGAGAGAACGCCAATTGAACGGAGGAAGGCAATTCGCAGTGCATCGTTGAGGGACATCTAACAGTGTGGAGTGGCTTGTTTATTCATGAGTAGAGTTGTGGGATCGAAAAACAAAACTGACGCAATGTTGATTTAATTGGGGAGTATTAAATTTTTTAAATACATTAAGGTCAACGAAAAGGAAAAATGAAGAAGTTGAGTTTTGTGCCAAAAAGTAAAGAAACCGCGACTCGACTGATAGCCCCGCCACTAGGCTTTCAGGCTTCCTTATCCAACTGCGTCTTGACTTCTAATACAACACAATGCACGTCTTACTGAAGAACATTTAAATGCAGTTTCGACATCCTTCTTGCCTTCATGAAGTCGGGAATGCCCTTGTAGCTTGTAGTCTAATGGATCCTGGCTACAAAGGACTTTCTTTCTTAACCAAAAAAAAAAACGAAACCAACAAAACCCTCGCTCATGGTCTCAATTGTGTCTGTCTAAACGTGCGGTGGCGGCAAGCACTACCATCCTTAAACATTGCACGTTCATACACATTTTTTCAAACAACACCGTTGTCGTAGCCTCAAGCTAATGGAGTCAGACTCCACTCCATACAAGTTCATTTTCGCACTTATCACAGGTCGTTGTTGAGTGCTGTTGCACCTATGTTGCATCCCCCACACCCTCCACCGCGATGATTAAGAAGAAAGGAGTAAAAAAAAAAATTTGCACGCAAGAGACGACAAACATAAAATCATCCATTTGAATCAATGGCATCCACCAGGCATCCGACGAATATGACGTGACTTAAAGTAGTTAACTACGTACTTAAGAGACTCAAGAAGTACGTTGGACGCCGGCAAAGTGGGGTGAAGGGGGCCAGGAATGAGCCCTACGTGTCGAAGAGCTGTTCTATTACGATTACCTGCCTACTTTCCGAGATGATTACTTTCCCCCGCAACATTCTGCTGTTATTACATTTCATTCCTCGTCTTCATTGTCTTGCTCTTCTCCTGTGTACGGCTAAGTGAAGCGGGACAAATGCGACGGAGGGGTGGAGAGGCACAAAAGAAAAAAAAAATAATAAGAATAAAAGCCACGTAAATTGTTATAACCTTTCTCATAGGCTGACGGTCGTGCTTTGTGTGTGTGATGTCAAAACGGAAATCAAACCGCCTTCGGAGATGACACTTGAAATGTGACGTTTACGGATGAGAGTTTCGACTGAAGAAACAATGTGAAGTGATGTCGCTGGGACTTTGGAAATAATGATTGAAGGGAAGTGAAGGTGAACGAGTACGCCGTTGTCGGTCGGTTATCGATAGCAGGATGAATGTGACAAGGATCCCTGCACACATGTATAGAATTACGATTGATGCTTCAAGACCTACTGACTTCAACATTTGCTGGATGCTTTAAAGAGATGCGGAGCGGTTTCAACGTTATGTTCAAAGTTTTGATGGAGGAACGTGAATTTTTGGAAGAATAGTGCTTTGCTTGGGGAGTTCAGTGCCAAGATTTGGAGCATTTGGAGCCACTAGAGTATGGTCCAACGAAAGCAGAAATTCTTTGGGCCATACTCTAGTGGGGGACTCAAAATGTCCAATAGTACAGAAAAATGATTGAGAACCAATCTGGAATGGTTCCCATTCAGAAAATGATACGCGTCAAAATTTAATCCGCGTCAAAACTTGGCCGAATACACAATTTATTCTGATTTAGAACCTGATTCATTTCATAATCAGGTCGAAGACAGTGCTTCTTTATCTTTTTCAAATCTCTATTACTTTCAGAAATAATTTCGAACCAGGATTTATAATTGGGCGTTATTTCGAATTGGTTTCAGTGATAAATGTAGTACAATTCAGAATTTGGGCCAACTCAGAATTCGATTAATTTTTCAAATAAAATACATAATTAACAAATATTTAAAATAAAGAATGCGGTCTAAGTCAGAAAATAATTACAAATTGATTGGACTTGGGTCTATAGTTGATCCAAATTTGATTTTCGTCTAAACCTAAAAAATGTCTAATTCAGAAGTTGGTTCAAATCTAAAATAGATCCGTTTCGAATTTGGTTAAAATCAGAATGCGGTCCAAAGATGATTAGATTTCTGTCCGGTTAAAAATTTAGTACAATTGAACATTTGGACCAACTCAGAATTTAATTTATTCTTGAAATATGTCAAATTCAGAGGTTGGTCAAAATTTTAATTGGATATATTTTCGAACAGAAATGGTTCCATTAAGAATCTGGTTCGATTCGGCTTGAATCCGAGTTCTGGTCAATTCGGTTTGAATTATAAATTAGCATAATTAACAAAATTTTAAAACAAAGAATGTGTTCCAAGTTAGAAGTTAGTTTTAGGTTGATTGGACTTGGATCTAAAGTTGATTCAAATTTGATTTTCGTCTATACCTAAAATCTGTCTAATTCAGAAGTTGGTCCAAATCTAAATTAGATCCATTTCGAATTTGATTGAAATCAGAATGTAGTCCAAGTTAGAAGATGATTAGATTTGGGTCCAGTTAAAAATTTAGTACAATTCAAAATTTGGACCAACTCAGAATTTGATTATGAGATTTCCGAACAGAAATGGTCCAATTAAAATTTTGTTCGATTCAAAAATTTGGCCAGAATCTGATTAATTTAGTTTAAGCTATAAATTAATATAATTCAGAAAATATAAATAGAAGTTAGTTGTTAAAGTTGATTGGAATTGGGTCCAGAAAAGAATAAACCAAATTTTTAATTTGGCACACATAAGAATTTGGTTTAAATGTTACCTTCATCTATATCCCAATTTGACACAAAAAAGAATAGTTCATTTCTGAATTTGGTTTGATTTAAAATTCGGTTCATATCTCAAAATTTTTTCCGCACCCTAAATATGTCAAATTGAGAAATTGGTCCAAATCTAAGTTAGATCCATTTCCGAATTTGGTTTAAATAGAAATTAATTTGAAATTGAAATTCGGCCTCAATCTGTAGTCAAGTAAGCCGATTTTAAAATTTGGTTAAAATCAAAATGACTAATTAGATTCTGGTCCAGTAACAAATTCAGAATTTGGCTGAAGTCAGAATTAAGTTCAAGTTTTACCTCAATCTATTTCCTTATTTGGTCTAAATAAGCATGGTTAGTTTCAGAATTTGGTTTGATTTAAAATTCGGACTGAATCTTGGAATTAGGTTCATACCTAAAATATGTCCAGTTCCGAAGAAAGTCCAAATCTAAATTAAGTCCATTTCCGAGTTGGATAAATGAATTTAAAGTGAATTTGAAATTCGGTTCAAATCTGGAGTCAAAATTAAATTAAAATTATTAGATTTGGGTCCAGTAGCAAATTCAGAATTTGGCTGAAGTCAGAATTAAGTCTAAGTTTCAACTTAATCTATTTCCCTATTTGGCCTAAAAAAGAATGGTTAAATTCGGAATTTGATTTGATTGAAATTTCGGACCGAATCTTAGAATTTGGCTCATGCCTAAAATATGTCCCATTCCAAAAGTTGGTCCCAATCTAAATCAGATCTATTTCCGAATTTGATTAAAATCGGAATGCGCTTTAAGTTAGAACTTGATTAGATTTAGGCCAAGTAACAAATTTTATCCAATTCAGAATTTGGCACAAGTCAAGATTTGGTCTGTAACCAAAACAATTTCGAAATTTATTCAGATCTATTTTCGAATTTTCTTGAATATGAATAGTTAAAAAATTGATTGGAAATTCAGACCAAATTTAAATTTAGATCAATTTGGTGCAAATGGCTAATCCATTTTACGATTTGATCTAAATCAGAATTGGGTGTAGGCTAAAATTTGGTCCAAGTGAAAGTTTCATTTTTGCAAGAAGACGGTCTAAATTAGAATAATATGGTCTATTGTAATAGAATGATCAGAATTTGGTTCAATTCAGAATTTGTTCCAAAACGTAAGACTGTCACCCCTCATTTTGATTACACATGTGGACTGATTGTTGTAGCGCAGCCGAGGTGGGAAATATATCACTTGTGCAGAGCTGGGGTTATGTCACCTTTAGACGAAATTCCAGCGCTCGCTCGACAAGTTGGTTGTCGAATGTTCTGACTCTGGAATGAAAGTCAAAGTATGGTAGACAAGTCCGAAGTATTATTTTTATTACCAAAATTCTTGTCCATGTACATGTTAGTGAAGTCATCCCTGTAAAAGTTACTGCATCTGAAGATCATTCTCACGAATGAAAGAAGGAGCAACTTATAGGATTGGCCTGGCTGGATCAATTTTGAAGCAGGTTTATAGATCAGTAATAAGAAGAGCCGAGTTTGGTGTCAAGGACAAGTTATCGGTTTTTTACTCAGTGTTTGTTCGAAATCTCAACTATAGTTTTAAAATTTGTGTAATGACTGAATACGATTGCGAATAAAAGCTGCTGAGATGAGATTTCTCCGTGCCGTTAGGGAAGCTACTCACCGGGAAAGGCTGGGTAAGGAGAGCAGGATGAAAAGGGCTCTAATTCGTTGCTTTGGCCACGGAGTACGAATGTTCCCCTTATCACGACTGTAGACGCATGCTCTAGATGCATTTCCGCAAGGAAGACGACCGCTAGGTATACTCAGTTGAGATGTTTGAAGAAACGAGCGACCTGGAAGTTCGAAATCTAAACTATTTTTTTAAAATTTGGGTATTGGCTGAATACGATCGCGAATAAAAGCTGCTGGGATGAGATTTCTCCGTATCGTTAGGGAAGTTCCTCACCGGGGAAGGATGGGAAAAGAGAACAGGATGAAAAGGGCTCTATTTTACTGCTTTGGCCACGGAGTACGAATGTTACCCTTATCACGACTTTCCGCACACTTCTTTCAAAACAAAAACAAAAATGTGTTCACGTTCTCTAGAGTTACAATGAGGTAGAGTCATAGGACTCTTCGCATAGGACTCTTCGCTTCGCAGACCAACACATGATTTGTATTTGCCTTAAATTTAAGTTTATTGCTTTTTGCTTAGTATGGCACACAAGTTTTAACTCACATCTCTGTCATCCAGGCTTAGGAGTCTTCCCAGAAACAGCTGACGGCAGTGAAAATCCTAGAACAAGTGTCAACTATACATTTCCTCTGGAGTAATTGACATTCCCAGATGGCTTAGTGCAAAATTGAGAACCCTTGTAATCCCTGACGCAACTTCCTCTTCGCCCCGGACTTCAAACACTTGTCTTTGTCAATCAAATCCGAACCGTGTTCGTTCAATTATGCGAAATTTATGGGCACGGAAGCAACTTTCACAAGTCAACGGCGGCGGCAACACATGTTGTCGATTCCACGGAATGGATTCCTGATATCCCCTCCCCCCTACGAGTCCAACTAATCAAATACACAGCATTTACAAGGGTCACTCTTCATTATCGTCATTCTTGCGACAACAGCAACAACAATTTCGAAAATTTGATTGAATCGTAGGGTAATTGCATTGCTATGGCTCTTCGGCTCTTGGCTCTCTCAGGCTGTCGAGCGCTTCGACTGCGCTGCGGCAGAAGGGAGATTTGCTTCTTTGAAAATTAATGACATTCCATTGTGTGTTGTATTATGTGCTGCCATCACCCTGTCGGCAACAGGGCATGGGAAAGGACCCTCCTTTCCAGAGCTCGCAGTCGCTCGCACACACGTCAGGCCGGAGTCTCTTTTTTGGTTGAAATTACAGTTAAGCATGGCAATTATATCGACGCAGCGAGAAGGGTGGCTGAAAGGTAAGTGAATGCAAGAGCCACAGGAAGCACCCGAGTGACAGGCGGCCGTCAGACTGCTGCGAGGGACTTTGCTGAAAATGAAATCACGTGAGATTACGGACGTGTGTGTGCTCGCATTAGGATTCCCCTTGTCGAAGGCGGGCGGAGAAACGCTGTAAGGGTGCTATAAATCCAATTTGCGAAACAGTTTTTCATGTTGCGGCAAACAGTGGAAAATAAATATTTAGAGTTTAACTGCATGCACATACACACCAGGATCTGTGGATTTATTGACTTTCTGTTGGCTGCTTGCTACGGAAGGGGGAAGGGGACTGGATTAGATTGAACAGAGCTCGTCGAGGAGAATACAATGGAAGATATGAGCCCTGGAATCAGGCCTCTTTGCAAGACTTCCATCGGTCTAGGGATTATTTCTTCAGAGCAGAACCTGTTTGTGTGTTTCCATTGGCGATGCCGGTTCCCTTCGCGTATGTGATACAGTCGGTTGTGTGTGAATACTCAGTTTTTGTTCTCGTCTAACAAGACAAAATTCTCAGCGCTAATAAATCACCCCGCACACGAGGCTTAGACGACGTTATTAATGGTTTCTGTGGGCTTTTGTGTATTTTTTTTTTGTGTCCAACAGGTGCGCTCTCTGACACACTGTCGAACACCAATTCAACGTGCATTTGTGTGAGGAATGAAATGCAGCCACTCGGCTGTGGGCGATATGATCAAGAACAGTTTTCATACTGATTCACGGTGCCCACCTGGACTCAAAGCACTTCCAAACATGTCAAAGAGAAGTGCATATTTTAATTTAAAAATTGATTGCCTTGTCAATTATTTCGGTTTTGGTCTTCGATATCGTAACAGTCTGCATATAATTGACCATATGGTGATCTCGTTTCTTAGCATAGACACTCGTAAGAGAAAGTAAAATTCTTTGACTTCTGTACTTTGGGAAGGTTTTCTCACTTTCAATCACGCTTGAGAGTAGGACGCTAACAGCAGCGAGGACTTCGCATCTGTCAGATCTTCAGTCCACGGCAGATCCTGGATCCAAGAAGTACAAATTGACAAACTTCACATTACGAAGTCAGCAAAGAACTGTAGGGGCCTTCTACTCGTGGTAGAACAGTAACGCGAACAACACAAGTAGTTGATGAGCAAACTAGGTTCTGGTCCAATGTGAACCATATAATTCGCTATATAATTATTACTATTACATAGGTGTAAGGTCACATGATGCCCAGATCCCTTCATCGCCTTGGAGAAGAAGTACATACTCTTCCCGGCTTAACGCTGCACTCTGGGATAGACCTGAATCTCAACCAAGACTCCTCGCCAGCTGCCTCCAATTTTGCACGACAAGTTGGTTGGAGTCGCTCTCCACTTGTGTGCGCCACCTTGGCTTAGGCCGTCCTCTGTTGCATTGTCCTAATGGCTCAGGTTCGAAAACGCACTTTGTTTTGCATTCTTTCACAACCAGACTTATTTTAGCCGCTTTGTTTCTTCGCTGACAGCATTGACGATTCATTCTGTTGGTCCTCGGTCTATTTTTCTTCTTGTGGCGCTACAGTCCGGGGTGGACGTGAGTCTCAACCAACATGCCTCCCCAGCCAGCACGATCTTTCGCCAGCTGTCTCCAGTTGCGCACTCCAAGTTGGTTGAGGTCCTTCTCCACTTGTGTGCGCCACTTCAGTCTAGGTCGTCCTCTGCTGCGTTGTCCTAATGGCTCAGATTTGAAGACATTATGAGTCGGAGCAGTGATGTCTATACGCTCTACTTGCTCTAACCATCTTTAGCGTTGTATCCGAAGACCTTTGACCAAGCGCATGTCACTGTACAGCCCATAGAGTTCGTCGTTAAATCTTCTCTTGCAGATACCGTCAGCTCTTACATTCTAGGCCTGTTTTTAAAGAAACTCGAAGCAATTATTCCACCAACGGTGTCTTAACCTGCACTTCAGGATATCATTACTCCGAATACGACAGTTTTGCTTATAAACGTATTCATTCAAATAAAAGTAAGCTTCAATTCTAAACAACATTTCACTTATGCAAATTTTGATCAATCGTTGTTTTCCATTCACCGAATCTAGACCTGACTAGATCTACTGTTGCCAACTTTAAGCTTAATTCTTCTTCTTACTTTGGTGATACGGTCCGAGATCGACCTTGGCCTCAACCAACATGCTTCTCCAGCCAGCACGGTCTTTCGCTAGCTACCTCCAATTGCCCACTCCACTTGTGTGGGCCACCTTAGACTAGGTTGTTCTCTGTTGCGTCGTTCCAATGGCTCGTGTCAAAGACTTTTCGGGCCGGAGCAGTGGTGTCCATACGCTCTACATGGCCTAGCCATCTTAAGCGTTGTATCCGTAGACGCTTGACTAGGCGCATGTACAGCTTATAGAGTTCGTCGTTAAATCTTCTCTTGCAGATGCCGTCAGAATTTTTGTTGCAGAGCCATTCCTAGCCACAGGAAAGGGCGACTTTATGTGAACAACGCAAAACAACATACCATTATATATGAATGGCTCCTGCGTTGTTGAAACCGAACGACTCTCCATCCTCGGTATGTGTGTCAAGTCAACATTAAGTTGGAACGATCACATATTCGAGATCGCCAACAATGCAGCGAAATGTCCAGGTTACTTAAAGCGACGCAAGAAATAATTCACCCTACTTGGCCTGGCAATAATATATAAGGCGTACACCCGCCCAAAACTTGTGTATAACGCCCCTATATGGTCTGGTACTCCTAAGACCTCTCTGCCCTAATAATAGATAGAATCCAAGAGTGAGGAATAAAACTTATTGGTAATAACAATGCTGCGAAGTCAATCGACTCCCTTGAACATCGACGAAATGTTACGTCTCATCATCAAGTGCTGCTCAGACAATGCGTGTCCTATCAATGAAAACAAATGGTAGTCGCAAGGAGCCAAGTCTGGTGAATACGGCGGGTGGGGTAGCTGTTCCCAGCCAAGTGTTTTGATTGTATCCTGAACCGGTTTTGCTTTGTGTGCATGTGCATTGTCATGGAGAAAAAGTACCTTGTCGTGTCTTCTTGCCCATTCTGGTCGTTTCTCGATCAATGCATGGTTCGAATTGATCATTTGTCATCGGTAGCGATCAGTATTAACGGTTTCACCAGGCTTTAGGAGCTCGTGGTACAGCACATCTTTCTGGTCGCACCAAACACACAACATTGTCTTCTTGCCGAATCGATCTGGTTTCGCAGTCGATGTTGATGGTTGTCCCAGATTAACCCATGATTTTTTCCGCTTAGGATTCTTGAAATAAATCCATTTTTCATCGCCAGTAACAATCCGATGCAAAACCGATTTTCTTTCCTGTCTTTGAAGCAAAATTTCACAAGTGTTTTTTCGGTTTTCCATCTGTCTTTCATTCAATTCATGTGACACCCATTTTCCACACTTTTGGATCTTTCCCATAGCTTTTAAACGGTCAGAAATTGTTTGTTGTGCAACATTTGACATTGCTGCCATTTCCTTTTGACTCAAAGTGTCATCTCCATCCAATATCGTTTGCAATTCGGCGTCTGCAAATTTTTTTGGTGGTCTTCCACGTTCTTCATTTCTCACATCAAAATCATTATTTCTGAACCGTTGAAACCATCTTTTGCATGTTGCTTCTGATAGAGCATGATCAACATATGGCTCAAAAAGTATTTGATGCGACTCTGCATAACTTTCGCAAATCATTACTTTCTGGTAAAAAATTCGACATTTTTAACACGATGAAAAAATATGATGTCGTCTTTTCAATGACTTGATGTATACTAAATATTTTTCACAGATGTCATAGCAAACAAACAAACAAAAAAAATAAGGGCGCGTTTACAACAAATGTTCCCTATCTAGACATTTCTATCTTGACTTCATGCCGGTATACCTGGTGGAGTCTCGTTCTACAGCCACACCACACGAATATGGAATGCTCTTCCCAGCTATATTCAACCCCCCTTCCATTAAAGTCCACAGCCATTTAAAACCAATGTGCATAAGTACCTTCCATCCCTCTCTTCCTCTATACCTTCGGTCCGTGCTGCGACTTAATTCCAGTCGCTTAAGGGTATAAACAATCTCTTTAGTGCGCTTCAATTATAAAAAAAAACCAAAATCACCACTTTTAAATCGGTCAAACCAATTTTGGAACGTGCACCCAGCCAGCGCATGTTCACCATGAACTTTGACTGACTTTCGTGCCAAAAAAAGTGGACTAACGGCAGACACATAAAACGAATGTCAAAGGAGATGCGATGCGCAAAGTCATCAAAGCCCCAGTGTGAGTTGAACCAAAGACAGTTCCTTTTAAGTCGGGAGATGGTCATGACTGTGCATACATGATGTGGATGTCAATAGGATGGAGGTTTAGCAGCAGAGCCAAGCGTGCCTTGGAAAGCCCCGGTGACGTCAAACCAGACAGTTCTTTAAATCTTGACGAATTCAGCAGTCACACATTTGTGGGAAATCATGTTCCACCAAACGACTGAGGCAAGGAAACGTTGAGGTCCTAGCATTGCCCTAGATATCCAAACGGATGATTTTGGTGATAGACCGCCGGTTTACCGAAGACTCAGTTGCACTCATAGAAGACTGACAGCGCCTTGGAGGTTTTCGTCTCTATGTGTTTTTGCAAAAAAGCTTTTTTTTTTATCGAAGATGACACTTCAATTTTTTGGAAAGGGTAATGATGAAACATTTAGGTTCTAGTTGAGTCAGACCAGCCAGATTTTCTTTCAAGCGGTTTGACTGAAGGCCCATTCCTAGTACACCAGTCTTCGATCATGTCCAGAGCAAACTACCCACTTGCCCATTCAGCCGCAAGACATGATCCAGTGACGAGAGCAGCTACATCATCCGCATAAGACCAGACGTGGATACTAGATCTATTTAAAGCGACAAGCAAAAAGTCATCATCAAATGTCATCATTCAAATGTTTTTTGAAATTTAAATATGTTCAGCTTAAAACCCATTATCCCTGAATCGGACCTAACCCTAAAGAAGTACAGACAGAAAAAGAAAAGCAAACAAAACCCTCTCAACATGACTGATTCGCTTTTATAAGCAGCCTCTAATGTCCACTTAGAAAAACATCAAACTCTTGTCCGACACTCTGAACATCAAGATTCGATAATAACTCTCCAAAAAAAAACATTCCAACCAACACAACCCCTACTGCAAAAATTGTATAATTAATAATCATGAAGCTCACCCTCATCAATAATTCACCACGGTCCTGGACACTCAAACTATAAAGGACTCCATCTGTTGTCTCACCCCATACACTCGGTCGTCTGCCAGTTTATTGTGATTTGAAACTTCACTTTTCGAATTATGTACTAGAGAGATCCTATCCGAAATTGCACTTCAATAAATGGCGAAAGAAATGAAATTCAATTTCGCATCGTGAGGGATGATGGTTTTGCATCTAAAGTGGAATGTTACACAGGGTTCGCAAATTCAGGGGAGAAAAGCAGTCAGATGGTGAAAAAGGGGTAGAAATCAAAATAATTGCTTCATTTACATTTCAACAAGCCGAAAGGGATCGCGGGGTATAGGCGTCTTGGACCAGCGAGCCACTGAAACGAAAGGGTCAGTCGGCAGTCAGAGACTGCAAATTTCATTAGGTCTTGTTCGTATTTTATGAGCCTTTGCGGTGCATGCGGATCTAAGTCAAATGATAACTGTGTGCATGTGAGTGGACATTTTGTATCCACTGAATTAATTCTCTCGCATTGTGGTGTGTCCAATTTGAGGTTTACATTTTGTGACCAGACCACCTTTTACTGCGCTCTGGAGATAAACACATAAAATCTACGGAGGTTTTTCTAAGCCAGTGCTTAGATCTTCGCAAATGTGGCAAATGGTTTTTTGAAGTAATTGATGGGTGTATGTAATGTGTACCAGTTGTGGCTACTGTGAAATGAACCTTCACCAACTGTCAAGATGGGAGTTTGTGGTGGCCTTTGTTTATCGTTCAAGGGTCCTCCTCTTTCAAGTTACTGCCTAAAGTCTGGGAGTATCACATGCCTACGAAAGAATTTCGCAATTTCGCAATTTCAAGTCGGAAAGGCTACAACTGGTCCGGTCCTGCTTTTTTCCAGTTTTGCAGGGCAACAAAATTCAATTAGAAATGAACTTATCAAGATGTACGCCCTGTCACTTTTCGCAAAGGATTCGGGGCGATTCAGGTAAAAAAAAAACCCCACCCCAGCTGTGCTCAGTTGTTCTTCCACATTTTCAAAGCTGTTTGTTGTTCATATTCTTTATTTTTTTTTAATAAATTCGTTCCCTACGGACAAAGGTATGTACCTTTATGGTATCTAATGCGTACATTCCGCTTACGTTGATCGGCGGCATTCTTTTCTGAACATTTTGTTCTCCGTTGGTATAATGTTGCTGCTTCTGCTGTTGCTCCTGCTTGTGTTGTTGTTATTATTTTTGTTGTTCTTGCTGTTGTTGTTTTTTTTTATGTTGTTGTTGTTGATGTTGTTGGTGATGGCTCTGTGGTTGTTGCTGCTTGGGTTGTTGCAGCATTTGCTGTAACTTTTCTTGCTCATTTTATTTGGCCACCTTTTTTTTGGTCTCCAGTGTAAGTATTTTCCATGCAGATCCAAGTCCTTGGAAGTGACCCACCAGATTTCAAGGCCCAAAAAATTCAATTAGAAAAAGGTAAAAAAAGGACTCGTTACATGTCTCAATTAATTTCGAAATAGAGAAGGGACTTGTCACATTCCATGCCGATCTCGCCCTGAATCCTTGTCAAATGATCTGTGAAAGGACGAACATCTTGCCAAGGAACATCTTGTCAAATGATCTGCGAAAGGACGAACATCTTGCAAAGGATTCAGGGCGAGATCGGCATGGAATGTGACAAGTCCCTTCTCTATTTCAGAGAGAGACATGTAACGAGTCCCTTTTTTTACTGAAACAGAAACATTGATTGAGCTCTTTCTTTGCTTTTCTTTTGAGCCCAACGCAATATGGATGGAAGACATGGAATTTTTGTGTTGTCCGCCTCGGCATCTGTCTTAATGCACACGAAACATGAAATTCCTACCTTCTCACATAAATCAAAATGATTTTGATCGACGGCTCGTGTAACAAATATTGACTTTCAGTCTAGCGTGAACCCGGGCATTTATCATCAATCCTAACCATGTAGCCCTTTCTATCACCAGCTCAACCACTCTTGATCTCACCAAGTTGTAACTGAAGTCCTTTTCCGCTTCTCTGCGCCACCTTAGACACGAATTTTCCGCTTCTCAGTGCCCGTTAGACACGAATATCAAAGCACTCAGATGTGAAGACCCTTCCGACTGAAACTGTGTGCCTCACGCGCTCTTCATGATTATTTTAAGTGTTGTATCCGCAGACGCTTGACTAAGCACTTTCCCTGGACTACAGTGCCTGTTGCTCTATCTCCTCCTTTAGGTGTCCTTACCGTAAGCAGCAATCTTTCCCTTAAGTGGAGCAGGGATTTCCTCATAATATTTTTTTATCGTCCTGAGCGGCGAAGTTTGAGAAGTTTAAGTGTTGTCAGCTGCTCGAAAGGGGGAATGCCGTGAAAAATGTGAGGTGTTCAGACCGGGTTGTGGTCGCCGTGGCGTAGTGGGTAGAGTGGGACGCTCACACGCCGAAAGGTCTAGGTTCGACTCCCAGTTCAACACCAATTTTTCTAATATTTCACGGCACCACCTCTTTCGAGCTGCTGACAACACTCAAAGAATAACAACTGTCTAAAAAAGCTTCTCAAACTTCGCCGTTCGGAGCCGGCAAAAAACTGTAGGTCCCTCCTATTCGTGAGAGAACAGTAGCGCGCACAACACGAGTAGTTGATGAGCAAGCTAGGCCCTGGTCCCCCTTTGGACTGTAGCGCCAACAATTATTGTGTTCAGACCGGGAATAGATTCTGGACCTTCGGCGTGTAACTGTCGCACTCAACCTTTAACGCCGCGGCTGCCATTGATAGGAGTAAGCTGAAACTTATGTCACTTAACCGAGAAAAACAGATTTCTTGACTTTCTTAAGAATTTTGCAGCCCAAACTAAATTACCAAACAAGATGTATCATTACAACAACAGAGGGGTTGAGGCGGTCATCTAATAATAATTGGATGGCGCTACAGTCCACAGGGGGACCAGGACCTAGCTTGCTCATCAACTGCTCGTGTTGAGCGCGCTACTGTTCTCTCACGAGTAGAAGGGACCTACAGTTTTGGTGACTCCGAACGGCGAGGTTTGAGAAGCTTTTCTGTAGACAGTATTACTCTTTGAGTGTTGGCACCAGGTCGAAAGAGGTGGTGCCGTAAAAAAAATCGATGTGTTCAGCTGGGAATCGAACCTAGATTTTCGGCGCATGACCATCGCACACTACCAACTACTCCACAGCGACTTCACACCTCTCTAGGTTATTTCGCGACGATCTTTCAGGTGGAAACGTACGCGTGTACTAATGACAACGAAGTGTATTGTGAAGAACTGGTGGAAGAAGCGTCTGTAGCGACAGTCAAACTGTGCTCAGGCCCTTACTAAACCCTCTAACCACTTCCAAGTAAGTTCAGCAATGCATGTTTTCCCTTAATTTGGTCGGCAGGCTAAATCTCTCTATCTTAGACTTGTGTGGGTCCCGGGACACCACGATATCATGATGAACTTGCCAGGCACGGAACAAAGGAGGCATTCACAGGACTCGAACCCATCTTTGGACTGCCGCGTCCTTGGTAAGGGCTTCCGTCAACGATTGGGTCTCCCGACAGTACAACCACAGATGACAAGACTGCAGGCTGACCGAGTGCAATGTCTCAAACGTCAGCAAAAAATCCGCGGCTTATGTTCCATCTCTAAACAGAAAACGTCACACTAGGCAGCAGAAACTTCGAGGTAGTCAAGGACTTCGTCTACCTCGGATGCGCGGTAAACGGGGACAACAACATCAGTACCGAAATCAAACGCAGAATCACTTTTGCCAATCGCTGTTTCATTGGGCTCAAGAGGCAATTGAGTAATAAAGCCCTCTCCCGAACGACCAAAGTGACTTTGTACAACACTTTGATCATCCCAGTTCTACTTTATGGAGCAGAAACCTGGAGAAAAGTTTAGCGTGCGATTTTTGGTCCTGTTTGCGTTGATGGCATCTGGAGGAGAAGATTTAACGACGAACTCTATAGGCTGTACAGCGACATGCGCCTGGTCAAGCGTCTACGGATACAACGCTTAACATGGCTAGGCCATGTAGAGCGTATGGACACCACTGCTCCGGTCCGAAAAGTCTTTGAATCTGAGCCATTGGGACAACGCAACAGAGGACCACCTAGACTAAGGTGGCTCACACAAGTGGAAAAGGACCTCAAACAACTTGGAGTGCGCAACTGGAGACAGCTGGCGAAAGATCGTGCTGGCTGGAGAGGCATGTTGATTGAGGCCCAGGTCCACACCGGACTGTAGCGCCACAATAAGAAGATGAAATTGGAACAACTGCAGACAACTTGTTGGCATTCAAACAGGGCACTCCACCTTCGATTAGCACTTTAGCGTGCTAAGGCTAAATGACGGTAGCCTATGCGACACCTTTAGAGAAGTTCAATAGTGAACTCTCTCCGCCTTTGTTCGGATCAGGTGGCGACTGTTTGGCGATGCTGTGGTTGAAGCTATAAGCCTAGGCTCCTAAGAACAGAAGCGACTGCTGGCATTCCATCGGAAGACCAAGAAATTACATTAAGTGTAGGTTACTGCCTGGTAGATCAATGGAGTCTGGACGCTCCAGTGCAGTGTTTCCCAACCTCCAACAAAGAAAAAAAAAATACACTTGCACCAGTCCATCCAGTCGCCATTTAAACGAGATTTCCGACACGAATCGAAAAGTGAACAGCTCCCTCCTTTAAATGTGAATTTTCTGCTTCATTGGCATGGAAACGTAATGCCTCCATTATCCCCATTTGGTTACTGACAGATCAGAGACGTCAAACTGCTGTACATAGGTCGATGTAGACAGACGTGTGAAGACGGAAAGAAGTCGAATCGAGTCAAAAATGAAAGTCACATCTGTTGTGCAGACAGATTATCCTCATCCCTGACAGCTCACGTTTTTCAAACACGCACTGACTCTTTGTGTTTGTTTCTGAGGTTTCAGTCAAGTCCATCAACTCAAACAACAGTCGCCCATTGTCGACAAAATTCGCTGCAAATCAACGCAGACAAACCGTCAATCGACAGCAAATTGCTGTACAATCCATATTAAAAAGCCCTCACAACCGCAGAACCAGTCTGTACGGCCAAACCCCACAAGTGGCCATCATCTCTGGAAGCACAGTCAGAGTAGACATAACGACCACATCGTTTGGAATATCCCAAGATCCTCAAAGTCCATCAGAGCCTGAGGACATCTGACAACGACCTCTTGCGTGTCTCGCATTCATTTGCCGCAGCATGTGCCTGTGCGTTCATTCAAATCAGGTAGACAGCAATTTTTAACATAAAATCCTCCTCCTGTAACGGAACACACCCTCTCGCGGGGATTTTCCTATCCCCACACCACCAGCACCTGTCACAGGTTTTATAGCCGTGGGAGACTGACATTTGTGACTTGATTCTCCACTTCTGAGACGACACTGATATGTGCTTATAAAATATCATTCCCCCGCTCTTTCTCTCTCTCTCTCTGCATAATCCACATGCGCCTGCTGCACGCCGTCCCCAGCCCGCTGTCGCTGTTGTTGCTGTTATGCAATTAACTGTCTTACACTGGGTAATGTTTAATTAATGAGATGTTGTTCATTGACTCGGGCTTTGTTCGCTGCTGCCTCCAACTTCGGGCCTCCTGCCTCCCGGCCGCTCGCTGATGTTACTCCAATAGTTCCTGCTGCCTGCGGGGAACTTTTATCGTTCAAATGAATAAATCGCAGCAAGCAGGACGTATAGAGGCGTACGCTAAGCGTGCACGCTGAATTCTTCATGACTCTCCCCTCACAGCTTTGGTGGGCTTTGTTGGTTAACCCTCCCATCACTGGTGACTGCCGCGGTGGCGGTGGCGGCGGCGGCGGCGGCAGAGGCAAATTCAAATGTATGAAGTCGCGGTTAATGAATAAAAAATTAATAAATTTTATCAAAATGCATTATTCCGCAGTGATTATCACCCGGAAGCGGCGGCGCTGAATTCATTTCGAAAGCCACCCGTAGGACATGAGCGAAATTGGCTCACACTGGGCACCGAGTACAGTGTGTGCGCGCAGAAGGGCGCAAACGTTTAGCCGCGAGCGGTAACACTGGAATAACAACATTTTCTTATGTTGCTTCCGCTCAGACGGAGGATTCTTCGTGCGGATGCACTCAAGAGTAAAGCTGCCGGATGGGGCAACGTCCGGCGTGAACTAAGTGGCTTGTCTTTGAAAATGTTTGCTCGCCATTCGCTTAAGGAGAAAAAAACGGGTGTCGTTATTCGTTGCGTTCAATGTCATGTGAAGTGGTAATTCTCCGGTTTATAGGTATGTTTGAGGTGACATCCTATGATGGGATCAGGGAACTCTAGGAGTTAGCTGGGAGTTCCGTTGGAAAATTCTACCAACATTTGCGTCTTGAAAACAGAACTGTTTTTTTTTTTCTCAGATCAACCGTCGAATTTGTTGCCTTCGTTGACTGGGCTTCGGCCCATCAGAAAATTCGCTTGGTTCAATGGCAATTTCTAAATGAATGTCTGTTGTAGACCGCAAAATGCAAAAGCGTCAAATCTAGCCTTTTTTGGAATAAGAAAAATGAGTACATACAGCTACGGGCAACTAATTAGAAACGATGTACCGATCATTTACGGATTTACTTTAAGGTTATGTTTCGCCATTTTTTTTTAATCCTGATCGATCTGTTCGTCTGGTGTTTATTATCACTCAACTTCTCAAGGCCAAAGTTGACTATTCCGTCCCTTGAAAGTGATAAGAAAGTTTGTTTCTTTCCAAAAAACTGCAAGCACAAAGAAAACTACTAGGAGCAGCTTATTAGAAACAAAGAGTCGTAGAGTCATTGTTCGGTAAAAATAGTTTTTGAATTTTAGTTGCGGTAAGTGTTAGTATAGAACAACACGGTTATTTTCTTTTACATTCAATTTACTGTTTACAAGTCCTTGAAAATGAAAATGAAATAAAAAACTGCTAACAGTTCACCAGAAGATCGGAAAGCTATTTTTGAATTAAGAAGGTCTGGAATGTCGTATAAAAAATTGCTGATTAAATGTTGAAGAAGGCGATCTTGTATCAACCGAAAAGGTAAAAGCTGTAATAGTCAACTTAAAGAATTCAAAATCTCCCGGACTCCACGGAATCAAAAATATATTTCTCAAAAATCTTCCACCACTTGGTATACAATTCTTGAAAGAAATCTTCAACAGCTGCATAAAAATTGGTTACTTTCCGCAAGAATGGAAGATATCTAAAATTATACCCGTTCCAAAACCTGGGAAAGACCCATGCCAGTGTTATACTTACCGGCCTATAAGCTTACTAAGTTCAATAAGCAAATGCTTTGAAAGAATTATTAAAACCAAAATAGTCAATCACCTAGTCACACTCAACATAATTCCTCCACAACAATTTGGTTTGCGAGCACATCACTCCGCAGTTCATCAAATAAATCGCATAACAAACAACATTAAAGTTAACTTCAGGGCTGGAAAAAATACGGGTTTGATACTTCTAGACATAGAAAAGGCCTTTGATACAATATGACACAATGGTTTATTATTCAAACTTCTACACTTAAATTTGCCAATTTAACTTATCAAAATTGTCCAGTAGTTCTTAACAAATCGTTCCTTTATGGTTTCGATTAATAATTGTCTATCCGAAACTTTTACAATTGAGGCAGGAAACTATTTGATAGTGGAAAGTCGTGAGTAAAGGTGCTATACAGTATTGGACCAAGTACAAAACCTTGAGGTATTTGGTCCAATACTGTATAGCACCTTTACTCACGACTTTCCACTATCAAATAGTTATGAAGTTGCAATTTTCGCAGACGACACATGCATTTTTGCATCAGATACGTTTGGTTGTAACATTGTAACCGAATTGCAATCTGCTGCAAATGATGTTAAAATATATCTCAATAAGTGGAAAATAAAATTAAAAGATTCAAAGACCCAGACGATATTTTCTACCCGAAAAAGAAAAGCCTGCTTCTTACCTAGCGACAGAATAACCATAAATAACTTTGAAATCGATTGGAAGTCAAGTGCCAAGTATCTGGAGTACATCTTGATAAAACACTAACCTTTAATCTGCATGTACAGGAAATAAAAAAAAAAATTAACATAGCAATACGGATTCTATATCCGTTTATAAATCGGAAATCAAAATTGAGTAAGACAAACAAGTTTGATATTTTTAAAAGAATATTTCAACCCATTATGTTTTATGGTTCCCCAGTATGGGGGAAATACGCCAAAACACACATACGCAAACTTCAAATTTTGCAGAATAAGCTACTCAAAATGATGCTTAACTTGCCATGGCATTTTTCAACAGATGAGCTACATCAAATTTCAAATATAGAAAAGATTTCTATTAGACTGAATAAGTTATTTGAAAGATATTGATGGTCTTGCAATTAATTTGACAATCACTTGATTACAAATTTAATACATGAAATATAAAGCTTATTAGTTACTTTGGCATACACATGAAATAATTTCATTTATTTTTTTCTCCTATAGTTACTTATTTATACACCATTGTTTATATTTACGCATATATTTATTTATTTATTTATTTTTTATATTTATTTATTAATGTTTATTTATTTATTTATTTATTTATAATATTTATTTATTTATAATGTTATGATATTTATTTATATATTCGTATATTTATAATTATTTATTTATTTTCTTTAGTATATCTCTTTTTTTTATTATTGATATATATATTCTTATTTTATTTATTCGTTATATTGCATATTTTGCTCTATATTTCTGTGTTTTAACATCTATGTGTTACTTATTTTCTAACACATATATACACCTAAGTCTGTTTTTACACGGTAGATTGGTTCCAGAAGAAGCCGTGTAAAAAAAACCGTGTAAAAAAAGACATTGATCGTATACAAAAATGGGTGATTTGTTCCTAATCTCTAAAACCTATTAAAATTATTTTTGACAGTTCACAAAATATTAACACGTTTCAATTGCTCTGACCAGTAAATTTTATTGTATGCACATAAAGGGAATTCCCCTAAATTAGTGCTATTCACATTTGCTTTGACCAGTAAAAATTGCTTGTACGCGTTAAAAGGGAATTCACTTAAATCTTTAAGCTAGTGTTCGCAAACTATCGATAGCACTATCGATACTATCGACGGTTTCAGACTTTTTTCTTTCATAAATACTTTTTTGTGATATGAACATACTTCGCAAAAATTAAATTTGACAAAAAAAATTTAAGTACATAAAATTTCAAATCGTGCTAAATGGAATAAAATCGTGTAAAAAAAATTAAAAATATTTAATTTTCAAACCGTGTTATATCAAAACCGTGTAAAAAAAAGACCGTGTAAAAACAGACTTAGGTGTACATATATATCTTTTTATTTACTATACAGTTAAGAAAATAATCGATTTCCCTGAAATCAAGAAATACCACAACCACCTCCCTTTACTTTGTGACGTTTCAGTCTTTGGAATTTCTTTTTGTTTGCTTCTTTTGTTGTTCTTTTGAGGTTTTTATTAATATCATTTCCTCTTCGATAATTATATATTAAAACATTTAACTTGCCAATAAACATGTACGTTGTCAGTAGTAAGGTTCAGGATAACCAAATCTCTGTAAATTGTGGAATAGTGTACTTAAAGTAAAATTTATAAATTAATAAACGAAAAAAAAAAAGCTGATCACTTAAGCTGTTCCAAAAATGAAGTAATAATAATATTTGTTGGCGCTACGGTCCAGAGGGGGACTAGGGCCAAGCTTGCTCATCAACTACTCGTGTTATGCGCGCTACTGTTCTCTCACGAGTAGAAGGGACCTACAGTTTTTTGCCGACTCCGAACGGCGAAATTTGAGAAGCTTTCTTAGACAGTTATTACTCTTTGAGTGTCGTCAGCAGCTCGAAAGAGGTGGTGCCGTGAAATATTCGAAAAATTGGTGTTGAGCTGGGAATCGAAACTAGACTCTTCGGCGTGTGAGCGTCGCACTCTACCCACTACGCCACGGCGGCCACATAAATGAAGTATTTAACGCAATAAAGCATTTGAGAGATATCCGACTTACGACAACATACCAAGGAAGAAACTTACTTCTCAGGCAGACGAACCATAAAGGGTCTGAGCCTGAGCAATTGCTGCCTTCCATCGGTGACGGTCCTGGGCACGCTGCTTCCAATCATCAAGACCAAGTAGTCTTACATCCGGTCTCTATGCCGGCCGGAGATTCAGTCTTCCCCTCCTTCTCGAACCAGGAGCCACGGATTCGAAGACCCTCTTTGCTGGAGTGCTGTTGTCCATTCACTCAACGGAGCCGAGCCAGTGTAGTCGACGGATTCTTGTCTTCCGGATTACATCCACATCCCCGTACGATTACAGTTCGTAGAGTTCGCGGTTGTGCCTTCTCCTCCATTGGCCTTCCTCGCAGACAGGACCAAATATCCGAATTTTTCATTCGAAAACACCAAAAACAAGCTCTGCAGCTTTACTTAATGTCCAGCTTTCGGCTCCATAAAGCAGGACTGGCAGAGTAAGGGTTTCGTAGAGCATGACTTTGTGGCCGCCGTGGCGTAGTGGGTAGAGTGCGACGCTCACACGCCGAAGGGTCTAGGTTCGACTCCCAGCTCAACACCAATTTTTCGAATATTTCACGGCACCACCTCTTTCGAGCTGCTGACAACACTCAAAGAGTAATAACTGTCCAAGAAAAAGCTTCTCAAACTTCGCCGTTCGGAGTCGGCAAAAAACTGTAGGTCCCTTCTACTCGTGAGAGAACAGTAGCGCGCACAACACGAGTAGTTGATGAGCAAGCTAAGCCCTGGTCCCCCTGTGGACTGTAGCGAAAACAATTATTATTAATTATTATTAGAGCATGACTTTGATCCCTCGAGTCCGAAGTTTCAAGCTCAGTTGTTTTGACATACCGAAGAAGCATTGGCTGCCAAGGACGTTTCTACGTTGGATCTCCATGACAATTTCATTCTTTGAGTTTACGTTTGCCCCGAAGTATATTGCTTCGAAATTTCAGCTGTCGATTGTAACATTTTGGCCTAGTTAGTGTGCGGCGGATCGTTTATTGCTCGACAGCATATATTTGGTTTTGCCCTCGCTGACCTTTAGTCGAGCTCGTCTCCTCATTTGTCGTGAAAGCTTCCACTACGGTGCGTTGGGACCGCGCGATAATATCGATGTCATCAGCGTATCCCAACAGCTGGACTGACTTGCAGATGAAAGTGCCCTCCGTGTTGACTTTAGCCCGCCGCACTATATTCTCCGGCACCAAATTGAAGAAATCACAGGACAGCGCATGTCCTTACCGAAATGCGGTGCAGGTCTCGAACGGTTCAGATGTTTTTGAATTAAACTGCACTGTGCGTCGCGTATGTGTTAGCGTGGTGAGACACAACCGGATCAATTTTACAGGGATCCCGAATTCAGCCATCGCTTCGGAAGAAAAGATCACGTTAAACCGCCATCCGAGACGATCGCAAAGTAATAAAACTCTCCAAAAACGACACAAAGAACGTGCAAGGGATATTTAACGAGAATTGGAAAATGAAACAAACACAACAAAATCTGTCTGGACTATTAGGAGACGATTAGTCGAAGCTGAACTGCATGTAGTGTAGCGCGGAAGAAGCCAATGATTACCAGCACCTTAAGGAAGTAGAGTCTTGAGTTTGCTCGGCATCACTTGGATTGGACAACGGAACAATAGAAATTTGTATTATGGAGCGACGAAACTAAAATGAACCGTATGGGATGAGATGGTGAGCGATTCGTAAGAAGACCCAAGCGACGGAATTCGATCCAAAATACACCTCACTTGCTGTTAAGTATGGTGGAGGATCGATCAATGTGTGGGGATGCTTCTCATGGAATGCCGTTGGTCCAATTCATCGGATTGATGGCTTCTTCGTGAAAGAGAAATATGTGCACATAATGTCAAATGAAAAAGCTTCTCAAACTTCGCCGCTCGGAGTCGGCAAAAACCGAGGTCCCTTCTACTCGATTCGGCGATGGATAAGAGATCACATGAATAGTTTCACGATCTACGAGGGGCGTTCAATATATCCAAGTTGTGGTTATACATATATATAAATTGACTTATTTTCCAAGTAATACTATTATCTTAGTGCCATGCAGTGGCAGGAACAGACAGGTCAAAGTCACTCCGTCTGCCGAGAAGCTCATGGCCACAGTTTTTTGGGACTCAAAGGGAATCTTGCTCAATGAGTACAACAAAAACCATCAATAAAACATCCTTGGCTTCCATTTTGCAGAAATTGCGGGAGGAAATTAAAAAGAATAGACGGGGTAAACTCGCAGCGGGTGTGTTGCTTCTTCATGACAACGCACCTGTTCACACGGTGCGTGTTTCCAAGACTGCTGCGCGAGATTGTGGTTTCGAAGAAATCCAATACCCACCCTATATTCCAGACCTTGCCTCTGGTGATTATTTCCTGTTTCCGGATTTGAAGAAATGTCTTCGTGGAATAAGATTTTTGGATGTTGAAGAACTCAAGTCGGCAATAAATGGGTATTTTGCATAGAAAGAGGAAATTTATTTTTTTGAGGGTTTAAAAAAGCTTATCTCAAGATGTAATAAATGCATTGATGTTAGGGGAGATCATATTGAAAAATAAAAACAATTTAAATTGAATTCGCATTTTCCTTTATATCGATGCCGAGAATATATTGAACGCCCCTCGTAAATGGGTAAAAAAAAGGCAAACGTTGAAGTCAATGCCTAAGTGCTCATCAAAAGCGATCAGTTGCCTTCCGTTCATTGGCCACTAGGTGGAGTTATTTCGGTTCACCCTGGAGAAGACAGTTTGCTCCGAGTGGTATCTGTATCGGACTCCATCTGGGATTTCAAACGACCTGTCAACAAAAAATCTGTCCTCTGCCCAGGAGCACTCCGACCAATGACAATTAAAATTGTTCACTTCTTCTTGTTCAACAGAAAAACTCAAATATGTCGCATCAATAATAATACTTTTCTTTTTCAGAATCAAGACCAAATGCAACTAAGCAGTCCTCTGAAAGTGTATTTCACCCTCAACCTGTGCAGACTGAGCCAGTGGCGGTCTAATATCCACTTAACCAGGCGTGAGGTTCTGGAAAATTAATTGATTAATTCAGATGATTCATAAGCGTGGGGCGGTATGTTCGATAACTAAATTCAACACATCTCTATCCAATCTCACAGATCAGCATTTGCCGTAAATCCAAGAAAAAAAGCACAAAAAACTGGGAAGAAAAAAATTCGGCCCTTCTGTTCTCGATACCTCATAGCGTTCGGTCCTTTCTTTCGGACCTTTCTGTTTCAATTCGCAATGATTCTTAAATTTAATTTTCTTTGAAATTAATTACCAGAAAACAATGGCCAATACTTTCCCATTAATAATTAGTGTTTTATTTAAAAAAAATTTAATTTATATTGTATTTATATTTATTTAACATTTTTTTTTTCATTTCATACCATACATTGAAATTAAAATTGTGAACTCTTTATTTTGAGTCGCCGTGTTTCATTTATTATCTTTTGTCCATAACGCCGTTTGAACTCGAACTATTCTTAAACTGAGGGAAGTTCAGGACTTCATGTAACGCCAAGAGTCAGTAATCGTAGGTCATTTAGAAATCAGATCAGTCTACATCATAAATGCAACTGCTAGAGTGACAAGAACGAAGAGTTTTCGGATCTCAATTCCTGACTGAATGGCGCACACAATTGGAGATAATAATTGTTGGCGCTACAGTCCAAAGGGTGACCAGGGCCTAGCTTGCTCATCAACTACTCGCGTTGTGCGCACTACTGTTCTCTCACGAGTAGAAGGGACCCACAGTTTTTTGCCGACTCCGAACGGCGAAATTTGAGAAGCTTTTTTAGACAGTTATTACTCTTTGAGTGTCGTCAGCAGCTCGAAAGAGGTGGTGCCGTGAAATATTAGAAAAATTGGTGTTGAACTGGGAGTCGAACCTAGACCCTTCGGCGTGTGAGCGTCGCACTCTACCCACTACGCCACGGCGACCACACAATTGGAGAAGGACATCAAATAACTAGAAACAAAGAGATGCCTATTCCAATTTTTAATATGTCTTTATGAAAAAGACGAAACGCCTATGGAGAAGTATTGTACTTTAAAAGTGGTTCTTATGGAACGCGGTGTTGCAAATTAAGGTGTCCCAGAGACTCTTAAGCCTTAAAAACGATACGATGAATCATATTAAACAACTCTCCGTTCGCTGAGTTTTTTTCTTAAGCAAACTGCTCCAACTTCAGCTAACCTTATTTTACCTTTCCTTACCTTCTTGGTATAGGTCGATAGAAAAGTTTAGAAAAGATCTAAAAATTGTCTCGCCACTGAGTTCGCAAGTTCATCAATATCTCTACACAAAGCAATGCAGTCTCCACTTCCCAGACACATGGTCCAACAAAACTGAAAAAAAAAACAACACTCATCCCTCCATCTGAAGTTAAATAAATCGAAAACCATTTAAAACAAAACCAGTAGCAGCGAGCAATTGATAGCATCTACTGTTAGGCACCCAGACCCAAAACGCTGATAAGATCACACTCTTAATTATAAGGTTATCACCCCCAGCTGTGATTGCGGCAGCAGCACCGTCAGGAACCCTTGTTAGCTCGAAATACGTGCAGACCGCAGCCAGCATTACCTCTGTTCATTTTTTGTTATTCTTATTCCTGTCTGTCTACCTACGGCCTCATATTCAATTCAATGCAATGTAAATGCACTCGTAATTTGTTCCCTGCATCAGGTTTCACATCCCCTGGTGCATTGGTTGTGACGGCACACACAAAAAGACTTCTTTAACACAACCACTCTACCTGCCATTTTTATTGCAGGCAGAAAATAAAGGATCATCCGTAGATCCTTAAAAGCATACCCACACGACTCGAAAACAGTCATTTTCGAGATACAATCAAACGAGATCCCTTTTCAACGCAGTGTTGCGTGAAATGTTTAAGGGATCAGTACATGACACGGCAGGATGAAATCCATTACGATCGGGGAATATCTGATCTACCTTCACTTTCATTCGATCACCAGGAAACGCACTCTCAAGTCGCTAAGAATCGGTGAATACGGGAGAATTAGGAGAATTATGTTTATGTTTGCAAAGAGGATATATGAAGTTTATTGCGTATGAAAATACCTCTGCTATAAATTCGGCGAAATTTAAGGATTTCTCAACAATTTTGTTTGCCGCTGGATTTCTTTTTGTCTTCTTGTGTGCCTCTTGACGATAATAGAGAATTAATGGTGCGCTGTTATTAAAGTTCTTGAAGAAGGAAGTTTGCAGAACTTCTTTTTGGAAGTTTACAACTTGCCTTAGGTTCAGGGATTTGATTCTGAAGAGGTTTATAGTATAAGATAAAAATAATTTTCACTTTAGTCGTCCAATTCGCCAGACCGGGCTTTGACAAATCCTTCTCTGATCGTAACATTTGAAGGAGTTTCTACTATTGCAACTTTTTTTTTTTTTTTTTGTAAGACTGAGGAACTACCTTGAAATTAATTTTCTTTCTAAGCCAGACTTACCATGGTGAATCAGTGCTGTCGGACTTTGGTTGTAGAAGAGGTTTTGAAACAATAAATAATATTGCAGGCGTACCCGACAATCCAATCAAACTTCAGGTGCATTGTAATCCTTGCAAATGTTTTATTTTTGAACCGGTTAGGGAGAAACCGTGAGAATAGAAACAAGTCACGTCGTTGCAAACAATTGAATAAGCAATAGAATTGGATACGAAAGTTTGGACTTAATGAGATGTTTCACACGCAGGTGGAGACTGACGCAACTGAAGTAAACAAATTTAAAATTCATAAAAAAGAAAAGATTTTGATGATGTGTTTTATAAAACATGACAAGACCACCGTTAGGAAAAGTTTTTGTGCAACTAGTTATCGCTGTAATGTAAGCCTAGTGGTGACTCAATAAACTACTGAATAAATTGGAATCGATTGGAATTTGATTTCAAAATAACCAATGTACCAGCCAATCCTTTTCTTTCTTTTATTTGATACATAACCGACTTAGAATGATCGACATATATTACTCGCAAACTTTTGAATGCGGAAACTTAAGAAAAAAAAGCAAAAAACACACCATAAGACTACACTCACAAATTAAAGGTTTCGATCTTACAAACTGTTAAGAAATTATACTTACAGTTTGTCAGGAAAGTGTTAACACTAGGTAAAGAAAAACATCAATTTCTACTTTCTCGCTTCAATATTAGACTCTTCTAAAGGGTGTCCCAACAAGAACGCAAGATTTAAATTTGGCGCCATTCGAATTGTCATTGTTTGACATTTGAACAATTATTATTGTTTGTTAGCAGAAGATATAAGGTTAATAAAAATGAAGTGCTACACGAATGAACAACGCATTCTCATTGTGAAATCGTTTTACCAAAATGGTGAAAGTTTTGCGGCTACAGTTCGCAAATTGCGATCAATTTGGAGTTGCAATACTGCTCCAGAAGACTCAACTGTAAAGCAATTAATAGGAAAAAAAAATTTGCTGAAACTGGGTCTGTAACTGATGTAAAGACAACAACGCGCCTTCGACCAGGTCGATCGACCGAAAATATCGCAGCAGTACGTGATGATGTTCCTCAAACTCCATCCACCTCAATTCGACACCGAGCTCAGCAAATTGGTGTTTCCAAATCCACTATGCAGCGAATTTTGACGAAAGATTTGCATCTTCATGCATACAAAGTTCAATTCACTCAGGAACTGAAGCCAACTGACCATGCATAGCGAAGGGAGTTCGTTAATTGGGTATTGGAGAGACAACATGAAAATGCTGATTTTGCCGATAAAATCATCTTTAGTGACGAGGCCCATTTCCATCTTGATGGCTTCGTCAATAGGCAGAATTGTCGCATTTGGGGCGAGGAAAATCCTCGAGTGATTCACGAGAAGCAAATGCATTCTCAACGTGTCACTGTGTGGTGTGGATTTTCGGCTGGAAGAATCATTTGACCTGTTTTTTATGAAAATGATTCAGGTCAAGCGCAACCAGTCAATGCTGTTCGGTATCGTGAAATGATAACCAATTTTTTCGCGCCTAGAATTGAAGAATTTAATGTCTATGGGATGTGGTTTCAACAAGACGGCGCTATATCTCATACAGCCAGAGAAACAATTCTGCTGCATCAGTCATTTCCCGGTCGTGTTAATTCGCTTTTTGGAGACCAGAATCTGCCGCCAAGATCGTTCGATTTAACACTATTGGACTTTTATCTTTGGGGTTTTTTGAAGTTGATGGTTTGTGCGAATAAGCCGTCGACGACTCAAGCCTTAAAAGAGGAAATTGGACGCTGCATTAATGAAATACCGCAGCATTTATGCAAAACGGTCATTGAAAATTTCATTAAAAGATCGCGTATGTGCCAGCAAAGCCGCGGCTGCCATCTGGCCGATGTGTTATTCCAAACATAACCTCATCCTGTTCACACATAACCTCATCCAATTCACGATTTTTTTAAATATCTACGTTTTATATAACATTTAAATCCAGCATTCTTGTTGGGACACCCTTCATAAACTTTATTTCACCATTTTTTTTATTTCCATTCTTCATGTTTAAAAAAGTTAACAACAAACAAAACTCCATATAACATAACAATAAGAACAACAGAAAGCAAAAAGGAACAAAAATTTAAGTGTCACGAAAGTATTTACACATTCTATTCTGCATAATCAAAAGCGTACCGTTATAGTGGTTTTTTCATTTTCTATTCTGTATGAAATGTAGGAAGTCGAAGTCGAAAGCGAAAATGTTCATTGTTACTTCTGCTGTATGAGTATGAAAAATTTTTGGTGATTGATTTTAATATGCCTGGTAAGAGAATTTCTTTTGACGTAAGGCAGCTTTAAAATAACCATTAAAATGATTAAAGTGTGAAAGAAATGACCGAGATGTTCGTTTATCTTCAGGTACACAGGTACACCAGTATGAAATGAGAGTTTTTTTTTTTTTTTTTTTTTTAATAAAACACTAATTATTAATAGGAAAGTAAAAACATTTTATTCAAATAATTGGCCATTGTTTTCTACACATTTTGACCATATTACCACCAGTAAAATTGTTCGTCTTTTAAAGCAAACCAATCAGACACCCAATTTTCGACCTCCTCGTAGGAATCAGAGTGCTGCTCAGCCAATGCGGGACACGCACACGCAATGCGGGACACGTCTGAAAATAAATGGTGGTCGGAAGGAGCCAAGTCTGATGAATACGGCGGGTCGGGTAGCTGCTTCCAGCCAAGTGTTTTGATTGTATCCTAAACCGGTTTTGCTTTGTGTGCAGGTGCATTGTCATGGAGAAAAATTACCTTGCCGTGTCTTCTGGCCCATTCTGGTCGTTTCTCGATCAAAGCATGGTTCAAATTGACCATTTGTTGTCGGTAGCGATTAGTATTAACGGTTTCACCAGGTTTTAGGAGCTCGTGGTACAAAAGACCTTTCTTGTCTCACCAAACACACAGCATTGTCTTCTTGCCGAATCGATCTGGTTTTGTAGCCGATGCTGATGTTTGTCCCAGATTAACCCATGATTTTTTCCGTTTAGGATTCTTCAAATAAATCCATTTTTCATCGTCCCTACCAATCCGATGCAAAACCGATTTCCTTTCGTGTCTTTGAAGCAAAATTCACAAGTGTTTTTTCGGCTTTCCATCTGTCTTTCATTCAATTCATGTAGCACCCATTTTCCACACTTTTGGATCTTTCCCATAGCTTTTAAACGGTCAGAAATTGTTTGTTGTGCAACACTTTACATTGCTGCCATTTGCTTTTGACTCAAAGTGTTATCTTCATCCAATATCGTTTGCAATACGGCGTCTTTAAACTTTTTTGGTGGTCTTTCACGTTCTTCACTTCTCACATCAAAACCATTATTTCTGAACCGTTGAAACCATCTTTTGCATGTTGCTTCTGATAGAGCATGATCACCATATGCCTCGACAAGCATTCATTCCTTCAAATGAAAACAACAAAATTAATGCTTTCCGCAAATCATCACTTTCTGGTGCAAAATTAGACATTTTTAACACAATGAAAAAATATGATGTCTGTTCAATGACTTGGTGTATACTAAATATTTTTCACAAATGTCAAAGCAAACAAAAACAAAAAAAAAATAAGGGCTCGTTCACAACAAATGTTCCCTATCGAGACATTTGTATCTTGACGCTCACTTCAAAGAGGTAAACCATTTACAATATAATTAGTCGAGCAGAACGTGAAAATCGTTTAGAAAATTGTGTACCAAAAGGCAGGCCAAAAAGGTTATGGGACAGAAATAAGCGCTGTTAACTGAGAAAAGGGCATGAAAACTTTCAAATATCCATTCGAGCATTGACCAAAAAATAAAGCAAGAGTGCGGTGTTCCAACGAAACTGTAAGGCAAGTGCTGAAAAAGAATGAGTACACATCAAAAGTTGCACAGAAAAACTTACTTTCGTCTCAAAATGTGCAAAAACGCTTTTAATTCGTTACAGAGTACAGGATGTCATATTTTGTGATTAAGCAAAAATAATGTTGTACTATAACCCAATAGGGCCCAATAGGGCCCAATAGAGTGTGGTGCAAGCCTTTAAAATCATTGCTTAACAAGAACATGATTCCAACCGTTAAATTTGGTAAGTTTTCTGGGATGGTGTGGGAGTGCATATCCTGCAAAGGCATCGGGGACATAGTTCTAATTGAAATTACAATGGACTGGAGCATTTTGCAAAGTCATTCTGTTGCTAGTGCCAACAGTTGTGGTTTTAATGGCGGTGTTGGCGGTGTGGCCGCTGTGGCGTAGTTAATAGAGTGCGACGCTCATACGCCGAAGGGTGTAGGTTCGATTCCCAGCTCAACACCAATTTTTCGAATTTTTCACGGCACCACCTCTTTCGAGCTGCTGACAACACTCAAAGAGTAATAACTGTCTAAGAAAGCTTCTCAAATTTCGCCGTTCGGAGTCGGCAAAAAACTGTAGGTCCCTTCTACTCGTGAGAGAACAGAAGCGCGCACAACACGAGCAGTTGATGAGCAAGCTAGGCCCTGGTCCTTCTTTGGACTGTAGCGCCAACAATTATTATTATTATATAATGCTCATAACTTACGAAAATACTCGCCTTTCTCGTTTACTCGTTTTTCTTTTCAACGAACTTACTTTCCTATTTTTTTTAACTGTGGATTTAGCTACACCGTACTACCGGGACAAATTCGACGCACATTCACCTCTTTTCAATTTCCCAATAATTTCACTTTGTTCTTTCAGTGACATGAGTTTCAGAAAAGTAATTTGTGCACTGTACTGATCTTCTTCTTCTTCTTTTCACCATTCTTCTGTTATAGCTTATTTCAGGTCTTCCTTGTTGTTAATAGTTCTTCTTCTTCTTGTGGCGCTACAGTCCGGGCGGGACCTGGCCCTCAACCAACATGCCTCTCCAGCCAGCACGATCTTTCGCCAGCTGTCTCCAGTTGCGCACTCCAAGTTGGTTGAGGTCCTTCTCCACTTGTGTGCGCCACTTTTGTCTAGGTCGTTCTCTGTTGCGTTGTCCCAATGTCTCGGATTCAAAGACTTTTCGGGCCGGGAGCAGTGATGTCCATACGCTCTAAATGGCCTAGCCATGTAAAGCTTTGTATCCGTAGACGCTTGACCAGGCGCATGTCGCTGTACAGCCCATAGAGTTCGTCATTAAATCTTCTCCTCCAGATGCCATCAACGCAAACAGGACCAAAAATCGCATTGTACTGAACTTCCTTCCCTTTAAATGTATGCAAAAAATAGCAAACCAGCAAACAAAAGTGTGAACTGGGCGTTCACGCCAACAAGTATTCACGGAATCAGGGGTTCACGCTACTCAGCCAGTTCTGTTATTGTATTTTATATACATGACTTGTGCTGCTTGTAAATGTAGACGATCGGATTTAATTTTGGAACAGCCCAATAGAACTTTAAACGGAAATCCCTTTCTTGGTAGCAGAACTAAGAAAGAGGAGGAGGAGTTTTGATCAAACTCTTGCCACTGGTATGGGCTTTTGGATGATGATGCAAACAAGCAGTTTTGTGACCGTTTCTGCTGTCGACAGGCAGCGTTGTCCGATGTCGAGTTGATACTTTGTTCAAAGCGATGATCCGAATTTTGATGGAAAAGTAATGAGTGTCGCCCTAAACCTGACTTGCCTTAAATGCAATTCCATCAAATACGCTAACCACTTGACTTTCTTTAAATAAACGTCCATCAGACAGATGATAAAAAGGGAAGAACATTGAAAAGGAGGAAATGGTTCCTCGCCTGCTCAAGCTCTAGCATAGCTCCTTGTGAATAAGAGTCACGGGGGTCGATTTGCTTGGCGACCTAATGCCTCCGCTGCTAACCGGTAAGTGAAACATGACCGAGAGCACTTAACTTTATTCTGCAGAGCATAATCAGCGATCCATGAGCACATTGACTTATCAGCTAGTCCTCTTAATCCAAAATGAATATTTTCAGGAAAGAGGGCAACTACCCCTCCAAAACCTGCACGATCGCATCAAGTTCGTCAACCTTGCAATCACTAAGACATTATTTCACTTAGCGGTGAGTTTACACAAAATGTGCAATAAATTCCACCTTATCAGCGATGACGGCGAACACACGGCGTGAGCCATAAAAGCACTTATCTGCAAAAGATGTTCCAAAAACGAGCACTGACAGTTTCTCTTGCAGGAAATTCATCTTCTAGCAACCAGGTAGAAGGCATTTCCATCGCAACCACACGACCAGGTCCCAATCGTTTTGCCAGTTCCCACGAAATCAAGAAGCAATCAAGGAATTTCCCCACAGCGGCTGCATCATCTCACCATCTCGCCCCAATTTGAATGTTGAACTGCTTGTTTGCATCCGTGTCGGATGCAGGCCCGTTTAGCTCACTCATTATTTCAATTACCCGCGACACAACTGCGATCGCGCGGCTCGCAATTGCCCCGCTTTTGTGCGATTATCAGCTTCTAATTGAAATGTTTTGCGCGCGCCAAAAGAGAATCCAAACATCCAAGGATTCCTTGTAAATGAGACAAAGTACGAGCGTCTGTCGGCACTTTCAAACTCCAGTTCTGGGGAACTCCAGCAGATTGCGCTGGCACGCACAGTCTTTGCGGGGCTTAGCAAAGTGATTGTTGCCAAAACATTCTTCTTTTCGTCAAATCTAATTGGAGCTCGTGTTCGCGTTCTCACACCGAATTTCGCATGCAAATCGCTGTATCTTCTTCGCCCCTTTTTCGTTTCTACTCATTTGCCGCGTCTGTCATTGGCTTGTCGAGCTCCGCGCTGTGCGTCTTCTTTTGACAGGCGGAGGCCGTTTGATGTGTGCCGCGCTCGCACATGTTCCACGGATGTGTGTGTGCACCGCGTTTGAAGGTTTCGCATTGTAAACGTTATCTCTGCGAGAGGCTCGAATTAAAAATGTAAATAAACGAGGATGGCACGCTTCAGAGTTCTTCCTCTCACTCATCCCCGATTATTATACGCCAGAAGGAGTTGTGTGTGGCGCGTCGGGTACCTCATGTGTGTGCACACTTAAGCCGCTTCTCCATTGTTATGCTGATGTCCCCTTTTGAATTCATTCAATTTTTTTGCCGCGGCGTGCGTACGCGCTGCCGCAATAAGTTTCCGAGCATCCTGGTGCAACCATCCATTCGAGAGGGTTGACTGCTGCAGTGCTTTACGACGTGGATCCCTCAGGGATGGGAAATAATCGAAAACAAATTTTCTATTCTTCTGGGCAATGAGATAATAATGGAGTTGTTCTGCCGCGAGTGCGGCAGATCCACTTTACTGATAAATGGGGTTGGCTGCTGCCGTTGGATATCATCTTTATCCACCGACGATGTCGCTCGTCCTTTCGATACATCAGTGGTGTGGCGAACTTTTAAGTTTTGTCACGTTTGGCTTGGTTTGGCTTTTGTGCTGACAAAGGATTTCTAGGCAAGACAAGATCTAACCATCGCTAATTATAGACTTGTTACGACGTTAATCTGAAGGATATCGATTGCGTACGGAGGGTGGTGTTTCGGCTGAAAATCATGAGACGAATTCCAATGAAACCTTAATTGTTTTCCACTACGAGTAGAAGGGATACATACATTTTGGCTTAAGGACGTAGTTAATGGTTTACTGCTTTATTGCTAATTCTGATGCATAAACAAATCTGCGTATGTCCTAAGCTACCTGAAATGCATAACACTAATGTTGTCTATTTTTTGTGACTGCAAAGATTTAAGATTTAAAAAAATGTGCCCGCCTAGGGCTCCGAAATTCTCGTCTTTTGAAAATGCTAACATCAGTCCAAAGCAAATGGTGAAAGAATCAGAACAAGAGACTGAACTCGTCCAAAACGAATAAATAGAAATGTCCCTTAAAGGATATATCCTACTTAGCGCTGCAAAACTGCTTGTATGTTGGAGTTAAATCAAATCCACCAATGTTGTCAGCAGCTCGAAAGAGGTGGTGTCGTGAGCAAGCTAGGCCCTGGTTCCCCTGTGGACTGTCGCGCCAAAGATTATTATTATTAAAGAATAAAGAGAGGGATCTTATACGCAATCTCTCACCGCCCTGGAGTCCGTTTCCTTTGTGAAAATTGATTGCAGCGCTTCTCCAGATAAAATGGCGTAGAAGTTACATTCCTACGGGAAATTGACATGCCTGCGAAACCGAAATATAATATAATGTGTCGTACTCCGAGTTAGGGGTAAACTAAAATCTTTAAGATGAAACCATCTACAGAACTCATGCCCTCGGCGGGTTTATAAAAAAATATCCTTTGCTCTATAAAGCAAACAATAGAAGGAGCTACTTTTGGTATAAAAACAACAATAACCGGCTGATTGTTGTTGACTAGTTTTACTCCAAAGTAGCTTAAATTCTGCAGGGATAAAGGAAATTCAGAAGTCTTACATCACCTGCTGAGGCATGCCTAGGACGGTAATTATCTAACTGTTGCCTCTTAAGCAGTCTGCATGGCTATAAGCGGTAGTTTTTAAAGTTTTATGATAGTCGCTCACTTTGGTCATTATTGCCATAGGCTATACCAACCCGTAAATATTCCGGAAGATGAATCTGTCTAGGACTAAGTGCAGGCATCAGATCAGAAAACAAGACTGCGCTTTTAACAAGGAGACCTATTAGAACAAAGGTTTCGATGACTGCATAGGCTGCAGTAATAGGGCCTATAACTTAATAATAATTGTTGGTGTGACAGTCCACAGGGGAACTAGGGCCTAACTTGCTCATCAACTACTCGTGTTATGCGCACTACTGTTCTCTCACGACCAGAAGGGACCTACAGTTTTTTTCCGACTCCGAACGGCGAATTTTTGAGAAGATTTCTTAGACAGTTATTACACATTGAGTGTTGTCAGCAGCTCGAAAGAGGTGGTGCCTTGAAAAATTCGAGGTGTTCAGCTTCGAATCGAACCTAGACCCTTCACCTAGACCCTACACCACGGCGGCCACGATAGGGCCTAAAAGCAGCTTAAAAATTTCTCCCTGCAACGGATGAACTGAATATTTTTAATTTAAAAAAACGTAGACACTACTTAATTTACTTAAACCACAGCTTAACTAACTTCCTAAGGAAGCGTATTAGTTGAGTTAAAAGGCGTAGTAAAGTTCAAAAAGATTAGACACAGGAAAGACAAAAGTAAGAAAGATGTCAGAAGTTAGTGTTAGAGCAGACTGAATGCAGTGCAGTATCACCCGAATGTTCGAAAAGCAGACAAACTTGGACAATCTTTTGACGTTCGCTGCGATATATTTTTTCACACGGACATAAATCAAGAGCAGATAGAATAAGTTTCGATAATTATTCAAAAAAATACTCGTACATTGGCTGCTGGGACAAAAAACATAACTCAATCAGTTACAGGACGTATGGGGGGCGCCACAAACAAACAATCCACTGTTGACTATGGACTTATTGAGTGATCTATTATTTGGCCATCATCCTTAAGCCTCGCCTCTGTGGGAAACATACCAGGAATGAATATTTTGGCTCATAAATTTTGGACCAGGAAGTGTCGAAAAGTTAGATGTAATGGGATTTGCTTTTTTTGTGTGATCCTAAAGGAGATGTCACCAACTACAGCCTGATAATGAATCTAATTTATTTTGGTTAAAAATATTTTATGCGAAATTAGAATTGCTGAAAATCCAGGCCTTCGGCTAAAGTTTTAGCATTCACGAGGTCTGATAAAAAAAATAAGCTGAAGGTAAAATTTCGCGGGTTACTTACATTCGATTATCGATTTTTTTTATTTTTGTATTACGTACACTCGTTTCGAATAGATGTTTATAGTTTTGGCTAACTAACACATAACTCATATAGGGGGCGCCACTAACAACAAAATTGATATTTAAATAATATGTCTCGGGACGTATTGTGTGATCTGTAAGCATATTTAGTGTGACAGTGAGTTTGGTATTCAGTGAGAGGCAGAAAAGTTAGACGTTTGAGCAGCCCTCGAACATGTGGCGGTGTGAGCGCAACCTTAGCTAAAATGTCAAATCAAACAGTTCAGCAGGCAGCCAATAGGAAAACGACACCGCACCCCGATTAACTTCAGCTCCGAGCCGAAGAGTTTCCGTAAGCCAATCGTATAGGGTAAGTTCACCACGTGGAAACTCTCGTTCTACTGGATCAGCCAAGGAATGCCGCATCAGCCAAACGAAGAAAGATTTTTAAAATTTGCTTTCTTTTATTTTCTCTTAAATACCAGGTATACCGGTATGAAGTGAGCGTCTAGATACAAATGTCTCGATAGGGAACATTTGTTGTGAACGAGCCCTTTTTTTTTTGTTTGTTTGCTTTGACATTTGTGAAAAATATTTAGTATACATCAAGTCATTGAAAAGACATCATATTTTTTCATCGTTTTAAAAAATGTCGAATTTTGTACCAGAAAGTGATGATTTGCGGAAAGCATTAATTTTTTGTTTTCATTTGAAGAAAAGTGCTGCAGAGACGCATCGAATGCTTGTCGGGGCATATGATGATCATGCTCTATCAGAAGCAACATGCAAAAGATGGTCTCAATGGTTCAGAAATAATTATTTTGATGTGAGAAATGCAGAACATGGAAGACCACCAAACAAGTTTGAAGATGCCGAATTGCAAACGATATTGGATGGAGATGACACTTTGAGTCAAAAGCAAAAGGCAGCAATGTTAAATGTTGCACAACAAACAATTTCTGACCGTTTAAAAGCTATGGGAAAGATACAAAAGTGTGGAAATGGGTGTCACATGAATTAAATGAAAGACAGATGGAAAACCGAAAAAACACTTGTGAAATTTTGCTTCAAAGACACGAAAGAAAATCGGTTTTGCATCGGATTGTTACTGGCGATGAAAAATGGATTTATTTTAAGGATCTCAAATGGAAAAAATCATGGGTTAATCTGGGACAAACATCAACATCTACTGCCAAACCAGACCAATTCGGCAAGAAGACAATGCTGTGTGTTTGGTGGGACCAGAGAGGTTTGCTATACCACGAGCTCCTAAAATCTGGTGAAACCGTTAATACTGATCGCTACCGACAACAAATGATCAATTTGAACCATGCTTTGATCGAGAAACGACCAGAATGGGCCAGAAGACACGGCAAGGTAATTTTTCTCCATGACAATGCACCTGCACACAAAGCAAAACCGGTTCAGGATACAATCAAAACACTTGGCTGGGAGCAGCTATCCCACCCGCCGTATTCACCAGACTTTGCTTCTTCCGGCTACCATTTGTTTCCATCTATGGGACACGCATTGGCTGAGCAGCACTTTGATTCCTGCGAGAAGGTCGAAAATTGGGTGTCTGATTGGTTTGCTTTAAAAGACGAACAGTTTTATTGGCGTGGTATTCACAAATTGCCAGAAAGGTAGTCAAAATGTGTAGAAAACAATGGCCAATACTTTGAATAAAATGTTTTTACTTTTTCATTAATAATTTTTGTTTTATTTTCAAAAAACGGTAAACACGCTCCTTATTCATCTATTCTTCTATTTTAACTGACAGCTCAATTATTTCACCAAACATGTTAATTATTAATTTTTGAATATCGAACTTGATTCCTGGAAAGTCCACAGAACAAGAAAGAACATTTACATATGAGTCCATCATATAATGTCACAAGTCTTTTTGAGAAGATGGTCCAATCTCTTCCTCCTGCGAATCAAAAGTACCTCCAACTTGATTAGCTTTCTTGCGATCTAAGTCACTGCAATCGACAAAATGTTTTTCTAAATTCTAGGGCCATCATGAACTTTCCCTCCATTATAGACCCAGACGAAGTGATCAAGGCATGCCAAGATGTTCACCATCAAAAATTAATTTTAATAGACGAACGGATTGTGAAGAACTCTTCATGTAAACGACCGTTTTATAACCCTGTCATAAAAGGCTCTAAACGACGCCCATTCGAAAAGCTCCCTTCACCGGGCAGTTTATCATGAAGACGACCCCCTGCATCTCGAAAATCCATAATGCCCCGACATAATCTAATAAATAACACGCTCCGCCGTCCCCCGAAAAATAAAACTGTCTCACCGCAAGCCCAGAGTTCACCCATCTCGACGGGTAAGTGAATGCGTGTCCGAAGACCGCTTCTAATGGTCTCTCTTCCTAATTATTCACACATAATGCATAAACTACATGAACAATTAAGTTTTATTCCACATATCCGGTGGGTGGTGGCTGATAGATTGCTCGACTCGCACGGTCGCCGAGTTGGAACAAAGTGACAGCGGGGACGAGCGTGGACTCCCGACTCCACACACACACACACACGATGAGAGCGCTCTGCTGTGCAACGTCTAAACCGTCAGAGGGAACTGCCTTCGCTTCTTCTTCTCGTTACATAATCGCCGAGAAGCTATAATGTCTTGTGTGTGCGTGTCTGATGTCAGCCAGCGTGGTTCGGGTTCGATTCCCCCGTTGCATGCGCACTGGCAGAGCCTCTCCTGCCATCGCTGCACGCCTCCACCAGCTCCGACCGCTTGACGGTTTATTGCAGCAGGAAGTGTGAAGTTAACTAAATCGCATGTTAAGTGAAAATAGTTTGACAATTATCAAAGTTTAAGTCCGTTGTGTGTCTTAGGGTTTTGCTAAGGGGAGAATGGCAGCAGTGTGGCACTGCAGGGGGTGCGGGGAATTACATGCGTCGTAACAGGGAAATGGGGCAATTGGTTGCGACTGGAAGTGGTCAGTGTGGGGACGGACATTGCCTGTGTTCTCAGCACTCTTGCCCTTTTTTTCTATTGCTTCAAACGATTGTTATTTCGTTGAAGGGGTTGAGAAAAGATCTTCCGTCGGGCGGCACTTTAAAATCAAGCTGTGTTTGAATAAGGCCTAGAGGTGCTAGATAAAAAGGACTTCCTTCAAGTTTCACATCCATTTTGTCGTCGCAATGTCTTTAGCTTCTTTCTTTTGATCCCTCAAAATTACCGAATTCTTCCTACAAGTCAAACAGCCCTGTGAATGTGGTTAAGTAATCAATTTAAGGCTTAAGGCAGCCAGAAAAATACACGAAATCATGCACTCCCCGCACCCAGCTCATAAGGGAACCTTCTCCTTGGTGATAATCTCTGATGTTCATGCATGAAAAGCAGTCCCCTAGCCAGACTCACAGCGAAGCGGGAAAAATCGCATTCATCCCCTTGCAACGATGTACGGAAAGGCTTACCGCACGAGCGTATAGGTCACCAGAGAATACAGATAGTCATCACATCCACGGACAAACTTGATTAATATCCGCCTCGAAGGCAATCCAGTTTCCATTACCGGCGGCGGCGACCGTTCGGCCGCTTTCGTTCCGCCGTTCGGGGAACTCAAACAGATAATATCCGCCAACACCATGGCAACGCAGAGCGCCGAGCCTAGGCGTGTCTAATTTGGCCATCTGTTATCCTTTGCTATGGATTCTTTTTTTTTCTGCAGCAGCAGCAGCAGCAGCACCAGCGCCTGTCTGATAATGGCATCGTCATCGTCGTCTCCGTCGTTGTCATCTTCAACTGTGCGCCTTCGTCTTCCACTGCCATAGTTACCCCCGTTTGCGAATATCCTGCCCTAGCCGGAAAATCACGCATTGCCCCCTGACAACTAAACAGGGTGCTTGTAACTTTAGTCCTTCATTGTGTTGCGAATAAAAGAACGCTCCACACCCTCCGTGATTAACATCCTTTTCAGATCGGAACCGAAGGGTGAGAAACCCGTCTCTCTATTGTAATGAGATTTGGAAATGAATTCAACATGTCCAATGACATTGAGCACCAGGACCAGCAGGAGTGTGGCTTCGGGGTGCTCCTTGGGGTGCGCCTCGGGACTGTGGTGTGGGAGCGGACCTTGTGCCAAGCAGTTCTGTCACTGCAACACATATTGTCTTGCTTTGATTTCAATTAGCATTGTGAGAGAGGTTCTGCCACGCTAAAGGTCCATTCGGTGTAGTTGACATATGGCCGAGTGCTTCAAGTGACAGCCGAATAGGCTTGGCAACGGTGACCAAAGGCTGCTGCTTTACGCGTTGAAGTCGAGCTAATTTGGTTGAATACCCACGGCGAAACGGGAGTCGGGGAGTCCTCTGTGGTTACAGATCCTGACGAAGATAATGTTACAGTCCAGATGTTGGGCAGGCAGTCCAACAGTGATTTGAAACTGTTCAGACTTCACGCCTTGGACCGAGAGAGGGAGAGAGAGAGAGAGAGAGAGGGAGAGAGAGAGAGTGAGAGAGTGAGAGCGAGAGAGAGAGAGAGCTATGGGCTTCTTCTGGGTGCGGGTGCGAATCATTGTTTAAAACGAGTGGATTTTAGAATTTAATGGATTTTAATTTGAATTTGACATAATGAGTATATGCGACGGTTGAATGTACATGGGTAAGTAAAAATCGAAGTTCAAGTTTATACTTTGGGTAAGGTATTTCGTTAAATTATCGGAAACTAGAAGGGGTCCTTTGGGGTCTCTGAATCCGTGCCATTGGGACGCAACAGCGGACGACCTAGACTAAAGTGGCGCACACAAGTGGAGAAGGACCTCAACCAACTTGGAGTGCGCAACTGGAGACAGCTAGCGAAAGATCGTGCTGGCTGGAGAGGCATGTTGGTTGAGGCCCAGGTCCACCCCGGACTGTAGCGCCACAAGAAGAAGAAGAAGGGGTCCTTGATCTGTATTCTTCTTTTGAGGGTCTGACGGAACCTTGTAATTGAACCATGCAGCATCACCCCTAGACAACAACTTAGTATGTACTACATCCATTGGAAATACTGTGAGCGTCAAGAGTGAGTAAAGAAATATCTGATTGAAAGATGAAAATTGGGGCAAAACAACAACAAAACTCGAATTCAATTGATACACAAAATAATAATTGTTGGCGCTACAGTCCAAAGGGGGACCAGGGCCTAGCTTGCTCATCAACTACTCGTGTTGTGCGCGCTACTGTTCTTTAGCGAGTAGAAGGGACCTACAGTTTTTTGCCGATTCCGAACGGCGAAATTTGAGAAGCTTTCTTAGACAGTTATTACTCTTTGAGTGTTGTTAGCAGCTCGAACCTAGACCCTTCGGCGTGTGAGCGTCGCACTCTACCCACTACACCACGGCGGCCACGAGAAAATTATTTCATTTTACATATTCTTTTCCGCTAGAGCACCACTGTGTGGCGACGATTACAATATCAAAAAATTAGTGATCCCTGGCATCGATCCAGTCATTAAGTCATCCTTCGATTTCTTCCAACAGACCCGAGCCGATGACCCAGCAAATCGTTCTGCATTCATAGTAAAAGCCAGCAGCAGGAAGATCTGGAGAATACGACGTTTCCCATTTCAGTGTTTCCCGGTAGTTTCCGTGCGCTGCAGCAATGTGGGGCCGTGTTGCTTTTCAACCCGTTTCGGCCCGTTTCTGACAGTTTACGGTTCACTTATTATTTTTATTCGACGACGTTTAACATCAATGATTTTGCTTTGTTCTAGCAACTGTACACCATACCCGTCTGGTCCAAACATATGCAGGACATGCCCTTTAACCAAGCAATTCAAATCGCCGCCCAACGATTTCAAGGAATTATGTGGAACCGTGGGGCAATCTGATTGTTGAAGATGATGATGGAGAACTTTCGTTATTCAGCGAAGGCCTGTGACATCATCGAACTACTTATCTAGAAAGAAAGAGCTGAGGTATGGCAAAGCACTATCATATGACCGTCGCTTAGCACCATTCTTGAAATTATCGTCCGAAGCTAACAAGTTAACACCAGAAGCACGATCTTTCAATCTTGACCCTGTGAAAAGTGAAGGATGAACACAATAATGTGGCGGTTCCTGGCTTTGAAACGGAAGCATTTGAAATAAATCGCAATGTCATGTCATCACGGAACATCAACAGAGCCTCAAAATTAGAACCAAATATATTGGAGGGTAGGTTCGATTCCCAGCACAACACCAATTTTTCGAATTTTTCATGGCACCACCTCTCTCGAGCTGCTGAGGACACTCAAAGAGTAATAACTGTCTAAGAAAGCTTCTCAAACTTCGTCGTTCGGAGTCGGCAAAAAACTGTAGGTCCATCTACTCGTAAGAGAACAGTAGCGCGCACAACACGAGCAGGTGATGAGCACGCCAGGCCCTGATCCCCCTTTGGACTGTAGCGCCAACAATTATTATTATTATATTGGAGGCAGCTGAGGACTTTGCAGTAAACAGAGACAATAGCGTGAAACCACTCTTGCCAGTCGCTGATTCTTTAAGCTCTAGATCCAGATTAGAAGGTCCACTATCGAAATTCAAGTGAAAGTTGCTTGAAATGTGGGTTCTGAATTTCAAAACTCAGTCGGTCTCCCCTTAAAACCCATTGCTGTGCATTTTTTAGACCAAGGCTCATCATTATTACCATAGACCGGCTTTTTCAGTTCCTCTCTCTAGCATCTAATAAATTCAGCGTTCCTAATTAAACCAATTTAAATAAACGCATAATTAACAGATTTCCCATTTTGCTAAAATGTAAATTTCAATCAAACTCCCTGTGCCGCTGTAGTCTTAATGGCGACTTTTTGAAAGTTTATTATCCCGTCGGGACCCCGTAGTTGAAGTCGTAAAACAGCACGAAAGTCTGAGGAGCCTCCACGAGAGTCCTTTGAGTCCCCCGGTCGAAGAAGTCACGCAACGCACATAATTCAGAGAATAATCTCACCTCCGGGGATCCAGTCGTACTGCGAAGCAGTATCTATGCGAAGCATTGTCCTCCACACACAGACACACCGACACATGAACACTCAAATGGCTTTTCATTCAATTCGAGACATGTCTTGAACTCGTAAAGACCCAACTACGTGCCAATACCGACGACCCTCTTGCCCACACGTGACAAATTTCCATGCTTTGTACGCAAATACAAACAGTACACACCCCCATTGATGAAGAATGAGGAGCGGGATGGGGGAACAAACAAGCTCCGCCATCCGTTTGTCCCGGATAAATTAAACATAGCAAACAGTCTGCACATTGAACCCAAAAATTTGAACTCCGAACTTGGCCCCAACAAAAGCCGTATCCTTCGTCCTGCGGGCAGCAGGGACACACCTCCACCGTTCAAGGCTAAGGGAAGCTCGACTCTGACGTCCTCAATTATACATCAGACTCTTTGAGTTTCACATTTATTGGAAAAGCTTTCCCCCACAGCCATCGACATAGCATGGATGTGTGCGTGCAGGGGGCCTGATCCTGCGCAAAACCGATAAGTGAAGCACAAAGTCTGAGCCAAAATTAAACTTTCATTGGCGCGAGAAGCTATTTATAGAGGATTTGTTTTGATGCGAGGGAAGCCTGAGAAAACAAGGAACTTTCGCAGAATTTAGTCGCATGCGTCTGAATTCGGAGAGACATTCGATTCCGAATCGGGTACGGACGGCACGAGATGCGAACGTTCACGTGAACCTTTGGCTCTGTGTGTTATTGAACTTGACATGGTTTAGCTCTGGGAAAGCGCTTTTTGTTGCGTTTCTCTCTCGGTTGTTGTTTCCCATGAACCCTGACACGATGTAAGGACGAGGACGTCATGGTGTTGGTATACATTGGACGGGTACTTGTCACCGGGATGTGGGTGGATGCGAAAAGGAACAGTTGCGCTGTGCCAGGTGACGAGCGTGTGGGAGCAGTTCGAGGAAGTTCCGGTCTATGATATAATGGGGGGAGAGTTTGCGATAACAGATGTGTCTGTGCGGGGACGTTGATACGCGCATGAATGAAATGAAAGAGAAAGAGTGACAGCCCGGACGCGGTGTTTGCGTTTGACGGGGCAAGTGGTCGCGAGATGTCCAGTGGAAATTGAGTGTGATGGAAGTCCGCGGTGGTGGTTTTGATGGGGACAAAAAAAATGAAATTTGGGGAATCTCCTAGGGAGGAGGAAGTAGGAAATTAGACAGAAAAACCAGGGAGTGACAAATGCCTTACTTAGAGGGAAAACGTTGTTTCTCATTAGAGGTGACCTCCACGACCGGCTACCCGACACAATTAAGCGAACAAGTGAGATGCGCAAAAGTGATGAAAACTGATTAAGGGAAAATCAATTTCCGCGCGAGAATAAGCTGAGAGGAGATAGAGAGAACTGGAAATGAATGGGATGTGTTTTTTGCTGAAACTCCCGGGAAATCGCAGAGTGGTGACTGATTTCTCTCCTTCCTCTTTGGTCCTTGGATATATTTGTTTTTCGTCTTTATTTGCTTTGCAACCCTTTTTTTCTTGATTGCCTTAGGGTTGACATACTGGGCCGTATCTTTTTATCCATTTCCTTTCAGTGATTGAATAAGAGAAATGGGAAAGGGGATACAAATTTTGCAAACAATTTTCAAACAACGAAAAAAAACTTGTAATGAAGAACTCAAAAATGTTCACCCGGATAGCGAGCAAGAGCATTGACAAACCTTTGCCCTGAAGGAGTCTGTCTTCGAAAGCAATTTGATTCAGTGATTGGCTCGGGTTAAGTGGATGATGTTCTGCTATTGCAACAACAACTGGGTTCCATCATATTATGAGCAAAAATTGTTATCCAAAGCGGCCCTTGTTTCTGATTTCAGGATGTTTGTTTAGGGAATTCGAGGTTTCTCATGTAGCTCATATGTCGGGAGAGGTATGACTGGATGTTCGGCTTCCCAGAGAAGGACTGTTAGCGTTGCAGTTGCCCGCAATGTCAAAATTTGCTAGACCCTCTTCAGGCAGAGGTTGAAGAGGATACACAGCCATCAAACTGTGTTTGAAGTTATTCAAGTTGACAAATAACTACACGGAAGAATTAAATCTTCTTCCAGTTTAGCTAGGACACTCCCCAATAGATGGCGATTACATTAGACATGGTTAAATCCAAAGCAAAGACAAAGTAAACTGTTGCGCTTGGTGTCTTAAGAAAAGACCTGAAAAGTTGGCTCAAAAATAAATTGAATGGCGTACCACAGGATTGCTATCAATGACCTGTTTTTTTTTTGGTTTGCAGATATGTGTATCGCGTTTTTTGGTTTCATGGTTTGACGATGAGTGCAGGCAATCGCATGTAGCCAAACAGGACGCCTGTAAGGTAACGCCGCATCAAACAACGAGGGCTGTTCGTGAGCTCTACGAACAGAGAAGAAGGGAAGAGCACGGGCTTCTCAGAAGAAAAAAGAAGGAGCATGAGAAGCTCACGGTCGAGGAAATGGGAGGGTGTTATGGCAGGAATGAAGTCCGAAAGTTTTACCGAAGGATAAAACAGCTATCCGGAGGATACAAGGTTCGGACCAAGGCCTGCCGGGACCAAAACGGACAACTCGTAGTAGAGTCGCAGTCTCATTTCATCATCATTTCTGCAGACTCCTTAACGGCGATGACGACCCAAATCCCGCTGTTAGGCAGAATGTTCCACTCAATTTGGACGATGATAGACAAGCATTTCGTCCAACCGACTTAGACGAGGTGAAGATAGCAATATCCAAGCTAAAGTCGAACAAAGCTGTTGGGGCGGACGGACTGTCCGCAGAACTATTTAAAGCAGCTGGAGATGACCTGGTTGGGCACATGCACCAGCTCATCTGTAAAATGTGGTCGGAGGAAAGCTTGCCCGATGAGTGGAATCTCAGCGTCGTTTGCCCGGTACACAAGAAAGGAGACCCCTTTGACTGCGCCAACTATAGAGGGATTAGTCTCCTGAACATCGCATACAAGATCCTCTCTGCCGTATTGTGTGAGCGTCTGAATCCGTTTGTCCATGACCTGATAGGTCCCTATCAGTGTGGCTTTACGCCAGGGAAGTCCATAGTAGATCAGATTTTCACATAACGGCAGATCCTGGAAAAGGCCCATGAAATGCAAATTGACACTCACCACCTATTCGTCGATTTCAAGGCCGCATATGGCAGTGTGCATAGTGACGAGCTATACAGTGCCATGTCTAGTTTTGGCATACCTACCAAACTCGTCAGATTGTGTAGGATGACGATAGAGAACTCTCGCTGCTCCGTCAAGGCCGGTAATGACTTCACCGAGACCTTCAATGTCAGAAAAGGTTTAAGACAGGGCGACGCACTGTCATGTGACTTCTGTAACATCATCCTCGAGAAGATCGTGCGTAACTCACAAGTCAACACCAGAGGCACGACTTTCTAGAAGTTAGTTTAATTGCTAGCTTACGCTGATGGCATTGACGCGACTGGACGAACACAGCTAGCCGTCAATGAGGCGTTTGCTGGCATTGAAGCGGAAGCGGCTAAAATGGGTTTGGTGGTTAATGAGGCCAAAACTAAGTACATGCTGACAACAAGAAAGGACACACAACATCGACGTCTCGGACAGAGCGTCACACTAGGCAGCAGAATCTTCGAGGTACTTAAGGACTTCGTCTACCTCGGCTCCTCGGTAAATAGGGACAACAACAGCTGTAAAGAAATCAAACGCAGAATCACTCTTGCTAATTGCTGTTGTTTTGGGCTCAAGGGGCAATTGAGTAATAAAGCCCTCTCTCGAAGGACTAAACTCACTTTATATAACAGCTTGATCATCCCAGTCCTACTTTATGGCGCCGAAACCTGGACGTTACTAGAGGCGGATGAGGAAGCCCTTAACCTTTTCGAGAGAAAAGTTTTGCGTGCGATTTTTGTTCCTGTTTGCGTATATGGCATCTGGAGGAGAAAATTTAACGACGAACTGTATGGACTGTACAGCGACATGCGCCTAGTCAAGTGCCTTCGGGTACAACGCTTAAGATGGCTAGGCCATTTAGAGCGTATGGACTTCACTGCTCCGGCCTGAACAGTTTTTGAACCTGAGCCATTAGGACAACGCTACAGGGGACCGCCTAGGCCAAGATGGCGCACACAAGTGGAGAAGGACCTCAACCAACTTGGAGCACGCAACTGGAGACAGTTTGTCGAATAATCGTGCTGGCTGGAGAGGCATGCTGTTTAAGGACCAGGTCCACTCCGGTCTGTTGCGCCACAAGAAAAAGTTGTTTTATTATAGTGCGGTAACAAGAGTGCACAATGTCGAAAATGGAAAAATAAACACTCAAACAAGCGGCAGGACACATAGTAAGGTGGCTTTCCCTTTTATTTAAAGCAGCTCTGTATGTGAAGCTACACTCCACAGAGAACTATAAATTAAGCTTGTTGTTGTTTGCCTCTTTGGCTATTTAATCCTTATTTGTACTGAATTTCTTTAGCTTGTATAAAGGCATTATTAACCCGTTCGTTTGATTCAAACGAACCAAGTGACATAGAAACCTAATTCTTGGCCTATTCTCTTTCGTTGAGTTTATTTCTTTCTTTCTCCTAAAAAATTGCAATCCTTGGTCGAAAATTAGTGTTTGGAAAAAAGAACGGTTTAAATTACCACAAGGACAGAAACATATTTATACAATCCGAATTTCAGTTTTGTTGGAATCAAACGTTTTGTTGTAAAGAGTTGTCCTTAAACTTTTTTTTCCATTTCGAGAGGTGCCTTTGGGTTAATATTTTGGTGCCAACATATTTTTCCATTCTCCCTTTTTCCGGTGATTTGTCATTGTGAGTCGCCTACCGAATAATTTCCCTGAGACTGCCGACCGGAAGACACCGCTTTACGCCCTGCTACAGGCTTCTTAACACCTTCATCATACGTTCGCCTTCAAATAAATGCCAATCATACAGCAGCTGCTTCAGACTCTAAGCTCCTAGCATTTGTTCATTGATTGTATTGATTGGTGTGACGTCCCACGTTCTCTGCACAGGACGCAGAGCAACAATCGCTAATTATCACTTATCCAGAAAGTGGACACCTTTTCAGCGAACACAAAGCGAACAAGTGAAAACACCCGGGCAGGTTGTCGCCTAACAGCTGTGAGGACAGCTAAAAATAAGTATACACATTTTTATGTGCCGTACCCCGTAGGAAACATTCGTTTCACACAAGCCTTCCGCTCTCTCGGCAAACAATGGCATTTGATGCCATTCAATCAAATATCGATCAACCCCTGTGGGGGTGTGTCGGTGTGCGTACGAGAGGTTGTCCGCATTTGTAGACACAGCAAAACCAATTCTGTCTAGGCACTAAGGGGCCCGGCAGATGCTGGTTACATCCACATGGAGGTTCATTATTACTGTAGTTATGCTTTTGCGGGATACTCATGGATACGTGCACACTGTTGCGTACACACATCGCACATTTACGTTGATCCTTGGGGGATGACATGCCGCAGACAGCTGCTCGAATGGAACATACCCATGAATTCGTTTTTTTCCCTAGTGGGGAAATTGAAAACATCAAGTGGAATTAAATGGGCCTCCATTCTGATGGAACTGACAAGACGTAGAGAATCCTGTTTTGTTATCTGTTCGGTTTGTGTGTGTACGTATTTTTCTTCTTTTTGTTGTTCAAATGAAAAGTTGTGAAACTGGATGCCACGCATCACATGCTGTCAGCTGGGAAGGTGCAAGGATATGCGGGTCACATTGTACACAGGTATCTGGAGACGGCTTTTTACTTCTATTCACTTCAACGAGGGCCTGGTAGTGGTAACTGTGTTACTTTGAACTTATTTGAAATCTGTATAAAGGGAAGTCCCTTTAGGGTTGTGGTTTTAGATGTCTTTCAGTTTTCTGTTTCGACATTTCGCAGAATCTTGATGTGAGATTGACAAAGCGGACAATTGAACAATAAATGCGATCAGCCGGTTAAATTGGAAAGTATACGAATTCTTGTATTTTCTGGAAGAACTACGCTCGCCTTAAGTGACTGACAGTCATCTGTCAACTTTAAGACAGCAAAATTTTCCTGATAAACGTCAGAGCCAATTGATGAAACCGGACGACGACAATGAAAACTATGTAATGCAGTTGTCGTGCGCTGGGCGCCACTAAGAAGCCTGTGACGTTTTCTAACAGAAGTCATGCTAAGAAGAGCTTGTCACCGGGTTATGTCCCTCTTAGGAAAATGTTCAGTTCTTCAGAGATGTTTGGTGTAAGAAGAGAAAATCTTTCCTCATTCCCGCTCACGATACATAGAAATACTTTAAACTAAATCGCAAAGTCTGGTTCCCACGCATTGATAACCCAACAACACAAACTACACAATTGGACAATCTACTGCATGAAATCGAAGTCGTCTTCTATTCGCACTTCTGACATTGAACAAGGAATGATCTCTGGTCAAATAGCATTTTAGTGTGACCATCGTTGGGCGCCGTATTTTGAGATAGAAGCACTGAACCGAGAATCCTTTCCGTGTTTCCATCCCCGATTTTGGATTATTACCTTTCCCTGAATATGCAACAATTTGGTCGTCCGGCGTTGGGCGCCAGTTTAAAGAAAAACCAAGCAAACGGATAAAATCATAGGTCATCATCGTTCTTCCTTCCTTATTTAAAGACTTGGGTTTTATGAACTAGAAAGCGATTCCACCTTAAGCGATTCCTCAACAGGAGCAATGTACATCATTATCTACCGAAGGCCCTCAACTTTGTCTGAACTCTCTCCTACCGGCCCTTATTCGCTGTAGTCCTATTACTTCATCCTCTGCACAAAAAACTGAGCAACAACCAATTTCACAATCTCTCAGCAACAAGGCGAAAAATAAACCCTCCGAAGGACGTTCCTTAGTGCTCCATTCAAAGTAACATTTAAAAGGCACTCTCACTCTCCATGTCTTTTCTCCTATCCCTGCAGCACAGTTAAGGCCTTCAGGGAGGCACAGCACAGGAGAGAATGATAAATAAGCATTCCCCCACGTTTCCAAAAACACATTTTAATCACGAATTCCATTCCACACAAAAAGGGAACAAGAAAAATGAAAATCCTAACCTCACTTTCATCTCCGGCACATGCCGCACCACCACCCTCAAAGGCGTGCCAGCCACAGTGCTTTTTGTGAGTGAAGTGAAAGTGCTCTCAACAGCAGGAAGCACTACAACTACAGTACACACTGCTGACGGCCAAGTAATGCATTGTGTCCTGAATTAAGGATTGCTCCACAAAGGAGATGAAGTTGACTGCTGTGTAGGCTGTAGCCACGTTCGTGTAATTAAGGCTCCGTTGACTGGCTTGAGAGAGTTTCGCAGGATTCCATCGTGATCCGTTCGCTTTGGAGGGAGAGCACATTTTCCTCACGAACCAATTATTTTGTTTTTTCATTCCGTTTGTGCGTAGTTGTGCTGGTTGTGATGGATTTATCCTCATTCGTTAGTATCCCTCCTCTTAACTACCCTCTGCTCACCCTGCATCATTCCCCCGAAAAAAAAACGAAGAAAAAACACATCCTTGGCCATAATTAGACAACGGCGAAGTAATAATGTCTCAGTAGATATTTATTGCTGTTGTGAAGGGTGGCGGTACATTCATAAACTAAATGAAACTACTTGTTTGGGCGTCGACGGGTGATTTATCATTTTTGGGCCGATATTGAAGGGGGACTGATGAGAGCACATTAGGATGGTTGTTCAGACGCACTCTGTCACGTCTGGCATCTAAGTTAGTCACTCTGAATTGAAATCGAAATTAAATATACTTGTGCATGGTGTTGTTCTAAAAGCGGTTATGGGAATTGAAATATTAAGGGTCTTTACCGGTGTGACAGGAGAAACCTCAAGCGCTTGCTTTGTTTGCTTTTCAGCTGCAGCGATGCCTTTCAACATGAAGTGGTTTAAAATCCGATTTCTACAGTTGTAGTCCTTCAAAATTTGTATAAATGTCAATCTTTATCCTTTTGGCATTTCTTGCAATAGTGAATAAATTAACATTTGATTGGCAAACAACTGCTTTCGCTTGGAAGGTCTTGAATGGCGGAATTAAGTGCACTTATGGTAAAATTATGCCTTTGGATGGAGGATTATAGCAGGCGAACTTAAGACTGCGTTCAAATATAAGGTGACACTTGCCGCAGTAAATCTGTTGGTTGCTTGAGCAAAAAGTTATAATGGGCAAACATTTTTAAGAAAATGTGACATGTGAAGTCCTGCGAAAAAACAACGAGACAGTGACAATATTTTAGTTAGAAGTGTGAGGGTGAGTGTTTTAGTGAGTGAAGGATCTTACGTTTTGCGCTTTAAAATTTAGAAACAAAAGCCCTTCACTTTATAAACGGAATCCACCGTTGAAAAAACAAAATGATAAAAATGTATTGAGCGTTGGACACTAACGAATAAATTTTCCTGGATAGATTTGACACCCAAAAACTGAAAGAAAAAGTCGGCAGCATTTTAATTCAGCATAAGTAATACGTGTGGCCGCCGTGGCGTAGTGGGTAGAGTGCGACGCTCACACGCCGAAGGGTCTAGGTTCGATTCCCAGCTCAACATCAATTTTTCGAATATTTCAACGGCACCACCTCTTTCGAGATACTGACAACACCCAAAGAGTAATAACTGTCTTAGAAAGCTTCTCAAATTTCGCCGTTCGGAGTCGGCAAAAAACTGTAGGTCCCTTCTACTCGTGAGAGAACAGTAGCGCGCACAACACGAGTAGTTGATGAGCAAGCTAGGCCCTGGTCCCCCTCTAAATTGTAGCGCCGACAATTATTATTATTATTATAAGTAATAAGTAAAACTTAATGAAAAACGTTTAACCGCCAAGTGTTCGTCGCTAGATACAGTTACGGACGGTCCAGATCACGTTTGATGTCTGCAGCTGACAAAAACGGGTATCTTTTTGACAAGCGTTTAATGTGGACGTCATCTTTTGAAGATGTTCTTTCGTGGACGACCTGTTGGCATGTGAGATGTTTGCGGCTGTAGCGCATTGAAAACAAATGTCTTTGATCTGCTGACTAGTCTGGATACCTCTCGCTGTGACTTTCCTTCATGCGTAAGTTTTCAAAGTCCCTTTCGGTTGCATAGCAGTGCACGTCGGGTTTCATTTTGACTGCTTCCATGAATAATTTTATGCATTTTTACACACACATCATTTCAATACATAGATTGAATTAGTTTAAAAATAACATACGGCACATTTATTCACACTAAAAAACACTTAAGTTGGTCATATTATTTTTTTCGAACGTTAAGGCAGTTCCTTTGCATTTAAAGACAAATTTTCTTTAAATGTTCTTGTTTAATTGTACTTTTTTTGTTTTGAAGGAAGTGCCGTTACCAACAAAGGAAAATATGCAGACGTGATATTCAATTTTATTTCAATGAGAAAAGGGTAAATTTTCGATGTTTTCCCTACTAGTCTTATTGTTTTGTCCACCACTGTAAGTAGGCACTGGACAAATATAACAACAATTTGATATGTCAAAATGGATGTAATTCATTAAGGCATTAACTTAAAAAATGACAGTCCAGACTACAACTCAAATCAATTTTAGTAAAAAGCGTCTGGTAACATACCTATTTTTAAAGATGTTGAAAAAGTGTTACTGTTACTACTATCCCAGTCCAGGAATAGCTTAGCTTACTTGCTTCAGTTTTGAACGGCATTGACTGTAGAAAAGTGGGAATTCAACCAACCATCTGAATCATATCCCCAACTATGTCCTCGATATCGTGTGTTTTGTAATAGAAGACTTATAGACTGAGAACACAACTAAATTCCAAGGTAGTTAGACTTCTTCTTCTTCTTCTTCTTGTGGCGCTACAGTCCGGGGTGGACCTGGGTTAGACTAATTTATTTGTGCAGCGGTCTGTATTTACAGAACGATACAAGAATTCAAACCAGACTCCCTTTCGGATTTTTATCGCCAATTCTCATTGACTCAATGGTGCTGCTACCGATCTTAAAAATTTGATCAACAACTTCAGCATAACGAGAAATGTATGATTGGTGGTGCGAAACATTGTGTGATGCATGCCCTTGAGTTTTGACCGTTGCATCGTTTGACATAGTGGCAACCGTGGCGTAGTGGGTAGAGTGCGACGTCCACACGCAGCAGATGTAGGTTCAATTCCCGGCTGAACACTTCGAAGTTTTTCACGGCACCACCCATTTCGAGCTGCTGACAACATTCAAAGTTGTCTGAGAAAAAGCTCTCAAACTTAGCCGTTCGGAGTCGGCAAAAAACTGTAGATCCCTTCTACTCGTGAGAGAACAGTAGCGCGCACAACACGAGTCGTTGATGAGCAAGCTAGGTCCTGATCCCTCGCGAACTGTCACGCTATCCAATTATTATTACTGTTTGACATAGTGCTCCTTGTCCGTAAAAAAATGCGTGTTGCGAAAAATGTTTCGATCGTTGAGGAGATTTTTTAGTTACGTGCTAGCCTATGTTTGAATTCAAATCACTGAAAAAATGTCGGTCGTGGCTGTATTACAATCCATCGGCGTCCGCTCTCCCCTGTTCAAGGACTTGTGTTTTATAGACTGGAAAGATTGAAAAAGTCAACCTTCACCTTTGTCTGTTTTCATTGAACTTTTTACGAGACCTGCAGTTCTATTTCAATTTCAAAATCCAAAAAATTTTAGAATTTTTTTTTTCAGAAAGTAGAAGAAATGTAAGAATCCTGGCAAGGACTCGTAAGAGTTAAAGCTGTGGAAAAATATGTCTTCTTCCTCTTCGGATGGCGCTACAGTCCGGGGTGGACCTGGGCCTCAACCAACATGCCTCTCCAGCTAGCACGATCTCTTGCCAGCTGCCTCCAATTGCGCACTCCAAGTTGGTTGAGGTCCTTTTCCACTTGTATGCGCCATCTCAGTCTAGGACGTTCTCTGTTGCGTTGCCCCTGTGGTTCGGATTCGAAAACTCTTTGGGCCGGAGCAGTGCTGTCCATACGCTCTACATGGCCTAGCCACCTTAAGCGTTGTAGACGCTTGACTAGGCTCATGCCGCCGTACAGCCCATACAGTTCGTGGTTGAATCTTCTCCTCCAGATGCCATCAACGCAAACATGACCAAAAATCGCACGCAGATCTTTTCTCTCGAAGAGACCAATGGCTCCCTCATCCGCTTTTAGTAACGTCCAGGTTTCTACGCCGTAAAGCAGGACTTGGCTGATCAAGGTGCTGTACAAAGTCACTTTGGTCGTTCGGGAGAGGGCTTTATTACTCAATTGCCTCCTAAGCCCAAAGAAACAGCGATTGGCAAGAGTGATTCTGCGCTTGATTTCGGTACTGAAATGTAGGGAATTCAAATTCAGTCCACAAATTCAAACCTAGACCTATAGACTATGAGTTGATGCAAGATGCAAATCAGAAGACATCCGGCGTTGGGCACCATTTAAAGAAGGGGAAAACGACAGTACTTGACTTGCACGAAATTGAAATCCTTTTTGCTCACCAATGGCTGTTTAGGGTGGGTGGAGGATATTGCTAAGCCCTTTAGCGTCGGGCGTTGCAAGCACAACGCATTTCATCCATCTTAAAATGTTGATGGCAGAAATGTACATCATACCGGGCAACTAATTACGGAAAAAGTGGATGGAGTTTTTCACCGAAAACTACTTGGTCGTGGTGCAATAAGACGCGTGGCAGTCCTGAATGCAGTGTCGCACACGCAAGTTGTTGCAAACAAATGTACCGAATTATCTCCCCCAAACAACCCTAGATCAAATCATTACAAAATGTTGGTAAAATCACACAGACTTCAAGAACTGATGAGCCTAAGAAGGAGAGCATTGGAGATTGTACGAGACGCAAGGTTTAGTTGGATATTCGGCAAGCTTGGAAGCAACACACCCAATTAGTTTTCATAAGAAAGTATGGTGAACAGAAAAGAAGTTTGTTTGCTTCATGACTTGAGGTAAACTTTTTTGATGATCAATAACAAACAGAGGGAAAATGATTGATAACGCAAAATGCAACAAAATCCCTGAGTTAGCTCTATGCTACTGAAGTACAACAATTAAGAAGGCATTCCTTTAGCAAGAAGTAGACTTAATCTGCGTGCGCATGCGACATGTTCAATAAAATGTGTCAACCCACGTAGTAGGGTCGATTCACTGAAGAGACCCAAATTTGCTCTCTCCATCTTACAGCTACAGACTTCACTTAATAATAATAATAATCAATTGCATGACACGACAGTCCACAGGGGGGCCAAGACCTAGCTTGCTCATCAACTACTTGTGTTGGGCGCGCTACTGTTCTCCCACGAGTAGAAGTGACCTTACGTATTGACCTCGTAAGTAGTCAGTGTTTCGACGAATCCGAAGGCAACGTTTGTATTCCTTGAGTGTTGTCCGCATATCCAACGAAAAAGTGCCGTGAAAAATTCGAGGTGTTCAGTCCAGGAGTTGAACCTGGGACCTTCGATGCGTGAGCGTTGTACCCACAACGACTTCATTTAAAGGAAGTTAATGAAACTCGTTGCAGATTTCGTTGCTTGAAGTTGACCAGAGACGGTAGTCCCCCTCAAAACCAGACTGCTTGTTCAACTTGTTAAGTGATGGGGTTAGAGCACACCCAACTTTTTTACTCCTTCATTCAGTTCCCTTTTGAACCGGTTGTCACAAACCCTTCCTCTCAATTAAACAGACTTTAATGAAAGCCAAAGCCATCTACTCATCAATGAACATGGAAAAAAAGATCAACTTTTTCATGGCCTCAAAGAAATGCCTGCAGCTGGGGGCACTAAAATCGCTTTCAAATCAACGACATCGTGCCATACTTCGTTGGCAAGTTCTGTTCGTTTTCGAATGGGGAATCAAGTCAATTTAACGCATTCATTAAGCAGCCGCATCGTAAAGAGGCTTGTCACTCCAAACTGCTACAACCCGCCGACGGCATTAAAGAGTCATTTGGGGAAACGAACATTCGTTCCGAAAATTGTTAGTGCAGTCGTTGTGGGTGTTTGACATGAGTATCCGATCATAAACAAGCCCCCAACACGATCCCAACTCTCCAGCGTTCGCTAGCATTTACATCCAACGACTTTCTTGGAGCTTATCAAAAATGTATCCAAAGCGTGATGGGTCAATAAATTTCTCCGGACACGATGCTGATGAGATGAAGACTTCAATTGTTGAAGGAAAATCTGTCTTTGACTGAGGAGCGTGTGCCTAAGGATTTCCGGGTTCCCCTTGATTTTCCTGTTCCTTTCGAACGCTCCGCCGGCTTTCTGTTCATCGACGACATGAACTCTTATCAGGACGTCCTTTCATGTAGTAGACGTGCGTGTTCTGAGGGTGTTGGAAGTCTCCTCCTTCAATTCACTGTTCCTAATCAAATGATGGATTTCGCCCTCGGCGGCTGTCACTCACATCTGCGTTGACTCCCACACAAGAATGTAAAGATTCGCACCCTTTTCAGATGCAAAACGAAGGAGGAAATGAATGTCCAAATTGTTACGCCTCCCAGAAGTGCATGCAACACGCGCGCAGCACCGCGCTCTGAGCATCTTTGCCCAAGTGTGCGTGCATACTAATTTGCAACCCCTTTGCGAGTTGCTGTAGCCATGCGAAAAACAAATGGACAACAACAAATACTTGCGGCGCTCAGCATCTGATCGAACATCCCTATTAATAGACTCCCCTCAACGGTCGATTGAATATGCATTTCTCTGCAGTCCGCTCGGACCGCAACCACAACGAGAAATGAACCCATCTCCATTGTAGATGGCCAACACGTTCCGTATCGCATACGGGAGTGCCTGTTGGATCCACTCCCGCTATGTTCTCCCTTACATGCGCCACGTGGGCAGGGTGGTGCAAAGGTTAAAGTAAATCCATTTCACAGCACGCCGCCTCCTCTCCGTCTGCGTCTGTGAAAATCCATTAGAGCCTTCATTTCCGAACCCAAGCGCCCACCTCTCCCTAGCCGCAAACGAAATGAGTTATTTACATAGTTTGTTCGGTGGCGGCTTGAAGTTCGCATTTGTTTGCCAGTCGGTTGGGATCCTTGCAGGAAACAGAACCCGAAGCATGCATTCCACACGCACAACGCCCGCCCCGTCCGGTTGTGGGTGCCCAGGTGATGGTGGTGATGATTAGCAAACATCATACCCCAACCAGAGACGGGGAGATTGTGAGGACCGAAACGATAATGCCTGGCTAAAGTCACAATGATTGGGAGGTCTCCTTCCGAGGAGGCTCAAGGGGAGGGACATCGTAATGATTTATTGGATAAATTTTCCACAAAGCAGCTCACCTCCTCCCTGCAGCCCTCCCACTCGTTGGGCTAATTAATAATTCAAGTAATTTGCTGTTGGGGCCTGGTGCCGGACGGATGCCGGCAGCATTTATTTATGTCGTGCTTCGCACTTTTTCGCAGCGGTTATCCCTTTTTGTGAGGCGCTGCTGGCCGTCATAGTTGGGAATAGCATCTGTGGACTGTCTGTCTGGAGACGACTTATAAATAAGGCGGCAGGCGCCTTCCTGCGTTCGGAACTGTAAATCAAATGTGATTTCAATTGGGGAGCGGGCCGGTTAAATGTACTTTTCTGCGGTTGAGAGCTTCTAATACTCCGCTGCCGAGACTCCACTCCCGACCGCTGGGAAGTTTTCGTGGTTTTTGGGCTGTGGATGGAATGCGGTTGCGGTTGCATTAGTTAATTGTGTAGTGGAGGCCAGAGACAGAGGAGGCTGGGCTCGGTCGGGGGAAATGATGCGTGCAAAACCTAAATGCACTGTCAACAAATTTGTTGATAATGTCTTCATGTCTAGCCAGAGGAGGATTACTGGAGAATATCCTGCGACAGCAAGCAAGATTTGCGACTGTCGAAGTCTTAGGGGTGAAAAGCTAAGACATTTCACGCAAAATTTGGCTTGAAGCGGTTGAAGTGTGGGATCTACCAATGGTGAGATGACGCACACCGGTTGTTGTTGGAAGAGAAAGGGATGAAATGTAATGTAAATCTGTGTGTGAATGATTTGAAAGTTTGTTGCCATTATATCACCTTCCAGCCTGAAATACACGACTTGATCACGGTGTTTATACAGGAAAGCAACGTTAACCAAGACAGAGTAAAGACCCTCGGTTGTTCGGTTGGTATTTAGACATCCGTTAAGGTTCTTTCGGGAAGGTGGCTGACGAATTAACGCCTTATGTGTACGAGGCCACAGTGCCCTTGCAGAAGAGCTAACCACATGTGGCACGACTGTACTCTCCCCGGATTCCGCCATCCATCATCTTCACACCAAGAGCTCCAGTTAAAAGACTTCCAAATAATCACAAACTTTATGCAAAGATCACTACTTACTTAACTCTAAACTTAGACGACTTATAACTTTCCTACCCAACTTAAGGGGCAGCTTAACGTTGTCATTACTGGAAATCGCTCTATTTGTCTCTTTGCTAGGAGACTTGGCCTCATAAATAACGACTTTTGTAGAAGCAGTTTTCTTAACCAACATGAGTGCCCCCTAGAAAACTGGCCATTATATGAACCATTCATCTCGTTAGAAACTCAGACTGGTTTCAAGACAAAGACGAAAATGTAAACCTACGTTGGCCGAAGCTTGGTTAGTGTTATCTAGGACTCAGTTTCTTTCTATTTGCTTACGTATTGACCTTGTAAGTAGTTTCCGAGCAACTCTCGATGCTACTATCTTATGGAGAAAACCGTCGGTTTAATACCGACAAAGAACTTTCGAAAAAGTTATGTGTGAGAATCTTATCACCGTTCGGGCAAATCTTAGGTCATGAAGTTCTAATAAATTAAAGGAAAAAAATATTTGTTACGTAAAATTTGGACCGATCTTCGGATGACAAACATACGAGTAAGTCCGAAAAATTCCTTCCAAAGCGTGAAAATGAAATCTGTGTGTAAAACAAAAAATGCAGAGGGACGGTAAGCTAGTCAATTCGGCTGCTTATACTCAGCTTAGCGAAGAACACTTGAAGTGTAGGAACTTGACGATTGGGGAAATTGATTTCAAAAGTCATCTATTCCATCGGGAACCCGAGAAAAAATTCTAGTCACGTACTGTATTCAACTCAATCGAACACCAAATATACAATATTAGTACGTTCTCCTTCTTCTTCGTTTATCGCTACTGCTAGGGGTACACCTGTGTCTCAACTAGGACGTCCTCTGTTGCGTTGTCCCACTGGCTCGGATTTGAAGACTTTTCGAGCAGGAGCAGTGGTTTTCAAACGTCCCACATGGCCTAGTCTACTAATCACTCGAATGATTACTAAACACTCGAATGAAAACTTATCACTCGAATGACTACTGATCAGTTGAATGACTACCAATCACTCGAATGATTACTAATCCTACTACTAAACAGTCGAATGATTACTAATCCATCGAATGACTACTAATCACTCGAATGATTACTAATCCATCGACTGACTACTAATCACTCGAATGACTACTAAACACTCGAATGACTACTAATCACTCGAATGATTACTAATCCATCGAATGACTACCAATCACTCGAATGATTACTAAACACTCGAATGAATACTATTCACTCGAATGACTACTGATCAGTTGAATGACTACCAATCACTCGAATGATTACTAATCCTACTACTAAACAGTCGAATGATTACTAATCCATCGAATGACTACTAATCACTCGAATGATTACTAATCCATCGACTGACTACTAATCACTCGAATGACTACTAAACACTCGAATGACTACTAATCACTCGAATGATTACTAATCCATCGAATGACTACCAATCAGTCGAATGATTACTAAACACTCGAATGAATACTAATCACTCGAATGACTACTAATCACTCGAATGACAACTAATCACTCGAATGACTACTGATCAGTTGAATGACTACCAATCACTCGAATGATTACTAATCCATCGAATGACTACTAATCACTCGAATGACTACTAAACACTCGAATGACTACTAATCACTCGAATGATTACTAATCCATCGAATGACTACTAATCACTCGAATGACTACTAAACACTCGAATGACTACTAATTACTCGAATGACTACTAATCACTCGAATGACAACTAATCACTCGAATGACTACTGATCAGTTGAATGACTACCAATCACTCGAATGATTACTAATCCATCGAATGACTACTAATCACTCGAATGACTACTAAACACCCGAATGACTACTAATCCATCGAATGACTACTCCATCGAATGACTACTAATCACTCAAACGACTACTAAACACTCGAATGACTACTAATCACTCGAATGATTACTAATCCATCGAATGACTACTAATCTCTCGAATGATTACTAAACACTCGAATGAATACTAATCACTCAAACGACTACTAAACACTCGAATGACTACTAATCACTCGAATGATTACTAATCAGTCGAATGACTACTAATCACTCGAATGATTATTAACACTCGAATGAATACTAATCACTCAAACGACTACTAAACACTCGAATGACTACTAATCACTCGAATGATTACTAATCCATCGAATGACTACTAATCACTCGAATGATTACTAATCCTACTACTAAACACTCGAATGATTACTAATCCATCGAATGACTACTAATCACTCGAATCATGACTAAACACTCGAATGAATACTTATCACTCAAACGACTACTAATCACTCGAATGACTACTAAACACTCGAATGACTACTAATCACTCGTATGCCTATAAATGAATCGAATTACTACTATTCACTCGAATGACTACTAATCACTCAAACGACCCCTAATCACTCAAACGTCTACTAATCACTCGAATGATAACTAATCACTCGAATGACTACTAATCACTCGAATGACTACTAATCACTCGAATGACTACTGATCACTCGAATGACTACTAATCACTCGAATGACTACTAATCACTCGAATTGTTACTAATCACTCGAATGATTACTAATCACTCGAATGATTACTAATCACTCGAGTAACTACTAATCACTCGAATGGCTACTAATCACTCGAATGACTACTAATCACTCGAGTGTCATGATGACATTGCGTCTCCTTGTCTAAAACCTTTCTTGACATTGAAGGTCTTGTTGAATTCGTTACCGACCTTGACGGAGTAGTTCCATCTCGTCCTACAAAGTCCGACGATCTTGGCGGGAATGCCAAGTCAAGACATAGCTCATGCCTATGCACGCTATCAAATGCGACCTTAATATCGACGGGCAAGAAGGGAGTGGGTACTTCTTGGCTCATATCTAGGATCCGCCGTCACGTGAAGATGGGATCTACTGTGGATTTCCTTAGTACGTTCTCCAGGTACAAAATCCTCAACTATAAGTCTCTTGAATGTCCCAAGCAAACAAAGATAATATAATCCAATGGTCATTAGCAAGACCCAACCCTTTTAACACAACACTCAATAAGTCCCGGAACTGACATGTAGAGGGCGCAACTAACAAAAGATATACTTCTCAAGTCCCTAATAATGATAATAATTGTTGGCGCTACAGTCCAAACGGGGACCAGGGCCAAGCTTGCTCATCCACTACTCGTGTTGTGCGCGCTACTATTCTCTCACGAGTAGAAGGGACCTACAGTTTTTTGCCGGCTCCGAACGGCGAAGTTTGAGAAGCTTTCTTAGACAGTTATTACTCTTTGACTGTTCTCAGCACCTCGAGAGAGGTGGTGCCATGAAAAATTCGGAAAATTGGTGTTGAGCTGAAAATCGAACCTAGACTCTTCAGCGTGTGAGTGTCGCACTCTACCCACCACGCCACGGCGGCAACAAAGTCTCTACAACCTGGAACTATGCGGGCATATGATATATGTGGTTAACTATTAAATGTCTAGACGAATAAAAGGGCTGCCTGAATTTGAACCGCGCGACATTGGTCTCTAGTCTCTAAGCAAGAAGTATTGCCGAGCACACAAGGAGACTGGACGTTCCCTCTAACAATTGCTGCGAGAGTTGAATAGATAATGTGCAATCACAAAGCGTTCTAAATTGCCTCCTTACCTGCTCAGCGCAAGAAACCATTCCACAGCCTCAAACTTCATCCTACCCTCCCTGCCTACCTAATTTCCGAAACATAAAAGGATTCCAAAGAAATTCCAGATAACACCAAAAGGAAAACGACAACAAAGGTGAACAAGGTTACTTATTTATACGATGGCTCAGAGGACTTAAGCCGTCTTCTGTCATAAAGTATATTATTTTTAATGCGCTCAAGAAGGTCGTTTGTGATCCCAGTTTTAAAGTGTCGACACCAAACCCTTTAAATTTCCCTCGGTGTCACTTTTAGAGCAACAATTTAAGCCCTACACCCGAAAAAAATTCAATTTAAAAATTTAAGTCCCTCTTTAATGGTGCCTGCTCGCCCGCAGCACACACCCACCCACCGCTTGTCACCTTTAAAATGTTCACAAAGCATCGGCGGTAATCACGAATCCAGGAGCCACCGTGTGTCCCGTGCATGCGCATTGGGCGCCAATGTAAGTGCAAAAAGGACAAACCAAAACGCAACACATATCCATTCCCAGTCGGTGGTAGGAGCTGTTCTTTTGCAAATTTAACGACACCCGCCCGCGTCCAGCGGAGCACAACGAAAGAAAATGTATTCAGAGCTTTAGCAGGATTAAAATGCCATTTGACTGAGCGCCTCACTCAGGGAGAGCGGGCGCACAATCTGAGACAGGAAACGGAAGGACTCACTATGCGCGTCGAATCTTCAAGGAAGAAAATGCATGTATCCTTTCTGAGTGAAATTAAACGTCATCGTAGCGGCGGTAAAACGAGACTGTAACGCACTCTCGCAGGGGGATGGGAGATGTTCAGTCACTTCCTGTTTTTCCGCAAAAAGAGGAAAATTTATCGCGGGCGGAAAGCAATAGTCAACACTGACGACGTTGGTGACACACAAGAGTTGTACGGCGGTGGCAGCGACGGCGGCGACGGTCGGCTCTAGCCGCTTCAAAGAGATGTCATCCGAATGAAGGAATGTGCCAAGGAAATGTCATCTTGTAAATATCACAGCTAGCATTATCTTCTCCGGATCCGGTGGGCGGGAGTGTTGCCTGTGTCGGCGCATTCCTTTGTGCTTTAATGACGTTTTGAGGGATTAGACTTGTGCAAAAGTTACACTCTTACAGGGTGCAGCGGTGAAGATTGATTTCCTCTTAGTCGGCAGAGTGAATTTGTAATTCGCAGTCGGCCGAGGAGGAGGTGGCGCTTCGTAATTATTTTTCTTTTTAATTTCCGTGGTGTAAATGGATTCGTATTCCCGTGACGTTTGCGTTTCAAATTGCAGGCGTGACGATCTGACATTTGATTAATGGACGACGAGAGTGTTTTACCGTGTTGTCCTTTCGAAGAGGGAGAGACATGTGCTTGGTGCTCTGGTGAGCAGGAACAGTTGCGTTGCTCTCAGGGGAATGTAATTAGGGTTTCCCTTTCAATGTACACACGAATTTTAAGGCAGAATTTGACATTTCCCAGCTTACAAGGGGAGTGCAGCAGAAGACATATGCGACAACGAACTGTTAAATGAAGTCGCCTTTCAACAGTTCTGAATTGCAATTGCAAACTATCCACCTCTGGGACAGGGCCGAAAGGCCAACTGGACGAGTTTGTGTCACGAAATGATTTTTGCGTGCGATCACAGCGTGAATGTCATGATATGGTGGATGTATTCATCCAGTCATTCGCCGAAATTGCCAGATTTTGGTGCTGAAGTTGACGTTCACGATATTGCCTTCTTCGAGGTGGTGGCAATTCTAAATTTGTTCTACTCATGTTAAGCTTATTTGTTCCATTCACTCGAAGGAAGCCACATACAGGAGTAGTAGCTGCTGAAGGGGCTACACCGTGATATGATCTCCGAATGAAGGACAGTTTTGTGCCGCCGAAGGTTCGAGGTTCGATTCCAGGACTAAACACGTCACGCAAAAGCACCTCTTTTGAGTTGCTTCCGAAACAAGAAAGGTACTTATTGTCTTTGATAAACACTTTCACATTTCTATTTCCGGAGCTATTGACTCCTGCAATTCCCTTCAACGCGTTAGGGAACAATGATACGCACATCTCATCCTTGGAGGCCTTGTGGATTGCTGTCATTACTTATAAGTTGCGTTCACTGCCTGCAAGGTATGTCAAATAGATAAACGGAAGTTGTTGTGCTGGGCTGGACACATATCAGCACAGCTCAGCCTTGGAGGCCTTACCGACTGCTTATAAGTTGAGTTTACTTCCTGGAAGGTATTTTATGAAGATAGAAGGGGCTTGTGTTAGGCTAGGCAGATTTGTGTGGATTTGCGCCGTTTTAAAAATCAGAGTAGGGCAGCGACGAAACTAGTTTTTCAAAACGTTTCCAAGAAAATTGTTTTATAATGTAGCGAATATTTTCCTCCTTTTGTTGAATACAGTAACTGTGGCAGATATTATTCTGGGAATGACTAACTCAGTCTCCAGGTATGTGACCCTTTAAAGAAGCGGTTTATAAGGGCGGGTAATGAAATACAATTTTCTTCATTGAGAAATTGAAAGTCCGAACCTTTTGAACCAAAATTGTCAACTGTTTCTAATCGTCTACAAGGTCCTTTCCGGGAAGGCTTTGGTGTTCAGATGACGAAGGAAGTGAGTGAGTACTCTTAAGTGTTGCCCTGGAATCCTCCCCGAACCCATCATCCGTCCAACCTGAGGAAAAAAACTGCGAAACCCTGGTATGAAGTAAGTAAGTCGATCGTTTCACCCACTGATTCGAAATATTCGCGCACCCCAAATTTGACCAAAGCTTTACTTAGAAACAATATCTCTAAGTTTCACTTTGACAAAATGGCCATCAAGGGAGTGAAAAATCAAAGCAAGAGCATGCATTCGGCATCCCCGCTAAAGACCACTTCAGTCAATGGAAGGAAGATATCTCCCTAAATCCTTGACCTAGACGCGTTTTCGGTTTTCATTTGCTGCAGAATAATGCGATGTTACCCACTCAATCTTACAGGAAAGATTTGGACTGTGCCAACTTTGTTTTATGTTCTGCCTGTTCATTTCGAAATCAGAAAAACTTTTGAAATTTAAAATCCTAAAGTCCTCGAAAATAAAAAAAAATAAACTGTTATAGTCTTCTTCAGAATTTAACATCTACTCCATTCCGTGAACTCAAGAAGGAAAACATGGACCCCATCTCTTTCTTTTAGGTTTTTGGAATACGTTCTTCGACATTTCAGGGTTTTATATATCGGAACTTGTATATCCGCATTTTGCACCTAATCCTACAACGTCGCTAAATACTCCAACGCACGAAATTATTTCAAATAAAATTAATAATGCTGCTCTACAGGACTAACGCTGTATAGAACTGCCGCTGTACAAGACTGCCCCTGTACAGAACTGCTGCTGTACAGGACTGCCGCGGTACAGGTCTGCCATTGTATAGGACTGCCGCTGTACAGGACTGCTGCTCTACAGGATTACCGCTGTACAGGACTGCCGCAATATAGGACTGCCGCCGAATGGGACTGCCGCTGTACAGGACTGCCACTGTATAGGACTGCCGCTGTATAGGACTGCCGCTTTACAGGACTGCCCCTCTACAGGCCCGCTGTACAGGACTGCCTCTGTACAGGACAGCCGCTGTACAAGACTGCCGCTGTACATAACTGCCGCTGTACAGGACTGCCGCTGTACAGGACTGCCCCTCTACAGGCCCGCTGTACAGGACTGCCCCTCTAAAAGCCCGCTGTACAGGGCTGCCACTGTATATAACTGCCGCTGTACAGAACTGCTGGTGTACAGGGCTGACGTCGTATAGAACTGCCGCTGTACAGGTCTGCCACTGTATAGGATTGCCGCTGCACAAGACTACCGCTCTACAGGACTGCCGCTGTATGGAACTGCCGCTGTACAGGACTGCCGCTGTACATAACTGCCGCTGTACAGAACTGCTGGTGTACAGGACTGACGTCGTATAGGACTGACGTCGTATAGGACTGCCTTTGTATAGGACTGCCGCCGTACAGGACTGCCGCTCTACAGGATTGCCGCTGTAGAGGACTGCCGCTGTATGGGACTGCCGCTGTACAGGACTGCCCCTCTACAGCACCGCTAAACAGGACTGCCACTGTAAAGGACTGCAATATAGGAGAGGATGGTCTCCTTTCGAAGAATCGTTGGCCCCGTATATGAGAAAGCACGATTTCGGAGGTGTTTCAATCGAAAGCCAGCTGCAATCGATATCGAAGCTTAAATCGTAACAAAAATTAAGCTCGGTAGACTTCAGTGGGCAGGCTACCAGCAAAAGGCCTGAACGAAGGGGAACCGGTTGTAATATCTTCTATAGTAGACGGTAAAGTGTGAAACTATGCATACGGTGGAGATATGGCTTAGACTAGGTTGCCCGAAGCCTTGGGATGAGTTGCTGGACGGCGTCAGCTTGCTTCTGGGATGAATGGGGTGTGCTGCTAAACGGCATCAAGGGATGACCGATATGGATGGATTGTGCTACTAAATAGTGTCGGCTATAACCGGGATGGGTAGATACTTCCTTTGGAAACCAGGACCGAATCTCTGTTTTCACCCTGTTGATGATGGTAATTGACAAAACTGCCGCAGAATCGCCTCAGTCTCACTCGCGAATTAACAAAAACCCCAAAAGAAAAGAACCAGAATTAACCACTGACCTGGAAAGTTTATGAATTCACACCCAACCTCCCAACAGTCAGCAGCCAAACATATTTATTCAAAGTTCAATACTGTTGAGATTGAGTCAATTCATTTGAGCATGAAGAGGGCATGTTTTGTTGCCCATAAAAGTAAAATTATCCTACGCAAAGACCTGTCAAAAATTCTTGCACTTACCCGTTTTGGCAAGACGCCACCAAGCCGCGCCACCAGGCCAGAGCCTTCGTCACGCTGACGGCAAAAAAAAAGACCAACCCGTCGAGCAATAAACAATCCCAAGAGTGGGCGTGAATAATTTCATTAAGAGTTGACTTTTCCACTTGAGTGCCTTAAGCCTTACCTGCAAATACAAAAAAAAACACAAACACACATAAGCATCCATCAATATGAGGCAATAAGGCAGGATAGTAGCAAGAGGACGCCCCGAAAAAAGGATCAATTCGGAGCAGCAAATTTCTTGGAAATTATTAAAAATGTAACATGAAAATCCAGAGGAGAAAATTCTAGGGAAACAACGAGGACCCAGCAGAATTCCAAGGAAGAAAGGTAACTCTTGCGTGCGGCTGTGTGTGCTTCTGTGTGGACTTCGGCGAAGTGAACAGGTAGAAAGAGAGAAAACACCCAAGAGTGCTCTTATTTCGTGAATTTTTTCCCGTGCATTCCACCCCAAAAATTACGTTTAATAGCCCGAGATGTACACGACGAGACGAGCTGCTGAAGGTATCCCAGGCATCTTGATATTCAACCTCATCGCTGTCGACATTGAGACGATCACCGCCTCCCCGCTGCAGCATCAGAAACATCGCAAACATCATCATAATCGTCATTTCGTCATTGTGGGATTGTGAGTCTTTTGTCTGAGGGAACACGGCGTGGCGCAGCACAATCGCACGAGAGCGGGAAGGGAACAACAAGAGGAATGAATCCTCTGTGCTGTGATTGTCTGTCAAAAGTCTCGTCGGCGTCCCGCACCGAACAGAACTGGAATGTGAATCACCTGGTGCATTGGTTTGATGGTGTATCTTTGTTCTCCTCAAATGGATGAAACAGACAGAAGAAAGGAGACACATTCGAAAATCTGGTTTCTGGTTTGGACGAACACACAGAGGTGGGACTGGGAAACAATGAAAGTTGGCACGTAAGAGGCTCAGCTCTGCCCTGAGACGGAAGCTGTGATGCGGATAATGGCAGATCGCAGCGCTTAGAGGTGTCTCAGCGGCTACTTATCGCATTAAATTTAGTCAACATATGACGAAGGGTGCATAGAGACAGACAAAACTTATAGACATTCTTCTTAAGGCACTTGGGGTCGCTTGTTAAGTCTCTTCTTCTTCTGTTTCGTATTTAATTTAATGATGCATCGGGTGGAAATATTCTAATAGGCGGATGTAAGACGGATTCATTCCGGGAAGATTATCAATTGAGTCGAAAATTGAGAAGTTTTCTCAGAGAGATAGAATCAGAAGACTATACAGATAATTGGGGGAAAGTTCGTACAGAGACAAGAACAGGTTCGCAAACAAATAGAATGTCCTCCTTTTTTCTAGCGACACAAGCCCCGCAATCATTTGAGGCGTCACCCGTGTTTAAATGCTGAGCAGAAGGAGGGAAAGGACTTTTTAAACTTGCCGTTCGGCATTACATGTTTTTTTTTTTTTGGCTCTAGGTGCTTCTAGTGCTCATCGTAATTCACGATGAAAGCCCATTTTCTTTTTCTGATGACATTAAATTCCCTTCCGGTCTCAAGAGCAAATTACGATTTGTTGCAAAAATGGACATGTCTTGCATCCTCTTGGACTCCAGCGTCAATAAGCTTAGTTTACAACGAAAGCCCATTCCTTTTTTCAATCGCACAACCTCTTGGGTTGGACACGAGTCTCAAACAACACGCATCACCAGACAGAATGTTCTTTTAGGAGCTGGTTTATGATTCACAAATTTAGTAGATTGAGATCCCTTTCAAGTAGCGTGTGCCATTCCAGATGGGAACGCTGCCTTTTGCGTTGTTTTCATTATTTGGGCGGGTGCTGTGCATGACTGCCATCTTGAGCATACTCCCTCTTACAGCATACCGCCGATACAATTTGTGCTCCACATGCCATCGATACAAGCACAACTTTTGGTAAAACTAAGAGCTTCCTCGCTCGCTTTTCATAACACTCGGTCCCCCGTGGTAGAGCAGTACAAGGCTGACAAAAGTGAACTCCAAGGCAAGCTTAGTCCTGTGTCTGAAGCCCGATGTGTAGCAATTGCCTAATTTAAGCCCCAGCCACTTCCATTTTTTGCCAAACTCAAAACAGTCACTTTCATTGCAGAAGTTTGAGTTGATTGAGGATATTGGGACTTTCGGCGTGTGCTGGATCATCGCTGATTTAAGTGCATTCAACTCAGAGGAAACTTTAATAATAATAATTGTTGGCGCGACAGTCCACAGGGGGACCAGGGCCTAGCTTTCTCATCAACTACTCGTGTTGTGCGCCCTACTGTTTTCTCACGAGTAGAATGGACCTACAGTTTTTTGCCGACTCCGAAGGACGAAGTTTGAGAAGCTTTCTTAGACAATTCTTACTCTTTGAGTGTTGTCAGCAGCTCGAAAGAGGTGGTGCCGTAAAAAATTCGATGTGTTCAGCCGGGAATCGAAAAATTCGAAGTGTTCAGCCGGAGGGTCTCGGCATGTGAGCGTCGCAGTCTACCCACTACGCCACGGCGGCCACAGAAATTACGCGACTTTAGTCGTAGATATTTATTGGATAGCACGACAGTCCACAGGGGGCCCAGACGATGCCGCGTCTCAGCTAATCGTGTTATTTGCGCTACTGTTTTTTCACTAACAGAAGGGAAGATTGAAAATATTTCTCGTAGACAGTTGATCGTCTTCAGTGCGTTCAGTCCGAATATCGACCCTGGAACCTTCAGCGTGTGGATATCGCACTCTATCCTCTACGCCATGGCGGCGAAAGGAGAATGAATAGTCAACTTCTAAAAATTATTGCAAGTAAAACCATTACCGGACTGTGTACCACCAAGCGATTAGGTTTTGTCGCGCTTTTCGGTATGTGAGGGCGAAGGTTTTTGTGCTAACGTTCTCAGCTCAAACCCGAAAGGAACTATTTTTTTCTGGAACAACTCCTTCAGACCCCCGAAAGAGTCATATGTTTCCAAACAACGTGAAAATGATCATCATCTGACTGCCGCTACTAAGCCCGCTTTTACTTTTACTTCCCCGAATATGTGTCAAGTTATAAACATTTATAATTCTATGAATCGTATTTCAAACTTAGTTTTTGTGGATGAATGCCTGAAAGTAAAATTGTATAACATCAAGTTTGCACTTGCAAGCAACAATGTTTTTCATAAAACTGTAGGAATCGACTTTTACTTCTCCCAAGGTAGTTCGCAGGTAGTTCGTAACCTAGTTCGCAGTTCAACAGTATGGTAGTAAAAATACTGAACATACATCCATGAATAATTTTATTGAATTTTTTAACTGGCAGCATATTTTAAATTGCTCTACATTAGAAAACGCCATATTTTGGAGTTGTATTGATTCTGTGACAGACTTCTACGATACCAGTCAGGTTTATTAGAAGCAAACTCTAGATCTAAACTCAAAAGCAGAATGTCTTAGCAGGGGAATCTTTCTTTCCTTGACCGAAATACTTGATTTGGTTAATTTCAAAAAACAACTTTAATAGAATGTACTAGTGTGGTACGGTATGAAGTGAGCGTTTTTTTTTAAATTAAACACTTATTATTAATGGGAAAGTAAAAATTTACAATGGCTTCGTTATTGCACAATATACTATTAATTACAGAGATTTGATATTTTTATTTTATATCTTTCTTCTGAGAAGTTATTACAAACATTTTAAATATGAAACTAGACAAGAAATTGAATTTTGAAGGAAACACGACAAAACCTTCAGTATAAGTTTAACCGCGCCAATAAAATTGTTCATCTTTTAAAGCAAACCAATCAGACACCCATTTTCGACCTCCTCGTAGGAATCAAAGTGCTGCTCAGCCAATGCGTGTCCCATCGATGAAAACAAATGGTAGTCGGAAGGAGCCAATTCTGTTGAATACGGCGGGAAATGTAGCTGCTCCCAGCCAAGTGTTTGGGTTGTATCCTGAACCTGTTTGGGTTTGTGTGCAGGTGCATTGTCATGGAGCAAAATTACCTTGCCGTGTGTTCTGGCCCATTCTGGTCGTTTCTCGATCAATGCATGGTTCAAATGGATCATTTGTTGTCGGTAGCGATCAGTATTAACGGTTTCACCAGGTTTTAGGAGCTCGTGGTACAGCACACCTTTCTGGTTCCACCAAACACACAGCATTGTCTTCTTGCCGAATCGATCTGGTTTTGCAGTCGATGTTGATGGTTGTCCCAGATTAACCCATGATTTTTTCCATTTAATAATAATAATTGTTGGCGCTACAGTCCAAAGGGGGACCAGGGCCTAGCTTGCTCATCAACTACTCGTGTTTTCATTTCTCACATCAAAATCATTATTTCCGAACCGTTGAAAGCATCTTTTGCATGTTGCTTCTGATAGTTTCTTCTGATAGCTTCTGGTGGAGCATGATCACCATATGCCTCGACAAGCATTCGATGCGACTCTGCAGCACTTTTCTTCAAGTGAAAACAAAAAATTAATGCTTTCCGCAAATCATCACTTTCTGGTACAAAATTCGACATTTTTAACACGATGAAAAACTATGATGTTCTCTGTTCAATGACTTGATATATACTAAATATTTTTCACAGATGTCATAGCAAACAAGCAAAAAAAAAATAAGGGCTCGTTCACAACAAATGTTCCCTATCGACACATTTTTATCTTGACGCTCACTTCATACCGGTATACCTGGTATAAGCTTCATTAGTAAAGTAAAAGCAGAGTCTTTTCTCTCTAGACTTTGTCAGGAAAGAATATAAATTTCTACAAAAGCTTGCTTACAAACAATACATTATAAAGGCTGCCCCAACAAAAACACAAGATTTAAATTTTAAATAAAACGCAGATATTTAAAAAAAAAAATCGTGAATTCTTTATTATATCGTAAAGTAGACAGGATGAGGTTATGTGTGGAATAACACATCGGCCAGATGGCCGCCGCGGCTTGGCTGGTACAAACGCGATCTTTTAATTAAATTTTCAATGACCGTTCTGCATAAATGCTGTGGTATTTCATTAATGCAGCGTCCAATTTCCTCTTTTAAGGCTTGAGTCGTCGACGGCTTATTCGCACAAACCATCGACTTCAAAAAACCTCAAAGAAAAAAAAAACCTCAAAAAACCAAAAAGAAAGAAAAATGGTGTTAAATCGTACGATCTAGACGGCCAATTCTGGTCTCCAAAACGCGAAATAACACGACCGGGAAATGACTGATGCAGCAATTGAATTGTTTCTCTGGCTGTATGAGATATGGCGCCGTCTTGTTGAAACCACATCCCCTCCACATTCATTTCTTCAATTCTAGGCATGAAAAAATTGGTTATCATTTTACGATACCGAACACCATTGACTGGTTGGGCTTGACCTGACTCATTTTCATAAAAAAAAAGGTCCAATGATTCCTCCAGCCCAAAATCCACACCACACAGTGACACGTTGAGAATGCATTTGCTTCTCGTGAATCACTCGAGGATTTTCCTCGTCCCAAATGCGACAATTCTGCCTATTGACGAAGCCATCAAGATGGAAATGGGCCTCGTCACTAAAGATTATTTTATCGGCAAAATCAGCATTTTCATGTTGCCTCTCCAATACCGAATTAACGAACTCCCTTCGCTGTGCATGGTCAGCTGGCTTCAGTTCCTGAGTGAATTGAACTTTGTATGCATGAAGATGCAAATCTTTCGTCAAAATTCGCTGCATAGTGGATTTGGAAACACCAATTTGCTGAGCTCTGTGTCGAATTGAGGTGGATGGAGTTTGAGGAACATCATCACGTACTGCTGCGATGTTTTCGGTCGATCGACCTGGTCGAAGGCGCGTTGTTGTCTTTACATCAGTTACAGACCCAGTTTCAGCAAATTTTTCTATTAATCGCTTTACAGTTGACCCTTCTGGAGCATTAATGTAACCCCAAATTGATCGCGATTCGCGAACTGTAGCCGCAAAACTTTCACCATTTTGGTAAAACGATTTCACAATGGAAATGCGATGTACATTCGTCAAGCGCTCCATTTTTATTAACTTTATACCTTCTACGAACAAACAATAATAATTGTTCAAATGTTAAACAATGACAACTCGAATGGCGCCAAATTTAAATCTTGCGTTCTTGTTGGGACATTCTTTATAAGGTTGCCAAACATCTCCCTTCCGCCTCTTTGTCTTTTGAATTTTCCGTTTCAGAGCGCTGCAGCAATACTATACATCATTTGAAAAGTCTTCACATAACCTACAAAACGACGCTATACATGATTAGTTTGAATATTGCGTTCAACAGTTATAGACGTGTAAACATGGAGTTGACTAACGGTGAAATTCGCTCTTTTAAAGTTTTCCTTCGTTAAAAGCAAATCCGCTAGAGAAACGTTCCCTGAGATTAATGGTGCTTTTGGGGATGGTACTCTATCACTTCGAACCGCGGAGGAATGGTTTCGACGATTCATACCCGGTGAAAACGACACCATTTACAAGCCAGCCGGCGGAAGACCTGTGGCGACGAAGACCGATTGAATCATGGAAATCATCGAGTTAGACCGGCAAATGGCATCTCGTGACAACGCCCAGAGGATGGGAGTTAGTCACCAAACCATTTAGAACCATCTGCAAAAGGCTGGATACAAAAAAGCTTGATGTTTGTGTGCCGCATGATTTAACGCAAAAAAAACCTTCCAGACTGAATCAACGCCTGCGATATGCTTCTGAAACGGAACGAACTCGACCCATTTTTGAAGCTGATGGTGACTGGCGACGAAAAATGGATCACATGCGACAATATCAAGCGAAAACGGTCGTGTTTTTGAAGGTCGGTGAATCATCCCAAACAGTGGCCAAGCCGGGATTGACGACCAGGAAGGTTTTACTGTGTGTTTGGTGGGATTGGAAGGGAATCATCCACTATGAGCTGCTCCCATATGGCCGGACGCTTAATTCTACCATTAACTGCGAACTACTGGGCTGCTTGAAGCAGGCGATCGACCAGAAGCGTCCAGAATTGGCCAACAGGAAGGGTGTAGTGTTCCCTTGTTCCTGCTTGAAGATGGCGATCAACCAGAAACGTCCAGAATTGGTCAACTGGAAGGGTGTAGTGTTCCACCAGATCAACGCCAGACCACATACTTCGTTGATGACTCGTCAGAAGGTACGGGAGCTCGGATGGGAGGTTTTATCGCATCCACCCTATAGCCCGGGCATTGTGCCAAGTGATTACCAGCTGTTTCTGTCCATGGCGAGCGCCCTTGGTGGTTTGAAGATGAACTCAAAAGAGGCTTGTGAAAAGTGGCTTTCCGAGTTCTTCGCAAATAAGGAGGGGGACTTCTACGAGGCGGGTATAATAACGTTGCCGTCTAGATGGAAACAAATTATCGAACAAAACAGCGGATATTTGAACTAAATCCGATCACTGCAACACTTTTTATGACGCATTGAATGAAAAGCAAAAAAGCGGAAGGGAGATTTTTTGGCAACCTTATTAATAACCTAGTGGCTGCCGTGGCGAAGTGGGAAGAGTGCGACGCTCACACGCCGAAGGGTCTAGGTCCGATTCCCGGCTGAACACTTCGAATTTTTCACGGCACCACTTCTTTCGAGCAGCTGACAACACTCAAAGAGTAACAGCTGTTTAAAAAAGCTTCTCAAATTCCGCCGTTCGGATTCGGCAAAAAACTGTAGGTACTTTTCTACTCGTGAGAGAACAGTAGCGCGCACAACCCGAGTTGTTGATGAGCGAGCTAGGCCCTGGTCCCCCTGTGAACTGTCGCGCCAACAATTTTTATTATTTTATTAATAAATGGATCTCATGTGGGGAAAACTCACTTCCGAATAGAGAATGACATGCCTCAAGCGAAACCCTTGTCAAATCGATTTAAATTAAGCATCGAATAGCAAAATATTTCAGGGAACTAAATTTCACGACAGAAGTTACTTCTTCCCAGCTCCATCCATCCTCCAATCACATTTCTTGCTGCAGTGCCAATTGAAATTGTCTTCAACATTCCCACGCTTCAAGTCCCCTTCACTCTGCGGACACATCCCCACACACACAGCGTGTGCAGCACCGGCAAAATCATTTCTAATCGAAATGAACTCACCTGAAGATTACTCAATTAAAATGCAATTAACTCTGGATTTTTAAATGTCTTTCCTTCCCGTGGTCCCTCCAGACGACAGCGGCATTACCCACTCCGTGCACGGCCGACTTTGCCCTCTCGTCTACCGAAAACAGTCTGAAGCACAGAGCCGTCCCTCCGGCTGTCTTCGGGGTGCGTCCCTCACATTTTACGACTGTTATCGAGTTTTCGCAGGAAGTGTCAGGAGCGGCCGGTCCGTTGATAACATTTTCATCACCACCGCCTCACAGAACGTACTCGAGTGCAAATCGTTATTCAGTTCAGTAAACTTTATTCAATTCCATTTGAAATGAAAAATGTTGCACAAGAGCGTCGCACTGGATGGGAGTTGAAGTGGAGGAGGCTACAAAGTCCTGGGTAACCAATGTTTGGGGGAAGTTGTTGACTTTAAAGCGGATGCCCCGGGGATGCAGTGTACTTGTGTTTCTACGGAGCATCATTATCCTTTGTCGCTGGAAGTGCCGTGGGGTGCTCACTGTACACATTTCGGCATTTCATCAGTAGGGCCAAACGATTTCTATCTCCGCTCGAGGAGGGGTCTTAAGTTGATTGGATGAGTTTGCTTAGGACACTGGTTTGCTTAGGAGACGCATTCAAAGAGGGAATAAAATGAACAAGGTGGGGGTTTTGACAACCGTTTCTTTGATGTCACTTCAAAAACGCTACGCTACGGAATTCAGTGTTATATGTACGTGTGCTTCAGGAATTCGAAAATGATTCGGATTGAATATGATTTTGGGAGTGGGCACAACGACTGGGGGACCAAACATGGATTCGATGGGGTCTACATGAATAAGACACCATCTTGGCAGTCTCTAGAGTCATTGTCGCCCCCCAAAAAAATTTACGAGTCCTTCTGTCTGTCAAGCAGATTTCAGTTCGACAAACTCCGCCTTTTCCGTGTTTACGCCCATTCGGACACCGAAATAAAATCTGACCTCAGCGTGCCTCGAACATCGATAACAATCGTCTGAGTCCCCTTGCACACCCAAACACCTCAGGATCACCCAAAGCGCTGAACAGACATAGCAGCAGCAGCAGTGTCCTTCAGACGGATTACCAGCCGAAACTAATTTTCGCCAAAAATGTCAATGAAACCATAAAACGTCTACGACTCCACTGAGGCACACACATCAAATGGACTGAAACAATGCCACGCTAGGCGGCACACACATTGGTGCGCGCCATCGCCATCAAAACGTTACTCCCTTTCGACCGGGTCGAGACGACAATAGAACGCAGAGAAACTGTGCCTTCGACGATCCTTCCGAGTGTGAGAGGCGGGCGGGTTGGAACCCGCGCGCACACACCCAGGCACTGTAACCTTGACTGAAGCGAGGCCAATGTACCAGAGCGGAGGCAGTGGTGGCCAGAGAACAGCTGACTGGTTTCAGGTTTCGCCGATGCTGCTGCTCGTGTTATTGTACTTTTCGATCTTTTTATGAAAGTCCCACGGAGGAGAGAGAGCGCAGCACAAAGGAACTAGCATTCCCCCGTGTCTGCGGAAAACCGGCAGACACCGCGCATCGCTCGGAAGGAAGACAAGGAACCGGCAGCAACAGCCGAAGAAAACAAAAAACAAACGCCAAACCGAGCCAAGGAACGAGTCGAGAACGAAAGATATGGAGACGAAGGTAATTCCAAGAAAGTATCTTCTCGGGTGTGCCCGAGAACCGCATCCAAAGTCGAAGCCACTGCCGGTTATGTGGCCAGTTTGGACGACCGGCGGTATATCGTTCACACATGATTTTCAATGATGCACTGCCGCGCGGAGGCAGGGCACATACTACAAGTCTGGAGCGCAGACACAGTCAGTCGGTGTGTGCGATAAGGTGCTTTTGTATGTCCTCAGGTGTTTCCAAACACGACCGAAGGGAACCGGAATGTGGACTTTGGAGGGATTAAAAAGTGAGATGAATACGGATACACGCTTCTGCAAGGAGGAAACAAGTTTCATCGTTGTGGGAATGTGTGCAGGGGTTGATGGTGGCGGAAAGGGGAGCATCTTAAGACGAACATAAACAATTATTACAGAAGCTCCCGGTCGTGGTTGAGAGAAGTGTAAGGGATTCTACCGCAACAAAGTATGATACGGAATTGAGGGGAGTGTGCGGGTTTAATTTCGAAACGGGACGTCTTGTGGTGAAGCTCAACGTGGGCTTGCCTTTGTGTGGCATGAAATGGAGACTGTTTTGGATTTTCGGTACGTTTGGGAAACTGCTTCTTTCTCTGAGGGGAATAATAGCACCATTCTGATTTGCAAGGTTTAAGAAAAAATCGAGGACATCAAACGGGTAACGTACTCAAGGGTATTTTCCACAAAACATGCCAGGGCAAAGTGTGCTGGGTGGATAAAAAGTAAATTGTGTCACATTGTGGTCACGAATCTACGAGGACTTCGATTTTTCAGCAATCGGCGGCTGCTCACAAGTGGAAGGGATCCTACCAGGCAATGGCGACTCGGAATGGTGACTTTTGAAAAGACTTTTCGTAGACTCTCCTTTGGCCATTTCTTGACAAATGTTTTGTAGAAACTTCGGATTTTGAGAATTTGAAATTTCAATACTAACCAGTCCCTCTTGCAATCAAGTCTCCCTTTTGCCATTTTGCCCTTTCATCCATTTTGCAGCTCCGTACAGGCACATGGACAACCAGATCTGCATAAATCCTAGTGCTGGAGTCGAGTAAAACGTCGCAATCGTCACGCCTCACTGGGTCCTCTTTGCTTTCGTCGCTACAGAAGAAAATTGATGCTTTTTTTCTCACCGCACAAAACCACATTTCAAATCTAAGCATCAAACTCAGTTGGTGGCTTTCAGCATCCTTTTCGCTTCCCATACAATCGAGACACAGTCCGCTCGGTCGAACACAAACAATCGGCGACTCGCGCCGCAGCGAAGAGCCTTTAACCCCCATTAGCATATGTCAATGCCTCAAACTCGATGACAGTAATCAAGGGAACCACAATCATTTCAACTCGTCATCGTCTCCTTTATCGTAAATCTGTCATGTGGCACTGACAGGTGGATGTTACTGTCCTTAAAATGTTTCCCCTCCTGCATCAGACATCAATTGGAAATTGCTTTATGTTGTATTCGGATCCGAACACATCACGCGCAGTTCGCCACCTTTTTCCTCACTCCACAACACCTCGAGGAAGTCCCACTTAAGGAAGACGAGCACTCTCCCTCTCTTTCTGCGAGGGAAAAAAAATTAAAATGGATTCCCAGACCCCACTTCAATGCGAACACACTAATAGCTAAAGTAACATCCCAACTGCGGGTAGACTGACACCATTCTCTGTGGGGTTACACTTGAAACAACAACAAAAACAAAAAAAAAAAGACAAAGGCAATGCAGGCAAGGAGAAAAAAAATGCGGCACGGAAAGGAAGAACTTGAAAAGAGCTCTTTAAGAGCGAATCCCTTCGTAAATGTGTGTCTGCCTGACAAGCTGGGGAGCCGCGGAGAAACGGAGTCGCACTCGAAGGAGGGGCTAGCTTTCAAAAGCATTTCTTTCTCGCATGCTTCCTTTTGTTGTTTACCCCTTCAATTGGGGATACCTTTCTTCTTGTCGTTGCCATCCCAGCCCCTGGCGTGGGGAGAGGCTTTTTTGACAGTGGGGACGACGTGCACATAATTTAAATAATCTAAAAGGAAGGACGAGTCTTCGTTGTATCGCCGGGTCTCGGGCTTTTAACCTTTTCGGCAGAGTTTTTGATGTTTGCACTGGTGCGACGGATTGTTTTTTTAATTAAAAATTCTTTAAATGTCAACGGTGTGCGGGGGAGGTGGGAATGGAATGTGACTTGGATCCTGATTGGATTAGGGAAGGGAATGGTGTAATCTGCATTGTTCCCTCGAATTTTTACAAGCGATAAAAGGTGGTGATGAAGTACAAAGCCGACTGGTTTGCTGTTTCTGTTTAGGTCTTGACTGTTTTACAAGTTTTTAGAACATGCCTGCGGTCAGTTAGAGTACGTGGATAAAGAATATATCCAAAAACCAGTAGGTCCAAGAGTGTTAAATGATTCAAAATGGATTTCAATAGAGATCTGAACGCAGGCGAGAACAGTAAATTAAGTGAGTCTGAGTGAGAACAATGGAAAAGGATCGTAAAACAGTTTTAAGTGTTTTTGGATTCCGAAAGTCCGAAAGATGAAAGTCTTTTAAAAAACACAGAAACTACCTTTTACATAGATTTGAGATGAATTTATCTCCCAGCTTGCTTGTGTTGTGCGTGCTATTGTTCTCTCACGAGTAGAAGGGACCTACAGTTTTTTGCCGACTCCGAACGGCGAAGTTTGAGAAGCTTTCTTAGACAGTTATTACTCTTTGAGTATTGTCGACAGCTCGAAAGGGGTGGTGCCGTGAAAAATTCGAAAAATTTGTGTTGAGCTGGGAGTCGAACCTAGACCCTTCGGTGTGTCAGCGTCGCACTCTACCCACTTTTTTTTAGTCTGGCTTAGGAATATTTGGTAATATGCTCAAAATGTAGGGCCCCGCACTTCAAATCAGTGTTCAGTTATACCTATCAAAAATGTTAACCGCCTCTATGTAGCAATTGCACTTGACTTTTTCATTCTATTTATAATTTTGTATGATTCCAACCACAGTTGATGAAGTAGTTTCTAGTAAGGTTTTGTGTTTCAATGGTTCAAACAAACTACCTAGACACATCCTACACCTCATTAAGTTTAGCAATAGCCTATACAGAAAATGGAAACTTAGGTTAGAAGACTACTTACATGCGACCAGGTATCTTACTACACGAATTAGACAGGAGTTACAATTGTTTAAAAATATTGAGTGGAACCATAAACTGAGAGACTTACTCAAATCTAGTAAACCGATTTGAAATATCGTGAAAGTTATTAAGAACAAGCGAATGTCTATTCCTTTTCTAAAAACTTCCACCGGACAAGCTGTTACCAATGCAGAAAAAGCTAATGCGAGGGGCCTTCAATATATTCTCGATATCGGGGTGAAACTGTTATTATAAGGATGATGTTTTAGCTATTATCTTTTTGGCAACAGTGGTTTAAACATCTGACGCACGTTTCGTGTTTTCACAGTCAAACATCTTCAGTTTGGTCTATAATTTAACCATGAATCGTCTTACAAACGAAAAATGCTAACAAATTATTGAATTTTATTATCAAAATGCGTGCTCTGTTAAGAAAGTTCATCGCGCGCTTCTTCCATTTTATGGTCAGTTCAGCGACGAAACTCATTTTTGGCTCAATGGGTACGTAAATAACGGTGCCACATGCCACACAGCACGCGAAACAATAGACTTATTGAAAGGCGAGTTCGGCGAACATTTTATTTTACGTTCGGGACCGGTCAATTGGCCGCCTAGATCTTACAATTTAACGCCTTTAGACTATTTTTGTGGGGCTATAGTAAAGCTCATGTCTATACAGCAAGCCCGCTTCAATTGACGCATTGGAAGACAACATTGGAGCATTTATTCGTGAGATACCGGCCGAAATCTTGCAAAGAGGATTAAGCGGATGGACCATTTGAGGCTCAGTCAAGGTCAACATTTTCATGAAATAATCTTTAAACACGCGGCCGCCGTGGCATAGTGGGCAGAGTGCGACGCTCACACGCCGAAGGGTCTAGGTTCGATTCCCAACTCAACACCAATTTTTCGAATATTTCACGGCACCACCTCTTTCGCGCTGCTGACAACACTCAAAGAGTAATAACTGTCTAAGAAAGCTTCTCAAACTTCGCCGTTCGGAGTCGGCAAAAAACTGTAGGTCCCTTCTACTCGTGAGAGAACAGTAGCGCGCACAACACGAGTAGTTGATGAGCAAGCTAGGCCCTGGTGCCCCTCTGGACTGTAGCGCCAACAATTATTATTATTATTAATCTTTAAACATTAAATTATGTATGTAAAAATAAAGGTAAATTTTTGCTAATAATTTTTTTTTGCTAATAAATAAATACAAATGTGGCCGCCATGGCGTAGTGGGTAGAGTGCGACGCTCACACGCCGGAGGGTCTAGGTTGAACACCTCGAATTTTTTACGGGACCACCTCTTTCGAACTGCTGACAACACTCAAAGAGTAATAACTGTCTAAGAAAGCTTCTCAAACTTCGCCGTTCGAAGTCGGCAAAAAACTGTAGTTCCCTTCTACTCGTTAGAGAACAGTAGCACGCACAACACGAGCAGTTGATGAGAACGCTAGGCCCTGGTCTCCCTGTGCCACACTTTTGTACCGCGAGAAAACAATGGGCCCAACATGTCAGGTGAAATTTTACCCAAAGCTATGCGTGTAATCTCTCCTCCTTTCTTGAGATTGGCTGTATCTAAAAAGCTGTATCTAAAAAAGCTAAAGCTAGGCTGCGCTGCAAAATCTGACTTTTGAAACACATGCAAGTATAATTGCTTGTTATTGCACCATTTCAAAAAGCCAATTCATTGACCGTCTAAATCAAATATTATAAACTGCAGACTTACCCAAAGTTTTTCATTAGTTCAGCTTGAATTAATAAAAGAAGCCTAAATTCTGCCCTTCTCAACTTTAAAGGACATTTTGGTACAAAATGTTAGACTGCTCAGCCCCGAATTCTGACTTTTCAAAAAATATTTTTCGTGTGATAACATCTGCCCAAAAAGCGTGATTTCGTTACAAACTGAACTCAAAAACAAGAATCAATCCTTTTATTCTCTAATCCAGGAGAGATTTTGGATAAAATTTGGATCCGATTGACTGAAAACACGCAACATATTCTATTCGTTAATTAAGTCTTAATCTGACTGGCTGTCAAATTCCTGTCAGATTTCGGATCTGTTCCTCAATTTAAGCCCTTAATTTGAATCTCAGAGATGCAAATAATTCCAGTTTCAGAACATGTCTTGCAAGCAAAACTGTCATTTGCAGCCGGTCTGATAAAAATTTACAGTGTCAGATTACCAGACGCCTTTTTTTTTTTGGTTAAAGGTTTGAAACATCAGACTGGAGCACTCAAACTCTAAAACTGGTCCATTGTAATACCAGCCACAAACCTTTGTCGATGGAACACCAATAAGCACTTCTGTGTTAAAAAGTCAAGAGTTATAGCTCCAATTACATCAGCACTGACCAGCAGCACTTCTGTGTTAAAAAGCCAAGAGTTATAGCTCCAACTACATCAGCACTGACCAGCAGCCACCTGATATCATCAAAGGAGGGACATTGACAGGTGAAATGCTTTCCCCTTCCCTATAGGCGTCGCAAAGAGGTTCATTACTAAGACAAAGCACACTTAGCTGCTCAGCGTGCTTATAATAATAATTGTTGGCGCGATAGTTCACAGGGGGACCAGGGCCTAGCTGGCTCATCAACTACTCGTGTTGTGCGCGGTAGTGTTCTCTCACGAGTAGAAAGGACCTACAGTTTTTTGCCGACTCCGAACGGCGGTAATTACTCTTTGACTGTTGTCAGCAGCTCGAAACAGGTGGTGCCGTGAAAATTTTGAGGTGTTCAGCCGGGAATCGAACCTAGACCCTTTGGCGTGTGAGCATCGCACTCTTCCTACTACGCCACGGCGGCCACATAGATTGGGTTAGGATTTGTTTCAATCTGATCTTAGATTTTGGTTTAAAATTACCGAAAATGTAAACCAAGTACTTGCCGTTCAATATCTTCAAAGTTTGCTTTCCTAAACTCAATTTGGATCCAATTTGAGAATGTAATCTCATCTTAAATACAAAAACAAACCTGTTAAATATTTCGGACGATCTTATCTCTTAGGTATAGTCAGTAAAAGGGGGTTTTTATCCAGTAAGTCGTACTTACTTTGTCCACGATTAAATTCTCAAGAATATTCACGCATAGTGCAAAATCGAATAAAAGAAGAAGCAAATCGTCAGCATGGCTCTGAAAGAGATCTGTCGATTGTGCCTAGCCAGCTTCAACTTTCAAAGACTATCGACGAAGTTGGGAAATACCAAGGCTAGTCGTCAAGCCGACGGCCTCTTGACACACCACTTGCCTTGGCAATCTTTCTAGCCGGCCATCTGTCCCCTGGCTTCCACTTTTGCCTCATCGGCCTCTTATCTGTGGCAGCATCTTTCACTGCAGTGAGTGCAGGCTCCTTTTCAATTCGCCGTCTCGTCAACTACCCAATTGATCATCGCCGCCTAGGTGGTCGCCTGAATTTTATGACGCCATAAAACCTGCCTCACGGCAAGTTATTACATCCTGCCTACAAGATAGTCGAGTGGGCAACAAAGAGCCCCTCATCGCAATTGCCCAACCTCCAGCGATGGGCGATCATCTAATCTGCCGTGCCCCGTTACAACAGAGCGTCTAACATCCAAACGGCAACCCACAGTCTATTCGGCGGCTAACCGATCGTACGATAGTTTTCTTGGTTTTGTTCACCGGTGCGACCAAACTGGCTAATCACCACCAGTTCCCTCTCCTGTTTTAGAAAGACTCCGGCTGCGTCTGCAGCTGAGCTGCAGCCTGTTTGATCGAAGGTCAAATTTGAAAGTAATTTTCGCAGACAAAGAACAAAAAGAACGACAAAAGACGACAAGAGCAAAACGAAACCGAAGCAACGTGAAACGCGAAACGAGCTACGACGCCAGACCTCTGCACTTGGCGTTGAGCGCTTTTTGTGAGTGTAGTTTTGCAGTGCGCTCTCCGGATTCCTTGACTTTTTCGTGCGCAAGCCCGACTCGAGCGACTGGTGGTCGAATGCTTTGTCTCGTTTCTTACGTTTGTTCTTCTTTTGAAACCGTTAAACATGAAATTTCCCACTGCCTGGGGCGCATATCGGTGCCGGCTGTGTACAGCGAGTTGCGAAATGACTGTGCGGCTGCGTTTGTTGCACAAATCGCGAGCCGCCGGGGTCAATCATCCGCAAGGAGTGCGGTGTGTTCTTGACACGCACCTCTGGTCATTTGTCTCAGGAGAATTATCGTTCGCCCGGCTTAGTGCTTAACTTTGACATTTGGTTGTGCGCCTAGCTGGTCAGGCCTAAGCTCTGTGGAGTAACAAAACGTGAATAATGTCAAAAGTCGCGCGTAGCAGCGAAGGACTCAACCGGACCCAGGCCACAACAGCTGGCAAGTCGTGAACTGCGCTTATTTGATTCGTTAATAAATTTTATTAGCCGACTGGTCACGGTGAAGCGGGATGGGGGCTGGAAATACAGCTTTGGTGGTCTTTGAGGACCGTAAGATGTCAAATTGGGCGACCAGATGTTCGCATACCAAAGGAAACTTGTTTGTGGCGACCAATATTTGTGCCAGGCAGAGATTGATCACAGACGGTGGACCTGCATAGGAGGTTCAAGCGCGGCTCAACGGGCAAAGGCTGGCATAAGATTGACATCAGCTTTTGTGGGGCTGAATGTAGGGCTGGACTAGCTTGGGTCTGAGCTTAAATCTTCAAAAGAAATTAGAATTTTAGGCAGTCCCGTCCTTGCCTTCAACTGAAAGTTTTCCTTGCATACGAACTAAAATGTCTACAGTTCTCGTGTGGTTCCTTTGTTGGCATCACACTCCAAATAAATGCACATCTCCCCTCCGATTACGAAAACAACAACAAGTCCATCACAATCATGCCCTCGTTGTTACAGAATCACAAAGCGCAAGCAGAGCATGCCAATCTACAACCACCATGAGCATGGTTGCGGTGACGGTCGGTGTGCGCCACTTGTAAGTCACCGATTGAATGATTAAATTGCAGACTCTTTAGCCGTCTTTCGCCCCCGCATATTCCACGTCCTGAACCATCTGCTCATGTGTCAACCCGAATTGCATAATTGAAGAGCACTGACAGCCGGAGTGTGAAGTTGAACGGTGCAGACGGACAGACGAATACGTTGCGCTGCGGTGCGCACACGAACTAACTGTCTGGTCTGTACATGCATCAGCTACAAGCGAAACCCCCAGATGACATTGATTAACATTCAATTGAGCGGATATGACACAAAAACAAAAACAATGCAAATGGACGAGGAAAAAAAAGAACGAACTGTGGAAGCCGATGGGCAAGTGAAGTGGAAAGCATGAGATAAGACGAATGGTGAAGAAAAGAGAAGTGTGGAAGATGACGGCAAAGGGTTAAGGGAAGTTTGTCCCTGTTTGGAAGTTTTGTCCAAATTCAAGGGGAGAGGGAATTGTGGGGAACGTGGGCTTAAAGCGATTTGAATGATGTAAGAATACTTTATGTTGGTGGTGAAAGTGAAGCATTTTAAGACTGAACTTTCAGGTGAGATCGACATAATCTAGAGCAGCAACTTGTACAATTCAGGTCAATTCTTTGCCCCATTGCCATCTTGGGAGACCTCTTTCGAATTGCTTGGATTCGAGGAATTTTAGAGCAATAGCAGGAATTTTCATGTGGCCGCCGCGGCGTAGTGGATAAAGTGCCATGCTCAGACACCGAAGGGTCTAGGTTCGATTCCCGGCAGAAAACCTCGAATTTTTCACGGCACCACTTCTTTCGAGATACTGAAAACACTCAAAGAGTAATAATTGTCTATGAAAGCTTCTCAAATTTCGGTGTTCGAAGTCGGCAACAAACTGTACTTCTACTTCTACTCGTGGGAGAACAGTAGCGCGCACAACACGAGTAGTTGATGAGCAAGCTAAGCCCTGGTCCCCTGTGGACTGTTGCGCCAACAATTGTTATTATTAATAATTCTTGGCGCTACAGTCCAAAGAGGAACCAGGGCCTAGCCTGCTCATCAACTACTCGTGTTGTGCGCGCTACTGTTCTCTCACGAGTAGAAGGGACCTACAGTTTTTTGCCGACTCCGAACGGCGAAATTTGAGAAGCTTTCTTAGACAGTTATTACTCTTTGAGCGTAGTCAGCAGCTCGAAAGAGGTGGTGCCGTGAAAAATTCGAAAAATTGGTGTTGAGCTGGGAGTCGAACCTACACTATTCGGCGTGTGAGCGTCGCACTCTACCCACTGCGCCACGGCGACCACTAAAATGATTATTATTATTAGCAGTAATTTTCATAAGCTCCACAGGATCTCGTCGGCTTACGCATTGCATCTAAGAACGCTTGACGGGCTTATGCCACCATACAGCCCATAAAGGGCATCATTTAACCTTCTCCTCTTGATGCCGTCAACGCAAGAAAGACTTAAAATTGCACGTAGAATTTTTTCCCGAAAGGAATAAGGAAAACTTTAAAGTTTCCACGCCGTAAAGCAGGTTTCGGATGGTCAAGTTACAACTAATAGGGTTTCGACTAAAGACTTGACTGCAGTTTTTTAAATTAAATTATCAAGTCATTGAACAGTTGTCTGTTCATCGTGTTAAAAATGTCGAATTTTTTGCCAGAAAGCGATGATTTGCGGAAAGCATTAATTCTTTGTTTTCATTTGAAGGAAAGTGCTGCAGAGTCGCATCCAATGCTTGTCGAGGCACATGGTGATCATGCTCTATCAGAAGCAACATGCAAAAGATGCTTTCAACGGTTCAGAAATAATGATTTTGATGTGAGAAATGAAGAACGTGGAAGACCACCAGAAAAGTTTGAGGACGCCGAATCGCAAACGATATTGGATGGAGATGACACTTTGAGTCAAAAGCAAATGGCAGCAATGTTAAATGTTGCACAACAAACAATTCCTGACCGTTTAAAAGCTATGGGAAAGATCCAAAAGTGTGGGAAATGGGTGCCACATGAATTGAATGAAACACAGATGGAAAACCGAAAAAACACATGTGAAATTTTGCTTCAAAGACACGAAAGAAAATCGGTTTTGCATCGGATTGTTACTGGCGATGAAAAATGGATTTATTTTAAGAATCCTAAACGGAAAAAATAGTGGTTTAATCTGGGACAACCATCAACATCAACTGCAAAAACCAGACCGATTCGGCAAGAAGACAATGATGTGTGTTTGGTGGGACCAGAAAGGTGTGCTGTACCACGAGCTCCTAAAACCTGGTGAAACCGTTAATACTGATCGCTACCGACAACAAATGATCAATTTGAACCATGTATTGATCGAGAAACGATCAGAATGGGCTACAAGACACGGCAAGGTAATTTTGCTCCTTGACAATGCACCTGCACACAAAGCAGAACCGGTTCAGAATACAATCAAAACACTTGGCTGGGAGCAGCTACCCCACCCGCAGTATTCACCAGACTAGGCTCCTTCCAAATACCATTTGTGTTCATTGATGGCACACGCATTGGCTGAGCAGCACTTTGATTCCTGTGAGGAGGTCGAAAATTGGGTGTCTGATTGGTTTACTTTAAAAGACGAACAATTTTATTGGTGTGGTATTCACAAATTGCCAGAAAGGTGGTCAAAATGTGTAGAAAACAATGGCCAATACTTTGAATAAAATGTTTTTACTTTCCCATTAATAATTAGTGTTTAATTTTCAAGAAAAGACGTTCATTTTATACCGGAATGGCAGCATGCGCCTGGTTAAGCGTTTTCGAATACAATGCTTAAGCTAGGCCATGGACACCATTGCTCCGCCCGAAAAAGTATTCGCAACCGAGGGATTGGGACACTGCAACAGAGAACGGCCTAGGCTGAAATGGTGTACACAACTGGAAATGGGACCTGAAACAATTTAGAGAGCGCAACTTGAGGCATCTGGCGAGAGATCGTGCTGGCTGGAGGGGCATGTTGGTTGAGACCTAGGTCCACCCCGAACTGAAGCGCAACACGAAGAAGAAGTAGAAGAATTGGGGTTTTGTCAAATCGACATTTGTTGTAAAATAAGTTTAAAAAAATTAATAAATGCGATTGCGATGTTTCAATATTATAAATTAAATAAGAACAAACATCAATCTTTGGCTATTCATTGCGAAATATTTGCAAACTCCTCTCGCAGGCCTAAATGTGACCAACTGCGAAAGTGGTCTACTTAAATCAAGAGGAATTCAGCCAGGCCTAATTTAAAAAACAAACCTTTACTTGGGCAGCACTTATTTTTATCTTACCAGCATCCACCTTGCCGTTATCTCCTTTTGTGTTTGTCGATCTTGCAGTACTAGGGCTTCACTTACAGCCAACAGATTATAGCACCCCAACATCGAATGCTCCAATTGCCAAAATTCCAAAATATGACTTTGTTTTGAGCGCTCAGCAACAGCTTGAAGAGATGAATGATTTACTTTCATAGTCAGAAGATGAATGCTTCTGCCGAACTCGCCATCTCATGGTTCACAAGGCTTTAAACCACTGCAGCAAGTTGCAGGACAAGATGCTGGCATCCAAGATACGTTGAATATGTGTTGTGCCTGGTAAGAAACGTCTCCCCAAAAAGGTTAAGTGCTAGGAAACTCCGTCTAAGCCAAATTTCAAAAGCTTTATCCTGCGAAATAGATTAATTTAAGTAGATTCAAGAAAACACGAACACGAGCACTTCACACGAAGCATCTCCTTGGTCGTTGTAGGGTTTTTACAACAGCCACAATCACACTCATGGTTTCCACTCTGTACACACTCCCATCGCCGTCATCGTGAGCCTTCTCCCGCAGAAACCATTAGTACGTGCTCTTCAAAATCACTCTCCATGCTAGGCCGTAACGACTCATTAACATCCCTTCACAAATTGGACCCCCATCGAGACTCGAATGTTTTTCTTTACTTTCCCAGGCCATTGCAATGGTCTCAAACAAACATGTCCCCCATTTGCAGCCGGGAATTCTAATTCTTCGTTTTTTCTTTCCTTCAACTGCATAATGGTACTTTTTAAAAAATTAAATTGCACAAAATCATGCGGGCAAACTTCTGCCTTTCCACAGTAGATCTCGAGATAAGGGTTCGGCCTTCCTTCATATTTATGGGAATACCTTTTTCAAAAGAAACCACACCAACAACAGTATCTTTTCTCCGGCTTCCTTCCCACCGCACATTCCCCCGTCTGACGCACGCGATGAGCCCTCCACCAAGCTAGCCTACGATTAATTTTGACTCAATAATTTTAAAGAATCAAATAAGAAATCTTTAGCGTCGTGTGCCCTACCTACCTACCCGATCCAGACTGCCAGACACAATAGGCTCGATACGCTCGAACAAGTCACCGACGGTGCTGTGCCCTTCGGAGGGTGGCCAGTAGCTAAATGAAAATCTCCCCTTCAATTTGAGAAAATCAAATTGAGTTCCCGTAACCCCCATGGGCGGTTGTGTAGCTTCTATTGTGTGTGCGCCCGCATGACTTGTAACAAAATACAATAATTCACCGTTAGAAATTTCGCAATTCACCGCTCAAGCACCGGAAGAGAGGTGCATTGCGAAAAATTGTATATTCCCCCTCCTCCGTGTGGTGATGTTAATTTGAGGCCAACATCTGATGGTGGTTACTTTGCCACCCTTAAAAGTCGAAGCCGTCGTCTTCAACGACGACGGACTGCAATCCGAATGGCATTTGTTATCGTTCAGTCAATTGAGTTGGCAAATTTTCTATTTTATCATTGACATGAAGCACTCGATTAATCACTCGACGAAAAGACTAAATTGCTTGAGTGCCAGCACTCGACACATGTGAGAGGCAACGATGGAATTCATCCCCATCCGAGGAGTGTTTCGGTGGGATATTGGATTGCGAATGGAAACTTGGTAGGCCGTTGATGCGCGTCGTGATCGATCTTCACACAAATGAGCAACTGAAGGGCGAGGCTGAAGGATGCGATTCGAATGACACAGGCTTTGCGACGGCAAATAAATGTTTAAGTACTTCCTTCAATTCATTATTGAGGGTTATGTAATGTTACGAATGGATTTAATCAAATTTCAAGGGCTTTGATCCCATGTGGGAGACAGGCGAGACTGGATTTCAGTTAATTAAGCTCAGACATCTTTTTGGTTAAAAACTCCCACAGGTTTCTTTCTTACCCTGACAACTTAAGGAATAACTGCATGAGGACGTTATGGTTTCAAAAACATACTCTGACAATCGAACAAAGTTCTCAATCAATAACAATAATAATAATTGTTGGCGCGACAGTCCACAGAGGGACCAGGGCCTAGCTTGCTCATCAACTACTCGCGCTGTGCGCTCTACTGTTCTCTCACGAGGAGAAGGGACCTACAGTTTTCTGCCGACTCCGCAATGCGAAATTTGAGAAGCATTCTTAGACAGTTATTACTCTTTGAGTGTTGTCAGCAGCTCGAAAGAGGTGGTGCCGTGTAAAAAATTCGAGGTGTTCAGCCGGGAATCGAACCTAGACCCTTCGGCGTGTGAGCGCCGCACTCTACTCACTACGCCACACCGGCCACTCAATCAATAAACTCAACAAAAAAATTCAAAAAAATAATTAGTTCAAAACGTAATGATGAACGAAACCTTAAAAATTAAAAAAAAAGGGAATGGTGAGTGAGAGTGAGAACGATAAAGAATCTGAACAGACAGCAATTTATTGATTTGAACTTCAGGTCAACAAACTTTGAGAAATAAATTCAAACATCCGCCGGATAACTGAACACTCCCATGCACATCATTTCCGGTGTGGATGAAAACCAATTAAAACTAAATTAGCGACAGTCAAGACTGGTTTACGTTTCTTTTGCAAATGAGCATAACTCCCACAGGCATTATTCAATCAGAAGCAATTATGAGATCGAGTGATTCATTGCGATTTGAATTAAGACCAACATCGTTTGTTGGCCTTCGAAAGCACCGAGCATCGAGCGCCAAGACCCAGCCCGCGCTGGGTGGAAGCAATTTCGACCAGTTCACACTGTGGTAGTGAATGGAACCGATTGTCGTCGTAATTAATTCACTATTCACCTCTGGCCATTTTCATATTCACACCACACTTCACCTTTCATCTCGTGATTCAGACGCAACCCAAGCACCCAAGAAAGAGAGAATTATTGCACGGAAATCTGCAAGGCATCCGCACTCCCCCTGTGCACACGGGTTATGCAATTTATCTCACGCCCCTGTGCCTCTTCGTCTTTCCACTACACCACCAGCCGGCCAGCGAAACACTTCAAGAGTGAGAACTGAGGCGAATGCGCATGCAACCAGTTGGAAGCGGTGTAGGATGCTTGTCTAAGGTGCGCTGCGAAACTCGTTCGCACAAAATATCTTTCAATTCAAAAACACACACACACACACACACAAACACACACAGACACACACACACAGACACACACACACACACACACACACACACACACACACACACACACACACACACACAGACACACACACACACACACACACACACACACACACACACACACACACACACACACACACACACACACACACACACACACACACACACACACACACACACACAACTCTCCTTGCTGCGTTCACTATCATCCGGGCTCGCTGAGAGTTGCTCAATTCACCGTCTTTTGAGGCAGTTTTTCTTCTTCATTGACCCGGGCAGGCTAAAAACAATTAAGCGATACCGAGCCGACCGCTCCGTCTAAGCCGTTGACAGAGAGGGAGAAGGGATTGCTTTTATTAGGAAACGGCACGGAAAATCCTTGAAAGGCACTACATGTGCGTGGTTTGCGGGAGGGTGCACTCAACCCACTGGACGATGGTTGGATTGAGATTTTCAAGAAAAGTATCCTAGTGTGTGCCTAGGAGAGATGTGAGATGTGATTTGGAGGCAAAGTCCGGTTGTTCGCGAAAATATTTGGCGGTGAACTTATGGAAAAGTGCGTTCGCCTCGCGTTTGGATATGCGGGCACAAGCTTAGGATATCAGATCGAGAGGTTAGACTAAGTGCGGACTTTCAAATTCCACGCACACGAGTGGTCGCTCGCACGAAGTGGTTTGGGTAGCTACAATTGCATTTGTTATGTCATTCCTGGAGTTTTACTGCAGCTGCAAATTTGTTTATTCGATCAGTTAAAGCGGCTTGTGGAATGCCGCAGGTTTCGTTTCTTTGTCCTGACCTTCTTTTTGAAAGGAGAAAAATATTTCAATTGACTCCCATGCACTGCCCCTACCTCTGTCTAAATCAAATTTGTGTGCACAACTGGCGACGACTGGGAAAAGATCGTGACAGCAAGCGATGTTTGTTGCCTGAGCTTCCCCCGTGTTGTGTCAAACCAAAGACAAAACGAGGAATAATTCTGCAAGAACCAACCGATTTAATCGTGCAAGCGATATGTCGCAATTTCCATTTCCAACCGTAAGAATTGGATTGACATAAGACACTCAGACATCCTATCACTTTTCGAAAAGCGGACAAGAATCCTTTTCAGGTCAACCATTCACGAGTCGACAGTTTTTGGTACATCTTGTTTGTCACCCTGTCACCCTGACAGCTTCTTCTCGCCTGTCAAATGTCATTTCAGACATCAGCTCTTGTCAATGTCACTGTGTTTGCAAACCTCTTCTTGTCGCAGAATTTATAAAGGGAACAGAAAAATCAGCGAATAATGCAACAGCCTGTTGGGATACAAAACACGCGCCGACGTGTCGAGGATGCTCGCGTGAGGTCAACGACTACGTGCTAACCATGATGATGGAGCTAATGCGCCCGCAAATGAGGGCTATTGCGACGTGTCGTTGCATGTGTGCATGCACGCAGTTCCTTTTTTTTTATTCGGTTTGCTACCTTTTGCAGACAACCAATGGGAAATCCAAATATATACCGCGGTTGGGAGTGTTTCTGGGCTGAAAAGGTGATCAGATAAGTATGTCCCGTCTGAGAGGAATGTAAATACAGAAGGTGACGTCAGCTATGTAGCGCGGAAGACTGTGATATTTCATTTAACAGGGTCTTCGCATTTGTTGTTTTGTAGAGGCGAATCAAAACTTGTCCCCTTCTGTGTTGCAATCTGCTGTGACTTTTCCAATGTGGCAGTATTGAAGTGGATTGTCACACTTGCGGAAGCCTGGAAAGCGGATGAGGAACCCGTAGTGTATTCGGTAGAAGTTATGCGTGCGTCACGCTCGCCTTGTATAACAGCTTGATCATCCCAGTCCAACTTTATGGCGCGGAAACCTGGACGTTGTTGAAAATAAATGAGGAAACCCTTAAACCTTTCGAAAGATTTTCGATCCTGTTTGCATTGATGGCATCTGGAGGAGAAGATTTTACGATGAACTCTTTGGGCTGTACAGCGATTTGCGCCTGGTCTAGCGTCTTCGGATACAACGCTTAAGATGACTAGGCCATGTAGAGCGTATGGACAGCACTGCTCTGGCCCGAAAAGTCTTTGAATCCGTACGGCCGAAGCAGTGGTGTCCATACGCTTTACATGGCCTGGCCATCATAATATATCTTAAGACGCTTGACCAGGCGCATGTCGCTGTACAGCCCGAAGAGTTCGTCGTTGAATCTTCTCCTCCAGATGCCATCAACGCAAACAGGACCAAAAATCGCACGCAAAACTTTTCTCTCGAAAAGACTACGAGCTTCCTAATCAGCATTTGCTAACGTCCAGGTTTCCGCGCCATAAAGTAGGACGGGGATGATCAAGGTGTTATATAAAGCGGGCTTAGTCCTTTGAGAGAGGGCTTTATTACTCCATTGCCTCTTGAGCCCAAAGAAACAGTGATTGGCAAGAGTGATTCTGCGTTTGATTTCGGTACTGATGTTGTTGTCCCTGTTTACCGCGGAGCTGAGGTAGAAGAAGTCCTTGACTACCTCGGAGTTTCTGCTGCCTAGTGTGTCGCTCTGTTCGAGACGTCGATGTTGTGTGTCCTTCCTTGATGACAGCATGTACTTAGTTTTGCCATCATTTACCGCCAGACCCGTTTTAGCCGCTTCCGCTTCAATGCCAGCAAACGCCTCATTGACGGCTCGCTGTGTTCGTCCAATCACGTCAATGCCATCAGCGTAAGCTAGCAATTGAACTGACTTTTGGACGATCGTGCCTCTGGTGTTGACTTGTGAGTTACGCACGATCTTCTCGAGGATGATGTTAAAGAAGTCACATGACAGTGCGTCGTCTTGTCTACAACCTTTTTTGACATTGAAGGTGTCGGTGAGTTCGTTACCGACCTTGACGGAGCAGGGAGAGTTCTCCATCGTCATCCTACACAATCTGACGAGTTTGGTAGGAATGCCAAAACTAGACATGGCACTGTATAGCTCGTCTCTATGCACACTATAAGCGACCTTGAAATCGACGAATAGGTGGTGAGTGTCAATTTACATTTCTTGGGTCTTTTCCAGAATCTGCAGTAATGTGAAGATCTGGTCTATTGTGGACTTCCCTGGCCTGAAACCACACTGATAGGGACCTCTCAGGTCATGGACAAATAGTTTCAGACGCTCACACAATACGGCAGAGAGGATCTTTTATGCGATGTTCAGGAGACTAATCCCTCGGTAATTGGCGCAGTCAAAGGGGTCTCCTTTCTTGTGAACCGGGCAAACGACGCTGAGATTCCACTCATCGGGCAAGCTTTCCTCCGACCACAGTTTACAGATGAGCTGGTGCATGCGCCCAACCAGGTCATCTCTAGCTGCTTTAAATAGTTCTGCGGGCAGTCCGTCCGCCCCAACAACTTTGTTCGACTTCAGCTTGAATATTTCTATCCTCACCTCGTCGTAGTCGAGGGGACGGAATGCTTGTCTATCATCGTCCAAATTGAGTGGAACATTCTGTCTAACAGCAGGATTTGGGCAATCTAGATTAGCTTAGAGTACTCATGAAGAGTCAGTAAGTTAGAGTTAAGATCATTTGATTATACTTGTAAGCTAATTTAAGTATTTTTGTCTAGCATGTAAGAAAATGAATTAAGGAAAATAAAAATGCACTGAAAAAAAAGCGGGATTTGGGCCGTCATCGCCGTTAAGGAGTCTGCAGGAATGATCCTTCCAGATTCTCAGCACAGACTGCGACTCTACTACGAGTTGTCCGTTTTGGTCCCGGCAGACCTTGCTCCGAACCTTGTATATCCGGATAGCTGCTTTACTTTTCGGTAAAACTTTCGGACTTCATTCCTGTTATAACATCTTCCCGTTTCCTCGACCGCGAGCATGAGAAGCTCCTTCGTTTTCCTTCTGAGAAGCCGGTGCTCTTCCCTTCTTCTCTGTTCGTACAGCTCACGATCAGCCCTCGTTGTTCGATGCAGCGTTAACTTATAGGCGTCTTGTTTGGTTGCATGTGCTTGCCTGCAATCGTCGTCAAACCATGGGTTCTTTCTGGGTGGTGACGTGAAACTCAGCACATCAGTGGCAGCTTCTTTGATGGTTTCTTGACAATGCTTGCAGTCTTCTTCTATGCTTAGTGCAGGCAACGTCGAACTCTGAGCTAGCTTCAGGGATTCTCGGTCGGTCAAGTTCCCAGCTATCGGCTGCGATTGTAGCTTTTCGACGTCAAACCGTTTTGGCCTGTCTCGACTTCGTTTCTGAGTGTCACTTGTTGTTGTGAGCCACTGTACATATTTTCAAGATGAGAGGTATGTGCGTTTCTTTCCATTTTCCATAGCTTTTCGACGTCAAACCGTTTTGACCTGTCTCGACGCCGTTTCTGAGTGTCACTTGTTGTTGTGAGCCACTGTACATATTTTCAAGGTGAGAGGTATGTGCGTTTCTTTTCCATGTGGGGAATCAGTAGAGGGCACAATGCTTGACGTTGCTGAAGGAGATGGGCCCTGGTCCCTTATCAACTGAAAGAAAATTGAAATTTGTTCTAACCAGACAATTCTGGCCGCAGTTCTCTTTCCACTAACAAACTTCACAGTGGAAAAAAAAACGAAATTGTTCCCTCAGAAGCAGGTTTAAGGAAACGTCGTTGTCTCGAAAAAGGCCAGTTCTCCCTGGTCAGACAGGTTCTGAAGTTTATTTTCTACCTAGGCAAAGCTTAGAGAAAAATGTGTTTATGTGGTACCGGAGCACCAAGCACTCCTTCCCAAAGTCCAAAGCGAATCCTTCCCCATCCAACAAACTTCAGTTCACCTCAACGGAAGTGAGTCCATGCTTCAACCGCCATTTACGACCAGGTAGCCCGTGCCTTCAAACATCTACTAAATCCTCAAAAGCACCCACTCACCACTCCACCACGCACTGTCCGATAATCTGTAACCTTAATCAACTCAACTGACAGGAGACCCATTTCTTGCAGCAAGCTCGTAATAAAAACAAGCCTCTAGTTTATACACAAACATAGACACACCCCGGTGCACGCAAATCCACCGGATACAAGTCTAATTTAAAATTTCCCCTGGGAACTATTTTTCAAATCTCTTTTTTTCCACATTTCTTTTTTGCGTTATCAGTCCGTCGCGGTCGGGACTGTGACCAAACCCAACTGTAACTGTGCAACAGAGCACCGCACAAAAGCAAACGCGAACCAGAAATGACTGCTTGAGCGCGCCTACAGGCAGTGTGTAAGCCAAGCTGGCGACGCGAGGTGGCAACTCGGTGCGCTGGCTACTAATTAATTCCCTCGAGTAAATTAAATAACTTTTAATTGAAAGACACCAACAAGCACTCTCGCACAGAGATTTGCACCTAACCTCGGCGACAACGACCAGGCAACGACACGGGGAAAGTACACGAGGAACGACACAAGGTCCACGAGTGTGATTCTTTTTTTTTTCGTTTCTTTTCACACGTGCAACAGTCGGAAGTTATGGATCCTTATTGGGGAGGGGAGCCGACTAATTAAACTAATTTTTGAATTTGAGCCGCTTGCAGAAAGACTTGTTGACAGGACACACTTACCAAGTGTCACGATGAGTGTGTTCGCGCACGGAGCCGTTTGTTGCGGCGGAAATGAAGTATTTCCGGTCGGCGGTCGGAGGAGTGGCGGGAGCGCGAGACATTACTTTGATATTCCGAACGAGCGGCGCAAAGGTAGCAATTTGCATTTTGATAGTTGCGGTGGACGTGGGCAGTATGAGGCCAGCACCGTGACGGACGTCCTTTCCGCGGAGTCTAATCATGTATGGGAGCCGGTGGGGTGTTTTTTTTTTTGCTTTTCTGTTTTGACTCGGTTTGTGGTGTCAACATGCACTGCCGTTGGCTGGCTTATGATTAGGTCCGACTGTGGGCTTGGGCGCGGCGTGCAGTTGCACGCTGGGAGCTGAGCGGTTTTAATTGAAAATTAAAATTAATTGGGTTAGGGAGCTAATGGACATTAAGAATGATTGCGGCAAAGGGGTAGAAAGGGGTGACTGAATAATGGACATATGTGGGTGGAGGGAGAAAACTGTGGTCCAGTTGAAGTAAATTTGATTTAACATCTGCTAGACAGGCCACACACATCCATCGTTTTGCATTACTTGAGATTACCAGGGCAGTGCAAACAACTTCTTATCGACTTATCCCTGTGCGTCTACTTCGTGTGCAGAATCCCTAGCAGTCAGCCAGACAGGGAGCCAAGTATGCCAGACGTGAAAAGTATCTCTAATTGAAAATTTGCTTTTCTCGCTATTTACGAACCGAATGAAAGGAGTCCCTTCGCTTGGCTTGGCAGCGCAGCTGTGCTAAGTAGTGTCCTGTCGGTGCCTTTGAATTGAACACCACAACCAATCCACCGACGGAAGGTGCGAGATTACCTCGGCTTAGTGGCGTCTCTTACCTGCAATGAGAAGAAAAGAAAGCATGAATTAGGAACGCATTGTCAGACATGGTAGTTTGGGGTGGATACGGGTAAATAACAACAAGTCTGGCAGTCTGTTTACGCAGGACATTAGATAGGCCAAGTGAGGGAATGATTGAATGGGTCTACATCTCTGATGACTTCACATGTTTGCCCGCTTCGCCGACAATTGTCTGGATTACATTGAGGGTTACACGCAGAATGCAGGGCGCTCGGCCAGCACAGACTATGAAAAGGAAACCGCTGATGATACTCAACGCAGCAGGCGTCCGTAATTGCGTTTCGTTCTTGTTGACTTGGTTCAACTTGGGTTTTTGCTCAGTTGATGGGTGTTGTGGCTCTGCCGGACACCTCTCGCGGTCTTTGCTCTCCTATTTCATGTATCGTCTATTATGACGCGCACAAACCGCAGCGAAGTGGTAAGTGAATTCTTGAACTTCTGCCGCCGACACGAACGGCTTCGGTGCGTGCAGGGCTAAGTCATGTGCAGCACTTGCATCGCGAGATAATGGTGTTAACCACAACCGCAGCCCAACACAACTGGCTTTGTTCTTCTTTTCGCGTTGAAAAGTGCAAATTTCATGCGAACTGGCGCGATGCGTACGTGTGTGACTGCAGTGGGAAAGTGCCGGGTGGCAGATAGGTTCATGGCGCATTTGCTGGATATGCTGAACGATTATATGCTTAAGGCGACTTTGTTTCTTTTGGCGGAAAATTTATTTTCCAACGACAACGATCCGACATCCTTTTCTTAGGTTTCCCAAGTCATGGAATCTTTTATCTGGAGAATGAGTTCAGCACCTTGTTGTAAAGCTCTTTTCTCTGAGGCCGTCTAACGTTTCGAATAGGTGGTCGTCGATTTCAAGGCCGCCAGAGTCCATAGAGACGAGCTATACAGTGCCATGTCTACTTTTGGCATTCCTACCAAACTCGTCAGATTGTGTAGGATGACGATGGAGAACTCTCGCTGCTTCGCCAAGGTCGGTAATGAACTTACCGAGAACTTCAATGTCAAAAGAGGTTTTAGACAAGGCGACGCACTGTCATGTGACTTCTTTAACATCATCCTCGAGAAGATCGTGCGTAACTCACAAGTCAACACCAGAGGCACGATCTTCCAGAAGTCAGTTCAATTGCTAGCTTACGCTGACGGCATTGACGTGATTGGACGAACATAGCGAGCCGTCAATGAGGCGTTTGCTGGCATTGAAGCGGAAGCGGCTAAAATGGGTTTAGTGGTAAATGAGGGCAAAACTAAGTACAGTTCATTCTCGATTTAATAATAATTGTTGGCGCTACAGTCCAAAGGAGGACCAGGCCTTAGCTTGCTCATCAACTACTCGTGTTGTGCGCGCTACTGTTCTCTCACGAGTAGAAGGGATCTACAGGTTTTTCTCGACTCCAATTCGAGGTGCTCAACCGGGAATCGAACCTAGACTCTTTGGCGTGTGAGCGTCGCACTCTACCCAGTACGCCACGGCGGCCATCCAACCATTGGAAGATCCTGGCCTCTTTTCATCGCAGCATGCAATGGGGAAGCCTTTTTCGTCCTCGCTGTAAATTGACGCATTTTGCTGTTTTTGTTTTAGGAACCAATTGTACAGTGATTTCTCCATACTCGGGAAGTCGCCAGCCTTTAAGGTTATCCTCGTCCCAAACTTTCGTATTTTGCCCTCTCTTCGTTGTATTCTGCTCATTGTAGATTTATGCTCATTGTACTCACGGCATAATGAAGTATGCCGTATAGTATGACGTATTGAAGCACTTTTCTTATTCTTTTCTAAGATTTCACTGTTTTAATTGATAATTTTGGAATTTTTTTCGTGACACCCAAACTTCAAATTTCAAAGCAACTGATCGCTGCCCTGATTTCATTGTGCATGTAATAAAAAGTATAGAATATATTGCACCTATCGAATTACTTTTATTTTAAAGTTGCGATTACCGCCTTAACAGTGTTGGAAATTGAGCTGTTGCGAAAACCGAGGGGTTGCGTAAATCAAGAGTTGCGTTAATAGAGAACGTACTGTACATGCTGTCATAAAGAAAGGACACACAACATCGACGTGTCAGTCAAAGCGTCACACTAGGCAGCAGAAACTTCAGGGTAGTCAAGGGCTTCGTCTACCTCAACTCCGCGGTAAACAAGGACAACAACATCAGAACCGAAATCAAACGCAGAACCACTCTTGCCAATCGCTGTTTCTTTGGGCTCAAGAGGCAATTGAGTAATAAAGCCCTCTCTCGAAGGACTAAGCTCGCTTTATATAACAGCTTGATCATCCCAGTCCTACTTTATGGCGCGGAATCTTGGACGTTAGCAAAGGCGGATGAGGAAGCCCTTAGTCTCTTCGAGAGAAAAGTTTTGCGTGCGAATTTTGGTCCTGTTTGCGTTGATGGCATCTAGAGGAGAAGATTTAACGACGAACTCTATGGGCTGTACAGCAACATGCTCCTGGTCAAGCGTCTTCGGATGCAACGCTTAAAATGACTAGGCCACGTAGAGCGTATGGACACCACTGTTCCCTCCCGAAAAATCTTCGAATCTGAATCCTTGGAACAATGCAACAGAGGACGGCCTAGTCTAAGGTGGCGAACTCAAGTGGAGAAGGACCTCAACCAACTTGGAGTGCGTAACTGGAGACAGCTGGCGAAAGATCGTGCTGGCTGGAGAGGCATGTGGGTTGAGGCCCAGGTCCACCCCGGACTGTAGCGACACAAGAAGAAGAAGAAGAACTTCAAAATTCTTTATTTCGGTTATGAGTTTCCTTTCCTTTTACGTATATTTTTAGGAATTTAAATGATTTATAGAAAAATATGAGCAATTTATGAGGAAAATCTTGAACGCTCAATAATTCATGATGAACACCTCCTGCTGATGCTTATCGCTATTATAACAGGCTTCGGATAGCCACCACACGTACAGCAAACAGTAGAAATCTTGCCACACTCCTCTATTCTGTTTGACATCAGTTCCAACTACAAAAAGTTTCACAAACATCACTTGAGCGCATCTTCAAACTTTGGTAAAAGTTCTCTATTAGCTCGCAAAAGAAAGAACGACAACGAACAACAAATACGCCTCTCCACACAAAAATTGTCTTTCGTTTTTATTATCTCCTTCTGAAGTTTTCAATAGACACGACAAAGTTAGTCCGCTTATATCTGTGTACGGATTCGATTGCCTCCATCCATCTGCAGCCGGCAGTACTGCTCAACCTCAGTCATTACAACTCCAACACATTACACACATTGCACAACATTTTCGAAGTCATGTCCACAAGCAAACAGCTGCAATATCAAAAAAGCGACAGCAACGACTCGTACACAAGCACACGCACAATAAAATTTGGCAGCACCGGCAGAACTAGAAACAAAAACCAAAGCCAGCAGTCGACGGCAACACAGCAACACCAACAGCACTAGCAACGTCGAAACGTCAACAACAGCAAGAGCAGAATGAGGGAAACACAGAGGAGCAGAAAAAAAAATGAAAAACGCCCAAACAAAATGTATTCAACAAGAGTTCAGGTCTGTGTGTGATGAATAATAAAAAGATACATTTGTCCGTTGCGCGCCGAACACCCGTCGCAGGCACTTCGCGCGAGTGTGCAGCTCCATCCTCCTCACCCACCCCACAAATGCATTCAACCTAACCTCGCTGAAAACCCACATGACGGCGTTTCTAGTTTCCATAGCTACACACTCGCTCATATAGACAATCAATGGTTTGCTACCTCTGGCCCGCCGCGTCGGCCACTACCTACCGATGGGAAGCTTGACTCTCCAAAGCACTCGCTCGTCGATTTCGGGATGGATTTGGTGCTGTGCGCGGTGCGGGCTACACAGGATGGCTTTTGTGTGAACCAATTCTGGTTTTCGGAACCCGGCGGAGTTTCATTTTGTTTTTCTTTCAGTTCGGTGTGCTTTTTTTTTTCATTCGTCTCGCATTGGGACCGTCCCCTCCCGAACTGGGTCTATCGCTTGTCGGATGAGTTCTATTGCCAGGGTTCTGCATCATTTGGCGATTGAAACAATTGACTGAACGGAGAAAGGGCGAATGTAGGTGTGTATGTGCGTGTAATGGTCGCATGACTTTGCTGCTGCCGTTGCTAATGGTTAATTGTTGGTTTATTTAACCTTTAATTGGCCATCGCCGGAAAAGGGATTTGGACTCTTTTGGGTGTCTGTCTAGACTAGACGATTTGTTAGCGGCTTATGAGCACTGAATGTGTTTCTGTTTGGAAACACAGCAATGGGTGAGTCTAGGGAACAGATGAAGAATAGAGAGGCGTTTAAATGGCTGACAGGAATGTTGTGCCATGTGTCAAGAAGAAAATCTGGCCTTCCCTTTCCAGTGGAAACTTTAAACAGATCCATTGTATGTCGACCCCTCTCGTTCATACCAGGCCTGCTCAACCAGTTGAAGGAGATCTAAAGTTTTCCGAGAAGCGAATTCTTCGCACATTTGCCCTCAATTTGAAGATGTGCAGGCAATCATGAACAGTCGGAGAAGAGTACCTCATTACACACCGATCCATGGAAAACGTCATTCATGCATCGAACGTGCCAACGGAAATACCAAAACAATAGTGATTACGACGACGGTTGGTCTTCCTGTTTCCGCTTAGATTTTTCCCACACAAGGGAGCAGATTGGATTCTGCTGACAAGTGGCATTGCTCCAGAAAAACACTCAAATCGTGTTTTTTCCTTATTTGTGGGAAACTCTCCTTGCAAGCCAGGATCCAAACGCAATACTCTAAACGTGCTTGTCCCAAGAAAAGACCCATCGTTCGTGTGGAATAATTGGATTTCACGAAGCACGACGCGTTAAATTGACGCCCGATTCTCATTCACGAACATCATTCTCTCAGTCTCCAAATCCATTCACAGATTCCCGCTTTTCGCTTCCCGCCCCACAGCCTGCCGTGGCAATTCATTTGACGAGCGACATAGTCAATAGTCAGGGCACAAAATCACCGTGAGCAAGGCATAAATTATTATCGAACCCATCCCCCGCGGCACACACCAGCGCAGAGTAGTTCACAGCAATTTCCAATCATTGGCTCATGTCTGTTTTGTCATAAAACAAAACTATTGTCCCCCCCTTTCCCGTCTCCGTCGCCGTACAACAACTGGACCCCCACGTTGGGGTGCCGTCGCAGCTTTTACGACTGTTTATGAATAAACATTGAGTTGGTCGACTCTACCTCAGCCCCCGGGGGCTGAGACGATCCCAGCACAAGCACAGTGTCAATTGTGGCCCAGGGGGTGTGACTGACTTCGAGAGAGAATAATAGAAAATGTTAATCTTATGACATCTTCATTAGGAAGTCCTCCCGTGAGCTTCGCAGTGGTATTCCCATATATCACTGCATTTCGGTTCGGATCGATTGATGCGTCTTGTCGCGGCGGGTCTTATTTACAAACACCCCACTGATTGGCTCGCGGGCTGCCTTGCGTTGCGAGCCGCGGCTGCGTCCACTTCGGTTCTGCTCGTCTCGGCTTCGCTCGATAAGTATAATTATATATATGTGCGTGCGTGTGTGTTGTCTTGTGTGTACGAATTGTTGTTGTTGTTGTTGAATTTTTGTGTTATTTATATTCAACGTCGCAGCAACGATAAGACGCGACTTGGACGAGGGAACACACTTCTAGAGTTGGTCAATGACCTCCCCGACGATGTGCACACAGCGCGCCGCATTCGAAGTCGTGGCTGGTGCCTCCTAAGAGACGGGAGTCCACGAGGAGGCAGTCTTCCCTTCCTTGTTTTGTGTGCACCTCTATATTTATTTTTAAATTACAAATATTTTTCAGTGCTGCGTTTCTTTGTTTTTTTTTTTTTTTTTTTTTTTTTGTTTCTCTGTGTCGTTGTTTGAAGCCGGCGCGAACGGAGAAGGGAAGTCTTCGATAAAGTTAGAGCCAGTTTGCGTGTAGAAATGTGCACTAAACATGCGATCAAGGGCGGTGGAGCCGCTGCAGCGGACGAAGCAGAGAGTGACGGCACCGAGATATGCACATTAGCCTCTGGGTCGTCTGGTCGCTGGTCCTGGGGTTCTCTGCTGCTCGATCGTGTAGCGCTGGGATGACCACGATTTGGGTTTGACGGCGTGACACGGTCAGCTCCTAGAGGCGAATTCAATTGAGTAGCATCTCGAAATGAAGAAGAAATTGACTGCGCATTGTGGAATTTTCATTTCAGTTATTCGTTTTCTTGTTATGCGATCATTCATCATGAGTACGTTTCACTTGGATCGTGCTCTGAGAGAGCGGTCGACGCAATGTGCAGCAGTTCTATTTTGATGCAAATTGCCGCGTATTTCTGGAGAGCATGCGCAGTGGGCGAACTGATAATCGAGCACAATGCACTAGTTTGCAAGAAGAACTATAACCGCACGAATATTCATGCGATTCAGAGGTGAGTGAACTTCGGGAAGAGCTAGGTGGCGTTGTGTGCTATGATCACGACGATTGTATGAAGGAAACAGATTTTGAAAACAAAAATTAAGAATATAAGAAATAAAGCCAACGTTTGCAATGCCAAACTTCCACACATTTTCAACACGGTAAACCCCCCAAAACGATCGTTGCACCAAGCTGCTGTTAATAAAACTTTGTTGCTTCAAAGCACGGTAACATGGAAATGGTTAAACAAAAAAACCACAAGTTTCCAAATTCAATATCAGGATCAATTTTATTTTTAACAAACGAAATTGATAACAAAAAAATCAAAAATAACTTTAAGCAACTCTTACAAATCGGTGCAATTTTTAACTAATTGCCTTGAATAACTGCTAAATTTTTAGTAAAAGAAAAGGTTATGCCGGCTGCACATAACCTCTCACTCTGACGTAAGACATGCGAACCACGTGAATGTCAACTCTTACAAAATGGCTTCGTTGGAACGAGACGACTGAATATACCAGGTATACACGTATGAAATGAGCGTCAAGATTCAAATGTCTCGATAGGGAGCATTTGTTGTGAACGAGCCCTTATTTTTGTTTTGTTTGTTGGCTATGACATCTGTGAAGAAAATATTTAGTAAGCATCAGGTCATTGAACAGACAACATCATATTTTTTCATCGTGTTATAAATGTCAAATTTTGTACCAGAAAGTGATGATTTGCAGAAAGCATTCATTTTTTGTTTTCATTTGAAGAAAAGTGCTGCAGAGCCGCATCGAATGCTTGTCGAGGCATATGGTGATCATGCTCTATCAGAAGCAACATGCAAAAGATGGTTTCAACGGTTCAGAAATAATGATTTTGATGTGAGAAATGAAGAACGTGGAAGACCACCAGAAAAGTTTGAAGACGCCGAATTGCAAACGATATTGGATGGAGATGATACTTTGAGTCGAAAGCAAATGGCAGCAATGTTAAATGTTGCACAACAAACAATTTATGACCGTGTAAAAGTTATGGGAAAGATCCAAAAGTGTGGGAAATGGGTGCCACATGAATTGAATGAAATGACAGATGGAAAACCGAAAAAAATATGAAAGTGAAATTTTGCTTCAAAGACACGAAAGAAAATCGGTTTTGCATCGGATTGTTACTGGCGATGAAAAATGGATTTATTTTAAGAATCGTAAACGGAAAAAATCATGGGTAAATCTGGGATAACCATCAACATCGACTACAAAACCAGATCAATTCGGCAAAAAGACAATGCTGTGTGTTTGGTGGGACTAGAAAGGTATGCTGCACCACAAGCTCCTAAAATCTTTTGAAACTGTTAATACTGATCGCTACCGACAACAAATGATCAATTTGAACCATGTATTGATCGAGAAATGACCAGAATGGGCCTGAAGACACGACAGTAGCGCGACATGGAACAGGAGTAGTTGATGAGCAAGCTAGGCCCTGGTCCCCCTGTGGACTGTCGCGCCAACAATTATTATTATAATAAAAATAACACAACCGGAGAATAAGTTTCTTCTTCTCTTATCAGCAGCAGATCACACACATTTCTAATGCCCCGGCAGGAGCTAAGTTAGAATGAATCATTGATTTTAAGGCCCGAACCATGCACCTTCAGCTTATCAATGTAAACGAATTTGAATGAATGAATACTTTTGTACACCACTATTTTGTTCCAGTCAGTTATTTGCTGTATTGAATTCGATCATCTGATTAGGTGAACGACCTGAGAACTCTCCACTCTTTTGTACTAGAAAAATATAAATTCCCTGCTTACCAAGAAGCGGTGCTTAGTAAACGGATAACCACACTCACGATTGTTTTTTTTCTTTAAAGACTCCTACATCAATCATATCAATCAATGCAAAACACTCTTATATTTGAGAAAAACCTGCGGATCTCATTCAAAACCGTTGAGAGGAATCCAAGAATGGATGCAAGTTTACGGAAAAACTGAATTCTTCCTTTTTCTGCAGAGTGTCTAGGAATTTTTTCACCGCTTTCCACAACAACATGCCCGTCTTGGCATCGTAATAGAGTGCGAAACTCACAATGTCCGGCCGAAGGTCCCAGGTTCGATTCCTGGAATGAACACTTCGCATTTTCACGGCGCCATCTCTTCTGAGCCGTTGACAACACTCAAAGAGTGTTTATTGTCTATGAAACAGCTTTCAAAAACTCGCTGTTCGGAGTCGGCTGTTGATCCCCTGTTCTCGCAATAGCGTGCACAGCACAAGAAGTTGGTGGTCCCCTTCTGAGCTCTTGCGGCGTATATTTCTGTAATAACAACATCGTTTAGATTTCTCGAAATTCTCCATTGAGGTAAACTTACCAAGGTATCCCCCAAAAAGAAACTTTGCTTCAAGACGAATTAAATTTAAAATGGAACGCTTTCTTCTCATTCACCCAACAGAAATCAGTCCGTTTTTGAAAATTTAAAATATTTACAATGTACTCCCGCTTATTAGCTAAAGCTTTGTGTGAACAAGGAGACAATGTAAACAACCCCTACCAACCGGCTCATTATTATTATAATGTGGCACTTGACGCAGCAACCTCACGAACTGCACCGCATTGCATGCGCCCATATGCAAATAAGCCGCCCTAGACTAGATACGGCTTCGTGGAGTTTCCCCTGTGCTGTTGTCCCTCCTCTGCTGGATCGGTTCTTTTCATAGACTCGAATAGATTGTAATGATGTTGACAAAACAAACAAATGCCCACTCTAAGAGCTTCCATTTGTTGCAAAATTCACTGTCTGCTCTTTCAATAAATGCAAGCCTGGGCCATAACAAAAATACAAAGCTACAAAAAAATACACGTCAAACGAGTGAAGGCACACCACCGTTTATGTTTATCTATAACCTCGCGCATTCATACACCACGTCGCGCTGCGCCGCACCGCGCCGTTCACATGAATTGAACTGCGAAGTGTACCAACCGACTGGCAATCATCATCATCATCACAAAACAAACTATTAGACACAAAACAGAGATGAAGAAATAACACAAAACGAGCGGCGAGGAATCTTATGCACGAAGTGCAGCAAAGCGAAACTGAAAACGCGATACCAGTTCAAAGAATCATGCAGCGCTCTTTTCGCATAACAGCAACGAAAAAAAAAACAGAACGGATACATGCATAAAACTGACTCACCGCGCGGTGGCCGAGGCCTGAAACGCTGCGGCACGAAACAATGGAACCGGTTCCGCCGCCCCGTTTCCAGCAGCTCACCACATGTGTGTTTCATTTGCTAGGAATGTTGCTGGTTACGAAATCCGTTCGCCGTTTTTTTTTTGTTTGTTTCTTGCGTTTTGAGGCTTTTGCAAAATTTTAGATTTTGCACACCCTCCCCTTCCAGTTTGGTTCAGTTCATCTCATTGACCAAAAAGATCGGAGGCAGCGATGGTAGGGCCCGTGGAATTTCACTTGACAGGTTGACATTCGGGCAACACAACTCTTAGGCGTAATGATGCCTGTTTAGAGAAGATTTTTACGGCGCTCCAAGGTCCGATCAAGATTTGCGAACCCTGCCGCTTCGCCGTGGCCGGTGGTGGAACGATTTGCATAATTTCAGCAAACACTTAATGGATCAGTCGTCGGTCAATAACTTCGACACACCGACAGGCCGCGGTGATCAATGATAAGGGAGGGAGCCGCAACAGCCTCTGCCAGCGAGATGTCGACGGCACCGGAGATGGCGGCGACAACGTGATTCTTGACTCTAAACCGGAAACTTACAAGTGGATGTGATGCTTTGGATGCTGTAATAGGCCGATTGGCCAACCAGCCGACCATCTAAACATTCAGCCAGGGGGGGAATGTAGTTTTACTGGAGATTTATCTGCGCCTGACAAGTGAATGTGAGTAGGTATGGGGATTTGTGGAGCTAGTGAAACCAATAAAATCTCAGTCAATGGCTTTTTAATGGGCGAACTGGTTTCTCACATGGCTTCGCATCGACTTGTTACAATTTTGTCGTTTTATAGGTTTTTTATTTGTTTTATTTTTTTTTTCGTTTTTTGCTTCGTGCCCTGTTTGTGTGATGTTTCGAACAACAAACTGTCCGCTTCGTTGTCGCTTGGAGAGATATGAGACACAGCACAGAGTCGTTGCCAACTGTGAAGACACTGAAAAGGGATGCAGATGATGACACCTCCCTCGGCCTGATGGGATTCATTGCACAAGAATATTTATGCTTTGTAAAATGGAAGACAAAAACCAATAATAGGCAGCCCGGGATTAGAGTATTGTAAATGAAACGACTGATGTAGCACTGACAGCATTTCCTTGTCAACGCTTGATATAATTTACAAGTCTCGGCTAGAGTTAAATCAAATGTGCCTTCATTAATCTTTTGAAGGCTGTGATTGCGATTTTATCTGCTCCATTTTTTAAAAGATGCGTAAAAAATGGCGGAAGTTGTATTAGTTCTGTTTGTTCTGACTACCTCGGAAGAACGAGAAACGTGAAGGTACTCTGTTGTGGGAGATTTCAAGCAAATTGCAGATTGTTTGCGATTGAGCAATTGTTTTGACATGACAAGAGAGATGTCCCTCGGTACATTGATGGGGTTAATTGAGACCAGAAAGAAGAAATGTGATGCAAACTCTAAGTTTTTTTTCGTCTAGTAGGCCATAAGTACACGACTTTAGTTGGAATTTCATGAACTTGATAGAAAAACGAACTATATGAAATAGAGCGAGAAAAATACAGACGGAGGGAGAAAGAGACGGGGAGAGATGGATAGAGAGGGATAGGGAAAGGGAGTGGAATGAGACAAAGTCTTAAAATGTTCTGTTTAAAATGTTTTCTTTAAAAACCGTCGTCAAGTGGAATGCAGAGAGGAGACAAAAAACTCTGGATTTTTGTCAGCACGTCATCGATTTCTTAGAAACCTAATCAAATATCAGAACAACATCAAATTGTTTCTTCTTCTCCTTGTTGTGGCGCTACAGTTCGGGGACCTGCACCGCATTGCATGCAGAGGCATGTTGGACCTGGGCCTCAACCAACATGCCTCTCCAGCAGCATGTACTTCGTATTGTTTCACAGTTTCAATTTTCTGACAGACTGCATCTATCAATGTCATTAAATAAATGTTGTGATTGCACTTGTTTTGAAGGCTTTCTGAGATTTCAAGAAATAACTTTATTTATCGGACTCATTTGACGAATTGTATTGGGCATGGTTTATAAACTTGTTTATATTTATATATTGTTCATATTTATATATGAAATGAGCGTTTTTTTATAAATTTGAAAATAAGTCACTAATGATTAATCTGAAAGTAAAAACATTTTATTCAAAGAATTGACCATTGTTTTCTACACATTTTAACCACCTTTCTGGTAATTTGTGAATACCACGCCAACAAAATTGTTCATCTTTTAAAGCAAACCAATCAAACAAACCCATTTTCGACCTCCTCGTAGGAATCAAAGTGCTGCTCAGCCAATACGTTTCCCATCGATGAAAACAAATGGTAGTCGGAAGGAGCCAAGTCTGGTGAATATGGCGGGTGGGGTAGCTGCTCCCAGCCAAGTGTTTTGATTGTATCCTGAACCGGTTTTGCTTTGTGTGCAGGATCATTGTCATGGAACAAAATTACCTTGCCGTGTCTTCTGGCCGCCGTGGCGTAGTGGGTACAGTGCGACGCTCACACGCCGAAGGGTGTAGGTTCGATTCCCAGTTCAACACCAATTATTCAAATTTTTCACGGCACCACATCTTTCGAACTGCTGACAACACTCAAAGAGTAATAACTGTCTAAGAAAGCTTCTCAAATTTCGCGGTTCGGAGTCGGCAAAAACTGTAGGTCCCTTCTACTCGTGAGAGAACAGTAGCGCGCACAACACGAGTAGTTGATGAGCAAGCTAGGCCCTGGTCCCCCTCTGGACCGTCGCGCCAACAATTTTTATTATTATTATTGTCTTCTGGCCAAATTGATCATTGTTGTCGGTAGCGATCAGTATTGACGGTTTCACCAGGTTTTAGAAGCTCGTGTTACGGCACACCTTTCTGATCTGTGAATAAGGGCGTGGGTACAACCGTAGGGACCCAGGAATTATTTTGCCACATTCGGAAAAATTCCAGTTGTTGTTACACATTTCTAGCTCTTATCATTGAAATTTGTTGGCGCATAATTTTATTCATTCCGAATTTTAAAATTATCCAGGAATTAGCAACAAAAAGAAAAAAACAGTCAATCAACGATTGACCATGGTCATAATGGGACACAAAACATAACATTAATTGAGGTAGACAACCCTCTAATATTTTGTTAGCTAGATCTGCTTTCAAGCAAATAGAAATAGATTTTACTGAGTTTTGTCAGTAATCTGACCAAAAGCTTGCCTATTCATCTTAAAGAGCTAAAATCAGATCATTTTTTGTTGTTGATTTGATACATCTTTAATTTGTCTTTTAAATAGCTCCATGGAATTTAGATCCGGCGATTGTTTAGGAGCTTCGAGTACATCGGTGCAGTTATATAGAAGCCAACTTCTAACATTTTATGCCTTGTGCTTAACATTGTTATCCTATTGGGTCTATAACTTGATGTGGTTTGCTAAAAGATGGCGTGACCTGTATTATTCCATTTTTATTATTCCATTGGAACATGCGTTGGAAAGCTACTGTACTTAATTTCAGTAATACATTCGTGTAAAGCGTAAACAATTATTATTTATTTCACTCAAATATGTCGAACCTTGTACCTGAAAAAGTGTTTTTGCGGGAAGTTCTTCGTCATTACTTTAATATGAAAAAAACTGCTGCCGAAAGTCAGTCAAAGTTAATGGTGAATATGCGCTAGCTGAGCGAACGTGCCAAAAATGGTTTGCACGATTTAAAAATAGTGATTTTGGCTTGAAAGACAATGAAGGTCTTGGGCAGCCAAAGAGAAATTTGAAGATGAAAACAGGAAACATAACTCTATAAAATTTAATGCCAAACACAAGAAGAACTCACAGGATCACTGAACAAGCCATTTCAAAACGTTTGAAATCAGGTGGATATATTTAAAAGCAGGGAAATTTTGTATATTCTTAATATTAAAGATAAACATTTTCTGTAAGACCCAATTTATCAGCAGTTTCTAATAGATTTGATTTTAGAACTTTCAAGTAATATCTGAAGTCCATTATGCCTTCAGTTATTTGAAGACCTTCAGGTTCTGCTGCTGATATTGCACCGCATGCCATTACTGATCCGTAACCGTGTTTCACTTAAGGCTTAAATTTCATTTCCTTTGGCTCTTAATTTGTTTTTCTCCATAAACATGAAAAGCCATTTGGAAAAAAAACACACTGATCTGAAAGACTTTCAGCAATAAATAGCTTAAGTACATGGTGACGAATTTTAATCCAAGGGAAGTTTAAGTAAGAATGGAGCGGCTGTAGGAATTGTTACGAATTTTAATCCAAGGAAAGTTTAAGTAATAATGGAGCGGCTGTAGGAATTGTTACGAATTTTAATCCAAGGAAAGTTTAAGTAAGAATGGAGCGGCTGTAGGAATTGTTACGAATTTTAATCCAAGGAAAGTTTAAGTAAGAATGGAGCGGCTGTAGGAATTGTTACGAATTTTAATCCAAGGAAAGTTTAAGTAAGAATGGAGCGGCTGTAGGAATTGTTACGAATTTTAATCCAAGGAAAGTTTAAGTAAGAATGGAGCGGCTGTAGGAATTGTTACGAATTTTAATCCAAGGAAAGTTTAAGTAAAAATGGAGCGACTGTAGGAATTGTTACGAATTTTAATCCAAGGAAAGTTTAAGTAAGAATGGAGCGGCTATAGGAATTGTTACGAATTTTAATCCAAGGAAAGTTTAAGTAAGAATGGAGCGGCTGTAGGAATTGTTACAAATTTTAATCCAAGGAAAGTTTAAGTAAGAGTGGAGCGGCTGTAGGAATTGTTACGAATTTTAATCCAAGGAAAGTTTAAGTAAGAATGGAGCGGCTGTAGGAATTGTTACGAATTTTAATCCAAGGAAAGTTTAAGTAAGAATGGAGCGGCTGTAGGAATTGTTACGAATTTTAATCCAAGGAAAGTTTAAGTAAGAATGGAGCGACTGTAGGAATTGGTAAATGATGATAACTGAATTTTAAATTATTCAAAAAATGTATTAAGTACAGCTTAGTAGTCTGATATATGATGATTTGATGATATTCAAAATCCCTTTTTTAAATACATGTTTTTTTCCAAAACCGTATCAAGCTTAGTTAATATTTTGTTTAAATTTAAGTCTCCTTAAAAAAGAAAATCTTTATTTTTCATTCAATAATTTTTGCATTATTTTTTTTAACTTTTTACTATTTAAATGGCGTCAATTCTTCGAAGCATATTGTCAGTAGAGGGTTTCTTTAATTTTTGGGCTTATTCAACATCCGAACATTCTTCTATAAACACAGCTCTTGTTGTTACTTCTTTAGATAAGAAGGAAGCAGAGAGATGGAACATATTTCTGTTCCTTTCTTCCCTTACCGCTGATATTAGACGATTTTGCAGAAGTTCTTTCTCCTAATCTTGTGGCATTATCGCCCTTATCAAGCATAAAGGAAAATAATATAAGGTTGTGTGGCCGCCGTGGCGTAGTAGGTAGAGTTCGACGCTCACACGCCGAAGGTCCAGGTCCAATTCCCAGCTGTACACCACGAATTTTTCACGGTGCAGCTTCCATCGAACTGCTGGGAATACTCAAAAAGTAGTTACTTTCTAAGAGAAAGCTTCTCAAACTTCGCCATTCGGAGTCGGCAGAAAACTGTAGGTCGTGATAGAACTGTAGCGCGCAAAACACGAATAGTTGATGAGCAAGCTAGGCCCTGTTCCCCCTGTGGACTGTCGCGCCATGCAATTGATTATTATTATTATGAAGTGAAGTCTGTAGCTGTAAGATGGTGATGCTGTGAAATAAACAAGAGAGCAAATTCGGGTCACTTTAGTGAATCAACCCCTCTACGTGCGTTGACACATTTTATTGAACATGTCCCCATACAGTTATTATAATTGTTATGTGGTAGCTCGGACTTTAAGTCTTTTGTTTACCATTTGTTGCTGTATAAGCTTAAGAAACGTCCTCTTATGCCATATTATAGAGTATTATCAAAAGCTCTAGATGTACTCTCATGTCAAAGAAATCCTTGCTGGATTTTTTTTAACCGGTTTTAGAGATGCATTCAGTGGCAGATTACTTTTTCAGCAAGACAGCTTGCTCAAATAGCAATTTTTCTTGCTCTTTGGTACCTCAGAAGATCTAAGAACCTGTTGTGGGATTCCATTTCAGTTCTTCCTTCATCCGGAAATCTTCTTTAAACAAATAATGCCTCAGTACAAAATCTTGTAGCAATTGTAAGCACAGGTTCTTTTGACTCATTACTATGAAGTCTGGCTTCAAAGTACGTTAACCTACACTGACCCAGGACGTTTATGGTTTTCCTCATGTCATAAACATTACATAAAGCAGTTGCCTGGTTCATAGACAGCTGAAGTCTTAATTCTGTCACACATGTTGTCTCGCAGAAGACATGGTGCATGGTGTTCTCTGACGTTTCGTCTTTGTTGTGTTCTAATTCCTTACATGCGAAACAGTTGAAATGTTTCCATAGCAGGTAAAGAACGGAGGAATTCGCTGAACCAGGTAGCTGCTATATTGCACAGAATGACCGAGACAATGGACACCAGAATTACATCCATGCAACGCAGAGGAGCGAAAGCGAAAATGAAATGAACATGTAAATAAACTTCCCAAACATTTGTGAGGTCACTGCTCTTCTCGTGAATCTGAAGGTCGCACAGATCCAAAAAGTGTCGTCATCTGGGCCGTTGGTCAGGTGGGTTGCGAAGATTCATTGCAACTTTGTAGTTTCACGACTTATGGCGAACATTGGATGTCCAATTATATTCAGAGAGACCAAATGGTTTCAGAATTGGTTTTGTTTTGCGCTGAATTCGGTTGGGAATCTTGAAAAATGAGAAAAAAAGTGGGTTTCCCACTCCCTCACACGCAAACACATACACCCCAGACATTTGACACTAAGTTTCTAGAAAATACACCAAAACTAAGCTGTGCGCCCATTTGAAAATCCCTCCGTCATGCGGTAAAACTAAACCACGAAGTAAATCCAATAAGAACCTGTTTGACTTCTTACGATTTGAAAACTTTACCCTCCACTTTGTTCCGCAAAAACTCTTTCACACACACATGCAGCCAAAAAAAAAAGAAAATATCAGAAGAAACACAAGAAAACACGAGTATAACAGAGGGTAATGTGTCTCCTCTTCATTGACAAAACCCCGCTAAAAAAACCAAAAAGAACTCAAAAGCCGGAGCGCAAAGACGGATGCTAGGAGAGAAGTTGTTTATCTTCCTCCATTCCTGCAAACATTCATATCCACTCGCATACACACAGGCACCGATTTAATATGGAAGAGATACGTGATAAAGATACAGGTAAATAGATACGAGGCAGATAGAATTACACCGAAAACACACGTAAACGGCATTGCTGCCTGGAAATTCCTCGAAACGGATCAACAAAAAACTTGAAAAAAGGGAAAATTAAGAAACATTAAGCAGCAGACCGTCCAGTCCATCAGCGTGGACACTTTAAGGCCTTCCCGGGAGCAACAAGGTCCCGCTTCATCAGCACCGCGCCGCGTCGCCCGCCAGCGCATCCTCGTGGTGGGCATGGTGGAGTCACTGGTGGCTGGATTCTTGTAGTCATAAGTGATACTTTGTTTCCTCGGCATTACAGGGAATAGTGTAAATTGAGTAAGCGCCCAACTGGTCTCCATCACGAAAACACCCACTCCGCCGTTGCCGCCTCAAATTAGTTGTTGTTGGGCAGACATTTGGCGGTGGCGGCAGCGGTGACGGCGGTATGGCGCGGCCCGCAATAAAGTTGTTGAACAGAAGAAATTCATTGGTCTCCATTATGTCAAACGCACTTGACGCTGCATAAGGTCCCATCGCCGCCGCTGAATATGCTTAACACCTCACTCGACGCGACACAGCGCGACAGGGGAAAAACAACAAACGAACAGATGATAAAGAGATACACGGATACACATGCAAACACGATGTGCAGTCAATCTTCTGTTGACTGCTTCGTCTTTTTTTTTTTGTTAATTATGACACATAGTCCCGCACAAAGAACTCAATTATATTCCTGTGAAGTAAAGTGATATGACGACGACGACGATGACGATGACGGCGTATGTGCATGCGGCGGCGGCGGTGGCGCAGATCTGATGGATGGCGAAGAGGAGGTAGATTGCGGTTGGATTACTTGGAAATACGGAGACGAACTAAGTGGCAGGCGGCCACGGCAACCCGGGCAGGCATGCTTCTGTGCACGCCCGACTGGGTTTCATAATAAAGTGCTCTTTTTTCATTTGAGTCCTTTACCCTTGTTCTTTACCTGACAACCGTGCATGTATCCACTGTCATTGTGTGCATTTAGATGTTGTAATACTCGCGGAGTGATTATTTCTTTTCGTTACGTTCCATTTTTGTGTTAAGCAGTCTGATATATGGACGATGTTGCGATTTTTTTGCGGAAGCTGAAGGGATCTGAGTCGAAATAAGTGCTGATTGTATTGTTGAGATGAGATTTGTTTGGGCAACGCAAACAACAGAAAGGAGCCTTTCAGTGAATTGACGATGGCAACTTAAATAGCGCTGTAAACCCCTAAATATTTCCAGGTGGATCAGCGGCCAAATGGTATTGGTTTTTGGATTCTAAATATGAATTTAGAAACCTAGAAAGCCAAAATTTTGTTGAATTCTAATGAGCCCTTCTGGAGATGTACACCGAAAAGTTGGAACTTGACATTTTGAAAATTGGACGCTTTATCAAGAAAATTCCCTGTGGAATATTTTTTAAAATAAGCCAACTTTATGTTCATTTAAAAGGGCGTATGTTTAACCTCAAACTGTATCAAGAGTTTTTTCATTTTGACCATTTTTCCAGAACAGGCTTTTTGTTGAGGTCAACAGTATTCCATGTTGGGTGGTGTTTAACAAAAGTGGTCCAAGAGGCTCTAACAGGAAAACACTGAAAGCCCTAAATATTCATCATCGGTGGTGAAAAATAAAAATACACATTTTTGCACTTCGGGAGTAGGATAAAGGAACTAGTGGTCGGCCACTTAACTTTTTTTAAAGCTTCGTATCGCTCCAGTTTCGAAAGTATTATAAAAATAATTGTTGGCGCGACAGTCCACAGGGGGACCAGGGCCTAGCTTGCTCATCAACTGCTCGTGTTGTGCGGACCTACAATTTTTTTCCGACTCCGAACGGCGAAATTTGAGAAGCTTTCTTAGACAGTTATTACTCTTTGAGTTTTGTTAGCAGCTCGAAAGAGGTGGTGCCGTGAAAAATTCGAAAAATTGGTGTTGAGCTGGGATTCGAACCCACACCCTTCGGCGTGTGAGCGTCGCACTCTACCCACTACGCCACAGCGGCCACGAAAGTATTAGACGGACATTTTTCGAATAAATTCTATTAAATACAGGTCTGTGCAAAAAAATAACACTACGTTGAGGGCTGCACTTTGGATGCTAATTACTTTTTTAGATGCTCATGTAAAGACACGGTATTTATTGTAGGACATCTGTTGGGTATCAGTAATAAAATGCAAAAAACGAGATAAGCGAAGATGCATTTTAAGACAAGAAAATTCCCGTTATACGAAATGAAACCGAAATTTTGGTGTGCAAAATAATAGCACCAGGTCATTCTAAAAAGTGTTTTCGAAGTGTTTGGTGGTGTTTAATTTTTCTTTTTGTGTGTCAAAAGATTTAGGTAAAAATATTTAAGTATTTTGAAACTAGTATTTTTCAAATACAACGTTATAAACAATTAAAATGGGTCGCGGTGTGCATTGTACTCGCAACATCGTCCATATATCATTGTACTAAAAATCGTGGACTAATAAAAAAATTTATTTCTGACGGAAAAACGTACAAATTTATTCGGGAAATCGTTGGTTGTTCGAATAAAATGATTACTAATGCAAAAAAAAAAAACACGTCGAAAAAGAAGAAACAAGAGGTAGAAAATCGAAATTAACCTCTACCGACGAGCGAAGAATGATAAGATTCGTGAAACAAAACCCATTCATCACATCAAACAAAATAAAAGAGGCACTAAATCTGCCCGTATCAACATCAACCATAAGAAGGAAGTTGATAGAGAAGGAACTGCCTGCCAGGAGTCCAAGAAAAGTACCCTTGCTGACAAAGGTCCATTTTCATAAAAGAAAACAATTTGCGCAAGAACATTTGAACTGGGAAGTAACCAAATGGCGTAATGTATTATGGACAAATGAGTCTAAAATTGTTTTATTTGGAACTCCTGGAACCAGGACATTTGTTCGCAGGCAAAAAAACCAAGAGTTTAAACCGGAGTGTACTTTAAAAACCATTAAGCACGGCGGCGCGAAAATTAACTTATGGAGATGCTTCTCCTACAACGGTACTGGTCCTATATTTTGGATAAAACCAATGATGACCGCCGAAGTTTATGTTGACATAATCAGGGAAACCATGTTGCCCTACGCCGAGTGGAATATGCCTCTCAGATGGGTCCTGCAGCAAGACAATGACCCGAAACATACGAGCAAATCGGCCAAGAAATGTTTTGCGAGGAATAGGGTTCAAGTTATGGAATGGCCGCTGCAATCTCCAGAACTAAACCCCATTGAAAATCCTTGGACAGATGTTAAGAAAGCTGTTTTTAAAGCGAAACCAAAAAATACACCACAGCGATGGGAAGCTGTGCAGGCTGCGTGGAGGGATATTCCAATTCGGCGATGTCAGCCACTAATCGACTCTATGCCACGACGTTGTGCCGCTGTGTTCAAAAATAAGGGTTATAAGACGAAGTACTAGAACTGTAGTATAAATAAAAAAAATAAGAACCGTACTATTCCACTAAATTTTGCAATTTATTTACGACGTTTTACTTGTGGTGCTATTATTTTGCACACCAAAATTTCGGTTTCATTTCGTATAAAAGGAATTTTCTTACCTTAAAATGCATCTTCGCTTATCTTGTTGTTTGCATTTTATTACTGATACCCAACAGATGTCCTACAATAAATACCGTGTCTTTACATGAACATCTAGAAAAGTAATTAGCATCCAAAGTTCAGACCTCAACGTGGTGCTATTTTTTTTGCACAGAGCTGTATTACATAGTTCAACCTGTCAATGCATTTTATTTTTATTTCTGTATACACCTAAAAATATTGAAAAAAATCACAACTGTTAAATAGCAAAATTATGCATTTTCTGCAAGCTTTTCGATTTACACGGTTTTGACTTGAAAATTTTTAATTTTCGATTCACCCGTTTTTCTCAGGAACGTATCTACCGTGTAAATCGGGGGATAGCTGTACATTGTCATTTGATTGATGAGCAAAAATGGAAATCACTTTATCAGCGCCAATTTTTTGGTAGCCTGCCTGTCGCTTGCAACCATATGTACATGCACAATCTGTTAGGAGCTTTTAAATTAACCTTAAGATCAGACATCCACACTACATTTAATTTCGAAAAAAAAAAAATCCAAAAGTTTCGACAGAAATCGGGTTTTTGTCAATTTTAAGAAAGTGCATCGAGCTCTGCGCACATCTAGCAAACACTGATTCGGGTGTTTGAGAGGGCTTGTCTTAGGGCTTGCCTTCGCCTCTACAGAACACCAGAGTCCCAGTACATTAAATTCTACTCCAATGAGGTATTATACAACAGGGCGAACCTGATACGAGTGGACAATTTCCTGGTGAAGTTGATTCGTGGTCACACTGCGAGAGCGATGAACTCGGTTAATAACTTGATCTCTGGGGCGTACTACCCCAATCCACAGTACCACGAAAGGGTACGTCAATCTGGCTTCGTCCCCCCAGAAGCATTTCTCCATTTTGACAGGCATGGTCTTATACAAGACATAAATGGGGTACCGCTCCTCTTTCACATCGCCCGTTCAACTGTGGATGGGCGACTTAACTACGACCGTTCCGTCGCACAACGAGCTGAGGAAGATCTCCTCCGCTTTAGTATGGCGGTGTCGAATCGGGATAAGAGAGATGTTGCGTTACAACATCGAAAGTTTTGGTGGCTGATAGAGGGAACTCCCTCGTCGAACCCTTTAGACCCGGGGTAATGGGTAGCACAGATCTCCTTCAAGGGAGTAGTCGGTCTTGCAGCGGATGTGATCCAGCTACCTATGGTCGACTTACAGCCTTAGTGTAGGATAGTTGTAAGTTTTGTATATAAAAGTACAAAAAAAAAAAATCTAGCTATACACATTTGTACATTGAGTGTACACATGTGTATACAAATGTACATAGGTTAGGTGCACGCATATGGGCATATGGGCGTATAGTATTATACACGCATGTATACATGTGTGAATATTTAATTAAGCTACTTTTAAATTATTTTAAGGTAGTATGTAAGTTAGCCCATAAGTTTTACCACAAACAAAACAGGTGCAGTTATTAAGTTTTTTCGTTAAAATTTTTCTTAATAATAAGTAGTAATGAATTCCATAAATATATAAAATGTAAGGTTAGGTCGAAAGACAATAGATTAAGGATAAGTTTAGCTTAGAGTGCCCGTAGGGGGCCAGTAAGTTAGAGTGTAGGAAAAAAACAAAGCAGGGCCAACTAGTTTTAAGCAATTTTTTGTCTAGTACGTAAGTCTGCAATGAATTCGAAATAAAAATGTATTAAAAATGAAAAAACATCTAGCAAACACTCCAGATTTTACAGGATAGCGATAGACAACTCTCATTACTCCTAGAATATCGTTTTGAAAAAAAATTGAACAAAGTAGCACTTGAGATGTGGAAGCTTGTGGGTTTCGCACGATGATCAAAGTTGGAGGTGAAAGAGAGTGTTGAGTGGTATTGTTTCAAAATGAGCTGTGACCCGAACCAATTCCCCTTCGAATCATCATCTTTGTTCATCTTTGATTTAATGGTTTTTATGCATTGACTGCCGCAAAATTTAAACATCTCATAGTCACTTAAAATTGTAAGCTTCAAACAAACTCTGCCATTGAAGAGGTACAGTTCACCACCGCCTGTACACCTCCATCCAGTTTGATCTCAAACTGTTCTCCTCCAGCCCATGTCCTTACACTCTGTAATATCACAAATTTTCCGACTAATAGATTCTTGTCATACAATTAACAGAGACATAATTTAGAAACCTGTTCAGAAATAAGAAATTTTCTCTGACGGCTCTATCATGTTACCAGATAACAAGGGTCCGCGACGGTCACACACAGTCCCCACCGACAACACCTTCGTGACGCAATAGTCACAACTTCAATATGACACGCTAATGTCGTGCCCACTCAATGCAAAGTAACTTCAGATGATTCTGTTCAATGGACCGGTATTCAAATCCAAGTGCTTCAGCGGTTTAGTGAATAAATGGACAGAAAGAAGAAACAACGTAATTACTTGTCTGACAAGTTGGTTCACCAATGTTCACACGACGACGGCGGGACCTGCAATGCTGGTGAATATTAAATTGCTTAGCAGCTAGAAATAAAAAAAAACAGACGTGGGCTGGACGTACACAAAACAAGGTAAACTGCATGAAATGTGTTCGCCCAGAGAAACTGAACGGAAATTGAATTTATGCAGAAACTGTTGCACACATGGACGAAAGGAGAATCCCTCGAGACTTCCAGTTTGTCCATTAGATGCGAGTGACGATACTTCAAAGTACACAATTCCACTCGCATCACAGTCAAAGTGTTTGCCTGCTTTTATGTCACATTCCACTGAAGAATCGACGTCTGTCGGCGACCGGACAACGCATTTTCCTGCTGCTTCTTGGTTCGACTTCAACTCTGAAGCTAATCATTTCGATGTTGACACAGCATCTCCGTCAGTCACTTTATACTCGAAGTTCCTTCATTTGGGGGACTCCAGCCGAACACTGTAGGCTTTCAGGAACGTCTCGCACAAAGTATCATCAAAAAACTTTGAACATCAAACCAAACACGAGCTCTACGTGCGACCACAGGAAGGCATCAGTGTTGAACCTTTGCGCAGCTATTCGCCCAGAGGGACAGATTTGTGTTTTCCTTTTGCACGAAAGCAACCGCATAAAGTCAAACAAAAATGTTTAACGACTTCTCCCGTACGACGACAACGACGACGCCGACGACCGGCGAAACGAATGAGAGAAGACACGTCTGCCCGCACCGCACACAATCTGGCAAGAGGGTGTGTCCTAATTCTGTCCTCTTTGCCTCTTCCTTGCACTTACAGCAAAACGTGGAACATACACGAGCGGAATAGCGGGAACGGGGTGACGCCGGGGGCATGCCATTAGACGAAAGGGATGGAAGCAGAGAAAGAGAAACTCCTCCTCACGAGAGGCTGTGCCAAAGTAAATTTCCGCCTCGAATTCGGAGTTTCCACATGGGTTCCCAACTTTACGCATTCCCGCCGCTTATCAGGAGCTCAATGTGTGCACAGGCTCCTGCAGCATCGCCGTGAATACAATCTGATCGCGTGCGTCTCTCGCTTGAAATTCAAGCCCAGAGAGTCCGCCAGGCATTGGTGTAGCGTTGATTGATGGGCAATTATTTAGAAGGTATGACATGCCTCCTCTCAACTGCTGCTGTTTGCCTGCGATAAAACTCGTGTCCGGGCAATGCATAGACCAGCTCAGCCGTAATATATTCGAGTTTCACAAGTCTCAAAGAAGGGGATTCAAGCAAAACACTGCTGCTTTTTGCATGGTTTCGCCTGTGGTTACAAAACGCGCAGACACTCGGAAGCCAGTTTTTACGGAATCTGTTTCAGAGCGGCGGCACCGCGCAAACTGATTAAATATTTGCAGCGTTTTGCTTGCGATTGAGTTTTCAATGCAAAAAGTAAAACGATTTGGAGTGTGCCTCTAGTTCCCCAAAATGCACCGAAGAGCACACATAATCAATCAAAAACAACATTCATTCCTCATCACACCGTTTCGTGTACACAAGAGATAACTACAAAACAAGCCCACTGATTGTCCGGCCCAAGCATATTTAACATCATAACTCATCCTGTCAAAGATCACCACAAACCTCACACGAAGCGCGCCTAAACCCACGGGACACACGTTAAAGACATTCCACTCATAAATTCCGTTCGTCTATCAACACTACGGCTCCAACGCAGACACTATCATTATTCAAACAAATCGCAGATATGACGTATCCAATGTCACTTTCTTCGCGTCTGACGTCTAAGACAATACGCCAGCAATCATCCAAGCATGCGCACAAAGCAAACGCACGAAAACACACACAGAAACGGCTAACAAATGACAAACAAATCGGAAACGGCAGCAGTCTGCCGCCCAATAAATCACAAAAGACCCCAAATAGCTCAGTCATTAGGAGAATGTCATAAAAATGCAAATTCAGTCTTAAATATACGTTTTGCCACCTCTCAAGTCCGACATCCTCTTGTCATTAAAACTCGCCTTTCAAAGGTCAACAGACGTCAGCGAGGCAGAGGTTCGCGAAAAGAACAGCGCCAACACCAGCAAGCCCATCCACATGCACACATCATCAACACACTCGATCGCTCGCTGACGAGATATGAATGTGGGAACGAACAGAGCCGTGTGATTCATGAGATAAACGTCTGAGGTAACAAATTTTGAATGTCAGTGTCAAATTAAATTAATGATTAACTGTCAAGAGCAGGAATTAATTCTTATCTCGTTTGGCACCACCGATAGGTGGGAGGTGATGTCCATCGATATGTTTGCCGAAGTCTGTGTGTGTTTTTTTTTCTTTTCTGCGTGTGTTCACAACTATTTGACAACTTTTATCTGTCATCGACGCATATCTTATCGTTCATTTTTTCGCCTTCGAAATATTTGGGGTAGATCTGAAAATTTACGAGGTTAACGAAAGTTTCTACCTAACCTTGAACTTTTGATCGGAATTAGAGATTCTGGCGGTAGGGCAAGTTGATGAAAAGATTGTGAGAATGGTGTAATCGAACTTTCGTTCAAACTGTACCAAAACGTGACAATTGAATTATGTACTGGGTTGTGCCGGTGAGTGCCGGTAAATAACGTCACGAAAGCGTGAGTCTGGGCTGAAAAATGTTGTTTTAATGAAGCGAATTAATGAGAAAAACCTTTATTAGAATAAGTGGTCCGTTGCTGAAATAGTTGGCACAGCAAATACAAACGATTGAGAATAAAATTGCGCCAATGGGGATGGACGTTTGTGCTCACGAGAGTTCTTCAATAAGGCCAGTGAGAAATTTAATAATTTAAATTTCCATTTGCGTTTAATTGATGAAACGAAACAAAATGGACCGGGGGATGTATATACAATATGTATAGGATATAACACAAGTTTCAACACTGCCGCATAGCAAGATGTAACATTTTTGCCCAATCAGTAATATTGCCAGGCACAGCAAATATTGTAGGAGTTACAAACTTTTAAGGCCATCGAACCACAACTTGTTATTGAAAAGTCAAAGAAATCGTGGACAATGTGAAACCGGCAAAACAGAAAAAAGACACGTGCCATTTACTGATGCATGGCAAGTAGTAATCCTTCAGATGAAGTATCACCTCTTTCTTATGTTCATTAGGGTTTTCTGCTACACACCCTTTCGATTTCACTTTTGTAAATCAGATCTAAGTAACAATTAAAATTTCCTCTGGAAAATAGAATTTAGGTATATTCACGCAATCAGGTGGCTGACACACGCTTAAAGAGTACAATTTGTTGCTAATGGAGGGTTTTGAATCTTATCCCTTCGGAGTCAACAGAAAACTGTATGCCTCACAAATTCCAAAGGGGAAGCTGCTGAAGAGGCTTAACCCTGATTCTTTGCGGACTGACGACATGCAAGACTCGTTTCCTATATCGGTCGTCGTGGCGTAGTGGGTAGAGTGCGACGCTCACACGCCGAAGGGTCTAGGTTCGACTCCCAGCTCAACACCAATTTTTCGAATTTTTCACGGCACCACCTCTTTCGAGCTGCTAACAAAACTCAAAGAGTAATAACTGTCTAAGAAAGTTTCTCAAATCTCGCCGTTCGGAGTCGGCAAAAAACTGAAGGTCCCTCTACTCGTGAGAGAACAGTAGCGCGCATAACACGAGTAGTCGATGAGCAAGCTAGGCCCTGATTCTCTGTGGACTGTCGCGCCATACAATTATTATTAAGCTTCATGCCCATAATTTCCGAAAAACTTGCATGGCATGAGCCAGCCGATAGGCCGAAATCTTCAAAAACTTCTCGAATAGTGATTCGGCGATTTTTAAAAACCATTTTCTTCACTTCCTCAATATTTTTATCGGTTGTTGATGTGCTGAAGCGTCCAGGGCGAAGACGTTATTCACGTCTTCTCGACCTTCTTTGAAAAGCTTGTACTACTTGTAAACATTTTATAGACTCAGAGTACGCTCATCGTATGCCACTGTAAACATTTCAGGTATTTTTGCGCACTTAATCCCATTTTCACACAAAATTGAATGCAATTTTTTTGATCCATATTTTTGACAGCAAGTAATCGCCGAGTACGAACAATACGTCTAACTTTTATGCCTCTCACAAACAAAATAAATATACAATATACCTGAAACTGCACACATATGTTCAAGACCAGTATTTCAACATCGCAAGTAAAAAGCATTAATCGAATGTGCCTGGCCGTTGAAATTTTAAAATTCACCTTATTTTTTGATCAGATTTCATACATGACAAAATTACCGACCACAATACACATGCATCGCAAATACAAAATCAACGCAACTAATGTACTTTAAAGAGGACGTGACCACGTGGAATGTAGAAGGGTAATGCAGTGCTGTGCGGATAGCAGCAACTACCCATTGCACAGGCCGTTCATGCAAACAGGGTTGTTCACGATGTTCGATAGTGTTTTCTTACTCTTTAAATAGTTTTTTATTTAAATAAATTTTAAATAGTTTAGTTTTATTGATATTTATTGAGATTAAATTAACATTATAGTGGCCGCCGTGGCGTAGTGGGCAGAGTGCGACGCTCACACGCCGAAGGGTCTAGGTTCGATTCCCAGATCAACACCAATTTTTCGAATTTTTCACGGCACCACTTCTTTCGAGATACTGAAAACACTCAAAGAGTAATAACTGTCTAAGAAAGCTTCTCAAATTTCGTCGTTCGGAGTCGGCAACAAACTGTACTTCTACTTCTACTCGTGAGAGAACAGTAGCGCGCACAACACCAGTAGTTGATGAGCAAGCTATGCCCTGGTCCCCCTGTGTGTTCTGTTGCGCCAACAATTATTATTATTATTGGCAGTAATTTTCATAAGCCCCACAGGATGTAGTCGGCTTAAACATTGCATCTAAGAACGCTTGATGGGCTAATGCCACCATACAGCCCATAAAGGGCATCATTGAATCTTCTCCTCTTGATGTCGTCAACGCAAGAAAGTTAAACTTTAAAGTTTCCACGCCGGTCAAGTTACAACTAATGGGGTTTCGAATAAAGACTTGACTGCAGTTTTTTAAATTAAATTATCAAGTCATTGAACAGACAACATCATATTTTTTCATCGTGTTAAAAATGTCGAATTTCGTACCAGAAAGTGATGATTTGCGGAAAGCATTAATTTTTTGTTTTCATTTGAAGAAAAGTGCTGCAGAGTCGCATCGAATGCTTGCCGAGACATATGGTGATCATGCTCTATCAGAAGCAACATGCAAAAGATGGTTTCAACGGTTCAGAAATAATGATTTTGATGTTAGAAATGAAGAACGTGGAAGACCACCAGAAAAGTTTGAAGACGCCGAATTGCAAACGATATTAGATGGAGTTGACACTTTGAGTCAAAAGCAAATGGCAGCAATGTTAAATGTTGCACAAACAATTTCTGACCGTTTAAAAGTTATGGGAAAGATCCAAAAGTGTGGAAAATGGGTGCCACATGAATTTAATGAAAGACAGATGGAAAACCGAAAAAGCACTTGTGAAATTTTGCTTCAAAGACACGAAAGAAAATCGGTTTTGCATCGGATTGTTACTGGCGATGAAAAATGGATTTATTTTAAGAATCCTAAATGGAAAAAATCGCCGTGGCGTAGTGGGTAGAGTGCGACGCTCACACGCCGAAGGGTCTAGGTTCGACACCCAGTTCAATACCACTTTTTCTAATATTTCACGGCACCACCTCTTTCGAGCTGCTGACAACACTCAAAGAGTAATAACTGTCTAAGGAAGCTTCTCAAATATCGCCGTTCGGAGTCGGCAAAACACTCTAGGTCCCTTCTACGCGTGAGAGAACAGTAGCGCGCACAACACGAGTAGTTGATGAGCAAGCTAGGCCCTGGTCCCCCTTTGGACTGTAGCGCCAACAATTATTATTATTAAATGGAAAAAATCATGGGTTAATCTGGGACAACCATCAACATCGACTGCAAAACCAGATCGATTCGGCAAGAAGACAATGCTGTGTGTTTGGTGGGACCAGAAAGGTGTGCTGTACCACGAGCTCCTAAAATCAGGTGAAACCGTTAATACTGATCGCTACCGACAACAAATGATCAATTTGAACCATGCATTGATCGAGAAACGACCAGAATGGGCCAGAAGACACGGCAAGGTAATTTTGCTCCATGACAATGCACCTGCACACAAACCCAAACTGGTTCAGGATACAATCAAAACACTTGGCTGGGAGCAGCTACCCCACCCGCCGTATTCACCAGACTTGGCTCCTTCCGATTACCATTTGTTTTCATCGATGGGACACGCATTTGCTGAGCAGCACTTTGATTCCTGTGAGGAGGTCGAAAATTGGATGTCTGATTGGTTTGCTTTAAAAGACGAACAATTTCATTGGCGTGGTATTCACAAATTGCCAGAAAGGTGGTCAAAATGTGTAGAAAACAATGGCCAATACTTTGAATAAAATTTTTTTACTTTCCCATTAATAATTTGTGTTTTATTTGCAAAAAAAAATCATTTCAAACCGGTATACCTGGTATGTCGGAATACATCGTGGAATAAGCTTTATCAAGAAATTCAGAAGTTTCAGCCGCTATTATGGTTGATCGAATTTGAACGGCGGATTCTTGCAAAATTAATCTTCATCAGAAACAATTCGTGTCTTCAATTGAATTTCATACGTGTAGCAGAAAATATAATAAATAAATAAACAGAATTAATCACCCCGTTCTAGATTTGTTTTCGAACACCAAGTAAACGGCTTACATGTACTTGCAGAAGCTTTGCTCAATCCATCTGATCTGGTCATCGACCGGGAATACGGCTTCATTATAAATATCAGAAAAAATATGTTTTTGCTCCTTCTCCACTTATCGACCGAGCAATAAAGTTAAGAAACTGTCTATTCCGATCGCCCATCACCCGAACCTCAACCTACCCCCCTACATACGTCAATAGGTGTGTTCTAGTACCCGAATTAAATAGCACAAAACAGTACAAAACAACACAAACCGTTCAACACGTACGTTCCCGTACACCGAAAAAATTGGTCTTATGTCAAGTGAGCGCTCTTTCGAGCGAGTAAAATATTTCCCCACCCTGCCCATTTTAACACAATTTTGTGTTAATTAACAATTAACACAAATTTGTGTGGTTAGGTGATAAGTAAGAAAGAGATAAGTGAGCATTGACCCATTATTTCCTTGTGTGTCTTAAAATTTTTTGTTGTTTTTGTTTTCGGTATCGAAAAAGTGAGTTTGACATTTCTTTATGACACACTTTACACATTTGGTTTAGATACGCCCCCGCACCCTTTTCTTTTTGAGAGAGATTTACCCCCACTCTATAACAAATGACAGACTTCAAAATTTGGTCCAAAAAGTACTGAAACACACCTAATATCTTCTGCAGAGTGTGTTTCTGAAACAAAATCAAGCTGTGGTTTGTACGACATTCGTTATCTTGGATGATTTAATAATAATAATAATAATTGTTCGGAGTCGGCAAAAAACTGTAGGTCCCTTCTACTCGTGAGAGAACAGTAGCGCGCACAACACGAGTAGCTGATGAGCAAGCTAGGCCCTGGTCCCCCTCTGGACTGTAGCACCAACAATTATTATTATTATTATTATTATAATTGTTGGCGCTACAGTGCAAAGAGGGGCCAGGACCTAGCTTGCTCATCAACTGCTCGTGTTGTGCGCGCTACCGTTCTCTCACGAGTAGAAGGTTTTTTTGCCGACTCCGAAAGGTGAAGTTTGAGAAGCTTTCTTAGACAGTTATTACTCTTTGAGTGTTGTCAGCAGCTCGAAAGAGGTGGTGCCGTGAAAAATTCGAAAAATTTGTGTTGAGCTGGGAATCGAACCTACACCATTCGGCGCGTGAGCGTTGCACTCTACCCATTACGCCACGGCGGCCACTTTATGTCTTGTACGATTTACTGCTGGGATAATAATTTCTAGCAAATCTTGCAGTATCTTCAACTCGCTGTTGCCTCAATTTATTCTATATCAAGAAAAGAAGAATATCTTTTCGTCTTCATCTTGAATATCCCCTTAACCTGAGCAAATTTGAGGTGAAATATTACGCCAACATTGTTCTCCAGAGGTTTTTAACAGTCGAATACCATAACTTGACTTGAACCCACTTAACCAACCAGAACTGGTTTTAAAAGCCTCTTCTATCTCCTTAAGTTAAGAATGCAATAAATTCGCTTTTCTCTTTAGCATTTCTCTGCTAACTTGTATACAATGATCGTTCCATACGAGAATAATCACCTTTTTTAAGGTTTCTCTTTTCAATGAACACATTTGGGTAGTGTTTACTATTTTAAAAATTTCTTCTTATTTATGGAATTTGTGAAAATGTGGATTTGGTTGCACCGTACTACCGGGATAAGCTCGATGCGCCTTCACCTCTTTCCAATTTTTCAATAATTTCACTTTTTTTCACTTATGGGAATTTCGACTTTTGAAAATACAGTTTTGCAAATAAACACCTATCTACAATGCAGTGTTTTTGTTTTATGTTCAAACGTGTGCTTACAGTTTTTTCTTGTTTTTTGGTTTATTTTGTTCACGCTATAGAGAATTTTTTTATATTGACGCCAGTGGAGTGTTCACTGGATCAAGGGTACACGCAACCCGGATTTTCTGTATTATAGTTGAAATATGAACAAAAAACGCTTGCCAACAGAATGGTTTAAAAGGAATAATCAAAAGTTTCCTCTGCACATTGGTATACCTTTCAGATGACTGTTTGTTATCTAAAAGCAGGAACGGTATCACGACATCTCAGTTCTTGAAATGACCAAGGAATCAAATTCCGAGCATGTTGCACATCTTCAACTGGCCCACTTTCATCTTCTTTTTCTTCTTATGACGCTACAGTCCGGGGTGGATCTGGGCCTCAACCAAAATGCCCACTGTTGCTGTTATAGAATATACAGGCACTTCGGCTTACGCAAAATTTGAAAATTCTGCTTTTTCGAGTTGGTCCGGGTATTTCTATGGGGACTTGTTTACCTGCAAAGCTCAACCTGGAAAAACTGAAAAACAATTTTGGTTGTTACAGAATCTAAATAGTTGTGCCAGGTGCCATCTCACTGAAAGCATATGAATCCGAACGGAAAGCTCTACGGAATTGAGCTGCACGAAATTTACATGATTAGATAGGACTGCCTTAAATGAAAACACATGTGTTTTATCAACGACCGTGATCGAATCATAACAATTCCAAATTTTTGGATTTTCCCATCTCCATTTCAATCGCACGTTGAATGCTACGCACGTCAAATTGACGCGGTGTCATGTAAAGTGTACGAAACTTATGCATGAATGAGTAATGGCGACCTTAGTCGGGGACCATAAATATCATGTAATCGTCGACACGCATTATGAATTCAAATTGAAAGTGAAAAATTTAAATCTTGTCGAAACGGAAGCATTTGTTCTCAAAAAGGGACAGGGTTTGACTGAAACACCTTTTTCCTTACCTATGATCATTCTTTTGAAAGTTAATGTATTTTTGGCAGATTAAAAAGTATTAATTTAAGGTATTGTCTTTGCGTTTGTGTCACCAAATACAAGTCACTATTGAAAGGAATCCTAAAAAGACAGCTTCAATTTGTGGATTAAATGATTTCGTTTTTCAATGTCACATTCCACAGGAAATCGATTTAATTATGGTCGACTTGTGAGTTGTAACTTATTCGTCGTCGTCTTTGATTTGACTCATGCTTCATTTTTACACTAAAGGCAAACTTGCAAAAATTCAATTCCGGTAGGCGCCCTCTCGGCAACCCCAGGATCAAATCCATAAATTCGCCTGGTTGCGTCTGAGAATCAGACTCGGGAATCGAGCGGCCTGGAGGGCTCTCGCGCAGTGTCCCTCGATGCCTTTAGTGGAACATGCGGGGTAAAGAAGATGATGAGGATGACGAGGAGGCAAACTAAACTGTAGGTCCCCTCCACCCGTGAAAAATCAATTATACGAGGGTTGCATTTTATATTTCGCGATTGGAGAACAAATACAAATATTAACCATCGAAAGTAGCTTTATTGCTTTTCAAAATATTCCCCATTAAGATCTATACACTTTTGCATGCGTTTGAACCAATTGTCGAAGCACTTTTGCCACTCTGATTGAGGTATCACCGAAACATGCATTCTGAACGCATCAACCGCTTCTTCAGGTGTCGAAAAACGTTGACCTCTCATTTTATTTTTTACGTAAGGGAATAGAAACAAGTCATTCGGTGCCAAGTCAGGACTATACGGCGGATGACTCAGCAAATCGATGTTTTGAGTGCTCAAAAATGCAGTTGTTTCAGTTTCAGCTCGCATTGTGGTGGTGAACAGTGATCCGTCTTCGGCGGTTGGTTTTCCTGATTTCTTGGAAGACAACTGGCAAACAAATGATTGTGTACCACTCAGAATTGACTGTTCTGCGTTGTTCTAGTGGTACGGTTGCGACATGTTCAGTTTTTCCGAAAAAACAGGCGGAAAGCCACTTTTCACAAGCCTCTTTTGAGTTAAGCTTCACACCACCAAGGGCGTTCGCCATAGACAGGAACAGGTGGTAATCACTTGGCACAATGCCCGGGCTATAGGGTGGATGCGATTAAACCCCCCATTCCAAGCTCTCGTAGCTTTTGACGAGTCATCAACGAAGTATGTTATCTGGCGCTGTCCTGGTGGAACACTACACCCTTCCTTTTGGCCAATTCTGGACGCTTCTGGTCGATCGCCTGCTTCAAACAGTCCAGTTGTTCGCAGTAGATGGTAGAATTAAGCGTCTGGCCATATGGAAGCAGCTCATAGTGGATGATTACCGTCCAATCCCACCCACAGCACAATCCCCACCAAACACTTTCCTGGCCGTCAACCCCGGCTTGGCCAATTTTTGGGACGATTCACCGGTTTTCAACCGCGAACGTTTTCGCTTGATATTGTCGCATGTGATCCATTTTTCGTCGCAAGTCACCATCCGCTTCAAAAATGGGTCGAGTTCGTTTCGTTTCAGCAGCATATCGCAAGCGTTGATTCGGTCCAGAAGGTTTTCTTGCGTCAAATCTTGCGGCACCCAAGCTCTTATTTGTATCCAGCCTTCTGCAGATGGTTTAAAATGGTTTGGTGACTAACTTCCATCTCCTGGGCGATGTCACGAGATGCCACTTGCCGGTCTAACTCGATGATTTCCATGATTCAATCGGTATTCGTCGTCACAGGTCTTCCGTCGGCTGGCTTATCCATGGTGTCGTTTCCACCGGCTCTGAATCGTCGAAACCATTCCTCCGCGGTTCGAAGTAATAGAGTACTATCCCCCAAAACACCATTAATCTCAGGAAAAGTTTCTCTAGCGGATTTGCCTTTAACGAAGGAAAACTTCAAAATAGCGCGAATTTCGCCGTTAGTGAACTATATGTTTTCACGTCTCTAACTCTTGAACGCAATATCCAAAATCATGCATAGCGTCGTTTCGTAGGTTATGTCAACACCTTTCGAATGATTTACAGTATTGCCAGATACGAGTTCTGTAGCGCTTTGCACATAGGCTGAAAATTCAAAAAACAAAATGAAGGAAGGGAGTTATTTGGGAACTTAATATTTTAAATTTGAGGCCAGCAGAGGTGAATGGGCTGCACAGCGACAAGCACCTGGTCAAGCGTCTACGGATACAACGCTTAAGATGGCTTGGCCATGTAGAGCGTATGGATATCACTGGTCCGACCCGAAAAGTCTTCGAATGTGAGTCATTGGGACGGCCTAGGCTAAGCTGGCGCACACAAGCACAAGAGACAGCTGGCGAAAGATCGTGCTGGCTCGGGGGGCATGTTGGTTGAGGCCAAGGTCTACCCCGGACTGTAGCAGCACAAGAAGAAGAAGAAAAAGAAGAAGAAGAAGAAGAAAAAGAAGAAGAAGAAGAAGAAGAAGAAGAAGAAGAAGAAGAAGAAGAGGTGAATTCCAGATTTTTGACTATCAACCTCATATTTACTTTCTTTCAGTCTTTGAAAAAACAATGAAAGCTTACCTATTATTCTTTTAAGCAGTTATTGCAGTGACGGTTCGTTTTCAGAATTTGGTAAAAAGATCTCCTCGTCCCACTTTGCACAGTTGCATACCAATTTGTCGCCTCAAATGCCTACTTAATGAATAATCTATTCAATACTGCCCGTATTGTTTAAAAGTAACAAACTTGTATGCAACACTTGCGTCAAATTAGACATTAAAAACGAACGAAGAATAAGTCCCCAAAACGTGACAGAAATGAAGTCAACTTTGCAAAACTTACCCTTTCCCATCAATTTGCCTTCTTTCCCACCACAATCCACGGTCTCCACTCAAATATCACCAGTCCCACGAACACAATGCAACCTCTAATAGGCAAATCGCCGGTCAATTAAAACTCCAAACATCCAAGTGGTATCGGCTCACTTGCAACGTGAAGCTCTTCACAATACCCAAACAAAATCTCAACACCACTCTCATTCGAGCCAAGTCAGCAAAGTGCAGCACCGTAAGTAGGTGCTTGCGTGCATTTCTGTGTGGGCATACTCCAGCACTCCCTGTAAGTGGGTGTCGCTCCGTTCGTCTCGTGGATGGGTAGATGTTCCAACAAAAAAAAACCCCATTTAAAGCTACTTTGGCACAAAGCCCACTGTGAAAAGATCTATTCACAGGAAGCAGTTGTATGCACTTCGTCTTCATCGTTCTCCCTCTCGCTCGCTCTGCCCCTCCGCTGTCACCCGTCCACTTCAACTGGGCTTCAGTGGGGCAACTGCACAAGGAATGCACACACTGTTCCCACACACAGTCACGCTCTCGAAACAGCCTACAGGCGAACGGTGCTCATGCATGGCCCTGCCACGGAGAGTCTGTGTCCATAACTGAGCGAAGGAGAAACGAAAAACGACAAAAAACGAGTAATCACACATAAAAATAGAAACTATGTTTAAATGTCGATTAGAGTCAGTGGTTGTGTGGCAGAGGGGGGCAGGCAGCCGGTCGCAAACTTTTGGTTTATTATCGGTGACTTGTCAGGGCTTAAGCGTTGTGTGACGACGCAGTGGCCCGGCAGCGTAAAGCACATAATTCCCAATCACGGTCCTCTCTTATCGGGCTATTGACTATCAGTTGGTTGGGTTTCTGGAAGAAGGTTAACAATGAGTGGGCTATACTTGCCCACATTCCCCTCCCGTGCACACCGTCATGCTACAGTCCGACGGTGCAGCGACTCGGGCTGGGCTGCTGCTCACCACCGCCAACTTGTGACTGGCGAGAGTCGTGTGTATTTAGGTTATCTCGGGCAGCGAAGGGGTTGGCCCGACATGATTGAGTGGCTTTCTGCTGTGGTGCAATTTAAATTTATCACCGACTGGGCCGGGAGCTTCTAGACTAAGTGATTAAATTCAGCATTGTGCTGGATTTGTTTGTTGCTATCGGAACCTTTCACTTTGGTCATTTCCATGAATTATGGCCGTAAAGCAGCAATTGTTTTACGTGGAAGGGTATGACGTGTAAACAATCTGAGAGAGAGAAGACCTCAACGTTCAGGCAGTCTTGGCGATTTCAAGAGACAATTGCTTCTTGCAACGAAAAACCGGAGCATATAACAGCAGGAGCTGTTAAGGGGTCGGAATGCCGCACATAGACATTCTTACAGATGAGCTTCTGAGGGTGTAGCACCGACTTATGGAAGGAGAAGAACGATACACATCCATATAAATGTTGGTAAGCCAGATGGGAAGTCTCTACGGAAGGTAGATGGACGCATATGGCCATCCCCGTCATCGAAACCTGGATGTCTAGACATGCAGGGGAGGGCAACCACCAATTATCAAAGTTCTTTTCTGGACACGGCGGCTGCCTAAAATGTCTACACAGGTTTGGGCGCGATAACTTGCCGCTGTGCCCACAATGTCCAAACTCCAAGGAGGATGCAGACCACGCAGTTTGGTTAAGCTACCACATGGTTAAGCTACCAATAAGCCACCAAGCACCGACAATGGAATAAGATATTCTGGTTCATTGTGGAAGTGCAATCGAATCTCAGACAGGCTGAAGCCGAAAGGGCCTTCCTCCAGAGCAGAATGTAAGTCGCTAACCAACCCCGCAAACTAAAGCCAAATGGCAGTAACGCAAGTTGAGTGATTTAAGTGTGCAGGTTGTGGAGTAGTACGTAGGCGTTTTCTCAGTAATCGTTTATGTCGGGTTGCATGCTGGCAGCTTGGGCTGCTAGAGCCTTCGAAAGATCACCACACCCTTGGGCGCATCCACAAGAAGAAAAAGTCTACTGCTTGGCCGTAAATCGATACCTGAAGTACGAGACTTAATCCAGAATCACCTTAAAAAAACTTTACTTGTTACAACCATTTTGATTCTACTCAGTTCAACAATAGACGACTAACGCTGCCCGAAACTCACAAAAAAGGTTTTACAGTTCTAAGATTTGAAGATTTCAAGAATTAAGAACAAGGACACTTGTGCTATCACACAAAAAGGTTTTAAAAAACTCCTTAAATTCCAAAATACTCAAAATACCGAAAAACACGATTTCTGAAATTACGACCGATCCCTAAAATTTAATCAGACCAAAATCTCCGTAGACCCATTGCTAAAAAAAACTTAAAGTGCATGAAGATCAAGACTCGAATAATCAAACATTCACAAATCATGTACTTTACAAAACGTTGCCTTGCTTAAATTGGTTCCTACAATTACCTTATCCCACAACAACTAATGGTGGCCGCCGTGGCGTAGTGGGTAGAGTGCCACGCTCACACGCCGAAGGGTCTAGGTTCGATTCCCGGCTGAAAACCTCGAATTTTTCACGGCTCCACCTCTTTCGAGCTGCTGACAACACTCAAAGAGTAATAACTGTCTAAGAAAGCTTCTCAAACTCTCTCGCCGTTCGGAGTGGGCAAAACACCTTCTGCTCGTGAGAGAAGCGCGCACAACACGATTAGTTGATGAGCAAGCTAGGCCCTACTGTCGCGCCAACAATTATTATTATTTTTACAACAACAAAAGTCGGAAGTTACAAAGTTTAACAAGCCCCAGCATTTTTAGCTTCCTTTTTCTTTTAAATTTTTTTAAATGGTGCATTTTTCGAAAATAAAAACTTTTGCAACTGTCATCATCTCCCACAACTTCCCAATGCGTCAGTGACAGAGGGCAGCCCTGAAAGCCCATAAACTTCACTTCTTCACTACTTCATATAAAACCACCATTCCGAAGGTGGGCTCTATGACTCACTTTCCCCCGAGTTCAACGAAACAACATGTCTCCATAATTTTACATTCTTCTTCTTGTTGTGACGCTAGAGGCCGGGGTTGACCTGGACCTCAATGAACATGACTCTCCAGCCAGCACGATCTTTCGCCAACTGTCTCCAGTTCCACACTCCAAGTTGGCTGAGCTCCTTCTCCACTTGAGTGCGCCAACTTAGACTAGGCCGTCCTCTGTTGCGTTGTTCCAAGGGTTCAGGTTCGAAGACTTTTCGGGAGGGAGTAGTGGTGTCCATGCGCTCTACATGGCCTAGCCATCTTAAGCGTTGTATCCGAACACGCTTGACCAGGCGCAAGTCGCTGTACCGCCAATAGAGTTCGTCGTTAAATCTTCTCCTTCAGATGCAATTAAGGCAAACAGGACAAAAAATCGCACGCAAAACATTTCTCTTAAAAAGACTAAGGCCTTCCTCATCCGCCTTTGGTAACGTCCACGTTTCCGCGCCATAAAGTAGGACTGGGATGATCAAGCTATTTTAAAAAGCGAGCTTAGTCCTTCGAGAGAGGGCTTTATTACTCAATTGCCCCTTGACCCCAAAGAAACAGCGATTGGCAAGAGTGATTCTGCGTTTGATTTCGGTACTGATGTTGTTGTCTCCATTTACCGCGGAGCCGAGCTAGACAGTCCTTGACTATCTCGAAGTTTCTGCTGCCCACTGTGACGCTCTGCCCGAGACGTCGATGTTGTGTATGCTTCCTAGATGACAGCATGTACTCCGCTTTGCCCTCATTAACCGCCAGACCAATTTTAGCCACTTCGGCTGCAATGACGGCATACGCCGCATTGACAGCTCGCTGTGTTCGTCCAATCACGTCAATGTTGCCCACTTAAACTACCAATTGAGCTGATTTTTGGAAGATCGTGCCTCTGGTGTTGACTTGGGAGCTACGCATGATTTTCTCAAAAATTATGTAAAAGAAGTCACATGACAGTGCGCCACCGTGTCTAAAACTTTTCTTGACGTTGAAGTGTCGGTGAATTCGTTACCGACCTCGACGGAGCAGCGAGAGTTCTCCATCGACATCCTCCACAATTTGACAAGTTTGGTAGGAATGCCAAAACTAGACACGGCACTGTATTGCTCGTCTCTATGCACACTGTCATATACGGCCTTAAAATCGACGAATAGGTAATGAGTGTCGATTTGCAATTCTTGAGTCTTTTCCAGGATCTGCGGTAATGTGAAGATTAAGTTCAGAAACTCCTATGTGCCTCGGATAATGAAGGATCAACTGTTGACGACCCCAGCGAACGATTTTTTAATTTTACATTGAAGTCGAAAATAGTATTCGTCTTTCTCACGAAAGAAAGCATAGACTTCATTCTGCTTTTATAAACTGACAAAACCCATTTTGACATCTCTTCTCCTTAGCCGGGAAACGTTTCAACTGAAGGCTTAATGTTTTTGTGTCTCCTTCGTGTTTTCTGGTAGTTGAAAGAGATCATGTCCCCTTTCAATAAGAATGGCGCTTACGTCCGTTGGGCTTCTAGGATCTGTCTTTTCTGATCTGATCTAAGATCAGATCTACTAAGATCTGTCTTTGTTGAGTTTCTTCTCGACTTGTGTACACTATTTATGTTGCTTTCCGACAATGACTGCCACATAAAGAATCTTTGACACAGAAAAATAGCTCCAGTCCAATCGTATTCCATTAATAACCTTGTAGGCGTGCAGCTAAAACAAATTTGCAGTTGGAGTAACTTCAACGCGACTAAGTTCTAATCCGGGATTTGCTACCCTGGCTCCTGCTTAATATAAGTTTGTATTTACGGATGAAGCCCTAAAAACCGTTCAGCTTTAGGAGCAGTTTGAGATCCCACGTTGCAAGTTTGGCAGTTTAGAATGATCATCACGAATTTGGGCATCAACTGTATATAAGATTTCCAGATGATGTGACTGGATTTATGAATCACATGATTCAAAATCACATCCGTATCACTATTTATAGTGTGAACGGAATCACTGATGGAGAAAAGACCATCTACGGATGGCGGCTAACAGACCCAGGCTTTGAGGGAACCTGACTGGTTCAAGCTGGTTCAACATTGAGGGAACCTGACAGCTTGACCAGAGGCTATATTTTGGTGCCACGGGAGGTCAGGAGCCCCTGGAACTTCGGTTCCAGCCTGACCGTGCGGTAGGACCCCTTGTGGGAGTATCGTGGTGGCTGTGGTTTACCACCTAACATCGCGGGTAGAGTCGAGGATAGTGTACTGTGCTGACTTGTCTAGTTCATTATTTAAGCACAACTAGGCAAGACGGTTAGGGGATTATCCCTTCTCAGTGTGGAGTTGCATTCTCACCCAGGCGCTGCGACCCAAAAAGCGGAAGAGGTTTTAGCAAGACTTCGCATCAAACCAAGGTGGGGTGATTGCCCCTCAAGCATGATCTCAGTTTGGTACCTCGGTAACTAAGGCGTTTAGTCTTGCGTTACTTACGACTCTTGGGAAAAAGGTTCCCCGTGATATAAGCCGTTAAGGCAGGTGGTCACGTAAAACAAAATCCCACATCTGTATATAAGATTGCGTTTAAAGGACGCATTGAATGTCTGTGACCGCCGCGGCGTAGTGGGCAGTGTGCGACGCTCACACGCAGAAACGGAAGGTTCGATTCCCGGTTGAGCACCTTGAATTTTTCACGACACCACCTCTGCCAAACTGCTGACAACACTCAAAAAGTTATAACTGCCTAAGAAAAAGCTTCTCAAACTGCGTCGTTCGGAGTCGGTAAAAAACTGCAGGTCCCTTCTACTCGTGAGAGAACAGTTGCGCGCACAACACGAGTAGTTGATGACCTAGCTAGGCCCTTGTCCCCCCGTAGACTATCGCGCCGTACAATTATGTAAATGTCTGAATTCAACCGTTTTTCGGAAAAAACTCTTCAGACTGTAAAATAAAATTTGTGAGAAAAGCCGGACGTGTACAGATTCAAAGCATACGACGGTTAGGCCATGTAGAGCGCAAATCGGTTTCTGTTCATAGAGTTTTAAATTTCGGACCAGAGGCACAACAACGTTCACTTCCGCGCTGACGCACAAAGGTAAAGAAGAAACTATTTCAAGTTGGAGGTACGTGAAACTTAAAACGTTGCAGCTAGAGAACCTTTTTCGGACCAAGTTCACTACGGACTCTAGCGCCGCATAAAGAGGAAGAAGAATTATGAGAACAAAAGTCAATAAAATTTTAGAAGGATGAACAGTATTGCACCTTTTTTAATAAACGCCGCAAAAATTGGCCGCCATTTATGGATTGTTCACAAGCCGACACAATCCCTCATAAAACCATAACAATAAGACAGCTACCCCCCATAAACTAACCTAAATTGTGTGCTTTTTAGAAGCGATCTCCAAGAATTCCAACAACGTGTACAAAAAACAGAACCTCTTCAGAAACATATTCCAGAGTGAAATATTGCCTAAAACTGAAATATAATTTTATAACCAATCGCCATAATCAAATAAATTAAAAATGGAAACCTGAAAGCAAACGAAAGACAATTCCGCAAAGGAAACCGAAAAACGTTGATAACAGATTCCTCCGATAGTTTCAAAGTTTTAAACGAACTTGCCATAAAAGTCCAACCACAGCAGTATAAGAAACCATAAAACGTTTCAACAACATGCTTAGAATGTCTGAAACAACAGCATTATGGCCCATAATTGCCGTCACTGACTATTGAGGAGACCAAACTCCGAAGACGGTTCTTCGAAAAAAATTCTTTGCTTATTTCTTTCACAAAAACAAAAAAAAAAGTAATGGCCACACTACCCCAAGAGGCAGCTCATTTCAAATAATTAACAAGCCTGAACGGAGCAGATGTATGTGCATAACTACTGCGCGTCCAACGTCCGACAAGTCAACGAACCGCCGCAATGCAACTCAGTCCAACTCAACGCCCTCGTAGCGCGATGACATTTATGCGAAAAGCATTTCGCCGAACTGAACCGAAAGTCAAATGAAATTCCCGAACACCACCCGAACGCAATAACCAAGCCTCCAAAGTCATTCTGCGCAAGACCAGATTTTCAATTAGGGAGCAGCAAAAAAAAATCGCAAAAAACAAGAACAACACGAAAAAATAAGCACAAGGAGAAAAAAGACTAAACAGAACAACTAACGAAATAGGAATGCCAATCGTTTCTCTCTTCGAGAGAGAGGATGCGATGGTTGTGTGTGAATGCACACACAGATGTAGAATCTTGGGGGGTGAGCTTTTACTCAATCTGGATATCTGGGAAAATTGTGTTTAACAACTTTCGGAGGCATTCGTCGATGTCACAAACAACTAGTACGCAAGTGCTGCAGGAGAGCTCGCTCGACAAACAGGTGCTCAAAATTTGAGTTGAAATGCGGCTGACATCCACAACAGTCAGAACAGATGTAGCAGATGCGCGACATCACCTCGTTCTGCTACATCTGTGGAATATCAATTTTTGATGTTTCTCTGACAGAGTGAACGTGTAGAGAGCGATTGAAATTCAGTTATCCGCTGCGAGGCGAACTTCTTGACAGATGTCAAGAATGAGAAAGCAATTTTCTTTTGAATGCTGAGCAGGAGGGGGGAAGTGGTGTGTTAGATGAACAATTTCTGCAATTTCTGACAGCTACACATATGCTTGACAACTTGCATTTCCTGTGGGAAGAATGAATGATGCGCTTTTCAAAGCCCTCGTAAATTTCATCCTTCGACGACGACCTTGTCAAAGGCGTGTGAAGGGGAACCGATAAAATTACGAATACAACCGTATCCAATTAGGTATGACTGTTAAATGTTCATGCCTGTTTGCTTTTTGTGTTCAAAGGTTTGTTGTCGATATGTAAGGCATCCCTCGTGTTGATCTCCTTCGGAATAGTATACGAATTTAAATTGGTATCCATCCGCACAACTTTTTACCTCACAGTCAGTGGCATTCATTCTGCTGTCAGGCTCCTTGATTTATTTCATTGCCTGCTGTAAAGCCTTTATACCACATAAACATTTACCAAATAGTATCAAATCAATCAGAGCTACACAACTAAGAATAAAAATCACTCAATTACAAACTGTGTCATTCCTTTTCGTCATTACTGTTGCTCAAATTAGCAAATAACTCTTCCGACATGTGAGCCGTCGATGGGTTATTAAGAAATAGATTTTTCAATGCTAATGAAAAACTAACGCTAATGCATAATTTCCATCTCAGAACAAAATCGTATCAATCTTGCGTCATTTTAAGAAAGACACAACGTCAATTTATTTCCCCAAGTGTGCTGAGATCATTCGACAGTTTTGCAATGCCATGATTGATTTCAAGTCAAAACAGACATTCTCGGCGCTGCCTTATCGACAGTACGTCATGAGCTATTGAATTCAATGACTCTACCGCTGACTAAGCAAATACTTGCACCTCTTATCACCGCCCATTACTTCATGCTTTGACGTCGACAACTAATTCGCACGATGAACTATGCATATGATTGTGATGCGACTTACGAATGAAGAAAAGAGAACATATTATGAGGGTGTCTCACTTGCCTTTGGCATTGCAACGTATGCGAGAAATTAATTAGTACGCTTGTCATTGTGCCGTTTTCACGTCCAGCTGGCCGCTAATTAGTACAATGGCAAGGAGTATACAGTATTAGATTGTGTCAAGGTTTCCCGCAATGTGAAAGTCTTCAGTGATCGTAAGCGCTGAGCTGTTATGCCTCTAGAACACCCACAGCTCGATTGCTAATCCATCGCGTAGACAATGCAAGCCAAGGGACCCACAATCAATCGGCCGCACCCTGCACCGTGAGAACATTTGGTGCCAAGAGACAAAGGAAAGATAATAAGAAATGAATTGACAACGAAGACTTAAGCGATACTTAAGTTTAGAGTCAAGGTGTGGCTACGTCATGCAGTCATGTGTTTTTGACGAATGAGTTTCCAAGAATTTCCCACAACAAGAGCTAGTTTACGATTCGAGAAAATCAAAATCAAAGTTGGTTTCATTTATTTGAAGTTAGCCATCACATTGACAGACATATCGTGGCGTGAGAATTGTTTTTGTAGGTTGTGGCATTTGAAGTGGAATAGTTAAAGTTTACAAATGTCAGAAAATGTGAAAACAGTTCTGCTCGACTAGTTTTCAACAGTGTTTGTGTCAAACGAAATGTTTTAAGTCATCTCATGAAGACAGAAATCTTTTTAGGTTGGAAAGTAATGGCGGCTTGAGTTGACAATCAAGGTGTGTGGGAATTTCACAAAGACTAAGTTTGAAATAAACGGACAATTGTTTTCAAAGAAAGCTTTTGAAATTTTAATGAAGTTTGAAGAAATAAGGCAACTTTGCGAAAATAATTGCCAACTGTCAAAACGCATGACGCAACGCAAACCAAGGGACTATGAGCATCGCGTGACAGGCGCTGATATTTTACAACAGAATTTCATATCAAAAGAAGATTTTTGTAAAGGAGCAACTTACAGAGGAATTAAAATGTTTAACAAAAAAAACCTTCTTTTCTTTGTTTGTGTGGAGCTACAGTTCGGGTTAAAATTGGGCCTTAACCAGCATGCCGCTCCAGCAAGCACGTTGGTTAAGGTCCTTTTCCACTTGTTTGCGCCATCTAAGCTTAGGTTTGTTCTGTTCGAAGACTTTTCGGGCCGAATCAGCAATTCACATACGTTCTACGTGGTCTAGCCGGGATTGAGCCTCAACCATCGTACCGCTCCAGCAAGCACGTTGGTTGAGGTCCTTTTCCACTTGTTTGCGCAATTTGAGCTTAGGTAAGTTCTGTTCGAAGACTTTTCGGGCCGAATCAGCGATTCACATACGCTCTACGTGGTCTAGCCGTCCACTCAGACGGGATTGAGCCTCAACCATCGTACCGCTCCAGCAAGCACGTTGGTTGAGGTCTTTTTCCACTTTTTTGCGCCATCTTATCTTAGGTTAGTTCTGTTCGAAGACTTTTCGGGCCGGATCAGCGATCAGCTCTACGTGGTCTAGCCGTCCACGTAGGCGGGATTGGACCTCAACCATCGTGCCGCTCCAGCAAGCACGTTGGTTAAGGTCCTTTTCCACTTGTTTGCGCCATCTGAGCTTAGATTAGTTCTATTACGTTGTCCCAGTGGCTCGGATTCGAAGACTTTTCAGGTTGGAGCAGCGATTCCCATACGCTCTACGTGGCCAAGCCGTCTTAAGTTTGACACGGCATAAAGTTCATCGCTGAATCTTCTCATCTAAATGCCATCCACGCAAATAGGATCAAAAGTCGCACACCGAACTTTTTTTGTCGGAGCGACTTAAGGCTTCCTCAACCGCTTTTGGTTAGGTTACAACTTTTCCGCGACCTAAGGCTGGACTTAGATGATCAAGCTGCTGCACAAATCAAGCTTAGGAGACGAAAGGTCTCTATGACTCAGTTGCCTCTTGAGACCGAAGAAACCGCGATTGGCAGGACTGCTTTTGAAATTAATTCGAACAAAACTGGAACTGGACAAAACAAAATTTAATTTTCAAAGCCTCAAACACTTAAAAAAAAGGTTGCCAAATGTCAAACTGAGACGCAACCTGACAACATAACCTAAAACATTCTTTTGTGGATTTATTTTGTTCTTTAAGGCATAACAGCAGACTACTTATCATGGCGAAAATTTTCACAAACAACAAAATAAACAGAACGCCATTCGCTCCAAATATGAAGCCAAAAAACGAAACCGATCCAAACGAAAAATTCTGCTTTGGTTGTGCCCCTCTTCTCAGAAATCACGTGCAGGAACCCGCCCAACAGCATTTGGGGAAACAAAATGAACAAACACAGACGCAGACGCAAAGCAACTGCGCAAACCCCATCAGGAGACGTTAAATTACAAATCCTTATCCCCTTGGCGAATTGTATCGAGCAGCAGAGGACCAGACACATGATAGCCTGCTACAGGGCACTGCACTTTGAGAAGCAGTGGGGGGAATTAAAAAAAAAAACAGCGCGAAACTGACCCTCACCTAGTGGGGGGTTTTATATTGGTGTCTGCCTCCGTCTCTCTTTGTGTTACTTTTTGTATCGGAATTAACAGGACCGCGGGGCAGTTAATTGCAAGATAGAGGTGATTAGTTTGCAGTTTTTGTTGCTCGGCGTTTCTACCTTCGTCCTGTTGGATTCGATTTAATTAAACGATTAATGATAATATGGTTGTTGAATATCAAGTGGCTAAAGGATGGGCTCCACATGATGTAGGCACATGCACTCCTTGTTTTTGGGGAGCTCTGTGGCGTCTGCTGGGACTCTGATATAGACTGTAATTAACAAAAGACGATTGGAAGGGAAGGTTGCTTCACAACACATTTGTTGAACTGATTTGCTTGAGCCTTTCTGACTCTGTCTTGTCAGAGTTTATGTACGACAGTATGCCCAATTCGTTGCACAGTTTGAAATTTTGAATGAGTTGAGAAGTAGTTTTGGGATTTTTTTTTAGGTTAGAGGAGATCAGTTTAGACTAAAATAGTCCACACTTCGACTGGATTTACTTCAAAGTGGAAACATATTACAGGTCTGGACGATGTCGGCGTTGATAAGTCAATTTTCCTGAAGTCCAAGTTAAATCATGTCTCATGTTTGCGTCCGTTCAAATCTCTTTGATTAGAACTGCTTGTCTAAGAACGATGCAACTTAGAAGACTGCTCTTTAACATAACCTTTGATTGGAATTTCACTCGAATTGAGACATCAAGTTTACTCTCATTTCACAAAATCGCGTTTGCTCATGAGCATGAGCATGTTAATGAGAGACAACCGTTTCCCCTGGTCACACGTCTTCGTCCTTCACACATCTCAATTTGTTCCCTGTATTCAAAGCCTTTCATTTTTGGTCACTCGCTCCCAAATGTGCCCACATTTAGAGGTCTATTTGCTCACACGCCCCCTGGGACACTCAAAAAATACAAAAAATACCATTTACGAGTCCCAGCAGTGTCCACCCAAAATCGCCGAATGTTTTACATTACACCCTCAAATCCGATTGTCAAGCAGAATCTCAACCGGAAAACATTGAAATAAATCAATTTCGAGCTGCCCCCACCCGCCAATGCCAAGGGAAGAATACATTTACCCAACCCTCCTTCCAACCGGAACAAACCAGGCGTGGTTGGTGAATGGCTGCATAAAGCGAAAACGAAATACAAAAATAAAGAAAATAACACACGAAAATAATCAAGCCATTCCCCCTCGTCATCGAATATGTACATATGTATATCGAAAAACGCATTGTTCGCCATCCGTTCCTTAACGACGCATTTAGAAGCGGTTTATGAAACCGAATCTCCCATCGAGCCATCCGGCATTCATCACCCCATGGTGGGAGGACCGTGTATCTCTCTGTAAGTCTTCCTCGTCTAGGCAGATGCTGTGCAAAATGAAAACAACATTCAGCGATCGTTTAGTATGCACTTTGCATAGCTTCTCTCAGCTCACGTCGCGTCGCCTCGTCCAGCAAAACAAAACCAAGAGGTTAATGTGTCTGCACCGCACTGCACCCGCGCGCTCTTACACATGGTTGAACGCGCCTTGTATTTTGTGTCTCTCACAAATGGGGGTGATTTCCAAACATCACCGTCATCGAACGTGTGTTAGCCATGTGGGAGATCACTATGCATGTACATGTGTGTATGCGTGCCGGTGTGCGCCTCTTCCCAGAGACTTCACGTGGTTCTTTGTCTATTGTGCTGCCTCTGCGGCTCTGCCTCATTCAATTCAAATTCTTACAATTCTCCTCGTTCGTCATCGGTTTTCTGTTTTTCTTTTATATTGTTGTTTCATTTTGCTTTGCAAAGAGATATCATTCAGCAGTTTTGTTTGTTTTGTTTAATTTTGTCCTTCCCTCTCTCTGTCTCTCGCGTGTGCTGGCGACGATTAGGGTACGTTCGTGATGACGGACAACTTGCAGCACCATGAGGAATAGTGAAATAATCGAAAGTTATCGATTTGTTTTTTTTTTTTTTTCATTTTTTTTTATTCTTTTTAAGGACAAACAGCGGATAGAGGCTGTGAAGTGGGCCATTACACAAAATCAGATTCGCTTATCCTTGGTTTCTTCATCTCATCGACGAAACTCTGATTAAGTCACCTTGGAAGGGAAAGGCTTGGCGCCTGATGCACATCCCTGGTTTGATAAAATGCGCGAAATGAGTCTTTAAACTCTTGTTTATTACAGCACTGTTTGTTTCTGACACTGATGGAAGGACTATTCGCCTGGTTGAAAGGATACAGTTGGTCGGTACAGTCTGTCGCTATAAATGTGACCATCTTCAAGAAGTTTCAGTGAGCAAATTGGTAGTCTGAACAGATTGGAAGATAAATGATGGATTTGCATCAGGCATCAGGGACGAGTCTGACTTTACAGAGTTCTTTGTCTGTAAATTGCCAACAAAACCGTGTTCAAAATTGTATCAAGACGGACTATGATGACAAAACTCGAGTTTTGAATGAAGCTCTTGGCAAGCTGTGATCCTAAAAGTTTCCTCGTTTCTTTCGTGACTTAAAAGTCATGTTTGTGCTTTGACTCCGGATAATTTTTCGAATCGGGATATAGAGTTGGTAGCTCTAGAATCTTACAATTTATTGATACTTGCGGGTTATGCATCATCCGCTGTTGTGAACAAATGAAACAAAAAAATGAAAATACTGAAGAGTGTCCGACGGATTGTTCGAAGCTTGCCTTACCAGCAGCAGTTTATAGCCGTGTGTGTCATTGTCCTAAGTAAGCTGTTGTCTCTGTAACCTTTCGATTCTCGATGTTTTTAAGTTTATATTAAATTTTCAGGATTACGTACTGGCGCAAAAAAAAAAATGAGAAATAAGGTTGATTTTCCGAAGTATTTTGTTTTTGTGTTCAGACTAGGACGTAGACATTAAGTGTACTTCGTCTTCATTGTGTGGTGATGTAGTCCGGGGTATCCTTCCTTGACGACGGCATGTACTTCGCTTTGCCCTCATTAACCGCCAGACTGTCGCCGAGGTGTAGTGCGTAGTGTGCGACACTCACTCGCAGAAGGTCCAGGTTCGATTCCCGGCTTCGAATTTTTCACGGCACCACTTCCTTCGGGCTGCTGACAACTCTCAAAGTGTCAAAAAAAGCTTCTCAAACTTCCCCGTTCGGAGCCGGGCAAAAATGTAAGTCCCTTCTACTCGTGAGAGAGCAGTGGCGCGCACAACACGAAAAGTTGATGAGCAAGCTAGGCCATGGTCCTCTGTGACCTGTCGCGCCATACAATTATTATCAACCACCAGGCGCATTTTAGCCGCTTACGCTTCAATGCCAGGAAACGCCATATTAACCGATCGCTATGTTCATCCTATCATGTCAATATCGTTCGCGTATGGTCGCAATTGAGCTGATTTTGGAAAGGTCGGGCCTCTGGTGTTGACTAGTGGGTTACGCACGATCCTGTCAAGAAGTCACATGACAGTGCGTCACCTTGTACAAAAACCTTTCGCGATATTTAAGGTCTCGATGAGTTCATTTCCGAATTTGACGAAGCAGAAGAGTTCTCCATCGTCATCCTACACAATCTGACGAGTTTGGTAGGAATGCCAAAACTAAACATGGCACTGTATAGCTCGTCCATATGCACACTGTCAAATGCAGCCTTAAAATCAACGAAAAATCAAATGAGGGTCGATCTGTACTTCTTGGGCCTTTTTCATGATCTGCCACAAAGTGAATTTCTGGTCTATCGTGGACTTCCCAGGCCTGAAACCACACTGAAAGGGACCTATCAGGTTGTAGAGAAACAGTTTCAGATGCTCACATAATACAATAGAGAGGATTTTGTAGGCGATGTTGAGCAGGCTGATCCCTCGATAGTTGGCGCAGTCAAAGAGGTCTCCTTTCTTGTGGGCCGGACAAACGACACGCTTCAGCAGCTTTGGTTTTTGACTCCAGCTACGATATCTTGTTATCACATGTACTTAAACTTCATTACAAAATTTGTGAATTTAAGGCGCCTTATTTTGTGAAGTGAATTTGTGTCTTATTGTCCGTTTTGTCACACATAATTGATACAATTGACGAACGACAAGAAAGTTCCATTCGGAATGCATTCCGCACGCTTTGCCGACGCACGCTTTGCCGACGTTCAACGCGCCCTTAGTCATTCTAAGAATCTGTATTATTTGTAATCAAACAAGCAACACTCGTGCATCAACGCAACAAAAAACACGCCGAGAAGAATATGTTATTTTTAGACTAAAGAGCTTTCCACCTTGTTAAAGTGACTTTTTTGATTTTTATTTCAAGAATTGTCTACGGCGGAAGAGGGTTGAAATGATGGTGGAAAACAAAATCATAATTTTACCCCCAAGAGACCGTTAATAACAGACTATACAATGACAGACAGAAGAGAAAGGGGGAAAGTGCTGTTTTATATGGAGTTTTAGTCGCGGCACTTACTTAACTCAATTTTTATTGAACCTAACCTGCCTCTAGCTGAAAGAGTCGCCTAAAGGTTGCCTGCTATTGTTGGCAGAGTCCACGCTGAGTAGACAGTCCTTGCAGCCCTTCTTTACTTCCAAACAAAACATTCGTTTCCCTTTTGTTTTCCACTGAGCAAACATTTTCCGTCTGGGATTTTGTAAAGTACATATAACAACAAAAACATTCTCCCCGTCCGTCATCGTATTCCGTCTTTTCAAAAACACATCCACTGCGCCCAATCCCATTCGATATGATCCCTGAAACAAACAAGTTTCCCTCTCATAGGCTTCCATGTACTTTGTGAATTCAGAAAAGGATAAACATTTGGTCACTGTCGCTGTCCACTTAAAACACGTTCCACTGGATCGTTAGATTTATGCTTCCACTTACAAAAGTCTCCATTTCGAAATTCGTTACTTTTACAGGTCCCCTGCTGTTCGTTTTCCCCGTAGCACAGATCTGCCAAACGGCGGGCAGGAAACAATGAAATGTCAAATTTTATGTCAAACACAATGCGGAGCGAAAGGTGTGTCAGACTTCGGCCCACAATTCTTTACGACATCCGATGACAATCGATGTATGCAACACTCCTCCAACGATCCCCATCTAACCGAACAAACCTTTTGTCCTATAAATAAATCCTTTTAGACTCTCCCACAATTCCTTTTACTTTCTCAGCACGTCTTCTTACGCTTGCATTTGACATTCTGTCGTACCGCAAGCGAAGACTTTTATGGGTCTCGGACCTCGACTCTCGACCCGATCACATCGTGCACAGCCACCTATCGCACAACTACTCGTGTACTTTATTGTGTAATCGCCCACATGATTTATATCATAATTGCACTGCCAGCAGGAAAAACAGTTAAACTATGAGTGAAGTCGAACGAGACGGGTCGTGGGCAGCACAACGTACATGTGGGAGCGGGAGGCCGAATACCAACTGAGCACCACAAGGGACAGACAGACAATGAATGAGTGGCTGAGAGAAGGAGACAAACCAGTTGTGTTCAAAACCACGGGCCAGACGAAACAAATCACACTCACTCTCCAGCGATAAATGAGCCATGAAGCGACGGCCACAAAACAATGTATGGGAGCTTTATTCTCCGCTCTCCGGTCTATCTCTGTTCGCTCGGCAATTCAATTCCATTTACAAAGTCCCCAAACGTCGCCTCGCATGCATTGTGTTGCGAGTGTGTGTGTAGAAGCGTTCGCACACTCGCGGCTCGATGTGGTGGTGTTGCAACAGCGAGACACTGGGGAATCGAGGGTGTGTGCAAGTGTGCGTGGGTTCGAGACCCATCCAAACGAGTGTTGGTTGAGTGGAAAGTGGATTCGCCGACACGGCGCGGTGACGATGCGATGTGTGTGGGGGGGTGGATGAGGAGATGACGGGAGAAGGAAGTGCAGTGCGTAAGTGAGGCATCATGCAATAAATAAGAATTACGAGTACGTTCCATTGGACATTGCTGGGCCTATTTGCGGGCTGCTTCGTTGACAAGACCTAATTTCTAACCGGAGGGCGAACGAGAGGTCAATTTTACTTGGCGCCAGACATGCCCCGGTCTGATTAGTGCTATGCACACGTATTGAAGCTGATTTCACAGACGAGGGATCGTCGCTTGTCGGGGATTGGTCACTCTGATATCAGATACACAGTTTAAGGGAAAGTCCCTTCGAATTGTTTGCAGTATCGGACTGATAGAGTTATCGTGCTTCTGGGAAGTTTGAGGAAAAGTTCCCCCTGTTTGTTACCTTTTCACTAGCGACGTGGAATTTACCATCGTTCTTAGGCCTTTGCACACCCCAAAAGTCAGGAGGTCTAAAGTCGAATTGGGAGTCAATCCAGTGAACAATGCTTGATAGTAGAATTTCAGTTCTTCTTTCTTCTCAAAAATGCTGCACATATACTATTTGGGAAGTGCGCAAACAACATTTCCTTTACTTGTCAGACCACACAACAATGCACTTTATGTTCTAATTCTAAAAACCTAGACCTTGGTCCCTTCAAGCCTATGGCACCCCTTATTAATTCAACCCTCTTCAGTTCAACTTAGATATGGACGGTATGACACATATCTTTGGCTTCGACAAAAAGGAATAAGCGAATCCTCACTCGCTTGCTAGAGGTTTCTAAAAGTTCCACAAACGGTGCCAGAATCTTGAGATACTATTTGAGAATCGGCTAGTTCATAGACTGCAAGTTTTTCGTTAACAACGACTGGACCAGGCAGTGCTATATGGCATCTGGCAACAGTTCCCTGCTTTTGCCTTGCTTGGCGAATAACAAAAACTCTAGCTTTCATGTATTGCAAAACTGATGAAAGAGAGTTCACAATAAGAACTCTAGAAGCTTCTTCTTCGCGTAGTCGCATCTGTCACATATTGCAGGTTAGGTGGAATGGTTTTCTCATTGGCGCCCAATCACGAACAGCTGTGTTGAGTTTTGCATCGAATTTCTTTATGATCGATCGGAGACTATTTAGGTCTAAAAACTTGATTTCTGTCGAGTCTCTAAAAAGTAATTAAGAATCTGTATTGATTGTCATGATCCTTGATTGTATCTGAAACTGCGTGCTGTGACAAAACTTCCTCTCAAGTCACAGTCGGTAATGCAACCTGAACTTAGTTTTATTAATCCGTTCATTAGACGAACGTGATCAGCTTACAAGCCCGCAACAGTGCCAACGTACTGCAGTTTAAGGAAATTCAACAAATGTGGGAGTGCCGGAAGGGTATTCATTTGGTTCGAATTAACATTGAAACTGCCATTTAACGTTAGCGTTACCTTGACGTGATGCAGTCGATGCGAATCGTTGTTGAGTTTGAATACTTTTCTGCTTCTGCATCATATTCACAATTATTTTCTTGTTTTGGGCACAGAGAGTATACACTTGGGACTGTTGATTTCAGAATGTCACGATTGTCAAAGCAAAGCTTCGTAACAAGACACTAAACAACAAACAATAATGTTTCAATGCGACAGTCTATAGTGGGACCAGGGCCTAGCTTGCTCATCAACTACTCGTGTTGTGAGCGCTACTGTTCTCTCACGAGTAGAAGTAGAAGTACCGACTCCGAACGGCGAAGTTTGAGAAGCTTTCTTAGACAGCATTTTACTCTTTGAGTGTTGTCAGCAGCTCGAAAGAGGTGGTGCCGTGAAAAATTCAAATTGTTCAGCTGGGAATCGAACCTTAACCCGCCGGCGTGTGAGCGTGGCACTCTACCCACTACGCCACGGCGGCCACCTAATGTTTCAATATCTCAGCAAGATCAAAGAGAAAGAAAGTGTGCAGAAAGTTAAAACGAGAATGTGTGGTCGGAACACACACGAAAATGAATTAACGAGAGGATACAACACATTACTCAATGAGTCCCGGGACATATAGGGGGCGCCTATAGTAACAAATCCATAGTCGACTATGAATTTGCGAGCTTCTCTACTAGTCTGCGAGTGTGTGTAGCATTTGGGAGAAAAAAGACTCCGGAATTCCATATCCATTCCATATCCATATCCATTCCATTCCATCGGAATTCAATTCCGACTGTGAATTTGTTGATAGTGGCGCCCCCTACATGTACCGGGACTTATTGAGTGATCCGTTATCAGTCACTTTTACGTAGCCAAATACATTTCAAATAAAATTTTGGAAAACTTCCAACTTTGTTTCGAAAACCTGGCAAGAATTGTAAAAAACAAGGATCATAATAAAGAAGGCACGAGTTGTCGCGGGCTGCTAGATTTTTTTTAAATAAGACCGTTTTGGGCAGCCTTAAGGGTAGAAAGCTTGTATAGGGTCAACTCAGGTCAGCAGTGGGTCGGTGTTAAGTAAGTCACAGCCCTGGAGTTGCCAATACTGAAAGTCATATGGGCAGTGCAAAATTCTTCTTAGAAGTAAATGAGGAGCATTAGAAACCATGTCTAATAACACTCAACATGAACTTTATTGTGTTGGGTGAAGTTTAAGCGGCCGCTTGGCAGCAAAGCGACTACACCTACCAAGTGAGCGTCAAGATACAAATGTCTCGATAGGTAACATTTGTTGTTGAGCCCTTATTTGTTTTTTGTTTGTTTGCTATGACATCTGTGACAAATATTAAGTATACATCAAGTCATCGAACAGACAACATCATATTTTTTCATCGTGTCAAAAATGTCGAATTTTGTACCAGAAAGTGATGATTTGCGGAAAGCATTAATTTTTTGTTTTCATTTGAAGAAAAGTGCTGCAGAGTCGCAGCGAATGCTTGTCGAGGCATAAGGTGATCATGCTCTATCAGAAGCAACATGCAAAAGATGCTTTCAACGGTTCAGAAATAATGATTTTGATGTGAGAAATGAAGAACGTGGAAGACCACCAAAAAATTTTGAAGACGCCGAATTGGAAACGATACTGGATGGAGATGACACTTTGAGCCGAAAGCAAATGGCAGCAATGTTAAATGTTGCACAACAAACAATTTCTGACCGTTTCAAAGCTATGGGAAAGATCCAAAAGTGTGGGAAATGGGTGCCACATGAATTGAATGAAAGACAGATGGAAAATAGAGAAAACACTTGTGAAATTTTGCTTCAAAGACACGAAAGAAAATCGATTTTGCATCGGATTGTTACTAGCGATGAAAAATGGATTTATTTTAAGAATCCTAAACGGAAAAAAATCATGGGTTAATCTGGGACTGCAAAACCAGATCGATTCGGCAAGAAGACAATGCTGTGTGTTTGGTGGGACCAGAAAGGTGTGCTGTACCACGAGCTCCTAAAATCTGGTGAAACCGTTAATTCTGATCGCTAACGAATGATCAATTTGAACCATGCATTGATCGAGAAACGACCAGAATGGGCCAGAATACACGGCAAGGTAATTTTGCTCCATGACAATGCAGTTGCACACAAAGCAAAACCGATTCAGGACACAATCAAAACGCTTGGCTGGGAGCAGCTACCTTACCCGCCGTATTCACCAGACTAGGCTCCTTCAGATTACCATTTGTTTTCATCGATGGGACACACGCATTGGCTGAGCAGCACTCTGATTCGAGGAGGTCGAAAATTGGGTGTCTGATTGGTTTACTTTAAAAGACGAACAATTTCACTGGCGTGGTATTCATAAATTTCCAGAAAGGTGATCAAAATGTGTAGAAAACAATGGCCAATACTTTGAAAAAAATGTTTTTACTTTCCCATTAATAATTAGTTTTTTATTTTCAAAAAAAAAATGCATACTGGTATACCTGGTACACCGCCATTTGGGACATGATGATGACACATTTATCTTCTTTTCCTCCTTGTGGCACTACAGTGCGAGGTGGACCTGGGTATCAAACAACATGCCTCTCCAGCCAGCACGATGTTTCTCCAGCTGCTCTATTGGTAATTCCCTAAAACCAGAAAAACAGCTAGTCATGTAGCTGTTGAGGGGATCTTCCCTCACTTGACTGAATTCAACTTGGTTTTCAGTGCTTCCTTGTTCTCCTTGCAAGGAATTGTTGAGGAGACGATACAGGGATTCTATTTCTTCCTCGTGTCTCATATCTGCAGGTCCTGCATACGTCGCTGTGGGAGGATGCAGGGTCAGTAAAGGAAGCTATCGGCGTGAGTATGGTTAGAAGATGAGTTTTCTTTAGTTTTAAAAGTTATGGAGAAAGTAAAAAACTAAGGTGCAACTAAATAGCCCAGCGTGGAAGGCAAATAGACCTCTTTAACCACCACCTGTGGTGAACAGCTCAGTATATGCTTTAAAAGAATATGTTTCATTGTAGCCTAGGAAATAGAGGACAAGCTGCACTAGGCGGAAATTTGTGATTTGGTTTTTAGAAAGTTCATGGGTTTTGCAATTCCTCGTTATATGACCCAAGATGCTTTACTAAATTGAGGACCAAATTTGCATACTGGATAAAACAACATGTTCGACTTGACTATTAACGAGCTTAGGCGAATAGCTTATACTAAACTTAAGATGCGAGCATGGCTTAATAATAATAATAATTGTTGGCACTACAGTCCAGAGGGGGACCAGGGCCTAGCTTGCTCATCAACTACCCGTGTTGTGCGCGCTACTGTTCTCTCGCGAGTAGAAGGGACCTACAGTTTTTTGCCGACTCCGAACGGTGAGATTTGAGAAGCTTTCTTATACAGTTATTACTCTTTGAGTGCTGTCAGCAGCTCGAAAGAGGTGGTGTCGTTAAAAATTCGAAAAATTGGTGTTGATCTGGGAATCGAACCTGGACCCTTCGGCGCGTGAGCGTCGCACTCTACCCACTACGCCATGGCTTACTTTGTAATAAAAAGCAAGCTGATAATCAACATAAGACATTGAATGCAGCACATTCTTCGTTCTTTGAAGGACTAAGGACCATTCATAATTCAATTGTTTGAAAAAATGGGAGTTAATTGAATGTCCAAAACTGATTTAATTTCTTCTTCTTCTATTTCCTAAATATGTACAATCAGAGATGTAATTTTTAACTTTTAATTTACTGTGTGCGCTTTTCGTGTGCCTTTTAAGTCGTGCGTCTTGGTTCAAAAAGTAGGATCCTCCGACAACTGCGGTGTGTGTTTGACCTGCATATACGATGTTCATCTTCTTTAACTTGAATGCTTACAGCCATCAGAAAAATAATGACAGAACAATGAAGCTGTCATTGAAACACGAAGTCCTGTTTTGAATGTTTCAGACTAAAAATGTACTTCACAAAAACCGTGTAGTTTCCCTTTTATTAACTTTCACTCTTTGCATAAATCGAATACAATTCGAAGCTGAAGCATTATCGAATATGAAATTAAAAAATTAAGAAAGACGAAGAACAAATTCACTCATCGAGGCTTCACTTGAGAGACCGTCTATGGTCTGTTCAATTGTGACACTCGCGCAACCGGACGTCAGCATTGCGTCACCGATTTCTTCATCGCAAGCGCTGACTGCCGCCACCGTTTTTCTTCTATCTTTTCTGCTATTCACCTTTTTACCGGCGATCATGCGCCGACTTTTGATTGACTAGAAAATCGCAAGTCTTCGATGTAGTCTAATGTCATCTCTTTTGATTATACGAGGGTGGGCTTGGAAATGTTTGAAATAAACAGTTTATTTCAAGGTTTCTTTCAAGAACAATAGAAACATCCACAACAATTTTTGTTACAGTTTTAAAATCACAAAAACCTGAAATTCCATGAACAGTTTAAGCGTTCGAAACAGTTGCTGGACCAGTTTGCAACCCTAAAAAATGTTATTTCTACCCTTCAGCAGTTCAAATGAACTTGAACTCGAACCCTAACGCAACACATGTTGGCTCCAGATGCACTAGACAAACCGGTTTCGCTATGCTGTAATTGAACACTAAACTGACAGCCATACAATACAGCATTTAGTTCTAGTTGTTTTCACAGATTTCATAGATGTCAAACCCTGCCACTTACGTTCGCCGATGCCGCGTCTAGGCCGCTCGTTCAAAAGATAACAATTTCAATTCCACAAAAACGAAACGAAATGAAAAATGACTTTGTGTGTACATGTGTGTGTGGCGTTTTCGGTTTTCAATGTCAGTCGGGTTTCGTTGCCTCAGTGCTGTTTCAGCACAAAATATTCATACTGGCAATAAAATTGAAACATTTTTTCCGGCAAAACGTGGGAGTCATAATTTTTCCAATGCCCATATGTAACATGAAGGCATTTGACACTCCTCAAGGACTGGTCACAAAGAAACAACTGCCAAGGGTTTCCTGCATGTTGTCATGAGCTGTCATCAGTCATTGATTTATAATTTATGCAATCCATTACCGTCGATTTTATACTAATTACAGTTATGAAACTGGCAGCACACTGTTATTAAAGTGCATTCGCTTCTGGGAATTTATTGTTTCAACTGGCAAATGACATTTTCATGTGACACTTGACATTCGATACTCGAATGGGACAAAAAAAAAGAGAAGAAGACAGATATGCATGAAGTTATGAAACTTAATCGAGTATGTATGTGTAGTTTGTCGACAATCTAATGATTGTCCGTGAACCTTTAAAGAGACGAGGTAGCGGAAAATGTGGCACAAACGAATGTAGACAGACGTTTATGCTCGTCGCAGTATTCTAGGGAATGCCGGCACAGAATGTAATATGACTTGAATCATTTCAGCCGGATTGTATCGTAAAACTCAGACATTCTTTTTAAATCGGTGGTAGTGTAGAATTTTCGAATGCCATTTCACACCGACGGTGATTTGTACTGTAATTGACAGTGACAACATGTAAGGGGCGGTTTGCATAAAGTTTTACAATTAAAAGGATAATGGCTGCAATATGGATACATGTCATATTCTGTTTCCTTTTGAATTATTTCAAAAGCTGTTGGAGGGAAGGGGTTGGGATTTACGTTCGATGGTACCAGGGGCTCATTTTCCAATGGTACAGATAACGCAAAACCAGACAATTAAAGCCAATCAATAGATAAGATCCTGTCTTAAAGAACACTGATTGGCACTGAGGTCTAACACTTCTACTGTTCCCTGGGTCATAATTTTCCACACCGAGCCAAAATAAATTGCACAAAATCAATCAAGTCTGAATGAAAAGGATGCACAATGTGTTTAAGAAAAGAAAAGTCAAATCTAGGGCCGTAAGGTTGCTGGTTAAAGAGACGAGTGATGCTGGCCAAAAAGGCGTTGCGAGTTAGTGTCAGCTTCGACTTGGTCTTTAGTGTTTGTCGAGAAGGAGGAAAAAGATCCTTTCTACATAGATTTTGACAGAGAACCTCCACTGCTCCTCTTTCCAAGAGCCGAATGTGCCACATAAGAATGTTTTTTGAAGCCACTTAAGAGTGCTTTCAGAAGTGCTTTTAGAATCCACTTAATCCTCAATACAATATGTATTTAAGACTTGGGTTCTTCGTACAGAGCAAGTCATCTCTTCCCGTTCAAAGACCCATTGGCTATTATAGAGAAACCATTTTTCTCAACTTATTTCGGGACAGAATTCTTTGAATTCCTTACGTCTTAGACCGGCATTAACTATGAAAATTAAAAGAGTAGAAGAATATATTCACTCCAACAGAAAACTTTATCTTCTCGATGACAGATCTTTCAAATAATCCAGCATGCACCATCCTGCGGAAAAGTTCAGCCGTCGGAAGAAAGAAAAGGAGAATGGTTCAGAAATCCTACAACCTGTCGGGCTTCATGTACATGTGCAACTGGAGGCTCTTGAAATACAATAGTTGAACTCGTTTGAAACAATCTTTCACATCCGAGCTCAGAAGAAGCCAGCAGCTCTCTCTCACGACAAGGCGTAAAATGTGAACAGTTTCAAATGATTGTGGAACTCCCTGCCAAACATCTGGACTGTAACTTTATCTTCGTCAGCATCTATTTCTGCAGAGGACTCCCGCTTCGCTGTGGGTATTGAACCAAATAAAACCAAAACACCACGACTTCAACGCGTAAGGCAGCAGTCTTTGGTCACCATTGTCAAGCCTATTCGGTTATCGCTTGAAACACTCGGTCTACACCGATGGGGAACTTTAACGTGGCAGCACCTCGCTCACTTTGCTAATTAAAACCAATATGTGATGCAGTGGCAGGACTGATTGGCACACGGTCCACTTCCACACCACGTGCAAGAGGCGTGCCCCAAAGAGCACTCCGAAACTACGCTCCTGCTGCTCAATGTCATTAGACATGTTGAATTCATTTCCAAATCTCTTTACAACAGAGAGACGGGTTTCTCACCCTTCAAGTTCATTTGTCCACCTTAAACCTCACCAAGCATGAGGTGGAGGACAACTTGGTCAATTGCAAGAAGGATTTGACCCACAATTACATAACTTCTCCAGTGTAAAACTTCCAGTTCCTAAATGCAAAATTCAAATAAAAAGAAGAGGTGACATGACTGTCTCCTGTCGGAGTCTCATTTTGAAAGATTCTATATATATATTTGAAAGCTTATATACAGTTACATATATGTAACTGTATATAAGCACCTCCTTCAGTTTATTTTATAGAAGCTCCTTCGTTTTTATCGAGGGAGAACTCACAAAAAACGTCCTCTCGAATGCAACGCAAATTTTGAACCTTTAAATGGATGAATCTAAACGGACTGCTGTCCTCACTCAATTAATAAAGGACAATACGACAGTACTACAATTATTATCTTCTAACAGGTATGAGGACTACTCCACTGAAATTTTAGATTTCAAAAGCACCCATTGCCGTTTTTAAAAATTGAGTTGAAATACCTAAGTGGAAGATTAAAATATCGTAAAAGTCTTAAGACTATAATCTGGTGTATTTATTACCAGACCCATTAGACCCACGAGCGAAAATAGAATAAGATCAAAAAAAAGAGAATGAAAAAAGTCAAACACTCAACGACCGTAGTTATTCCCCCATCAGTCTTTTGCGTTTCATTCAACGGGCGATTTCCTTTCACTCCGCTGACAGTAGAAGCGACAGGAAAAATCCAAAGCATTGATAAACTCTAGGAAAAGGTAAAGTCATTCATTCCCTGAGACACGTATCTTTGTCTGCGCAGTCCTACTCGGTAGCATTCTGAAGAAATCCAATTGCATGCCGATACGGTCAAATTGACAAATCGCTTCTGTCAAATAATGAACCAACAAGAGAGGGAACACAACTCAAAGCCTTTTACACGAATCCAGATAAACCATCTTATATCGAGAATCTAGTCGAATCAATCTTCAAAAGTGATCGATGAGGACACAGAATCTAAATGAATCGATTCCAAACTCGAATGCATCAGGGATGCACATTTGTGTAATGTTTGGTTGCAATACGAAGAACTCACGCACCATCGGGTCAACCAACTCACGAGAGATGCCCCACCACAGAAAGTAACCCCTCTCGCTGCGAGTGAAAGAGAACATTATACGAGAACCGAAAGAGAAAGAACTGTGTGCACTGCAAACGTGCACGCTCATGTGTGTGTGTTCCCCCCTTTACATCGGGCACAATTTATGGTGGAGCACGACTGCGAGAGGTAGACGCAATTTACCTTGCAATTGACATTTCAAAACACAACGCACAACCGAAATCGTAAAAATGAACAAAACCAATAAATACACCGAAAATAACAGCAAATACACTCAAAGTAAATAAAAATATTTGCGCTCACACTCAAGGAAATCAGAATGAAATCATGAGAGCGCGCCGAAGCTTTTGCGTAAAGAGAGGAAATGTGTGCTGGTCGCTATCCGGTGCTACATTAAACATTGGTTCCTTTGTTTCCGTTCTTTTTTTAAGTGAATCCCTCCGTGTGTGGACGTAAGTCGCGTGCTCCCATACCGAAGCGACCCCCTTCGAGCAATCTATTGGAGAAAATGCCTGTTAATTGACTTGAATTGACATTAAGTCCATCTGTCACAGCCCTTACTTAGTTCATGTCAATTTCGAAAGCAGCGCTTTTGTGCACTGCTCTCTTAACGAACCAACGAAACAACTCAACATACTCGTGGTTCTATTTTTCGCTTCACTCAGCAGATATCTGGCAGATATTCGGTGTGTGCGAGTGTTTGTGACTTTTGTTGACACCCATACACAAGACGAGAGCGAGAGAGCAAGAGGTACGTGTGCACTTCACTTGACAAGGAAATGAGAGGAGTGAGCACTTTACAAGTATTTAGCCGACGGCAAACTCGGAACAGAGTCAATTATTTACATAATTTAACGAATCACCGTGTAATTCGAAGGCGACTGTCAATGAGTTTTTATGCAATATTTTATTTTTATGCCCACGCGTGTGTGTGCATGCAGCAAATGAAAACTGCATTATCACGAGGAGGACGCATCGAAGTGTCAGATGTCAGCTGTCAGATTGTGGTAATTTTGTGACGGCAGGCATTGAAGTGCATGCGGTTTGCAGCGAATGAGAGTTGAGGACGTTTGATGATTGAAGGAAAATTCATCGGTGTTTGGGTGAAGTCTGGAAGTGCCGATGGGAACATCTACCATCATGGCACACTGAAAAGGCGAAATTACACTAAATTGTAATTGAGTTGAATTGGACTTTGATTTTGTGGGGTTTGTCTTTAGAGGATCAGCCTTAGCTAAATGCTTCATTGATAGCGAGGTTGGAGTGAAGATTTTTTTAAATATGACAGATAACGTTGGCAGAATAAGGCCAGCCTTTGATATGTTTTAGACAGACAAACAGATTTAGCAGGAATATTTTATAATGGACTAGAATTTTTAAATTTTAAGGATGGAGACAGTCAGGCCACTTCTTTTAACGTTGAACAAATCAATAAGAGAAATAGTAAAATTAATTTAAAGGTGAAGTAGTCAGAGGATATGTTATTTGAATGTATTGTATTCCAAATTTTGAATATACTGTACTTAATGAATCGAGTATCGTTTCAGTAATACGTCTTCTGTAGAAGTGATCACAACGTCACCGCTTTATTCCGCTTAAACATTACACCAAATATGTTTAAGAAAGCAGTGCATTTAAAGAAGGATAAAGTCTAGAAAATAAAGTCAGTAGCATTAGTTGGTATTTTGTCGTGTTTTAAATTGACTCTTCAACAAAGGTATCCTCAAAACAGGAGCAAGTTGCACTGTCCAACTGAATGCCAAGATTTTAAAGTCTTTTCTGCAGAGTCAGCATTCAACGCAGATGCAGGGGCATAGAGATGAAAAGATATTTTCTTTTATATGTCAAGAAACTGACGGTAGTGTTGGTGGGAAATTTGTTTATGCGATTTTCTCGTTGATTGTGGTTAACGAGTCAAGTTGGAATTATTAGATGGCCACCAAAACTATATGACAGGGTCAACATTTCTAAGCATTGGGTATTTTCATTGGTTTCATATCTAAGCATTGGGTATTTAACTTAATTCGTGCGGATTTTTCAAGTGGAACCAAATTCCCTTACTTTTGAATATATCCAGCTGCTTTTAGACGTTGTGACACTCAAAAATTTTGAGAGCTCTTCCTGTGTTTGGTAACATTCTTCATAAAGTTCTACTTTCAGTTCTTTATCTTCAAACTTTTTTGGCTGCCTAGGACGTTTTGCGTGCGATTTTTGCCTGTTTACGTTGATGGCATTTGGAGAAAATTTAACGACGAACTCTATTAAATGTATAGCGATATGCGCCTGGTCAAGCATTTTCGAATACAACACTTAAGAAGGCTAGGCCATGTAGAGCGTATTCACACCACTACTCCGATCCGAAAAATTTTAGAGCCATTGGGACAATGCAACAGAGGACGGCCTAAACTAAGGTGTAGCACACAACTGAAGAAGGACCTTAACCAACTTGGAGTGCGGAACTGGAGGCAGTCACGAAAGATCGTCCTGGCTGGAGAGGCATGTTGGTTGAGACCCAGGTCCACCCCGGACTGTAGCGTCAGAAGAAGAAGGAGAAGAAATACGTTCATCGTCTTCCAAGCCAAAATCACCACTTTTAAATCGTCCAAACCACTTTTGGCACGTTCGCTCAGCCACGAGTGATGAACTTCCGCCAAAATATAATGACTTTCAGCAGCAGTTGTCTTCATATTAAAGTAATGAAGAAGAACTCCTCGGAAACCACTTTTTTCAGCCACATACTTCAACATATTTGGGTAAAAAAATGATTGTTGCTTACGCTTTACTGATATATACTGAAATGAAGTAAAATAAGGTAGCTTTCCAACGCATATTCCAATGGAATAATAACATTGGAACAATACAAGTTACGCCATCTCTTAGCAAACCACACGAATTAAGTTAATTATGACTCAATACGTTCTAACTGGCATTGGAACATGCGTTCGTGCATTGCCCTTCAACACATCTTAATCTTGGTTGGGTTCCGTGTTCGATCATTTTTTTCTATTTCAGTTTTCTTTTGTGTACGATGTAGACACAATCCGGTGAGAAATCAATGTCAATTTAACCCAATGTCGCATATTCGGTTCAGTACCATAGTTTTAAAGCGATTGGAGGGCGGCCTCAAGCGCGTTATGATCCTTTCTGATGCACGATGTGTACAGTACTACACAGTTTGATGGCTCTTGGCTTAGAAAAAGGCCACTTCGAGTCAATAATAGTTTGTTACCACTTGATTAAGGCAAGAAAAGTAGCATATATTCAATCAAATATAGTCTCAAACGCTTCCTTCTAGACGGTCGCATTTATATCCTGCATTTACAAATGCTTAATTTCAAATTTCGTGTACCCTGCTATATCTCTCTATTGGCTAAACTGACGTCATCCGACAATTTCCAATAAAATCACTGGTTTGAAACTACTCTCGGCAACAAAAGGATCTTTTGTTGGACCTGTTAGTCATGATTGTGCCTTTAAACGAAAATCTGGCCATAGTTCTATTTAGTCTTAATGTAATCAACAATAAAACATGGCACGGGTCTTAGATGTTATTCTTGTCTTTTGTTTTTCGATTCTTTACGTTCCTTCCGGTACAAGATAACTATTAATTTCTTCTACACTGCCCCAGATTTAGATTTGTTTGATCTGACACCAGATGCGTACATCACATAAAAGTGCTTTCAAATATGACAACCATGGTAAAATGAAGACCCGATGCGGGGACAAATACTCGTCTTTCAAAGTGCCATGCACACGCCCAAAGACCAAGAAATTGTTTTAAAGAATTTCGAACAACTGATATGCGACTGGTTTTCCGGCCGAAACCCCTTACTCAAAAAACAACCTGATAGCTTATCGGCGTTTAGCTCTTAAAGCTTATCACAAAAACACGATTAAGTCATTGGAAAAATTCTGAATGGGGAGGTTCACAAGAACGTCGATCGATTTGCCCAGCTGATTTCAGATCACGAACACATGTCACACTCGGGCACAGAACAATCTGAACTGTGAGTGTACCAGCAGCAGATAAGGCTAATTGCTAAAGAACACATGTAAAATTAGGCACGTGCCATTAAGTTCGTTTTAATCTTCTCTCAGTGGACCATGAAGGGCCGCAGCGATCACCCTCGAGACTCTCCGAATACATATTCATGCATGCAGGGTGATCAGACGCTATATAAAGATCCGTGAATCATCGCGAAAGGTTCGACAGGAAACGACAATTATGATAGACACTGGGTTAATTATGCGAAGACTGTCGCGTCTGAGTTTCGGGACGCAGCATCAGCCTCAAAGACCCCCTGGGGCTTTTTCAAAGCCAAATTACAAGCGACAAGTGGAAATAGATCGAACTATGAATAATACATGCTCGTCATACGCGACTTTTGATGGCTCAACGACACTTGACATTCGCTGGCAGAGGAACAAATTCCAAATTTTAATCCAACGGAAAATAGTTTTCGACAAAGATTTCTGACACCAACAATAAATTAGCGCCGAATCAAAGGTGGAACCCAGCGTTTTGGAGAGTTGCCCATAAATTGTCGAAATTCTGTTTTGAAACATAATTCGAGACTCTGAATGGGCGAAATAAAACTTGATAGGGTGGCGAAAAATTGCTTATTGAGTAAAAAACATTTTTATGGGACTTTTTTGATGGATAAGACATTTGATTGGCGACATTGAAAGGTGTCAGGAATTCGTAATGAAGAAGTTTATTTTTATTTTTATTGTTGATGGGTGGTTATGGTAGCTGACTCGTTGTTAATTGTGTTTGTTGGTGTGCCATCGTTAATCGAATTGGGTGGGGTTGCTTGGAGATTGTCCTTCATGATACACTTTCTTTAAGTACTTTTTGATGAAGTGCGTGTTTCCGATGGGGTTTGTGACATGTATTTAAGTCAAAAGTCTAGCGCTAGCTGATTCCCAATTATTGACTGAAATAAGTTTTTATTTTTAGAATGAAGAGAACTTATGGGAGAACGTTTGCATACAGCCACAGACGTCTGTAGGTGATTCTGGAGTATATGAGCGACATGTCTGCCAGCGTCAAAAATGATCTTGGCAGGATGTGCGCACGTAAAATACGGAGTTTTAACACTTTAGAAAGCGCAACAGTGCGTCATCGGTTGAGATAATGCAGAATGACGAACAACTTGTGCGCAACTTCACTATCATGAAATTTGCTACCTTTCTCTATACCTTCGGTTTGTTATGTGACAGAGATCACTTAGGGATCAAACAATTCCTTTAGCGCGCCAAAAGAACTTTAAAAAAAATTATCAATAAAATAATTTGTTCCTAAAGTACTACATATGAGGGCAACCATTGTAAATTCTCTTCAAAAAAAAAAGTACTGTTGGTAGAAACGCTACTCTTCGGGGAGAAAAGTTGGCAAAATATAAACGTTTTCATCGTCATTGTGTTCACGAAAAGCGTCCTACCGCAGCTAATCCTCCAAAAGTCTGAAGCTCAACTGGAAGTTTAACATTTCGACAGTGGTTGTAGTTCGAGTGTAGTTGTGTAGTCAAACCACAGAGCGCTAAATTTGTATTAGTTGCGTCCATTGAACTTGTTCTTATACGTTCTTCAAGTTCTTGAATTAGTTCGTTCTTCGAGTTCATTTACGTTCCGCCTTTAAGTTCTTGAATTAGTTCGTTCTTCGAGTTCTTTTGAGTTGGTTATTCAATTTTTTGAATTAGCTCGTTCTTCGAGTTCTTTTACGTTCGTTTTTCAAGTTCTTTAATTAGTTCGTTCTTTGAATTTTGTAATGTTCCGCCTCTAAGTACTTGAATAATTTCGTTCTTCGAGTTCTTTTACGTTCGTTCTTCAAGTTCCTGATTTAGTTCGTTCTTCGAGTTCTTTATGTTCGTTCTTCAAGTTCTTGAATTAGTTTGTTCTTCGAGTTCTTTACGTTCATTCTTCAAGTTCTGCAAATAGTTCGTTCTTCGAGTTCTTTTACGTTCGTTCTTCGAGTTCTTGAATTAGTTCGTTCTTTGAATTTTTTAACGTTCCGCCTCTAAGTTCTTGAATAATTTCGTTCTTCGAGTCCTTTTACGTTCATTCTTCAAGTTCAAGATTTAGTTCGTTCTTCGAGTTCTTTTCTGTTCGTTCTTCAAGTTCATGATTTAGTTCATTCTTCGAGTTCTTTTCTGTTCGTTCTTCAAGTTCATGATTTAGTTCGTTCTTCGAGTTCTTTACGTTCATTCTTCAAGTTCTGCAATTAGTTCGTTTTTCGAGTTCTTTTACGTTCGTTCTTCAAGTTCTTGAATTAGTTCCTTCTTCGAGTTCTTTACGTTCATTCTTGAAGTTCTTGAATTAGTTCGTTCTTTGAATTCTTTAACGTTCGTTCTCCAAGTTATTGAAGTAATTCGTTTCTCGAGTTCTTTTACGTTCGTGATGGAAGTTCTTTTAGTTCACTTTTCACAAAATGTTTCCTGTAAGTGTGTTCTTTCCTGCACTCGATGTGTACGACATAGATTTTTCACAATTCCTTGAATTCAACAGCAACACAAGCTACAAAGGAAATGCATTGGAAACGATGAAACGCACGTTTGGTAGTTTTATGTCTTCCTATGAAAGAGGAGTTTTGGTACATAAAGCAAATTCCACTGCAGTCATACAGAAGAACTTTTCGAAGTCCATTATTTGGCAGAAAACAGCAGAGATAGATATTCAAGGAGATATTCCACTGCCTCTTCTCCTTCCCACTGAATGCAACTGACAGCGTTTTTGTTTTTTTTTATAAGCCCACGTATGTGAATAAGTTTGAATTGTTTTCTCAAAACTGAGGTAAAATAATTGACAATTGTTTTGCGTTCAGATTTGGAAAATTAAGTTTTTCTTTAATTTTGAGGATATTAACTTTAAGAAAACATTTCAAAAATTCAAACTCCAAGTATTCCAAGTTTTATATGGATGCAAGACTATTTGCATTTAAAATAGAAAGCAGTATTTTTAAAAAAACAACTTTTGTTGGTCTTCACCACGAAAAGTTGGGTGAAGCGATCGGTCTTATTGTAGAATATATTTTAAAGTTTCATTCTGCAGTAAGTATTCATTTCTCAACAACACTCGCAATCTTTTGCAAATTAACGAACCTGCGGTTTGTTTTAAAAATTTTTAAAAAAATTTTCGACCACTACGGAGGTGAATCCACGGACTTTCCGCCATTTTCGTAGTGGACCCGCCAATTTGGTCGAAATTCCAGGCATTTTACTGAGTGACTTATGACTGAGTCTCAAGAGATTTCTTATACATCTACCCCGGAATGAACAGACGGTTAGTTAGGGACTGAAACTGGTCTAAGATGAGTATATCCTTCATTCCTTCATCTCTGGAAACCGGCGCATGAGTCAACCATTCCAACACGACTGATCCTACAATTGACTGCCAAGTTCCGAGTACAGTACATTTATGAAAAGAAACAACTTTCAATCAATTCTGCAACAGCCTCAGTTCAAACAGCTAAATGTGTCAGACAGACAGTTTATTTGAAGAGTCATTATCTCACTCTGAGTCTAAGTCACACCAAGTGACACTGAAACAGAGATTAAACACAGAGTACGATCAAGGTCAGTGTAGCAATCTGCTCAAGATGCATAAAAACACACAATGACAGATGTGTCAATCGAACTTACCTGTCAGATGATTCCGAGGAATCATAACGATCCGAACAGCGTTTCTTCTTATTCCTATCCTCCGTCTCCTGCTCGTTCCTTTCTCCGACACTGGACAGTGATGAGGACGACGATGAAGACGACGATGACGATGATGATGATGACGCAGATTGCCGTTTCTTCGTGTTGCCGATATCCGATTGTTTGCCGTTCGCTGAGGAGAATCGACCCGGCAGCATGGGAAAACCAAAATTTTGCTGTTGTTGATTCTTAACTTTCTGATTGGATTTCTTATTATTTGAACCGTTTGCACTATTTGCGAACTTTTGACTTTGATTAGGGAGCACCATCGGTGGTGGAGCACAGATAATTGGAGCACTTTTCGGTTTCAGCTGTATGCATGGCGCTGACGCAGCTGCCGATACAGCAGACGGCGATGATGCTGGCCCTGATTGTGGTGGGGATGCTGATGAGGCAGACACTGACACTGTTGGTTTGCCACTACACTTGCCACTTTTGAATGATTTCATTGGGATTTCATTCGCATCAAATTTCTTCACTTTACTTTGCACCGTTAGATTGGAAGGGATCGGCAACGGAAAATTTCCCGGACTTACACTATTCGGATGAACCATTGCAATGCTCGCTAGGGACAAGGACGTTGGCGAAGATGATTGTGATTGTGACAGTGACGGTGATGATGGCGATGATGAGGGACATGATAAGGATGGAGATGATGATGTCGATGCAGCGACCGGAATATCATTGGCACCACTGCAAACAATTTGCACCGAATTCACGTCACTTTTCACTGAAGGATTGCCAGCCAGTAACGAGGATGTTGTGGTGGCCGTGAGTGGTGTGGGGAATGAAGAGAAACCGGAAGCGCGACCAACAACACCACAACCACCTCCCACACTGCTACCACCACTACTACTACTACTACTACTTGCGCCGAGACATGAAGTTTCGCTACCAGCGAACATCATGATTGTTTTGTTGTTGCCACATTCAAATTGTGCCAGAGGTGGTAAACTTATCGATTTTTCGCATTTTGTACTCTCGTTCGTTGTCACTATTGCAAGAGCGGATGCCTCCGCTGGAGCCGCTGCCGACACGGAAGCTGTTTGTGCTGTCACCTTAACCGAGGCCTGCGATCGATTTGCCAAAGTTACACTTACACTATTGCCGCAGCCACTGTTTCGATTAGTCATATAGTTATTGCTGCTGCTGCTTAGCTTTAGTTTATCGAACGCCGAGAGCACTGGTAGACCGGGAGGAGTCTCCCCGTCATCCCCCATGTTGATGTCAGAGTTTCTGTTTTTTGTTTGTTGCCGCTGCCGTCTTTACAGTGCAGATTTTGAATAAGTCGCTTTATTCGCAATCAATCTTGCTGTGGGTATTCATTTGAAGGCAAAGAACAATGTGGCACACCATCGAATCCGTCACGGACACAACGACGAACAGTCAATACTACGTTTGTCGGTCAATCATGAACTGATGTCTTTTGACAAAACAAAAACGATAGAAAATCGGAAAAAACAAAGAAAATCATTTACCGAAACCGAGAACGTGTGCGATGTGTGTGCTCATAAGAGGAACGCTCAACAAAGAATGAGATACTCGAGCTGCACCGCACCGCACAACGATACACAGTCTGACAGTCACAGTACTGTCGGTGCAGTCAATGCGCGCGAGCAAAATATCAGCGGCTGCCAGCCCACTGTCTCGCGGTGAGCTTTTTTCGTTTTTTTCTTGCTTCTCTTCAGGTTTTCTTCGGCTCTTCTCTCGCATTCACGTTCCCTTCTGGTTTTGTGAACGAAGCACAAACACGCTTCTGTCCCCACTTGAGAGTATCCTCACGGGGCTTGTAAACTCCTTGAAGTTGGAGAGACTTCGGCGTCGTAAGCTATTGCATGCCTATAGGGCACACACCTTCGAGCACATATGGATCAGCGCTGGCTGCGGCGGCGTTTTGAGGGAGCCTATGCTGTCGCTCCACATGCGGTTGTATCGGTATTTTGCATAAAATGGCACTGAACTCTTCGTATGGCTTGTTGGTTTCTTTACTCATTCCAATTCGCACGCTCGTCCGCACAAGAAGAAGCAGGACAACAACACTCGGCCCTCAGTCCATGCCGCGGAACAGAGACTGGGATTTCACGACGGCACCTGCTGTCTCTTTCCGTCGCACATGCAGTTGCTGTCACTGAACAAAAAGTCCATTTTACATGTCAAAATACCAGCGATTGTTGAAATCCAAAGGAATTCAGTGTTTCTTTACGATTTTTCTTCACTCTTAGACTTTCCCGGAAGGCGGCGGGTTCTCGGGGACGCACGCACAAATGTCAAAACTGTCAGAATCGGAAACAAACTAGTTCATGGCACGCACGCTGTGTTCAGTTTTCAGCACCAGCACGAGCACCACATATCGTAACATAGTTATTGTCTCGTGAAGGGAGAGCCCTGATTGGAGAGGAGTCGCTGCTGCGAACCATGTAAAAGACTTGGAACGCGATTGATGGGCGGGGTGACGGGGTTCACGGCTACTTGGCTTGCAGCGCGGAATTCCTGTGATGAATTCTGGCGTTTTGTTGTTACAGCAACTAATCAAATAACGAGAAACTAAAATCGTACACAACAGCGACCGCTCCACTCTCAACGAAATGAGACGACGCACTGGTGGCATTAAGTGACGGCGACGACGGCAACTTTGAAAAGAGGATTGAGCACGCCGCGCCGCGTTCTCCGACCACGACGAGTTCTGCGATTCGACGATTTGTATGAAATCAAGTTCTTTTTTGTTGTTTTTGTTTTGTGCTTTTCGCTCTTATTTTTTCCTGCCTTATAATGACTTCGAACACGTTCTGATTGGAAATGTGTGCGTTTGGGTGTGTGAGTGTTTTCCAATTCGAAACGAGAGCGAGATAGCTCTCGTGTGGTTGGAAGTGTGATGGGATTGATGCAGAAGGGAGAGAACAGTTGTGGATTGTGAGTGTTGAGCAATGGTGGTTGTGAAAACTGCTATATGTGTCTGGTGGAGGACGTTTCTGCGTCACTCCAGCAATGGTTCATGTCACAACTCAATGTAGCCATATTGAGTTGTGATATGAACCATTAAATTGGACTAAATGTACTTCAACGGATTTTATCAGAAGATGGCACTGATATCGCTTAATTTTTAACTTTAACAATGGTGAAAAGACGTTATATGTGTCGGAACACTCGACTCACGCCATTGGATATCAACGTTTTTCATTGATTTGCGCCATTGGTTTAAAGATAGTTAGAAACGGGGAGTAAGTGTGAAATCTCCAATTCCTTGTTAAAGAAGGGGTTACTCTCAAAAGTTTAATCAAGTATTCAATGATCAGATAATTTTAGAAAGTCTTAAGTAATGTTGTCTAGACGTAAGATAGGAATTATATTATATGAAAAATTGAGACAAGTAATTCTAACGGTCATATGTTGCCGATCGACAAATGCACAGGGTTTACAAAGGTATCCATTGTATAGAAATCTGCTTCAATTTAAGGTACATAAAACCACATGTCTCTTCTAATCGCCAGATAAGAGAAGCAGATAAATCAGAAGAAAGACGGGCTGCGGTATTTTGGAAATGAGTGTTTTCTTAGAGGTTAAAGCTTAAAGTCAACATCAGAGGCACGATCTTCTAAAAGTCAGTTCAATTGCTAGATTACGCTGACGAAATTGACGTGATTGGACCAACGCAGCGCGCCGTCAATGGGGAGTTTGCTGGCATTGAAGCGGAAGCGGCTAAAATTGGTCTGGCGGTAAATGAGGGCAAAACTAACTACATGCTGTCATCAAGGAAGCACACACACCATCGACGTCTTGGACAGAGCGTCACACTAGACAGCAGAAACTTCGAGGTAGTCAAGGACTTCGTCTACCTCGGCTCAGCTGTAAACAGGGACAACAACATCAGTACCGAAGTCAAACGCAGAATCACTTTTGCCAATCGCTGTTTCATTAGGCTCAAGAGGCAATTGAGTAATAAAGCTCTCTTTCGAAGGACTCGCTCGCTTTATAGTTAGTTTAGTTAGTTAGTTTGACTTTTATTTTCAATAAATGTTTTACAATGTAAAGTTTAACCTAAGTCATTTATGGTTCGGCCTATGGCCGTCTACCAGGTTGACAAAATACATACATACGTTTTACATTAAAAATCTCCATCTATGATACGTTTTCTATAACAAAATGCTGCTACTGAATAATCGTATAAGGCTTTCCATCCCTTTTCTCCATTTAAGATGCACGTTACTTCATATTCGTCTAAAACAAGTTTTTCGAAAATTGCTAGAATCGGACAAACACCAATAAAATGTAAGATGTCTTCTCTCTTCCTCATGTTACATAGGTTACAAAGAATTGGTAAATCAGGTCTGTGGGGGATAAAGCTTAACTGAACGAGTCTCTCAGTTTAAAAATTGTGCGTATTTTTTCGATTGAGTGACTGTCAAGGAAGTATGTTTTTTCATTTAAAAAATGGTTTAGTTTGCTGTAGTAGTTCCTAAACGGTGAAGATTCAGCTTCTTCGACATATTTGTCAAATGTGTGTCTACCAAAATTCTCCAAAACTGAGTTAAATTTTTTTCTTAAAAGATGAGGAGGCTCGTCCACCTCAATAGACAGATTTAGACGGCATTCAGAAGCTGTTTTTTTTCCATTCCTCGCAAATGTATCAGTTTGTTCTAATTATACTTCTTAAAACTACGTTTGGTAATCTGCATTCACTCATCTGTAGTATTTTTAAAATATCTTTGAAGTGCATTTTGATGGTATTCAAGAGCAACGGAGAAGTTTCCGTTTCAATGTGTAGCATATAGTGGGGGTATTTTTTGGTAACCGAAAGATCTTTTTCAAAAAGTAGCGAAGGAATTTTTCCACACCTTCATAGCCCTTGTAACCCCATACCTGAGCTCCGTAGAGCATTATAGAAGCTGCGGTTGAGTGGAATAAAGTTTGTTTTGCACTTTTCGATTCATATTTATTTTTGAAGTAACGTTCCCAAATCGAACAGATAGCCCTTTTAGCAACAGCTAATTTTTCCTCAAAGTGTGGTTTCAAATTTAAAGAGGACGATATTAGGATACCTAGGTATTTGTATCTGGATACTACCTCAATCTCTTCCCCGTGCAACTTCCACTTTTCCAAAGATGAGACGCGTCCCCCTGCGTTTCTGAATATCATCATTTTCGATTTACCAAGGTTTATAGTCAGATTCCAATTTTTACAGAAATCGTTAATCCTGTCTATCATTAATTGCATACCTTGGATAGTGTCACACAGAAAGACGATATCATCAGCATACATCACTCGCTTTATATAACAGCTTGATCATCCCAGGCCTACTTTATGACGCAGAAACCTGGACGTTACCAAAGGCGGATGAGGAAGCCCTTAGTCTTTTTAAAAGAAATGTTTTGCGTGCGATTTTTGGTCTGTTTGCGTTGATGGCATCTGGAGGAGAAGATCTAACGACGAATTCTATGGGCTGTACAGCGACATGCGCCTGGTCAAGCTTCTACGGATACATCGCTTAAGATGAATAGGCCATGTAGAGCGTATGGACACCACTGCTCCGGCTCGAAAAGTCTTTGAATCCGAGCCGTTGGGACAACGCAACAGAGTACAACCTCGACTAAGGTGCCGCACACAAGTGGAGAGGAACCTCAACCAACTTGGAGTGCGCAACTGGAGGCAGCTGGCGAAAGATCGTGCTGGCTGGAGAGGCATGTTGGTGGACTCTAGCGCCACAAGAAAAAGGAGGAGAAGAAGAACTTCTGCGCCATTTATCGTGCCCTTTACGAATCCATGCCGCAGACTATTTTTATTTTAAAAAAATGTATATTATTTATTTATTTATTGTGACAGCAATTTTACAATAATTGTGCATTACACTACCTGTTTACAGAAATTCGGTGTTATTACCTTGCTATTTAATTTTTATAGAAGTTATTAAAAGATACGTAGGTTGCTTTTTATATTTCGGGATTGGTCAAACCTAGTGTTGCAATCTGGCAACTACCAGCTCTATCGTAAAGTTTGACATTTTTGAGGTTATACGTACTCGGAACGTTTTGACATACGAGCGCTATTTGCGATTATGTTGGAAGATTCATCTCGCTCAAAACATGGAATTAAGTCGTGAAAACCTTCATGCGATTATTTTTTACAACTTTCGACGTAGATTAACTCAGCAACAGTGCATCGATGAACTTAATTCAATTTTTGGCGATGAAGCTCCATCAAGGACCAGTGTTTATCGATGGTATGGTGAATTTAACCGAGGTCGTAGTTCACTCCAAGACGAATTTCGTGAAGGTCGTCCAAAATCAGTTGTTGTTCCGGAAACCATTGATGCTGTGCGCCAACTGATATTGCAAGATCGTCTTGTGATCTATCGTGAGATTGAGACAACCTTAGGCATTAGTGGGACCAGCATACATTCAATATTGCATGAACATTTGACCGTCAAAAATATTTGTTCGTGTTGGATCCCACACATTTTGCCAATCGCTCAAAAAGGTTTTTGTAGATTGGTCGAAAGAAATGCTCCAAAAATACAATCGCGGCGCTCCGGAATACGCCTATGACATCGTGACAGGTAATGAATAGTAGGTTTATGCATATGAGCCCGAAAATAAACAGCAGTCGACTGTATGGGTGTTTAAAATTGAGTCAAATACCAGGTATACCAGTATGAAGTGAGCGTCAAAATACAAATGTCTCGACAGGGAACATTTGTTGTGAACGAGCCCTTCTATTTTTTTGGTTGTTTGCTATGACATCTGTGAAAAATATTTAGTATACATCAAGTCATTGAACAGACAACATCATATTTTTTCATCATGTTAAAAATGTCGAATTTGTTACCAGAAAGTGATGATTTGCGGAAAGCACTAATTTTTTGTTTTCATTTGAAGAAAAGTGCTGCAGAGTCGAGGTCGAATGCTTGTCGAGGTGATCATGCTCTATCAGAAGCAACATGCAAAAGATGCTTTCAACGGTTCAGAAATAATGATTTTGATGTGAAAAATGAAAAACGTGGAAGACCACCAGAAAAGTTTGAAGACGCCGAATTGCAAACGATATTGACTGGAGATGACACTTTGAGTCAAGAGCAAATGGCAGCAATGTTAAATGTTGCACAACAAACAATTTCTGACCGTTTGAAAGCTATGGGAAAGATCCCAAAGTGTGGGAAATGGGGGCCACATGAATTGAATGAAAGACAGATGGAAAACCGAAAAAAAATGAAAGTGAAATTTTGTTTCAAAGACACGAAAGAAAATCGGTTTTGCATCGGATTGTTACTGGCGATGAAAAATGGATTTATTTTAAGAACCCTAAACGGAAAAAATCATGGGTTAATCTGGGACAAACATCAACATCTACCGCCAAACCAGATCAATTCGGCAAGAAGACAATGCTGTGTGTTTGGTGGGACCAGAAAGGTGTGCTGTATCACGAGCTCCTAAAACCTGGTGAAACCGTTAATATTGATCGCTACCGACAACAAATGATCAATTTGAACTATGATCGAGAAACGACCAGAATGGGCCAGAAGACACGGCAAGGTAATTTTGCTCCATGACAATGCACCTGCACACAAAGCAAAACCGGTTCAGGATACAATCAAAACACTTGGCTGGGAGCAGCTACCCCACCCGCCGTATTCATCAGACCTGGCTTCTTCCGACTACGATTTGTTTTCATCGATGGGACATGCATTGGCTGAGCAGCACTTTGATTCCTACGATGAGGTCGAAAATTGGGTGTCTGATTGGTTTGCTTTAAAAGACGAACAATTTTATTGGCGTGGTATTCACAAATTGCCAGAAATGTGGTCAAAATGTGTAGAAGACAATGGCCAATACTTTGCATAAAATGTTTTTACTTTCCCATTAATAATTAGTGTTTTATTTGCTCATTTCATACAGGTACAACCTGATATAACAAAAGTTGCTCTCGCGTTAAGCACTTCCAAGCAAATGGTCGCCTGTTTTTTCGGAAAAACTGAACATGTAGCAACCGTACCACTAGAACAACGCAGAACAGTCAATTGTGAGTGGTACACAACTATTTGTTTGCCAGTTGTCTTCCAAGAAATCAGAAAAACCAACCGCCGAAGACGGATCACTCTTCATTACCACAATGCGAGATCTCACACATCGGCTCAAACAACTGCATTTTTGAGCACTCAAAACATGGATTTGATGAGTCCTCCACCGTATAGCCCTGACTTGGCACCAAATTACTTCTTTTTATTCTCCTACGTCAACGTTTTTCGACACCTGAAGAAGCTCTTGATGCGTTCAAAATGCATGTTTTGGAGATACCTCAATCAGAGGGGCAAAAGTGCTTCGATAATTGGTTCAAACGCATGCAAAAGTGTATAGATCTTAATAGGGAATATTTTGAAAAACAATGAAGCTTCTTTCGATGATTAATATTTGTTTTTGTTCTCTAATCCCGAAATATAGAAGGCAACCCTCGTATATCGAATATATAATTTGAAAAAAAAGCCACTTATGACCTTCAGTAAATTTAAAAAAGAAATTAAAATAATGCTATCAGCCATCTTGCCGACGTAAATTGACAGATATTATGCCTTCTTCTTCTTCTTCTTCTTCTTGTGGCGCTACAGTCCGGGGTGGACCTGGGCCTCAACCAACATGCCTCTCCAGCCAGCACGATCTTTCGCCAGCTGTCTCCAGTTGCGCACTCCAAGTTGGTTGAGGTCCTTCTCCACTTGTGTGCGCCACTTTAGTCTAGGTCGTCCTCTGTTGCGTTGTCCCAATGGCTCGGATTCAAAGACTTTTCGGGCCGGAGCAGTGCTGTCCATACGCTCTACATAGCCTAGCCATCTTAAGCGTTGTATCCGTAGACGCTTGACCAGGCGCATGTCGCTGTACAGCCTATAGAGTTCGTCATTAAATCTTCTCCTCCAGATGCCATCAACGCAAACAGGACCAAAAATCGCACGCTAAACTTTTCTCCAGGTTTCTGCTCCATAAAGTAGAACTGGGATGATCAAGCTGTTTTAAAAAAGCGAGCTTAGTCCTTCGAGAGAGGGATTTATTACTCAATTGCCTTTTGAGCCTAAAGAAACCGCAATTGGCAAGAGTGATTCTGAGTTTGACTTCGGTACTGATGTTGTTGTCCCTGTTTACAGCTGAGCAGAGGTAGATGAAGTCCTAAACTACCTCGAAGTTTCTGCTGCCTAGTGTGACGCTCCGTCCGAGACGTTGATGTTGTGTGTCCTTCCTTGATGACAGCATGTACTTCGTTTTGCCCTCATTTACCACTAGACCCATTTTATCCGCTTCCGCTTCAATGCCAGCAAACGCCTCATTGATGGCTCGCTGTGTTCGTCCAATCACGTCAATGTCATCAGCGTAAGCTAACAATTGAACTGACTTCTGGAAGATCGTGCCTCTGGTGTTGACTTGTGAGTTACGCACGATTTTCTCGAGGATGATGTTAAAGAAGTCACATGACAGTGCGTCGCCTTGTCTAAAACTTTTTTTGACATTGAAGGTCTGGGTGAGTTCGGTACCGACCTTGACGGAGCAGCGAGAGTTCTTCATCGTAATCCTACACAATCTGACGAGTTTGGTAGGAATGCCAAAACTAGACATGGCACTGTATAGCTCGTCTCTATGCACACTGTCATATGCAGCGTTGAAATCGACGAATAGGTGGTGAGTGTCAATTTGCATTTCTTGGGTCTTTTCCAGGATCTGCCGTAATGTGAAGATCTGATCTACTATGGACTTCCCTGGCCTAAAGCCACACTGATAGGGACCTATCAGGTCATGGACAAATGGTTTCAGACGCTCACACAATACGGCAGAAAGGATCTTGTATGCGATGTTCAGGAGACTAATCCCTCTGTAGTTGGCGCAGTCAGTCATCCTTTCTTGTGGACCGGGCAAACGACGCTGAGATTCCACTCATCGGGCATGCTTTCCTCCGACCATATCTTACAGATGAGCTGGTGCATGCGCCCAACCAGGTCATCTCCAGCTAGATATTATGCCAACAGTTCATATTTGACACCAGATAGTCGACTGAGAAGTTGATTTCCTAACGCTGTCAAAAAAAGTTCAAGGGCAAGAGGCGAGAGAGTCGACTGTCTCTTTCCCTTATTGGTGTTTGGTTTTTACGTTCAGAGCCCCTAGTATTCCAGGAATCTGTCAGCTGGGCCGGAAACAATTTCCAACAGCAATAAAGCCCTGGGAATTGTAAAAAAGAATTAATTTTCTTATTTCTTTTTTTCAAAATGAGTTTATGAGCAATAAAGGAATGAACAAGAAGAATGCTCGGCATCATGGCAATAATTTGCTTTCGGCGATGCCAATTAAAAATGTTAAAAGATATTTAAATTACATCCTTTAAGGCTTTATTTTTCCACTAACTCACCGATATTCTCTTGCTTCCCTGATGATATTCTCAATGTTTGGCAAACCAAGGAATACGGAAACATGCCCTTTGGAAGATCCAACTTCTTCATAATCGGCATATTCCAAAATTCCAGAAAAAGAAAGAACCACAGAACAAAACTTTCCCAAAACCAAAACCCAAGTCCTGCAGTTGAAAGCCAGAATTTTAGTTTAAGACTCACTGCTCTTGACGGTGAGCAAGAAACAAATCACACACAAAACTCGTTTTCATAAATAAATGCCACTTTATTGCCGCGTTTGTATAAAGGTGCGTATCCCTCGATACTCCTATTTACACTATCTACAATCTTGCATACAAAAACTGTACAAATCTCTCTTAAAATACTGTCTACGTCTCCATGTTGCATAAATAAAACACTCTCGAATGTAAGACAACAATAAATACAACTACAACGTTTCAGGATCCGAGTTCCATGTCGATTAAGCGGTAGCGCCCTCTTTCTGTCTCTGTGTCTCTTAATATGTATTGGAAGGAATTTAAAAATAGCTGCTGATGACCTTGCTACGTCCACACAGACGTTGGTATGATGCCTTCTTTGCTGGTACCCGGAGGTGTGAGCACTTCCTGAGCCAAAAAGTCCATTGGCAGGTTAACTAGGTGGCCCTGCACGATAGGAAATTTAAATTTTATGCGAGGCAAGAACACTGGAGGATGAACGTACCTGAATGTTTTTGATCATTTTCGATGCCATTTCTGGGTCTGTCTTGCACAGCGGTGGCTGTTCGTTGTATTTCTTCAAGCTTGCGAAGGTCTTTACAAAGTCGTTCGGCACGCACTTGAAGACTTCGTCGTAAATGTCAGTGTTTCGCTTCGATATTCGTCGCCACATGCCGTTCCAAAACTGATCTATGACCGGATCGGTGACGTCGATTGGCATTCGGTCGGGATCTGGCTCAAGGAGGCCTGGAAAGTGCAAAGTATTGAGATTTTTAGACGTGGTGCGAATTGGGATTGGACTAACCTAAGTGCTCCTTGAAGAGGTACTTCCTCAAGCGTCCTGCGAACACGCCACTGGGGAACTTCTGGCCATCCATTCGACCGTCTTCGTACTCTTGGTCCTAAATGAAACCAAAGGATAAGAGGAAATACAACTTAGAGAGACTTTGTGACTACCGTGATGATTGCGGCGATTTCTGAGTCCCGCTTGCCGATCAATGATCGGTCGTTGATGTTCGCCGAGCCGCAGATCACGACGCGATCATCGGCAATGAGCAGCTTTGAGTGGACGTAGATTAGCTCTGTGATGGGCACGTTGTTCAAATGGGAATGATTGCGAAGACTGTGGAATGAAATGTACTCGTGGGGATTTTCAATGCCGACCTCCTTCAGGCGAGTTAGGATCGCCGATCTCCCTCTGAAATTGAGGATCACTTGGGTATTTGTCAACAGGGTGGAAAGCTGGGACAAACCTTGAAATGGACGCATAGTTCCAGTGGGTTATGGCCCTCACGGCATTCCCCGTGGTGCCTCCGACGTCTCCTTCGAAGCCAGGCAGCAGTGGCATGATGACATACACTCGAAAAGTCTTTTTCTCCCTGGAAGTAGTCAATCTTAGATTTGCCTACTTGAAGATGAATGCAATACTCACTTGTGCGCACGAACAATTCTCTTGAAGAGCGTCTCTCCGACCTGGTTGCGAACGTTGCTGTAGGACCCCGTCACACCCAACTGCATGGTTATGAAAAATTGATTTTCGATGTAGATGTAGTGCTGTGCCCGGGATATGGTCTGAATGTAGGCGTCGTGGATGCTCTGTTCGACTAGGTCCGGTTCGATGAAACCACAGCTCCACGCGGACACACTGCGCAGCAGCTGACACGTCACGCGATTTAATTTCGACTTGATGAGGTTTGGATTCAGTTTTATGTTGTGGTAGCTCATTGGCATGAGATTGGGGAAGGACTGAAAGAATGGGAAAGATGCTTTGGGTTGAATTTACCAAGTTCATTGCACACATACGTGATTGTCGCGCATTTTTTCCAACTTCATGGAGTTCCAGCGCTGAATGAAATGCCTGGCAACGTCCCTGGCAGAACTGGCCACAACCATGATGCCGACGTCGTGCCAAGGCATCCGCGGGGTTGTGGTCCTATCAACTAAGTCTACAAACGGTGCGTCCAAATTCACGAAATCCTTCATGATGAAGTTAGAGTAGTCCTTTCCGAACCAGAACTTAGCATTGCCGTAGTAGTCGGCGAGGATTTGCGTTTGGAATGGCGTTGGATCCTCCAGGCCACCCTTCCGACCTTCGTTCAGCTCCTCCGGTGAGAACGCCAAGTTCTTTGAGTTGATGTCTGGGGACTTTGGACTGTCGGGGAGTTTATCCCCGCCTTCGGTGAGTGTGAGACGGTTCACAAGCTCCTTGCCCTTTTTCATAGCGTTGTCCTTCAATTTTTCCAGCATGTTCTTTCGCTCCATCTCGGGCGTGTTCAATTTCAAAGATTCGTGGAATTCTTCACCTGATGGTCTGCCCTCTGGAATGACCAGCTTCTCCCCGGGCTCAAGCACACGCAGGACAACCTCTCGCTCGTGCTGCTGAAGGTCCATGTTGATATTTTTTGACGATTTTCTGGAACCAAACGCCGAATCGTTGTCGTTGAAGAATGACGACTTCTTTGGAAGACTGCCCGTCGCACTGGACGTGGATATGCTGCCGAGGTCTGTCAGGCGATGGCGGAAGTCATCCCACCGACCGTAGCAGAGGTCGATGCCGCCGAGAAAGGCGTACGTCTGATCGACGACGACGATCTTCTCGTGATGCGCCCAGAAAAATACACCAACCCGCGCGTGATCCGGATGTCGCATGACCTGGAGGGAGAACCAAATCATTGGTCATCCCACAAGACACGAAATCTGCAAACTTACCTTAATGTTCTCGTGGGTGTTGACAAGCCTCTGTTTGCTGTAGTAACTGTTGATACCTAGTGCCATTTCCACTTCCTTGTAGAGCATTACGAATATTCGTATGCCTTGACTCTGCAAAGGGGAAAAAGTGAGAAGGTGTGGCCTAATTTGAAGGACAAGTGAGCTTACCGCTTTTCTGTGGAGTATTTTGTCCAGACGCCAATAGTCTCCGTCTATCGCTGGTCGCTTCATGTAGATCTCCGGACTCAGCCACCAGTCAGCGATGTAAATCTCCGATGTGGCGCCCTCTAGTGCGTCCGCCACTGCGCTCATGTAACTTGAGCCGTCCACAAACCAACTGGCTTGGGCCGTATTCCTCACCGGGGCATACGACATGTGCGGGTTGGGTTGGGAAAAATCTCTTGCTAAACGACAGCTGATAGTTACGCCATCTATTGTCTGCCACGACATGCTTACCATAATTGTGGGCAGTCTGCTTCAGATATGTCATCCACTCCTTAGCCTTTCGCTTTGTCCAACATTTTAAAACGATGTGTCGGTTATTTGTCAAGATCTGTAACCCCTTACGCATGCCAGTTTGATAGATGCCCGTTGACACGTCAAATCCTTGGTCAAATAATATCACAGCTCTGGAAACCGAAATGAAGTTGTGTTTCTGATACAAAGCCTTTGACGAGCAACTTACCTGATTTCTCCATCACTTGGTCGGATGTACCCAAAACAGGTCTCCTTGACGAAGAACCAACGGTTCCTCCATTTGCCACAAACAACGTCTGAACAAAAATAATTGCAACGAACACAGCACTTGTGCTGGAAGCATCCAAAGCAGTTGCATCCGGCTTGTCCGGGTCTGGTGGATCCAGTTCTCTTCAGAATTGGTCCTTCCTTTCCCTTGATTCCGGCGCCGGACACAAATGAAACGTTTGACACTTCTACATAGTTGAGCTGTCAAAATACAAAAATCTATACTGGGTGGGTTTGATAAAAATACTTATGCGTGTAACGGTATTTGGTTGACAGGCACTTGTTAATTTGAAAAGAAAATTTTCAAAAATTGATGAAAACTTTTCGAACACAATCAAAAATTGACAGTTTTGCTGTCGAAAATTGTAAAACGTTGTCAAAATCAGTTGCAAACGTCAAACTTCAAAAAAGAATGTCATGATTTTTGAAAGCTTTTTAAGAAATATTCAAAACATGTTCCAGACATCACCAAAACAAAACAAATTTGAAATTGTCAAAAAAAGAAAAACATGGCCGACTGTCAAAGTTTGTCGTTTGTCAAAAATATGTAAAAAAAAAGCTTAAAACTTACCGTTTCATGATGACATCGATAAAGACTTATATTCAATAAATTATATAAATATTCTTCTAGTTGTTTAATTCTACTTGGCAATGATTCAACAGTGACCAGTGACTCTGGTCGATTTGGGAATCTGGGCAGTTTACGTTTCTTTTTAATGCTCCGGGCGACGGTTGTGGCCGAACCCATCTGATTCGACATTGTTCCTTCGCTGATTGTCGCCACTGCGTTGGAATTGCTTAAGTTATTATTTGGTTGCTCATCCATCTGTATGGCGACACTCTTGACGGTCGCTCGCTTCTCTTTATGACTACGCATGGGAAAGGGAAAATTCAATGAGGCCCTAAATACTCTCAGCTGCTGATGAAGCGTGCTAAAGTGCTTGTAGCGTTTTTTGATGGTCCATGTGAACGGTCCGTGTTTCAATTCAATTGTATATCTAAAAATAAAACATGATTACTTCAATTCGCTTGACTCAGATTTGGCATCACTTACAAGTTTGGGTTCAACAGATGTGTTGTGACGCTCCGCTCAATGTCGATGATTTTCACTTGAATTTCCACACCGGGAATGAAAACTTTCCGCTGAAACGAGTTGAATTTTACGCTTGGCCCATAGAGTGTGGTGAATGGAATCTCGGAAATGATATGTGGGCTGTCGGCTTCCTCGTCATCGGTGTCCTTTCGTTCGACTAGAACAGGCTTGTCGCCGACGTTGGAGAGAATCGTCACAGAATCGGGAAAAGCCAGCGCCTCGTCATACTCTGAGTCAATCATGGAGAATTGAAATTCAGGGACACACCGAGAGTGCTTGGCTTCTCCGTCGACATCATCATCGTCATCGTCGAAGTCTTCGTATGCGATCTCATGGTTTGAGTTGTGCGCTTGATCGTGAGAACTGTTACCGTCATCGTAGACCATCGCTGGATTTCCAATTCCGTGCTGTGTGTTGTAAACGTAATCTATTGCGAGGAAGGGGAGAATTGGTGGATTAATTCAGATGGGGGAAGCAAGTTTTAACGGGATTGCAAAGCAACACTTCGTGTGTCTGCAGTAAATTTTATAATTTATTGAGGATGAGGCATTTATCAACTTCGGCGTTATCTCGTTGTTGTTATAAATTGATTAGATATATTTTTTAAAAGTGTTAACTTTTCGGCTTAACTACGTCAGGTGGGCGGTATTTTATCGTTATTTCCAAGAGTTCTTTTATCTTGGGCTCCCACAACTGTGTTTGCTTAATGAAATCCGTTTCTTATCGTTTTGTTCGGAGAGGCAAGTGCATAAAGGGGAAGCCTCTGTAATATGTGTGCCCCATAATTTGTCATATCGAGTGAGATAAATCAAAGAGGGCCATAAGACGAGTGTTGATTAATATTGATGTGGACAAAATTGACTTCTAAAAAGCAGTCGTGACGCATATTACAAACTGAGTAGTGTGAGACATGCATCGTGGCCAAAGGGCCAGAATGTGAAATATTTGCTTTAGGGAGTTAATTGCGAAGTTTTACACATCGTCTTTAATATTAAAAAATTGCTGGCACTGCTGTAGACAATAACTTTAAAATTTTTATAAAGCGATATGCATCGCCTCTGATCTACGAAGCGTATAGGCTGTTTCAGTCCGCTGAAACATTTATTTTCCTTTTATATATACACCCTTTACAAGTAGGGAATTCATCTACGTATTGGCCTTCGAGATTCTGCCATGCTGTGTAAAGTTAATCGATATCTTTAAGCAGGCATACACTGTTGGTCTTATAACACATTAATCATTGCCAAGTGTTTAATTCCTTGTGCTTAAATATCCCAAACATGACAAACGCTACATGTTGAATTGCGCAATTTATGTTTTCTTTGCCGATGAGTATGATAAGTAGCTCCTCTAAAATAACGAGACTAGTAATGGAACCTAAGATGTCGGCTCGCCGAGCACACTACTTTAAAATCCAGAAAAAATTTAACTTCTTAGGGCAACTGTTCACTGGAGAATTTCAATTGAGCAAAAATCTGATATTGTTATACAACTTTGTTTAGAGTCCCTCTCAAAGTTTCAAGCAAAAATCCACCTCACAAGACTCCATGCAATTTTACACCCCACAGAAAATTAATTCTAAACAAAATAAAAAAAATCTTAATATTCACGAAAGCCGTAGAAGACACGTTTAACAAATTCTTTTTTGTTATCAGTTGTATCCATGTAAGCACTTTTAAAAGCGTTTCTCCAATACAACATGGTTCCACGTTGGGCGCCAATTGCCATCAATCGGAACTAAACCACATTGAACTCACCATATGAACTCAAAATTCAAGAAAATCATAAAGCCGAGAATTTTTAAAGATTTGGTACAAAATGTTCACAATTTATGCCTTCACAGTCCACAAGGAACCAAGGCTTAACTTAACAACTGTTCGCGTTATGCGTTGTGTTGTTTTGTTAGTCTAACGAGAAGATGGGGATCTTAACCTCATTACAGGCTGTTAAATATGCAATTTAAGGAGTTTTCTAAGAACAATTAATATTCTTTGAGTGCAATTCGGAACTGGTGGTGCCGGGAAGGTCACACTCGGTGTTACTGCGACTACACATACACAAGCAACTTAATATTGAAATTCCATGCAATTCGAAAATACGAAACTTCCCTTTATAGAAGATAGCTATATATTTTCAGTTGTTCACCTTCCCGTCTTAAGATATAAGAAATACCATAATAGAAGATTGCCAAATATCTCCATTCCTCCTCTTTGTCTTTTGCAATTTCCGGCTATGTACAAAGCTACAGAGCTCGTAGCTGGCAATACTACACATCATTTCAAAGGTCCTGACATAACAGTACGACGCTATGTATGATTAGTTTGGATATTGCGTTCAACTGTTATAGACGTGTAAACACGGAGTTCACTAACCCGAAATTCACGCCATTTTAAAGTTTTCCTTCCTACCAAATCCGCTAGAGAATATTTTAGGGGATGGTACTCTATCACTTCGAACCGCGGAAGAATGGTTTCGACGATTCAGAGCCGGTAAAAACGACACCATGGATAGGCCAGCCGGCGCAAGACCTGTGACCATGAATACCGATCGAATCATGGATATCAGTTAGACCGGTATGTGGCATGTCGTGACATCGTAACATTGCCCAGGAGATGGAAGTTAGTCACCAAACTATTTTAAACCATCTGCAGAAGGTTGGATACAAAAAAAAGCTTAATGCTTGGGTGCCGCATGATTTGGCACAAAAAAAACCTTCTGGATCGAATCAACGTCAGCGATAAGCTTTTAAAACGGAACGAACTCGACCCATTTTTGAAGCGGATGGTGACTTGCGACGAAAAATGGATCACATACGACAATATCAAGCGAAGACGGTCGTGGTTGAAGGCCGATGAATCGTCCCAAGCAGTGGCCAAGCCGGGATTGATGGCCAGGAAGGTTTTGCTGTGTTTGGTGGGATTGGAAAGGAATCATCCACTATGAGCTGCTCCCATATGGCCAAACGATTAATTCTACGAACAGGGGGACTAGGGCCTGGCTTGCTCATCAACTACTCGTATTGTGTGCGCTACTGTTCTCTCACCAGTAGAACGGACCTACAGTTTTTTCCGGCCCCGAACGGCGAAGTTTGAAAAGCATTTTCTAGAGAATAATTACTCTTTGAGTGTTGTCAGCAGCTCAAAACAGGTGGTGCCGTGAAAAATTCGAGGTGTTCAGCCGGGAATCGAACCTAGACCCTTCGGCGTGTGAGCATCGCACTCTACCCACTACGCCACGGCGTATCATACGTATCATACTCTTGTTGAGAATTCGATTAACAAAAAACTCAATTGATTTAGTGCGGTGCCCATAATGTGATATATAAGTTAAAATATCACCCTTTCGCTTTTTTGCTCTTCATTTAATGCTTCATAAAAAGTATTACAGTGATCGGATTTAGTTCAAATGTGCGCCGTTTTGTTCGATAGTCTGTTTCAATCTAGACGGCAACTTCATAATTCCCCAATCGTAAAAGATCCCTCCTTATTTGCGAAGAACTCGGACAGCCACTTGTCACAAGCCTCTTTTGAGTTCAACTTCACACCACCAAGGGCGTTCGCCATGGACAGGAACAGGTGGTAATCACTTGGCGCTTTGTCCGGGCTACATGGTTATATATGGTATATGGTATGGATGCGATAAAACCTCCCATCCGAGCTCCTGTAGCTTCTGAGGAGTCATCAACGAAGTGTGTGGTCTGGCGTTGTCCTGGCGGAACACTACAGCCTTCCTGTTGGCCAATTCTGGACGCTTCTAGTCGCTCGCCTGCTTCATGCGGTCCATTTGTTCGCAGTATATGGTAGAATTAAGCGTCTGGCCATATGGGAGCAGCTCATAGTGGATGATTCCTGTCCAATCCCAACCAAACATACAGCAAAACCTTCCTGGCCGTCAATCCCGGCTTGGCCACTGTTGGAAGTTTGGGACAATTCACCGACCTTATTATTATTATTATGAAAAGTGGAAGCATAGGATATGGCGTTGTTGGTATCACCTTTTTTTATACTCAATGAGCAAGATTTCCCTTGAGTTTCAAAAATTGTGGCCAAGAGCTTCCCGGCAGACTGAGTGACTTTGAACTTCTTCGGGGGGTCTGTTCCTTTTTTATGCGATGAACTCTTGTTTGTTTTCAGGGTCATAGTGGTGAACCCATGTTTTGTCCCCAGTAACAATTTGATCCATAACACCGTCCGCGTTCTCACTACACATCTCCAAAAGCTCTCTACAGCATGTGATTCTCACTTTTTCTGAGGCGCTGTGAACCTTCGTGGCACCCACCCTGCACTGACCTTTGAAAGGCTAAGATGGTCATGAAGAATGGTGTGAATGGTACCAGTTGAAAGCTTGGTGATCTTTGCCATCATTTTCACCTTTGTTCGGGCATCCTCAGGAACAAGTTTTTCGACTTCTTTGATGCCTTCTCCCGTACAAGCAGCAGCCGGGGAGCCGGAGCGGGGGTCGTCTTCAATACCCTCTCTGCCTCTCTTGAACTCACTTGACCATTTTTTCACAGTTGATAATGAAGGTGCGGAACCCTGGTAAGCAGCCACCATCTCTTCATGAATAGTTTTTTTAATTTTTCCTTGCTTAGTAAGAAATTTAATTACAGCGCTATGCTCAATTTTCACCATCATCGTCTCAGTTGGCATTATGATTCTGTCTAACTAGAGATAAAACGCGAATTAATAATCACATTTATTTGAAACTTTTCATGAAAGCACTAAAATAATAGTATTACTTGATAAATAAGTCAATTTATATATGTATAACCACAGCTTCACCCCGATACCGAGAATATATTGAAGGCCCCTCGTACACAGGACAAATGCAATTTAACAAATAAACAATTGACTTTCTTTAATAGTGTTGTTGTTATAGGTCGTAGATGTTATTTAAAATTATTGTTACGAAAAAAAATGGATTCTAACACAGTGTGATTAAACAAAATATAAAGCACTTCTCCACTGCGTTCTTGTTGTTGATGTCCGATTTTTGGCCAGCTTTTTGACGAAAAAACTGTTTGCTGGTACCTTTGTAACATAAAATACAGGTTTCATTGTCTTTGCCCTTGCATTTGATTTTGTAGACAACGCCAGCATTGCTTCCTTTGTCTGTTTCTGGTTTGAGTCTGGTGAAAACCGATGATAATGTACTCGAAGACTTGGACGCTAGTTTTACATCGTTGCATCGACCAGCAATTATATATCTAAAATTTGTCGACAATGTTGAGATGTACACCATGCTATTATCGACATAATCCACTCCGGTGTTTGTCGGTGTTTCAGAGTGTATGCTCTGTTTGTGTTGCCTTTTTATGTTCCTTATAAGTTTTGTCGGACAACCATTGTTCATATAAATATTTGTGGCAATTCGTTCGTTTTTTGGAGCTTGAACAGTCAACAGTAACCAAAAAGGCCGACAAAGAAAACAAACAGTTTCTCCTGCCTTGGTCAATTTTAACAAACAACACAATAATATACGAAATAGTACTTTTGAATTACCAAAATTAACAAAACGCTTAATGGCAGCGACTGATTATAAATTCTAAAATTGTAATATTATATAATTGTAAATTCACTCAAAAAACCTATATCTTTCACATAACTATTGTTAACAAGTATTATGTACTTGGTGCTTATTGTATGAAACACTCAAACAGTTTCTTAAAGTTATTAAAATGTTTTTTTTTCTGGTTTAAGTATATAATTATGAACTGTAATTGCCATTCATTTTCGGTGTAAATTAAGTTAATAAATGTTATATCATACAATTATTCCTCTGGAAAAAAGGGAATATTTCATTAATTTATTCAATGCTTTACCATATCAATTGCCGATTCATATACATATTTGTCATGACAAGTTTGAAATTAGATAGACACAAATGTTTAGCAAATTATCTTTAATTCAATTTTATTTTTTAATGATGGTTGCACGAAAAATGTTTAATCGTTGTTTATGGGTTAGGTTTCCTTTGTTTTTTTTTTAAATAATAACATCTGTCATAGTGAATAGACGTCATTAGAACATTCAATCTTGTTAAACAAAAAATATAAATCCTCCGTAATGTCTGACGTACAAGCATGCGGTACCCTCTTGTTTTACTAGAATTTCATAAATTCATCACAATTATAAATGCTATCAAAAAAATACATTTATTACAATTAAATCCTGTTTAAAGTATCGATTACACTTACATTATCAAAATATTTGCAGTGTTTATTTCAAACGCAATGTGTTGACTATATACAAGATGGCTGACGAATTCGCGAGTTGTGGGCAATTTAGGAGTGTTTGGCAGAAAACATTGACGAATTAACCGCCATGTTGCCATTTTGGTGGGAAAACGTAAATATGTGTGAGTAAAATGAGATAAGGTGTGTTCCAGTACTTTTTGTACCAACTTCTGAAGTCTGTCATTTGTTCACGAGTGATAGTAAATCCCCCTTAAGGCCCCGGCACATAGAATACGTTACTAGCCTCAGCGTCAGCTATACTTTGACATAGTATACATAGAAATACGTGTATTCTTATGGGGAGTGGTCCATAGACCAACGCTGTCGCTCACGCGACGGATGTAGTAGCTCAACTTTTAACTTTTCTCTCTCCGTCAGCGTTGACAATCGAACATTGTGACATTTCAAGAGAATTTTTTTGAATTTTAAGTTTACATGTTGAGTTTGAGGTTAGTTCTCGTCGAAGTCACACAGGAAAATAACAAAGGTTTGTATTTGCAAGTTTTAATAACAACAATAAAATTAACTTATTAAAGATATTAACATAGGACGGAAGAAATAATAGAAAGAAAATCCTAAATTGAGTGGGAACAAAATTTTTTGCAGGACATAATTAAGGTTTGTAACTGCAAAACTTAAATAAAATACAAAAATTAAATTGTGTTTTAATTATGTTAAGTTAATCCAGCAACTCGTCTGGAGGAATTTTTGCAAAAAAATATTTCAAACTGCTCTACACTATATCCGAAACAAATTGAATTTAAAGCTACTGTCAAATGAAATCTGCTGTGCGTTGAAGTATTCATTGTGTCACCCCCTGCCGTCACGTACTTCAACTTCAACTGATATTTTGCCGCTACGCAAGTAACGTATTCTATGTGCAGGAGCCTTTAGAGAGAGGCAAAGTACGGCAACGCACCTAAACCAAGTGTGTAAATTATGTCATTAAGAAATGTCAAATTCACTTTTTCAATACAGAAAACGAAAACAGCAACAAAATTTGAGGCACATACACAAAGATAATGGGTCAAAGCTCACTTCTCTCTGAACGCACACCAATTAAATTGACAGAAATGGTTTTCCTACAACCTACCCACAAAAATTTCTCGGGTTAAAATGTGCAGGGTGGGGAAATATTTTACTCACTGGAGAGAACACTCATTTGATGTAAAACCCATTTTTTCCGTATACGGAAACGGACTTTGTGTTCCCATGACTGTTTTGTGTGGTTTGTTCGGGTACGGGAACACACCTATAAAGTTCGATGTCATGTAAGTAACTTTTAGAAATCAAGTTGTTTTCACCAATAACCATTGGGCCAGGGAAATCAGCTGTTAAATCAGTTTAATCAGTCGACCATCTCCTTTCCCATTAGTTCTGATCTTAAGCCTACTCCGTGGAAATGTTCGGTGTGACAACTTCTCATGCACAGATGGCTTTAAACAAAGTTCACCACATTTGCTTTCATGTCGTAATTTCATGGAAATTCAAAATTACGTCTTGTTAATCGACAAATATGCTGCTGACAACATTCAAAGAGTAGTAACTGTGTAAGATAGATTCTCAAGTTTCGCCGTTCGGAGTCGACAAAAAATTTTAGGGACAGAAAATTTTTTTTAGGACAGTAGCGCGCACAGCATTAGTAGTTGATGCGCAAGCTAGGCCCTGGTCCCCCTAGTCGCGCCATACAATTATTACTATTATTATTAATCGACAAATATAAAAATAAATTAACAAGTTAATTTACAAAATGGTATAAAACTCTGTGACTTCGAAAAATGCCTCTTAACACGCTTACTTTCCATCCTGAGTACAGACCCAAATTTTGAATGAAATATCGCATAGATCTGAAAAATTGAATGCCAATAATACCAATTTTATTCAAATTTCACTAAAAAGCAAAACAAATAAAGTACTTTAACATATCACAGACATTCTCCACACCGCGTAATCTTTGTGAGTTTGTAAACCACCAGATATCGGTGTTATCATAATTTGCTTTATCATGTACATTAACTTACTCAACAAACAATAAACAAATTCACAGGATTGTCACATAAAGCACTTGTAACATGAGTCGCGGTAGATTACAACCCCGACCATTCCCCACAGGCAATAATTTATTTGTGATCCCATATCGCACCGGCATTTAGCATGCCGATCCATTTATGATTTACCACAATGTGAGCACGTCTTAACACCAGTCACGCAGCTCCATTCGTGGTTGTTTGTTATCGTGAACGACAGGAGTCGAACTGAATGCATGTCTATGACGAAACTGAATAACAACAACGACGTCATTATGAAGTTGCCAACGAAAAGCGGACAATAAGCTTAATTGCTGCTTATCACACAATCATAATTTGGCCACGTGCGTGATAGGAAATATTCTGTGCTTTGTGGGGCAGGAATATCAGTGATTGGTGATGAGTATTGGATGTCCTAATATGCAGTCTCTTAGATTTGCGCTCTCTCGAAAGGTAGGATCCAAGAATTGACTAAATGAAAAATGACGTGTTGTTTTTCATCAAATCTTTGATTCGTCTCCAATCCCAAGAGGCGTAAAAATATGTCTGTCTGCTGGCTCTGACATATATGTATATACTTTTGGTAAAATTGTGTACATCTGGCAATACAGCGAACTGTCAATGAGGCGTTTGCTGGCATTAAAGCGAAAACGATCAAAATAAGTCTGGGGGTAAACGGAGTACACGCTGTCGTCTAGAAAGGACACACAGCGCCGACAGAAGACAGAGCGTCACAGTAAACAGAAGAAACTTCGAGGTGGTCAAGGATTGCGACTGCATCGGTTCCACGATAAATGGGGACAACAACATCAGCATCAAATTCAGACGTCAATCCCTGTTTCTTTTGGCCACAGAGGCAATGGAGCAATAGAACCGTCTCTCAAAAAGATAAGCTTTTTCTGTGAATGCTTGATCATCCTAGTCCTGCTTATAAGGCGAAAAATTGTATGTTGCTAAAAGCGGGTAAGGGAGTTCCTCGAAAGAATAGTTCTGCGCGCTTTTTGATCCTGTTTTCGTTGATGGCGTTCGGAGGAGAAGAGCCAACAATGAACTTTATGGATTGTACGGCGGCACGCGCCTTGTCAAGAGCCTTCTGATTCAGCGCGAAAAATGGTTAGACCATGTAGAGCATATGGACACCACTGCTACGGCTTGAAAAGTCTTCGAATTGAAGCAGTTGGAACAACGCAGCAGAAGATGACCTTGGCTGATATGGCGCACACAAATGGAGAAGAACCTCAAACAACTTGGAGTGCGCAATTTAAGGCCGCTGGCAAGAGATTGTGCTGACTGGAGAAGCATTGACCTGGTTGCGGCCCAGGTCCACACCAGACTGTAATGCCATACAAAGAAGTAAAAAAAGGCATACTACAGCTTCTATGAAAGGGAACATTTTCATTTTGTTTGAAGACTTTACTGAAATCCGAAAAAAAAAGTTCGCAACATTGAACAACGTCAAGAGTTGCCTCGTTGCCATAGCCAAAAAGCTTTACTTCTCTTCGGCATCAAAAGTCAGCCATTGTTGTAATTGACTCCATTTATATGCAAGTCCTTGCATCCTTGTTGCGCAGTTGAACAAGAACGGAGATCAGGAAACAATGTCCCCTTAACGAATACTCATCGATTATTTTTCTTAAAACTCGTGTTATTCCGGAAGTGGACGCACACATGCAAAACCGAGTAACAATAAAAGGAAACAATGTTAATTTTGAAACGTATCACATGATACCACTTATCACTTCGGATAGGCTTTTCAAAAATAAATAAAGAAAACATTAAAAACAAAGGAGGGGTAAACAACTTCACACCTTTGTTCACTCACACAGATTTGAAAGCACCCCATTCACCTTTTCGGCTCTACTATCACACGAAACCCTTGACATCTGTCAACTATCAACAAAATCGTCACAATTCTGCTAATCTGGCTGGAGGCAGATCATTAGTTACATTCAAAGATAATCAAATAAGTCGAAAGAAAAAACAAACGATAATAAACATAACATAGTCGACATATGCAGACGTATTTGTCAGCAATAAAGTCCAATTGCAGCAGTCTGGTGACAGCAATAAGCGCTTCGCAAGGCGTAATCGTGATACTGATAACAACTGTCAACAGCGTCACGACCGCATTTAATCTGCTGCATGTGAGTTTAGAAGACTATTTCGAGAGCTGTATGCGCATTTCTGAACTCGCCCGGTTTGATTTCGAAAGTATTTCCGCTCGCTTGATTGATTTTCAATTATAAAGAGAATGGCAGTGCAAACATGACACCGTATCGATTCTGTTATCGATCGATAATAGCGCCGTGTGTTCGGGAAATATTGCTTTTGATTGCAAACAAATATTTTCACTCAGTGAAACATTTTTAATTGCTTTCTGCATGCAGGGTTGCAAAAAAAACTGAAAAAGAAGAGTTGAGTCATCTATTGCTTGACAACTTGAACTGATATTTGAATGAAACGCTGAGTGAGTTTAATGCCACAGATTGGTGGTGCTGGCGGACGCACTTAAAGGTGTAATCACGGGCAAGTGGAAAATTTGTAACAATGAAAATTTTAAATTAAACTTCTAAGAGCACTTTTCAAGAATGGACAGAGAGAGTAAAAGAGAGAGGGGAGGGGGAGATAAAGGAAGAGAGAGAGAGAGAGAGAGAGAGAGAGAGAGAGAGGGAGAGAGAGAAAGAGAGAGATGGAGAGAGAGGAAGAGAGAGAGGGAGAGAGAGAGAGGGAGAGGGAGAGAGAGAGGGGGAAAAAAAAGTTTACAAAAATGCGAAAATAATCATACTGGTTAAAAATTTAGTCCATATTCTTAGATGCCAAAGGGTGTTACTCTTTCCTTCAAAGCCAAGCAACTGCTTCAACGCTTTTCAAGGTAGTTGCATATGAAATTTCAATATGCCACCATCGTTTGTTGCCAGAAAAACGGCTGTCACGGAGAATAACCCGAAAAGAGGTATCATCTTGTATTACTGCTCAGAACACCTTTCCCAACGCAGGTATCTCCAAAGTCTCATATTCTTCATCAAGTCTTGGGCATGGAAAAGGATTCAGCCGCGTTTATTTACTTGAGTCAACAAGGATTAAAGGAATATTTTTCCTAGCGTATATTGAAGGTTTTGTCGCGTTTCCTTCAAAATTCAAGTTCTTGTCTAGTTTCCTTTTTAAAATGTTTGTAATAACTTTTCAGAAGAAAGATATATAATAAAAATATAAAATCTCTGTAATTAAAAGTATATTGTGCAATAACGAAGCCATTGTAAATTTATAACGAAATAAAGCTATCTATCTATCTATCTATCTAAGGAATATTTTTAGAGTTACTCTAGTTTTGTGCTCGAACCTTGGATAGTAATTATAATTGTTGGCGCGACAGTCCACAGGGGGACCAGGGCCTAGCTTACACATCAACTACTCATGTTGTGTTTTCTACAGTTTTTTTTCCGACTCCGAACGGCGAAGTTTGAGAAGCTTTTATTTTTTATTACTTTTTGAGTATTGTCAGCAGCTTGAAAGAGGTGGTGCCGTGAAAAATTCGAGGTGTTCAGCCGGGAATCGAACCTAGACCCTTCGGCGTGTGGGCATCGCACTCTACCCAATACGCCACGGCGACCACGGCCACTTGGATGCGCTGATATAAACCAGAATCCTTTAACACCGATATTCACTCTAAGATGGTTCTCCAAAGTAGGTGAAAACGGAACAGTTTGATTAAGAAAAAGCATGTTGTTTCTCCACGTACGCACTGATTTATGTCTACTTCTGCTTCAAAACGCTCATTTTCTCTGACATGACTAAATGTGGCTTCTTTTACATTTAAAACTTTAGAAAACCGAAGGGAACTGAATATGAAATCAGCCTAAAATTTACTGAACGTTGGCAGGACTTTATTAGTCGTGGGTGTTGAGATTTGTGGGAAATCAAATTGTGCGACTACATGAAAACATTTTACGAAGACGTAAGCATGGATATACAGTAATAATAATTGTTGGCGCTACAGTCTAAAGGGGGACCAGAGCCTAGCATGCTCATCAACTACTCGTGATGTGCGCGCTACTGTTCTCTCACGAGTAGAAGGGACCTACAGTTTTTTACCGACTCCGAGCGGCGAAATTTGAGAAGCTTTCGTTGACATTTGTTACTCTTTGAGTGTTGTCAGCAGATCGAAAGAGGTGGTGCCGTGAAAAATTCGAAAAATTTGTGTTGAGCTGGGAGTCGTACCTAGACCTTTCGGCGTGTGAGCGTCGCACTCTACCCACTAAGCCACGGCGACCACATGGATATACAGTGTCGAGCAAAAATCATAGTTCCCTTCTGGTTTGTGGTTTGATTTAATCAAGTTTAAGTTTATTTAACGAATTAATACAAGGAAAACAAAAAATATACTTTAAGGATCTTAAAAAAGTTAGAATAAAAATATTAGTCCATCAAAACAAAAGTGCAAAAGTCTTGGTACCCTAGAAGGAAAAGAGATTTTAATTCCGAATGTTTTATGTTAAGAATTCAATTACTTTTGAGCCTAATAACCTCTTTTAAACGATTTGGCATAGAGGTCATAAGCTTTCGCCTGACATCTGGCCCTATTAATTCCCATTCTTATACCAGGAGCTCTTTAAGGTAATTTTTGCTCGTTATATTGTGTTTTTGAAGACGTTTCTCTAAGACATCCCACAAATGTTCGATTGGGTTAAGGGGGGCGCTTACTAGCATGTGAGACATGTTGTAGGCGATCCACAAATTAACATCTGTAGCCGTATGTTTGGGATCGTTATCCTGTTGAAAGTGAAATCTGTCTAAGACCCCAAGTTTCCCTGCACTTTGTTTTAAGTTTTCTTTAAAAATTTCTTAATAGACCTCGTTATTCACAATCCCTTTAATGATTTTCAAATTCCAGACACCACTTGATGGCATACACCCCCATACCATTACAACAACCGCCACAGTGTTTCACAGTTTTAATTGTGCTTTTAGGATTGAAGGCGGCTCATCTTATCTACTCTACACACTCTAATGCCCAGTCTGAGCCAAAAATGTTGCATTTTGATTCGTCGGAGAATATTACGTTGTCCCAAAATTCATTTGATTTATTTTTATACGCGTTTGCAAAGTCCAGTCTTTTCTTTTCATTTATTTCACTTACGAACGGCTTTTTACGAGGTGTGCACAGATCTCTGAAGCGATCTTGCAACTGTACACGGAGAAACTTTTATTTTAGCTTATCTTCATATCGGCAACAATCTTTGAAGCAGTTTTGAATGGATCTTGTTTTATAATATTTTCGATTTTTCGTTCATCTCTTAGAGTAGAGACTAGACCTGCCCTTGTTTTTAATTCGGTTTTCCTTAGTGTAACCGTTAATCACAATTTGTGTGTTAGATACGGGACGTCCAACTATTCTATTAATTTCCGCATAATTCTAACCTTGCAATTTATAATTATTTAACGCTCATTAATTGTTAATTCTTTTCCGGTGATTGCTTTTTGTTTGAATAACAAAATTTCTGCTGCATCCAAACGAAAACAAAGCCAATAGAGTCGTTACAAATTTAAAGAGTTAAAACTGGAAAAGTGGACTTTTGCACAACTTTCTTCATATATTTCACATTTTTATTATTTTTTGCTTGAAAATGGAACACGCTTTTAAATTTTTTTCTATTCATAAAACAAACAATAAGGTTTTCTCTTTATAAATAAATTGACGCATGGAAATTAAGTCTTTAAGATTTCTTTTCTTTCAAAGCCTTTAATAGGAGCAATTTAGTACCATGACTTTTGCTCGACACTGTGTTTCACGTCTAGTATTGACGAATTTTTATAAAAAAAAATGTCTGAAGTAATTAGCATGGAGCTGATTATTTAAAGCAAAACTTGCTAGAAAATTAAGACTTTGGCAGCACTGTCCCAGCGAATTACTGAAAAAATCCCGCTTCAATCAGTCAGAACCAGAGATTATTATTTTTATTATTGGTCCCTGGATAGAACACAATATGTTCCATTACCTGAACATTCCACTTCCCCTGTATTAGAAAAACCAGTATTTTAATTATTTGCCCAATTAATTGTTCACACGAAGCCACACAATCCGTTTCCCCTGGAACAAAGAGCGATTTTTAATTTGCTTCACCATTCCGTGTTCATGGCTCGCTGGTTAGTACCAAATAAATTGTAGGCCAGAAGAAAGTCTCAAATGACGATCGAGAAAAGAAATGAATCGTGACACGCACATCATGAATCGATTCAAGGTGCCGTCTCCAAAAAGTGTTTCTTTTGCACTCATAGATTAAAAACAAAGATCCAGCATTGATACAAGCAGAGACGATTTATGATTCTTCGAGAAATATTTGCATCGATCGATTCAATCACGCCGATTGGATCGTAAAACTCGTATTTTAACTTCCTTGTTGCAGGGCCATCAAGGGCAATAATCTTGTGATCTTGTTTGTTTCATCTTAACCCACTCACGACTGAGAGTGAGTAATGTTTTGTTCTTCACATAGACTTTCATTTATGCAAACATGGCGCGAACTCAGAAAAAAGAATGACACCTTTTTAATGACACTTTTGAAATCGTCAGGTTGCCTTGGATGCTCACGTTTGCTTTTAATAAGAAATGAAAAGGTCAAGGTGTCAGATGTTAGCTAACACGTTTCTTTTTGGATTTTTGCAACACAATAAACACCTTTGACATCATAATGGCGAGCAGACGAACAATGTGTTGGGTAATTTTTCATAAATTGGCAAGGTGTATAAGAAGTCTTTTGACCTCCCAGTGATTTGTGGACTAAGTAAAATGTATGAAATGAATGAAATTAATATGAGTAAGCAGGCAGAAGATGACAATAATGCGACCAAGGAGATGAAAAGGTAGATCTGTTTCTTTTCAATTAAAACTAGACTTTGGTATGTTTGATCAAAAACTATCATCTTCTTTGTCACGAGGTGAATTTGAACATTTTCCACTTTTTGCTATGGCAGTTACAACTGCGTGCAATGAAATATAAGGTTGTCAAACATCTCCCTGCCGCCTTTTTGTTCTTTGAACTTTCCGGCTATGTACAAAGCGCTGCAGAGCTCGTATCTGGCAATACTATACATCATTTGAAATGTCTTGACATAACCTACAAAACGACGCTATGCATCATTAGTTTGGATATTGCTGGATACAGTTGTAGACCTGTAAACATGGAATTCAATAACGCCGAAATTCGCGATATTTTAAAGTTTTCCTTCGTTAAAGCCAAATCCACTAGAGAAACTTTCCGTGAGATTAATGGAGTTCTGGGGAATAGTACTCTATCACTTCAAACCGCGGAGGAATAGTTTCAACGATTCAGAGCCGGTGAAAACGACACCATGGACAAGTCGGCCGGCGGAAGACCTGTGACGACGAATACCGATCGAATCATGGAAATCATCAAGTTAGACCGGCATGTGGCATGTCGTGACATCGTAACATCGCCCAGGAGATGGGAGTTAGTCATCAAGCCATTTTAAACCATCTGTAAAAGAAGAATAATAATAATAATAATTGTTGGCGCTACAGTCCAAAGGCTGACCAGGGCCTAGCTTGCTCATCTACTACTCGTGTTGTGCGCGCTACTGTTCTCTCACGAGTAGAATCTGCAGAAGGCTGGATACCAAAAAAAAATTGATGTTTGGGTGCCGCATGATTTGGCACAAAGAAAAAACCTTCTGGATCGAATTAAAGCCTGCGATATACTGTTGAAACGGAACGAACTCGACCCATTTTTGAAGCGAATGGTGACTGGCAACAAAAAATGGAACATACGACAATATCAAGCGAAAACGGTCGTGATTGAAGGCCGATGAATCGTCCCAAACAGTGGCCAAGCCGGAATTGACGGCCAGGAAGGTTTTGCTATGTGTTTGGTGGGATTGGAAGGGAATCATCCACTATGAGCTGCTCCTATATGGCCAGACGTTTAATTCTACCATCTACTGCGAACAACTGGACCGCTTGAAGCAGGCGATCGACCAGAAGCGTCCTGAATTGGCCAACACGAAGGGTGTAGTGTTTCACCAGGACAACGCCAGGCTACCTACTTCGTTGATGACTGGTCAGAAGCTACGGGAGCTCGGATGGGAGGTTTTATCGCATCCACCCTATAGCCCGGGCATTGTGTCAGGTGATTACCACCTGTTCCTGTCCATGGCGAACGCCCTTGGTGGTGTGAAGCTTAACTCAAAAGAGGCTTGTGAAAAGTGGCTGCCCGAGTTCTTCGTAAATAAGGAGTGGGGCTTCTACGAGGGGGTATTATGAAGTTGCTGTCTAGATGGAAACAGACTATCGAACAAAACGGCGCATACTTGAACTAAATCCGATCACTGTAACGCTTTTAATGAAGCATTGAATGAAGAACAAAAAAGCAGAAGGGAGATATTTGACAACCTTATATTCAAGCTCTGAACAGGTATATGTCATATTTATTGCAGCCGGATCAAAAGGGATGAAATATTTCTTGCAACGCTTTAAGAAACCTGAATTAAATGCTTTGTTTAGTGAACGATAGCTTAGTACAACATTTTTTTTTCCCAAAAATGATGGATGTGTCAAAAACATGAAGATAGTCACAGCACTTCAAACTTCCGTGCTGCTTGTGTTGGATTGTTTGCAGAGTAAAATATCCGTGCCTTGTGCGAGCGTTTGGCTAGTGTAAAGATATTTATCGCAAAACTAAATGTACGTCCACACAAAGAAAACATCAGAATATTTCAGCTTTCACATTTGACTGCGTATTTTATGCAACTTACAAATGGAAGTCGTGGCGTAGTGGATAGAGTGCGCCGTGGCGTAGTGGGTAGAGTGCGACACTCACACTCCGAATGTCTGCGTTCGATTCCCAGCTGAACACCTTAAACTTTTCACGGCATCACCTTTTTCGAACTGCTGACAACTCTTTAGGAGTAATAACTGTAAGAAAGCTTCTTAAACTTCGCCGTTCGGAGTCGGCAAAAAATTGTAGGTCCCTTGTACTCATAAGAGAACAGTAGCGCGGACAACACAAGTAGTTGCTGCGTAAGCTAGGCTGTGGTCCTGCTGTGGACTCGAGCGCCACCCAATTATTATAGGCATGGGCCTATGCACGCAAGGTAACGTCGTTGATTGCGCTCAACATGGCGAGCTGCCAAGGCAATCCTCGTTAATGCACAGGTCAAGTTAACATACAGCCTCCACGTGGCGCCCCCTGGATAGCCATCACAACACCCGTTGTATGGTGAACTAATGTATGCAGCGACCCCCTCTGCCCGTGGATTTAAATAATGGGCCTGGCCTACCAGTCTGTGGGTTGTGCGTGAGGGTAACTTCCATACCACGTAAAAATAAAATAGTGCAGAAAAACCGATATGCCTCGGATAAGGACGGATTAACTGTTGACGACCCCAGCAAACGTTTAAAGGACAACGATTTTCGGTTTTGCACGTGGAATGTGAAGAATTGAAGTCAAATAAACTAAAAATGCACTCAGAATAAATAAAAAAAGGCAACGCATCATACGTGAAGCCTCAGTTTCAAAATTATAAATGTCACAGTGAAGCACATACAAGACTATAAATATTTCAATGTCATCATTTCTTTTCGTCGAAAGAATTACGCAATCACCGCTTTAGAGGCAGTTCAATTCTGTCAATCTAGCTGCTGCTGAGTAGTCAGATTTGGCGATCGCAAGTTTGTCGATTTAGATTCAGACCTTTTGACGAGATATAAACATCAGCCCAATAACAGCAACAAAAACAACAATACATCTGCAATTAATTGTTATTGTTGTCGCCATCAAATTTAGAATAAGACACATTCTTATTTCATTAAGCACTTAAAAGTATTTTAATTTTGCTTATGAATTGAAAGATGTTGTTTATTTTAAAGGGAACATTTCATTTTTACTGTGTGTGTGTGTTTGTTGCTTGAGGGAGAGTTCATTCATTTTCTTCAGAGAGAAAAACAAAAATGACTTGATTTATTTTTAGTGAATCTGTAATTTAGAGATTCTGGCGGAGACGACATCGACTTTCAGAAGGCTCTCAAAGGAACAATCCTCAACTTATTTTCAAAAATTAAAACGGAAGTCGCAATAATTTCGTTACGCATGTTTTGTTTGGTGTAAATAGAGACTTAAATTTATTCCGATGGTGACTATGGTGACTTCAGTTTATTCGGACTCACAAATTTATTGTGATCGCGCGTGGAAATATGAGTGTCCGCGAATTTTCGAAAAATGGATAATGAACAAATGCTTGATCATTCGATGGCGCCCGTAGAAAAGCCTTAGAGCGTTTGAATATTGACGCACAGCACGTTCAAGTGCGAAAGCGTCAAAACCACGGGTTGACAGTAACATGATAGCTGAAGCAGATGGCATATCGAAAGACAGTAGGTCTGTTCCAATTCATTTGTGTGCAGAAATTCGTAGCTGAGTAGTTTGGGTGAAAATCTCTCTTTGAGAGGGTGAGTCTACCGAAACTTGTGAAACCACTTTTCCTAAATTTAACGAACCGTAAAAAAAATTAAATGCAAATATGAGAACTGATAGCATTCTTTGCATTCTTGCATTCATTTTATTCATTGTATTCTTCTTATTTTCACTTTGACAGTCATCTGCTGCATAGATCATTCCTTGCCGATTATGAAACTTAAACAAAATTTTAACTTTTCCTCATCATCATCAACACTGCTGGAAATGTATTTGCACAACCGTGTCCAAAAGGTGATTACAGACATTGGTGTCTCTGACCCATTTAACAGCAGTTTAGGTGTGCCACAAGGTTCTGTGTTAGGACCTCTATTGTTCTCAATGTTCAACAATGACCTTCCACAGGTAGTACAAAATTGTGACGTGCACATGTACGCAGATGATGTGTCAATTTATTTGGCACGACCAATAGGTTTAAGTGAGGACTGTATAGCAAGAATCAATGAAGATCTTCGTAATATTGGAGAGTGGGCGGCAATTAATAAATTGAAACTCAACACACTGAAATCTTCACGTCTCATATGCGCACGAAGTACTGTTGATATAAGTGAACTTTCGCCTATAGTTCTGGATGGAAATATAATTTCTGCTGAAACAAGTGTTAAATATTTTGGGTATTATATCAATTCCACTCTTACGTGCTGTGATGCAGTCAGAAATACCATCAGAAACATTTACGCTGGCTTGCGATACCTGCGACAGTCATCCTGCTTTTTAAACAAGCAATTGAAAATTCATCTTTTTGAAAGTCTGTTAATGCCAATTTTAACTTACAATTGTTCGGTGTATTCTTTTGTTAACTGTGAGTGTAATAGAAGGTTGAATGTAGTGTTTAATGACTGTGTTTGTTTTATTTGTAATGTTCCCAGATATTGTGGTGTTACTCATTTAAAAATGAATGTTCTTGGTGTAAATTTGGGTGATTTTCTGAAGTATCGTAAAGTTTTGAAATTATAAAAAATTATTTATCATAAATGTCCTAACTATGTACGAGACTTTCTAACATTTGCACATTCTTCACGTGGCCTGAAATTAATTATACCTCGTTTCACACATTGTGTTGGAGAACAATCCTTTTTTTATTTCTGTAATTCGCATGTGGAACTGTCTTCCGCATGAATTGCAGACGATTTATTCAATGACCGAATTCGACAGAAAACTGTTTTCATATATAACTAATAACAATATCACAAGATAAGTAAACGTTTACCTTTCGATCTCATTTTACTTTATTATATAACTTATGTTCCTTCATGTAACTGTTAATTGAATTTAATTATGTATCTTTTTCTTTATGTTATCTCTTTTATATACTTCCTCGCCGTGGCGTAGTGGGTAGAGTGAGACGCTCACACGCCGAAGGGTCTAGATTCGACTCCCAGCTCAACACCAATTTTTCGAATTTTTCAGGGCACCACCTCTTTCGAGCTGCTGTCAACACTCAAAGAGTAATAACTGTCTAAGAAAGCTTCTCAATTTTCGCCGTTCGGAGTCGGCAAAAACTGTAGGTCCCTTCTACTCGTGAGAGAACAGTAGCGCGCACAACACGGGTAGTTGATGAGCAAGCTAGGCCCTGGTCCTCTTTTGGACTGTAGCGCCAACAATTATTATTATTATTATTATAAAAGATATATATATATATCTTGTAGCATTATGTTAAAAATATAACTTAATAAATGAAAATAAAATCTGCTGTCCACAGATTTTTCTTTCTTATTTTACTCTCTAATGAGCGCTCTCTTCTACGAACAAATCAGCGAATGGAACGCCTTTTGAGAATTTTTCGGCGAATTTCGCAGGCATTCGTAGCATTTCAGAGCAATTGGGACAGACCTAGTGCAATTCACGAGAAGAAGACTGCTACTGGAACAGGGATAACAAGCACAAATTTCAGAACAGTGCTTGGCCGAGAATTAAATGCAATCGAAAGAAGTTTCTGGATCACTCTGTCATGGCAACTGAAACATTGGTCATCAAATAATATACTTCACCGGAGATTAACTTGAAAAAGCTTAAAACTGAACAACGGTCCGGAACGGTGAAGGCCCCAAGGTTCGGTCTGCATAGACACTCATAGGGCTACCTAAGTTGGACTTTTGGGCCGATTGACGAAGAAAAAGGATCGTCTCACTACAACAATGCTATTACTTATCAACAATCACGTCGGCCGGTCAAGTTTAGATACAAACTGCTGCGTCATCTACCGTGTTCGTCGATTCAGTCCTGTAGCTTTTTTATTTCCTAAATTGAAAAAGTCGAGAACTGTGGAGAGATAAAGGTTTGTCATCGCCAGGGAGGTAAACCTCACAGACTTCCAGATTAGGTATTTTTGAGACAGTTTAAAGAGATTCTGACGTCAAGCTATGTGGATAAATAAACCGTCACTTCTCAGCAGACTTATTTACATATTTTTAAGCAAGTTAATTTGTGTTTACCAAGATATCTTCCATTTATTTGATAAGCTAACGAGGACGAATTGAAAGCAGAACAATGAGGATACGCATAAGTCTTTGAAAAGAGTAAAGGCTTCGGCACATAGAATACTTAACCATACATGCGTCAGCGTCAGCAATACTTTGGCAGATACATAAAATACACGGGCTCTTATGGGAGGTGGCACATAGACCAAAGCGGCAGTTCACGCGACGGATGTGTTTGCTAAACTTTTAACTTTTCTCTCTCCGTCAGCGTTGACAAACAACACATTATGGCATTTCAAAAGATTTTTTTTTATTTTAAATTAACCTTTGTTAGAGTTTGAATGTTTTGTAAGATCTTGATGTACAAAATTGAATAGTAAATCAAAGATTTTTCTTTTCATTCTCACAGCCGTGAAAAATTGTTCTGGATCGTCATTGTATACCTAGTTTCTCAAAGTTTAACACAAAAAACCGTGCACATCTCGATCTATGTATAAAATCCGGACTCAAAATCGACTGTTGCTGTTTTTGGTATTAATATATTGTCTAAGTTCGAGGGGGATCATCAAGCACATTACTAAATCCAGTAACTCGTCTGGAGGCGTTTTTGCAAAATTAATATCAGACCAAATTGAATTCCAAGCTACTGTCAAATGAGCTGCTGCGCGTTGAAGTATTCAGTGTGTCATCCCCTTCCTCCGGGTACTTCACCGTGAACGGATACTTTGACGCTACGCATATAAAGTATTCTATGTGTTAGAGCCTTAAACGCAAGCGCAGAACACAACAAAAGCAAGCCATGAATTAACAATTTGTTTTACAAACTTTTAGAAAAAGGCAACTATCAGCTTATTTGGAAGGACAAATAAAGTAAAAATAGTTCATTAGGATGTATCATGGGAATGTGCAAACGATCATTTTGCCGCACTCTTCGGTGAAAAATTTCAGCCTGTCGATGGACAAACGTTGAGTGTACAGAATTCTAGAACCTCCGACAATGGTAAACGGAAGAGTGTGGAGTTGCTGAAAGTTTTATTTATATAAAGCACAAGTTGCTACTGGGGTCTAGTTACCTTATCAAACCTTAAAATATGCAACAACAACTCTGAGTTAATTTTAAAAATGTTTCATTTAAATTATAATTTTTCGCGGAAAATGGCACAGGTTCTTAAAACCTGAACGATAAGGAGTCGAATATTTGTTGAGGAACAAAATCAAAAGAACTGATTTTGTTCATAAATTTAACCTGAAAGAATTTTGCAATATTTTTCTTTTTTAAAATTGTAAATAGAATAATAAAAGTTGTATGGCGCGATAGTCCATAGTTAGTTGAAAGAATTTTACAATATTTTTCTTTTTTAAAATTGTAAATAGAATAATAAAAATTGTATGGCGCGACAGTCCATAGTTAACCAGGGCCTAGTTTGTTCCTCCACAACTCATGTACACATGCTCCCTCACGAGTAGAAGGGACCTACAGTTTCTTGCCGACTCCGAGCGGCAAAGTTTTAGAAGCTTTCGTAGACAGTTATTACACTTTGAGTGTTGTCAGCAGCTGGAAAGCGGTGGTGCCGTGAAAAATTTGAGGCCGCAAATCGAACATAGACTTCTACCCACTACGCCATGACTGCAAATAGAATAAGCGTTTCTTAAAAAACCCTGCATAAGAATTGCAAGAAAGTGCACGAAAAGGGGGAAAAAGACGCTCATTCCACTTATTCAAGTATATCACAATGAAGAATATTTTTTCAGTGAAACAAACGTTTAAATGCATTACCTCAAATAGGATTTTTTTAGGGAAGCAAAAAGGAAAGGAATATTCTTTGTAGGGTATAATGAATGGTGCCCTAGCTGCTCACTCAGATCAGACCAGACAGAAAGGCTCTTTGTACTTTAAAGAATGAAATATTGAGCCGCGCACTCCTTGTTTATTATATTGAGACGTTTGAAAACATTTCGATTTGTGTCTTTACGAACAAGTCTTTACCTTGTTTGATATACTTTACGTTTCCCAGGTGAGTGAAAAACGGGTTATTGAGTGTTGGACAATCGCAGGGCATGTGCGTGATGAACTCCTTATTGCCTGTCTGTCGTTTTTTCTAGATAAAACTTTATAAAGATAGATGTCTTGTTCTGCCGTCTTTTTATAAAAAAAGAGTTATATTCACTAAAGCACATAAACAAATTTTCTTCTTCTGTTCTAGCTGACTAACAAAACACTCAATAAAACAACTTCGAAGCTAATTTATGAATATATTATACTCAACGATCGTTTAACAATAACAGCTCCCTATTTAACCATACACTACAGGGCTTCATCAAATCATTTATTTACAAGGCACAAGGCTTTCCAGTTCAACATCGGATCGTCTAGTTCATCGAACATGTATTTGTTTCACAGTTACCGTCACCATCGCATACCCATGCCTATCATCAAAGGCAGCCTTTAAAGCGCTGCTCTCTCATTAATATGTAATTAATGAATTATTAACACATTTTTTCAGAGACAATATAAACAAAGATCAGAGCCCTTCCAGCAATTATTGCGTACCCCGAAGTCGATGATTAGTCGCAATTACTGGACACTCACAAACCAGTCGAAGCACGGGATCTTTCACCACCAAGACAGTTCATATCCTCGTCTACACTCTCCCATAATTTGAACGCAAATAAAGTTTCATGTTATTCACAAACCTCTGCTGATTGAATTTACAGCCTCAAAATAGTTCACAATAGCTGGCAATTCGCTTTTGATTGCTTTATGGACGCAGTAAGTAGGTGTTATCGAGAGGAATTGGTGTCACAGCATGTGTATAGCGTTGGCCTTGTAGCGCAAATAGTTTGGCTAACGATAAAGTCTTGTGCAGATATGAATCAACAGATTGTAGACGAGATATGAATCAAACAATGTTTTTGAATTTGACGCGTTTTCTTTTTTCCGGGAAGGTGAATTGTAATTCCTTAGTCTGGGTTTAAGTCTTCGATTTCAGTGTCTGTGGCAAGGGCAAAGCTTTGGGTGAATTTATTTTTGTTGCGAAATTGAAATGAAGTTGGGATTTCCTTCAAAGAGACCACTGCTGCAGTTTGTTTAAGACTAAAGTGAAGGTTTTAAGAGCACATATGTTTTTTTTTTTTACAAACCTTCACAACAACAGAATGATCCCTCCATATCGAACCGTTTGAGCAACTTTCTCTTTGCCGGAACAATCAAATTAACCTGCAAGCAAAGAAGACGACTAATCGAGAAATAATTGAATTCGGGCCAGATATGCCGATATGAAGTGAGCGTCAAGATACAAATGTCTCGACAGGGAACATTTGTTGTGAACGAGCCCTATATTTATTTTTTTTTTGTTTGTTTACTATGACATCTGTGAAAAATATTTAGTATATAACAGACAACATCATATTTTTTCATCGTGTTAAAAATGTCGAATTTTGTACCAGAAAGTGACGATTTGCGGAAAGCATTAATTTTTTGTTTTCATTTGAAGAAAAGTGCTGCAGAGTCGCATCGAATGCTTGTCGAGGCATATGGTGATCATGCTCTATCAGAAGCAACATGCAAAAGATGGTTTCAACGGTTCAGAAATAATGATTTTGATGTGAGAAATGAAGAACGTGAACGACCACCAGAAAAGTTTGAAGACGCCGAATTGCAAACGATATTGGATGGAGATGACACTTTGAGTCAAAAGCAAATGGCAGCAATGTTAAATGCTGCACAACAAACAATTTCTAACCGTTTAAAAGCTATGGGAAAGATCCAAAGTGTGGAAAATGGGTGCCACATGAATTGAATGAAAGACAGATGGAAAACCGAAAAAACACTTGTGAAATTTTGCTTCAAAGACACGAAAAAAAATCGGGTTTGCATCGGATTGTTACTGGCGTTGAAAAAAATAGATTTAAAAATACTAAACGGAAAAAATCATGGGTTAATCTGGGACAACCATCAGCATCGACTGCAAAACCAGATCGATTCGGCAAGAATACACTGCTGTGTGTTTGGTGGGACCAGAAAGGTGTGCTGTATCACGAGCTCCTAAAACCTGGTGAAACCGTTAATACTGATCGCTACCGACAACAAATGATCAATTTGAACCATGCATTGATCGAGAAACGCCGTGATCGTGGTCGCCGTGGCGTAGTGGGTAGAATGCGACGCTCACACGCCGAAGGTTCGACTCCCAGCTCAACACCAATTTTTCGAATTTTTCACGGCACTACCTCTTTCGAGCTGCTGACAACACTCAAAGAGTAATAACTGTCTAAGAAAGCTTTTCAAATTTCGCCATTCGGAGTCGGCAAAAAACTGTAGGTCCCTTCTACTCGTGAGAGAACAGTAGCGCGCCCAACACGAATAGTTGATGAGCAGGCTAGTCCCTGGTCCCCCCTTGGACTGTAGAGTCAACAATTCAATTCACTTGATCGAGAAACGACCAGAATGGGCCAGAAGACACGGCAAGGTAATTTTGCTCCATGACAATGCACCTGCACACAAAGCAAAACCGGTTCAGGATACAATCAAAACACTTGGCTGGGAGCAGCTACCCCACCCGCCGTATTCACCAGACTTGGCTCCTTCCGACTACCATTTGTTTTTATTGATGGGACACGCATTGGCTGAGCAGCACTTTGATTCCTACGAGGAGGTCGAAAATTGGGTGTCTGATTGGTTTGCTTCAAAAGACGAGCAATTTTATTGGCGTGGTATTCACAAATTGCCAGAAAGGTGGTCAAAATATTTAGAAAACAATGGCCTATACATTGAATAAAATGTTTTTTTTTCATTAGTAATTCGTGTTTTATTTAAAAAAAAAAATACATACTGGTATACCTGGTAAATAAAAGGTATAATGTATAATGTTTTTGTACATTTGAATTATTTATATTTTATTGACGTACTTGTGTTGTACTTGTGTACAAAGGATTTTTTATTGGAGATCTTTTTTAATGAGTCCGAAAAGGGAGTGTATGATCTGTTGGCATATGGACATTGAATCATTTTTGATAATATTTTGAGTTTGTAGGCTGTCTGTTTATATTTGTAAAAACGCATCAACGCCTTGAAACAGCTGTTGGAATTACAGGACTGCCATATACAAATAAAGTCCCGAAATTGTTTTAGGGATACAGGCCAAGCATGGCGACTAGTTGCATTGTATTCTACAACTTTTGGAAAACAACAAATGACTTTGAAGTTTACTTTATCGCCATAAATTTAAAATATAGTGACATCCCTTGCCACGTCTAACAGATGACCTAATAAGTCCCGGGACATATAGGAGGCGCCACAAACAAAAATTATTGAATTAATTTTAATTTTTTTTTTTTTGCTTGTGGCGCCCCCTTATGTGACAAAAAACGACCGTGATTGCAATGATATACATGCGAGGTTAAAGAATGCAAGGGATTTTGTACATGTAATGATGTTTATTTTGTTTAGTAAAGTTGAGAAAATCAGGAAAAAATATAGCAGCTTGTGTCTTCCCGTCTGAACCCCTCCCATTTTTCGCGTCAATACCTTTTCGACCTTCTGACAACAGTCCAGGAAAACGATTCTTAGACTTCGCCATTCGGAGTCGGCAAAACTGTGTAGATCCCTTCTACTCGTGAGGGGACAGTAGCACACAAAACAAGAGTAGTAGATTAGAAAGCTAGACCCTAGTTCACTTGTAGATTGACGCGCCAACCAATGTACGAGTAGATTTATAAAAACTGTTGTGTAGGGGCGAGCTCTTGCATGGATATAGCGGACTTCGATTTTCAAGTTGAACAGCTTCAACCCCGTTTATTGGCAGCAAGGAATATATTTTTTATGGAGGTCAGTATAAACACGCATAATACAAGATCTTTGAACCCTCGCCCAGTGGGAGCAGCTGCTCTTTTCACGTTTTGACGTCAGTGACCACAAACTTCCGTGACTGGTTAAAAGAGTTTTCTTGCCACAACCATTACGTTGATAAAATTTATGAATTTTTGATTAAAATTTGGTTAGTCACTACTCAGATATGGCAGCTTATCAACCATGTCTTTGGCGGGGCTTAAACACTTTCTGTAATGATTCATTGGAAAATTTCTTTCCCGCACAAGACTTATATTTAATTTGGCTTATTACTCACGGTTCTGTAGGACTTAAAACCATTTCTCTCATTTTCTGGTCACTATCCATGTGTCAGAAAGAGGCAAAAAAAAAAAACAAAACACCAAGAACCGTAAACTCAAACCATATGACAGTTATCGCACTGAACACAAACTGATCTCGTTTTCATATTCTCAGTGGCGAATCTGGGGAATCTGGCGACTCTTGGTCATGTAAACACATCATATTACAACAGAAACAAGGTTAAGCCTTTATCTACGACCCATTAACACTATTTTTTGGGTTTTTTTCTTTCTTCATTTGCTTTTTCATTTTGAAACTTTAATTGTGCACACAAGTGGATTTTAGTTTGACAGGTGAAAGAAAAAATTTCTCGAGACTGAAGCAAGGGGAGAAGCTTATCACAGAGAATTGCCGGAGCTTCACATGATCCATATCTTTGCATTTTGGAATTGATTTATAAATTAGAGAAAAACACAACACTCCAAATAATTTCCTTTTTTTCGCGCAATAAACTCAAAGTAGACCACAACAGACGAGAGTGTGTTCGTATGACAACAGAAAACCCCCCTCGACAATGGTGTGGTGACGTTGGCTGTCTTGAAAGGAGCTTTTTTCATCGGTACTCTTCGGCTCCCTTCAGTCGAGCCAATCGTAGTCCATTGGGGGTTTTTACCACATCCGGAAAACCGATATATATTTTATTCGAATTTTGTGTTTTAATTGAAATTGTGCTTTTACCCAGGCTGGCAATCAATTGAGAAATACTTCGACGGTGACGTCGAACTTCTGGTGGCAGGCAGTCGTCCATCGCAACCAAAGGCACGTACAACGACGACGGTAAAGGCGAAGACGACAGCGACAGCGAGAACGACCACAACCACGACCACGACTGCGATACGATACACAACACAAACGACACCAATGATTGCCAATTCTTGAGTGAGTCTCTCCGCTTCTAAAGTGGCTTAAGCAGTGCCAGTGACTTTTTTGCTTTTGCCTTTTGCTTTCGCTTCTCTTTCTTTTTTGGCCAATAAACTTCAGCCATGAAATCGTTTGACAGCTGTGCACTGTTACGTCATTGATGACTTGAAGTAAGCAAAGTATGCGTGCACAAAACAATATAACAACGAAAAGGGGCGAGCAACTAAAGAGAGTTAACAAAAGAGACGATTTTGTAAATAAGGTCGTCTGCTTTAGACGGCGAACCGCACGCAAAGACCACCGAACGACTAATAACATTAACACCACCCATTATACTATTAGTTTCCTATTTTCACTGTGGAGCACTGGAGCGCGCTTATCAGGAGAACACCTTTTATTTGTAAAGCACAGACGCAGGGGCTGAAGAATCTTATCGCAAAATTTGAGCGATAAGAACAAATTTACTGTCCCAGAGCATAGAACTGATTTAAAACAAAAGAACACCGAAAATCTAAGATTGCAACAAACTGGTTTTGAGGTGGGGAACCTCGTTTAAACTTGAAACTTTCATTATTTCTGGTGGCAGCTGAGAACTACAGCATTTACGAACCTTTCCCTTTTCTCTGGCTTCTGCTTTTGACCTGGCTCAATGGCACTTAACACAACGGCGAACGCACACGAACTGTTGCACACTCAACTCAACAACAAACTGAAAAAACCAAATGTGTTTTCACTGATCACGGGAACGCGATTTTCCTACGTTCCACTGCGCACCACACTCGGCCTGTCTGGTCAGTAAGCCCGTCGCTTAGCTAGAACAAGAGTCTATGTTTCTGAAGAGCCGCGCCGCCATGTTGCCTCACATCGCAGCACACATGTAGACACATTCAAAGGGAGGCAGCAGCAAAATATACGACGACTGGCGTTTATTAATAAAAAAGCAGATCCGTCTTTATTCCATCTCAAGGTGAAGAACTTAAATTCGTCAAGTGAAACGACGACCATGAGGGCAAATGAGTGTGTTATGTGCGGGGAGGCGAGGGAAAAGTGGGTGTGGGACAATGTAAAAAGTATCCCCAATGAGTCTCACCAACACAAATGGCACGCGCGGCAGTGTGTACGCGGCTGGAACTATGAATAAAAACTCGCGCGCAAAACACTTAATGATGAGTACATCAACATCGCCAACAACAACAACAACATGAGCACTGTGCTGATACTGGTTTTGAACATCGAAAAGGCGGTGGTGGGATGTAAACAAATAAAATGTGCACGGAATTGGAATTGAAGTTTGGAACACTTGATGGACTGGGGAACACTTGGTTATGAAATCGAGCGAAACGAGTGGAATGCAATACACCACTATTTTGGAGAACTTCAGGGGAGATGCGGTGATGTATGTGAATATTGTGTATCTTCGGTTTTTTGTCATTGCTTTGTACTAATCCACATGCAATACGCATGTATTTATCCGTTTATTTTTAGAGACACAGAAACGTATGGATGCAGAAGTGTCTGATGCACGTTGTAAAGTGGTTCAAGACAGTCGCCAGGGGCGAAATTTATGTATCAGAAATGTGCACCTTATGTCACTTTTAATGGTTGGAGAGATAGGCGAAAGCATCATTCGATTTCAGGAGGTCCTTATGGGATATTTTTAACTCTGCATGTGGTAAGTGCATGAATTCACTATTCTCTTCAACTAAAGTGTTCAGACGGAACTTTTTTCAAATAAAGCAGTAGACTATAAACTCTGTAATCACACTCGTAATTTAATTTTGTTCATTTCGTTCACAAAATTTGGTGCCCTAGCGACCACTCCTCTGTAGTGCATGGCGTTGTTCAACAGTCTAACAGTTTAATGCCAATTGAAAGTGGACTTGACAGGAAAGAATACGCACTGGGCATATTCATGGACATAGAGGCTGCTTTAGACAATGCGATTTTTGATGGCATGTGCAACGTGGCCAGAGACCACGGCGTAGAAGAATCATTGATGTTGTGGATATAAACTATGCTAATGAATAGAACTATAAGCGCGGAGGCGGAGTGTGACCAGTTTGTAATGTCGGGGGTAAGCGGGCGCTGTCCCCAAGGTGGCGGGTTGTCTCCTCTTCTATATTGCAAACTGGTCGACTCTCTGCTCTCTCCCTTGAATAGATCCCCAAGGTGGCGGGTTGTCTCCTCTTCTATACTGCAAACTGGTCGACTCTCTGCTCTCTCCCTTGAATAGATCTAACACCTACGTACAAGCTTATGCGGATGATGTAGCCGTACTGGTTACAGGATAATGTATTGCGGCCGTTTGTGCAAGCGGGCAGGCGGCCCTTTATATGATCTATAACTAGTGTACTAAGAAAGGGCTTTCAATCAGTTCTCTTAAAACCGAGGTTGTTCTGTTTACGAGAAGGAGGAATTTCACTTCTCTTACTCAACAGCTTCCACCTTCCAATGAAGCCAAATATCTAGGTGTTATACTGGATCAAAGAAAATACTTCTTTGAAAAAGACACTGTGAAAAAAAACCTCCAAGGCGCTGTCAGTCTTTTGGCAGGTTATGTGAGTTGTTGGTAAATCTGTGAATCTACACGGCAAGGATAAGATCACTTCCTCATATCCGTCAGTCGTTTGGTGGAACAAGGTTTCGCAGAAATAAGTGACTGCTGCTTTAACAATGCTTCAATGAACGGTCTGTCTCGGCTGCACAGGGGCTTGCCCTAGCACACCTGGATCTGCTCTTGATGCACTGCCCGATCTCCCTCTCCTTGGCATCCACATCATGGGGTGCACAATTTTGTTCATCTCTTTACTAAAAAGGAACAGATTTTGGTTCTCGCACTGGAGTTGAGCTCAACTCGAACTGGAGTTGAGTTCAACTTGCGCACCGCATCTCCTATGACACCAGCCTCATACTCGTAGACATGCCGTCTGATGTGAGGTCACCGATGATACAGCTGCGTCGCTCATACAAAATCAACTTCCCCCGTGTCCAGGACTTGCTCTAGACAGAAACCGAAATGAGTAATCGGATTTTCACAGATTTCTCCAAGACGATGGAGATCCCTGCATCTGAGGCCTTCGTGGAAGACGACAACATCAGATTTCATACCGGTCTTCCAATCGGAAGAGTTTTTGCTATTAATGGCCACTAACTATATTGCGACAGCCAAGCTGTGCTTAAAGCCGTACTCAAACCTTTAACCACTTCCAAGATAGTCCAAAAATGCAAGTCTTCCCTTAATTTGGTCGGCAGGCTGAATTCGCTAAGACTTTTTTGGGTCCCGGGACACCACGGAATCTTGTCGATGAACTAGCTAGGCAAGGTTCAAAAGAGGCATTCGTAGGGTCCGAACTCACCTTCCGACTACCTGCATCTTTGGTTAGGGCCTCCTCCCAAAAGCATAACCAGTGGTGGTGCGATTCTCCAGGATGCGACACTTCACTTTCGCAAAGCGCCTAAGTCGGCTTGGGCTTAGTGATAGCACCTTTGGGACGCCTGTGGAGAAGATGAAGACACTTCAGAGCACTTTCTCTGTCAATGTCCAACCTTTACTCTTATCAGGTGGCGGTTGTTTGGTGCTGACGCGGTGGGAACTGAAAATCTAAGATCTTTATCACAGAAGCGCCTTTTAAAAAACCAAAAAAAAAAACACATTAAAAGAAAGTTACTGTGTGGTTGAAAAATGGCGAAGTTTTTGAGTCTGAGCGCTCCAGTGGAGTGTATCCCAACCTGTAATAAAAAAAATACATTTTGATGAATCGCTTAAAAAACTGCAGTGGCCGCCGTGACGTAGTGAGTAGAGTGCGACACTCACACGCCGAAGGTTTAGGTTCGATTCCCGGCTAAACACCTCGAATTTTTCACGGCACCACCTCTTTCCAGCTGCTGACAACACTCAAAGAGTAATAACAATCGATATGCCTGGTCCCTGTGAATCCATAACACATACTCATCAATTTGTTTATTCTGGTAAAGCACATCATACACCAACATTTACAGGTTCAATTCCTGTACTGAAGATAACGTATTTTTAGCTATGGAGATGTTGATAATACGCAGAGTCGCTTATAAGCCCTTCTACTCGTAAATGAACAACAGAACGCACAACGAGCGTACTTGCTCAACACTTTTTTCAATTCATATCCAACCCTCATTGTAGCCACCGTGGCATGCGCCATTTTCACGCCGAACATCCTACAAACTGAACACCGCGCATTTTCACCATCTTTTTCGGGCTGCAGACAACACTGAAAATGTAGACAGTGAGTCCATGGAAAGCTTCTCGAATTCCGCCTCTTGGAGTCGAAAAAAATAGAAGGCCACTTTATTCGTAAAAGAACAATATCAAGCATAACACGAGTAGTTGCGGAGAATATGAAGTGTTGCGTCATCTAATATTCTTATATAAGATTGTCAAATATCTCCCTTGCGCCGTTTTATCTTTTGAATTTTCCGGCTATGTACAAAGCGCTACAGAGCTCGTATCTGGCAATACTATACTTCATTTGAAAGGTCTTGACATAGCCTATAGAGAGACGCTATGCATGGGTAGTTAGTTTGGATATTACTTTCATCAGTGTAAACATGAAGCTCACTAACGCCGAAATTCGGGCTATTTTAAAGTTTTCCTTCGTAAAAGCCAAATCCGCTAGAGAAACATTCCGTGAGTTTAATGGTATTTTGGGGGGAGGTACTTTATCACTTCGAACCGCGGAGAAATGGTTTCGACGGTTCAGAGCCGAAGAAAACGACCCAATGGATAAGCCAGACGAATACCGATCGAATCAGGGAAATCATCGATTTAGACCAGCATGTGGCATCTCGTAACATCGCCCAGGAGATGAAAGTTAGTCACCAAACCATTTTTAATCATCTGCAGAAGACTGGACACAGAAAAAAGCTTGATGTTTGGGTGCCGCATGATCTGGCGCAAAAAAACCTTCTGGACCGAGTCAACACCTGGGATATGCTGCTGAAACTGAACGAACTCAACCCATTTTTGAAGCGGATGGTGACTGGCGAAAAAAAATGGATCACATGCGACAATATCAAGCGAAAACGTTCGCGGTTGTAGACCGGTGAATCGTCCCAAAAACTGGCCAAGCCGGGATTGACGGCCAGGAAGGTTTTGCTGTGTTTGGTGGGATTGGAAGGGAATCATCCACTATGAGCTGCTTCCATATGGCCAGACGCTTAATTCTACCATCTACTGGACCGCTTGAAGCAAACGATCGACCAGAAGCGTCCAGAACTCGCCAACAGGAAGGGTGTAGTGTTCCACCAGGACAACGCTAGACCACACACTTGGTTGATGACTCGTTAGAAGCTACCGGAACTCGGATGGGAGGTTTTATCGCATCCATACCATATACCATAAATAACCATATAGCCCGAACATTGGGCCAAGTGATTACCAGCTGTTCCTGTCCATGGCGAACGCCCTTTGTGGTGTGAAGTTGAACTCAAAAGAGGCTTGTGAAAAGTGGCTGACCGAGTTCTTCGCAAACAAGAAGGGGGGCTTCTACGAGCGGGATATTATGAAGTTGCCGTCTAGATGGAAACAGATTGTCGAAAAAAACGGCGCATATTTGAACTAAGTCCGATCACTGTAACAATTTTTTTGAAGCATTGAATGAAGAGCAAAAAAGCGGAAGGGAGATATTTGACAACCTTATATATACATAAAATAAGAGGTGGTTTCAACCGTTTAGAGAAAACACGTCAAGTGTATTTAGCTTTAATTTTTTGGAAATGAGATATGTCGAAAAAAAAACTCGCAAAAAAAACATTAAATTAATTCCCAATCCTTATCATTATAAAACATAATTTACATTTTTGCGATTCTGAAGATATCTCTATTTTCTTTTAAGTGTAGGGTGGTAGGTGGGTTCAACCAATTTGAAGGCAAAGCTAGAAATAGGGACGTCGTTCAATGAGTTGTACCATCGACTAGGATTTTGCTTGATACTTGGGCCTTTTTGTCTGTTCATAGAAACACCAATGTTTTACTATGCCATCTGCCTGACCATGAGCATTGAGCTTCTCATTATTGCTATTGACTTGTTGTAACTATTTATTTATCAATGCCAATTTTGTCCACTTCAATGAAGTCACCAGCAGACATTATAGTCTTGCGCTATCTTTATGCAGACATTATCTCCACAATCGACCTTGTTTTGCAACAGACGTCGCAGCTTTTTCTATTTTTCTTTCACCCGCATTTTGAGGTTAATAGTCTCCGCAACATGTTCGGCGACATATTCTACGTAACAGGACCTCAAGAGATGAGTAGCACCTTCAAGTGAAGAATTATTGAATCTTTTGCCGGGGACATTAAGAGTACACTACTCCATATCATCCATATCACCTCACGCATAACTACCAGTTAGGGGACATACCCCCAATCTTAACCATGTTTCAGCCAAAATGTCGTTGCAGCCTTCATCCCATACAGCAATTGTTTCGTTTTTTGTTTCTTATCCTCTACATCAAATTTATGCCCCGAATGTACCTGGGACACCCTTCAAACACGATTCATTCTTATTCAATGAACAGAAAGTGTGTACCGGACTTAACTCATACTCGATTTCATTTACAATGAGCTGTCCTATGTCCGGAATTCTAAAAAAAATTAATGAATCAATATTAAGCTCTTCTTAAGGTTTTCACAGAGCTTCTTAAAATTTTCAAAATCCTAGATCGATTTTGATGAACAACACGAACCATTCTATAAATTCTCAAACTAAAAATATTCTTGCACACGCCTATTAAACTGGGTATGATGTGCTCAATCTTTCTTTCATACAAATCTAAGGCATATGCAAAGTGTAGCAAACAAACAGACCTATGTACTAAAATGCCTTCGTTGTGTTTGTTTAAAACTGTGTTACTGCAGCTTAACAAAACAAATACGACTGCTACAACTAAGGATAAATATAAGCTATGATTTCAACAATATTCTATTTATATGAGTTCTTTAAATCGCTCTGAACCGAACGAGAATTTTTCTCTCTCAGACGCTGATGCACAACTAGTTATGTTGTGTGTTTTGTTCGTGTGAACATATAAGGTTGTCAAGCATTTACCTTCCGCTTTTTTGCTCTTCATTCAATGCTTCATAAAAAGTGTTACAGTGATCGGATTCAGTTCAAATATGCGCCGCTTTGTTCGACAATCTGTTTCCATCCAGACGGCGACATCATAATACCCCCCTCGTAGAAGCCCCCCTCCTTATTTACTAAGAACTCGGGCAGCCACTTTTCACAAGCCTCTTTGAAGGGCGTTCGCCATGGACAGGAACAGAACTGGGATATTATTGCCATTGTTTGAAGATGTAGTTATGTATACGTGTGCAACAAAATGTGAATATATTAAGAACGCCGCGGGGAGGGTTTCTTTCAACAACAAAACACAAATAAACATTGTAAGATCTAGTAACAGACGAATGTCATTTTTAGGTTGGAAGTTTTTAAATTGAGGAAATAATTGAAATCTTACTTACACGAAAAGGATGCACCTCACAATGCACAGAATTTTTGTCAGCACTGACACTTTGTGAGAGTTTGACAAGTAAAAGCAAACGCTTCCTGTGCGTGTTACCATGAGGCCGCCATCTTGTATGGGAAAAACAAAATGGAGGACTGCTTTGTGTGGAACCGCTCTTTGTTTCCTTGTTAAGGATAATTAATTAATCTTAACACGAAATATTGATTTGTCAATAAGAATATTAGCCATGTTTGACTGTTTATTGAATTGAAAATGGCATAAATATGAACGAAAAATTTATTGATTCCCTGTAAATGGATTTTGGTGTGTCATCCGTAAGATATCTTGATCAAAAAGCTGGGTTGGGATTTTTAACATTCTGGAATTATTTCAATGTATTACGAAACATTTATAAGGAAAAAGAGAAATCGTTAAATATCAATAATAAACAACTATTTGTAAAATGAATTGATGTTTTTCTTTAATTTGCCTGAAGAGAAAGTTCAGTTGTGTTTGACAGAAATTTTTATAAGATCGTTCATTAAATCTACAAATGAAAGATTTGCCTTATGAGATGTGGATACTAATAATAAGACTATTTTATGTATTAATATTAACACTCTCAAAAACTTTGATTAGGAAAAGTTAATAACTCAAAAGAATTTGGTTAGGTTAAATGTCACATATGCTTGTGTTGTTCTAAAATTGAATTTTATAATTTGAAGCCCCAATGCTTGTGACAAATGATATAAGAATTAATAAAGTAAGACTGTACACGCGTGTATAAGTATACATATAGGCATTAAATAATCCTACCATTATTTTATTCCTTGATCTAAGAATAATAATAAGTATAAGAATAATAATAATAAATTGTTGGCGCTTCAGTCCAAAGGGGGACCAGGGCTTAGCTTGCTCATTAACTACTCATGTTGTGCGCGCTACTGTTCTCTCACGGATTGAAGGGACCTACAGTTTTTTGCCGACTCCCACTTTATCCATTATCTGTTCCAATTGCTCTGAAATGCTACGCGAAAAACTGTCAATTGGCGGTCCATTTGTTTTTTTTTTTTTTTGTTCGTAGAAAAGAGAGGTCATAAGAGAGAAAACTATTTCCCCACCCTTCGAATTTCTGCCAAGGAAAAATCTGTGGACAGCAGGTGACTGTCAAAGTGAAAATAAAAAATACCTCTGACATTTCATATAAGGTTGCCAAATATCTCCCTTACGCTTATTTGCTCTTCACCCAATGCTTCATAAAAAGCGTCACAGTGATCGGATTTAGTTCGAATATGCGCCGTTTTGTTCGATAATGTTTTCATCTAGACGGTAATGCAAAGCTTCGTTGTGTAGGTTATATCAAGACTTTTCAAATGATGTGTAGTATTGCCAGATACGAGCTCTATAGCGCTTTGTACATTGCCGGAAAATTCAAAAGACAAAAAGGCGGAAGGGAGGTATTTGGCAACCTTATACATGAATCTGTTCACATTTAATTTTTCTTTTTTTTTTGACGGTTCGTCGATTCTGCGAATTTCTACGAAAAGTCGTTTCACAAGTTTCTCCAAGAGAGAGAGTTGAGAGACTTCTCAACTACAAATTTCTGTGCACAAATGAACACAGAATAGGACAGGAACAGACCTTATACAACACATCACTCAGTGAGTTCTGGGACGGATATATAGGAGGCGCCACTAACAAAAAATCCATATTATTTTTGGAGGTACCAACATCAATTGATACATGTCATTTGCATGACAGTCTTACATTTCGATACTTTTTTATAGAACAGTTTATTTTTGGACTCAAAATATGTTTCATCTTCGGCGATCACCTCCTCATTTAGGCGATATCTTTTTTCGGCAAGCATCCTTTTGAGGTCCGGAAAGAGGTAGAACTATTTTGGGACCAAATCTTGGGAATACGGTGGGTGCTGGAGCAATTCAAAGCTCAATTCGTGCAATTTTTTCATGATAGGCAACGACTTGCGACACCATGCGTTATCGTGGTGGGAGACAATTTTTTTTTCTTCATATCGAAACTTTTCTTTTTTGCATTTTCTTCCTTCAATTGCACCAATAATACAATATAGTATTCGCTGTTGATCCTTTTGCCTTTCGTGAAAAATTCGAGGTGTTTAGCCTTGGACCTTCGGCGGGTGAGTGTAGCACTTTACCAACTACGTCACGGTGGCCACAAATGGTGTTCGAAAATTCTGTATATTAAATATACATACATATACATAATGAACTTCAATTCTTTGCACTTCGCTCAGTTTCGAAATAATTTTCCGTGCTTTCGGCCCCGAATTTGACTAAATTTCATTGTAGTTACCATAATTTATGACTAAATTATAGAAGTCATAAATTATGGTAACTACAATGAACAAGAAAATTTGTTTTAGCGATTAAGCAGCGGTCATACTGAGGAACCAGCAGCTTTTAAAGTCCTGTAAATTCAGGCACACTATGTGTGTATCCGAAGAAACAACGCAAAACAACACAATGTCCGTTCCCGTACTCCGAAAAAATGTGTTTTACGTCAAATGAACCCTCTCCAGAGAGAAAAATATTTCTCAGCCCTGCATATTTTAACACAAGAAATTTGTGTGGGTAGGTTGTTGATTTTTTGTCAAATTAATGGGTGTGCGTACATATATGTGAACCATTGACCCATTATCTCTTTGTATGTGACTCAAATCTTGTTGTTGTTTGTATCGAAAGGGAATTTGATATTTCTTAATGACATACTTTACAACTTTGGTTTAGATGCGTTCCCGTACTTTCTCTTTTTCTGATAGAGATTTACCCCCACTCCTCAACAAATGACAGACTTCAGAATTTAATACAGAAAGTACTGGAACACATCTTATGTGACGTTCTTTATACAAAAAGTGCAGATAAAGGCAAAATTATGGGCGACATTTAGTCTATGCAGGAAGCCCCTTTAATTGCTGCCTTCTTTTTACGCTTATTTTCTGTAGCTAAAATTTCAACTGCAAAGCAAATTCACTTAAAGAAAACGGGGAAGCAGAGAACACTAAATTTTGCTCCTGAAGCTTGAATTCAATGCGAATGGGAATATCAGAAAAGTTTTGTTTTTGGTTTTTGCCAAAGATATTATACGTAGATTTAAGTTCTAAAAAATTGGCAAAGTCACAACGTACACAAATCCACACATTTTTTTGGATATTATAAGAGGGATTGATTGAATTGAAAAATGTAGAAAAGAATCCCATAGTGTCAATCGTATAAAACTTAGGAAATAGTTCATTTTGAATGAAATATAATAAATATATAAAAAATATATACTAAATATGGCGTGTTGATCCTTGCAATGATATTAAAAATAGAGTTGCCCCGGGGTCTGTATGAAAAGATCAAATTACATTTTTCCAATTTTCTTTATTTAACAAAAGAGTTTTCAATTTGAATGTGTTTAAAACTAAACAATGAAGAAAGTGTCGGCTAAACAATAGGTGCTCGGTGGATAAATTGTTCTTGAGAGTTTTTTGCAATTTTGCATTGTTCTGTCTCTGCATCGGGGTTTTCGAGTCCGAGTGGCAATAATGTTTCTCCTAGGTTGGGTTATATTTACCAGTTTAGTCCTGACGGCCCACTACTGGAGCAGAAGTGAAACAGCTCATGTTAGGCAGATGTCGAGGAAAAAATTCTCGTATTGAGAATTGAATTCCTTAAATGAATTTTGATTGAAAATATTGGATGACACTCTCCTCCTCTATTGAAAAGAAACAGGACTTTGGGTCAACACTTGATCGACTGACACGCAACTGCACGCACCTCTTTCTTTCAACCCGAACAATATACAGGGTGGTCCTTACTAAGCTTCCTTCAAAATATAATTTATTTATTTTATTCTTAATTAAAACAAGATAATTCCCATCATTGATAAGTACGTGAAAGAAGTTGATATGACAAATTCCTATTTTTATTTACATATTTTGTTCATGTTTTATTTTTTATACTGTTTAAAATATTATACAATAACAGGAGAAATTCATTCAACATTTTTTTTTAATAACGATTTTTATATAACCTCACAGTATGGGAAGAGTTACCATGTTAAGAAAACACAACACACACAGTAAGGTATTAAGTGCTCTATCGTGGAAATAAATGTCCATATTCTTAGATCAAATGGTCGCCGTGGCGTAGTGGGTAGAGTGCGACGCTCACACGCCGAAGAGTCTAGCTTCGACTCCCAGTTCAACACCAATTTTTCTAATATTTCACGGCGCCACCTCTTTCGAGCTGCTGACGACACTCAAAGAGTAATAACTGTCTAAGAAAGCTTCTCAAATTTCGCCGTTGGGAGTCGGCAAAAAACTGTAGGTCCCTTCAATCCGTGATGAGCAAGCTAGGACCTGGTCCCCCTTTGGACTGAAGCGGCAACAATTTATTATTATTATTCTTATACTTATTATTATTCTTAGATCAAGGAATAAAATAATGGTAGGATTATTTAATGCCTATATGTATACTTATACACGCGTGTACAGTCTTACATTATTAATTCTTATATCACTTGTCACAAGCATAAGGGTTATAAAATTCAATTTTAGGACAGTACAAGCATATGTGACATTGAACCTAACCAAATTCTTTCGAGTTAATAACTGTTCCTAATCAAAGTTTTTGAGAGTGTAAATATTAATACATAAAGTAGTCTTATTATTAGTATCCACATCTCATAAGGCAAATCTTTCATTTGTAGATTTAATGAACGATCTTATAAAAATTTATTTCAAACTTTCTTTTCAGGCAAATTAAAAAAAAAAACATCAATTCATTTTACAAATAGTTGTTTATTATTGATATTTAACGATTTTTCTTTTTCCTTATAAATGTTTCGTAATACATTGAAAAATTCCAGAATGTTAAAAATCCCAACACAGCTTTTTGATCGAGATATCTTACGGATGACACACCAAAATCCATTTACAGGAAATCAATAATTTTTTCGTTCATATATATGTCATTTTCAATTAAATAAACAGTCAAACCTGTCTAACATTCTTATTGACAAATCAATATTTTGTGTTAAGATTAATTAATTATCCTTAACAAGGAAACAAAGTGCGGTTCCATACAAAGCAGTCCTCCATTTTGTTTTTCCCATACAAGATGGCGGCCCCATGGTAACACGCACAGGAAGCGTTTGCTTTTACTTGTCAAACTCTCACAAAGTGTCAGTGCTGACAAAAATCCTGTGCTTTGTGGGGTTCATCCTTTTCGTGTAAGTAAAATTTCAATTATTTCCTCAATTTAAAAACTTCCAACCTAAAAATGACATTCGTCTGTTACTAGATCTTACAATGTTTATTTGTGTTTTGCTGTTGAAAGAAACCCTCCCCGCGGCGTTCTTAATATATTCACATTTTGTTGCACACGTATACATAACTACATCTTCAAACAATGGCAATAATATCCCAGTTTTTTGTAAAATTCCCCTTTGTCAACCATTTTGTTTCGGGGTGTTTTATTTTTAATGCATTCCAATTCAACCATCACGTACCGATTACCGAAGAACAGCTGAGAGCATTGCAGAACATTCGGGTTTCCTTAACATTTTCTCAAGAAAAGAAAAAAGTAAATTTTCACGATTTACGAGTTATTTGGAAGCAAAAAAGAAAGACAAACAAGTTTCGCAGTGTGACGTGTTTCAATGAGTTGAAAGAGCTGGGTGAGTTTAGATTTTATGTGTTTTTAGTTTTAACTGCGATAAGATTGCTTGGGATAGGGAAGCGGGTACACCGGGGTTGAGTAGTGTCATTCCTATGGAGGAGTTTTGCGCATCTATTTTTTCTTTTTACTGATCATGATTAAATGGGCTCTTATGGGCTGATACATTTAACCATGGGCGTGTGTGTATAATAAATAGGGGTGTGTTCAGTGGTACAATACAATTGATTATTGAACATTACGGTCAGCGTAAGGAATTCAAGTTTTTGATGCTTTGTGTAACAGTTTACTGGTAAGAACAAAACATTTATGAAGGTATGGTTAATAATAATGTTGTTCATGAGGCTTTTGGTTTTTAGAATAGATTTGTTCTTATTGCTCTGACCTTAATATCTAAAGAAATGTCTTATTTCATTTATAAAATTTGCCTTGAGATCAGTAGGTAGTCATGTAATAAAAAATATTTTTTTTGTAAATGATTATAATATTGCTGGAATGCGGACAGACACTGGCAGACTGCTGTGCATTAGTTTGTTCTAAATTTATATGAGTTGTCCATACAAAGATTTTAAATTCTGTGATATGAGTTTCGTTGCTTGCTTGTGTTTATTACCCATATCACAATCTGTTATCTTTTACATGTAAAGTGTATTGATAAATAGACAACTGGAAGTAGCTATTAAGTATAGAGAAACAAATTTAACTTCAGAGAGCCTTTACATAGCATACAAGCTATTATCTATAATTTTATTTTTTTTTCTAAATAATTGCTTTAATATTACTATATAATATTTTAAGAAAAAAGTTGTGACTCAGATTCAACACTTTGGGTTGACATAAAAATTAAAGGGAAGGCGTATTTGTGTTTGCGAATAGTGTAAGTAAACTGAGGGAAAGCCATATTTTTAACATTCTCTATTAAATTTCATTTCAAAACGTTTCGACAAAAATCTGACTCATCTCAGTTGACAAAAATAAAATTTAATTGAATGACTGTCATAATTATTGAACCAAAAAATATTGATTTGCTTGCTAAATCCGAGACTTTTCTGAAAAAAAAAAAAATAAACTAAAACAATGACTAGAAAAGTAAAATTTTAAAACAATTTTTAAAATTTGTTTACCTAATAATGTATTGAGTAAAAGTAGTCCCAAACAAACTGCTATGATATTGCAAGACATTGAAGGTCGTACGTAAGTCGTGCTAAGTAGAATTTCCAGGGTAAAAAACGAACCCTCACAAAGCATCAGCTCTCTCCTTAACCGGGTTTTAAATAAGAGAAGTGGAACAAGCATTTATGTGCTTCGCTTCAATCTACCAATCCTTCCGAACTCGTGTTTCGTTATTTCTTTACATACGCAGATAGATATAACGTTTAGGCATGACCCATCGGTGGTACATGCCATCCTCAACATGTTATTCTATGTTACCGCATCGTCTTTTAGTGTGGGCTTTCATAGCATATGTACATTCAAACTTGTAACGGTAGTTTCAATTGTTATTGATTTTTCCAATGAAAGCGGCTGTCTTTCCTCTGTTGCAAATTTTGTTGCAAAATTTCTCAACACTTTTAGCCATGCCATAAAGGTATATATGGTCAACCGTTCCAAAAAAGTAAGGCTTGTTCTTAACTTGTCAAAAGTTCAGTTTTTTCCTTGGAATTCACATGCTTTTATATCACTTGTGTATCAAATTTAGAAAAATCAAAGATATATTTCAAAGTCCAAAATTAACAAAAAAATAATCTATTTTCTCCAACGGCCTGATCATATTTATACAAGAAATTACGTATTATAAAGCAGATATCTGTGCAGTAGAAACAACTTGTTCTCTGAACACATCCATTTAAAGAATGTATCTGCTTTTTCGTTTTGATTTCTTCACGTTGTTTTTGTTGTTGGTGTGTTTTATCGTCTTAACCATAGTCAAAGCAATGAAATTAAACAATGTCTATAAATATATCTATGTATGTTAAATCGTCTGTGAATTGGATTTCCGATACTTGTTTAAGTTTCATTGAATGTCCGAGTATATTGAATTGTACGTGAGATAAATGCAAAGGAATATGAAGATTTGTTTCTAATTTGTTGTTTATTGTCTAGGATATTGAAATGTTTTCTTTATTATTTGCATTCATTATCATTCGAAATTTAATTCGGATTATCTGATATGAATTGTCATTGTTAATCCTGAGGTTAGTAAACATTAATTTATTAAGAGACTTTTTTTTTTTCAATTTACGTTAAAAAATTGAGTCTCGAATAGCTATGCATCATTACTTCACGTTTTGGTTTCACGTCTTGGTATACTTTTTTTCTTTCTTAAGCCTTAGACATACTTCTTTTCTTTTTCAAAACGGATTTTGAATGCATGATCCATGAAGGCTTACAGCGTAGTAGAAACAGGAAATTATTAACTAAGTATCAAGTGTAAATTCCTATTCTACAGTGAACAATGCTGCCAACTTGTGCAAAAAAAAATAAACATAAAATCGCTCTTATTGTTCTTAGAACTTAACAATTGTTTATTTGATGATCAACTTCTCTTAACCCAGTTTTATTGGGACGTCTTTTCTACAACAATAAACCGCGTATAACCAAAAATTTGACATTTCTCTTGATTTCTGCAGGAATTGCACTGGAAATGTAAATGTTTTGAAAAAGGAGACAGCTAAAACGAATCTAGTCCAGTGAATCTACTACTTTTTTCACATTTTGATTAATTTATTTTACTTTTCAGTTGCCACAAAATACCTACATGATGTCTTTTTTATTTTTTATTTTTTTGTATGCCTTTCAAAGGTCTATCGCTCTTCTTAGATCCGCGGAATGACATTCAGCCAAATTCGAACAAACAGTAAATGAAAAACAAATCGGATACCTGTACAATTATCACGACTATTAGAGTCGTTAAAAACAAACACCGCTTTGTTATTGTGGTGGTTGGTACTTCATGTAATTGAACAGCCTTTCCTTGCCTAAGAAAGGCTCAATTTATCGATTTTCTTTTTGTCATTTTACCACTTCTATATTTTTTATTTTTTACGCTCGTTGATGTGTTCAAACAGGACAACAAAAAAAACTTTGTTTCCGAACTTCTGTACCATATTGCCCACATTGAACGCATGTCACCTACCATAAAGCCGTTTACAAAAAATTCAATAGTATTGATCGCGCAAATCATGGGCTTATTTAAGCAAAAGACTAGTTTCTTGGATATAAGGTTATACTTTGAAAATTGAGTGATTGATGCTAGTAACATACATAAGACAAAAGTTCCACTGAGAAATATGCAAATGTGGAATATCATAAGCGCTTTTCGGAAATGTTGTGAACATTATATATTTATAAGTATTCCAGAAACAATTATTCCTAAAGCGTCCTTTTATAAATAATTTTCATAAAATCCAGAAAAAAATAATTTTCACCTTCAATTTGTGGACATACCCGGAAGGTTATAAATAACCGAAAAATTTATTTTTGTTTTTTCAAAAGAATCAACTCCAACCTCAAATCCATTTGCCAACGTACGCTTTGTTTTCCCAGATTTTCGACAAACATAACCTCACACTCAGTAAACAACGGAATTGTAGCGTCACATTTTGCCTCCGAAAACAGTTTCTAAATGTCATGCATAGCATGCTCACATAATTGTTGTAGGTATTCCTTTTAATTTGTTACAATATCTTCCAAAAATTTGCTTAATTTTTTTTAGAATTTGGCAGGTACATATATAAAGCCTAATCACATTCAACCGTGCACACACATAAGTATATATATTTTTTTTTCATAAAATTTCCCAGTATATCATTTCCGTATCCCACCCATTCCGAACCGGTGTTCCATAAATTGCCTTACATTTCGTCTCGGAAACGAAACGATACTGCATTGCCCGGTCGCCAAACTAAAGGAAAAATGTCAAATTTGTACGCCTTGTCGCAGAGCATCAAACCGATCACACACATGTGGGATTAGGATTTAGTTGAGAGGATTTCTCGCGTTAATCCAGGAGTAATCAATTGAATTTCGATGTCAGTTTAATGTGGAAATAGCGTGAAAATATTTCTGCAATGTTTTGGTGACAGTTAAATGTGTTTTTGTTTTGATTTTATTTTGTGATGAAGTAGAACGAGGTTAGCCGACAACTGTGTAGAGTCAAAAGCGGTGGTTGGTTGTGTGGTGTTCATTCTTTCGGCAGAGGTAATTTGTATTCCAACATCTTTCATGGTACTATTTGTTTTGTAGCGTTTTGTATAAACGTGTATAATACAATTTGTTGTGTTGGTGGTGGATGTTGAAGAAATTCTGAGTCTATTGCAGTAACGTTTGTTTTTCTTTTTGGAAAATGATTGCACTATACATATACTTAGGAATTGTTGTAATCATCCTATGCAGTGCTTTTCTATTGCAACTTAGGCAAGTATTTAACTGTGTATAACAGGATTGAGGTTATGATTTGTGTGAAGAGATGCTTTTCCTGCCTTTGTTGTTTTGGGGGATGAAGTTTTTGTGTATACCTTAGTGCTTTACAATAATCGGTGGCCATTTTATGTTCCGTTTTCGGGTTCGGTGCGACATCTTGTTTCAGTTTCCGGCATTAGGTTAATTTTAAACGGCCGGGTTTGTTTTATACGGGCTTTTGTGGAGAGAATATAGCGGTTTTATTTGAACTGAAATTCTTTATTCTTTTTTTTTTTTAACTGAATTGATATTGGTTAAGGAATGCTCGTTTGTGCTTATAAGTATGTAACATAATTGAAGTATTTTTTATTCGAGGGAACGGCTTTACTGTTAAATTATTAATTTCTGTGGGTCAGCAGCACTTTAAAGTTCTGTTTGTTGAGAACAATGTTTTATGCAATTTTGCGTTTATTTTCGTCGACCCTGCTTCAAATAAGTGAAAATTAATGGCAGGGACAACAGCTTACTTTTTTACGTAAATATTCTGCTTAACCTATATTTAGGACTGAACCAGTACAGTAGTACCATTGTAAAATGAAAAAGGACTTATAATTTGCCAAAACTAAGGAAGAATTCTTAACAATAGTAAAGTGGATGTGAAGTGAAATTATAAAGGGTCTTGCAGGGAGAGATTAAATAAGGTATAAGGAAGTTGTCTTGAGCATAAAAGTTCTTCTTCTTCTTGTGGCGCTACAGTCCGGGGTGGACCTGGGCCTCAACCAACATGCCTCTCCAGCCAGCACGATCTTTCGCTAGCTGTCTCCAGTTGCGCACTCCAAGTTGGTTGCGGTCCTTCTCCACTAGTGTGCGCCACTTTGGTCTAGGTCGTCCTCTGTTGCGTTGTCCCAATGGCTCGGATTCAAAGACTTTTCGGGCCGGAGCAGTGGTTTCCATACGCTCTACATGGCCTAGCCATCTTAAGCGTTGTATCTGTAGACGCTTGACCAGGCGCATGTCGCTGTACAGCCCATAGAGTTCGACATTAAATCTTCTCCTCCAGATGCCATCAACGCAAACAGCACCAAAAATCGCAAGCAGAACTTTTCTCTCGAAGAGACTAAGGGCTTCCTCATCCTCCTTTGCTAACGTCCAAGATTCCGCGCCATAAAGTAGGACGGGGATGATCAAGCTGTTATATAAAGCGAGCTTCGTCTTTCGAGAGAGGGCTTTATTACTCAATTGCCTCTTGAGCCCAAAGAAACAGCGATTGGCTAGAGTGATTCTGCGTTTGATTTCGGTACTGGTGTTGTTGTCCCTATTTACCGCAGAGCCGAGCTAGACGAAGTTCTTGACTACCTCGAAGTTTTTGCTGCCTAGTGTGACGCTCCGTCTTACAAATTATTTTTAACTCAATTTTAGTGGTTATTATTATTGTTATCCATTAAGTATCTTACGCACTTTAAGTTTATAACACTTCTATTAATTCTACATTTCTCGCAAATATTCACTATATAACAATAACCATCCGTTTTTCTATGCGTTATTAGAAGTACCGTTTTAATCAGCGACACCACGAACTAAGGAGGTAAACATGTGTACATATCTTTTGCAAGCGTTAACCACTTGTCTTCTTTTTCTTAAAGAAAGTTTTTCACACTCTATCCACATGAAACTTAAATGTTTCGAATTTTTCCTTCCCTCACAGTTTTATTCTGTTAATGTGTTTATCAGGCTGCAGTTGCATATGGGATTAAAGCACAGAGCATTTATTTACAGATATAATAAAAATTTTATTACAGATATACAGTCCGCTTACATCTAAGATTCCACCCACAAAGATTTTCTTCGCACTATTAAAAAAAGAACAAGCTGAGGTACAATTGCTGGACCCAGAATGGCAACGTAGCCCACAACGTAGCTAAAATAAAAAAAAAACGATTAAGTTATGAATGTTCAAGACTGACGCTCTGGAACTTCTCTAAAGGAATCAAACCTGAACGCTTTCGACTAGCGTTTGTCTCTCCGCCAAACTCTCATACGAGGTTAACTGCATGTCACAAACATCATGTCTCTCTCTGTATATCTCTGGCTCTGTAGTTGGAGTTATATTAAAGTTATTAATATTTTTTTTACCTACTGATAGAGGTGTTTTTGTGGCCGCCGTGGTACAGTGGATAGAGTGCGACGCTCACACGCCGAAAGGTCTAGGTTCGATTTCTGGCTAAACACCTTGCATTTTTCACGGCACCGCCTCGTTCGAGCTGCCGACAACACTCAAAGAGTAATAACTGTCTAAGAAAGCTTCTCTAACTTCGCCGTTCGGAGTCGGCAAAAAACTGTAGGTCCCTTCTACTCGTGAGAGAACAGTAGCGCGAACAACACGAGTAGTTGATGAGCAAGCTAGGCCCTGATCCCCCTGTTGTTATTAATATTTTTTTTTACAGGAGAAAGTAGCACAAACTTCAACTTAAATTTAAAGAAGTACCCTGCAAATTTATTTTATTTTCTTTGAACTATTCTCTGCCATTTGTAGAATAATAATTCTATAATTGTAGAATGGAAGTAAAGCTTTAAAGAGTGCGTATCACATCAAAGCTTCCCATTGATAGAGTTAGTGATACCGACATATGAAATAGAAATTCGTTTTCGCTTAAAGAACAGACACAAAATGAAGTTCAGTTGAAGCTACGAACAATAATAACAATTGGGTGGCACTACTAAGGTATATCTTGCTCATCAACTAATCGTGTTGTGCGCGCTACTGTTCTCTCACGAGTAGAAGGGACCTACAGTTTTTTGCCGACTCCGAACGGCGAAATTAGAGAAGCTTTCTTATACAGTTATTACTCTTTAAGGGTTGTCAGCTATTTTACTATTTTGCTATATACTATTTTTTGGCGACTCCGAACGGCGAAATTTGAGGAACTTTTTCTTAGACATTTAATAATCTCTGAAGCTACGAAGCTACATTCAAAAATTATCTGTAACGGTCTGGGGACATTACTTAACACATGATCCAACTGCTTGAACATACTAATTAAATTGTTACAACGAAGTGTGCTAACTCTTCCAAACACCGTGTATATAAGTGCAAATTTTTAAATGAACACACTAAAATCAAAAATAAAAAAAGCTGACACTGTCTTATAAAAACATCAACACTGTCGCTGCCCCTTCCCATCAAAAGAAGTGATTGAATTTCAAAGTAATAATTAACAAAGTTTCTCTTGTTTTAGCCCTTTCAGGTCAAACACTTGTTAATCAGGAATCACTCGCACAAGCAATCGTAAAGTGCAATGAAACTCTCCGAAAAACAACTGAAAACATTCCGTCGCATACAACGCAAACACAATATATCCGCTGAATTCCTTCTATGTAATATGCCTGCCATCTTAAGATTCGTCCATTACGCGATCACACCACGGGCGACTTTAATGCAAAAGCTAGTCCGTAGAAAGAATCGAATTTTTCTGCGGCACAATTACTTTCGAAAATTGGTTTATGATGCCTCGCGGTGTAAGCAAAATCACCGAACCAAACGCCTTCGCCTGCAATGGTCAAAGCGACTTGTGGTGTACTTAAAGGCGCACAAAACGGTGGAATATGTCGAAGACGAGGTTGCATCTGATATTAAGTCGCATGAGGAAGACGTTAGTAAGCAGCTGAAAGAACAGCTTGAGCTGCTGAAGAGCGGTAAGCGCAATGTGCCTCTGTTAGAGGATGCTGAGCAGAAAGATATTATTTTAAAAACTCAGCTGGCACCGGAGAATGAAAGTGCTGCACTGATGGACTGCAATGAAAGCGCAATAGTTGAAGAGACTGATTCTGAAGTTCCACCCAGAGAGGATAATACATATGAAGTTACAGGAAGCACGTCAAATAATTCTGAAACAAACACCTGCCAAGAAAATGTCTCTGAATCTGCAGACAATGTAGCCGCTCGGGAAGTGCCTAATGCGCCAAAGAGGCCTTCAACCGGATTTGACAGAGGCAACGGCAAGTTTCTTGATATGCTCATTTCGAAAGTGAAGAGCAGCGCAGATGATGGAAGTGATACTAATCTGATGGAGCCTCCAAAGAAAATCTTGCGCATGTCCAGTGATGTTCAGAATGAAGAGCGCGAAAATTCAAACAGCTCAAGTGATTTCTGCGGCTTCGACGACAGTGAACGCATACCGGGAACGTTCCCAGGAATGCTGTCAACGCCCCTCGTACGCATTCGAGATTCAAATGCGCCATTCGAGAGCGAAACTCTGAATGCATTCCTGCGAGATAACTCTCTCGAGAGTACCACAACTATGGATCTCCCGGAGCCACCACCCGAAGATGGTTTGGTGTGCGCTCGCACATTGCCTCCGAAATTGGACATGCCCGCACTTCCGGAAGGACTTCAAGGTCTCCGAACCGTGGCGGAACGACGAACATTCTTACAGCGAACAAAAAACGTCAAGTACTGTGTGATAAATAACGTCGTCACAATATTTAGAGAGCTCCAGAAACGAGCCAAAGGCCACCGAATAAATAAGAACGCAATTGAGACTCTTCTCAACTCGAGCACAATGCCCTTAACTCGAGCAAGTTGGAGGGCTGGCTCGTGGTTACTCACTGATGAGGGGAACTACTATTTTCAAATGATAACAGTAGATGGAAAGGACTACCGTTTGTGTGGAAGTCGATCTAACAATGCCAAAAAGTTCAAGAAACCACATTTTAATGATTTGGACAAAATACAGTCGGTTTGCAAACACACCTGCATAGATCGAATCACTTTTCGCGCCCTGCGGCCGATAAGAACCCTTGAGCGTCGTTCGAAACTCAGTGATGCATCGACGAAAGTCGTTTATAAAGCCTGCCCACTTTCGCAGAAGATCCTTCAGCACTCCAAGGACAATCACCTAGCCTTTGACAGCCTTGAAGTTGTACGCATGCCTCAGGTAGAGCTCGAGGTATTTCCCCAATTACAAAAACCACTGAATGATATTGCCAAACGGTACTTGCAGCTGATTCTACCCTACGATGGAATTTCCCGGGAATGGGCCGAGTTTTCTGTTTCGACACTGTTAGAAAATGAGAAGAACGATCTGACCCCTGACGTGCGAAAGTCATTTACATTTAAAATTCCATACGTGAACGATCGAGACACCGTGCTTGTGAGACGGGTCTTCAGTCGGTCCGAGGCAGTAGAGGGTCAATTTGATAAGTCTGCGTTGTCCTTTCGCAAGGAAATTGACGAGAAGAAAGCCAAATGCGAAACTGTCGATACACTAGAAGAGGAATGCGCAGATGTCCTCACTGACATGATAAATAGTGTTGCGATAAGTTGTTGTGAGAATTCATTTATCAAAGACGATCCAGACAATATCTATCAGAGTCTGAATCACGACGAGGTGATGGTTGTGGAGAAGTCTGCGAAAAAGTCAATGGAGTTGCATCAGCATCAGCAGCAGTTGCAAGTGGCAGGCAGTTTACACAACAAGAAGCAGAGTCGTTTGCTGTAAGTTTGCTTCTGTCCACCACATAAAACGCCTGCTAACTGTGCTCTTTTCTTTTTCATTTCGTTTAAGGATGGAACTAAAGAGGTTAAACGCGACTATTATTGATGCGGCAACATCTAAGTCAGACGAAGGTATTATGAGGAAAATATTTGAATTATCTTGTTTTAATGTCATATAGTTCCTAAGCACACATGTACATATTTAAAAATCAAGTATGGATGCCTCGATTATAAACCATTGTCTTTTATTTGCGAGTTTAACGTTTAATGTGTCAGTTTAGTTTTAGTGTAAATTGGTTGGTTAGTTTGTGGCATAAGGGAGGGAGGGAGCTTTTGTTTTTATTTTGCATTTTGTTTGCTGCACATAATCATTGCATATGATGGTAGGCAACTTGGCTTAATCCATTTTCTTTTGATATTGCAGACGGCTTGACGTGTGAGAAGGAGAGCTGTAAGTTGGGTTGTGTCTGCGCAAGCCTTAATGAAGGCACAACGGTTCGGCAGCATTGCGGGAAGCAAAAGTGTATATTGGACTGCAATTGTAAGTGTCCAGGGATTATGCGCCTGGAGACCGATGTAAGTTTTGCCATAAAGCCTTGTGGGGATTCAATTTTAATTGTTTCACTCCATTTTAGGGTCGGACAATAACCACAGAAGACGCGTTTATGCTTCGTCGTCAAGCCACCGCCAAACTGGCTCGCATGGAAAAGGAGTTTACTTCTACAATCGTTCTAACAGGAAGTGAAACTTTGCTCATAAACGAATCACAATACGACAAAAAACGCCGTTGCACGAAGGTCCCTAAGCGGTACGGCGACTTCGTGGATCCCGACGAATCTGATCTTGAAGACTGTAAAACAAGTAGGAAAATTGAAAACCCTCACTCCAGCATTCCTCTCGAACCAGTCATGGTGAACGAAAAGATCTACCAGCGTCTCAAGCACTGCACGGTGAACATTAAGCGTTGTCGCGATATCAAGGACCTGGCGCTGTGGTGTATGGTGCACAATGTTTATAATTGCTTCTGCAGAGGCCAAGCCACGGTTGGCAACCCAATCGTAATTGAAAAGCAAGAAGAACTAATCGGAGGAACCACCACAGAGGAAACTATCACTGCGGCAAAAAGCCGTACGCTGTACTCCTTCGAGAGGGAGGAATCCAAAACGAAGTCGAAGGAGGACACATCCAGCACCTGTGAGAGTGAATCGAATGACTCAAACTTCAGCGATTCCTTACCTCTGGAACACAAACATACACATGTAAGAGACCACAGCAAGCGTGAGATCATTAGTCGGTCGATGGACAATCAGATCATCGAGAACTTCCTCAACACAAACTTGAATCAATGCCGCCGAGCTATCCCGATTCCAACGAACACATATAAACGAAGGAACAAGAAGCGTGTGGCTCATGTTCAGCTCTTCATAGCCGAACATGAAACTGAGCAAACAAAATTAAGCCTAAGCGAGCATGTGCTTCGGTCCGTGTACTACCATAAATCTAATCCAAGCTCTGATAGGCGAAAAGGGCTTGTAGTAAGCAAGAAGGAACCGAACACGGATGACGCAGCAGGCGAGCATGAAGGGGAAAAAAGAGAAAAAGATCAAAATCAGCAGGCAGAGAAGAGAAGTTCACTAAACGTTAGTCAAATTTCGGATGATGCCCCCGACACCAAAAGATCACGAAAAAGCATTGCAGATCTAGAAACTGGTGAATCACTTTTGTTGGTAAATCAGTGCAGCAACAAGAAAAGGCCCGTTCAAAAAACAAAGAGTAATGAAAGTCTAGCATCGTCCACAACGTCGTCTCAAGAACAAATAACAGTTCCAAGGATATCACAAATTTTCTCATTGAATGCGAACGCTGCAAACGCTGTCGAAATGGGCACGGACTCTGCAGCGGCAGCTGCTGCAGATATCCCTAAGCAGTCAACCGAAGCAGCAGCGTCTGCCGGCGTCTCTTCAGAAGCATTCAGGAGTGTGTTCCAAGTGGTCATAAGAAATATGAATAACTTAGTCAGCAAGAAAATGCAGGACATCGACATGGCCCTGAAGAGGGAAAGCAGGTCCATACCGACGCCAAATGACGATATTCTTTGCATTATTCGTTGGAATAATTTCTTAACTTCATTCTTGGATGGATTCGTCTTCTTGTGGGAGGTTAAGACCGCCAATGAGACGTTTCTTGCGGCAACCATAAGAAATGTCATGCCATTAGTGGTGAACGCCCTGAGTGTGATAAATATTTGCGCTTTGTCCAAAGACCGTTTACCGCTGTTAGCAAGGATGTTGGTTGAGCAAACAAGGAATTCCGTTGCAGATTGTCTAGCAGTGGTAAGTACTCCCGCACGCCATAGTTTGCAATACAGACTTACGCAATTTTACTTACGCAAAATTACTTTCGTAATTTTAGGTAATGCAAGGACAGAAGCTGTACTGGTATGTTAAGGGCTTTCTTCGCCCCGATAAAGACCGTGTTTGTCCAAAGCCAACTCCCGAAACACATCCTTTACTGACAAAGAAAATAAATGTTCTCTGTCGGCTTTTGATCAACCAACAAATCAACGAGCATAAAAAACGTCAAGAACTCGCTCACAAGCCGATTTCACCCCCAATTCCCTCACCCGCACCATCATCATCCTCATCAAATGTATCAGATACCACAACAGCTAGGGTTCGCCAAATTGAACTACCCACTCACTTACATTCGAAGTACATTGCGGAAAAATTGAAAATTCTGCCAATTCAACGCAACATCTCAGATCACGCTGCCACGATTCTCGAACAAATGGTGATGCAAGCGTATGGCAGGGTGCAAACCAACGTAGTATTCCGTAGGGTGAATCGAAAAGAATTATTCGACATCTGTCCACCAGAAAAGTTGCTTCTGGATCATCATTGGTTGGTCTTAGACATAAGCACGGATTTTTCGCACATTTTCATACCGGAGTTGAAGGATCTGTTGACCCTCGACCGCATTCAGAAGGTCATGTCCTATGCCATAGGCAAGAAACGCATTGTGAAGATGCAGTTCGGACAGAAGGCGCTGTTCAACGCTTACGTGACACCCTTGTCACGGAGAAAACTGTATTTCGGACCATTCCGCAGTTCTAATCATACGCCGAAGTTGATACTACTGCAAAGTGTGGATGGACAGATGATGTTGCGTGAGGTGTACGAAAAGAAACATAACATCGCTGAAAGGGCTGATAAAACTACCGGATTCTGGTTGGTTCAGAAGCGTGGTAAGGTGCTCATAGATGTCACTTGCGAGACAGTGATTGCGCCTCTAGTGGGGCCACAAGAGGAAGTGCATGAGATTTTAGATGATGACGTTACTTATGTGCCGAGTCCGCTCGCTGAAGTATCACATCTCCAAAGGCAGCAAACTGAAATCTTAAATGTCCAAAAAGACGTGAGTGAAGACGATGATTGTGTTATTGTTGAGGATGAAGCATCTGTTCCGAAGGAACGTGTACACTACACCATTTCGTATGCGGAAAACAATTCCGCTTTAGTTGTAGTTCCGAATGGCGGCTCAGATGAGGTTAGCAGGGTAGTAAAGAGCACAAATAACAAGTTTACACCTTTGGATTCCTCGGTTGGAAAAGTATCAGCAGGCGATTCACAAGGTCAGTCCATCTCGATAAATAAATCTCAGATGCCCCCACAGCTCATAACACATTCGACCACTGAAGAAGTTGTACAAACCGCCCAACAACCCTCTACCCTGCCAAATGAAAAGGATATGGCGGTTTCTTCTGTGGCGGGATCATCTGATTCTACGACTGTTAGAGCAAATATCGCCTCTGAACATGTACAAACAACAGTTCCCGCTTCAGGAAATTCGATCCCTCGCAAATCACTTACAGTTGTCACTGAAAACGTAGCAAATGATAGTGCGGGTCTAAAAGATCCTGGAAATGGAATCGTTAAAGCTTCTTCCACGGTGAAGCTAAATAAAGGCGTTACAATCAGAAAAATTGCCACAGATCCCCCTCAAACAAATCCAAAACTGGGAAACACTCAAAAAAATCCATGCTCTGTTGATCCAAAATCGGTAACTGTACATAATAGTGTCAGAGAAAAATGTATAAGCGCCCCGCCAAACAGTGTAGTTAAGCCTCAACTTGTTCCACACAAGCAGTCTCCCTCGAATCAGAACACTAAGACCCAGCGATTGGTTCGCCAGTATCCCATGCAAAAACCGATGATTCTTTCAAAAGTTGGCACGACGCAACCTTGTCCGCAAAGGCCCCAAGTCAATGGCACGCCGCAATTGTCTCCACTTCATCAGCCGCCCACGGGTCAGCGGATGCCTGCTGTCCCGCAAGGGGGCCTAATTGTTAGAACTCCAACAGCCATCAATACATATATGAAAAACCAGCTGAAGCGAGATTTAATCAGGCAACCCGCAACGAGCCAGTCCACACCATTCTCCTTGCTTAAACCAGTAAGCCCCTGTAGTCGTATGCGAATACCCACCGTCTCCAATGCATCCTCAAATCTGACACCAACTACAAGCCCGAAGAAGTTGGACAGTCATCCAAGGCAAATAACCTTAAAGCACCCACTGATGCCAGCGAAGTTGCTTACAGCTACAAGGAAACAACCCTACACCACAACGCAAAAAGTTCAGTTCATACGTTACATGAAGAATCAAGCCAAATTCGTTAACAAGTTAAGTGAAGCTGTCGGGCAACGGCAGTCCAACGAATCCCCGCAAAGCGATCCATTGCAGATCACAGAAGAGTCTTCCAATGCAGCGATTAGCAATCTGCTCCAACCTCAATTGCCCAGCGAAGTAAAGACAATCCGCATTACGCACCCCACGTTACGCGAAAAGTTCGATGGTCAATCAACACCGCCAGCAGCAACATCCCAAAGTTTACAACTAAGTGGTTTGAAGAGAAATTCCGTGGGCTTTCTAAAACTTGCTTCCGAACTGATCGGGAAATCAAGTCAAAGTTCCACTGCGACTACACAAAACCCGGCAACTGTTGTGACATCTGTCGCCAAGGAAGATTCAACTGAGATCAAGGGCATTCCCATAGATTTGCCGCGTATGAAGAAGTTTGCAATTATCAATTCACCAAACACAACCGTCATCACGCCACCAGCGCCGAAGTTAATTGAAGAATACTTCGACAATACACAGCCAACCACACCAAATACAGAGTCTGTTGAAAAATCCTCCACTGCTGCTTCGACGCACAAAGTAATTCCAGCTGAAACCATACAAAGCAAGAATGCACAGCAAAAGGGAGATGTTTTACCCGTCATCAACAGCAAGGGTCTAATCAAAGTCACAGCCCCTGAACCATCAGGAGCTACGATCGCTAAGGCTACGACTGTGCCTAAAGGCACAACGCAATATGGATACTTTCAAGCCAACATCGAGGGACTGCCAAAGTTCGTGGTTAAGCGCATAAACGATGACTTCCTGGTGAAAGTGCCAAATTTCAATGGAATCTTAAAGCTGAACGGATTACAAACTGTTTATAATTATCTTAACCAGTAAGTAGATGTCCAAAGACACGTGATTAATTTAGATTGGTTATGTTTTGTGACAATTTACAATGGTATCGCTTTTTTTTTTTTCTTCTCTAGGTATACCGCACAAAAGTGTGGAAAAACTGCCGAAGAGGTGGTGAACTTGAAGTGGACGTTCAAAGTGCAAGATCGAACGAGATTGACAAACACAAAGCCGCAAATGCAGGCAAAGGTAAGCAATTTGTTAAGATGCTGTATTCGAATTGAAAACAAATTGTTCCGCATTAATTTTGATTTTTTGGAAACTTTTCTCGAGTGCTTCTATATTTTGTAATGTTGTCTTGCTCGTTCCTCCTTCGTGTCGTTGCTGAAAATGAAGTATGGGAGGTACGAGGCGAGAGTTAAGGTATTTCCATAACTTTTAACCAACGTGAGCATAATGCGTACACTCACTTGCTGCCTGATGAACTCATTTCTTGGAATTGAGATGAAATATTTTTAAAGACACTTTGACATTTTCGACAGATATACCTTTTGTAATTTGTCAGAGAATAATTAACTAAATTTTTTTTTTTATAAACTGGGAAAAAGAAAGAGACATACGTCTTCCATTTCTCCAGCGAGATTTGGGCATATTTATAGGAATCGGGAATCAAATTTCTCTTCAATCGTAGCTTTGGACACAGCGCATCCAGTCATACGAAGGGAAGAAATTCAGTTCGACGATTGCTTTTTTTCTGTCTGTGCTGGTTACTGGTTGGCTGGTATTTTTTTTTGATCGACTTCGATGCCCGCGTTAAATAGAGATTACTGTGTCGCTATGAGAACATCTTGGTACAATGGTTCAGTCTTAAATTAATCAACCCACCACCTGAATTGTCTTAAATTAAATTTACAGTTTGATATAAAATCCGTATTCTTTACGACAAATAGATTACCAATATGTACTTCTAAGAAGCTAATGGAACAAAGGAGTAGTGCTTTAAGGCATTACAAATCTGTAAACTGCCTTAATTTAATTTTTTTGAGTGGTATAGAGCTAAATCTTGGCTACACTTCTACATTGTCAACTTTCAAATGATGTATTTTTAGTTTTGCTTTCTAATCAAAAGTAAGAAAAGAAGATGTGCAAAACTTCACAACTGATCGATCAGTTAATTTTTCCCACACCATTTTCTAACTCAACTGGTGCCTGAACAACGCTTCCAAATTGTGTAAATTATGAAAATTACGGTTTCATAACGGGTATAGCTCACTGCTTCATTTTTGATGAAGCTAACTTTTGGTTGAATGGATACCTCAATGTACAAAAATACCATTTATGGCGAAAAGATAAAGCTCATCCACATAAACTGTCTTAGATATACTGTAACATGCAACCGAAACAAATATTCACCTTTTAATCCGTAATGAACATAAATTATTCACTAATTTAAAAAAAAAACGAATGTCTAAAATTCAAAACCACATGCAAATAAATCAAATAAACATAAATTTGGCCGCCATGCGTAGTGGGTCGAGTGCGACGCTTACACACCGAAGGTCGAAGTTCGATTCCCGGCTCAAAACATCGAGTTTTTCACTCTACCACCTCTTTCTAGCTGCTGACAACACACAAAGTGTAATAACTGTCTAAGAAAGCTTCTCAAACTTCGCCGTTCGGAGTCGGCAAAAACCTGTAAGTTCCTTCTACTCTTGAGAGAAGAGCAGCGCGAACAACACGAGTAGTTGCTGAACAAGCTAGGCCCTGGTCCTCTCTGGTCCACTATCGCGCCATACAACTAATTATTACAATTCAATTTCCGTATAAAAGAGACATTATTTATAAAACAAAAAAATAAAATCTTTACATTGCCCTGAGTTCCGCGAAGCAAAAACTCTTAAAAACCGCGCATAACTCTCATTTCAGATCGGGATAGTTGCAAAAATGAATATTTTTTAGCTTCCAAGCAAAGTGTATTATTAACAGTTAAATGTTATGAAAAACTAAACTAAATGTATGAAAAACTTAGAACAGTATTTTTTTAACACGGCTGCATACCTTTTAGTACCTCTGCAACACTTTGAAAGAATTGTATTCCATTATCTTAAAAAAAAAATTAAAATTCGATACAGACTCTCCACAACTGAAATTGCAGTTAACTTCCATAACCTCACTTATCCAATCGTGTATTAAAACTAAATACAATACGAAAATGAAACAAAAGTATGTTTTTTGTTATATTTTTATTATGTTTATTTATTTACAGCCATTGCTAAATAATAACGTACCGTCATCATCAACACCGGCTCAGCCTCAGTCAACGTCCCCTGCAAGGTCGCTAAGTAATTCCCTACAAAGAGATGTGAAAGCGAAGCAAATCGACCCAAGTCCAGTAGTTCTTGTCGATGATGAGTAAACACAAATGTGAATCAAAATTTTAGTTCATAGTTTTTCCTTTTGATTTTTTATCGTTTTTAAGTTTCTTCATTTTATTACCTGTTGTCCTTTGAATTTAAGATTTGATTTAAGTTCTTGTTAATACATTAGATACGTACTTATTTGAGCTCAGATTCGTATCACTTGTTGTCTCCTATTAAATAGGTATACAGTAAATTGTAAAATCATACACATGCACTAGTAATAAGATGTGTAAATAGTAGGCTAAGTTCTTAGGTAATAACTATTTGCGTTTGTTGTTAAACAACTTCTAAATTGAGAAATCTATCATTGTCATAACCTCTGCCTGCCATACTAAGTGACAAGTACCCTCAAAGCATTTGTACTTTTCAGTGCAACGCTATGAACGAATACTGTCGCCTTAGAAACAACCACTGGAATATAAGGGACACATTAAAGTGTGTTAACTTCTTTTAAGTTAGTTTCTTACGACTGATATATATTTCGAATATACATATGTATGTATTTGTTTTTAACATTCTGAATTATTGCCGCCAGGTTGATTGGATGTATTAATGCAAGCAAATTCATTTAAAGTTTTTCACATGAATGCACATCACTTATTTATGTTTAAAATCACTTCGTGATCATGCAGAAACACTGTAGAATAAGATCGGTAATTTGTATGCCACCGAAATAAATTATAGATATATATGTATAAGGAAGTGTATCTTTCCTTCGGTGAAACTGAGAACAGTGGAACTTTCTTAAATTGTACTTACAAAATACTTAAAACAAATTGTTTCAGAATGCGAGCTTCAGAAAAAAATATTCTAATGACAGTTTCGATTTTGGGATTTCCACTGTTTTCAGTACTTACAAAGAAAAGCCTATTGTTTGATAAGTTAAAGGGGGTCAAACGATTAGTATTCCTCTGTTCATACGATATTCAGTATAATAGAACCGGATGGACGAAACAAATTGTCCTTACCAATCTTTATTTTAATCAAATTTATTTTATTTAAAAAAACGAATTTATAATTAGGGCCTCCAACTATTTTAACAATCATTTACCTTTTCAAACTTTTAACAATCAAATCTTCCAAATTAACGAAGTGTGACAGTGTTGTGTTTTTTATAAAATCATTTAATGTACACTATTATCTGCATCAAACTGCATTTCCTGCACACTGAAAGAAAGTGGATGTGTTTTACGACAAACATGATAAATAACAGGCTATCAACGAATTTATGAATGGACAAAATAACGAAGCATTAACAACAACATCTATTGAATATAAAAAGGAAACACGACTGTTGGGGTTCGGTTTTATTTTAAACATAACTCCATTAATCTTCCTATTACAACTTTTATAGACGGTGAGCATCTATACCAGAAATTTATCTCACATGGCCAAAAACTTTCAATCATCCCTTAAAAAACAGGCAGTAAGAGCGAAACTAATATTGCGATCTCATATTCAGATTCTAAATTGTATTTTCCTGTCATGGGAAATATTACACATACTGAAACTATATATAATATAAAAGAGTTGTGCAAAATTCTTCCGCCTGCGACCACAAATTGACAGTTAACCTGACTTGTCCTTTATAAATACATCAAATATAAGCCACTTTTAGTCTCAAGTCCATGGGAAAACCTTATTTTCTTACGATATCTACATATCGTGACTGACATTTTCAGTCAGATGTTTAGCCTGCAGAAAAATTAAATAAAAGATCTAGAAATTAATGACGCCAAGCAAAGTATAAAAAAATGCACTCCACCTTGAACAAATTACTCCTCAAAATAAACACAGTTCTAAAATAACCCAAGCTAAAACAAATACAGAAAACGAAGAGAGTTAAGCCCATCATCAACAAAAATGTATTCAATCTTTAAAGAAACGAATAGGCATACAGTACGACGCATTCGTTTTAAAGTTCAAACTGAACAGCTCCGTATTGTCAATTTTACAACGAAAATGGACTGTAATGATGAGCAAGACGCAGATGGAATTAAATCAAAATAACTATTCGTTTTCTATGGCTATGTTCGGACTGAACTGACTATGTTTAATGCAAGCAATACTAAACAAAGGCACCATTCAAGGCGATTTATCAAGTCACGTGGTTGGGGGAGACGGGTCCACCTTTCTTGTAGCAACTGATTCAACAGATTGAGTAAAAATCAATCCTTTAAAAACCCTATTGAACTTGCAACAGCAGTTTCTCTACGCAAAACAGTGAAATATTGTTTGTTCTACGTTCTAAAGGTAGATAATTTTTTAAGAAGCATTTGCAATGAGGGCCCCTATGGAAAAAAAAAACGAAAGACACTAACGCCTTGTGGTTATTTAATAATAATAATATTAATTGGATGGGTGGCCGCCGTGGCGTAGTGGGTAGAGTGCGACGCTCACACGCCGAAGGGTCGAAGTTCAATTCCCGGCTGAAGACCTTGAATTTTTCACGGCACCACATCTTTCGAGCTGCTGACAGCACTCAAAGAGTAATAACTGTCTAAGAAAGCTACTTAAACATCGCCGTTCGGAGTCGGCAAAAAACTGGAGGTCCGTGAGGTAACAATAGCGCGCATAACACGAGTAGTTGATGAGCAAGCTAAACCCTGGTCCCCGTGTGGACTGTAGTGCCAACAATTATTGTTATTATTATCAATTGGACGGGGCGATAGTCCACAGAGGATCAGAGCCCTTCGTCGTATGAGCGCCGCACTATACATTATAAATTTTAAACATCGGTGAAAATTCGGGGAGGAAACTGATTATACGTTGAACAAAAACAGACAAGTTTCGGTAAAATAAATGATTAACAAATTTTCTAATGATTACAGAAAATAAAAGCTAAAGCCTTATAATTTTAGGATTTAGGACCACATAAAAAAAAAACTCCCCCGAATTGTGTGGAATGACGACTTGTGTTAAAAAATGCGGCAGCTAAAAATGCCAAAGTATGTTAACAGTCGAAATATGCCTAAGCTGAATTTGTTATAAAGTTAGCTTCGCAATGCTTAAAATAAACAGTGTTTATACTGCAGGGAGTATGATTAAAGGCTAAGGAAGCATGAAAACATTCCTCAAAGAAAATTTTAAGTTCGTGGGAACTTACGTATATATTTATTGGGATACTAACAGGATCCACTATATCAAATATACATTAAGATGAAAGCATATAGTGAATTATTTTCTATCCTAATATATTCCATATAAGCTTACACAATAACAAAAAAAAATGACAAATTGGACAGTCAACATAAAACGCAACTGACATCTGCTATCGTGCCTGTGCCATTCTCTGCCTCTGCCAGGGTCGATTACGAACTCACCGGGAAAGGTTTGAGACAAATGAAAATATTCACTTCAGTTCAAAAGGAAATTTAAGATTTTCTATTCCGAAATCCTATCGAAATGTAGGTGACGCAGATACCTTTAATTTTTAAGTTTATCGCATCCCATTTCCTCCGAAAATATCCATTACTGCTAACTAATTTCAGAATTAATGGCAACACATCGCACCGTGTCGCCGTGATATGCCACGGGTAGAGTGCGACACTCACGTAGAAGGTCTGGTTTCGACTCCCGGTTGAACACTTCAAATTTTTCACAAAAGGCAATTATTCAATCGATTATGAAAATAGTTTTATTGGAAAGATCCTTTTATTTTTTTGTATTGCAATATTGGTTTCCACCCTAAATACTAAAATTACGGTGCAGGGAATGTTCACCCTTTCATGGTTCAGCCAGTCGTTATTTTCGATGTATCGAGTATAAAATACTACGGGTTGGACCATTTGATTCTGCGGTTCATAATATATACACTTTCCCGCATAAGTCTGCGTACAACAAAAAAAAACGGGAAATATCAACTTCAAACGTTCATTTTTCAGCTATTTAAGCATGCATCGAGTTCATTGTTGTTTTATTTTATACACTAACAATTTTTCTTACTATTGACTTTTAAAATTCCATTTAATTTCCAAGAAATAGTAATTTAAATAATGTATTACTTAAGAACGCATAAAAAACAGACACGCAAAAGTCTGCGTACAAGCCCCTCGCAGCTGCGTACAATAAGAAAATATGCGAGTACCGTTAACTGTGCGTGCGTGTCTAGACTCCAGATGTTTATTCCATTCTTTTCTGATATTTTGGCGAGTTAAGTTCATATGAACAGCACTATGGAAAATAAAGGAAAATAAATTTGTGCCGATGAGAGGATAATTATTTTGAAACTATATGATGAGGATAAAACCTATAGATAGTTGGAAGAGCGCACTCATCTATCCAGAGAGTGAGAAATAATTATGTTTCGACGGGTTCCATCTTGCCAAAGCCCAGAGATCGCCGTCCAACATTATTAACAAAGCGAGAACAAAAACGCATTGTTCAGTTAATATCCCTCAACCCCAAGTATAGGGTATCATAGCCAGGTTGCTCGTAAGAAGCCACACGTCTCAGATATTAATAAAAAGAAACGCATTGATTTTGCGAATGAATACGTTTCCAAGCCTCCAGAGTTTTGGAACAAAGTCAACTTTTCCGATGAGAGCAAGTTCTGCATCTTTGGAATAAAAGGTAAAAAGCTGGTATGGAGAAAGAAAGGTACAGCTTTTGAAAAGCAGAATTTAAACCCCACGTTGAAGCATGGAGGAGGCGGAGGCGGTGTGGGCAAACTTGCATTTATTGAATCCACAATCGATCAAATGGGTTATACCCAGATTCTAAAGGATAATTTATTGCAAAGTGCTCAGCAGTTGGGGCTAGAAGAAATTTCTGCTTTCAACAAGATAATGACCCGAAGCAAACCGCGCACAATGTGAAGCTTTGTATGTTGTATAACATCAAAAATCAGTTGCGTACACCTCCACAGTTGCCGGACCTAAATCCCATACAGCATTTGTGGGACTTACTCGAGAGCAAGTTCTACATCTTTGGAATAAAAGGTAAAAAGCTGGTATGGAGAAAGAAAGGTACAGCTTTTGAAAAGCAGAATTTAAACCCCACGGTGAAGCATGGAGGAGGCGGAGGCGGTGTGGTTAAACTTGCATTTATTGAATCCACAATCGATCAAATCGGTTATATCCAGATTCTAAAGGATAATTTATTGCAAAGTGCTCAGCAGTTGGGGCTAGAAGAAGATTTCTGGTTTCAACAAGATAATGACTCGAAGCAAACCGCGCACAATGTGAAGCTTTGGATGTTGTATAACATCAAAAATCAGCTGCGGACACCTCCACAGTCGCCGGACCTAAATCCCATACAGCATTTGTGGGACTTGCTCGAGCGTAGAATTCGTAAATACACCATTACCTCCAAAAATATACTTAAAAATACAATAATGGAGGAATGGAGAAAAATTACAGCCGAGGATACCAAAAAATTAGTGAATTCCATGCCTAGACGTCTAACATAAGTATTACAAAGAAAGGGTTATCCAACAAGCTACTAGAGTATCATAAAAAATTGTTTTCTGTGCTCCAAACGTCTTGTACGTAGACTGTGTGTGTGTGTGCTTTTATGCGTTCTAAAGAAATACATTATTTAAATTACTCTTGGAAATTCAATGGAATTTTAAAAGTCAATAGTAAGAAAAATTGTTAGTGTATAAAATAAAACAATAATGAACTCGATGCATGCCTTAATAACTGGAAAATGTACGTTTAAAGTTGATATTTCTGCTTTTTTTTCGTTGTACGCAGACTTATAAGGGCAAGTATATGTAACATTTTTTTTTTCGAGAAAAACATATATATTAAGATACGCATATAATTCCTTGCAATGGTTGAATGAATGGAAAATTCCGTACAACCTGTTTTCAGAAAACAACACGCGGAAGAACTTACACCTGCATCGATTAGAAGCAAGTCGAAAAAGCGGAACAATGTTACATAAAACTGGCGTGCTCACTCCGATAAATTACTCTGATTTGGTTTTTTTTAATTTATTGTTAATGTATTCTTGTCCTCTCTTTAATACAGAAAAAAACTTGAAAATATCCGTATTTGAAACACACAGGAACATAACTTAATTGTCCTTTCTGTACATATTTCACTTTATGAGATTACGGATATCGATTAACTACAGGAAATCTTTTCTGTCCTTAAAATAATAAAATTGTAAAATGTGGGGAACATGTTGCTAGGAAAACTGATTGGCAAGAGAACTATATTGCAAACAAATAAACGCCTGATCTTCCCACGCTGTAGGAATTCACACGTATAGGTTTCACTATCTACATAAATACAGGATACAGAATTTATATCATCTCTTTATTTTTATTTATTTTTGGAATATCATTCAAAAGAAAATTCTGTTCCAAATTTAACTGTGCTTAATGTGTTTCACCACATGAAATGGCAGAATTCTCACAAAGCCATCCATAAGACAGAATTCTCCATAAGGCAGAATTCTCACAAAGCTCTCCATAAGACAGTGGCGAGATACCTTTGAGTGTGTACAACAAACTCATTTTATTTTCAATAAATATGGGGCATGTATGAATGTATATCCGTATGCGTGATGTAGAACTACTTTCACATTTACATGTGGGCAATGCTTTAAATTCGTACTCCTCCCTTACGGGTTCAAACTGGGTTATGATGCTAATAGGGCGGCTAAAACATTGAGGAATATTGTGTTAAAAGAACGCGACTTCCGGCATCTAAAACGAATTTTATTGTAAGCTGAGAGTAGTACTTGATGACTTCTTAAAGAATGCAAGCCTAAAAAAAACGTTGCGGGACATTGCAAACAACACAAAAAGTTAATCTCAAATCGATAAGGTAATGACCGATTAATTAAGTCTTAAAGACTTAGCCGTTCAGTTACAAATACATCGCAAAGTCTTACAACAAAATCAACAACAACAAAATTGCATCGCAAATTGTCTTACGTTGAAGAGTACATTTTGTATGACAACCGCAGGAAGAAATGCCTGAACTAATTTTCATTATGAAAGAATGACGTCAAAAGCGCCCCTTCAATTTTAATTTCTTCAACCAAAAATATTAATGCTGTCAAATATGATGATTCAACATAATAGATGTGGTCCCGTGACCCAAACAAACCAACACAATGTCCGTTCCCGTATTCCGAAAAATGGGTTTTACGTCAAATGAGCTCTCTCTCTCGAGAGATAAATATTTCCCCACTCTGCTCATTTGAACACAAGAAATTTTTGTTTTTGGTTTTCTGTCAAATTAATTGGTGTGCGTACATATAAGTGAGCCAATGACCCATTAGGTCTGTTCCAATTGATTTGTGTGCAGAAATTCGTAGTTGAGTAGTTTGGGTAGAAATTTATCTTGCAGAGAGTAACTCTACCGAAAATTGTGAAACGACTTTTCGTAGAAATTCGTAAGCAGCTATCAGTCATGTGAAATTTCAGAGGATTCTTTATTTTCGATTTGACAGTCGTCTGCTGCATTTCTTCGGTAGAAATTTGTAGAGAGGGGAAATATTTTACTCTCCCGTGAGCTCTCTCTTTTACAAAAAAAATCAGCTAATGGAACGTTTTCTCGTAGTTTTCGGGCAAAGTCGTAGACATTTGTAGCGATTCAAAGCAATTGGAACATACCTACTATTTCTGGAACACAATAATAATAATAATAATTGTTGGCGTTACAGTCCAAAGGGGGACCAGGGCCTAGCTTACTCATCAACTACTCGTGTGGTGCGCACTACTGTTCTCCCACGAGTAGAAGGGACCTACAGTTTTTTTGTCGACTTCGAACGGCGAAATTTGAGAAGCTTTCTTAGACAGTTATTACTCTTTGAGTGTTATCAGCAGCTCGAAAGAGGTGGTGTCGTGAAAAATTCGAAAAATTGGTGTTGAGTTGGGAGTCGAACCTAGACCCTTCGGCGTGTGAGCGTCGCACTCTACCCACTACGACCACTGAGCAATTCAGAGCAATACCTGAACAAACCTCCTTTTTTTCTGGAGCATACCTATTATTTCAAGACACACAGTCTTGTTGTTGTTTTTGTTTTGTGTATCGAAGAAGTAAACTTGACATTTCTTAATGACATACTTTACATTTTACACATTTGGGTTAGATGCGTTCCGGTACTTTGCCTCTTTCTGAGAGAGATGTACCCCCACTCCTTAACAAATGACGGACTTCAGAATTTAGTACAGAAAGTACTGGGACACACCTAATAATGCGGTCATATATTGTTATCATTCAACATAGTGATATGTATGTTTGGGCAAACAGGCATCTTCAAATTTTCTTAAGTATGACGTAACTTTACCGAAAAAGGATGTCCCATAACAGGCGTTAAATTTACACTCATAGAAAAAAGGTATAATGAGGCTTGAGTCAATATTGAAGAAATATATAAATGTAAATGGTTGGCATTTTTTCGGACGTTACAAAAAGTGAATGAGAAATTCCTAAATTTTCTCGAGAGAACAGTTTTGCCTGCAAATCTTCTGCTTCATATGCTATCAATGCCTGTTTGCATTGATAGCATATGAAGCAGAAGATTTAACGGCGAACTCCATGGGCTGCCTTCGATTCAGAGCCATTTGGATAACGCAACAGAGGACGGCTGAAATGGCGTACACAAGTGCAAAAGGACTAACTTGGAGTGTGCAACTATAGGAAACTGGAGGGAAGTCGTGCTAGCTGGAGGGTTATGTTCAGGTCCACTTCCGACAGTAGCGCCACATGAAGATGAAAAAGAAATTATTGAATTTTTGGAAAATACACAAAAATTAAAACTACGAAAAAATGTATTTTATATTTTATTGAAAATAATCCTCTAACGGTTTTTGAGAGGTTACGCGTTAAACTTTTCTATTTATCCATGCAATGACGAACGACGAATTTAAAAATACTTATATATGTTTGTATAAAATAAAACCCTTAAAACAACTTCAAGTGGTCTTTCTGATTTTATTACAATTTGAAATTAAGGTCATATTTTCCGAATTCCATAAGCTAAGATTTTCATTTAATTCGTTTCGAGCGAAAACTACGAAACGTGGTTATTTTATGAGGAGCAAACATTTTATAATATTTTTGGATCAAAACCCGTAGAATGAATTTCTATTGCATTGTACGACAATCCCCGAGGGACATACGACGACTAGCTTTTTTTCCGAAAATACTCGTGTAGTGTCTTATCGTTGTACACGGGACTTACCCACCACGTCAAGTCAGACTAATCAATGTATCTGAAATGATGACAATCGCTTCATAAGTTCAACAACTTTAGAGTGATGAAAGACATGGCGAACGTGTGGGCGGACACATCGACACTAAAAATATTTTGTTATATGGAAACAGAACCATAAAAAGTAAGTAATGGGAACATGACTTTTTGTCATTTAAAGGTTAAATGAGTTTGTAACTGAAACTGATCGAAATGAAATCACTGCCGTAGAAAAGAGAATTGGGAAAATTTAAGACAAATTTAGACATTGTTAACAATAACCATGTTCTGATCACAAAATGATAATAAAATTAACAGTAAACGTGTAGATTTCTATTAAACACAACCAGCAACCCGAATAAGGGTGAAAATGTTAAATTTTTAGTTTCTGTACCTTTATATTTTTAAAAACATCTAGACTGTGCCATATGCAACATACTTTGAAATAACGTCAAACTGAAGTAAACTGCTAATCATCTCACGATTACTTTAGCTTATGACAGTATTTAATGTAATCATTTATATTTGTAGTTTTTCTGTGCATTATTTCTGCTGTGATCAGTTTATCATTTTTGGCGCCATTTGTGTGCGGCACATGTCAGATAAGTGACTAATCATAGAAAGCGACTGCTCTAAAATCAAAACAGCAGTTTCAGTGTATGAAATGCATACATACGTAACTGACGCAGATTGAAGAGCGAGGGGGCGTACGCAACCTATAATTCGAATCTTCTTTCATATTTCATTCACGTAATTGATTAACTGTAACTAAGGTATATAGTTAAACGTTCTTCTATAGTCCGTCCATTTGATCTATGCAAACAAAATAAAAAAAAAATTAGAATACATGAAGCGAAATACAGGGAAATAAATATACTCACGCTAATAAAACGAAAACAGGCAATCACATTCCTCGCATACATTTTTCTCACATTGTTCCTTGAACCTACCACAATTCCACACAATTGTTCCGTCCTCTCACCGAATTCCCATTGAGTCGCATGCCGGGTGGTTGTTTGACAGCTCTAAGAACGACGTCAACAAACTTCAGCTGATTTGTTGAAGTTTCTGTGCTCGTATTTCTTGCGTCGGTGTTCACAAACTAAAATCAGCCGTTAATTTGTGCTTTATTAGCATTTATTCTGCTCGAAAATACTTCCATAATTAACATCTCTCACATTCTATCACGTACACATTTAATTTCTGTGTGAAAATCTCAAATCTAAGGCAGCAACACCAACTCACTTTCCGGTTCTGTCTGCAGTTGTGAAGTGTTTGATTGAAAACGAGTCGCAGAAGCTTGCTAATCGTTTGTGTAATTGTGCTAGCAATATTTTTTCAGCAAAATTTTCGAAAAAACTTAAACAAGGAGGTAAAACTGTATCGTTCGCTATCGATTCGCTCAGTATTTACGCGGATTATAGGGAGAATGGTTGGCCCAGATTCTAGCAAGTACATGCGGTGGCAGGATATTCCGAAGCTCAATCAAAAGCACTGCAAGATGAAGGATCCCACACGTGTGGAGAGGATTATCAATGAGTTGATACAGGGCGGTGTGGATAAATTACAAGTTGTTTCGGATTTTGATTACACAATAACCAAGCAGAGAACTGAAGATGGGAAACAGGTGCTGACAAGTTTTGGAATACTGAATGCTTGCAAATCGTTGCCGCCTTCATTCATCGAGGAGTCCAATAAGCTGTATATGAAGTACCGTCCAATTGAAATCGACCCTCGGATGCCAGTTGAAGAGAAGGTGAAGTACATGATTGAATGGTGGAGGAAGACTGGCAGTTTGTTGGTGTAAGTTTGATTGATATTTTTTTACATAATGCTCGGTCCGTTTTGTGTGCTTATTAATTTGTTGGCTTTTCGACACTTACATAAATTAAGTTTAAATTGGAGATACAAAAGAAACTGAATGGTAGCGACTTAAGTTTCTTTTGTTAGGATATTTCCCTGTTTCCAGTTATCGCGGGTATTTTCTTTGAATGTAATTTACGTAACTAACGTGTGAATTTTGAAAATACCGATTTGGGGGTATATAGTGTATGTATATTTGAACTTCACTTCTTTGTTTCTAAACAAACGGTTTGAAAGAAAATGATAAGATAACGTGAAGATTTAGTGGTGAAATCAGTGTAAGAGTTTCCAGAAAGAAAGCAAGAAGATAACTTGGCTATCAAGGAGATTATTATTGAACATAGTTTGATAATGGAGTGTATTTGATCAAGATAATAGGTCAACTCCGCTTGAAAAGTTATCATTGGAGTACAGCTTAATAGATTCCTTTTTATATATGCTACTCTTAACTGATATTAACACAATGTTATTTTATGACTGTTTGAGTTCTTCAACCTCGTGGGAAATTTAAATCTCATGTTTAACAATACCGGTAATTAATTTTTATCGAGTTGTAGAAGTTGTAGATTTTGAGAAATAATCGCAAATGTACTTTGTTTCTGCAATGTACCAGGTATATCGGTAAGAAGTGAGCGTCAAGGTACAAATGTCTCGATAGGAAACGTTTGTTGTGAATGAGCACTTATTATATTTTTGTTTGTTTGTTATGACATCTGTGAAAAATATTTAGTATACCTCAAGTCATTGAAAAGACGACATGATATTTTTTCATCGTTTTAAAAATGTCTATTTTTGTACCAGAAAGTGATGATTTGCGAAAGCATTCATTTTTTGTTTTCATTTGAAGAACAGTGCTGCAGAGTTGCATCGAATGCCTGTCGAGGCATATGGTGATCATGCTCTATCAGAAACAAAATGCAAAAGATGGTTTCAACGGTTCAGAAATAATGATTTTGATGTGAGAAATGAAGAACGTGGAAGACCACCAAAAAAGTTTGATGACGCCGAATTGCAAACGATATTGGATGGAGATGACACTTTGAGTCAAAAGCAAATGGCAGCAATGTTAAATGTTGCACAACAAACAATTTCTGACCGTTTAAAAGCTATGGAAAAGATCCAAAAGTGTGGAATATGGGTGCCACATGAATTAAATGAAAGACAGATGGAAAACCGAAAAAACACTTGTGAAATTTTGCTTTAAAGACACGAAAGAAAATTGATTTTGCATCGGATTGTTACTCCTAATCCTAATCCTAAACGGAAAAAATCATGGGTTAATCTGGGACAACCATCAACATCGACTGCAAAACCAGATCGATTCCGCAAGGAGACAATGCTGTGTGTTTGGTGGGACCAGAAAGTTGTGCTGTACCACGAGCTCCTAAAACCTGGTGAAACCGTTAATACTGATAGCTTCCGACAACAAATGATCAATTTGAACCATTTATGATCGAGAAACGACCAGAATGGGCCAGAAGACACGGGAAGGCAATTTCGCTCCATGACAATGCACCTGCACACAAAGCAAAACCGGTTCAGGATACAATCAAAACACTTGGCTGGGAGCAGCTACCCCACCCGCCGTATTCATCAGACCTGGCTTCTTCCGACTACGATTTGTTTTCATCGATGGGACATGCATTGGCTGAGCAGCACTTTGATTCCTACGATGAGGTCGAAAATTGGGTGTCTGATTGGTTTGCTTTAAAAGACGAACAATTTTATTGGCGTGGTATTCATAAATTGCCAGAAAGGTGGTCAAAATGTGTAGAAAACAATGGCCAATACTTTGAATAAAATGTTGTTGTATTATTTAAAAAAAAAAAAACGCTCATTTTATACTTGTACCTATACACAAATGAAAGCTCCCCACAAAAGTCAGACGTAAACCCACTGCGGAACATTTCGTCAAATTGTTTACAAAAGATAATAGTACCTGATGCAATAATGCTCCCTTTGTAGTTATCTCAACCTTTGCACTCGTTTGAAAAATGGAAAGAAAACTTAAAATTATACAAACTCACGGATGACAAAGAGAGAGACACAGATTGATTGAAGCTGGAAACCGTGTGGAAGGTGATGTCCCAATCCAATAAGTTTTAAGCTAGATTCCGTCCATCAATGAAAGTAGGCACATGCGTTTATAAACAATGTCTTTAACTGCGAAAAATAAAGAAAAAATGTATTACTTAAATCATTCTTCAAACATTAATGTTTCCTTATACTTCGTATTACTTTATTGTATATATTTCTTAAATAGTATCGTTAAAAAACATTTTTTGTTATACTTACAGCGGCTTCCCTTTGAAACAGGAGGAGATTGATGACATAGCTTTCGACTGTAAGGATCACCTGCGAGATCACACACATGACCTGTTCGAATCTCTATATCGTTTAAATGTTCCGGTCTTGGTATTCTCTGCCGGCTTGGGAAACTCAGTGCAATCCGTTCTGAAGCAATCGAACATTATGTTTCCAAATGTGAAAGTAATCTCCAACTTCCTTCAGTATAAAGGTGACCTTCTGGACGGATTTCAAGAGCCAATGATCCACACGTTCAATAAGAACGAAACCGCTCTAGAAGGCAGTGAGTACTATGATTTGGTTCATAGCAGGGATCACATTATTGTGATGGGAGATTCAATTGGAGATGCAGGAATGGCCGATGGGGTTCCCAGCTCGTCGCACATAATCAAAATTGGTTTTCTCTTCGATCATGTAAATTTGAAATTTTCTAAGCTTGACTGCAATAAATATCCTTTTTTCAATTACAGGTGGAGGAAAATCTTCAAAAGTATATGGACGCTTTCGACATTGTTTTGGTGGATGACCAAACAATGGACGTACCCAGAGCTCTCTTGGAAGTGATTGAGAATAATTAATTTATTGTTGTTTTATTTGTCTGGCTTGCACTTAAGGGAGTGCGTTGCGTTTTTAAAATGTGAGTGCTATAAGGTTAAGGACAAACTGGCGTAAAGTGACGTTTATTATACTTGTATTTCTATTGTTGACTTCTGTAAAAAAAAATTAATAAATAAAAATAATGTGCAAACGTACAGGCTTTTAATCAAAACGATTATTTTCAATTCATGCTGCGAGATATCCATAAATATAATAAAAACAGAAAAAGTAAAATGAACAATAAAAATATAATTCGGACGAAAGAAGCATTTTCAAGAAGAAAGTTGAACGCTAGAGAAGTACAGCGTTATAGAACTTTCAACTTCACAACTTTCACATTTCAAAGGTGACGATTTGGTTTATAAATTAAATGGTATGGGAAGGCGCTCAAGATTCTTGTCATTGTTCTCATACGAATGAAGGGGGCTGAAATTTAATGGCGATATTGGAGACGCAGTGCAGAAAATGGCAATATGCGGTACCCTGAAAATATGTTCAGAAACCTCCGACTTGTAAGTCGACGCACTTAATCACTACACTACAGCGGCCAGGACAGCGCATACATTGTTGTAATAGATGTGACAGTCAACAAAAGATCTAAACCAGAAACCAATAAGGAAGCTGATCAAACAGCTGATTTCCCCTTTGTCCATCGACCGTTTGACTGTTATTTACGTGTTTAGTAGACATAAGCTCAAATTCTGAAAGTTATTTACGTATCATCGAACATTGTCTCACCTTACTCACACATGTTTACGTTTTGATTTATATGCCCTCTCCTTCTAACAGTGTGAAGAGTGAGGAGATCCACCGTATAGACAGTTCACACGTATTCTCATTTGAAAGCAAACAAAATTCTTTTTGTGCGTCAGCTGTTCAGGAGGGGAAATGTTATAAAAACGCTGTCCAAATGAATTCAAGAGCGGGAGACGAGGGAGTTGACTGTCTCCCTATTGGTCTCTGATCTAAACCTTTAAGAAAAGTTCTTAGACACAAATCTAAATTTTTATCAAAACACAAAACTCAGTACTTACACAGAAAAATTGGTAGCATCCATGCAAACCGGTTAAAAGAGGTAATAAGGATGAAAGGATATTCTACTAAGTATTAACACCAAAAGATGAAATGATTATTTGTCCATTTGAATTAAAATTCTTTCCATTCAAATTACAGGTGTACGCAAATTTTTGTGGAGTGAATTTCGAAATTTCTTTTCGTTTTTGTTGTTTTTTTTTTTAATGAATAATACTCTTTAATTTATTTCGTTGAAAACTGAAACCTGAGACGTTGTTTTATTGGAATTTACCTTTCAAAAATATTTTTAGCTTATATTAGGTGAATGACAACCATTTATTTCAAAATTGCATCATTGTAAGCAAACTTTTGTGGAGCACAGTACTTATTTTGAATGCGGTTTATATTAATTTGGACAGAGAGTGCAGTAATTGCCATTTACCCTTCATAAGTTTATCATCCATACAATATAAAATATTAAAGGGCTCTAATCATCTTCACTTCTTTTCTAGAGTGGAGATCGTTTATCAAAAATGACTACTAAGATTTATTAGCTAATATTAACTATTTGCCAAACGTCATTTGACCGCAATCGAAAATTTTTCGAAAGAGAAGTATAAACTGTAGATCGCTATTTGGTTTTGAATAGACTGCCCTATTACGAGTGATCGCGAATTTTGTGGGCTGAAAAAACCGCAGTAGTAGCAAATCTTAAATTTTACAATTAAGGAAAATGGCTTTGTTGGTTATTGACAAAGGCTGTTAGTGCGGTCACCACCTTAAGAAAGATGTATTGTAATTTAGTTAAAGATTCTAATAAATTTATACGAGAACTGCTGAAGAAGAATAAAGCATTTAAAACTCAGACGAATTTCGATGCACTTACTAAGCCGGGTCGTTTGAGATTTATTTCAGAGGGGCAGGATGCGAGAATAAAATTCAAATTTTGGAGCTACAGTGCGCGAATAAAATATATCACAAATCGTTTTTAACATTTTTTTTTATATCTGTTCACAAATCAAACATAGTGAATTTATTTTTTAACACAAATTGGAATACTTTTATTCATGTATAAAGTTTTTTTTTTGATTAAAGTAATGCAATACAGAGGAAATAAAGAAAATACCAAGTTTTGGTGCGAAGAAAAGATAGCACTTTTGCAGCATGTAGTTTAAAAAAATTATATGTATTACTATATCATTTTCTTTTAACTCTTAATAATGAGTAGTTCCTCCACGGTTTTTTTTATTATATCTGCCATACTGTTTGGTAAATACTTAAATAATTTTGTATTGTTTTTTTTGTGGTAATTTGCGCCAATTTATACAATACAATGCTTTGTGTAAGCTCATTAACACTTTCGAATTGCCTGTTTTCAGCATAAACAGCCCTGCAAGAAGACCCCAACAGTTTTCAATAATATTTATATCTGACTATCCAATAAATATGCTCCATGACGAATCTTACCCTGTCATTGTGTTTTGCAGTAAGTGGTGGTTTCTTCTTAATTTTTTTGCACTGAATAACTGGAGACTCCCTCAAAAGTATTTAGACGTTTCTTACATTGGTCGTGACACCTGCTTGTTCAGCGATTTTCGATGCAACTCTTAGAATTGCGCGCCTATCCCTGCACACTGATAGCCCTTGGACGCCCCGGGCTTCTCTTTTTTCCGTAATTTTCATGGTCTTTGAGGAAAATTGAAATCAATTTTTGGCTTTTTTCCAGTTTTTCGACAATATACGAAATTTTGAAATTTTCTTGGTGCAGTTTTGTAATAATGTTTATTTTGGCACTAGTTAATTTTTTTCCTCTATCAATTTTACAACTTTTGGCACCTTAAAAAAAATAAAATCACGAAATATTCCTTTGACTTTGACTTCCTTCACAGTTGTTTACGCAAAGATCACCAAAACGCGACTAAAATTCCTCTTTTGTGAAAATGCGCTATCTTTTTTCGGGGTGTTGTCTATAGTTTTTTTCTTATAATTAAGGATTTTCTAGAAACTTTTTCAGGCACCCAGTTCAAAACCACTGTGGCTTTACTGGGGCGCAGAGAGGTTTCCAGTATCCTATTAAAACTAATTGTGAAATTACATGTGCTATATTTTTTTCGCGGACTGTATACTTCAAAAGAAGGACCCAACTCCCCCATCAAGCCAAGCTATTTACCGCAAATTGCACGAAGCTGATAAAAAGGACGATGTGAGCGCAGTGTCTGTACTTAAGCAAAATTGTGTTATTGAATTTCGGAATTAAGTGCTTGAATCAATAATTCGGTTAGAATACAGTCGTGGACGAACTCGTGAAAAGCGGTGAAGTGAAGGAAAGCGGCAAAAATTGTACTTGCCAATTTGTCGTCCACGAATAACATCTCCATCTGACGTCCACTAGAGCTCTTGTATTAAGCTCTTGTAAAAAAAAACCGTTTTTGTCATCTGCAGATATTAAACGTGAACTGGATTTACCTGTTTGTTCTAGAACAGTGCGAAGGGGACTAGAAAGAACAAAAAGAAGAAGCTCCAAGGAGGTACCACAAGAGAAAATTCGATTTGCTAAAGAACATCTCGCATGACTTGGCACAGAAAATGAAAAAAACTGGCGAAATATTCTTTGGTCGGATGGAAGTAAGATCAGTTTGGTGGGATCAGATGGTAAGTAGTGGATCAGGCATTTAGTACCCAAGCAAACCCGTAAAACATAGAGGCGGCAATATTATGGTTCAGGGATGCTATTGTTGGTATAGTGTTGGTCCATTATATTGGATATAGGATATCATGGACCAGCATTTAATTGTAATTGTATGGCGCGATAGTCCACAGGAGACCAGGGCCCAGCTTGCTCATCAACTACTCGTGTTGTGCACGCTACTGTTCTCTCACGAGTAGAAGGCACCTACAATTTTTTGCCGGTTCCGAACGGCGATGTTTGAGAAGCTTTCTTAGACAGTTATTACTCTTTTAGTGTTGTCAGCAGCTCGAAGGAAATAGTGCAGTGAAAAAATCGAGGTGTTCAGCCGAGAATCGAACCTAGACCCTTCGGCGTGTGAGAATCGCATTCTACCCACTACGCCACGACGGCCACTATTTGTACACCAAATACCAGCATTTGTACACCAACATATTGGAAGACATGATGCTTCCGTATGCTGAGTGAGAAATGCCACTGAAGGAGCAGTTTTCGCACGATAACAAACTGAAGTATACTGCGAGCAAAGTAAAAAGGTGATTGAAATAGCATAATGTCGATCCCATGACCTGGCTCTCGCAATCTCTAGACCTTAATCGCCTGGAAAACTTGTGGGGAATCGTGAAAATGTCATTTAGATCTAAAAATGCAAGAAATAAAAGAGTTGTGGAGCAAAATTCAATCAGCTTGGTACGCCATTCCCCCAAACACTTCCCGCAGACTGGTAGAATCCATGCTCCGAAGAGAGATTTTGAGATTATGTTCTGCTGGCCTCCTTTGCACTGTTCTAGAACAAACAGGAAAGTCCAGTTCACGTTTAATATCTGCTGATGACAAAAAGAGGTCTTTTTGACGAGCGTTTAACGTGGACGTTATATTTTGGAGATGTTTTTTGTGGACGACCTGTTGGCATGTGAGATTTTTGCGGCTGTCGCGCGTTAAAAACAAATGTCACTCATCTTCTCACTTGTCTGGACACATCCCGCTGTGACTTTCCTTCCTGTGTAAGTTTTCGGATAAAGTTCCTTTCGGTTAGAAAGCAGTGCACGCCGCCCCCATTTTACCTTCTTTCATGAACAATTTTATGCATTTTAACACACAGATATCGTTATTTCTATACCCAAAGTGAATTGGTTTAAAAATAATATTAGACTCAAATATAAGGTTGCCAAATATCTCTTCTTTCGCTTTTTTGCTTTTCATTCAATGCTTCTTAAAAAGTGTTACAGTGATCGGATTTAGTTCATAATACCCCCCTCGTAGAAGCCTCGGACAGCCACTTTTCACAAGCCTCTTTTGAGTTCAACTTCACACCACCAAGGGCGTTTGCCATGGACGGGAACAGGTGGTAATCACTTGGCACTATGTCCGGGTTATATGGTGGATGAGATAATACCTCCCATTCGAACTCCCGTAGTTTCTGAAAAGTCATCGACGAAGTGTTGTTCTGATGGAACACTACAGCCTTCCTGTCGGCCAATTCTGGACGCTTCTGGTCGATCGCCTGCTTCAAGCGGTTCAGTTGTTCGCAGTGGATGGTAGAATTAAGCGTCTGGCCATATGAAAGCAGCTAATAGTGGATGATTCCCTTCCAAACACACAGCAAAACCTTCCTGGCCGTCAATCCCGGCTTGGCCACTGTTTGGGACAATTCACCGGCCTTCAACTACAACCGTTTTCCCTTGGTATTGTCGCATGTGATCCATTTTTTGTCGCCAGTTACCATTCATTTCAAAAATGGGTCGAGTTCGTTCCGTTTCAGTAGCATATCGCAGTCGTTGATTCGATCCAGAAGGTTTCTTTGCGTAAAATCATGCGGCACTCAAACATCAAGCTTTTTTCTGTATCCGGCCTTCTGCAGATGGCTTAAAATGGTTTGGTGACTAACTACCATCTCCTGGGCGATGTCACGAGATGCCACATGCTGGTCTAACTTGATGATTTCCATGATTCGATCGGTATTCGTCGTCACAGGTCTTCTGCCGGCTGGCATGGTGTCGTTTTCTTCGGCTCTGAATCGTCGAAACCATTCCTACGCTGTTCGAAGTGATAGAGTACCTTCCCCCAAAATACCATTAATCTCACGAAACGTTTCTCTAGCTGATTTGCCTTTAACGATGGAAAACTTTAAAATAGCGCGATTTTTCGGCGTAAGTGATTTCCATGTTTACACGTCTATAACTGTCGAACACAATATCCAAACTAATCATGCAGAGCGTCGTTGTGTAGGTTATATCAAGACTTTTCAAATAATGTATAGTATTGCCAGTTACGAGCTCTGTAGCGCTTTGTACACAGCCGGAAAATTTAAAAGGCAGAAAGGCGGAAGGGAGATTTTTGGCAACCTTATATTCACGCTAAAACAACAAAGAACAATTAAGCTGGTCTCATTATTTGGCCCGAACGTTGAGGCAGTTCCTTCTCATTTAAAGACAAATTTTATTCAAAAGTTTTGTTTCCTCGTAAGTTTTTTGCTGGGAAGAAATATTGTTACCAACAGAGAGAAATATGCAAACAGACGTCATATTAAATTTTATTTCAGTGAGAATAAAGTAAATATTCGATGTTTTCCGTACTGGTCTTATTGTTTTGTCCATCACTGTATATATTCTTCAATGTGTATTTTGTATCAAGCAGATATAACACACTTGTGTCAGCATTTTTTTCAAATCCTCGAAACAGTTCTAAATTACCTTTTTTGCTATGCCCTTGAGCTCTCTCAGCCATTTGGTTTGAACATATCTCCTGGTTTCTTAAAGCTTGGGAAGAGGAAAAGTCATAGAAAAACAAAGCCCTTGACGTTTTTCTCGGCCAAAAAATTACGAACAAGGAGTGATGAGTTAGAAGGTCCGTGAATTGTTTTTCCACGGAAGTTTGCTCCGCATTGCATAACTTCAAGACAATTCAATAGTATTGAACATACGGCCATATGATAAGAATTAAGCTTCGGGAATCGAACAAAAAACAGTCAGCAAAACCTTTACATTTGATCGAACTTGGCGCGCTTTTTTGGCCTTGGCCTGTTCCATTGCGACGATTGGACTTTGGTTTCGATGCCGTCACTATATACCCATAATTCGTCGCCAGTTATGAGCCATTTAAGCAAATCTGAACCGTTGTTGACTTTACTCAGCACTTCCTGAGCGATGCTCATGCGACAGTTTTCTTGGTCAAAATTCACGAAATTCGGAATGCACTTTGTTACCACAACCTTTATGCTCGAAATTTCCATAAAAATTGCATGGCATGAGCCAGTGATGGAAAACTGATATTTTATCCAAATGGTACCCGTGAATGAGTATTTACATTTTTTGTTTTGAGAATTGAAACATTTTTAAAAATTTTTTTTTACAATAATATAATTTATTTAATTAATATCGCACATTTTGACATTCCAACATCTACATATTTGAGGTGTTCGTACTTAAAACATTTGATTTTCCTTCATACATGCAGAAATCATTGAATAGGAAGAGCACATGCCACATGGCCACCACTTTGTTAGATCAGATGCATTCTTATTTGAAATCTCACGAAAATCGTTTCGTAACTGCAGGAGATATGAAGAGTGTGACCTGACTGATGAACTAAGGGATGGTACTCGTTCTGTGGAATAAATAATTGTTGGCGCTACAGTCCAATGGGGGACCAGGGCCTAGCTTGCTCATCAACTACTCGTGTTGTGCGCGCTACTGTTCTCTCACGAGTAGAAGGGACCTACAGTTTTTTGCCGACTCCGAACGGCGAAATTTGAGAAGCTTTCTTAGACAGTTATTACTCTTTGAGTGTTGTCAGCAGCTCGAAAGAGGTGGTGCCGTGAAATATTAGAAAAATTGCTGTTGAATTGGGAGTCGAACCTAGACCCTTCGGCGTGTGAGGGTCGCACTCTACCCACTACGCCACGGCCACCACTGTGGAATAGCGACTTTAAAAAAGAACAATGTGCACGACACCCGGAACCATCCAACATTCCTATGATGTACTTCAAAGTCTGGATGAACACACAAAATTACCCAATTTCAAATAACCTTCAACATTGCTCTTATAATCTGTACGCCACCTGGGTGATAAGTTAGCTTAAGGAATGTTGTAAGTTTCGTCTTAGACCTTGGTTTGAATAAAGAGGTTCTGCTTCACGAAAACAATTTAATAAAAAGACACAATAGCTGTGCATTCATTCATTGCCTTTTTGTTTTTTATTTTCAAAAGGAGTGTGTTATTGAAGATCAGCCCATCGTTAATATTTTAGTTTTATCAATACGCAAAAGATGTATTTTTTATTTTTTAACTTCTTTCTCGATAACTTCCCTTAACTGTTACGACGTTGCCCGGCATAGTCTACAAAATCAGAAGTTCTACAACCAAATTCGCCATAAGCCACACCAGTCGAATATCATGTTCCGCCTGTAGGTGGCATACGTGCAGGTTCTGCCAGGCACCGGCACCGTGTTTTCTTAAAACTATGTCATCCAAATGTAAAACAAACCCATTAACTTTTTTCAATAATTTCCAAGAGTGCTCTAGGCACGTCCATTGATTGGTCATCCACCAAAACGATATCGAAGACGTCCATATATTTCTGGAGATTCTCTTCTACCTGTATCCAAAGAAAAGACTCAATATATTGGAGGCATTTCAATTTAAGACGCTACGCCTACCTGGTCATAAAGAAAACCAATTTTGATAGTCCGCAGTACGTTTGGAATTTTATCAGCCATGCCTGCGTCCCCAATTGAATCTCCCATCACTACGACGTGATCCCTGCTGTGCACCAAATCATAGTACTCACTGCCTTCGAGAGACGTTTCATTCTTGTTGAAGGAATGTATTATTGGCTCTTGAAATCCATCTAAAAGACCATCTTTGTACTTCAGGAAATTGGATACCAGCTTGACATTCGGAAACATGAGCTTTGACTGCTTCAGAACCGATAACACTGTGTTCCCCAAGCCGGCGGAGAATATCAAAACGGCAATATTCAAACGGTGCAGAGTTTCAAACAACTCATGAGTATGATCTCGAAGTTGATCCTTCCAAATTAAGGCTATATCATCGATTTCCTTTTGTTCCAATGGGAAACCACTATGAATGAAAATAATTAAGAAACATTTAGAAATTTACAACAACAAGTTTCCTTCGAAAACATATAGTTCATTGACCAAAGAACACAAAAATTCTTATTCTAGCCGCTTGTGTGGCATTTTAAAAGAACTGATATTCTATGTTATATTTTTCGGCCGGAGTTCAAGAATGCATCATCTACGAAACACATTTTCAACTGTCCGTATTGTCTAACTGTCCGTATTTACTATTCAAGATGTACTCGAATGCAATATACAAACAATCAGCTTGCTATGGCTTAAGCATTCTTCCACTTGTTAAAAACTTTGAAACTTACACAAACAACTTTCCCATTTTGCTCCACCACTCGGCAATAGATTCCTTTTTCCTTTCAACTGCTATCCGAGCGTCAATACTAATAGGATTGTACTTTGCACGCAATTTGTCGTATTCCTCAACAACCGAAGAGTTCACTGATAAGCAAGCCATAATAGAATCTAAAGAGCTCGTAACTTTCTTTCCATTTGCGGTTCTCTGCTTGGTGAGAGTGTAGTCAAAATCTGTCACAACTTGTAATCTATTCACTCCTGCGAGAATAAATTCGTTGATGAGCCTTTCAACGCGTTCTGGATCCTTTATTTTACAATGCTCTTGATTAAGTGAAGGATTATCCTTCAAATACAATTTCTTTTTAGAGGTCAGTGCAGACATTTTGTCTGGAATAAGCGCAACTCACATCTAATGTAAAGGAATTAAGCTACAGCTGAAATGTTTAGCGAGCTTAAATAGCTAAATAGTCAGACCTGCGATACATTGATAGCAATTTTGTTCACAGTTATGACAACGTGCAATTTGGCAAGATTATATTTTTATTTGATATAAAGCTAGATCAGTTTTCCGGAAAAGCGTTATAACCATAACTCTAAATGCCAACTTTTCATGTAATTGGACCGTGATCAGACAATGTGGGCATGCCAGTAACTATTAAACGCTATGATATGCATGAAACAAACAATTTAATTATACAAAAAGATGTAGTGCAAATTAACCTTAAAAACAAAAAAAAGCACAGGGTGATCCGATTAAGATGACCGTTTAAATGCAAGATAAACTTCCACGCTAAAGGTCCCTTGCCATTTTCTGGAAAAATTCTGAAAAAATAAAAACTGTTTTTTTACTGACCTGGTAAAAAAACAGTTTTTCTTTTTTTTAGATCAGAAACCAGTAAGGAAGTACTGAATAGCTGGTCAAACAGTTGATTTCCCCTTCGTCTATTAAAAGTTCGACTGTTATTTGCGTGTTCTTGTGGGTATAGCTTAATTTCTGAAAGTTATTTACTTGGCATCGAACATTGCCTCATTTTACTTACACATCAGAGACCAATAGAGAGACAGTCATCTTCCTCGTCTTCTGCCCTTGCATTAATTGTGACAGCGTTTTTTATAACCCCCTCCCCACCTTTAACAGCTGATAAACAGACAGATTTTGTTGGTTTTTAATAAAGAATGCGTGTGAGCTGCCTGTACGGTGGATCTTCTCACTCTTCAAACTGTTAGAAGGAGAGAGCATATAATATACATCAGACCGTGTGTTAGGTGTGTTCCCGTACCCGAAAAAAATACAGAAAACAATACAAAACAACACAAAACAACAGGACGTGCGTTCCCGTATTCCGATAAAATGGAATTTACGTTAAATCAGCATTCTCTCAAGAGAATAAAATACCAGTATGAAGTGAGCGCCAAGATACAAATGCCTCGATAGGGAACATTTGTTGTGAACAAGCCCTGATTTTTTTTGTTTGTTTGATATGACATCTGTGAAAAATATTTAGTATATATCAAGTAAATAAACAAACAACATCATATTTTTCATCGTGTTAAAAATGTCGAATTTTGCACCAGAAAGTGATGATTTGCGGAAAGCATTAATTTTTTGTTTTCATTTGAAGAAAAGTGCTGCAGAGTCGCATCGAATGCTTGTCGAGGCATATGGTGATCATGCTATCAGAAGCTATCAGAAGAAACTATCAGAAGCAACATGCAAAAGATGGTTTCAAATAGAAATAATGATTTTGATGTGAGAAATGAAGAACGTGGAAGACCACCAAAAAAGAAGACGCCGAATTGCAAACGATATTGGATGGAGATGACACTTTGAGTCAAAAGCAAATGGCAGCAATGTTAAATGTTGCACAACAAACAATTTCTGACCGTTTAAAAGCTATGGGAAAGATCCAAAAGTGTGGAAAATGGGTGCCACATGAATTGAAAGAAAGACAGATGGAAAACCGAAAAAAACACTTGTGAAATTTTGCTTCAAAGAAACGAAAGAAATTCGGTTTTGCAACCAATTGTTACTGGCGATGAAAAATGGATTTATTTGAAGAATCCGAAACGGAAAAAATCATGGATTAATCTGGGACAACCATCAACATCGACTGCAAAACCAGATCGATTCCGCAAGGAGACAATGCTGTGTGTTTGGTGCGACCAGAAAGTTGTGCTGTACCACGAGCCCCTAAAACCTGGTGAAACCGTTAATACTGATAGCTTCCGACAACAAATGATCAATTTGAACCATGCATTGATCGAGAAACGGCCAGAATGGGCTAGAAGACACGGCAAGGTAATTTTGCTCCATGACAATGCAGCTGCACACAAACCCAAACCGGTTCAGGATACAATCAAAACACTTGGCTGGGAGCAGCTACCCCACCCGCCGTATTCACCAGACTTGGCTCCTTCCGACTACCATTTGTTTTCATCGATGGGACATGCATTGGCTGAGCAGCACTTTGATTCGAGGAGGTCGAAAATTGGGTGTCTGATTGGTTTGCTTTAAAAGACGAACAATTTTATTGGCGTGGTATTCACAAATTGCCAGAAAGTTGTACAAAATGTGTAGAAAACAATGGCCAATACTTAAAAATTTTTTTTTGTACTTTCCCATTAATAATTAGTGTTTTATTTTCAAAAGGAAAAAGGCTCATTTTATACCGATATACCTGGTATTAACAAATTGTTGAAATAAACTAATTTTTGTTTTTCGCCAGTTTTAGCCTGAAAGAAAATAATAGAAATAAACTGAGTTTAAGGAAATAAATATGGAAAAAGCAATGAAATTACACTTACAATGTATCACACTCTTTAATATTTGATTGTTGATCCTTTATTTTTTACCACTACATGGAATGAATCAAAATACTACAAGTTCCAGCAGGAATGGAGAACCACGCAGTTTGAACATTGGACCACAGATGTTCCCTGTTGGTGGCTCTACAATTTTCGATCTTGCGTTTTAAGATCCCTCGTAGGTGTTCAGTGGGATTTAGATCGAGGGATTGTGATGGCCACTCCATACCTGCTATTTTATGACAACCACTGTTTCGCTATTTTCGAAGAGTATTTATGGTCATTGTCCTGCATAAACGGCTACTTCAGTGGCATGTCCTCTTCGGCGAATAGCGGCATCACTATATTTGAGATGTTTGCATAGTCAACTGCACACATTTTGATTTTAATCTAAAAACTTTAATCAACGCCAGAAGCTGAATAGCCTCCCCAGATCATTATGCTACCATCGCTGTGCTAAATTGTTTTTTTCTTTTGTTTTGTGTACTTGTAATTTAATTTTTCGGACGTCTTAAGTACGTTTTCCCGTCGGAACCAAGCAAATTAATTTTGGTATCATCTGATCATAGCACTTTGTTAAGTTTTTACACTGAGGAGTTTCGCCGAAGGGCGAATCTTGAAAAACTTTTTCTCAGACGGTTATTATTTGCAGTATAAGAAATAAACACAAAGATCATTTTAATCAAATATCCAAATTTATTTATCATCTGTTGTTAATTTTTTTCTTACTATATCACACATTTATATATTTCAATTATATAACAATTTTAAATAAATTAATTCTTTTGTGTTGTTTGAAAACAGATATCAGTGCGTGATTTACTTACACTCACACTGTTTTTCATTATATTAAATTTAAAAACAATGGTCATAGTTCTTGGCTTAGTTTTCTATTTGTTTTGTTGTTTTTGTGTCATTGATCGGTTTAGGGAAAATTAGAATTTCGAATTGTTTAATTTTGGTATTATGGCTTAAATTCAATTTAGTCAGATCGTCTAAATTACAAACTATTTACAAGTTCTTATTCATTTAAAATTTTAAAGTAAATGTAAGTGCAATTGAACATTTGTCATGGAATTTGGTGATGTCTGCCTTATTCTACACATTTTAAATTGTTTATAATTATTGTCTTCCTCATGAAATTAAGTACATAGGTTATTTCTTAAAGGATTCTCTGTCTGACAACCTTTTTTTTTTAATTTTTGATCAAAGTAAGAGGAAACAATATTAATATTTAAACTAGTTACATTTTCTTCTTGATTTGCTTTACTAAACAAAATATAAACAAATGACCATCGTTCATCATATATAAACAGAATGAATTTTTCCTATTGATTTGATTAAATAAAGTGACAGTGGTGAGGTGGAAATATTTTTAAGAGAAGCATTATTTTAAGCAACATATTATAGACCTCGTCGAAAAATAAAAAGAATTTTAATTATCGATATTTTATTTTCTTAAGTTGGTTCACTCATCTCAAACAATCATATGTTTACAGTTTCAGCTAAATAGTATATTTATTTTGCTTGTGAGATGCATAAAAGTCAGGATTTTTTTTTGACCCGAGAAAATTTCGCGTAAATATCACACATGTACTGCTGAAAGACATCAGCGGCGATCCATATCTGCTGAAAAATGTCATAACTGGTCATGGGTATATGGTTATGTCATCGAATGTCCCATGAAAAGACGACATTTTGCTACGATTCAGGAGACACAAACCGAATCGCTAAGAGTTTCAGGGGCATGTCAAAAAATGTACACGTTGGTACAGTGATATGTTCTATACATTGTATAACACATAATAAGGTTGGGTATTTTGCACAAATCTACTACTTTTAATTGCCATTCCATGTACGCCATTTTATCCTTTTCGTTTTTCTTTTGTATGCGGATGTAATTTTATTAAAGGGTTAAATAAAATAATTAAGAAGTAACCTTCTTTTCGTTTGCTTAGCTCAACAAATAACAAACAGTGTATATACCATGTACTTAATTGTGTGTATAGCTTAAGCTGAGTGGCAATTGTCACTGTCGGGAACCGAAATAATTAAACCGCAAATTGATAACCTAAAATATTGGAATTCGATCTTTTATAACTCATAAGCTCATGAGGTTGTGAGAAGTTGTGAAATAAAGACCTATTAAAATACATAAATTTATAGCACACAGGCGTATTACATTTGAGGGGGACTACTTTGCTGTTGAATTAGGAATTCACAATGTGAATCTATATAAGTGTGAACAGGACACATGTGTGTGCACAGAAATGGAGCATAGCGAACACGGTTGCCGTTTTGGTCATTTGAATTAATATGCTTGAATTAAATATGCTCTTGGTCACATGGTTATTTTTTTCCAATTGGTCAATTTTGACAAAGTAAAAGCAGAAACGAAATTTTAATTTTTATGTTGCCGGAAGAAATCATCATAAAAAATTTCCAATCACTTTACATACAGAGATGTGTCAGTCGCGATTGATTCGGTCACCGAAAAGTATCACACAACTTCGGTCACCAGATCAATACTTTTTCCACTGAACGATTCATTGTATCGCTCTTCTCAATAACAATACGCATAAAGAAATTCAAGAAATCATAGGATGCACAGCCCCAATGATTGCTAACGCAACAAAGCACCATCTTAAGCCCGAATCCCGTGGACGAAAAAAAAACGTCAGCATTTGAGGATAGGCGAATTGAAATATATAGCAAGACGCACCAATCTGCACCTTCAAATGTCATCCAAAAGGAGTTGGGGCTGGGTATTAGTGCTGTCACAGTCCACAGGCGGCTGTTAAATGAAGGGATATAGGCTCGGAGTCCTCGCAAGGTACCATTACTCTCTAAAAAGCACATAGCAGTTCGGATAGCTTTTACCAAAGAACACATAACCTAGCCTGTGAGAAAATGGCGCAATATATTATGGACTGATGAGAGCAAAGTTGTTCTTTTTGAGGCATGTGGGTCCCGTTAATATGTTCGCCGTCCAAATACGGAATATCACCCTCAATACATTTTAAACACCATAAAACACGACGGCTCAAATATAATGGTTTGGGGCTGTGTTTCCTAACAAGGTGTTGGGCCTATATAGACTTTGCAGGTAATATAAATACACGTAGATCCCGAAGGGGTTAAGTTTTCATTATGAACGGATCATGTGTAACCTGGTGTAGCGAAAAGCAAAAGACTGTATCATTATCTTCCACTGAAGCCGAGTACATAGCAACTACCTCCGCAGGGAAGGAAACAATGTAGCTTCGCACCTTTTTAAAGGAGATAGGTATCTCTATTCAAAATCCTACATTTTTATACTGTGATAACATGAGCTGAATAAAATTAAACCAGAATCCTGAGTATCATAAAAGGACTTAACATATAGATGTTACACACCATTACATACGACAACTAAAGAAGGGAGAACAAATTGACATAAAACATATATCTGCAGATAAGCAGTTGGCAAACATTTTTACCAAGACACTTAATGTTCCAGCATTTACTCATCTACGAACTTCTCTTTGAATCATACACTGTTTGCTGTGTTTGCAATGAGGGAGGGAGTTATCATTGCAAGACACTCATCAATACAAACACACTTTTCATGATTTCTTTCTGTTACTACTTTATGAGCATGTATTTGTGACAACCTTATATTCCTTTATCCATATAAATCACTTCATGAGAGAGGACGTGAAATACTCCTAATAAAATAAGTTTTTGTTATTTTGTACCACTATCTTTTATTTAACATTTCCTACAAAGGTGTTGGGCCTATCCATCTTATTTCTGGGCCCTGTCATACGCTACTTCACTATCACCCGAAATAGCGGCTAGGATACAACAACGGATCCATGACCTCTGGGACTACTTTCTCAAGTGGGGACTGAAGGTGAACAGCAGCAAGACGGAACTCATCTGTTTTAGGACGCCAGCATCATCAAGAAGAAACCTTGCAACGATCTGCAACAACATCGCGATTTCACTCCTGGACAATACAACAGTGACTGCTAGAAATGATGCCAAGTACTTGGGAATCAACTTTACGAACAGATTCAAATTCAAAAACCATGCGGACATCACGCTGAGACGAGCAGCATTTGCGCTTCATTCGGTGAATCCACTACTAAGGAGGAGAACTGGTCTTAGCCAAAGGACAAAGCTGCTTATCTATAAACATCTTATAAGACCAGTAATCATTTACGGGTTCCCAGTTTGGTTTACTATAAACCAAACAGCCATGAAGAAAATCTACTTGTTCGAGAGGAAGATTCTACGGAGGTGTACTGGACAGTACCGAATTCCATCAAGCATTAAGTATGTCCCCAATGAACAAATTTACCAGGAGGCAAGGATCACCCCGCTGGACGAATATACCCTACAGCTAGCCAGGAATTTTCTAGGTTCCATAAACGACCATCCAAACCCGGAGATACAAGACATCTTAGAACAGCCTATGGAGCGCAGTCACCGATACCTGCATGTGAGAGCAATTTCAGATTCGAGATTCCAGGAAGTTTTCAATCCAGCTGCAACATTTTATGCAAAGAACACCTCGGGGCACTACGGGGGCACCGAGGTTAAGTCTTAAATAAAATTGTTATACCCTTTACCCCCCAAAACAATAAACCGTCAGATATATATACATTCATATATATTTAAACTCCACCCCACACATACATAATTAGCACGTCAAACATATTATAACTGTTATAATAGTTTTAAGACATTTGAAATACGTTGGGTCCCTTTTATTGAGCCGACACCTTCTTTAACTTAGATATAAGTCTAGCTATAAGTCATATTGTAAATAGTACGACATCTTATAAATAAAGCTAATTAAAATTAAAAAATCTTATTTCTGGGATCATGGACCAGATTGTATATGTCGATATTCTTGCAAGGGTAATGTTGCCTTACGCAGAATATGAAATAGCGATGGACGATTGCGAATAAAAACAATCGAATAATTGTCGCAATCGCAATTATTCGAATTCAAATTGAGCGGAGTCGTTTGTTGATTTTCGATTCTTCAAACGTCAACGAATGTGTGTATTCGCCGATTCTTCAAATCGGAGAGAGATTGTTAAATTGTGTGTTTTCGCCGACTTTTCAATTCTGAGCGAGATTGTTAGTTTGTTTGTATTCGCCGCCGATTCTTCAAGTCAGAGAGAGATTGTTAAATTGATTGATTTGGTCACCAAAAGTATTACACAACTTCGAATAAATTGGTCACCAGATCAATACTTTTCCACTAAACGATTCATTGTATCGGTCTCCTCAATAACAATACCTTGCTCTTCGTTAAATCGGTATATTCGCTTGGAAATACTGAATCATTTCTGAAACAAATTAATGAGTGATTCAGTCACTCATTGAAAATGAACGAATTACAGAGCGAATGACATTCACATAGGAAAAGGAGCTGATGTAAATTTGTTGACAGATGACTTCAAAACTCAAAATTGTGTGTTCGAATCGCTAACGTATTTTGTGGGCTGTTCTTGTTTTCGGCAAAATCAAAATAAACACTATGGATAGGTAAGTTTTAAAAGAGAAATTGTTGTCATAATAAAAATAAAACAACATTTAAGATTCGTGAATGTGAAGAAAAGAGCTCGACAAGAAACTGAGACCGAAGCGGAAAGTCCCGCAGAAGCAGATAAGCCCCAATCTTCTAGCAGTTGGTAGTTAGTTTTGTTATTAGAATTGAAGTTTCACAACATTATTTAGCCTAATGTTGTGAAACTTGTACATATATGTATGTAGGAATATTAAGTATCATTTGTCATTTCTCACTACTGTATATGGATCATCGACCGCCAGTCGCGTTCAGTAATGTTCGATTTTCAATTTTAGTAAACTGAGGCGTCATTTGCTCGTGTGTCGACCCAGGCGATCGTAGTGGTTTATGCTCGCTGAATCACCAGGTCGATGTTTACATTCGTCAATGGAAATCGATTTGACCTACATTGTATAGCATAAGACCCGAAGCGCTCTGGTCACTGTTGTGTTAGGATACAATTACTCCACTGAAGGCGTTGCTGATTTTCGCTGGAGTAAGCGGTGGATGGGTCGTGTTGACTGTGGCACTGAAGTTGTGGACGTGGCATTAAGATTTGAGGGCAACTGTCCGTTGAAATTAACTGGACTAAGATGGGAGTTGACGAGCGAGCGAATGACAGATCGAGGAGTTAGTCTTCTTGGAGTTTAGAAAAGCGGTGGTCGGCGATCCAGTAGTTTGTTCTTCTTTTGTTTTTCTCAATCTCTCATTTTTGTATTTACTCAAGAAACTAAGTAATTTTTCCCTACATGTATATAAATTGTTAAAGATCCAACTGAAGACAAAGCGAAAAATAATATGGAGAGGAAATTTCGCCATGAATGGCTCAAGACATTTACTTGGCTGCAAAATAAAGAAAACAAAAGCTTTTGTACTGCATGCGATAGAATTCGCACTAATCATTTGGGTAACCTAAGAGCACATGAAGTAAAGGACTCGCATATTAAAAACATGGAAGCAAAGAAAAAACCATTGCAGATTCATTCCCGCTTCATACATGAAAAGACAAGTTCGCAAAAAAGTCCATTTCGCGGAGCCAATGCTTGTGCAATTTTTAGCTGTCCACAATCTTCCATTTAATTTAATGGATTTTTTGCCAAATCTTTTAAAAGATTGCTTTCCCGATTCTGATGTGTCAAAATTAATTAAATGCGGACGGATGAAAGCAACTCAGCTTGCGGAAACTTTAGAAACAGAATTAATGAAGAAGTGATGATGAATTAAATATAAGACATGCATATGTTATGAATTAAATGTAAAATATATGTGATGAATGTCTTGCTCTTGTTTTAGCAATATTTTGGTCCTTTTTATTAACATTTGGTCATTTTTATTTCCAATTTTGGATATTTTTTTTCAAATGGTAACCGTGATAGCGAATCAAGCTAACGATATATTCAGTCTGCTTTCGAATATTGAGCGAGTAAGTCATAAGAGGCGCAGTGTTGCATCACAACAAACAATTAAACATTTAAATAATTTCACAGGCAAAGATGCAACACCTCGCACATTTAAAGAATCAAAACAAACCCAAATGTCAAATGTGCGAAGTATGGGAGTTGATCGGATATGCTCTGTTTTCTTTCCAACTGTAAGAGAATCTTTAGATTTTTCAGATTTGAAACAACGCGGTAGTTTTGCGTATCTTTAAATTTAAAAAAATCTTTTGTTAGATATGGAACCTGAAGCAAATAATCTTACCGTAATTCCCTCGGTTAGTAGACCAAAAACGAATGATGAAAAAGGAGGTTAAGAGAAGAAAGCTATGAAGTTTCAAGCCGAAAAGAATGCTCAATTTCAAGCTGAACTCATAGCCTCCATCATGAAGCGACTTAAGGTTTCGGACTTCACGGATGTTGCCGCAATACAGCTACAATCAGCTGTGGTACGTACAAGGACCTATATCCTTCAGGGCTCTGCCATCGTTCACTACAAAACTGTGGACCCGTATGGCAGCAATTGGAACGAGACCTTTTACCACATTGAACACACCAGATAACTTTACGTCTTTTATGAAAGTGGTCCTCTGTCTAGCTGAAGCAAAATTAAATTATGCTTAGATCAGTGTTGGGGAAAGATTTCACTGAATCATCTTTTAAAATATTTAAATTTAAAAACTTGTAATTAAAACTCAAATTAAGGGTAACATAACTACCTTACCGACTATATCATGTCATTTTTAGTACAAGACACCAGAGTAAAATCATTTGTAAAACTCAGTCAATTCGAGCTATCAGAGCGGTAAAGGCATAATAAAAACAGTATTATAACGTTTGAAGAAAAAGGCGCGTTTTCTGTTACACCCATACATGTCTATTAACGATTGGAATTCTACACTTTTCAGTATTTTTACAATCAGTTTCACTTGAACTGTCAAGCTGAGAACATCGTCGTGTGCGAATTTTTTTTCGATTTTGGCTTAAATTCTTAATTAAACAATTTCAAAATACTTAAAAATGGTGGATAACTGCAACACAGGCATCTTGTCAGCAGAATTTATTAGCTGCGGAGGATTCTGTTGCAGGAAATTCCACAATAAATGTGTTTGAAACTTCTGGAGCAACCCTCCAGCTCATTAAATCGAGTAATGACATATGCTACAAGTGCACGGTCTGCACTAATGTGTCATTTTTAGGGTTAATAAGTAAACTCACTTCTTTAACGAAAGAAGTGAGTGATATTAAATTAGAACTCAGCGGAATGAAGTATAATTTTTCACAAAACGCGGAAACCAGTGCAGTAAAACCGGTAATAAATGTGTCAAACACAAAGCGCGTCTTCTCCGCAACGGAAATAAATAACGAGGCACCGGTAAATAGAAATACTGCGGATGAAAAATGTGAGAAGGACAGCATTCTTGTGAATAAAGTTATTTTAAAGGATTAGATTTAAGATCTTATTTGCTTATGTTCTTCGAGAGAGATATTTCGTAGTAAAATAATAACAATCTATAAGGTACATTTAAATTTATGTTTAAATAGGCATTTTAATTGTTTTACATTTAATGGTATATGAAAAAACTTGGTATCGCCAAAATAAAGGAAGTGGAGAGACTAATTGTTTCTAAGGCTCATCGAGAGATTTTTCGAAAACTTGGACTTTCAGTGGGAGTTGTATCAAAAACTCGCAAAAAATATTAAACCAGATTCTGAAAAAATAGGGCGGGGAGGAAATCAATTTTAAATGCAAACCTGCAAAGACGTATTGTGCGACACATTAAATATGGAGTACATGAAAATGCGGTCCAGATTAACAAGGCATTAAGAGAAAACGATGGAGTTAATAGGTAGTTTATGAGAGTTCAGGGACACTTTTTCCATACAAAATGAAAAAGTGTTTTTTTTATGTGTTTTAGCGTGTGTTTTTTTTTTAGTGGTAGGTTAGTTTTTTGGTGATAAGGGGGTGTCGTGTGTGACCTTGTTGGTGGTGTTTGATGTTGGTGGCGCATGGTGGTTGGTTGTTGGTGGCGGGGCGTTTGTAGTTAGAGGCGCTTATCAGCGATGGTGTTGGTCCAGACTTGTATTCAGTGGACGTTTGGTGGAGACGTGCTTATCAGTAATAAGAGAGGAAGTGGAGCTAACAGTCGGCGGTTGTTGGTGTCGGGGCGTTTGTAGTTAAAGGCGCTTATCAGCGATGGTGTTGGTCCAGACTTGTATTCAGTGGACCTTTGGTGGAGACGTGCTTATCAGTAATAAGAGAGGAAGTGGAGCTAACAGTCGGCGGTTGTTGGTGGCAGGGCGTTTGTAGTTAGAGGCGTTTATCGGCGATGGTGTTGGTCATCACTTGTATTCAGTGGACGTTTGGTAGAGGTGCGCTTATCAACAATAACAGGAAGCAGAAGAATGTTTTTAGAGTGTAAAAATAAGTGATAATGAGCTGAGGAAATATATTTCACCACTCTACTATGGGGTGGAAAGTGTATAAATACTGTATTTGACTTTGGGTTGTATTTAGTTGTGAAAAACCAGTGTCAACATATTAAAGAGGAGTAGTAACTGTTTGACGTAAGTTTATTAATAGAGATTAGAAAAAATAAGTTGATGTTTAAGTTATAAAAAGTGAGTTTCCTCGGTTTATTTGCGTTAATCGTTATTTTTGTGCGAGTGAGTGTTCATTATTCAAAAAAACAACAATAAAAAAAAATGTTTTAATGTAAAGTGTGTGATATGGAGTTTAGTGATAGATCTTCTTTAGAAGGGCATTTAAAAGTGCAAAAATGTAGCAGAAAGAGACAACCCTCTCCAGATTCACAACCATCAACTTCTGCTGCTGCTACTACAGTGCAGCAAATTCCAAACAGGAAATATACAGAATAACCGTTTATAAACGATGTATGGTATGTGAGGAGGATGTAAATGAAAGTTATTGGAATCAGCACAAAAGAAAAAGTACTTATAAGGAAAAAGCTAAGAGAGTTATTCGAGAAAATGTTTCTTGTATAGAGAATGCTTTTAAAAATAGAATTAAAACTTTTTCAATATCTAATCAGTATGAGAGTATATTGAACATAGATGTATTGTTTGAAAAATATATTGATTTGATAATAGAATTGTTAACAAGTGAAATGATAACTATGAAAGCGTTCAAATTTAACATGGAATTATTTTGTGATTTTGTAAAACATTTAAAAGATGATGATGATGACGGTGATGCGTACAATTGATGAAATATCTGAAGTTGATGAAATATCTGAAGAATTGAATGATATGATTAAAATCATCAAGACGAAGTTAGAAGAATTCCAAGAAAGGGATAGTGGATGGGCTTTGTTATCATTTTTGAGAATTGAGATAAATATTAATAAATATGAACCACTTGCCGGATCATCTTATTTTCCATTACCAGCAGAGATTCAGTGTAAACGTGCTTGTATAAATGTGAGAAACTATGATGAATATTGTTTTAAATGGGCTATTATATCGGCTCTTGATAGTGAAGTTAAAAAACACAATGATAGACCATCAGCGTATAAAGTAGATGATATAAAAAGTGAAACTATAATAGTTAATGATGAAGTGGTTAGTTTTAAGAACATGCAATTTCCTGTGAATGTTAAAGATGTTAACATTTTCGAAGATAACAATCAAAACATTAGTGTAAATGTTTTTGGATGTGAAGTAAACAATAAAGCATACCATATAATTGGTCCCTACTATCATACACGTAAAGAAAAGACAAAACATATTAATTTGCTTTTTTATGACAATTACGATGGGAGTGAAATGCATTATGTGTTCATTAAAAATATATCACGATTATTGAGTACACAAATAACCCATCGCAATGGAAAAATTTATCTCTGCAACTGTTGTTTACTATGTTTTCCAAACGAGCTCATCCTACAGGATCACAAAAGTGAATGTGGTAGAAAGGTTGTGATAATGCCAGAAGGAGGTAACAATGTGTTGGAGTTTAAAGGTCAACGAAAAAAGTTTGCAGTTCCCTTCACTGTGTACGCTGACTTTGAATCCATTCTAATTCCTACGAGTTACTGTACTGTACTACCGAACCCAGATACATCATCAACAACAAATGTACAACAACATATACCATGTGCTTTTTCATATTATATTAAGTGTTCATTTGATGATGAATTAAATATACATAGATCATTTGTTGGTAAGGATTCAGTTTAATCATGATATATCAATCAATAATTAAAAAAACAAATTTTAAGAGAAAATTCACCAGATGTATTTGTTGAGATGCTTGTTCAAGATTTAACATACCTCCATATGGAAGTAATAAAGAAGTCAAAGCAGATGATTCCATTGACGGACCTTGAGAATGACTTTCACCGTACACCACCTATATGCAATATATGTGAAAAAAGTTTTATATCAAATGATGAAAGAATAAGAAATCATTGTCACTTCACCGGTAAATATAGGGGACCTGCACATTCACAGTGCAATTTAGATTTTCGCATACCAACATTTTTTCCAATATTTTTACATAATTTTTCGGATTGCCATTTATTTGTGAAAAGTTTAAGTAAAATTCAAGGTGACATAGAAAATAATTCTCTTAAATAAGGAGAACTACATTTCACTCTCCAAACGGGTTGCAGATAACTTTGAAATGAGATTTTTATATTCTTTTAGATTTCTTCAATCTAGTATAAGTAGCTTAGTGAACAATTTAACAGAAGATGATTTCATTATAAACAGAATAGTTTATAAAAATGATGTTGACTCATTTAAATTAATTTGCAAAGTTTGGTTGAAATAGTTGTACTTTACAGAAATTCAATCATTCATAATAGAGACTTTGTTGGAGGAGGAGGACTGATTGATGGTATAATTAATTCTCTTCCAGTAGAGCTTCATCTGCCAGGCTATCAATTTTGCGGACCAGGTACAAAACTTGAGAAACGCCTAGCTAGAGGTGATGAGGGAATTAATCCATTGGATGCTGCATGTAAACAACACGATATTGCTTACTCTCAATCAAAGGATATAAATAAACGTCACGAAGCAGATCGAATATTAAGTGAAAAAGCCTGGGCAAGAGTTAAATCAAAAGATAGTAGTTTGGCTGAGCGGGCAAACGCATGGTTTGTGACGAATGCCATGAAAACAAAAGTGAAATTCGGTATGGAAAATAAAATATTCACGGTTGTATCAAAAAGAAAATATAAGAAAAAAAAATAAATCAACATGTGGAAAAAACATCTTCAATGAGGCTATTAAAAAAACCAAAAAGATCCTCAAGGAAAAGAATCCAAAAGACATTTAAAACGCTATAAAAATTTCTCGCAAGATAATTGGTGATTTCTTTAGGAGAAACAATAGTGATAAAACAAATGTTCAAATTCCTCGCATAATACCTATACCTAAGGTTGGAGGTTTTCTTCCTCTAATACCAATTTTAACAGCTCTCGAAGCAATCGGAGGCTTAGCAACAGGTGGAAGTGCTATTGCAAGAGCAGTAACTGAAACTAAAGCTGCTAAAGAACAATTGGAAGAGGCGAATCGTCATAATAAAACTATGGAAGCCATTGCCATGGGTAGAGATCTATATCTTAAACCCTATAAGAAGGGTTATGGTTTATCTTACAAGCCGGAATCAAAAAACTTTTAAGGAATCTACCCAGACGACCGCTCACCGATAGAGATTTGATGAAATATACCAAGTTCTTACCGCATTTCCGAGGTGTCTTTATGTTGGTTTCCCTACCAACCAAGCCCCGCCAAACTGAATGTGGCATTATCAATTTGGATTCTTCTCACGGTTCCGGAACACACTGGGTGGCTTACATTAAGAATAACGATTACAAGGAGTACTTTGATAGCTTTGGAAATTTGCAACCCCTCGAGAGGTTATCAAATATTTGGGGGGAAACATTCAATATAATTATACTCAACAACAAATTTTTAATGAGTATAACTGTGGGCATTTGTGTTTGAAATTTCTATATAATTCAAATTTTAAATGATGTACATACACTTTACGAAATAAATAAACAAGTTATTTTTTGTTTTTAAATTTGTTCTTTTTAATTATACCACCACCACAGAAAAGAGATGGGAATAAAATTTTCATTTTCAGATATATGGATAGAAGTATAAATAAGGGAGCAATTCTTGAAGGCGGATCAGTGTGTTACATTTTGTTGTCATGATTATTTGACTATTCAGTTTATCTTTATAAATGTTTTGGATAAGAATAGTAAAATTAATGTATACAAAAAATTGTGATTGTTCAAATCTATGTTGTAAACAAAAAACAATATTTATATAAAAAAGGAGAATAACATGTTTTGGATGAAAACAATAAAACCAAAAGATAAATACTGTGTTTGTCAGTCATCGTGGAAATATTTTCGAATAATTAAAGTGGATGTTGCTTCCCCAATATCAACTATTTCTATCACCGTTGACAATAATTGTGAATCCGAGTTGCTGAGTCTACGCAAAGGAGAATCATTACCTCATTTTTGGTCTTCAATACTTTTTGAATTTAACGTAAATGATCACGCTAAAATATTAGTAAAGGGTGGCTCAATCACGTTATTAGGTGTCTCGTATGAGGGTATTATTCGTGGAAACTCAGATCGATTCAATGAACTTTGTATATTTAATGATTTTAATAAAACAATAGAAATTGATGCTGCAGATATAGAACTTTTAGATAAATTAAGTGAAATTGAACAGGATGACAAACATTAATTGCTTGAAGCTCTTGAAGAGTATTCAACAATTCCTAATTGATTACAAGGAGAACATATTGGATGAACATTTAGAAGAAATTCTAGAATGTAATAGCAGACTAAACCAATACAAATGTACACCAAAAAATGGAGAACACTACAACACATGTATTTGGATATCAGAAAACTGTCAAGATGTACCGGTCACATGCGCATGTTGCATGTTGGAGAAAAGAGTAATGCGGTTAAAAAAAAAATATGTCACTCTATGAAGGAATGAATAAAAAGCATTGTTGCAACTAAATTCTGTTCAGTTTTATTTCAATCTTTCATCTAAGTAGGACTTCTTCCTCCTCCTCCTCCATCTGCTCACAATGGAAAAGTACATTTTTTTGCTTTGCAGTTTGGTGGTGGGCTGTTTAAAAGCCAGTCCTATACCAATAAACATGTCGACTCTTGGCAACAATAAAGGCAATCAAATAATGACACTCTCAAAATTGATTTGTCATTCCAACTGATGAAGATAAGCACATCTTTGGATGTACCTCAAGCGGATACAGCAACTGAGTTGAGAACATCATCAACAACAACAACAACAAGCAAACCCGTTGATAAATATTTTACCGTTGAAGAGGCCAACCACACAATAAGTCCTGGGCCATATAGGGGGCGCCTCTAACAAAAAATGTATATATTTTTTTTAATTTTTTTATTATTATGTTTCTATATAAAATCAATTATATTAAGTCTCTAATGTCTTTAATGTTAGGTTCTAACATAATATCTAACTCCAACTCCAAGGCAATGGCTTCCATAGTGCATACCGCATTCAGGAGCATCCTCGTGGTGTGAATGGTTGCTGAAGATGACTTCACCTTTGATAACAGCTCCCTGTTGATTTTCACCAAGTCGGGATGGTTCCACGAAAGCTTCTCGAAGCTATCCACATACTTTTCGATACTAACGATGATCGAGTTAATTTTCATTCTATAAAAAAATAAATGTTTATTAATAATTATTATAAAAAAACAATTTTATTAAATAATAAAAACAACGAAACATATTTTTACTTACTTGTCTTTTATTGAGTAACTTCTTGGAGTTGTACTTTTATTATGATTGGATAGAAGTCGACTCTCTCTATTTGTATGAAATCACGACACTCTTTGAACACCACGCAGACATTTTTTTTTTAGTGAAACCGAAATAATCAAAAACTATATTTAACACGGCACCACACAAAAAAATATTCCCACGCTAAACATTAAATTGAATCCAATGTACCACACTCAAAATTATCTGAATCGTACATGTAACCACAAAAACATGTTCCCCAAAAAATTCTGCTTCCTGTTATTGTTGATAAGCGCACTTCTACCAAACGTCCACTGAATACAAGTGATGACCAACATCATCGCCGATAAACGCCTCTAACTACAAACGCCCTGCCACCAACAACCGCCGACTGTTAGCTCCACTTCCTCTCTTATTACTGATAAGCACGTCTCCACCAAACGTCCACTGAATACAAGTCTGGACCAACACCATCGCTGATAAGCGCCTCTAACTACAAACGCCCCGCCACCAACAACCAACACCACGCACCACCAACAACAAACGACAAACGACGCCCCCCACACACACGACATCATCAATAAACTAACCTACCACAAGTGAGCCAGAACTCTCATAAACTATCTACTAATGTGATGTTAGAAAAAGTAAGTAGCACGTTTGAGCTGATAATAAATAAACATATATTCGACCACATAAAAATTTGCACTGAAATGGAGGCATTCAGAATTTTAAAACAGAACTGGGCTGTTTCACATAAGGAGCCACTCGCATTCATAGCAATTTTGTATGCACGAGGAGCTTATGAAGCAAACTCTTTGAAGGCTTCATATTTATGGTCTAAGAAATGGGGACCCAGTTTCTTTTCACAGACAATGCGAAGAAATAGATTTATGGAAATTCTCCGCTTCATACGGTTTGACAAAAAATCTGAACGTAGTAAACGTTTACAGAACGATAAATTTGCGCTAATATCCGAAATATGGAATAAATTTATTGAAAACAGCCAAGCTTGTTATAACCTGGAGCTAATATTGCCATTGATGAACAATTGGTTGGCAGCAGATGTCAACAGTAAATATGTCATAAATGGCTTTCCGTACCTAGGAAAAGATGATGAGCGTCCAGGAAACTTATCTTTGAGTGAGTTTGTTGTGATGAAACTGGTGAAACCGTACTTAGGACAAGGCAGAAATATAACTACTGACAATTTTTTTACCAGCATTTCACTTGCGAAAACATTATATACAAAAAAGACAACGTTGGTTGGGACTATACGGGCTAACAGAAGAGAATTACCAAGATCAGCAAAAAAATAAAACAACCAACATGAAACGATTTTCCTCTATACTCTACAAATCTGAGCCTGCCACTCTTACTATTTATAAAAGTAAACCACAAAAATAAGTTTTGCTGCTAAGTTCCAAACATAAATCAAGTGTTAAAATTGATGAAAGCAGAAAGTGTTTGCCAGAAACTGCAAAATTTTACAATGAAACCAAATTTGGAGTCGATGTTGTAGACCAAATGGCACGAAAATATAGTGTCAAGGTAGGGTCTCGCAGATGGCCACTCCACGTATTTTACAATATCTTAGATTTTGCAGCAATCAACGCTTGGGTTTTGTACACGGAAAGTACAGGGGTAAAAATATCGAGAAAAAATTTTATTTTTATATTGGCCGAGGAACTTGCCGATAACAATCGAAGTGAAGTCGTAAATATTACAAATTTATCATCCATACAGAACACTCGTAAATCTTGCCAAATTGGGATTTATAACAAAAATAAATCAAGTAATATCTGTTTTAATTGTGAAAAGTATGTTTGTGGTAAATGTACACTCAAAACTACATGTATATGTAAAAAAATGTAAAGAATAATATTTGAAAAATCTATTTAGAAAATTATATGAATAAAAAAAAATCTGAATTCAAAAATTCCGATATTTTGAAAATAATTAAAAATGATTAAATTTAGTTATATTTTGTCTCAAAATTATAAATTCTAGCAAGAAATTCACACTTTTTGACAAAAAAAGCAAAAAAGGTAAAAAATCACATTTTAAGATACCCGTCAATTTGACGGGTTTCAGTAAAAAAAGGTAATAAAATCCATAAATCTAGTGTTAAGGACTACACTCGTTTTATGGGAGGTGTAGACTTAGCGGATATGTTAATTAAATTGTATCGGAACAATCACAAGTCTAAAAAATATTACTTTCGAATTATTCATTGGTGCATTAATACAGCTCTTGTCAATTCGTGGCTTCTATATCGCAGAGATTTCACTGCACTGAATCCAAATCAGAAGCATATGCGTTTAATGAACTTCCAATTAATTAATTAACTTTGACCACAAGAAGTCTACCAGTTTTGAAAAAAAAAGAAAGAGAGGACGACCCTCATTTTTGAGTAATTTGCAATCTAAAGAATCGTCCCCTACTGCTGAAAAGCTATCACCATCACCGTCGACTTCATCACATGTTCCAACACCAGCAACGTCAAAAGTAAGGCGGCCGAATCCACCAGATGATACACGATACGACAACTATGATCATTTTCCAGTTTATTCGGAACAAAAAGGGAGATGTCGTCTATGCAAAACGTGGTACAGCCGTATGCGGTGTACTAAATGCAATCTACTTCTTTGCTTCAATCAACAAAAAAACTGTTTTATGTCCTATCACACATGATTCATTTATAATATTCATATTTATTGTTTTCAATAAAAAATAAATAAATTTGTGTAAGTATATACCCTAAACTGTCCATTGTTGCCATATGGCAACATGTCCTTGCGCCCACACCTACCATCCTAAGCCCAGTTTTATTTACTTGTTCTACATAGTAATCAATTCCTTTTTCAACGTTAAGAGCATTTGTTTTAGTCAACTCATACTTAATTCGGGCATCAAAGGGTTAAGGAAGTTGTAAGGGAAATTGTAGTTCAGTCTTAAGTTAGCGTGTAAGGGGTTGTTATGCCCGATTAAAAAATAATTTTTTTTTAAAAGAATAAAACACAGAAGTGTTTAATTTATATGCTTACGCGTGCGTAGATGCGTGTATAGATTTACGGCTGGTCCAAATCTGAATTTGGATTTGTACATTCAAATACATATGTATACGGTATTTGAATGTACATTACAGTGTAATTATTTCGAATCACGTTTGAATGTTAATACTGAATGTTAAACTACTCCAACAATAGCAAATCAATGTCAATATACAATGGCGTACAAAATATCATTGGAAGCGCTGATTGCACACTAAAGGACTTAAGAGGAAACGAATGTGTTTTCGGAGATGCGCTAATTTTATAGTTTCGGGTTTTTGAACAAACATTTCCCGTTATTCCGCGTTCAACGCTGGCTGACGAACTGAATGCATATTTAAAATTATGCGTTTTATGGCGACATGTGCAGAAACTATACTTACAAACTCAAATTGCAACTTGATGGATCCGCTAAACGTTTTGCAAAACAATAATTGAATGATGGAAATGGTAAATTGACTGTCGATAAGGTCACACAATGTATCTTAATGCCACCAGACTTCTGCATATTCGCATCAAATGAAGACGAGCCAATACATAATACATGGCTCAGTGAACGTGCTATATTAGCAGCCAAAAACAACGATATCAACTCAATTTATTTCACCATTCAAGGTGAAATACCTGGAGAAGCGAAAACATATAAGTCCATTGATACTGTGATGAACCAAGACGAAGTTGTCAACTATCCAACTGAGTTCTTGAATTCACTTGACTTACCTGACATGCCTCCGCACGTTTTAACATTGAAAATTGGTGTGCCTATCATTTTGCTTCGAAACATTAATCCACCATGACTTTGCAACGGAACTAGGCTTTCAGTAAAAAAAAAAAAAAAATAATGGCGAATATCATCGAAGCTACTATATTGAATGGAAAATTCAAAGGAGAAGATATCCTATTGCATCGCATTCCAAAGATCTTAACTGATTTACCATTCCAATTTAAACGTTTGCAGTTTCCAGTGCGACTCGCCTATGGCATTACCATCAACAAGGCACAAGGATAATCCTTACAATTGTGTGGCCTGAATTTAGAAAATCCGTGCCACTCTCATGTGGCCTGTTCACGCGTCGGAAAGCCTTCTAATTTATTCGTTTATGCCCCAGATAGAAAAACAAAAAATATTGTATATCCAAAAGCACTTCAATAAACAAAATAAGGAATAAAAATCTTCTTTTTAGTTTATGTATAAACATGAACTTTTCTTAATTTATTTTATGCGTAGCAAAGCGCGCCGGGTATAGCTAGTTATCTATAAAAATTCACATTTTTACTGGTACTTTTCGCATATATTGGTAAAATATTTATGTCACTAACAGGGTTAAGTCAGTTTACAAAAAAAATAAACCTCTCAATATGTTTCGAAATTCGTTTTTTTTTCGGATGGAGGAATCTACTCCCGCGAAAAATATAATTTCCCGAGAAATTAGATTCTACTCGGAATTGCCGGTAAGGCTGAAAAGGTCAATTTTATCAAATTTATAATCACAACTTCCGATATGTATTTCGCATTCTTAAATTAAAGCCTGCAGCTCGAAAAACAGCATGTTTGTTTGTCAAATAAATACTCTTTTAAGATTGCAGTTGAAAAAGAGGTATTGCTGACTGCAGTTTGTACATTATTAAATGTTTATTTACTTCTCCAGTTATATTTAAGAACAGTGTGGGACAAATTATATAAAGAAAAGAAAAAATGAATAAATGTCTTCTGGGAGGAGCACCACCTCCACCAGGAAAAAGAAATAAAAGTGGATGGGATAGCTAAGGTTCCTAAAATATGTTCCGAATGCAAACTAAAGGGATATCGCACTATTGCAACAGCATAAATACAGCAACATAAAAATAAAGAATCCCGAAAATTGGAATGATAAATATATCCTGGTTTCAGAAAGTTAACATGTCCGTGTTAGCGTGAATTAGTCATCGATTTCACATGTTAAAAGCAGTGAAATATGAAAAACAAGACTGAGAATAAGAAATTCCAGGGGTAAGAGATACAACGTTGCGCACAACATAAGAAAAACACAAAAAGAAAATACATTAAAATAAATATATATAATAAATAACAAAACACTACACACTTTGCACGTTTGTGTGTAACAATGAAATAGGTGCAACGATCATATGCTGCCTATTTCACCCCTTGTGCAAGTTAACGACACATTCCGAGATTCTTCAATAGGTTTGTGCACATCACATATTCATCCACGCGCAACATATTTCATCACACTTTATCATCCGGTCATCCGATCTTCGCATGCCATGTCCACACGAACATTGTTAATCTGCTTGCAAAATTGCATCCCAAGTTCCTAGACATAACTTGACACTCCCTATCCCGAACCCGCATTCCATCGCGTACACTTGTTCCCATACACGTACAATTGCCGCATTAGAGTTAAGTTACAAGTTATCCGTACCCATTCACACGCCACATAAACGGCACCGATAAACAAAAACCAATTTTGTCTTATAATCTTTTTGAAGCAGATTCACATAGCATTTACTATGAGCTTCACAGTAGGAAGTTGATGTAAACATTAACCTATGCTCCACTATTGTCTATACCAATAACTATATAGCAATAGCTATACCACGAAAGCTACGTCAAAGAGGATGACAGTGCACAAACTCCTGATTTAAATAGGCTACACTTCCACAGGGAGTTCAGTTGTAATTCGAGCATGAAAGAGCGGAGTTACAATTCAAGTAGGGAAAGTTCTCAGAAATAATATAATAATGGTTACAATATAAGTTCGCAGAAATAATATAATAATGGTTACAATATCTTAGTGAATAATGAATAAGTTCGCAGAAACGATGTAATAATCAAATACAGAAAAAGAAACTAAAAATACAACACAGTGTTTCAAAGTGACTGGGACTTTATATTTTTTACAAACACAGTGATGAATTTGTTAACTTACATTTCTGATAGAGTTCAGTTCTAATTTGTAATTGGTACGGCTCGGACGTGGAAAATAAATAAATATTTTTTTAAGAAAATAAACTTAAATTAGTTTAACTGGCGCCCGAGCAGGGACCGCTGAGCAAAATAAAAAATAACCAGTGCCCTTAAGTAGTGCCAGCGTTAAAATAAAAAATAACCACTGCCCTAAAGTAGTGCCAGTGTTAAAAGAAAATACTACAAGTGCCCTAAAGTAGCGCCCGCGTAGTGTTCAACAAAGCTCAGAGGTCCCAAAAATCCTAACGTGGAAATTTACTCGAAATTAAAGAAAAGAGGAACTCTTAACTCAAAATCAAAGTGATCATAAGTGTTGAGGAAGGTGCCTCAGTAGGAAGCGAACGAGACGAAGCCGCCAAAGGACTTCAGGCAACCCATCAAGATGAAGATAAAAGTCACCCTTATAAAATCCCGGACGGAAATCGCAACCAAAGGAGAGGAAATCGGAATGGCAACCTTACCAATATCACCCCAACAACAATCAAACGCTGAGACAAGCGAACAGCAGAAGCCGTTGAAGCCATCCAGGGTCAGCCAAATTCCCTTCTTCTAAGGGTCAAACGAGGACGTTTGATTATTAAGAAGGGAAGAGTTAACGACACATTCCGAGATTCTTCAATAGGTTTGTGCACATCTCATATTCATCCACGCGCAACATATTTCACCACACTTTTTCATCCGGTCACCCGATCTTTGCATGCCATGTCCACACGAACATTGTTAATCTGCTTGCAAAATTGCATCCCAAGTTCCTAGACATAACTTGACACTCCCTATCCCGAACCAGCATTCCATCACGTGCACATGTTCCCATGTCCCATGCACCTACAATTGCCGCATTAGAGTTAAGTTACTTTTATGATAGAGCTCAGTGGGTCCGGTTCGGACGTGGAAAGTAAATAAATATTTTTTTAAGAAAATAAACTTAAATTAGTTTAACTTGCATAAGATTATAGTTGGTAAAGACCAAGTTTCGATGCTAAATATATGATCAACTAACATAATATTCTGCTTTTTATGTTTTTCATGATGTTTTACACTCCTCCAAATTATTATTATTATACTTATAATAATAATTATAATTATTATGATTATTATAATAATCATAATCATAATAATAATTATTATTATTTTTATTATTATTATTATTATTATTATTAAAAATATATGAGGCGGAAGCCACTAAATTGGGCTAAGAAACATAATGAATGGACAGTAGACAATTGAAAGAAAGTTGTTTTCTCTGACGAGAGTCACTTTGAGGCCCAAGGATAGTGTGGTAAAAAAAAGTTCGAAAGAAAAAACTCCGACCCTGCCATATCGTCCAAGCGCCAAATTACTCTCCCATAGTCATATTTTGGGGCTGTTTTACATTTGAAGGCCCTGGAAGTCTTAAGCTAATAGAAGTTATGATGAACAGCACCAAATACACAGCAGTTTTATCTCAAATGCTGCTTCCAACCATTAAGAGAGGACGTTCCGTAGCATCTTGCTCCATGTCACACATCAAACAAAAATAAAATAAAACAGTATTTTGCAAACCACAAAATTGATGTTCTGGATTGGCCCGGCAACTCCCATAACCTCAATCCAATTGAGAATCTGTACATAGTTACCAAAGGAAGGCTCAGGAAGAGAGACTGTACCACAAAACTAAGCTGATTTCGTCTATTATTGATATTTGGTTTCATGACAAAGAAATTAAAAATAACGAACGAAAGTTAAATATATATTGAAAATTTCGTTTGTTTCACTTAATTTGCACACGACTGTGGGCGATTTTTTGTGTAAATATTTATTAGCTGTTTAATAGCAAATAATTAAAGTGTTTGAGTGTAAAACATGTTTTACGACATGCCGAGTTTCGAGGAGAATCTAATTGCAGCAATGAAGAGGCGTGACGTCCTCCACAATACAAAGTCAAAAATACCCACTAACGTGATATGAAGTGGGTAAACGTTTCTGAGAAAATTTACAGATCAGGTAAATACAAAATTGAGTATTAATTTGTTATGTACTCTTATAAAATTTCTTTATTTACCTCGTCAACGAAAGTAAACCTGGCAGCACTGAAAGAGGTAAGACGCCAGTTTCGCTCAGAGATGTATAATAAAGCGGTTAGAAGACGTCTTCTAGAGGCTAAACTACAAAAAAGCATGTGCAAAAAAGATTGGCATTCGCAAAGTTACACAAAGCCTGGTCTAAGGAGAAATGGAGGAATATTCTGTTGACGGATGAAAGCAAAACAGTCTTATTTGGGTCCAAGGGTTGTCGAGGATATGTAAGAAGTCCAAAGAATGAAGAAAATAATCCCCGTTATATAATGGGGTTGGACCTATATATTGTAACATGATCCTATTAACCATGTTACCTCTGGTACATTTCCCCTTAAGATGACGTAATCGGTCAGACGACACTTGGCGTTTGATCTATGCAAACACCAAGTGTACGTATGAGACCTCTCCGCTCTCTCCCCTGCTAGGTGATACAGCGGAGAGATTTAGTCGGCTTTTACCTCTGAACGTGAACGATCTTAAAAGTGACTTTTTGTGTTTCAATTATTGTTATTAATAAATATATAATCTGGAATCCCAAATTGTTTCATTTATTATATAACTATATCATATTAAGGGACCACGAGATTTAACAGCTTTTAGAACTCTTTCTTTGCACATAGCGTTGGTGAAAGATACCACAATTGTTGGTATGTTCTGTGTTTACTTGGTGAACCTTCTCAATATCTGTTCCTTCAATTTCAGCACCGATGGCTTTCGCAACTTCATTGACTACATCCAAGAGTTTTTCTTCCTTATTAGTCGGAATATTAGTTATCTCGATGTTATTCTTGATAATTTCTTGTTTCATTTTGTTGATGTGTTTTTGCATGTTTGAAATAATTGCGTCTTTACGTTTACATTGTGTCCTTAGTTCGTTGATTTGTCCCGTGAGTGTATGTAGGAGTTCGTTGTTTTTGGATAATATCTCTTTCACGTCATCGTAACCCTTGGACAAGAATTCTACTGACGGCGGGTAATCCTTCGGCGTTTCTTCAATTTCAGTGATATCTTTTCTAACATCTGCGCTGGCGACCCCAGTGGATGTACTGTCCTCGGTTTCATCGATCTGTGTGTTTCTCTGAGCTTGATCATTTGAGGTTGCCTGACGTGAGCGACAATATTGACACCTCCAAAACTTTTTGTGCTCATTAGACATTCCCTTAAAGGTTCTGGCTAAGATGGTGGTGCACCCAAAATGCAGTTTTCTGGTGCAGGCGAAGCATTTGACACAATCGCTTTCGCTGAATATGTCTTCCTCACAATTTCCACATCTTACCTTTGTTATTTTGTTATATGTATTAATATATTCAAATAAAGTTAAATAAAGTGCTTATGAAGGTTATTTTTACAAACCCTGTAGTTTTATTTGTCGCACTGCTTTAAATATATGTAAAAATATGAAAGCCTTTGGTTCTTAAGGACACTTCTTTGTCCTTCAAAGTTACTCGACTAACGGCAACACTCCCATTTGAGTGTCAAGACAAATCCCCAACACGATACGCATATTGAATACATTCGGTATAGTAAATTGACTTATCAAACTTCGAGACAAATCTGTAGTTCACTCTTTCATTTTAGTTCCAAACGACGGTACCGTGGTACCGCTGTTCCTGGGCAGGGACATCCTAATGAAACTTGATATCAATTTATGTAAAATTAAGAAAGCGTACAAATGTTCTCAATTAATTGAATTGAATAAAAATCTACATTATATTAAATTCTGGAACACACATATTCTCAGAGCGGTGGACACCAACAAGATTCCAAAATTCAGATTTACACTTAAGTTTTATCATTAGAATCCATGCCTTATACTGAATACATTTTGATACTATTCCACTAGATTTAATTTTATTAGTAACATACACTATGACTCCCCCAGTGTGTCTTGAGTTTGATGGACAACAAAACGATTTATAGTTAATTAATTTATATTCACTTTCTCTTATTTCAGGGGTAATATGCGTTTCACTGAGTATTATAAAACCGAATTCTTCTTTGTAGCTAGGTTGCCCGTGAGGCCTTGAATATTTAAGTATACACCAGTTAGCTTATTTAGTTGCTAGTATCCAATTTTTTTCTTTTTAACTTCAAGTTTATTTATAAACATTGGACAAAGCTTGCTAAGTGTCATATGATTAATATCTAGGTTAAGCTTTAACTTATCGTTTGCTCGACTACAGTTAATTCATTTATTAATTTGTTCTTTGTCACATATACTTGATTTATGGTTTCCTAAGCACTTCAAGCAAGTTTCTTCTAAACTCTTGCATTCACTTGCCTTGTGGTTAAATCCTTTGCATTTAAAACATCTTTTTATATCAACACCATCAAAAACACTACAACGCTCCCATCCTATATTCACTTTTCCAATTTCGATAATTTTTGGCAATGAAACCGTATCAATTTCAATAATTGCACTGTACTTGGTGGTATTGACAGTTTCCTTTTCAAAACATTTTATAATTTGTAATTCACTGTTTATTAGTACTTCATTTTGTTTTTTTTAATTTTTCGATAATTTCGTTTTCTTCACATTTGAATTTCATATTCGGTAAAATCATTCTTGGTTTAGTTTTATTTGGCACTTTTACTTCTTAATTTTCACCAATGTTTTTTTTCTATTTCCATTTTTATTTTTTCTCTATCTTTCGCGTCACTACTTTCAATTACTAATACCCCCTCCTTATGTGCGTTTTGTATGCTCGAAATTTTTAAATTTATTGGGTCAACGTTTTTATTTAAGTCCTCTATAGTTTTAGTACTATTTTGTGTTACTTTGGGTTTCACAATAAGTGGCAACCCTTTTCGCATTTTTGGGACCACTGGTCTAATGTCAGAATTTTTAACAGCCTCTGCAAAAGACAATTGTTTAGCCGGCACTGTGGTTTGTTTACTTTCTGCAAGTTTTTTCACTTCAGCACATACAGTTTCATTTTCCTCGTTTGGTAGTGGCGCGCTTAACAGTAATAAGAGGAAGCGGAACTTACATTGTACATTAAATGTGGTGTGTGAAAAAATTTTTTGTCATTTGGTTGTGGCTCGCTTATCAGTAATAAGAGGAAGCAGAAGAATGTTTACTGTGAGAGAATGTGTTGTACATTATTTGTGGTCTGCAAACAATTTTTTTTTTTGGGGACATGTGAAATTATGAAATGTGTTGAAATATTTTCAAAATTAATTGTGGTTTGTTAAAAACAAAACAAAAAAATGTGTTTGGGGGGTATGTGAATGCGAAACGATGGACTAATGTTACAGTGTAACAATTAGTGATAATGAGCTGAGGAAATAAATTTCACCACTCTACTATGGGGTGGAAAGTGTATAAATACTGTATTTGACTTATATTTAGTTGTCAAAAGTAGGAGACAGTATATTAAAGAGGAGCAGTAGCTGTTTGACGTAAGTTTATTAATAGAGATTAGAAAAAAAAAATAAAGTTGATGCTTAAGTTATAAAAAGTGAGTGTCCTCGGTTGTTTTGTGTCAATCGTTACTTCAAAAAAATAAATAAAACATGTTTTATTGCAAAGTGTTTGATATGGAGTTTAGTGATAGATCTTCTTTAGAAGAACATTTAAAAGGGCAAAAATGTAGCAGAAAGAGACAACCCTCTTCAGATTCACAACCATCAACTTCTGCTGCTGCTGCAACAGTGCGGCAAATTCCAAAGAGGAAATATACAGAATCAACCGTTTTATAAACGATGTATGATTTGTGAGGAGGATGTAAATGAAAGTTATTGGAATCAGCACAAAAGAAAAAGCTAAGAGAGTTATTCGAGAAAATGTTTCTTGCATAGAGAATGCTTTTAAAAATAGAATTAAAACTTTTTCAATATCTAATCAGTATGAGAGTATATTGAACATAGATGTATTGTTTGAAAAATATATTGATCTGATAATAGAATTGTTAACAAGTGAAATGATAACTATGAAAGCGTTCAAATTTAACATGGAGTTATTTTGTGATTTTGTAAAACATTTAAAAGATGATGATGATGATAACATGGAGATAAGTACAAAGAGTATGCAGACGGTGATACGTACAATCTTACGAGTTGATGAAATATCTGAAGAATTGAATGATATGATTAAAATCATCAAGACGAAGTTAGAGGAGTTCCAAGAAAGGGATAGTGGATGGGCTTTGTTATCATTTTTGAGAATTGAGATAAATATTAATAAATATGAACCACTTGCCGGGTCATCGTATTTTCCATTACCAGCAGAGATTCAGTGTAAACGTGCTTGTATAAATGTGAGAAACTATGATGAATATTGTTTTAAATGGGCTATCATATCGGCTCTTGATAGTGAAGTTAAAAAACACAATGATAGACCATCAGCGTATAAAGTAGATGATATAAAAAGTGAAACTATAATAGATAATGATGAAGTGGTTAGTTTTAAGAATATGCAATTTCCTCTGAATGTTAAAGATGTTAACATTTTCGAAGATAACAATCAAAACATTAGTGTAAATGTTTTTGGATATGAAGTAAACAATAAAACATACCATATAATTGGTCCCTACTATCATACACGTAAAGAAAAGACAAAACATATTAATTTGCTTTTTTATGACAATTACGATGGGAGTGAAGTGCATTATGTGTTCATTAAAAATATATCACGATTATTGAGTACTCAAATAACCCATCGCAATGGAAAAATGTATCTCTGCAACAGTTGTTTACTACGTTTTCCAAACGAGCTCATCCTACAGAATCACAAAAGTGAATATGGCAGAAAGGTTGTGATAATACCAGAAAGAGGTAACAATGTGTTGGAGTTTAAAAGTCAACGAAAAAAGTTTCCAGTTCCCTTCACTGTGTACGCTGACTTTGAATCCATCCTAATTCCTACGAGTTACTGTATACCGAACCCAGATACATCATCAACAACAAATGTACAACAACATATACCATGTGCTTTTTCATATTATATCAAGTGTTCATTTGATGATGAATTAAATATACATAGATCATTTGTTGGTAAGGATTCAGTTTAATAATGATATAACAATCAATAATAAAAAAACAAATTCTAGGAGAAAATTCACCAGATGTATTTGTTGAGATGCTTGTTGAAGATTTAACATACCTCCATATGGAAGTAATAAAGAAGCCAAAGCAGATGATTCCATTGACGGACCTTGAGAATGACTTTCACCGTACATCACCTATATGCAGTATATGTGAAAAAAAGTTTTATATCAACTGATGAAAGAGTAAGAGATCATTGTCACTTCACCGGTAAATATAGGGCACAATCACAGTGCAATTTAGATTTTCGCATACCAACATTTTTTCCAATATTTTTACATAATTTTTCGGATTGCCATTTATTTGTGAAAAGTTTAAGTAAAATTCAAGGTGACATAGAAAATAATTCTCTTAAATAAGGAGAACTACATTTCACTCTCCAAACGGGTTGCAGATAACTTTGAAATGAGATTTTTATATTCTTTTAGATTTCTTCAGTCTAGCATAAGCAGTTTGGTGAACAATCTAACAGAAGATGATTTCATTATAAACAGAATAGTTTATAAAAATGATGTTGACTCATTTAAATTAATTTGCAAAGTTTGGTTGAAATGGTTGTACTTTACAGAAATTCAATCATTCATAATAGAGACTTTGTTGGAGGAGGAGGACTGATTGATGGTATAATTAATTCTCTTCCAGTACAGCTTCATCTGCCAGGCTATCAATTTTGCGGACCAGGTACAAAACTTGAGAAACGCCTAGCTAGAGGTGATGAGGGAATTAATCCATTGGATGCTGCATGTAAACAACACGATATTGCTTACTCTCAATCAAAGGATATAAATAAACGTCACGAAGCAGATCGAATATTAAGTGAAAAAGCCTGGGCAAGAGTTAAATCAAAAGATAGTAGTTTGGCTGAGTGGGCAAACGCATGGTTTGTGACGAATGCCATGAAAACAAAAGTGAAATTCGGTATGGAAAATAAAATATTCACGGTTGTATCAAAAAGAAAATATAAGAAAAAAAATAAATCAACATGTGGAAAAACCATCTTCAATGAGGCTATTAAAAAAACCAAAAAGATCCTCAAGGAAAAGAATCCAAAAGACATTTAAAACGCTATAAAAATTTCTCGCAAGATAATTGGTGATAAATCAAATGTTCAAATTCCTCGCATAATACCTATACCTAAGGTTGGGGGTTTTCTTCCTCTAATACCAATTTTAACAGCTCTCGGAGCAATCGGAGGCTTAGCAACAGGTGGAAGTGCTATTGCAAGAGCAGTAACTGAAACTAAAGCTGCTAAAGAACAATTGGAAGAGGCGAATCGTCATAATAAAACTATGGAAGCCATTGCCATGGGTAGAGGTCTATATCTTAAACCCTATAATAAGGGTTATGGTTTATTTTACAAGCCGAAATCAAAAAACTTTTAAGGAATCTACCCAGACGACCCCTCACCGATAGAGATTTGATGAAATATACCAAGTTCTTACCGCATTTCCGAGGTGTCTTTATGTTGGTTTCCCTACCAACCAAGCCCCGCCAAACTGAATGTGGTATTATCAATTTGGATTCTTCTCACGGTTCCGGAACACACTGGATGGCTTACATTAAGAATAACGATTACAAGGAGTACTTTGATAGCTTTAGAAATTTGCAACCCCCTCGAGAGGTTATCAAATATTTGGGGGGAAACATTCAATATAATTATACTCAACAACAAAATTTTAATAAGTATAACTGTGGACATTTGTGTTTGAAATTTCTATATAATTCAAATTTTAAATGATGTACATACACTTTACGAAATAAATAAACAAGTTATTTTTTGTTATTAAATTTGTTCTTTTTAATTATACCACCACCACAGAAAAGAGATGGGAATAAAATTTTCATTTTCAGATATATGGATAGAAGTATAAATAAGGGAGCAATTCTTGAAGGCGGATCAGTGTGTTACATTTTGTTGTCATGATTATTTGACTATTCAGTTTATCTTTATAAATGTTTTGGATAAGAATAGTAAAATTAATGTATACAAAAAATTGTGATTGTTCAAATCTATGTTGTAAACAAAAAACAATATTTATATAAAAAAGGAGAATAACATGTTTTGGATGAAAACAATAAAACCAAAAGTGTTGCTGAGTCTACGCAAAGGAGAATCATTACCTCATTTTTGGTCTTCAATACTTTTTGAATTTAACGTAAATGATCACGCTAAAATAGTAGTAAAAGGTGGCTCAATCACGTTATTTGGTGTCTCGTATGAGGGTATTATTCGTGGAAACTCAGATCGATTCAATGAACTTTGTATATTTAATGATATTAATAAAACAGTAGAAATTGATGCTGCAGATATAGAACTTTTTGATAAATTAAGTGAAATTGAACAGGATGACAAACATTAATTGCTTGAAGCTCTTGAAGAGTATTCAACAATTCCTAATTGATTACAAGGAGAACATATTGGATGAACATTTAGAAGAAATTCTAGAATGTAATAGCAGATTAAACCAATACAAAATGTACACCAAAAAATGGAGAACACTACAACACATGTATTTGGCTATCAGAAAACTGTCAAGATGTACCGGCCACATGCGCATGTTACATGTTGGAGAAAAGAGTAATGCGGTTAAAAAAAATTATGTCACTCTATGAAAGAATGAATAAAAAGCATTGTTCCAACTAAATTCTAATCAGTTTTATTTCAACCTTTCATCTAAGTAGGACTTCTTCGTCCTGCTCCTCCTCCTCCTCCTTCTGCTCACAATGGAAAAGTACATTTTTTTGCTTTGCAGTTTGGTGGTGGGCTGTTCAAAAGCCAGTCCTATACCAATAAACATGTCGACTCTTGGCAACAATAAAGGCAATCTAGAGTTTAGTGTTATTTTACCAAATAATGACACTCTCAAAATTGATTTGTCATTCCAACTGATGAAGATAAGCACATCTTTGGATGTACCTCAAGCGGATACAGCAACTGAGTTAAGTACAACATCATCAACAACAACAACAACAAGCAAACCCATTGATAAATATTTTACCGTTGAAGAGGCCAACCACACAATAAGTCCTGGGCCATATAGGGGGTGCCTCTAACAAAAAATGTATATATTTTTCTAAATTTTTTTATTATTATGTTTTTATATAAAATCAATTATATTAAGTCTCTAATGTCTTTAATGTTAGGTTCTAACATAATATCTAACTCCAACTCCAAGGCAATGGCTTCCATAGTGCATACCGCATTCAGGAGCGTCCTCGTGGTGTGAATGGTTGCTGAAGATGACTTCACCTTTGTTAACAGCTCCCTGTTGATTTTCACCAAGTCGGGGTGGTCCCACGAAAGCTTCTCGAAGCTATCCACATACTTTTCAATACTAACGATGATCGAGTTAATCTTCATTCTATGAAAAAATAAATGTTTATTAATAATTATTAAAAAAAAACAATTTTATTAAATAATAAAAACAACAAAACATATTTTTACTTACTTGTCTTTTATTGAGTAACTTCTTGGAGTTGTACTTTTATTATGATTGGATAGAAGTCGACTCTCTCTATTTGCATGAAATCACAGCACTCTTTGAACACCACACACTTTTTAGTGATACCGAACAACACCTTCGCTGATAAGCGCCTCTAACAACAAACGCACGCCACCAACAACCAGCACCACGCACCACCGCACCCGCCGACGCCGACTGTTAGTTCCGCTTAATTGTTAGAGATAATAACCCAAGCCGCATCGTCATTTGACACCCCACGCAGCGAAGAGATAACATCCCAACATACTTGAGGACGAACACCGGCATCGGGACACCACGATGCATGTGGGAACAACAGAATACCCTAATTCCCAGAATAGGACCAACGGACAGTTGTCCTGCACACAGATGGACAACTACGCGTAGCAGGTGTATTTTTATATATAGTAGAATAAGATAGGAATACGTACATAAATTAGTCTTAAGATAGAACTCAACGGGGAAGGACATTTAACTCCTCTCCGAAAATAAAGAAGATTAACAAGAAAAGATTCTCGTGTCTTTATTTAATAAAAACTAAAATTAGCGCAGCCGGTAGGATACCCGGATGTATCCAAACTTTAATACACTGTTTTTTAAAAAACTTTACCGGGTACCATACAATTAAAGCAGGACGCAGAAGTCCCAAAAAATAAGAAAGTAATTTTAAAACAAACAAAAAAATAAAAGTTGTGAAAAGAAAAAAATATAACACAAATTAGTGCAAGTGTACTTAAATATATAGATATGCTCTTGTGTTAAAAAATACCGGTGTCCTATTTATTAAAGCTAAAATAAATTGGAAAATTGAATTGCTGAGTGAACAAAGTGAACATTAAACGATTTAATTAATAAAAACCAAAAAGAAAAAACATTTCGTTAATAAACAAGGAAGCAGTGGACAACAGCCGAAGACCAGTAAAGCATCACCAGAAGCAGGGGCGCTAAAGCAGATAAAATAAGTACGTTCTCTTATCTTAGTAATAGTTATTAAATTGTGTTAAATTGTGTGTAATAAAAACTAAAATTGTTAGACACAGTTGATATTTACCTCACTGCAAAATACGGTCAAATAACTATCCAGCCGTTATTTTTCGATTGTAAAACTGAAACTACTTATCTATCTGCTAGAGATAAATAATAATAAATAAATTATTCGTTAGTTAGCAATCAGTCTGTTTACCTTACTATTGAAAAATCGGAACTTATTGTACAAAAATAAAATAGACAAACAAATCGTCAGCAACTCCGAATGTTGATAGACCCGATGAAAGAAAATCCGGATATCGCGAATAACATGACCAGGAAAGATTCAGAGACAGAGAGATCAGAGTGGAAAAAGGCAAATTTAAATAAATAATCTCTATTTATCTATGGATGATCATTTTGGATACATTTACTTTAGGTTTGGTCGGACCACAAATCTGCCCTCCGGAAGAAACTTTGCCACAACAAACGGGAACTGAAGGCAACAGGTGGAGGGGAAAACAAGGAGATTTTTCACTCCGTCGAAAGGGGAAGCTATTCAGCTCGTTTGTTTAAAGGATTGTATTGATGGTTTGCCACAAACTACAAGCTTTGATGTTCCTTTGTCGAACGTAGCTTCCACCACAATGCGGCGCTCATGAATGTGATGATGTTAATGCTGATGTCCTTGTTGATGTTGATAATGTTAATGCTGATGCCCTTTCATAAAAAAAAGAAAATTATATCAACAACACAAATATCATGACGCCTAGTACGACAAAGGATACACCCATGAAAACATTTAAGAGGCCAGTGCAACTTTTGCAGAAACAGGTGAAAGTTCAAGAGCAACTGTGTGAAAATCTCACAACAGCGCTAAAAACAGTCCAAAAATAATAATAAAAATAATAATAATAATAATAATAATAGTATACTGAATTACAATTCAGTCTGAATTGTTTGATAAGCCTACAATTATGAATATTAAATTCAAGTTGAATAAAGAAATTGTTCTTAAACTACTGAGCATCGGGTAATAAACAAACATCATTTGTCATGCCCCTTATTTTCGGGCGTATATGTCGGCAATTACTTTCTTCCTCCTCCAAATCCGAAAAATGCAATTGTGTCCATAACTTTTAAATTATTAACAATTGACGTCCCTCAAGATGTGCTCTGGTGGTAACTTGCTGTACTTCGCAAGGGAAATGAAGTTTTGACGTTTCGTTGGCGGGAGGAAATTTATACGGAAGATTAGATATCGGTCTCGCGGGAAAAGGGAAATATCTTATTGGAAAAAGAATGTAAGTAAGAAATTGAAAATCACAATGTCGGTGGCACATCAGTAAGTATTCTTATAAGTATCTGCCACATATAACCAGATGCTAGTTCTATCATAAATAGGAAATGAAAAATGTAAACAAAGCACTTGTTTATATGTGTACATATTACATGTTTATTGTAATAACAGTTATTATTCCAATTACAGTTTAGAAGAAACATTCAACTCATTAACAGTACAGATCGACGAATATGCTCTGTATTTTCAAGGAACGAACGAGAAGAACAAAAGCTGGTGGCTGCCGGTTGGGTTTACTCTTTGGGGATTGACCCGAAGAAACCACAACAAATTTTAGGGCAAGTTATTCAAACATCGAAATAAGCGGAAAAGCCCCATGAATTAATCCTTGAGAACTTGTCCCAATATGCAAAAGACTGGCGATGTGTATGCACATGTAAAGCAGGAATTGGCGGCAAGTGCAAACATACTGCGGCTTGTCTGCTGTACATAGTCAAGTAAGTTTTACCTTTTTGCATTTTGAGATTAAATTATTGCAATGCATTTAACATTTTCAGGAATCCCTTAGTGCCGTACCTCAGTTGCACAGATATGAAGCAGTCATGGGGCAAGATAGGACGGGAAAGAGCGTCTACATATGAAGGAATAGAAGTTCGAAAGATGTGCCATGTCCAGGAGAAACAACACACCAACGAAAATGATATTGTCACCGATGAAGAAAAATGTATTTTCCGTAAAAAAAACTGATTGAAGGTATGAAAAGAAAAAAAAAACAAATATTTTCTTTGAACGTTATTTACTTTTAGCGGATATTACTACAGAGATGGCGAGATTAATCAGAGGTTCAAGGTCTAGATACTCACCTGAACCTAACGAAAATTCATACGAGAATGAATTTTTACAGATGGTTTTCTCAACGATTGAAACGTCATCACGAATCATTGAAACGTACATCAACAAATTCAAACCAGAAATGGATAATTATTTAAATAATAAAACTTTCTTGAATTTTTTCAATAGGAGAATACGAAAGTCCTTACCAGAAGCTATGGAGGTGTTTTTTTTTTTGTTCCAAAAGGAATTATGTTTATTTGTACATAGCTCTTTCTGTAGAGTTCTATTCCGCAATCTTTCGTACCTCGCTGTTATATTTTGTACACATTTTCTTGTGGTAACAGAACTCTTTGGTAGATGCAACGTTGGGAAAGCAGAATCGACCAAATAGCTCCTTTTCGCCTGGCCTCTATTAAAGGGTGTGATGATTTTATGTTTCTCAAAATGAAGAGAACATATTCTAAAGAATTTGGGGAACGGTTTTCCCATTCTCAACACATGCTTCCACCTCAATAGCTTCTTGGTATTATTTAAAACCCTTTGAGGGATTTGGTGCATGGAAATGTCTGCACTTCCATAAGATCTGCACTGTAGAACACCACAATATTTGCCGCGTTTTGTATCCCTGGCAAAACGAAATAAAACAATATACTTTCCACAAGAATTGCAACTAACATCCACTTACATTATATTCGCGAATATTTCACTTCAACTATTTGAATATGCAATTTTTTAAACAACTTTCGATTTGCTTCTTTGCCGCCGTATTAAATTTGTTTACAAATTTGTTCCCGCCACTTAGCTGTCAAAATATTGATTTCCCTTCGGCTTTTCGAAAAAAAAAAAGCTGCAGATGGCGCTGACGGTTGTTTGAGGGGAGTCAATTGAAGTCAACCTTTCTTTAACAAAAATTTCACAGTGACAGAAAACAGCTGATATAAACGAAGATCGGTAATGAGGTCCATCCGACCGGCAATGTAGTTCATGCGGCGGATTCAATGATGGGGTTTGGCCGCGGAAGTGAAAGGATACGGATTGGACGAACTCCCGCCGCGGTCGATCCGGCGGATTCAATGATAGGCATGATTACAAATAAAATCAATGATTTAATTATCAACGATAATAAGCAGTTCACTACGAATACTGAACTCTTCAAAACAATAGAAAAACTAAGCAGTAAATCTTTTCATTGGACAAGATCACGGAAGAATTATACGAAGACATAGACTGCGACTATCAATCAATGACTTACAGAATGTCGTACATACACTATGTCGCCATAGTGAATTTCCCTTTGCTCGAATTCCCCTTCATGTTTCTTTTTCTTTTCTCACTCCAATTTCAAACTCCAACAAATGTACATGTATTTATATTACTAAAACATTGAATATAAAATCGCGAGTGTTTATTTATCAGAAATTGATATTATTAAAGACGGAATAGTACTTGTATCAGGAGATCATACAATTGAAAAAACAAATATGTCTGGAACATACCTAATTACGTTTAATGGAAATAAATATTGCTAATGTTACATATGAAAATCGTAATGCAAAAATGTACCTTCGTTTAAGAAATCATTATTTTAATAAATTTAATACTTTAGAGTACATTAAAAATGAGAATGAGGAAATAAAGTTTCAAAATGTAAACTTAACTAATGAAATTAAAGATGAATTCTGTGTAAAACCTGTTGTAAGCATAACTTGTATTGTTATAAATATTGTAACAGGTTCATACATATCATTCAAGATCATCAAAGTGAGTGGCACTTCGCATCTGTACCACACTGCAGTGGAGCGAACACTTGGTACTTCTTGTACTATATATTGATTTTTTTCTTTTTATGATGGCGAGGTCAGTGGAACCTTTCATGTATATATACATGACTTTCTGTTACTGGGTTTTATTATGCATTTATTTCATTCGAACCACTTTTGAGCTTTACGTGTGCACTCTGTTCTTTGTCCTCCTTTTTATTTGTTCAAAGGTTCTTCCTTTTAATTTTATATTATTTTGCGCACTACTCGTTATGTTTTTTTCTTTTGCAAAACAATGTAGTTTTCGCGAAATTACCTACACTTTTTTTTTCTTGTTTTCTTGCACTTTTTAACTTTTTCTTTTCTAATCTTCACTTTTTCTCAAAAACTCCTCCTTTGCTTTCTTGCCAAAATCCGCTTTTTGCAAAAACTGTCCTGTCACTTTTCTTTGTTCTCTAAGTCACCCTTTTTTTCTCCCCATGTGAACGCGGCCTCAAATTGTTCCGGATCGAGTCTTCGTCATTTTGCTCTTTCTCTTGAACTTTCCTCTTCTTTACATTCACTGGAAAGCTCCACTCACACCCTATTGCCGTGCTCCTCCAACAAATGCAATGTAAACATCTGTCCGTCCTGTTCGCGCTTGCGCGCGAACAATCAATTGAACAGGTCAATTGAAGTCAACCTTTCTTTAACAAAAATTTCACAGTGACAGAAAACAGCTGATATAAACGAAGATCGGTAATGAGGTCCATCCGACCGGCAATGTAGTTCATGCGGCGGATTCAATGATGGGGTTTGGCCGCGGAAGTGAAAGGATGTGGATTGGACGAACTCCCGCCGCGGTCGATCCGGCGGATTCAATGATAGGCATGATTACAAATAAAATCAATGATTTAATTATCAACGATAATAAGCAGTTCACTACGAATACTGAACTCTTCAAAACAATAGAAAAACTAAGCAGTAAATCTTTTCATTGGACAAGATCACGAAAGAATTATATGAAGACATAGACTACGACTATCAATCAATGACTTACAGAATGTCGTACATACACTATGTTGCCATAGTGAATTTCCCTTTGCTCGAATTCCCCTTCATGTTTCTTTTTCTTTTCTCACTCCAATTTCAAACTCCAACAAATGTACATGTATTTATATTACTAAAACATTGAATATAAAATCGCGAGTGTTTATTTATCAGAAATTGATATTATTAAAGACGGAATAGTACTTGTATCAGGAGATCATACAATTGAAAAAACAAATATGTCTGGAACATACCTAATTACGTTTAATGGATATAAATATTGATAATGTTACATATGAAAATCGTAATGCAAAAATGTACCTTCGTTTAAGAAATCATTATTTTAATAAATTTAATACTTTAGAGTACATTAAAAATGAGAATGAGGAAATAAAGTTTCAAAATGTAAACTTAACTAATGAAATTAAAAATGAATTCTGTGTAAAACCTGTTGTAAGCATAACTTGTATTGTTATAAATATTGTAACAGGTTCATACATATCATTCAAGATCATCAAAGTGAATGGCACTTCGATTCTGTACCACACTGCAGTGGTGCGAACACTTGGTACTTCTTGTACTATATATTGATTTTTTTCTTTTTATGATGGCGAGGTCAGTGGAACCTTTCATGTATATATACATGACTTTCTGTTACTGGGTTTTATTATGCATTTATTTCATTCGTTCTTTGTCCTCCTTTTTATTTGTTCAAAGGTTCTTCCTTTTAATTTTATAATATTTTGCGCACTACTCGTTATGTTTTTTTCTTTTGCAAAACAATGTAGTTTTCGCGAAATTACCTACACTTTTTTTTTCTTGTTTTCTTGCACTTTTTAACTTTTTCTTTTCTAATCTTCACTTTTTCTCAAAAACTCCTCCTTTGCTTTCTTGCCAAAATCCGCTTTTTGCAAAAACTGTCCTGTCACTTTTCTTTGTTCTCTAAGTCACCCTTTTTTTCTCCCCATGTGAACGCGGCCTCAAATTGTTCCGGATCGAGTCTTCGTCATTTTGCTCTTTCTCTTGAACTTTCCTCTTCTTTACATTCACTGGAAAGCTCCACTCACACCCTATTGCCGTGCTCCTCCAACAAATGCAATGTAAACATCTGTCCGTCCTGTTCGCGCTTGCGCGCACGTCAAAAATCAAAATATTGTTTATCAATTCAATGTCCCGATGCATGTGGAGTTCGGCGTAGTAAAAAAAAATTTAAAGTAAAAAAACTACAATGTGGCTATTGCCTCGGTTACATTATGGTTGTACTTTGGTCATCGAGGGAACCCTTTTGGCAGGTAAGTTTACCCACGGGACTCATCAGGTACTTCAGTTTTCTATTTGTTTTCTTTTTTTCAGGTCACAGGAGGGATGGCGGATGGGGATCGAGGATATGAGAAACAGGTACGTAACAAAGGTTTTCTACTTATCATCAGTGCTCTAACTCTTATTTATCTACAGGTAAGGATTTGTCGCAACAATCCCTTGCAACAGCCACTTGATGCTGAATCAAATTCACTGACGCTGTGAAAGAAATATCGGAGCCAGCAACACATTAGAGTTAGAGACAAAGTTATTAGACTAGTTTTAAGTCAGTCTCATTTTTGTACTCTAGCTGAGAGGATAAACCTCTGAAATGAATAAAAACATTTTTTTAACAAAAAAAAGTTTAATTGGCGCACGAGCAGGGACCGCAGGAAAAGTGAAAATTTAAAGTTTTATCTTGTAATCGCCGGGAAAATAAGCGCTCATAGAGCCCTAATAAACCCCGTAGTCGAGCTTCCGTGTAAGTCGTGATTAAAGTTATCTCGTAATCGCCGGGAAAAAAAAGCACTCACAGAGCCTTAATAAAACCCGTAGTCGAGTTTCCGAGTTAAATAATCCCGCGCGGAATAAAATAGAATTTTTACGGTAAATCCTGTGGTCCCAATCCGCGTGTGTGTGAAAACTTAGAGCCCCCGAGTAATCCAGCCGCAGTTGGACAAAAAGAAAGCTGATTGAAGCTAGCCGTCACCACCACAACCCGAGAGAATCCGAGATGAGGATTCCAGGCAACATAGTGATGTAAGTTAGTTTAAGATCATTAAATGAAAAATAATGTAAGAAATTAAGGAGTGAATTGAAATAATAAAGATTCCGAAAGAAAGTAAAAGTATTAAGAAGTTGAATTATAAGATGTAAAGAAAAAATATAAGAAGTATTAAATCCAAATAATTAAAAGAAATTACTAGTAAAAAATAAGAAAAACAATTTGCATTAGTTTATAACAATAAAAAAAATTAAAGTTTAAGTTCGTTAAAAAAAATAAAGAAACATTAAATCAAAATATTAAAAAATAGCAAAATAATTAAAACCATGGTAGGCACACGAGCGAGGGCAGGTTTAGACGAAACCGTCGACCTCGAAAAATCCACAAATCAATCAATCCCCATGGCTCAACGAGCCAAAATCCGGGAATCCAAACTGAAACTCAAGAGATTCGGTCCACACCAGAACTCAATGCTCTTATTACATCCATTGTAAGCCGTGTCTTACAAGAACAGGGTAAACAACTAGTCCAAGATATTATAAATCCTGAGGATAAACATTTTTTTGGCACAGACCAAACAATCCTTCCAATTTAGATGGACTAGAAAAGATTCCAGACTACGTGAGTTCTCGGGTGATGCTAGTGAGTTTGCTTCTTGGATAAAGAGTGTAGACCGCGTACTTAAAATTTATGAAAATTTTGAAGGAACAACGGACAAGCACGACTTTAAAATATTAAAGGCCAAACTTAACGATGCTTTAGAAAATAATAACCAGCAGAGAATAGTCAATAATTTAATATAAACAAGGATAAATGACCTAAGCAATGTGACAAACTAAATTTTAAAGATATTTCAAGCAGATAGAAAATTAAACACGGAACTTATGGTGGAAATAAAATTTAAATTAGAAATACTTCAAGATGAAGTAACAAATATAGAGTATGCTATGCAATGGGCAAAAGCTGGCATAGTTAACACATATATATTGTCAAATTCAGAGGTAGAACCGATTAGGAAAATAATTAAAGCAGAAAACATGCCCTATAGCACTGTAATAGAGGCAATTGAATTTTCTGACATAAAAATAGCTGTAAGTAATAAAAGTTTGTTATACATTTTGAGTTTACCTACTAGTGATTAATCAAGTTGTAAAATAATGATAATTAGAGCTATCAAAAAAGAAGACAAAATTGTGAAAGTAAACTATCCAGAGATCTTGAAATGCGAAAATAAACTATTTAGTACAAATAAGAAATGTAAAGCTCTAAACAATTTAACAATGTGTAAACGTAACGATATAGTAGATATAAGTAACGATAATTGTATAAGCAATTTAATAATTAGCAAACCCCATATGTGTACGGAGATAAGCAACCAACATTTCCCCGTAGTGGAAGAAATTGCACCTGGAATCGTATTGTTAAATCAATTTCGTGACAACATCTACATTGATGAACGTGAAATACTCCTGAATGGAACATATTTGATCCAATTTCATAACGCCACAGTCAAAGCTTACCAGTACGTCTTCCAAGAAGCAGAGATCACAAAATACAGCCCGCTTCCAGCCGTCTTGCAACCACCAGCGACAAAATCTCAGGTGGAAGAATTGCTATCTTTAGAGATGTTCAAGGAAATTGAGATGAAGAACACAAAATACATTGAGGAACTAAAATCTGCTGATGACAAGAAATCTGCTGCAATACTCTCACTGTCAGCATTGATTTTAATGATAATAATATTTCTCATATGCAAGAAGCCAATCCAATACGTCATTCGAAAATGTAAAGAAGCTTCGAAAAATAACGATAAAGAAGCAACGACAGAGGACATAACCATGGAACCGAGTACAAATAAACCTGTCCCTGCACCTAAGACAATGGGAGTTGATGACCTTTGTCAGCATCTTCGAACGGTTTGATCGAACCGGCACATTCGATTTTTAAGGGCGGAGGAGTTAACGTGAAATACATCGAAGATGCCGAGACCACCAAACGACCATCCACTTGTTAACACCCACATGATGTAAAGAAATCACTTGCCGTCACCACATGCTGTAGACAACCAAATGCCACACGCTGTAAACAAACCATGTGCAGTCACCAAAGTGATTCTAAGAAATGATCCCAAGCGAAATCCCTTGCAACAGCCACTTGATGCTGAATCAAATTCACTGACGCTGCGAAAGAAATATCGGAGCCAGCAACACATTGGGGTTAGAGACATAGTTATTAGACTAGTTTTAAGTCAGTCTCATTTTTGTACTCTAGCTGAGAGGATGAACCTCTGAAATGAATAAAAACATTTTTTTAACAAAACTAAAAATTATTTAGTTTAACTTGTATTGTAACATGATTCTTTTTACCATTTCCTCGTTGTTAAGAAACGTAGTTGTTGGTTAAATTCAATGTTCATTTTGTTAAATAATTTTAAATGTTGTACGAAAATGATTGTGACTAATTGTAAAAATGTTTGAGTCACTGTCCCATAGGCGTCACGCCACTTGTGTGCAACTGCGTTTTTATCGCACCATATTTCGCACTGTCCAATGCGTGGGCGGCGCGTAAAATCGAACGATGTACGCACACGCACAACTAGATACACCGATGAGATGCATACATTGCGTGCTTAGATCGATGCTGGGTGCTGGTGATTTGTTGCCGATGGTCTCGTCCACTTGGATCGTGCTCATAGACGAAGCCGGATCGAGGGTAAAATTAACTACAAGTGACACAATATTGTACATTACTATAGTTTAATAATAAATTTGTTAAATATTAAAGTTTTGTTCAAACATTTGTTTCAATTGTTTCAAACACCCGTAAGATGACGTAATCGGTCAGACGACACTTGGCGGTTGATCTATGCAAACGCCAAGTGTACGTATGAAACCTCTCTGCTCACTCCTCTGCTAGGTGATGCAGCAGAGAGATTTAGTCAGTCTACCTCTGGACGTGAACGGTCATGGTGTTATGCATATACATAGCATATTACACATATAACACGGACGGTCGTTCCCGTTATGGCACTTAAGTTCCTTTACAGAAGTGTATAAAGTAAACATCCGCATCTTTGTTTTGAATTTCGGATTGACAGTTAGGTTATAAAACTGTAATCGTTGTAGATTGATTGCCCACGAGAAGTGCTGATCTTGCTATTTTGAGATGCTAACACGTCTTCAAATATATCGAACAGATAAAGTTAGTTCTATACAAGTACTCAAACGCTTCGGTTGGTTTATTTCTGCATAACAGACAGAAAAAATAAGTCGGAGCTCGAACAGAACAATCCCAAATCTCATGAAATTGAACACCATGTGTCAAGTCAAGTGACATAAAGAACCGGGACGTTTCTCTTAAGGATGAGGGGAGTTAATACACCACTCAACACAGCACCATTATAAAGAAATCGTCTACTCAGCACCCAGTACTCCACCCATCGGTGGGCGACATTCCAATGACAGAAAAATAAACAAATCGATAATATAAGCAAATCGATTGATGCGATCCGGTACCACTTATCAGCAGAGGACAGCGAAATATATATATATATTTAAATGTATATATATATATATATATATATATACATAGGTTATAACCACAGAAAATACAAACAGGAATTTTTTAGTTTATTTGTAAACAAAAGAAATAGAATCAAATTCATATTGCAAGTTAACACGGTCGAGAACGCATGGGCGAACCCATTCCCACGATCGCACCTGTAGCGGATGTAACTTGATGATTCTCATATTCGGCTAGACGCATCGCTTGCACTTTCGGCGGTGCATGCTCGGACGTGAGCAAACCAGCGTGGGATCGAAGAGACCTTGATCGACCAAGGCGAGTTTAGGAGTTAGGGAAAAAGTATTGTCCAGGCAGTCGAATTTCGGCATCCGAATCGGTCGGTCCAATAAATGATTTTATAACGAATAACCAAAGAGAGTTTTTATTCTAATAACCCGTGGGCACAAGTTTAGCTTGTGCGGTTATACATTTTTTTTAAACGTTGGAACTAAAAAAACTTTAACTTGCACTATTGAAAATTCATTTGACCCCATTTCCTGTTATTCTCATTATCATAAATATTCTCAAATCATAAATAAGAATAAAATGCTGACAAAGTGTTTATCACAAAACGATAAAACGATGACAAAGAGTTTGTCATCGAAACACACTAGCTATCTGCGATAGTTTAGTTTAGTTCTTAAGATACTCGCAAACAATAAAGACATAAAGAGCTCCGCTCTTTAATTAAACTTTTTAAAAAGATCTTTTATTAAATCTCAATTAAAATTTATATATATATATAATTTATGTACCAACCCAATGATATGCTATGAACCATAGATTTAAGATTAGAAGAAAATAAAATTAGTTTTATATCAGACACGACCACATAAGGTTTTTTTTTTTTTTTAACTCCTCCTGCGAAGGAGTAAACCTAATTTGCAGAGTGGAGCGAGAAACGAAAAGGAAGAATTCCCCTGGAGAAACGATTACCCCCAGTTAAAGGAGTTAGTAGGGACTAACAGCCGCTCCAGCGTCAACCTAACAGAAACCTTCGTTTTGCGACACCACAACTCGTCAATCATCATAAATAACCAAGAATTTAAATCGATGGAGATGTCTTTCTCAAGACCACTACCAACAAGCCTACATCCCAATTCGGCAGTCAAAGCTTACGAAAAATTGCTTACTTTGGAGATGTTAAGAGGATTGCAGGTTCACAACACGGCACGTATTCATGAAGTAGAAAACGAAAATCAAGCTCATCTTGCCATTAAATACAGTACGACATCCCTTATTGTAATAACCGCCATAGTCATAATCACCAAACGGTACATTTCTCAAAAGCAAAATGTCATAGTTCAGGCCACAGTCCAAGTGAAAGAAGTTCAACTCGAACCTCAAGCTGAAACAAAGTCATCCCAAGTAAATCAAGTTCCGATACTTTACACAGTGTCGAGTGAGGACACTCGATTTTAAGGAGGGAGGTGTTAACAGGACGTAAGTTGAAACCACCTATGAAGCGCAAGCCCATGCCAAGAACACCAAAATATGATGACACCAGCAATCAAACATCGACACCAGCTATAAAGTGCAAGTTCACACCGAGAACGCTAAATATGATGATGCCAGGAATCAAGTGGTCACATACCTTGGACACCTGCAGCCGATATTCGAAAAACTACATCCGCCGACTCCAACCACCAGACGCTGTGTCAGCAACTCAGAATATTATAAATGAATGTAAAACCTAAGAACTTCGAGTCTTCTTCCAATCAATAAACTGGGCAGTTGCCCCCAAGAAAATAAATTATGTTAATTTTCCTCTTCGCTGCGCCAAAAAGCATAACTTGCACAAATAAGCTGGATGCCTTTCCCACGGGAAACGTCGATTTACAGACTGCAGATTAGGCATAAAATACATTTGTAATATAATTCGAAGAAGTTTTCTTTGAATTCAGTTAGTTCAGTTATAATTGTAACTCCGTGACGACGTGTTCGACCTTATTAATAAAATAATAAATTCGTTAAACAAATATAAAACGGTGTTTTTTTTATATATCCCACCGCTCAAGGGACACCGTAATTTAGTCGACCACGTAGAATTATTAGTGATCGGGGTACCAGTTTTGCCTCTCTAGAGTTTAGCAATTTCGTGAAAAAGAACAACGTAGAACTCGTCAAGATCGCCGTAGCGTCTCCACAGTCAAATGGTCAGGTTGAGCGCGTTAACAGTTATATCACAAAACGCCAAACCCAATATAATATGACACTCACTAAAAAGTTGCGACATCAGTACAATGACCGCCTAAAAGCCTGCATTGCTGCATCGTAAAGAAAATAAAACAAACAAAACAAACAAAACAAGCTAAACGAACAAAAGGAACAAAACAAACTGAAAACTGTTGCAACGTCCGCCCAAAAGCTGACATTGTAACAAATATAAACAATAACATTAACAAATGGAGCAATAAACTCCGATGAACGAAGAACGAACAACAGAATACGGAAAGTGATATCTAAGCACTTCATACTAAATAGCACGCAAGCACTTAGTATTAAATGCCAGTCACATACGGAACTTACGACAAAATGACATCGACGCATAAAATACCAAATATGGACCGATGTCCAGACAAAGACACTTATATTAATGACCGACCCTTAAGAACGCTTTGCAACATAGTCGCAACGCATAGAGAATCAAGCCCAAGAAATCGTATATAAACCGATGCAGAATTCTACAATGTATGGTAGTGTGCTCCCGAACTTTAAACCGCGAACGCGTGTCAATAGTTTAAATACAAAATCTTAGAAAATAAAATTATATAAAAAGGAATCTCTTTTCTTTTATTTTTGTTAACCGCGTCCCTAAGGCGATACTGACAAAGTTAGTGAATTCCCCTGAGATGGCGGATTGGAAGCAGAGGATATCTAAAGTTGAGTCCGGAATGAGCATTACTGACCACACAAGTACAAGAGTATGCCCGCGTAAGTTGTTATTTGGAGTTGCGCAGAGGTGTCATCGTAGACGAGCTATCCGAGTACGTGACTGAAAGATATTCCGATGGTGTTAGATGTTAGAGATAATAACCCAAGCCGCATCGTCATTTGACACCCCACGCAGCGAAGAGATAACATCCCAACATACTTGAGGACGAACACCGGCATCGGGACACCACGATGCATGTGGGAACAACAGAATACCCTAATTCCCAGAATAGGACCAACGCACAGTTGTCCTGCACACAGATGGACAACTACGCGTAGCAGGTGTATTTTTATATATAGTAGAATAAGATAGGAATACGTACATAAGTTAGTCTTAAGATAGAACTCAACGGTGAAGGACATTTAACTCCTCTCCGAAAACAAAGAAGATTAACAAGAAAAGATTCTCGTGTCTTTATTTAATAAAAACTAAAATTGGCGCAGTCAGTAGGATACCCGGATGTATCCAAACTTTAATACATTGTTTTTTTAAAAACTTTACCGGGTACCATACAATTAAAGCAGGACGCAGAAGTCCCAAAAAATAAGAAAGTAATTTTAAAACAAACCAAAAATAAAAGTTGTGAAAAGAAAAAAATATAACACAAATTAGTGCAAGTGTACTTAAATATAGAGCATATCTATGCTTTTGTGTTAAACAATACCGGTGTCCTATTTATTAAAGCTAAAATAAATTGGAAAATTGAATTGCTGAGTGAACAAAGTGAACATTAAACGATTTAATTAATAAAAACCAAAAAGAAAAAACATTTCGTTAATAAACAAGGAAGCAGTGGACAACAGCCGAAGACCAGTAAAGCATCAGCAGAAGCAGGGGCGCTAAAGCAGATAAAATAAGTACGTTCTCTTATCTTAGTAATAGTTATTAAATTGTGTCCAGCTTTATTTTTAAGAAAGTAATTTAGTTGTAAATTAAGTTGTAGTTTGTATACGGTTTTATGAGTGCACTTGAAGAACAACTTCAATTAGCTCACGAGAAATCGCGTCATCTTTCGGACATTATTTGCAATTTCTTTTCAAGCGAACAGTGTGAGGAACAGCAAAAGATGCTTTCCCTCGAAATTGATCCGCTCAAATACATTTCCAAGCTCCCAGAATTCGCAGGAGACTATAGGGGACCTCCAGAATTTTATCGATCACATCGATAAAATTCACCCAATCTTATTAAAATATGACCCATTTAGCCAAAGCATATTTTCTGATGCTATAAAGGCAAAACTGAAGGGTAAGGCTAGGGAAGCCATCGAAATAAATTCCCATGTAACAACATGGAAGGACATAAAGGATATTCTTATAAATAATTTTGGTGATAGGCTTAGCTTAGAAGAGTTATTCGATGAACTTAGAGCGGCTAAATTCAAGCTTGGACCTAAAAATAAGGTTACTCAAACCACAAGATAGGACAAAAAGAGGATTGTTTAATATAGTAGGAAAAGGGTTAAAATTTCTAGCGGAAACTTTAGATGAGGACGATGCTGTAGAAATTCAGACTAGGCTAGAGTTGTTACAGAAGAATAACCATAATCTCATAGCTTCGAGCAACGAACACATAAACATTAATACCAAATTCTCCAAACAAATAAAGGACGTAGTTAGTCACCTCACTAAACAAGAAATGCTTATAGAAACGCACATAAACAACATAACGAACGTAATGTACAAACAACTTAATAATCTTGACAAGGAAATTATATCTTTACAATATGTTCACACCATTAACTACAACATAAACATTTTGAAATACCAGATAGACAATATAGAAGAAATCATTATAACAATTAGATCAGGAGTCTTGTCGAAAAACATACTAACACTAGACGAGATCAATCACGTTCGCGATATCGATTTCATAATAAACAAATATTTATAATAATTCTTATCCCGCACAAATCAAATATAATGTACTCAAGGATACTCATAGAACCATTACCAAATCATAACCAAAAAGCATTTTTTTTTTTAAAGAAAAAGAGTTCTCAATTGACCAGTTCAATAATGTTTTCAGTTCAATAGTGCTAAATTGTTTAAATAAAAACTTAGTTCCTATTAAGGATGATTGTATTAAAAATATTTTAACAATGAAAGAAGCCACTTGTAAAATGGAACACTATGAAAAAACTGGTATAGTAGAAATTAAAGACGGCCTAATTATTACCAAAAATATAAAAAATTTTAGTATTAGCCAGAATTGTAGTTCCCTGAACATAAGCATTCTAGGAACTAAACTTATAAAATTTCACGACTGTTGTATTAAGTTAAATGACACCACCTATTCACATTTTTTTACAAATATTGTTGAGAAAAAGACCCTAACAAACCTAAAATTAGAACAAATGCACTTGGCAGATGTTGAAAACAGAAAAAAAATTCATGAAATAATCGAAATATATGTCGAAAACAAAAATGTAATCAACCATGCCTTACTAATAACATGTTCCAGCTTAGTTTCAGTTATATTTATATACTTTTGTAAAAAATATTTTGTTCATCGAAGAAGCAACATTTCGACGGAGCCTCAATTTAACGGTGGGGGTGTTAGAGATAATAACCCAAGCCGCATCGTCATTTGACATCCCACGCAGCGAAGAGATAACATCCCAACGTACTTGAGGACGAACACCGGCATCGGGACACCACGATGCATGTGGGAACAACAGAATACCCTAATTCCGAGAATAGGGCCAACGCACAGTTGTCCTGCACACAGACGGACAACTACGCGTAGCAGGTGTATTTTTATATATAGTAGAATAAGATAGGAATACGTACATAAGTTAGTCTTAAGATAGAACTCAACGGTGAAGGACATTTAACTCCTTTCCGAAAATAAAGAAGATTAACAAGAAAAGATTCTCGTGTCTTTATTTAATAAAAACTAAAATTGTTAGACCCGACTTTGATAGGTTACGAAAAGAGGCTTCTGACGAAATTATGAGGTCCCAAAAGTATAACCTAAACTGCTTCATTGACCCCATGCCTCTGCCAGAACATAAAATGTTGGTGAACTTGTAGTTATTAAAAATGTAGACGCTTCAGTAAGGAAAAGTAAAAAATTAGGGTCAAGATACAGCTGCCCATATGTAGTGAAGAAGTTAAAACACGATCGTTAAGTGATAGAAGATGCCGACGGCTTTCAAGTAACTCAGTTGCCGTATCATGGCATCTTAGATTCGAGTAGATTGAAAAGGTGAATCACGCTCGGTCCTGACCCCCGGGCAGAACGTGCGGATGACGCTTAGCAGAAGCCGTTGAATCGAAGTCGCTTAATAGTCAAGATGGGCGAACTGTAATATACTCCTATAAAATTTCTTTATTTACTCTGTATGACGTAAGTAAACCTGGCAGCACTAAAGGGAGTAAGTCGACTAGCAGCGCGAGTTATGTTAGAGATAACAGACAGGCAACACACATGCCAACCACATGACAGCGGAATACCCTCGTTCTCAACAAACGTACCAAGTATCCTTCTGAGAAGAGAAGATTAAGAAAAACCAAACGGACACTCCAAATACTCTTCCAACCCAAACAAACAATAAATGACTCAGGCAGATAACACTCGTTATTTATGAGTAGGTGCCATAAAAAAGGGATCGATACTTCATATCGATCTTGCATAGTATAAGTTAACGACACAAATATTATATTCCACGCGACGTCTGAATGACATTCGTTCTCACACCATGATCTACAAAACATCATCTTCAAGGTTGCTGACAGTGGACATTCTATCACGTACCGATGCATGGGAACAGCGTACTAAAGGATTGCTATTTGACCCGTACCAGCCACCCATGGGAACATCGTACGAACAGCGTGTCACCTGATCCACACCATCCACCGCATCATCCAGCAGCAGTATTTAGTATTTAAGGTTGTGTAAGGAAATTTAGAGATATAGTTCATTTTAACGTGTAAGGGAAACCGCTGCCCTACAGCGGGAAAATTAATAAATATTTTTATAAGTAAATTAATGTAAAATAGTTTAATTTATATAAGAACATTTTGATTCCCTTTTTCGGGCAGACTTAATTAACTCGTAGACGAATACTACACGCTATTTAGCTCATAAGCAATTTTAATAATAAAAGTATATTATTTTTAAAATACAAGACTTAGTTATTTATTTCGCGCGCCCTCAGCCTGTCTGTTTTGCTCACGTCAACCAATATACAGTGGCTCCAACGAATAATCGGACAAAGGTTCTGATTATTTTTCGAGCAATGCAGCTAATAAAATAAGTTAAAAGCGCTATTCCTGTTTACACATATTTATTCTTTGATACATCTTCTTTAGAAGCAAGAAGAAACACTTTAAGAAAACCTCAAGATTGTGGTTAAAAACATGGCAATCGAAACAAAACTCGTTTTTTATTCCGCAACAAATAAACGGAAAACTTAAAAAATATTTCAAAAACTAAAGTTATCGTTCAGAAAATGTGCCCCTTGGCAATACTTGTTTCACATTCACTTCATATTGGCATTGAGTAATAAGCTTCCGTAATTTAAACTCCTTTTTTTGAAAATTGCTCCACGGGGTAAGCAAGCATCTCTTGAAGTTAGACAGTTGATCGTACAATTAAACAGCGAAGAAAACACAGTAAGAGAAATTGCTGAAATAGTCGGGAAAAGCAAATCTACTGTCCGCGACATCATAACAAGGTACAACAAAGAGTCCAGATTGTCTTATAAAAGTAGGGTGGGGCAACGTTAAATAATCGATGAGAGAGAGGAACGGTCAATTTTAAAAGAAATAAAAAAATATCCATTTAAAACAGCTAAAGACTTACAAATTTTGTTAAAAGAAAGAAGTGGAAAAGATGTTTGCTTAAATACCGTTCGAAATACCCTACACAAATATTATTACTTTGGAAGATTGGCAAAGAAGAAGCCCTTTATAAGCCAGAAAAACAAAAGTGCAAGAGTGAAATTTGCAAAAGAATATTTATTGAAAACTCATGATTTCTGGAACACGGTAAATCATTTATTAGATATCTTAAAAACGTTTCAAACTCTTATTTTTTTTAATTTGAAGGTCCTTTTCACTGATGAAAGCAAATTTAATTTGCATGGATCAGATGGCAAAGTGTATGTTTGGCGGCGACCAAATGAAGAGTTTTTGCACAAGAATGCCAAAGCCACCGTCAAACATGGAGGAGGTTCTGTAATGGTTTGGGGCTTCATGTCCTGTGCTGGGGTAGGCAATCTGCATTTTATAGACAACATCACTTTGCGTTTTACCAGGACAATGACCCCAATTAGCAAAACTCTGGTTGATCCACAACTGTCCCAAATTGTTGCAGACACCTGCACAGAGTCCAGACCTCTATGTTATTGAACATCTTTGGAAAGAACTTGGTAGACGAGTACACGAGAGAAAGTTCAACTCATTGACAGAGTTAAAAAACAGTTTGGTAGAGGTATGGCATCCTATTCAGCCCGAAACATGCAAGAAACTGGTAGATACGATGTCAACACAGTTACAGGCAGTTTTGCAGGCCAAAGGATATGCAACTAAATATTAATATTGAATTTTGGGTTATTTTTTGTTCTTTGTCCGATTATTTGTTGCGCACTAAAAAATGAGTTTTGTTTCTATTGTCATGTTTTTAACCGATATGTTGGGGTTTTCTTCTTCCTAAAGAAGATGTATCAAAGAACAAAAATGTGTAAAAAGGGATAGCGTTTTTAACTTATTTTATCAGCTGTATTGCTTGAAAAGTAATCAAAACCTTTGTCCGATTATTCGTTGGAGCAACTGTATATTGTAACATGATTCCTTTAACCATGTTACCTCTGTAACATTTCCCCGTAAGATGATGTAATCGGTCAGACGACACTTGGCGGTTGATCTATGCAAATGCCAAGTGTACGTATGAAACCTCTCTGCTCACTCCTCTGCTAGGTGATACAGCAGAGAGATTTAGTCAGTCTACTTCTGGACGTGAACGGTCATGGTATTATGCATATGCATAGCATATAACACGCATATACATAGCATATAACACATATAACACGGACGGTCGTTCCCGTTATGGCACTTAAGTTCCTTTACAGAAGTGTATAAAGTAAACATCCGCATCTTTGTTTTGAATTTCGGATTGACAGTTGGTTTACAGAAGTGTAATGCATCGTTGTAGATTGATTGCCCACAAGAAGTGCTGATCTTGCTATTTTGAGATGCTAGCACGTCTTCAAATATATCGAACAAATAAAGTTAGTTCATTACAAGTACTCAAACGCTTCGGTTGTTTTATTCCTACATAACAATGGAAGTGAACTTTTTTGTATTTAGACGTGTGTCAAATAATAAATCTATGATTTGAAATTCAAAGTTGTTTCACTTATCATATAACTATATGCATTCTGTTCTGAACACTCGACAAGAGAAGTATAATAAAGCGCTACGAACATGCTAAAGAGTTTCTACATATTATTATTATATATTTATTTATTATTTATAATATACTTTCAGTCGAAGAGTGTAAGCAAGGGCCTGCGACATAGCTTCGTGCGAGAAAATAAAATGTGGGAGCAACTCTCCGGAAGCGGTTCATCGCTTGTTAAAGAATGGGACCTGTATTCCTCACTTACATTTGTTAGCGATGCAATGCGTACGAGGATGTAGGTTTTTATTTCATTCGCACTATGTATATTCGTTTAACTTTTTAAATTGTTCTCCTAGCCAGCTATGCAATTTCGAGGCAGTGTCCTCGTCACCGGATGTCTGCGAAAGCCCCTCATAGGCGAAAGAGATCCCACACAGGGGCCTTCCCTCTACCGGAGTTCTTTGAGAAAATGAAACAGACATTTGACCGCATGAGCGAGCCAAATGATGTTAACCTGTTTGGGAGGTATCTTTGCTCAAAGCTGAGGTAATTCCCAGAATTTCGCCAAAACACAGTGGAGAGTTGCCTCTGAATATAGTTGACAGCGCCTTCCTCCAGTTGGACTGATTTTTTTTTAATAAACATTGTGTGTATGTATGAAAGTGTGTATGTATAATGTATGTATATATGTAATTTTCTTTTGTTATATTATTTGTGTGCTCCTAACATGTGCTTGTTAATTTTTTTGTATAAATAGTGTAAAAGAGACCCAATAAGTTAAGCTAGTAAAGGACTTATAAATTGTGGTTGCAATTAAGAACGATTAAAGCCATACAACGTCCCTTAAGCTCTTTCACCTCCTCCCCTCTTTTAATTCCTTTTTTCTTTCTTCAAAGAAATTTAACTACAATGTAATTAAATAAAGAAATATTAACGCAACAGAGAAATTTGAATATAAACCATGTTGGAGCCCAAAAGAAACTTCCTTTCTTAATGACTAATTATAGATTGATAACAATAAAGTTTGCCAGAAAGCAATCTTTCACAAGTGAATAAGGAACATATAAAATGGACTTGGTTTAAAAGAGAAATTAGAAATTTAATTTGCAGATGAGTGTAACCAGATAAAAAAATATTGCAAACAGCTCTAATTTTCAAACTCCGAGAATCGTTGAATCATATTTTTTTGGTTTTTTCAATAACACGTAATGCTTCTCTTAAAAATATTTCAAAAGTTATATACTGACTTTAGGAGCGAGAATAACTTAATTTCAAAGTGTGTATGCTAAACTCAATTATAAACTATATCTTTCTTCTAGGAAAATAAGAATACAATTGTTTTGTACGTCTATTTGTTATGACTTATCGATAAATTACTATTTCAAGTGCTCTAGGATTTTTGTTTCTTCCGGTTTTGTGTTGTGTAATAACTCCTTTTTGTCTCAGAAAAATCGAGATCACTGTTAGCGATGAGTTTAAATAATTATCTCTTACCTTAAACTTAAGTCACTGAGTATTTTAATGATGATTTTATCTAGAGAAGGCATCACATCTGTAAAGAGAAAGATAACAATTATGAGAATACAACAAAAAGTGAAATTTTTGCAACATCAACTTCGACTCCTTCACCTCAAAATATGGAATATCTTTGTGGTTTGATATATCACACTGCTTACTTAAGAAGCTACGACCTTTGAATTTTGTTAATATGGTAGAACCTTAAGAGTTAAACTAAGAAACTGTATGGGCTGGACGGTGGAGTAAAAATAGTAACAAGCGACATCGACTCCTTAACCGAATAATAATAATTGCTTGCGTGACAGTCCAAAGGGGGACCAGGGCCTAGCTTGCTCACCAACTACTCGTGTTGTGCGAGCTACTGTTCTCTCACGAGTAGAAGGGACCTACAGTTTTTGCCAACTTCGAACGGCGAAATTTGAGAAGCTTTTTCTTAAACAGTTATTACTCTTTGCGTGTTGTCAGCACCACGTAAGAGGTGTTCCCGTGAAGAAATCAAGATGTTCAGCCGGGAATCGACGATATTGAATTTAGTGAATAAAGTGTGAAGTGCGATCGTATAGCCATTTAGCGTTCGTGTGGATAAATTAATCACATATACAATCTCTGTTCTATATACACAAAATCTCTGTTCTTATGCTACACCATTTCCTACTTCGATAATTGAGTTGAGCATAGAATACACTCAGTTAAGCAGTTATGATAAGAAATTCCAATTAAAATGCTTACACCCTCTCTTTTAATGAAAATTCTTAAGGAGGTCTAATCTCCTTCTGTCTATTACATTCGACAATAATTTTCATTTCATATCTACTTACAATCACTTAGTCCGCACACAATTCAGTCCGAGTTGATATACGAAATCAATTTCGCCCAAAAATATACTTCTTCCCTTCGGCCGTTTGAGGTTTGTGCGCGACTGAAGGCTGGGCGTCTTTGGCAGGTTCATTATGTTGATTGTAGTCTTGTATGTTCTCTTCGGTGGTGGTGGCTCGGGTGGGGTTTCGTTCACAATGCTCATCGTAGGATCGATTGTTATCAGTTTTTTTCGCTTCTTTGGATCGTGCCCGGTCTGAAGGCAATGCAGCCTAAGGTCCTGAATTGACATAAAGCTGTTGCCGCACAACAGACAGGGAAACGAATCGTGCTTTTGATGCTGTATCAAATGATACTGAAGCATATACTCAAAATTGAAGCGCATGCTGCATTTGTTGCACTGATATTCTCCGAAGTTTTGGAGGTGAAGATGATAGTCCAAGTATAATCTGTAAGTGGAGGGACAATTATATGCGACCGGGAACACACAAATCTGCGGGTAGGGAACTTACTTGGACGTGAACACCCCTTTGCACTTGCGGCAATAGTAGTAGGGCTTAAGTTTGTGTATTAAAATTTCATGAAGGCACATTTCTCGCAGGGTGTTGGTTATGAAATCACAGTTTAAGAAACAGCATATGTACATGTTGCTCTCGGTTTGCAGGATGAGTCTTTCGAGCATAATTATATCTTGAATGGTATTGAAATTAGTTTATATAGAATGTTTCAATGTCAGAAGGTACATACCATATTCCTTTTGTGAAACAAAAAACGGTGGCATATGTTCAGCGTCTGTGAGGCCTTCCAGATCGTCTGCTGTGTGACAATCTGAAATGTTAAAAGACTTAACGGAACTGGCTTTTGATCCAATGTGCGAACGACAGGTTCCAGCAACCCATTTCGCAACGTCCATGTTGAGCTGTGTGTAGTCCGTGTAGGCCACGGATGTTGCACCATCATCATCCTCATCCTCGTCTTCATCATCGTCGTCATCGTCGTCGATGTATTTTGTTCTGTCGTCGGCACTCGGCCTCCAACGCGATCTTTTTGCGTTAAACCTTCTGCTGGAATCTTTGCCGGCATTGTCTGCCGGCCCCTTTGTGTGCACAGAACGTAGAGACCGGGCTATAGACCGTGTCATGCGTCTTGTTTCCACAAACTCCTCTTTCGCCATGTGGCCACCGCGACATTCAGCCTCGTGGAATTCATGGTCGTATTGACTGAGGCTCTCTTTATGACAATATGTGCAGTAGTATCGCTTGAGATGGATGCGACTGTGCGTTTTCAGCTTTGTTGAACTGTCAAATGTCGCCAAACAGTCTTCACACTCGTAGACTGTATTGTGGGGCGTACTTCTGCCTCGACTGCTGGTCGCGCTGCGGGTGGAAAGCAATTTGCTGTGTTGCGTGCGCATATGCTTATTGTACGCTTTTTGCAGTATGAACACTTTAGCGCAGAAACAGCACTGTAGAGGTGGCGTCCGGTACTGGTCAAGTGTGCCCCCGGACTCGGTGATAAGCGCTGATTCGGACTGTTCATACATAACATCCAAATGCGACTGTGACGATGATTGACTGGAGGGAATCGTTTCGCCGTTAACAGGGCTGGTGTCAGTTGGTTTTTGCACATTTTCGTTTCTTGTACTGCCATCGTTCTCGTAGTCACTGCCTGACTCTTCGTGTATGTCAATTACGGCAATTGATGCGTTAAACGGTTCATCAACAATCGAATGCTCTTTGCCTGTTTGTGCTTCAACAGGAAATTCTTGCAGGGAGATCGGCACTTCCGTCGGTGAGACTTTTGGGGGAAATAAATCGTTGGTATCAAATGTGTGAAACGTGGCGAGAGAAGGTTCTTTGTCATCTGGAACTGATGCAGGCGACTCCGTGCCATCGGTGGACTTCTTCTGGCCAGACACTTTTGCAAGACGCTGCTCGCGCTCTATTCTAAACGCCTTCAATCGATTCTGGTCGATAACCGTATACAGTTTGTACAAGCAGGTTTGACAAGCATATTTCACTCTTCTCACTTTACTTGATGTTGACTGAAATGCAAGAAATTTCATTTAATTTTTTACGCAATGAAGTATTCGAATAAAAACAAACAGAAGTGGAGAATGAAAATTGAGAAATGAGAACTGTTCAACTCGCTTTTTAAATCGCGATACAAAAAAAAAAAATACACATAACCTATCAGAGTATGCATTCCCAGAAATACTACCAAACATTTCTTTCTGTTAAACGTTTATCTAACTTCACACATGGTTTAATTCACATACGATTTTGCATCAAAAATTACTTGAAATCCACTTCAAACACCAACACCAGCTGCTGACCATCAGCTGAACATATGGAAAGCATTTCTTGCCTGCCAAATGTTTTGCTTAAATTTAAGAACAGAATGGTAATTTGAGATCTTTTCGCATGTAACCAGATGTTCTACAACAAAAAAAAAAAAAGGAAAAACGATGGAGATTCACTTTGCTACTATTGTGTCAATATCTTTTCCATATTAACAAGTTCAAACAATTATTTAGTCCCATCAAAGCATTGCCGTGATAAATTAAGAGTCAGTAATTTGTTTCTGCTCCATATGCTGGCTTCCAAAGCATCGAAAAAACTGTTGAATATGCAACCACTTTGAGAAACACAATCACGAGAAGTAATTGAATTCCATTTAATTATCTTGATTTTCCACACACCATACTTATATACTTCTAAAAAAGAACGAAATTCCACGGTTTGTTTTTACGAAATGTACGCTTAATAAGGCGCAAAAAGACGCTTCTTACAAATGTAAAATACATTTACCTCAATGTATTCCTTTATACTTTTCAGCTCCTGGCAGTTTTCAATATCTGTTGTTGGCCTATCGGTGGACTCGCACAATGAGCAAACAGTAGGATCACAATCTGGAGATTCGTCCGAGTCGGTTTCAGACACAGTTGAGGACGAACACGACACGGCGTCGTCCGAACTTCCATCTTTGCTCAAATTCATTTTATATTGCTTCTTAAGGGCAGCTTTACTCTTCACTTTTACCAAAACATTTTATGCCGGTTTCCAAAGTTCAGTATTTCACTCTTCAAATTTTCCACTTTATTGGCTGCTCGATGACAAATGACTGCTATGTTTTATGTGCGTACAGAAATGCCGTGTCGGTTTTCCTTAAAAATATGAAAAGTGGATAAAAGAAAAGAGACAAAAACGTTTGATGGTAAATTGCTTTTCGTGGTGGATTTGAATGTCAATTAGAGAGCTAAGGTTATGACACAATGAAAAATAAGAATATAAATGCCTCTTGTAATTCCTTAAGAGAATAATCGGTATAGTTGCGGAAATTAAATGTTTTTGAACAAAGAACTAACTCAAATTGGGTTTCAAAGTATAAAAAAAAATCACAATCCATTTTTCTTTCTTCAAGCCTCTTTCTGTATATTAAGAACTTTGATGAGAGGATTTTTTTTTAGTAAAATTGCAGTCTTTATTGTTATTTGCTGGTTAGGAAATTCGTTACAACTCGTTACATAAACATCATTTGGATTCCTCTTGTTTACTTTCTCGTTTTAAAAAATAAGACGTCGAGTCTCCGTGTTATGTGATTTAAACACAGGTTTTCAGTTCTTAGTCGTTTGCTAAGTCTCCGTGGTATTTCTGCATGCCAACAATTGCAAAAGATTGCAAGAGCAAGAGATTCAAATTTTTATTTAAAAAAATTCAATAGTCTATCGCCTTAAGTGTGGAACGTAATCGTTGCAAGCGTCAAAATGTGACGAAACTAATCGATCATCTTTTTGCATATGCGATAATTGAATTGAATTTCAAGACGCAATATCTACTGCGTTTTGACCAAAATAGTTTTCACTTGTTTGTTGGTTTTTAGTGCAACTTATAGGGTATGTGATGTCTTTTCGAGTACCTGAAAAATAAAGTTCCCAAAGGTTAAACAAATTGAGCCAAGTCCTTGCTATCTGACTAAGCATATAACTCTTAACCCAGTGTTCCTGTGTCCCGAGAAATTATTAGAGCCCAAACCAACAACATTTGAAGTGTTAACACAGATAAGTGGTGAATAATTTACGAGAACTACGAATGCGAATTTTGTTTTTATTTTTAAAGAGTAAGTTTTCGGAAACATAAATAAAATGTTGCATTCGTACCTTAAAGACTGCGCCTTTACAATAATTAATAATTAATTTAATTAATTTCAGACACGTACTTCAAATAAGATATCGGTTTATTTTTCCTCGAATTGAAATTTCTTTTCAAGAATCCGCAAACTAAAATCAAGATCCACATTCAACCAGTTACATTCCACATGTTCAAAATCAAAACAAATCCGTGGTTGTGTGTGGGGAAAGAAAGATTAGCAAAGGAGTAGAGGAAAATAATTTACCCCAGTTTTTGCAAAGTGTGAAGATTATTCAATATTTGTTCTTAACAAAAGAAGTCATGGACACTTGAGTGCTTCCTAAAGGGGTTATTTTGCATCACTTTTGGATTCCAATACTAAAGTTAATACGTATTGCGTATAATTTTCGGATTTGGTTGCAATGATGCCAAATCTTTTTCAAGAAATTTCCGAAGTTTAACAAACAAAATACTCAATTTGCTGTCAGTTGTAAACATGTGACTGAACTGAAGATGTTTATTGCGCATACAAAATAATAAAGCTTATTACCACACGATTTACAAATTCAGACATATGATAGCTAGTATCTTTCATCCGTAAGATTACTATTCAATATACATAAATAGAAATTGATTGAAATTTTGAAGGGAAATGTGAGAAAAACGTTTCAATTTTAGTTGCAAACAGATAAGTTTCAATGAATTTCGTTATAAATATTATAAAGGTGTTAAAATATAAAGAAAATACAATAAATAGTAGATAATCACCCCGATAACGAATGTCGTTTAAAGACCAACTCATTGAAGTCCTTATCATAAATGCCGTTGAAGTAGTCGTTTTTTCTTCAAAAAACGACATCTGTGGGTTTACCTGATGCGGAACTTATTTGTTGAGTTACACACATGTTGGCAGAGGCCGCTTGGACACAATTTAAACACGTCCTAAAATCCCAAAAAGGACCAACACCATGAGGGGGATGTTTTAGGGCGTTGGGAAAAATTTAAAGCAGATTCGAGAAAGCAGTGGAATATGCCAATCGGGGCTAAAGATTTTAAAAATTTAAGAAAACCCTTATATTTAAAGTACCCAGAACCGTACTCCAAAACTTAAAATACTCTTAAAACAAAACTAAATTATGAATTGATATTTTTTGTTTTCTTTCTTTGTTTTCTTAATAAATTGCTATGTTTATGCGTAGTAGCGGGTATTATTTAATATCTTTTGCAATTTGGAGAAGGCGTAATTGTCGCCCTGGAAGTTACGCCAAATAGTCGTAACAATACATAGGTCGTGTGTCGGCATTCTGAAGGCCAGTTTAGTCTACTAAAACTATAAATAAAATGACGGAGTAAGTCAATTTTGATGATCTCCTCAACAAAAAAGTGCGTTTTCTTTGCAGTGAGTGTGTATTTTATATCATCTTTTTTTTAAACGTGATGGTAACTTCCTCACCACGTAAAAAAATAATAGTTCAGAGAATTGGGAAACATCAGCCTAATTTGCGCTTATGTCCCGACAGAGGTGAAGGAAGACAACACTAAAAATGGCTTCTAGGATCTCCTAGAAAGAATATACGATCGATGCCCCAGCTACGACAGCAGGATCGTTTTAGGAGACTTCAACACTCAGCTGTGAAAGGAGGACATCTTTGCTTGTATCATCGGAAAACACAGCCTGCAAGACAATGGAAACGGACTCAGGCTGTTGGACTTCGCCTCGGGGAGGAACCTTTCTGTGGTCAACACGCGGTTCCCACACCTGAACATTTACAAAAGAACCTGGCGATCTCTTGATCAATCCACCGTCAACCAGATTGATCACGTTGCGATCGACGTCAGACACTCCTCCAGTATTCTCAATGTCCGAACCTTCTGAGGTGCAAACACCAATTCGGATCAGCATCTTCTTGTAGCCAAGGTAGGAGCCTGGATATCGAAAAAGCAACTGTGTTTAGACAGGCCAAAACGGTTTGACGTCTCAAAGCTACAATTGCAACCGATCGCTGGGAACTTTGCCGACAGCGTCTCCCTAAACCTCGCTCAGAGTTCGACGCTGCCTGCACTAACCATAGAAGAAGACTGGAAATGTTGTCAAGAAGCTACCAATGGTGTGCCGGATTTCACGTCACCACCCAGAAGGAACCCATGGTTTGACAACGAGTAAAATAGCCAAATAAGCTCGCCATGTTGAGGCAACGCTGCATCGAGCAACGAGGGCTGTTCGTGAGCTTTACGAACCGAGAAGAAGGGAAGAGTACTGGCTTCTCAGAAGGAAAATGAAGGAGCATGAGAAGCGCTCTGCCAAAGAAACGGAATGGAGTTATGGCAGGAATGAAGACTGAAAATATTGTATCCGGCGCATAGAAGGTTCAAGCCGAAGCCAGCCAGGACCAAAATAGACAACTCGTGTTAGAGTCGCAATCTGTGTTGAGAATATGAAAGGATTATTTCTGCAAACTCCTTAACGGCGATGACGGCCCAAATCCCGCTGTTAGGCAGAATGTTCCAATCGATTTGGACGACGATGGACAAGAATTCCGTCCCCACGACTTCGACGAGGTCAAAATAACAATATTGAGACTGAAGTCGAACAAAGCTGCTGGCGCGGACGAACTAGCCGCAGAGTTGTTCGAAGCGGCTGGTTGGGTTCATGCACCAGTTCATCTGTGAGATATGGTCGGAGGAAAGCATGCCCGACGAGTGGAATCTCAGCATTGTTTGTCCGGTCCATAAGAAATGAGACCCCTTCGACTGTGCCAACTACCGAGGGATAAGTCTCCTTAACATCGCATATAAGATTTTGTCTGCCGTATTGTGTGAGCGCCTAAAAACCGTTTGTCAACAACCTGATAGGTCCTTATCAGTGTGGTTTCAGGCCAGGGAAGTCAACAATCGACCAGATCTTCACACTGCGGCAGATTCTGGAGAAGTCCCAAGGAGTACATATCGACACCCACCACCTATTCGTCGATTTCAAGGCCGCGTATGACAGAGTGCATAGAGACGAGCTATACAGTGCCATGTCTAGTTTTGGCATCCCTACTAAACCCGTCAAATTGTGTAGGATTACGATGGAGAATTTTCGCTGCTCCGTCAAGGTGGGTAACGAACTCACCGAGACCTTCGATGTCAAAAGGGATTTAGACAAGGCGACGCGCAGTCATGCGACTTCTTTAACATCATTCTTGAGGGGATCGTGCGTAACTCAAACGTCAATATCAGAGGCACGATATTCCACAAGTCCATTCCTCTGCTAGTTTATGCGGATGATATTAACGTGATCGGCCGGACTCAGCGAGCCGTCAATGAGGCGTTTGCTAGCATCGAAGCTGAAGCGGCTAAAGTGGGACTGGTGATAAACGAGGGCAAAACGAAGTATATGCTGTCATCGAAGAAAGACGCAGAACATCGACGTCTCGGACAGAGCGGCAGCAGTCAAGGACTTCGTCTACCTAGGCTCCGCGGTAAATGGAGACAACAACATCAATACCGAAATCCCACGCACAACCCACAGACTGGTAGGCCAGGCCCATTATTTAAACCCTCGGGCAGAGGGGGCGGGGGGGGGGGTATTGGTTCACCATACAACTGGTGTTATGATGGCTATCCCGGGGGCGCCGCATGGAGGCTGTATGTCTACTTGACCTGTGCACTAACGAGGATAGCCTTAGCAGCTCGCCATGTTAAGCGCAATCAACGACGTTACCTTGCGTGCACAGGGAGATATTTGGCAACCTTATATCAGGTATACCGGTATGAAATTGTTTGTTGTGCAATATTTAACATTCCTGCCATTTGCTTTTGACTCAAAGTGTCTAATCCATCCAATATCGGTTGCAATTCGGCGTCTTCAAACTTTTTTTTTTTTTTTATAATTGACGCGTGCAAAAGGGGTTGCGAGTACCCTTAAGTGACCGGATCAAGTCACAGCACGGGCCGAAGGTATAGAGGAAGAGAGGGAAAGGAGGTACCGATGCACATTGGTTTTAAATGCCTGTGGATTGCAATGAGGAGGAAAAATCGAGCAGGGAAGAGCATTCCTGATTCGTGTGGTGCGGCTAAAGAATGAGTCTCTGAATTTGACTGTACGTCCGAAAGAGGGCTTGAGGGTGAATTGGTGGGCATTCCTAGCTAGGCGTGTATTGCGGGTGAATTCTTGAAGGGGAGGAATGCAACTGGCTAATTCATCTGAGCATTTTTTGTAAAAATAGCGATAAAAGAGTGACAACGACGCGACATTACGTCGGTGTTCTAACGAGTCAATCGACTTCCCAATATTACTGTCACCTATAAGTTTCATCGCTCGCTTTTGAATTCTATCCAGCAGGTGCAGGAAGGTCTTAGAAGCACCTGACCAAATAGGAGCGTTATACTCTAGTTTTGGTCGAATGTAGGCCTTGTATATTGTTGCCAGATCAGAGGGGGTAAAGTAGGTAAAGTACTTCTTGCATCGTTTAAGGAAGCCTAGACATTTCGCAGCATTTTTGGCGACCTCAAATATGTGATCGTTCCAACTAATTGTTGGTTTGATACGCATACCGGGGATGGAAAGTCTTTCGGTTTCAACAACGCAAGTGCCGTTCATGGATAACGGCTGATTATTTTGTGATCGCTTTAACGACAGTAGACAGCACTGGGTTTTGGAAGCACTAAATTCCACTCTATTCTTGTTTCCCCAATCGATTATGCTGTCAACGTTGGAATTTAATGTGCTTAACATACGCTGCCGTTCCGAGTCTATGGCCGAAGTTGAGGGACGTGAGCCAAGGAACGAATATGAGAAGCTGAGGGTACTGTCATCAGCGAAGGAATGAATAGGAATAGAGGTCGCAGACAAGAGATCATTTATACAAATGAGGAAGAGTGTCGGAGACAAAACAGAGCCCTGGGGAACACCAGCATTAATATGGTGAATATCAGACTTGAATCCATCCAAAACGACTGGTATTGAACGATTCGAAAGGTAATTTCTAATCCATTTTTGGTGGTCTTCCACGTTCTTCATTTCTCACAGCAAAATTATTATTTCTTAACCGTTGAAACCATCTTTTGCATGTTGCTTGTGATAGAGCATGATCACCATATGCCTCGACAAGCATTTTTTTTTTTTTATATCCATCACAAAGTGACACAAAACACTACGTTCTCTAAGTGTTAACTCTCAGTATCGCTTTACACAGCAGATGTTTGCTGAGCGACTTAGGATCATCTACCGACTCTTATCGTCTTACAGATTACTTCAATAAATAATATTAATTCAAATACGATGCAATAATCATGTTTTTAAATTCTAACCGTGGCAAGCTAAAATCAAATTCGTTGCAAAGATCATGAAATGTATTTATACTCCTTGTAATAGGTTCATTGCGACCATAATTGGTTCTGTGCCTTTTGTCAAAAAGTAAGTGGCCGCCGTGGCGTAATGGGTAGAGTGCGACGCTCACACGCCGAAGGGTCTAGGTTCGATTCCCAGCTCACAACACCATTTTTCTAATATTTCACGGCACCACCTCTTTCGAGCTGCTGCCAACACTCAAAGAGTAATAACTGTCTAAGAAAGCTTCTCAAATTTCGCCGTTCGGAGTCGGCAAAAAACTGTAGGTCCCTTCTACTCGTGAGAGAACAGTAGCGCGCACAACACGAGTAGTTGATGAGCAAGCTAGGCCCTGGTCCCCCTCTGGACTGTAGCGCCAACAATTATTATTATTATTATTAAGTTTCTCACCCGTAGAAATCTTTGGGGAGGATATATATTTATGAGAAAAAGTAATTCTGGTGAATTTAATTGAAAATTAATAATATCACGAATAAACATGGCTGACGTTGCCTTACGCCTGAAACTTAAGGTTTGCAAGCCAATTGCTCTGCATCTTTCAACATAATTAGGAAGATCTTCAAAGGAATACAACTTTCGGAAAGCATATCTCGTGAAATTCTTTTGCCTTTAAACTGTATATGTCGTGAAAATCTTTACTATTTCTTTTTAAAAATCCTAACATAGAATTCGACTTCGCAATGCTGTAATCATAATGTAGTGAGAAATCCAACTTGGGGTCGAATATTACTCCAAGGTCTTTAAATTCTTCTATGCGATCCAGTTTATGATTATTGATAGTATAATCATAAACAATTGGAGATGTTATTCTATGTGCCGTAAAAATTTTACATTTTGAAATGTTTAGATCTAGAGCATTATGTTTACACCATTCCGCTAGGTTATGTATATCCGAATGAAACTTAACGCAATCAGCTATACTGTTAATCGACAAAAATAATTTAAGGTCATCCGCGAATGTTAGAATTTCGCAGAATCTAAATATTTCGTGAACATCGTTTATAAATAAACGTTTATAAATTCGATGCGACTCTGCAGCACTTTTCTTCAAATGAAAACAAAAAATTAATGCTTTCCGCAAATCATCACTTTCTGGTACAAAATTTGACATTTTTAACACGATGAAAAAATATGATGTTGTCTGTTCAATGACTTGATGTATACTAAATATTTTTCACAGATGTCATAGCAAACAAAAAAAAAAAAAAAATAAGGGCTCGTTCACAACAAATGTGTGCAAGCTTGATGGAAAAGATTCGGGTGCTTGAGAGGGCTTGTCTTAGGGCTTGCCTTCGCCTATACAGAACACCAGAGTCCCAGTACATTAAATTCTGCTCCAATGAGGTCTTATACAACAGGGCGAACCTGATACGAGTGGACAATTTCCTGGTGAAGTTGATTCGTGGTCACATTGTGAGAGCGATGAACTCGATTAATAACTTGATCTCTGGGGCGTACTACCCCAATCCACAGTACCACGAAAGGGTACGTCAATCTGGCTTCGTCCCCCCAGAAGCATTTCTCCATTTTGATAGGCATGGTCTTATACAAGACATAAATGGGATACCGCTCCTCTTTCACATCGCCCGTTCAACTGTGGATGGGCGACTTAACTACGACCGTTCCGTCGCACAACGACCTGAGGAAGATCTCCTCCGCTTTAGCATGGCGGTGTCGAATCGGGATAAGAGAGATGTTGCGTTACAACATCGAAAGTTTTGGTGGCTGACAGAGGGAACTCCCTCGTCGAACCCTTTAGACCCGGGTTCCGTCGCACAAAGAGCTGAGGAAGATCTCCTCCGCTTTAGCATGGCGGTGTCGAATCGGGATAAGAGAGATGTTGCGTTACAACATCGAAAGTTTTGGTGGCTGACCGAGGGAACTCCCTCGTCGAACCCTTTAGACCCGGGGTAATGGGTAGCACAGATCTCCTTCAAGGGAGTAGTCGGTCTTGCAGCGGATGTGATCCAGCTACCTATGGTCGACTTACAGCCTTAGTGTAGGATAGTTGTAAGTTTTGTATATAAAAGTACAAAAAAAAAAATGTAGCTATACACATTTGTATGTGTATACAAATGTACATAGGTTAGGTGCTCGCATGTATATATAGGCGTATAGTATTATACACGCATGTATATATGTGTGAATATTTAGTTAAGCTACTTTTAAATTATTTTAAGGTAGTATGTAAGTTAGCCCATAAGTTTTACCACAAACAAAACAGGTGCAGTTATTAAGTTTTTTCGTTAAAATTTTTCTTAATAATAAGTAGTAATGAATTCCATAAATATATAAAATGTAAGGTTAGGTCGAAAGACAATAGATTAATGATAAGTTTAGCTTAGAGTGCCCGTAGGGGGCCAGTAAGTTAGAGTGTAGGAAAAAGAAAACAAAGCACGCCCAACTAGTTTTAAGCATTTTTTTTCTTGTACGTAAGTCTGCAATGAATTTGAAATAAAAATGTATTAAAAATGAAAAAAAAAAACAACAAATGTTGTCCCTATCGAGACATTTGTATTTTGACGGTCATTTCATACCGGTATACTTGGTATATCATAACAGGGAAAAAGAAATAAAAACCGAATGTTAATAGCACTCACTATAGCTGTGTCATCGGCAAAAATAGCAGTTCCACATTCGGGTAATTCTGGAAAATTAATTGTAAGAGTTGGCGCCAAGACAGGCTCTTGGGGTATAATAATAATAATTGTTGGCGCTACAGCCCAAAGGGAGACCAGGGCCTAGCTTGCTCATCAACTGCTCGTGTTGTGCGCGCTACTGTTCTCTCACGAGTAAAAGGGACTTACTGTTTTTTGCCTACTCCGAAAGGCGAAATTCGAGAAGCTTTTTTAGACAGTTATTACTCTTTGAGTGTTTTCAGCAGCTCGAAAGAGGTGGTGCCGTGAAATATTCGAAAAATTTGGTGTTGAGCTGGGAGTCGAACCTAGACCCTTCGGCGTGTGAGCGTCGCACTCTACCCACTACGCCACGGCGACCACTCTTGGGATATACCTGAACCAATATTAACATGAACTTGGAAACAATTTTAAACAAAAGTTCCACAAATAACTTTGCTCTAAGTTCGGTAGAAAATACGAAAGCCCAATCTGATTTCAATTTAAAATCTATTTTAATTTATTTATTTCAGTCATTCTTAAACATTTCTTTCTTTAATTTTAACATTTAACTTAGTTCCTAGACAGAATGGTGATCAACTCAGATATCTTTACTTAAAATCAAACAATTACAAAAAAATTTCGAATTCAATTTTGATGAATGATTAAAGTTGTGTTGTATTTTCGTTTTATAAATCAAATATGCTTGCGTGCTGCCATTTACAAATTTTGGGAAGAAATGATACATTTATGCGAATCCTCCGTGAATTGAACTAAAAATACGTTTATGTACACACACCGTCACATGAGTCAAGGTAATGATTCTACGGACATTGCTTTGAGTTCGAACTGAATAAAATATAAAGAGCATATTGCATTGCCCCAGCTAAAATGTTGCTTATCTCTCAAAATTATTAAACAAAACAATTAAACAATTAAGATTTTGTTTTTGTACATTATTAATTCGATATAAATCGTTTATTTATTGTGTTTGTTTTTTTTTTCTTCTTTGTTTTGTTTTGTTTTGCTTGCATTGCATTGCATTTTCTTTTTGTGTGTCGTTTTGTTTTTCAGTCTTATACAAAATAATAAAAAAAAATGAGGTATATGTTTATATATGTATATATTCAAACGAGGAAAAAAGTGAAAATAATTGAAACAAGATCTACTTGAACACAGCTATAAATAAACAACAAAAGGACATAATTGATGAAATTTAGTCTATTTTTCTTTACAACATACACATTAAACATTAATTCGTAAATATATATATATATATATATATATAAATTTAAATTGTACTTTCTTATTTTGATTTCGTTTTTTTTAAATGAGGTATTTTATTTGCTTATAGGTGTGAACGTTTTATGCATTAAACTAAACTTAAATTTTATCTAAGGAGGTAGAGTACTTAAAAACAAATCACTGGCATGTTTCTATGAATTTTTCTATTTATTTGCTTGCGTTCTTTTAATTAATATAAATTAAGTCTAGTGGTACGTATTCTTTCTTGTTTTCCTTTTTGTTTTTTTCATATTTTTCTCTAACATTTCAGGTCGTTTGTGTAGCTTCTATTATATCGTATATCGGTTTATAATAGGTCCTTTACACTGTACGCGACATTAACGAGCAACTTCTGACAGTTAGGATTGTTTAATTCAAACAAAAATAAATCATTTAATCGGTCAGTCTTATTAAGAAATAATTCTCTATCTTAGGAACTAAACTTGTAATATTCTCCTCCTCTAACAAACTATGGCAAAACACAAAAAAAAATCGTTTGTCGCTCGTACCATAAGATTCTACCAAAAAAAAAATATATATATATATAGAAAACTATGATGGCAATAAAAATAAAATAAAAAATATAATTGTATCTTCTCCACTTCTCACTAATTGCTAAGTTTTTACACAAGTGTATATATAGGGTATATTCGACATAATTTCTTGTTTTTCATTTTACTAACTTTTAGGCACTCGGTGATTTGACAACAAATAAAATATTCCTTTTACTCTTTCTTCCTTCTCTAATTTAACACTTAAACATACATGTAGACAATTCAGTTTTTCTTATATTGTTGCAATTGAGCATAGTTGACAATTCAAAGACAATCTTCATTCAGCTGAATAATTGGATCAGGACCGATTTGACATTTTTTTTAATTCTTTTCTGGTGAGCGAAAAGAAGGACTTTAAAAGTCAGCTTTAAAGCTTACAAAAAAATGTGTGAATTTTCTCTTAATACGTTGAACGTCGTTAAGTTAACTGGAAAAAATTGTTTTCGTTGTTATTCAGCTGAAGGATTCGATTCGAAATTGAGTTTAATTTTCAGACGAGACACAACCTATTGCACTGAATACACGAACTCCTAACTCCTAACTCCTAAGATGTCTTTAATCATGATCCTGACTGAGAATTTCACGTTGTGTGGTTTCGTTGACCTTGTAGTCATCGCTGCTGGGATGGGAGGGAAGTTTTGTACTCATCGGTGGCACTATCACTCCGTGATGAGTGTTTGGGTTGGGCGACAAGGTGTCTTTGCGGGTCACTGACAAGTCCTCGACATGATCGTCCTCTTCCTCACGGTCGTCTTGATGGCGCTCGTTGAGTTCCCGCTCACGTTCAATTTCGATGTCTCGTTGGAATCGTTCTTTTTCCATCATTTCACGATCTAGGATGCGACGTTCGTGTTCACGTTCTCTTTCGCGCTCTCTCTCACGTTCACGTTCCCTTTCCCTCTCCCGTTCTCTCTCACGCTCCCTTTCTCTCTCCCTCTCCCTCTCACGCTCACGCTCTCGTTCACGTTCCTTCTCCCGCTCCATAATCAGTTCTCGCTCTCGATACTGATGCGCGGCAGGGCTTTGAGATCGGGCGTATTTGATGGCGAAATTCGGACTTGGGGAACGTGCTGTGCCATTTGTTCCGGGACTTGTGGACATTCCATTTACAGCGGCATGGGCGGCCGCTGCCAGAGCCATGGCGTGGAGGGCTTCACGACCGGCAATGTCTCCACCTCGGCCCTCGAATGCTTGTTGCAGGAAGGCCGGGTCTAAGAGTGCTGCGGCGGGATGAGGAATGGTCGGTTGGAGGTGACGTTCATGGTCCTTCTCTCGGTCGGCGCTTTCATGCATGGACGACAGCAATGGTTCCGATTGACCGTAACCGTGACTGTAAGGGAATGCTGCACTGCTGCCGCCATTACTGGGACTGCGCTTCATCGTGCGATTCATTGGACGGCCGGTGGTGATACCCAATTTCTTCACTTTGTCGTACAGTGTGCGTGAGGGAACACCGTACTTCCGTGATGCTTGCAGAGCGCTCATTCCGTTGCGAACGCATTCAATGGCCTGGAGAATGTCGCTGCGTGTATACTGCTTGTACCGTTTCCACTCCGGTTTTTGTTGTTGCTGGGAACCAAAGGAACTCATCCGGTTTTCGCCGGCGAAAGTCTGAGGGCAGTCGAGACCGTCGTCTTCGTAGGAACGGTCAGTATAGGGTGAGTGGGGTTCATCATATTTTGATTTCTGAAAAGGAAATGTTCAGGGTCAGTTAACGTTTGATGATTTTAATGCGCGGAATCTAATTCTGACAGATTTTCGATCAACGCCAAGATTGCGTTAAACCGAAAATATTGTTTCAAATTTTGAAATGTCTAGATGTTACTAGTGAATGAAATAAGCTGATTCGAGATAAGTTCTTCGCCCGGCATATCATGGAATGAATTGAAGTTTTAAATAGAAAAAGCGTCAAGCCGACAAATAAATAATTCAAACTACTCAGCGAAAATTGACAGAAATTGCTTGAAATTGTTTGATATTCGCAGTGAATCATGGACAGCAACCATTTTCAAACGCCTGAAAGTATGCACATAATTTCAGCTAAGTTTCTGCACAAACTGCAGGGTGCCATGAAAAGTAATTTCCAAGCGCTTCTTTGAGCGCCATTTTGTGTTTTGCTCACATTCGTTCATACGGTTGTCTTTTTTTCTCAATATCTTTAGAAGTGTACATTTCAGAGGATTCGAACTCTACTTACCTTCTCATTGCTGTAGTCAGATCCGTTGCAGTTGTTGGCTCCGACAGCACCGACCTGTGGGGATTTTTCGGGCTTTTCAGTCTTCACGGGCTGGCAGACCAGTGGCATAGCCTGCGCCGATGAGTCGGCGGAATGAGTCTGTGCCAAGACGTTGCGTAGAATCGGTGTGTCACGGTTCATCAGCATGCTTGAGATTGAGGAGAGTTTCTTGCGTTTCAGTGGGTTCATGTCGGGTGCGGCTTCGTAGACGGAACTGAGCATGGCAGCGGCGGTGGCGGGCATTGAATTGGGCATAACCGGGGAAATCGGCCAGGAGGAGTGACGGTCCATTGCCGATGGGCCGGGCTGTGGACTCTTTGAGTAGATGTTTGTGTACGGTGACTTGTACGAGTAGGGAGGGGATGAGCTGCTCGTTGGTGCTGCCGTTGGACTGATATTTGTCGATGTGGTGATGACGGGGGATGAGTTTTGAGCCTCGGTGCCGTCCTTCGAGGGGCGCTGCTGCTCCAGCGAATGATGTGATAGCACGGCGGAGGCCGAAGCTGCAGCCGCAGCCGCTGTCGCATACGGACTGCTACCGCTCTCCTCGAATTTGTTGAACTTCTCCTTCAGGTCTGCCATGTCGAAAAGTCCCTTCACCTCCAGCTGCTCGGCGATTCGCATGATCTTCGGAATCTGACTTTGTGTTACGTTCACCTCGCCGGTGTACATGTACTCAAGAAGAGCACGCATCTCAAATGCTTGCACTCCGGGGAACAGAATACTGCAATGATCCATGGGAACGTCTTGAAGGATGGACTGGAAATATGGAGAGTTCGCAGCCAGCACAACGCGGTGTGCCTTGAATTGCACTTGATCGTCAACGACGATGGTGCAATCGACATAGCTCTCCATCTTGATGAGGGCGTCGAGAATCTCGACCAGGTTTGATTTGTGATTGTTCCATCGCAGGCAGTAGGTTTGCCCCTCCACTGTTGTTGGGCCACCCATCATGAAGCTCTGTTGGAAGGTTGACAGGATTTTATTTTTAAGCGCCAGTTCGATGGTGAAGAATTTTTGACAAAATGGTGATGATTGTGATGGTTTTGGATTTGTCTGAAAAAAATAAAGAATATGTTGAGAAATGACTTAAAAGAAAGGGAGGCATTTAGATTTAAAGAAAGGCGAAGGTCTGGATTGAGATTTATGATCATCACTTTCGTGCACTGACGCACCGAAGCAGGCAGGATTCCTCTGCCAATCGATACCTACATAAGTGGAGAAAGAGGATAAGTGCCTGTCTGAACCTTACGCAGATGGGTTGTGATCCAAGCTTCGAGCTTAGTGCAGAATCTGCTGGCACACCTTAAGGCTGCATATTGTCACCGCTGCTCTTCCCCGAGTGGCTAAACACCGTCGATGATTCGAATTCTCCGCGTAAACAGACACCCTTAAGGGATTCCCTGAAAGAAATATGTCCAAAGAGGTAAAGTTTAGAGCGAACTTTGCCTTTCTCGCATGATTTCCTTTTTTGAAGTGAAAACTGTCGTTCTTATCACTTTCCACTAACTCTTATCTCTCCAGGAATTGCACCTTATCACCAACGAAAAACTGCATGCCCCTCGAATACAAAGGAAAAAAATCCAACAATTCCAGCATTTTCTTTGTCCTCATTCCTCCCCCATACACATAGACTCCCTTCTTCTCATTCAACATTTGCTGATATATTGCAAGACCATGCACGCATACAGACATTTGTTTTGTTTTGCGGGAAAACAAAGGCGCAAGCAAACACACGCATCGCGATAGAACGCAGGAAATTTGGCGGTTTTATTTAAATTTTACATCCATACGCGATGTACACATAATACGCACAAATAAGCCGACAACCGACAAAACTGAGGGTTGAACGGCGGCAAGCAGGAAATAGTAAAAGACGAAAATTGTATGCAATTCAGGGGCGGCAGGGAAGAGACTTGAACATAGCTCCCTTCGCCGTCACTCACCGTCGTCTTATGTACTTTCGAAATTTGCCGGTAAATGTACTTGACGGTACATAAGAGAGAGAACGCGTGCGTTTTTTTCTTCAGTTTATAGTTTTTCCGTGTTCCAAAATGAAAAACCACCAACGAATGACAACAACAAATTCTGCACGCAGTTGGCTCTCATTTTCTCTGTTCTTTGAGTTTTTTTTTCTCATTACTGTGAACAAAAGCCGGGAAAAAATGCGTCCATGCGTGGCAGCACAAACATTGAAACGAAAAACGCACTTCTCTGAAGGTGGACTATTTTTTTCCACATTCCCTATTTAAATAAGGGAATCATATGCCAAAATGAAAAAAAAAAACCGCCTGGGAGTAGAAAGTATATACTTCGCACTGGAATGGTGGCACTGTGTGATTGTAGTTTCGTCCTGAACTTGTTTACATTGCATGCGTCATTAAGTTGAGGGTGGATTTGTGACGTGGTTGTTGGAGCTGTATTATCTGTTATTTCCTTCTTCGGTTTTTTCTTGTTTTTTTTTAGTTTTCCCATTCAAGTTCTTTTTTTTGGGACTTTGCGAATGCATCAGTGACCATGAGACCCTCAGTTTGGTGTCGAATTTTCGGTTCCCATTATCTAACGCTTGGGCTACGCGATTATTTGGCATCTAATTGACATGCAAAGGGGGAAGTTGTACCCTTTATGACATTTATGATGGCTGCCGACCGTGGAGGGGGTATTTAATTAGAAATTTTGTTTTATGATTTTCGTGTGCGGCACTGATGCAGTTGAGTTTGAGGCACTCCCTTGCTTTCAATTTGTTTGTGCAATTGAATGTTTTGTTTTACATTTGAAACTTTTCATTTGTCGATTGGAGCAAGTTTATTTATTTTCCCAATCTTTAAGCAAGCGACGAAAAGGACTTTCAAGGAAATTCTGGGAAAATTAAATATCTGCCAGGGATAAGATTACAAAACATATTGGTGGGAGGTTTGCCGCCTTGTGAAAAACACGACAGAGCTCTTATTCGAAATTCTACTAAATTCTTCTACGTTTATAGAAGACGAGGGTATTGTTCACCCTTCTTCAGAAAGTCAGAAAAGTCTTCTTCTGGGAAAATTTGAGGTTGCTTAGAGCGGAAAAAACAGCTAATACAGTTGTCCCACAAAAGTGCGTGCTTCGGTGAGTAACAAATTGTCGAGTACTCTCTTCCAATTCCTGCAGACTCTAAATGGACAATTCGCTAAGGCCATGCAGTTCAATTGCGTTATCTAACCAACTGCGTAGACGTCATAGAAAATTTAATAATAAATAATAATAATTGTTGGCGCGACAGTCCACAGGGGGACCAGGGCCTAACTTGCTCATCAACTACTCGTGTTGTGCGTGCTACTGTTCTCTCACGAGTAGAAGGGACCTGCAGTTTGTTGCCGACTCCGAGCGGGGAAATTTAAGAAGCTTTCTTAGACAGGAATTACTCTTTGAGTCTTGTCAAAACCTTTAAAGAGGTGGTGCCGTGAAAAATTCGAGGTTGTTCAGCCGGGAATCGAACCTCGACCCTTCGGCGTGTGAGCGTCGCACTCTACCCACTACGTCACGGCGGAAAATTTAATAACAGCATTTTTAAAACAGTGAGTCAATTTCTGACATAAAATCCCCTTGTGAACAGGGAGAAAGTAAGAATGGCAGGTCCGTCAAGGAAGGGGACATAATTTGCAGAAACTGTCGAAATACACTTATGTTCAGCGAGTAAAGTACGTTGTCGCTTATTGATGGCGGATCATGAAAAGTCCAAAATCATGAACTGAAATCGAATTCGGAAAACTGAAATGCCAACTAGCTGTGTCAGCTAAAAAGAGGGTGGCCTTTTGAGGACGTCAAAAGGTCCAAGCCATGAAAACTGAAAAACCATGAGCTAAAGTGACAACTAGAAGTCCTAACTAGCAAAAGCATCTTTTAGAAGGACTGGCTGGCAAATGTCAAAAGTTCCAAGCAATGATAACTGTTAGTCTAAACTAGCAAAGGAGAAAACATCTTCTAGAAGGGCTGGCTGGCTACGTCAAAAGGTCCAAGCCATGAAAACTGAGAAACCATGAGCCAAAGTGACAACTAAAACTAGGAAAAGGGAAGACTAGGAAAAGGGAAGACATCTTTTAGAAGGACTGGCTGGCTAATGTCAAAAGTTCCAAGCAATGAAAACTGTTAGTCTAAACTAGCAAAGGAGGAGATATCTTTTAGAAGGACTGGCTGGCTACGTCAAAAGGTCCAAGCAATGAAAACTGTCAGTCTAAGTTATCAAAGGAGGAGACATCTTCTAGAAGGGCTGGCTGGCTGCGTCAAAAGGTCCAAGAAATGAAAACTGAAAAGCCATTAACCCAACCAAGTACTAAACTCATACTCCCTCGATTAGGACATTGTCCCCAAAGAACTTAAAACAAACAATTATTGTGGTAAGAACTTCCTTCAACAAATCTGTTCCCCCACAACAGCAAAAGTCATCTGATTTGTCGTTTTGACGCTAGAAGTGCCTACAGTCACAATTCTAATTTCGCTGTCTGGAACCTCAAAAATAGCTCAAATCAAAAAACTCCATCCATCTCAACTTACACCATTCGCTCATTTCATCTTAATTACAAATCCTTGCTGCTCTCGTTTCACAACAGTCGACATTGTTTTTAATGTCTAACAGATGTCAAGGATCAAATTCAAGAGACACACTTGAACGCGCCATATGCTCATTGGATGAGCCCGTAAACACGAAATGAGCATTTTAGGAGGAGGAGGCGACGTGGAGAAAATCCTCGAAAATCTAATTGACTTTCGGCTCGTTGACCACTTCGCTGTGTAGCATATGGCCCTGTGCCCATATGATAACAGTTGCTAGAAACGAATTCAAAATTCCGAACTTGATAGAAATCAGTCCTTTATTTAGGACAATCAAGAGCTGGAGACTGCGAAAGCAGACACACACGAAAAGAAAAATCAAATAAGATTGATTGCGCTAGAATATCCCCCTGTTTGATAGAAGATCCACGCAGGTACTCACAACATTCGCAGACTTCCTGTCAAAAGGCTGATCGTTTTTTGTTCTCTTTTGCTTTTCTTTTATCAATCTAGTGGGACTAGGGAGTTTTTTTGCGATGATACCACGATAAATTAATGTCTTGTGCTCCTATCTCTCCCTCAAGATCGTGGCTCAGCAGCACTCAAAAGGTCACTCCGATGGGAATGGCTCGCCTCGCATCAAGCCGTCCCATTCCCGGCAGACGAAAGGCACATGTGCATTGCAGACGTTTATGTTTTCTTTTCGGTTCAGTCGGGGGAGAGGATAATTTTTGCCTGACTGCGAAATATCCTATTTCGATCTCAAGTGTTTGCAGGTTGATAAGGACATGGAGGAGATGAAAAATGATATAAGATCCTTGCAAATAGCAGCAACAAAGGGACAGAGGGAGGATAACAAACACATAAAAGTAATAAATGACGAAGATGAGGAAAATTTATTATTTTCCTTTTCCTTGGGATTTTCTCTTTCGTTTGGGATGGCTTGTGAATTTGTCATCCTTGTAGTTTGGCAGGTTGAAAGTAAAATTGCACAATGGGATTGAAATCGGTGTGTGCAGGCAGCACAAAGGAGTGCGATCTTATAAGATGATTATTGAGTGATAGCGAAGGAAAATTGGAATTGGATCGACACAGTGGTGGAATGATGTATGATTATGCGATTATCAGGTAATTCCTTTGGTGAAGATGTTTTTCGAAAACGGATTAAAACGTCACAACGATTGGGAGCGATATGGGAATTTTCTTGTGTGGTTTTGAGGAGGTTTCACGTTTTTGTTCGCAGTGGAGGAGATGTGATTATTGTGAAGGCAACTAAAAGCATATGTGATCATAGGTTTTCTTCTTCTTGTTCTTGTTCTTCTTATTCTTCTTGTTCTTCTTCTTCTTGTTCTTCTTCTTCTTGTTCTTCTTCTTCTTGTTCTTCTTGTTCTTGTTCTTTTTCTTCTTATTCTTCTTGTTCTTCTTCCTTTTCTTCCTGTGGCGCTACAGTCCGGAGTGGACCTGGGCCTCAATCAACATGTCTCTCCAGCCAGCATGGTTTTCATACTAACCCCCAAATATTGACTTCGCAATGGTGGTGTGGCTGCTATATCTTTTCACTGACCCATCTTGTCTTCTAGTCCAAACTACATTCACAGATCCGAGGTGTCCTTGCTTATTCATTTGACGTGGGAAAACTCGATCCGATGATGTTGAGAGTTGAAAAACGACTGCAGTGAAGACTTTATCAGAGGTCCACTCCTTCTTCAAGGATCATTAAAAGTCACAAGCCAAAAATGACCCTAACCTCAATAAAAAGATGAGAAAGGCAATGAATATGGGAAAAATGCAGGCCTTCTGTGGTCTATTGTTGGTTAATGTCAAAAGGTCTATGCATTGAAAACCCTACAACCACGAGACCAACGAACTTCCAAACTTATAGTCCCTAGATAAGGACAGTGTTCCTGAAGAATTTAAAACAGGCAGCTATTGTGGTAAAACCCTCCTCCAGCAAGTAAATCTGTCCCACCGCAACAGCAAAAGTCATCTGATTTGCCGTTTAGACGCTAGAAGTGCCTATCTTCCCAATTCCAACTTCGCTGCCTCAGACCTTAAAAGCAGCTCAAAATTAAACTCCGTCCACCTCAACTTACAACTAATAGCCAAAGAACAAAAAAGCATTCATGAAAAATGCCATTCTGGATCTGTTTGAGTCTGTCAAGATGGAGTTCGAGGGATCAGTCAAATTTCGGAGGAAATATAAATGATTTTATTAGGTTCGAAAAAAATAAAACAAAAAAAAAAATAAAACTTTTTTAATTTTTTTTTAACTTTTTTAACTTTAAAAGGTAAACAGTTCTTTGAATCTAGTGAAAAATCGAAATTGTTAGGGTCGAAAAGTGAAGTTTGACTTTGATCGGAGTCGAAAAAAGTTGCTCAGCTATGCCGTTTCAAAATATGTCTATCAAAATGCAGACTTTAACCTCCCTGATCAAAGTTTAATGCAGTAAGCTACATTATCGACCAGAATTTTAGTAAATTTTGGATATTAAGTCAATTGTCCAAACTAGTAGAGCTCCTACATCTGCCAGAATTAGTGAAGTTTGTCATCTGTCAAGCACGGCTGTCAGATAATTGTTTACTACATCAGTTATTGTTTCAATTTTGTTCTTTATTTTCAGCCTTTGTTTTTACCAAAACCTACAAAGCGATTCCCAAAAGTTTGGTTTTAGAGGAAATTGGTTGTCTTTGATTGGATTGGATATCTTTGATAGTCTTGCATAATGGATTTGTTTTAAATAAAAATAATTGTTGGCGCTACAGCCCACAGGTGGACCAGGGCCTAGGCCAGGCCTTGGTCATCAACTACTCGTGTTGTGCGCGTTACTGTTCCCTCACGACTAGAAGGGATCTACAGTGTTTTGCCTACTCCGAACGGCGAAATTTAAGAAGCTTTTTCTTAGACAGTTATTACTCATTAAGTGTTTTCAGCAGCTCGAAAGAGTGAAAAATTCGTGTTGAGTTGGGAATCGAACCTACACCTTCGGCGTGTGAGAGTTGCACTCTGCCCACTACGCTACGGCAGCCACACTTGGTTTTTATTGAAGTCCATTTTGAAGGACAAGCAAGTTAATAATAATGATTGTTGGCTCTACAGTCCAAAGGGAGACCAGGGCCTAGCTTGCTCATCAACTACTCGTGTTGTGCGCGCTACTGTTGTCTCACGAGTAGAAGGGATCTGCAGTTTTTTGCCGACTCCGAACGGCGAAATTTGAGAAGCTTTCTTAGGCAGTTATTACTCTTTGAGTGTTGTCAGCAGCTCGAAAGAGGTGGTGCCGTGAAAAATTCGAAAAATTGGTGTTGAGCTGGGAATCGAAACTACGCCCTTCGGCGTGTGAGCGTCGCACTCTACCCACTACCGCACGGCGGCCACAAGCAAGTTAATTCTTTTAAATATCGTTAAGCCATTGTAGTAAGCCACTTGTGTTAGGGAGTGTGTTTTTTTTCTAAAGTGTTTTTAAGTGGTTTGCATCTGTTTTTTTTGTTTTTCAAAAAACCTTATTTATGCATCAGTTTGAAACTTTAATTCGATTTTGTGAAGTTTTTTACAAATGAAAGGTGAAACTGAGTGTTGATAAATGGGATTAAACTAAGGGTAAGACATTTTAAGCTGAAGGCAAAGATTGACTTAAAAACTGAACCCAAAAAAGAGACCAAACCAAGTTCGATGATCTCTTTAACCACATTTTTGCTGTTCCTTCATATTTTTACTTTGAGATTGCTTTTTCTATTTATTGCGACAGTGTTATTAACCCATTAAAGCTCGTCATTTTAAACAAAATGCTTACAATTTTTGGGATGGACTTAGCATTCTTCAAGTTCAATCCTGGACTAGTGGCCGCCGTTGCGTAGTGGGTAGAGTGCGACGCTCACACGCCGAAGGGTTTAGGTTCGATTCCCGGCTGAACACCTCGAATTTTTGACGGCACCACTTCTTTAGAGCTGCTGACAACACTCAAAGAGTAATAACTTTCTAAGAAAGCTTCTCAAATTTCGCCGTTCGGAGTCGGCAAAAAACTGTAGATCCCTTCTACTCGTGAGAGAACAATAGCGCGCCCAACACGAGTAGTTGATGAGCAAGCTAGGCCCTGGCCCCCTGTGGACTGTAGCGCCAACAATTATCATTATTGAACCTGGACTAAGAAATTCCCTTAGCTCTCAGAAGGTTTAGTATCACAGACTTATGATGGAAGTTACAGGAAAAAAACTGATATTGAGTTAATATCGTAATAGGGATCCATCCATCGATGAGCAGATATCATGCAAGTTAACAAAAGTACAATTTTTGCAACTTTAAGTGCCCTTCGTGGCAAAACACCTGAAAGTTTTGTTTTATAAATTCTATGATTATCAAGGATACAGGATAAAGATCCTGAACAGGTGTAAATCAATTTCGATTGAACAAATGACATAATCACGAATCGACAATAGCCACAACATTTGATGAAGTCGTTCGGAACATATTTGTATGTGGTTGTGTGCAGACACAATTTACATCAAATTACCCAATCACAAGAGTGCTTACAAAATTAGCACTTTGACCTCATTTTTGACATATTGACAGATAAGCGAAATAAAAATGCGACCAAGCAGTTTCCGCATGGAATATTTTGTCTGATCAAACAAGAAAACAAGAATGCCGAGAACAAAGTCTTTCGAAACGTCAAACAAGAAAATAAAAAAAAAAATGGAAAATGGTGATCCCAAAGAATAAATTAAATTCTGCAACATTTTCAATTTTAGGAGAAGTTTATTTTGCGAAATGTTTTAAGGAGAAGTAGAACAAAATAAAATGAAAAAGTTTGGTCCTGCCCATTTACTTCAAATTTATCATTAACTGTTTTTATTGTAAGTCCCACGCATACTACTAACCTATTAATTGCTGTCGCTCAAATACAAAAACCATTTGGTAGATGAATTAGAAAAAAATGAACGCAAGAAGCTGGTAGCAAAATTAAAAAAAATGCAACATGCTCTTTAAATTTCCCTAAACAATATCCCACTCTTGAGCACCAGATTCATTTAATACCCAGCAGTACTTTGATCACTTAGCTGAATGACCACGATCATGTTTAATTAACAGTCATTCCTAAGCAAATTTTTAACATTTTGTAAAATTCAAACAACCACAAATATTTTCGAAAACTTTCGAGATCATTGCCGAGAAGTGTTCATCAAAAATTGGGCGAAAATATAAAACTCGAAAGCACTGATGATCATTCCAATTGACTTTCATATTCCGCAAAAGTTTTGTATTCAGCACAAAAAAGAAAAGAAAAGCTTTTCATCCCATTTTCTCCTCCCCCCACACAATTGACACAAACACAAGCATGATATCACAATCTTAAGATGACAAATTCCAATTGATAACAACAGAAAACATGCCAATCAAATTAAATTTGCGCTGCAAATCTAGGCCCACAGCCCATTCCCCACAGCTAAACTCACACTTGACACACTCAGCGGATACGCACTCCTCTGCGAGTGGGCTAAAGCGAGACGGGGTATAGCCAAAGCAGACCTTTAAGCTTGAAGGCTACCCTTAAGGGCAGACGATTATTAGGTAGTTAATACGTGCATGATTTGTTATTGATGAAGTTGCTGTGAGTCGCAAGTGTGGGCTTGCTTGGCGAAGTTGCGAAATTGTTTATTGGGAATTGTCTTGTGGCCCTAAACTGGTTTCTTACAATGAAACCGAGGGTCAAGTGATCGTTTGTTTGTTTTCTGAATATTTCGTATTTATGCACTTAATATAATTTAATTGAATGAGAATGAATAATCAATTACCTTAGAAACACCTTTTAAGCCGCATTCCAAAGCTTGAGCGAAATATTGTTTTCGAGTGTTTTCAATTTCGAATGTTTTTCGAAATTCCGTGTTTCAACACGTTATCCAAATGGGAATAAATTTTGAATTTTTTTTTTATGCGTAAATCTATTTACGGTTTGTAGAAAAAATTTTGAAACTTTTTTTTTTGCACACACACACAGCGGTTCGGAGAGAGAGTTCGAAAAAATTATTTAAATTAGGCCGAAATGAATCCAAAAATGGGGCAAATGGTGGGGGGTCGGTTGTGCTGTGTGGTGTCTTGCACTTAATTTATTTTATTTTTAAGTTTTTTTTGCAGTTTCTGTTTATTTTTTTATGTTTTGTTTTTACTTTCACTTTTTTGAGTTTTTTGTTCGTGTCCAAAATGCAGGCTTTTGAAATTTGTTTTCGGGTACACACAGAAAAACGGTCGCGTTTCGGTGGGATTTGCAGTTAGCGGTGTTTTGGGTGACACAATATTCGTATCCGATTATCACAATCCAGTTGGAAACTAAGCCGAAATCCAGAGAAATTGTGTTTTCAAAATTTAGAAAATTGCGAAAAAAAAACGAGAGAAAAGAATAAAATTTCTTTTTTTGTTTTTCACCAGTGGGAGAGGAAAAGAGAAAAACAATTAAGTTACAGAGAGTTTTTTTTGTACAAAAACAAGTTGTGAAATTGTCAATATGCGACAGCACGTAGTTGCAACTTCAACTTCTCAAACTTGAATAAACTCAGCGATTGCAACAGCCGCAGTAGAATACTCGCAATCTTCCGAAAAACCGACGAGAAAAAAAAACACACATCGATTGTATGTGTGTTCAAATTCGAAGTGGCAGCGCAGTGCTGTGTTGTGTTGTCGCACAGGGGAAAATGTGAAAATTCGATGGGCAAAAAAAAAAAACACAGTACACACACAACATGCGTGAAACGCATTTTTTTCACCACTTCAAAGGCACCAGAGGAGACGCAGTGTTCCCCATGGGTTGTGTGCGAGCGAGAGCGAGGATTCCACACACACACATGTACATCCCCTTGGATGCAGTTCGAAAAAAATTGCAGACGCCGATGTGTGCGTTGGAAGGGTCTAAGTTGTGTGTGCAGTTATTACAAGTGGCCCCGGTTTTGTCGTTCGGCTGTTTCTCTCATTTTGTGCGTGCAACAATTGGAAAGACTGCCAGAGTGAGGGAGAGAGATGCACGATAATGCACCCACAAGAAAATTCGTTTTTTTCTTTCCTCCTTCCTATTGATACGTTTTTTTGGATACGCATAAAAAATAGATTTGTATCTATGTATCTAACCTTCGCGACTGTTTGCATTGGGCAGAAAAAAAACAACACAAGAAGTGGACTTTTTTTTGTTCGTTCGATTTTCCTCGAATTGAAGTTGGAAGGGTTAGAAGGAGACGGGGCGAGCTCGAGTATTGAAAATGTATTGGAAAGGAATCGGGCAAGATTGGTTGGGTACCGACCTGGGAAAGGGGTACCCATTTGCCCGTTTATATAAAATTTATTCGCTCGTTAAATGGGCAAAGAGATTCCTTTGCCCTCGCTGTGAGATACATGTTTCGAAATCGAAAATCCGAAGAAAAACAGAAAATGAGACAATCAAATGAGCTCGGATTGGGACGTGTGTTTTTTTTTTGTTGTTTTTCAAAAGTGGGGATATCTACGTGTTATTTGCTTTATCGGCTGTTTGATAATTTTTTCTTTTTGACCATATTACCGCAATCAAATGAATACACTTGTATTTTAACGATCTCTGGAAAAGGAATATTTGATTATTGTGCATTTTTTTCTTCTGATTTTTCATTGTCAACCTCACTGTAATCGAGTTAAGTTGGTAATTTTATTGTTTTTCAGAATTGTCTGAATTTTTGTTGGATGAAGGATGGAATTTGAATCTTGACCTATCACAGGTGCATGGGCTATTCACTGAATGTCGTTTGTATTTAAATGTTTTCCCACAGTGCTTACTGCGTTTAGAGAAAAAAATGTTGCTGAAAAATGGGTGTTATATGCTAATGAAATTTTTGACGCATTACAGAATACCAAGTGCTCAAATTAAATTAGTGACTGGTCACTGATCACTGTATTTAATCATAATGCACCGGAGAATGGTTGATTTAATCCAGAAGACACTTAGAATGTGTCATATGTGTTCGCGGGTTTCTTAATTATTTGCTCCAAAATCGTCAAGGGTATTTTCCAAGTCTGTCCATCAGGCCAAGTCTAGTAAATACACTTATATTTGGACAAGAAAAGGACACTCGAACACGGATAAGACAAGTTCATTGCATGGATTGCGTCGAATTGTCCCTCAGGAGTGGCCGACTTTAAACGAAAAATCGTATGAGCTTTTTAAATACAATCAGAATTTTATCCGAAGAAATGAAACTTCTCAAATTTCTATGAAAATTGAGTAGTATTTAATTTTAATTTTTAAGTAGGATTTACGAAGTGGATAAATAAGTAAATAAATTCGATACTCTCATTAGCGAAGCACAAAATTAACTTCTCCTCTGCAAAAGGCTTCAGTTATCGTCGTTCAATTCAGTTCGCTCAATTCAGTTCGTTCAGTCGTCAGGTATCATGTTGAACAAGTTAACTTGCGCCAGGATGAGAATGTCAGTCACGCATTAAGGGGACACCCCTTTGACTACATTTGAAAGCACAAACCGCCGCCGTGTTTCATGGACAGATGTTTCCACGCCAGGAATCTAGGATAGCTCCTGAACTAGACTTTTATCCATCTTTTGCATTTACCACGTCTCTCCGCCTCCCTAATTAAAATACTGTAGGGCCACCCGCCCTAAACCAAATATAGCGTGCACGAGTGGCTTCTGCAGCTTTTAGCACAATTTATATATTCATAGTCTTCACTACATTTGAAATAACAAACCGTCGCCACAAGTTAACTTATGTCAGGATGAAAATGTCGGTCAGCCATCAAAGGAATAAACCTTTCGAATTCATTTTAAAACAAAAACCGTTGCCGTGTTGCATGAACGCAGATGTTTCCACAACAGAAATCTAGGATAGCTCCTGAACTAAACTTTTATCCATCGTCTCCACGTCTCCACGTCTCCACGTCTCCCCTTCTTTCAAATTAATAAATAACGAGTTTGTGTTGAAAATGTTTGAAATGGATAAGACACTGTAGTCTGCAGCTTTTAGAACATGTTGGATTCTAAATTGTAGCGTCGCCCAATTTATAAATTCATAGCCTTCACTTACTTACTGGTTTAAATATCACAACTCCCATGGGAAAAAGATACCCACAGTAGAACTTAAAGGATGCATTATTGCTTGTAAGAAAGTGAGTACATCCTTTTAAATAACTCGAACTCTTCGAAATAATACATCTTAAAGGCTTTTGGTATCATTATCTCTGTAACGTAAGCTGTATTTACAAAACCCAAACAAAATATTTGGCCGCCGTGGCGTAGTTGGTAGAGTGCGACGCTCACACGCCGAAGGGTCTAGGTTCGAATCCCAGCTCAACACCAATTTTTCGAATATTTCACGGCACCACCTCTTTCGAGCTGCTGACAACACTCAAAGAGTAATAACTGTCTAAGAAATCTTCTCAAATTTCGCCGTTTGGAATCGGCAAAAAACTGTTGCCCCCTTCTACTCGTGAGAGAACAGTAGCGCGCACGACACGAGTAGTTGATGAGCAAGCTAGGCCCTGGTCCTCCTCTGGACTGTAGCGCCAACAATTATTATTATTATTTAAACAAAATACTTAAATCAACAACCAATAAGTTTTCGTTCAAGCTGAAGCTCTTATTTATATTTCAATTTTGTAGGTTCAACCCGGAATCGCCCTTTGTCAACTATAAGATCCAACCTCTAACCTCTATTCTTAGGTTTCATCTGTTGTATAGTTCGATTCTTACACCAACATACGTCCAGGGCGAGCATCGGTAGCGTCGTTATTCACTTCTTCTCAACCTTCCTTGAAAATTTCGTACAACATGTAAACATAATTTTTGACTGAGTACAATCACCGTAAGCTATTGCCAACATTTGAAATATTTTTGAGCACTGAACTTTTGAGCACAAAATTGAATGCAAATTCGTTGATCCTTTTTTTTGACAGCAAGAAATCGCCGATCACGGAAAGCACATCAAACGCTTATGCCTCTCACAAACAAAATAAACATGCTATAAAGCAGACACTACACATGTGTTCGAAACGAGTGAACCAATATAGCAAAATAAAAAAAATAATTATAATCGAATGTACGTAGAAAATTGATAAACCGCCTAATTTTTTTAATAGAGATCGCGTCTTCGTGCTTTTTGCTCATTACTGATCTATTAAAATAATGAACAGTTAATTGTTGAAACTACCCTTCCCGTGAACTTTTTTCAATCCATTTTTAATGCTTTTTACCGACCTTATACTTGCTGCCCCCAGCTTCGTTAGTTAAAGTTAGTTAAAGTCCTTTCGCATTCGTTTGTGACTAAGATATTCTCCGTTAAGTTGTCCGAATAGCTCTGATATATACCCGCTCTGCTGCCCAGTGCTGCGTTGTCCATACGTCCTACGTGGATATTCTAACCTAGACGTTTAATTCCGAAATGATTGATTAAAAGCACCTTGTAGTACAGCCTATAGAATTGTAAATATCTTCTTTAAAGGCTCTCAATGCAAAAACCGCACGCAGAATCTTCCTCTCAAAAAGACGAACAGCGTCTCCTCCGTTTTTAACAACACACAAGATTTTGTGCTACATTTCTTGAAAGGGTATTAGGAGATTGAAACCTCTTCTTCAAAGACCGACACATTAACTTTCCGGGTCAGTTGCCCAGTTGCTTCCAAAGAATGGAGTCATTGTCACAGACCCTAGGTAGCCAATATCCACTTGCACGAGCTATCCCTCAAAAGTTCTCACCAACTGTAAATAAGCTTTGTCCGAGGGCATTTCCAGTGCATGAATTGACTACGAATTTTCAGCCAAGGGAATTTTTGTCTCCAATGTGCAACGTCGATTTGCAGCAATTGTAGTCAAGAGTCTCACTGTGGGCTAGACACTCCACAAAACCCCAAACAATTATCCATATCAACTCACTCCCCTCATCGACTTGTCTAATTAAAAACAGACCTCTTAGCGGCATCGTCGCATCTAATTGAAATTCATCTTTAATTCTTTAAAAAAATTAACGCAGAGCAGGAAGTACCGAAACTGGGCTGTTCTCATTCAAATCAGCCAGCCTATCGTGAAAACCGTGCACATTTCTCGTCTGTGTGCGTGCGTAGCGCTGGTGTGCATCGTTTTTCCACGTAAGATGCAACAAGATGTTGCATATTCTCTTGTCTTCCAATCAAAATGCAGCAAGCCACGACGACGATGCGTCGCCGATGTACGAATTCACTGTCGTCTCTTCGCACTGCACATAGCAGGCGTGTGAGGCTGTGTGAGTTTTATATAAAAGTGAATATAAATTCGAAATCGAATCGGCGGATTTTCCCCTTTTCGAAAGCTGAAAGAGAGAACGACAGAACGGGATGCATGTATCCGAAAGGGTGAAGTGATGCGGGGAAAAATTGTTGCATGCTGTTGCTGCAGCAGCAGCAGCGGTGTGAAGGAAGAAACTCCACGTTTCAGCGTACGAATGTGGCAAGTGTCGAGGTTTCGAATGGAGGGGTGTACGAAATCAATGCAAATATGCGGACGGAAATTCGTCAAGAAAAGTTTTGTGAAAATGTTTGATGGAGATGTTCATTTGAATGAGGTGAATGGTCAGTGGGAGAGCTGTCCGCTTGTTTTGATACATCTTAAGATGGGCGTCCGATCTGACGCCATTTCAAATATGTGCAAATCGTTCAACGGCGAGATTCTCATCTGTGCGATGTGAAGAAGTTGAGAAATGTGTGTTTTGGGAGAAGTAGTATACGATTAAGTCCATCGATTAGGATTATCAGGCGGGATTTGGAGTTATTTATGTCAACTTGTTCACGGTCTATTCACTTCTAATCATAGTCTATCAGAATGTGTTTCTTGGGCAGGTTCAAGAGCAAAAAGGGAATTAGCATGTCAGTCTAAAGAGGAGTAAAAAATAAATGACTGCGTGGAAATGTAAGTGCAAATCAGCACAGAGTTCTAGCAAACTAGAAGTTCTATAATGAGTAGGAGGGACCTATAGATTTTTGCCGACTCTGAATGGCTAAGTTTTGAGAAGCGTTTTCTTAGACAATTGTTGCTCTTTGATTGATGTCAGCAGCTCGAAAAAGGTGGTGCAGTGAAAAATGCGAGATCTTCAGCCGGGAATCGAACCTCGGCCCTCGGCGTGTGATTGTCGCTCTCTACGAACTACAACACGGCGACTACCTTCAAAGTTGGTTCTATTCTGTAGAGTTCGCCCCAATTTACTTAAAAATCTTTAAAAACTGAAGTTTTGCCTAAAAAGGAAGAGTTGCCTGCACTACAACAACGAGGAATATTCTGAATAAACGCATTGAACAAATTTTAATACTGAATGCAACCTTGAAACACCTGTATTTGGACGCAATCTAGGTTATAGTCTTAATTCATCAAAAAGATCTAATAAGGAAATTAAAGGCGCAAAGAACAAGTTTTACACCATCCAGGAGCAGGAGGATCAGCAAAGCCACAATTTGCAATATTTTTTCAATTTCAATTTTTCTATATTGAACCCAATTGTATTTAATAATAATTGTTGGCGCTACAGTCCAAAGGGGGACTAGGGCCTAGCTTGCTCATCAACTGCTCGTGTTGTGCGCGCTACTGTTCTCTAACGAGTAGAAGGGACCTACAGTTTTTTTCCCGACTCCGAACGGCGAAATTTGAGAAGCTTTCTTAGACAGTTATTACTCTTTGAGTGTTGTCAGCAGCTGGAAAGAGGTGGTGCCGTGAAAAATTCGAAAACTTGGTGTTGAGCTGGGAATCGAATCTACACCTTTCGGCGTATTTATGGTATTTACAATTTCGAATTTTTAAGCTTAAGATTACAGTGAACGTTTATAGGTGTTAGCTTAATAATAGGGGCCTGACGGATGAACAATTGTCTTACATAGTGTTCGAGGTTGTACACGTTATTTACAATTTAACGATGTCCTGTCTTAATATCGGGATGTTCAGATCTGTGTGTCGATGGTGTTCGGGGGAAAAATCTCTTCGTTAAATATGTTGTGTACATTGACAAATCGTTGCCTAGGGACTGAACTCCTTAAGTTCCTGTCGGTTGGATTGGTTTCAATTTTGCCCAGCTGCTTCTTGAAAAGTTCCACCAAGAACTGTTGCAGGGGGATGATGCGCCATTTTTAGTAGACCTTCCTGTTGCTGTAATATTTCATCCGGTCCTTGTCAAAAGTAAGACCGGTGCAGATGCGTAGTATCTTCTATCAGAAGATCGAAAGTTTCTTTGTGCTGATCTTGGAGATACCATACAGAGAAGCCGTATGCTATAATGGGTGGTATGAGATCCTTGTACAGTAATATCTTCGTCTTCTCGGCAAGTCTCTTCTCACGTCGCATCAATGGATAAACCCGACGGAAAGCGAAGCTGGCCTTTTGAAAAGTCACCTTGGAGTGAAGTTTAAACTTCAATTTCTTAGTGAAGTTTACTCCAAGATACATCGCCTTGTCCGTTGTCGTTAGTGCTGTCTAGTGCTGTCTTTCACTACCTTGATAATAATAATAATAATAATAATTGTTGGCGCTACAGTCCAAAGGGGGACCAGGGCCTAGCTTGCTCATCAACTACTCGTGTTGTGCGCGCTACTGTTCTCTCACGAGTAGAAGGGACCTACAGTTTTTTGCCGACTCCGAACGGCGAAGTTTGAGAAGCTTACTTAGACAGTTAATACTCTTTGAGTGTTGTCAGCATCTCGAAAGAGGTGGTGCCGTGAAATATTAGAAAAATTGGTGTTGAACTGGGAGTCGAACCTAGACCCTTCGGCGTGTGAGCGTCGCACTCTACCCACTACGCCACGGCGACTTCACTACCTTGATGCTCTGGCATTTTCCGGCTTTTCGGCTTTTCGGGAGCCTCGTAGTGTTGGTCTCTGCAGGCACATGAGGACAGATTTGTTAGTGTTAATCCGGATGGTAATAGAATTAGAGCTTCTCCATTTGTTGTTCGATCCTCCGAGCTGCTATCTGCGGTGGCGGCGATGTTGAGTATGTTAACGAGTCATCCGCAAACAGGCAACAGTTAACAGATGGCAACAATGGCGTTTGTTCTCCGGTGTTAATATTAAACAGTCTAGCTCCCAATCGCGATCCCTGTGCAATTTGCAATATCACTCATGTGATGACCATTATTCTAAATATCTATGGAGAATGTTGCAATGAAATCCAAAAACAGAGTTATTTTTCGTACCATCACTGCCTCTTTATCGCCTGCAGTGTGTGCACTAAGCACGTGAGGACGCGTTACATTTTCCATCTATTCTTAAAGAATTGTGTATTGTACATGTACAGCTGAGTTACAGAAACCTTAAAGAAAACATAGCAAAGACAGAGTTTGGGAAACCTAAGCCTAACCGCTAAATGATACGAGGATTGTTTTACCAAGAGCTGGAGACAAATGTTTCTCTGGCCTTAGTCAATCCAAAGGGAGGCACTTTAATTACGACTCATATTTGGTTTTAGTTGTTGAGAAATGGGTCGCCGTGGCGTAGTGGGTAGAGTGCGACGCTCACACGCCGAAGGGTCTAGGTTCGACTCCCAGCTCAACATGAATTTTTCGAATCTTTCACGGCACCACTTCTTTCGAGATGCTGACAACACTCAAAGAGTAATAACTGTCTAAGAAAGCTTCTCAAATTTCGACGTTCGGAGTCGGCAAAAAACTGCAGATCCCTTCTACTCGTGAGAGAACAGTAGCGCGCACAACACGAGCAGTTGATGAGCAAGCTATGCCTTGGTCCCCCTTTGGACTGTAGCGCCAACAATTATTATTATTACTATTGTTGAGAAATTAAACAACTCAACTAACTTTGATGTCCTTGCCCCTGTGTCGCTAAATATTCAATGAACTCTGCAATTTTGGATATGTGCCCATATGGCACGTGATGTGCCTTTATGACATGGGAAATTGCGTTATTCTGGCGTGACTTTATGGTTCTCTCAGCAACTACTCTCCTACATTGACTATATTTATAGGTAACGACTACAACAAAGGCACGATCCATAACCATGTCGACCTCGCTGCTGCTTCTTGATGGGCAAATGTATCCATTTAACGATTAAACAGACAACGTTGCACTTGTACTTTAATTACCTTCTTTTTTTGCAGTTCTCAAGCGAAGTTTAAGCAAAAAGATGCTTGAATCAGTTCATTGGCAATGAACTAAATTAGAAACTTAAAATCCATCGCAGTCAAAGATGTGTACAAAAAGTGCTTGCACCTCGACTGGATTCATATTTCAGTTGTAGATCAAAGTTATTTCGAGGGAAAATTGAAATGAAAAATTAATAATCATATGCAAGGGTAGATCTACCGTTTTCTCAAAAAAGAGAAACACGCCACTGTACTTTGCGCGCCTATTAACAGAGACGCTGAACGCTTCCCTGCAAATTTTTAATAAGTGATCTTCGTATCCACCCCTTTTAGCTCACTTTTCGGTAAAATTTGTTAAGCCTATTGAGGATACAATTTTGTAACTTTTTAAGGTTTTGAAACCTGTTCTGAAAGCCAGTTGGATGCGAAAAGGGTGAAAAATGTAACCTTTAATGGTAAAATGTCACTATTGTGCTTTCAATCTTTTTACAAGGTGGCTAAGCACTCCAGCATTTGCATCACGTCAGTGCCGAGACAATGTGGGAAACAGTCGACTTCGCCATAGCTTAAATGGCTTAATAAAGAATCAAAACAATGTGAATGGCCAATTCAGAAATGGTTTCGAAATGCTGGTCTTCCTGAGTTAAGAATAGAGAAAAGCTGCATAAATTTTTGTCTTGGTTTTGTGTCTCCACGGAACATGGGTAATGAAATCGTCACTTTTTTTTGTTGGAGGTTGGGATATACTTCACTGGAGCGTTCAGACTCAAATACTGGTCCATTGTACTATCAGGCAGTAACCTTAATTTAATATAATTTCTTGGTTTTCCGAAAAAAAAAACCAGGAGGGACCTATGTGATATAGAACTTAGGTTTTCAGTTTCCACGACATCAGTGCCACTTGATACGAGCAAAGGCAGGACACTAACAGAAAAAGTGGTCTAAAGCGTCTTAACCTTCTCCACAGATGTCGCAAAGGGTGACATCACTAAGCTCAAGCCAACTAAGGTGCATAGCGAAGGTAAAGTGCCCCAATTAATATGCCGACAAGTCGTCTGCATCCGTTTCTGTCTAGAGATAGTAGAAAAGACGCGGATTTGTTGGTAACGTTCGGGAGCATACTCTCGGTCACCCTGCATCCTGGAGAGTCATCTGTGGTTGTGCTGTAGAGAGACCCAACCGTCGACGAAGGCCCTGACCAAGGAGACAGGTAGTCCCAAAGTGGATTCGGACCCTACAAATGCGTCTCATCACTTAACTTGCCAAACAATGATTAGATAATGAACTCTTACGACTCAACTCCGAATAAGTCCTTAGTAGTTTCGTGCATGATACCAAGGTGGATCAGGTTTTGAGTGTTTGCGCTTCAGGACAATTGAGAACGGTATTTTGGAGAGATGATACCGAGGATGCTTGACCCAGGAATTATTTGCGGTGTTTCAAAACTGTAATCAGTTCAAAAATCATGTCCGGTAGTAACTGGTGTGGAGCATACCCATGAGCAAAGACAACCCAGGAAGCCTTTTTATTATTCTTTTCTGAAGTAGACGACAGCCTAAGTTCACTGTAGGGAGGTGAAGAAGACAGAAGCCTTAAATAGTGTTCGTTAACTACAAGGAGGATTCGATAACTGTCCAGAAAAGGGTAATGGTGTGCGCGACCTTCTCGAATATGTTGCTAAAATGTTTTGTTTAAGAAATTTTTGACAAAAGACAACGCGTGTGGCCACCGTGGCCTAGTGAGTAGAGAGCGACCCTTACACACTCTATTCCTAGCTCAACATCTCGAATTTTTTACGGCACCACATGTTTGGAGATGTTGACAACACTCAAAAGAGTAATGACTGTCTAAGAAAGTTTCTCAAACCTCGCTGTTCGGAGTCGGCAAAAAACTGTAAGTGCCTTCTACTCGTGACAGAACAATAGCGCGCACAACACGAGTAGTTGATGTGCAAGCTAGGACCTAGTCCCCTATGGACTGTCGCGCCATACAATTATTATTATAGAAGCAACCACGATAAATTAGAAAAGTAGTCGTTAATGGTCTCAGTGTGTAGCCTATTGTACCTCCAAGTTGAACCAGCCTGTTCTTTACGTCGGATAAAGATTATCAGGGATGGAAGACTTGCTGGTGTTTGTTCAGTGTGCTATTAGTTTGAATTCAATATAACACTGAGCCTAATTTCGCCCAAGTTAGGTTGTAAGTTGCATTTTCTGCTTCTTTGGGCCAGCCAGCTTAATTTTAACTAAATTTAGACCAAAAAAACGTGAAGAAAAGCATCTTTAGACAAACATAGAGGGCTGTATTGCGGCGTGCACCTGGTCAAGCGTCTTCGGGTACAGCGCTTAAGATGGCTAGGTCATGTACAGCGTAGGTCATCACTGCTCCAGCACGAAAAGTCTTCGAATCGAAACCATTGAGACAACGCAACGGAAGACGGCCCAGGCGCACACCAGTGGAGAAGAACCTCGACCATCTTGGAGTGCGCAACTGGAGGCAGCTGGCCATTGATCGTACTGGCCAGAGTAATAACTGTCTAAGAAAGCTTCTCAAATTTCGCCGTTCGGATTCGGCAAAAAGCTGTAGGTCCCTTCTGCTCGTGAGAGAACAGTAGCACGCACAACGCGAGCAGTTGATGAGCAAGCTAGGCCCTGGTCCCCCCTTGGACTGTAGCGCCAACAGTTATTATTATTATTACAAGTAGTCAAAAACTGTGCAAACTCAAATACGGTCCAGAACACCCTACAAACAGTTTGTCCAAAAGATTGTGTGCGAAATGTCCACCTGGCAGAATTTATGAATCCACCGACAATGTACAAAAGTGTTTACAATTAACGCCCCAGGGACGACGACAACGACGTCGACCAATGCCAAGCTTTCAACTGCCAACTTAGGATGCCGCCCATACCTACAATATTTCACTTCAAAACGAATGTGAATTATGTCCCCTGCATATAAATTACAAAATTAAATTCACTTACTCAAATCTCAGCGACAATGCTGGAAAAAATAGAACCAACAAGTGTAATGGTCACCAATTAAAAAAAATAAAACAAGAATCGTTAAAGAACAAGAACCCGTGACACTCGTCCTCCAACAACGACCGGTGTGCGTCGTGCAGTTGCTCACCCCCCCGCACGCACACGCACACTGCCGCACTCAGCGATTAAACAAAACTAGCTTTGCCAGAATTCTAATTTATTCCCTCAATCCAGAACTGAATCCGAGGAGGAACATCTCATAAAGCTTCTTGATCATGTTTTCCCCGTTTTCGGACGCAACAAGTGCACAATTGCCAGGAACGCACGACTCTGTGTTCGGCTGCGTGCATCACTGTCGAATGGAATACATTATGGGCCGGTGGAGGCACCTATGCATGTGTCTGTACGTGTCGCCGACCAGACGAACGATTTACAATCTAATTAGCAATTTAAATGACAAAGCCGCGTTTTGATGGCGTTGCGCATGCATCGTCCCGGTCGCACGCGGGATGCCAGCGATTTGAATGTATCCGTTAAATCATCTTTTCAGTGATGCCTCCATCTCGATATTCTCAATTGCAAATTAGATCTTAGATAATGGTTTATTGGAGATTGGATGTCTTTATGGAGTTTGTTGAACTTCTTCGTTCAAGGTTATGAATGGTCTTGGTGGAGATAAGCGCGTGCATGTAACTGTACGGCAGTCTGGTGGCGTGTAGGAGATGGATTGGTTAATTGGCAACGAACTGAAACGATGTTGGATGTGGTTTACTGTTACAGAACGACTGACGCCCAAAACTTGTTCGTCAACGAGGTCTTGTCACGGTAACAGAACCGAATTGAATGCGTGGGAACGATTTAACGCTCAATAAAATTTGGTTTCGTTGGTCGTTTAAGTTGGTTTTGGTTGCATTCGGTTGTCTTTTTCGAGTTCATGGGGATAGAGCCGATTTCCCGAAATTCCTTCCTGCCCATGTGATGATTGTAAAATAAAATAAAACTTGTTTTTGAAGTTTAGGGTGGTTATTTCAGTGACTTGATGAAAATATTTATGTTCCTCACTACTGGAGGGCACATTGTCCAGGTTAGGCGTTCTTTAGATTATAACACACTTTGGGCTGTGATGTCCTTCAAGAAACCAGGAGATATGACTTTATGGAGATTGTCTTACGTAACGTTTGACTAGGCGTGCGAGTAAACAAAATGCACTGGAAGGGCCTAACTTGTTCAATAAGACGTCGTGCTGTAGATGGGACTGTTGAGGTCACTGTCGATGCCTAGGAGTAAAATTCGAAATTCCATTTTTATAATAATTACTGGGTGGCACGAAAGTCCATAGGGGGACCAGGGCCTAGCTTGCTCATCAACTACTCGTGTTGTGCGCGCAACACGAGTAGAAGGGACCTACAGTTTTCTGCCGACTCCGAATGGCGATGTTTGAGAAGCTTTCTTAGTCAGTTTTTACTCTTTGAGTGTTGTCAGCAGCTCGAAAGAGGTGGTGCCCTGAAAAATTCGAGGTGATCAGCCGGGAATCGAACCTAGACATTTCGGCATATGAGCGTCGCACTTTACACACTTCGCCACTGTTGTTACCTGCAAAAGTGGTGTTGACTTGCAAAAATTTGAGAAGACGAATTTAGGTTCGAGATTCGAAAGAAGACCTCGAGATGATATCCTTACATAACTACCCTCACTGTTTTCCTTCTTGTCCACACATTGGAAGAGAGTTCTATGCCTGACATGATAAAAGACTTTTTGACACTCAACAATAGAGTCAAAGCTTACAGCTCAAGTTGGTGCACAAAACAGTCCTTTTTGTCCTCTCCCGGTAGTTAGCATTGAAAAGAACCAATACGAATGTTGTCTTTTATATTTCGGCAACCCTAGTGTTGCGATCTGGCAACTGCCAGATATATCGTAAGGTTTGACATTTTTGAGGTTATACGTACTCAGAACGTTTTGACATACGAGCGCTATTTGTGTTGTTTACAGTAACTCAAAAGATTCAAACAGTGCATCGATGAACTTAATTCAATTTTTGGCGATGAAGTTCCATCAAGGACCAGTGTTTATCGATGGTGTGGTGAATTCAACCGAGGTCGTAGTTCACTCCAAGAAAAATTTCGTGAAGGTCTTCCAAAATCAGTTGTTGTTCCGGAAACCATTGATGCTGTGCGCCAACTGATATTGCAAGATCGTCATGTGACCTATCGGGAGATTGACAATATTCAATATTGCATTTTGTCAATTGCTCAAAAAAGGCTCGTGTCGATTGGTTGAAAAGAATGCTTCGAAAATACGATCGCGGTGCTTCGAAACACGTCTATGACATCGTGACAGGTGATGAATCGTGGATTTATGAGTATGAGCCCGAAAGTAAACTGCAGTCGACTGTATGGGTGTTTCAAATTGAGCCAAATCCAACAAAAGTTGCTCGCGCCTTTCGCGCCTTTGTTGCCTGTTTCTTCGGAAAAACTGGACATGTCGCAACCGGCTCACAGCGCCTGAAGAATTAGAACAACGCAGAATTCTGACTGGTACACAACCATTTGTTTGACTTTGACGCCACTTGATATTTAGGCGTTTTTTTTAGTGAATTACTTAGCTATCGGACCTTTTTGCTATTGCGCCATTGTTGCCAGTCCTTTTATACAGTTGACAGTTTTTCCAACAAAGAGGCAACAATTTTAGGTGCGCTTAAGTCCCTTTATTTACAAAACCTTTATTCAGTGGTGGCTGGTGGTGGTTAACGAAACCTTTATTCGGTGATGACTTACTGAAGCCGAAATTGAAAATTTGTACTGAATGAGAAGACGATGGCAGTACGAAACTGGATATGTACAACTTTACATCGGTTTCTTTTGGGTGACCATTCAAGTTTTGACGCACGATTTCCCTCGTTCACAGTAAGGCATGAAAATGATTTCGAGTGTGACGCCGAAAAAATTAGTATGTCTGTGCAAATGCTTCGATTTCCTCAGATTCAAACTTTAACGTGACTGTATCCACTAAATGCCGAGAACACATTGTGACTTCATTCTTTCTTTCTGGACTGAGTTGGTGGTCCTGTTGTGTTTCTGCAAATTTGCACACCTTATTCTCAATTGCGACGAACAAGCATTACTGCCCGCTCCAATTTTAACTGCAGAAGGGATCGGGAAGCCTTTTCAACTTTACCACAAAAACAGACATAAGTTGTCAAACTACCATGCATTAGAAAACTTACGTTCTGCCACAAAACAATTTTCAGAATGTTCCCAAAACCCTGAATTCACAAAAAATAATAAAACGACATACATGTCATGTGTAAGCTTTAGGTTCGATAGCTTCTTTGTCGTAGGCTAAACATTCCGTAGGGGCTTTGTAGAAAATGTAAATATTCAAAGGGGGGTGATGGATAATTGGACTCAATTAGTTTCATTTGCACGGAATATATTTGTCGCATCAAATCGTAGGCTATTACGTCAGATTTTCCATGAAATTAATTCAAGATCCTGACTTAATGATGGGACAACAAATTTTGCCGAAATTCAGTGCCTCACTTGAGAACCGTTTGAAAATTTTGGTGCTCGTGAATTTTGCATTTAGGGGGCTAGGGCTTGTGGACACGAAGCAATGTTGTTAACCGTGCTCAACAGGGCGAGCTGCCAATACTATCTTCGCCAGTGCACAGGTCAAGTTGACATGCAGCCTCCTCGCAGCGCCCCCTGGATAAGATTTGACTTTTATTGTTGCATTTTGTAAGAAAAACTAATAGCAGGGATTAACCGCTTTTTCGAGTCTAAAGAGAAAGGCTTTGGCTAGACGTCAAAAAAGCTTCAGAAATGAAAAAAATTCCTGGTGTTCCTGGTATATTCGGAGAGAATCGAAAGCAAGCCGCTAGACATGACATTTAACACATCACTTAATAGGGCCCGATACATATAGGGGGCGCCACAAAAAAAATTAGATATATCAAATTAACAAAAATTTTGGTGCCACGTGACTTGCTGAGTGATCTGTTGCTTTGAGAGCCCGTTTCACAGAGTCAAACGTAAAAATAAATAAATTGCCAACCAGCCTATAATAATGTAAATTTTCAAAAAGGCTAATCCAAGCAGTATCAAAAAGGACACTGTGCCATCGGTGGTTAGATTAAAACATTAAACGAAGGGATTGCTGGAAAATGTATAAGCACGGGAGTAACATAGGAGTCATATGTCTTGGTCCCAGTATTTAATTGGCAGTTAATGTGTATTGGAGTGATTTGATGAGCTGTGGTACACAAGAAATGGCCCAGATTTTCAATCTCTTGGACAGAGGGCTACAATGTCCCGAAAAACTTTGGGTGGTCTAAAATATTGCAGTAAAAAGAGTTATAAACAATTGTATAAGGTCTATATCTTAATTTGTGCGGTTTGCTAAGAGATGACGTAACTTAAATTAACCCATTGTTATTATTTCATTGGAACATGCGTTGGAAAGCTACGTCATTGTAACTCATTTCAGAATATATCATTTATTTGAAGCCTAAACAAGATTAATTTTTTTCACTCAAATACATACCAGGGGCCTTCAATATATTCTCGGTATCGGGGTGAAGCTGTGGTAATATATACAGATATAAATGGACTTCAAGTAATACAATTCTTTTAGTACATTCATGTAAAATTTTATATAAATGTGATTATTAATTCGCGTTTTATTTCTAGTTAAACAGAATCATAATTTTAACTAATAAGATGATGGTGAAAACTGAGCATACTGTAATTAAATTTCTCACTAAGCAAGGAAAAAGTCAACAAACTATTCATGAAGAGATGGTGGCTGTTTACCATTATCAACTGTGCAAAAGTAGTAATGTGAGTTCAAGAGAGGCAGAGAGAGAGAGCATTAAAGACGACCCCTGCTCCGCTGTCCTGGCTACTGCTTGTACGGGAGAAAACATCAAAGAAGTCGAAAAACCTGTTCTTGAGGATGCCCAAATAAGGCCGAAAAAGATACCAGAGATCACCAAGCTTTCAACTGGTGCCATACACACCATTCTTCATGACCATCTTAACCTTTCAAATATCAGTGCAAGGTGGGTGCCACGAAGGCTCACAGCGCCTCAGAAAAAATGAGAATCCCATGCTGTAGAGAGCTTTGGAGATGTGTAGTGAGAACACGGACGGTGTTGTTTATCGAATTGTTACTGAGGACGAAACATAGGTTCACCACTATGACCCTTAAAGTAAACACGAATCTACGCAGTGGCATAAGAAATTAACAGACCCCTTGAAGAAGTTCAAAGTCAATCCGACTGTCGGGAAGCTCATGGCCACAGTTTTTTGGGACTCAAAGGGAATCTGGCTCATTTAGTACAAAAAAAGTGAAACCATTAACGCCACATCCTACGCTTCCACTTTGCATAATTTGCGGGAGGAAATTAAAAAGAAAAGACGGGGTAAACTCGCAGCGGGTGTGTTGCTTCTTCATGACAACGCTCCTGTTCACACGGCGCGAGATTCCAAGGCTGCTGCGCGAGATTGTGGTTTCGAAGAAATCCAACACCCACCCTATAGTCCGGACCTTGCCCCTAGTGATTATTTCCTGTTTCCGGATTTGAAATGATGTCTTCATGGAAAAATGATTTCGGATGATGAAGAACTCAAGTCGGCAATAAATGAGTATTTTGCAGAGAAAGAGGAAATTTACTTTGTTTGAGGGTTTAAAAACGTCTCAAGATGATATTATTGCAGATTATATTGAAAAATAAGAACTACTTTAATTGAATTCGCATTTTCCTTCATATCAATACCGAGAATATATTGAACGTCCCTTGTAGGTCAAACTTTGTGCCAGAAAAAGTGTCTTTATGGGGAGTTCTTCTTTATTACATTAATATGAAGAAAACTGCTGTCGAAAGTCATCTTACTTTGCTGGAAGTTTATAGTGAACATGCGCTAGCCAAAAAGTTGTTTGCACGATATCGAAGTGGTGATTTTGGCTTGGAAGTGATTTTGGGCAGCCAAAAAAGTTTGAAGAAGAAGAACTGGAAGCATAACTCTATGAAGATTGTTGCCAAACACAAGAAGAGCTTGCAGAATCTTTGGATGTGGCTCAGCCATGTCAAAGCGTTTAAAAGCAGCTGGACATATTCAAAAGCAAGGAAAATGAGTTCCACATGAAGAAAAAACCGCACGGATTACCAGGTATACCCGTATGAAGTGAGCGTCAAGATACAAATGTCTCGATAGGGAACATTTGTTGTGAACGAGCCCTTATTGTTTTTTTGTTGGTTTGCTATGACATCTGTGAAAAATATTTAGTATACATCAAGTCATTGAACAGACAACATTATATTTTTTCATCGTGTTAAAAATGTCGAATTTTGTACCAGAAAGTGGTGATTTGCGGAAAGCACTAATTTTTTGTTTTCATTTGAAGAAAATTGCTGCAGAGTCGCATCGAATGCTTGTCGAGGTATATGGTGATCATGCTCTATCAGAATTAATAATTGTTGGCGCTACAGTCCAAAGGGGGACCAGGGCCTAGCTTGCTCATCAACTACTCGTGTTGTGCGCGCTACTGTTCTCTCACGAGTAGAAGGGACCTACAGTTTTATGCCGACTCCGAACGGCGAAATTTGAGAAGCTTTCTTAGACAGTTATTACTTTTTGAGTGTTGTCAGCAGCTCGAAAGAGGTGGTGCCGTGAAAAATTCGAAAAATTGGTGTTGAGCTGGGAGTCGAACCTAGACCCTTCGGCGTGTGAGCGTCACACTCTACGCTCTATCAGAAGCAACATGCAAAAGATGGTTTCAAAGGTTGAGAAATAATGATTTTGATGTCAGAAATGAAGAACGTGGAAGATCACCAAAAAAGTTTCAAGACGCCGAATTGCAAACGATATTGGATGGACATGCCACTTTGAGTCAAAAGCAAATGGCAGCAATGTTAAATGTTGTACAACAAACAATTTCTGACCGTTTGAAAGCTATGGGAAAGATCCAAAAGTGTGGAAATTGGGTGCCACATGAATTGAATGAAAAACCGATGGAAAACCGAAAAAACACTTGTGAAATTTTGCTTCAATGACACGAAAGAAAATCGGTTTTGCATCGAATTGTTACTGGCGATGAAAAATGGATTTATTTTAAGAATCCTAAACGGAAAAAATCATGGGTTAAGCTGGGACAACCATCAACATCGACTGCAAAACCAGATCGATTCGGCAAGAAGACAATGCTGTGTGTTTGGTGGGACCAGAAAGATGTGCTGTACCACGAGCTCCTAAAACCTGGTGAAACCGTTAATACTGATCGCTACCAATAACAAAGGATCCATTTGAACCATGTCTTGATCGAGAAACGACCAGAATGGGCCAGAAAACACGGCAAGGTAGATTTTAGATTTTATTTATTGTGGCAATAGATTACATTTATGTGTTTGAATCTTACCTTTTTAGAGATGCGGTCATATTACCTTACTACTAAAATATTAATACAAGTCCTTAAATGATATATCACAGATTAATTTGAAGGAGAAGCTAACAAAAAACTTCATTAAATTTTACACGGCAAGGTAATTTTGCTCCTTCTTTACGGCGCAGAAACCTGGACGCTACTAAAAGCGGATGAGGAAGCCATTGGTCTCTTCGAGAGAAAAGTTCTGCGTGCGATTTTTGGTCCTGTTTGCGTTGATGGCATCTGGAGGAGAAGATTCAACCACGAACTGTATGGGCTGTACGGCGGCATGAGCCTAGTCAAGCGTCTACGGATACAACGCTTAAGGTGGCTAGGCCATGTAGAGCGCATGGACAGCACTGCTCCGGCCCGAAGAGTTTTCGAATCCGAACCACAGGGACAACGCAACAGAGGACTAGACTGAGATGGCGCACACAAGTGGAAAAGGACCTCAACCATCTTGGAGTGCGCAATTGGAGACAGCTGGCAAGAAATCGTTATAGCTGGAGAGGCATGTTGGTTGAGGCCCAGGTCCACCCCGGACTGTAGCGCCATCCGAAGAAGAAGAAGAAGAAGGTAATTTTGCTCCATGACAATGCACCTGCACACAAAGCAAAACCAGTTCAGGATACAATCAAAGCACTTGGCTGGCAGCAGCTACCCCACCCGCCGTATTCACCAGATTTGGCTCCTTCCGACTACCATTTGTTTTCTTCGATGGGACACGCATTGGCTGAGCAGCACTTTGATTCCTTCGAGGAGGTCGAAAATTGGGTGACTGGTTGGTTTGCTTTAAAAGACGAACAATTTTATTGGCGTGGTATTCACAAATTGCCAGAATGGTGGTCAAATGTGTAGAAAACAATGGCCAATACTTTGAATAAAATGTTTTTACCTTCCCATTAATAACTAGTGTTTTATTTTCATTTCATACCGGTATATCTGGTAACTAATGTCTTTTATTCTGCTGAAATTTCTGTAAGACTTTACTGGTTCTGCTTGCATATCCCACGGAAGCAGTACCTTGGGCGAAAAGATTCACCTACGAAATATGAGGTGTGTACGGGTCCATGCCTCTAGTCAAGTGACTAAGGATACAACGTTTTCCACGAATGTATAAACCCTTTCCGGGCCAAATAACCTTAAATTGGAGTCAGTGAACCAACTCAATAGGACACGTTTTCGTTTGACATAGTGCACACAAGAGGAGAATGACCACAGACCACAAGCGACCAATAATAATAATAATTGTTGGCGCTACAGTCCTAAGGGGGACCAGGGCCTAACTTGCTCATCAACTACTCGTGTTGTGCGCGCTACTGTGCTCTCACGAGTAGAAGGGTCCTAAAGTTTTCTGCCGAATCCGAACGGCGAAATTTGAGAAGGTTTTTTAGACAGTTATTACTCTTTGAGTGTTGTCAGCAGCTCGAAAGAGGTGGTGCCGTGAAAAATTCGAAAAATTGGTGTTGAGCTGGGAATCGAACCGACACCCTTCGGCGTGTGAGCCTCGCACTCTACCCACTACGCCACAGAGACCAATACCGTGTAGAAATTTATAGTTGACCAAAACTCGTGATACCTAGAGAGGAAAATCGGTCCATACCAAATTCGATTTGGATTGTATCACCACTCTAAGAGGTAAACTCAAATTTTGATTTTAATCGAGTTAAAATACATTTAAGGACTTTACTACGAGAACTAATTTAAATTTTCACTTCCCGTTGACATCTCTTATCCAGTTTATCCTGTAGTCAGCATTAAAAGAGAAAATGCTATCCCGACAATCCACTGAAATGAAGAGGCAATAGAAAAAGATGCCAAAAGACAGTAGAAATGGGTTAATAGAGATTGGGAAAAAAGTACTCTTAAATGGTCGAAATTCTGCAGAAACTCCAAGAGCTTCGACTTTAGGAAGAGCAATAATAATAATAATAATTGAGTGGCGCTGCAGTTCACGGGGGGAACAAGGCCTAGCTGCCTCATCAACTACTCGTGTTGTTTTCCCACGAGTAGAAGGGACCTACAGTTTGTTGCCGACTCCGAACGGCGAAGTTTGAGAAGCTTTTTCTTAGAGAATTATTACTCTTTGCGTGTTGTAACCAGCTTGAAAGTGGTGGTGCCCTGAAAAATGCGAGGTGTTCCGCCGGGAATCGACGTCGTCGGCGTTTGAGTATCGCACTCTTCCCACTACGCAACGGCGGGAATAGAAAGAGCAATGCATGGGACAATATACAAGAACATAGTACATCCATTTTGGACGGACAATAGAGGACATTTCAACACTTTGGCATTTGAGAACCTCGAGTATTTCGACCTTAACCTGGGGGGGGTCACATGTAAGCAGTATTTGAAGTCTACATAAAGTAACTCTATGACAAGATTTGGTTCTTGTTCTTGGGATGAAGAACAAAAAATGCACGACAAACATCAATTAAAAGTCCTTCACACATCTCAAACTCTTGTAAACATTATTTTCTTTTTTCCAGAAAAAACTGACACATATCTTGAAAGTTAAGGTTCATCGGCCGAGGTGTTACAAATACACTTCACAGATAAACCCTATCTACAGTCCGACTGCATTTTTTCGTACGCCTCAGTGGCTTTGCCTATTTCTTTCGTTTGCCTTCTTAAGCTATTTTTTTATGGCACACACGAAAAAACATTAAATGAAAAAAAAAACTGATACAGAAACAGACAAAATATGACGGAGAGGAGGAGTGAAAACTAACTGAGAAGACGAGAAAAAAAAATTAAATCAACTTTCGTCCGATAAGATTAGGAACGCGTCGCGTATGTACACTCAGCCTGTCAGATTGCACATTCAACCAGCCAGCAGTGCAGTCGCCGAAGGGGGCGGGAGGAGGAGGAGAACTGTTTTATGGGATTTTCAGTTTTGTCACTGCGCTATTTTTCTTTTCGTTGCGCCCCCGAGGAGGAGCGTAAGTGGATGTTCGTTTCGGTTATTTTCTTTTCAGAGATAAGAGAGCAGTTTTCTTTGAATCTAGAACGCGCGATTTTTTGACTTTGAGCGTAGAAGGGCAACAAGGTGAACGAACTGCCTATGATGAAGTGCAACGAACGGTTGGATTTTGGGATCAAAATTTGATAACTGCAGCCGACCCGAGCACTGACATAATCTGTGGTGGAAGGGCGTTTTTGAAATTACCATAAATTTAAAGCTTTGCCTATTGATTGGGGATTTGCTTGGGTGTTTGGGAATCATGTGGTGGAAATGAATGAGACCGGATTAAGGGGAAAGAAGCGAATTGGGGCGGCTTTGGCCTGGGAGTGGACCACACATTGGTTGGGCGTGGATCTTGTTTGCTGAAGTGATTTATGTAATGTTTGGGACAGTTTTAAAGGTCCCAGCAACAGCAACAAATTTGATGATGTCCTTAATGTCTTGTGAGGACACATCATTTGTGAACTTGTGAATGAACAGTATCCGCGAAATTAAGCAAATCAATTTCTTGGCCTAGCTGTTGCAGAAACTTGACCCTGGCCATTGTTGATTGTGGTGCCAACTAATGTATCTTGTTCTTTGATGCGGTGTGTTTCATTGCGTTCGAAGCACTATGCCAGCGCCTAGAAAAGTATACAGGTTCACAATTTGTTTTGCCTCGTTTGCCATCAGGCTAAGTGGCTTTCATTTCAATGGAATGTCAGCTTATTGACGAGGCTCGTTTTTCATCTTTTAACGCCAATATCGTCCTTGTAAGACAGCAGCCAAATGGATTTAAATTTCGAAGCCAAAGTGCTTCTGATTTGACGTATGGGCGCTGCACGATATTATGAAAATCAAATAACTGCTGCTCGTTTTGTCTATAATCATTTTTTTATAGAAGGCTTCTAACAGATCAGTATTTCGAGAAAGCAGTGCAAGTTCCTTCGTCAGCCCACATATTCTAACGAGTTTGTAAGGAAAGCTTAGCACAGTAGGCACACTTTTGGCCGGAAAATTCTGAAGGGTGCCGTTTTGCACACTTTAGCTGCTGCCCGCGGAATTGGATTGAAGGCTTTAAAGTGGAGCATACAATCTGGTGCAGCTTTAGTTGATTTAAATTATAAAAATTCTTATTCAGCAACAAAACTTCTTTCTGTTCAATTTGACTGTTCATGGAAGCTCTCCATGGCTCTTCCCAAGTGCCGTTCTGCTGAAGACATTAGTCCTTGTGCGCTTGAACTCCTTTTCAGTAATATTGAACTCCAGTAGCAGTTAAGATAGACAGACCGAAGGCATTTTTCAAGAACGTCGATGATATATTTGCGTTAGCCAACCACAACAAAGTGGATTATTTGCTTTCGGTTTTAAAGAAACACGAAAGAAGATAAAGTTTACTGTAGAATTCGAAAAACCAAAGAACCTCGCATTTCTCGACGTAAAAATCCACAGAGAGGTGGATTATCTTTGCTTTGACTGGCACCAAAGGACACGGCATCTGAAGACTGGTCAACTTCAGATCCAACCAGGCCAAACACGTATTGATTAACACAGCGTCGAATTGATAACTAAAGCTTCTAGAATAGGTGACGAAAAGTTTCATCCGAAGAAGGAGAGGATTGTGAGAGATATTCTGACAAGAAATAGCTACCCTGACGAGCTTAACAGGTGGCTGATACGGCACCACAAGACAAGTAATAATCGGTCTGCTTCACTACCCTGACGAACTTAACAGGTGGCTGTTACGGCACCACAAGACAAGTAATAATCAGTCTGCCTCACGGACGAATAACATGACAGACCCTTTGTACAAAAGCATCGTTTATGTACCAACCTGGTCGGACAATTTTAAGAAAATCTTATCCGACCATTGTAACAACATTAAGTTAGCCTTTAGATCACATCAGACTCTTACACCACTCTTCACCAAACTCAAACCGAAAATTTACAAAGAAAATAAAACTGACGTTACATACAAAATCAATTTTAAGCGAAATGACGCAGAAACTTGTAATCTATGTAAGTAAGATAGGCACAACAACAGAGATTGGTAAAAAAAAAGTAAAAAAAGAGAATGCATCAAAAACAGCACTTGTCAACCACTGTCTACTGACTAACCGTCTCAATGAACAAAGATCCCCTGAAGATGACAGCATCCTCTGTCATGAAATGTCGGGACAACAATAATGACATAAACTAGTTTCATTTGCTCCCTTATGACCAAAAGAGCCGAAGAGGAATTCGCTTCTTCAACCACAAAGGCAGTAGTTAACTTTCAATGGGATTCCTTCAACATTGTCGCAAATATCGACAAGGGCCCGGGAAGAACTTTTATTTTCGTAGCGCATGCACGAGGGTTGCCTTTTATATTTCGGGATTAGAGAATATAACTATTGTTTTTCAAACTATTCCCCATTAAGATCTGTACACTTTTGAATGCGTTTGAACCAATTGTCGAAGCACCTTTGCCACTCTGATTGAGGTATCTCCAAAACATGCATTCTGAACGCATCAACTGCTTCTTCAGGTGCCGAAAAACGTTGACTTCTCATTTTATTTTTTACGTAACAATTGTTGGCGCTACAGTCCAAAGGGGGACCATGGCCTATCTTGCTCTTCCACTACTCGTGTTGTGCGCGCCACTGTTCTCTCACAAGTAGAAGGGACATACAGTTTTTTGCCAACTCTGAACGGCGAAATTTGAGAAACTTTTTTAGACAGTTATTACTCTTTGAGTGTTGTCAGTAGCTCGAAAGAGGTGGTGCCGTGAAATATTAGAAAAATTGGTGTTGAACTGGGAGTCGAACCTAGACCCTTCGGCGTGTGAGCGTCGCACTCAACCCACTACGCCACGGTGACCACTTCATGAAGATATGGTGGTTGTTTAAAAGGGTTCCGCACCTTTTTAACAACCGGGGGTTCGGTTTGACTCCCGGTTCAACGCCGAATTTTTCACGGCTCCACCTCTTTCGAGCTGCTGACAACACTTAATGAGTAATAACTGTCTAAGAAAAAGCTTCTCAAATTTCGCCGTTCGGAGTCGGCAAAAAACTGTAGGTCCATTCTGCTCGTGAGAGAACAGTAGCGCGCACAACACGAGCAATCAATGGGCAGGCTGGGTCTAGTCCCCCTGTGGACTGTCGCGACAACAATTATTATTATTATTATTCGACGTGGATTAACTCAACAACAGTGCATCGATGAACTAAATTCTGTTTTTGGCGATGAAGCTCCATCAAGGACCAGTGTTTATCGATGGTGTGGTGAATTCAACCGAGGTCGTAGTTCACTCCAAGAAAAATTTCGTGAAGGTCTTCCAAAATCAGTTGTTGTTCCGGAAACCATTGATGCTGTGCGCCAACTGATATTGCAAGATCGTCATGCGACCTATCGTGAGATTGAGACAACCTTAGGTATAAGTGGGACCAGCATACATTCAATATTGCATGAACATTTGATCGTCAAAAAAATTGGATCCCACACAATTTGTCAATCGCTCAAAAAAAGGCTCGTGTCGATTGGTTGAAAGAAATGCTCCAAAATACGATCGCGGTGCTTCGAAACACGTCTTTGACATCGTGGCAGGTGATGAATCGTGGATTTACGCGTATGAGCCTAAAAGTAAACAGCAGTCGACTGTATGGGTGTTTCAAATTGAGCCAAATCCAATAAAAGTTGCTCGCGCACGAAGCACTTCCAAGCAAATAATAATAATTCTTGGTGCGACAGTCCACAGGGGGACCAGGACCTAGCTTGCTTATCGACTACTACAGTTCTCTCACGAGTAGAAGGGACCTACAGTTTTTTTCCGACTCCGAACGGCGATGTTTGAGAAGCTGTCTTAATCAGTTATTACTCTTTGGGTGTTGTCAGCAGCTCGAAAGAGGTGGTGCCGTGAAAAATTCGAGTTGTTCAGCCGGGAATCAAACCTAGACCCTTCGGGGTGGGAGTGTAGCACTCTACCCACTACGCCACGGCGACCACGTACGGGAGTAAAAACGAGTCATTCGGTGCCATGTCAGTCGGTTGACTCATCAAATCGATGTTTTGAATGCTCAAAAATGCAGTTGTTTGAGCCGATGTGTGAGAGCTCGCATTGTCGTGGTGAGGAGTGATCCGTCTTCAGCGGTTGGTTTTCCTGAATTGTTGGAAAACAACTGGCAAACAAATGGTTGTGTACCACTCAGAATTGACTGTTCTGCGTTATTCTAGTGGTACGGTTGCGATATGTCAAGGTTTTCTGAAAAAACAGGCGACCATTTGCTTCGAAGTGTGGCCGCCATGGCGTAGTGGGCACAGTGCGACGCTCACACGCCGTAGGGTCCAGGTTCGTTTCCCGGCTGAACACATCGAATTTTTCACGGCACCACCTCTTTCGAGCTGCTGACAACACTCAAAGAGTAATAACTGCCTAAGAAAGCTTCTCAAACATTGCCGTTCGGAGTCGGCAAAAAACTGTAGGTCCCTTCTACTCGAGAGAACTGTAGTAGTTGATGAGCAAGCTAAGTCCTGGTCCCCCTGTGGACTGTCGCGCCAAGAATTATTATTATTTGCTTGGAAGTGCTTTGTGCGCGAGCAACTTTTGTCGGATTTGGCTCAATTTGAAACTCGACTGCTGTTTACTTTCGGGCTCATACGCGTAAATCCACGATTCATCACCTTCGACGATGTCATAGACGTGTTTCGAAGCACCGCGATCGTATTTTTGGAGCATTCTTTTCGACCAATCGACACGAGCCATTTTTTGAGCGATTGACGAATTGTGTGGGATCAAAAGCGAACAAATATTTTTGACGGTCAAATGTTCTTTCAATGTTGAATGTATGCTGGTCCCACTAATGCCTAAGGTTGCCTCGATCTCACGATAGGTCACATGACGATCTTGCAATATCAGTTGGCGCACAGCATCAATGGTTTCCGGAACAACAAATGACTTTGGAATTCGTCTTGGAGTACGACCTCGGTTGAATTCACCAAATCGATAAACACTGGTCCTTGATGGAGTGTCATTGTCACCAATTGAATTAAATTCACCGACGCACTGTTGTTGGATTAATCCACGTCGAATAATAATAATAATTGTTGTCGCGACAGTCCACAGGGGGACCAGGGCCTAGCTTGCCCAATAATTGCTCGTGTTGTGCGCGCTTCTGTTCACTCACGAGTAGAAGGAACCTACAATTTTTTGCCGACTTCGAACGGCGAAGTTTGAGAATCCACGTCGAAAGTTGTAAAAAAAAATTGCACGAAAATTTTCACGATTTAATTCCATTTTTGGGCGAGATGAATCTTTTAAGTTACTGTAAACAACACAAATAGCACTCGTATGTCAAAACGTTCTGAGTACGAATAACCTCAAAAATGTCAAACCTTACGATAGATCTGGCACTTGCCAGATTGCAACACTAGGGTTTTCCAATCCCGATATAGAAGTCAACCTTCGTACCTGACATGTAGGGGGCGCTACTAACTAAATTCCGAAATATAAAAGGCAACCTTCGTATGACTCCTCAATGAAGGGAATTTTAGTATCGTTTGCTCAGTCCACTATAAAGGAGACTTCTTTGACTGCAGCAACTATTGAGAGATAAGCTTTCTCAACATCGTATACAAGAACCTACCTGCCGTATTGTGTGAGCGTCTGAAACCGTTTGTCCACAATCTGATAGGTTCTTATCAGTGTGGTTTTGGGCCATGGAAGTTAACAGTAGAGCAGATTTTCATATTACCGCGGATCCTGTAAAAGACCCTGAAGGTACAGATCGACACTCACGACCTATTCGTCAATTTTTAGGTCGCATATAACAGTGTGCCTCAGGATGAGCTGTATAGTGTGATGTTTAGGTTTGGTATTCCCACCAAACTCGTCAGTCTGTACAGGATGATGATGAAGAAATCTCGCCGCTTCGTAAGGATCGGTAACGAACTCATCGAGACATTCAATGGCAAAAAAAGTAATAGACAAGGCGATACGCTGTCATGTGATATCTGCAAAATCATTTTTAAAAACGTCGTGCGAAACTCAGAAGTCCACACCAGAGGACCGATCTTTTAAAAGTTAGCTGCTAGCTTACATCGACGAGATTGGCGTGATTGGACGAATACAGCGAGCCGTCAATTAGGCGTTTGCTCGCATTGAAGTGATAGCGGCTTAAATGGGTCTGGCGGGGATTGAGGGTACATGCTGTCATCAAGAAAGGACACACAACATCGACGTCTCGGATAGAGCGTAACTTTAGGCACCAGAAACGTTGCAGTAGTCAAGAACTTTGTCTTCTTCGGCTCCGCGGTAAATACGGACAGCAACAAACATCAGAATCAAACAGAAACACACTTGTCAATCCCAGTTTCTTTGGGCTCAAGAGGCAATTAAGTAATAAAGCCCTCTCTCGAAGGACTAAGCTTGATTTAAATTACATTTGTCAATCGCAGTTTCTTTGGGCTCAAGAGGCAATTGAGTAATAAAGCCCTCTCTCGAAGGACTAAGCTTGATTTAAATTACAGCTTGATCGTCGACCTATTCTATGGAGGAAACCTGGACACTACCAAAAACAGATGAAGAAGCCTTCAGTCTTTTCTTTTGGTCATGTTTGCGTTTCATGGTATCTGGAGGAGAAGATCTAACGACGAACTTTATGGGCTGTACAGCGACGGCTAGTCTAGCGTCTTCGGACTCAACGCTTAAAATTATAAGGCTGAGAAGTCTTCGAGTCCAAGCCATTGGGACAACTCAACAAGGGGGGGGTCTAGGCTGGGATGCTGCACACAAGTGCAAAAAGTCATCGACCAACTTGGAGAGCGTAATTCGCAGCGGCTGGCGAGAGATCGTGTTGACTGGAGAGTCCAAGGTCCACCCTGGACTATAGTGCCAATCAATGAAGATGAATGTATGACTCGTCGCGGTCTTGTAGCAGACAAAAGTCTCTGTTTGGGTGTATAGATGTGACTCCAAAGTGATGAAGAATGTGTAAGAAACAAACTCCCAAATCTTAAAGCTTGCCAATTGATGCAGAAGTAGGTCGTCGTCCTAAAAGTATTTTGATCAAGCACAAGTGTTTTCTAGTACAAGCTCAAAAACAACTTTGTTTCTGCTCTTCGAACGATTTTCTAATTGCTTGAAACTTTCCCATACAGGTGCAAGTTGCATTGAACGCTGCAACGTGTTTCTGACTCAGTCATTATGGCTCTTAAGTATACCAAGTATCATAAGTACTGTCGCAAAATGTAGATTTGAATAGGACGTACGTGGAAATAGGAGTTTCTGTGAAGTGCTCTATTTAGATTACAATTTGTTTTTTGATGGACGTTGGGAAACACTGCACTGGAGGAATCAGACTTAAAAGCGGACTGCTTGTATAATTTACTCTCGTATTAATTTAACCGTCTTCAAAATTTTACAAGCATTCCCAATCACTTCATACCTACACCGACGTCGTGATCTTCTGATCTTGTTCTTCTTGCTTTTAAGCTGAATGCGGTTGTAAGCAGTGTTTATTTAGCAGATAGTGCCAAGCCAGTGTTTTCACAGCATTATGTCAATATCCTCCTTTATTTATTACAAAACTCCTCGAAGTTGCATTTAACTGAAAATTGAATTTCAGACCTTCACCTTCGCGAATCAAGTATGGTCACCTCTCCTCCAAAACGCATTCTCTGTCAAAACCTTGCCAAATGAAATGACTAATTGAACAAATATGAATTCAAGTCTGAAATTTCCCCAGTCAAACAGGCATCGACAGCGCTTTGTCAACAAAGCCAAAGTGTGTGTCTAGCGATTATCGTCCCAGCGGTGACATGGCATTTGCCCCTCGCTATCTCTGGCGAACAAGACTGTCTGCAAAAATAAAATAATGACCAGACTCGAGCGTGACCTCATGACAATGCATCACAACGCACAAGCCACCACCACCACCACCAAAACCCTCGATCTCTTCCTCCCGATTACAATTGAATTTCCGGTATACACACAGACGCCAGCAACAGACCGTCCACGAGTCAAACCAAAACAAAAAAAAAAAACACGAAAATTATGCACAAAACCCGAAATTGAACAGAGGAGTCATTGAACGCACAGACAACGATCGGAAAGTGCGTGCAGCAATTACTGTCCACTGACCCCTGAACGATATGTTCCGAGGGAGCAATGCTGCGGTGCCAGTATCTTCTGTAAATAAATTGCCAAGTTCGCACACTTAATAATCGCAACAAATGAAGTCGAATGCATTCAATTGGGACCCACATCGTTTTTGGGTGATTTTCGGCTGGCACGCACCAACACACACGCAAGCGTGCTGGAGAGATAATGGGCGGTTTTCACGAGACGAGTGGTGGACTGCACGCTAGACTCGACTTGAGTGCATAGTTTCGGTTGATGGGGTGAATGTTTTGGATTATCTGGAATGCTTTAGGCAAACAGATGATGGAAGGTTCTCGGTGGAATCTAGAATGCAACTTTCGGTAACGGGACAAGATGAAAATGCGGAAAATTCCAGTGTTTCGCCTAATGTGGCATCCAAGTCCGCAGTGAACCTTGATCTCAGCTTACAGTCCAACACGACCTCCTGCCAGCTGTCTCCAGTTGTGCACATCAAGCTGGTGAGAGGCCCTTGGTGGAATTTAGAATGCAACTTTCGGCAACAGAACAAGATGATTCGGAAAATTCCACAGTTTTCCGCCTTATATGGCATCCAAATCCGCAGTGAACCTTGATCTCAGCTTACAGCCCAACACGACCTCCTGCCAGCTGTCTCCAGTTGTGCACATCAAGCTGGTGAGAGGCCCTTGGTGGAATTTAGAATGCAACTTTCGGCAACAGAACAAGATGAAAATTCGGAAAATTCCACAGTTTTCCGCCTTATATGGCATCCAAGTCCGCAGTGAACCTTGATCTCAGCTTACAGTCCAACACGACCTCCTGCCACCTGTCTCCAGTTGTGCACGTCAAGCTGGTGAGAGGTCCTTGGTGGAATTTCGGTAACAGAACAAGATGAAAATTCGAAAAATTCCACAGTTTTCCGCCTTATATGGCATCCAAGTTCGCAGTGAAGCTTGATCTCAGCTTACAGCCCAACACGATCTCCTGCCAGCTGTCTCCAGTTGCGGTGGTGTTAAACTGGTAGAGTTTCTTGGGTGTGCCATCTCCTTTATTTTCTTCTTTGATTAGCGCTACAGTACAAGGTTGCTCAGGGCCTCAACCTACATGCCTTCAATCTAGCACAATCTCCAAACAGCTCCAAGCACTCCAAGTATATTGAGGTCCTTCTCCACTTGTGTGCACCTTCTCAGCCTAGGCCGTCCTCTGTTGCGTCGTCCCAAAGGCTCAGAGGGGAAAGATTTTCGGGCCAGAGCATCGTTGCTCTTTATGGCCAGCAATCTTAGATGTTGAACTCAAAGATGTTTGGTCGTACAGCACCAGTGGTTCGCCATCTCCACCTAAGACCTTAACTCTGTTAAAGCCGGCAAAGAGTCAGAAGCCCAATTCGTCCCATGACAAGACCGATGCATTGCAATTGTGGACCACATTCACTTTAAGGTGATTCATCCTACTTTCTGTTTGCTGTCATAAATATTTGAAATTGGATGAACTTCCCCATAGAGTGTCTCAGTGCACTGCAACAGCAAGCGTGCGGCAGGAACAAATTTTGTTGATTCTCAGGGCTGCGTGCAGCAGTGTCGGTTCCTTTGGCTCCTGCATGGCCACCACCTTCTGCAAGGTAATCAAACACAAACAATTCAAAACAAATTATTTGCCGAACTATCGCGCCATTTCTATTGCCATTGCATCCGCAATCAAGCACCACGAACTCTGCGATTCACAAGAATTGCATTTCCTTCGGATTGGTTTGCTGTTACATTTCGCAGGAAGGGTCTAATTTTCGTTCAATCAACTCTCCCTCGCAATAAGGTGTGAATTTTGTTGAAAAACATAAATTTCCGCACTCATCACGACGCGAAACCCTTTCGAGAATCCCATAAAATTCGCCAAAATCCCGTCCCGACCAGTGAAAGGGGTTTCCAAGGCCACGAATGCAATTTTTAACCCTTAAATCTGTGAATTCTCCTTCCAGAAAATGAAGACTACGCACGATTGCCAAACTCACTGTCAACACTTTCCCTGTGCTCCTTTTCGCCTTTGTGTTGTCTTATGTCCCTTGTTTCTGTCAAAACATCGCAGCAGGTATCCTGAAAGTCGGACCGGGACAGGGGAACGCAAACAGGAGCGCCTGTCTCATCAATGAACATCAAACACGATCAATTGTTGGACCCTCTCTCTCGCTCTCTTCTTTCATCTGCCTCGCAGCAGCAAATCGAGAGGACAGGGCAGAGGTGAAAAAGGACCCGCTGGGTGTTTGGCATGCAAAATGCCATGAATACCTCTGGCCGACAACGACGGCACAGACAATTCGCACGCATTGTGCCCCGACAAAGGGATGCCGCATTGTTGCTTTATTACACCTCAATTAGTACGCACCGCTTGAAGTGGTCGGTTTGGTTTGGGATTTCTAGTCGCGGCCTCGTTTATATTGCCCCGGCAATCGGGTTGAATGGGCGAAATTTGTTTATTGCCCCGCGAAACCCTTTCACTGCTGGATTCTGATCGAAATTACACAGATTTTGGGCTGAAACTTGCCTTCAAAGTCGCAAAGTTTTACCTAAACGAATGGATTTACTTTTTTGCGACTATCCGCCTGCATTCCAGGAGATGCAGAGGTAAAGGGTTGATCGGTTGATTGGCTGCACTCGACGAAGGGTTGAGATTTTATGATTCTTGGGAAATTCGGGTGCAATTTCGCCGGAGCGAAGGACAGGAATGATGGAATGGGTTGTGAATATTAATGAGTCTGCAATGCATGGTTAACCTTCGACGTTAATGGCGTTGTGCAGCTGAGGCGGGGACCACTGAAATTTGCATGTCTTGAGAAAGTTGCTGCGGAAGATAGATTGTGGATGTCCTCATTTGATTGAGAATTGAGGGTAATGATGTGTTTAGAGGAGAGAGCCGTGATGGAGTCAACATTGACTTATGGGATGTGTCAGGGAGTTATTGAATTAAAATAATTTATCCTCTGCAGATGGCAGGGGAATTTTCTCAACTTTGCAGCTGAACATCAGACATTTGGAGAAGCTACATTGTTCGCCGGAATAAAGGACAGTGATTGAGGATTAGATGCTTTACGCCTGAGAGCCAAGGTGTGTTTGTTGAGAGACTCATAAATACGTCAACGAGGGAATGGGACCAGATGACATGAGCACTTGTTTCAGTTGGTATTGGTAAGAGTCGCCAGATTGGTTTGAATTGTATTCTTTGAACAAAGACAATTGATCAAAGGCAAAAATGGGTCGGCTAAAATGTCTATATCCTCAGCCAGTAAAACTTCATTCAAAGCGATCATAGAGGTGTATCCCTGCTCAACGTCGCCTACAAGACCCTATCCAGCGTACTGTGTGAACGTCTACAGCCGTTCTGCATCGCACTATTCGGCACGTACCAGATATGCTTCCTACCCTGCAAATCGAGTATATACTAAACCTTCACACTAAGGCCGATCCTGGAGAAGACCAGAGAGTTTCAAATTGATACTCACCATCTTTTCATCGATTTTAAAGCCGCATACGACAGCATCGTGGCCGCCGTGGCGAAGTGGGTAGAGTGCGACGCTCACACGCCGAAGGGTGTAGACTCGATTCCCAGCTCAACAACGATTTTTCGATTTTTTCACGGCACCACCTCTTTCGAGCTGCTGACAACACTCAAAGAGTAATAACTGTTTAAGAAAGCTTCTCAAACATCGCCGTTCGGAGTCGGCAAAAAACTGTAGGTCCCTTCTGCTCGTGAGAGAACAGTAGCGCGCACAACACGAGCAATCAATGGGCAAGCTGGGTCTGGTCCCCCTGTGGACTGTCGCGCCAACAGTTGTTATTATTATTATTCGACGTGAATTAACTCAACAACAGTGCATCGATGAACTAAATTCTTTTGGCGATGAAGCTCCATCAAGGACCAGTGTCTATCCATGGAATGATGAATTCAACCGAGGTTGTAGTTCACTCCAAGAAGAATTTCGTGAAGGTCTTCCAAAATCAGTTGTTGTTCCGGAAACCATTGATGCTGTGCGCCAAATGATATTGCAAGACCGTCATGTGACTTATCGTGAGATTGAGACAACCTTCGGACTTAGTGGCACCAGCATACATTCAATATTGTATGAACACTTAACCGTCAAAAAAATTTGTTCGCGTTGGATCCCACACAATTTGTCAATCGCTCAAAAAATGGCTCGTGTCGATTGGTCGAAAGAAATGCTCCAAAAATACGATCGCGGTGCTTCGAAACACGTCTACGACATCGTGACAGGCGATGAATCGTGGATTTACGAGTATGAGCCTGAAAGTAAACAGAAGTTGACTGTATGGGTGTTTCCAAATGAGCCAAATCCAACAAAAGTTGCTCGCGCACGAAGCACTTGCAAGCAAATAATAATAATTCTTGGTGCGACAGTCCACAGGGGGACCAGGACCTAGCTTGCTCATCGACTAATACAGTTCTCTCACGAGTAGAAGGGACCTACAGTTTTTTGCCGACTCCGAACGGCGATGTTTGAGAAGCTTTCTTAGACAGTTATTACTCTTTGAGTGTTGTCAGCAGCTCGAAAGAGGTGGTGCCGTGAAAAATTCGAGGTGTTCAGCAGGGAAACGAATCTGGACCCTTCGGCGTGTGAGCGTCGCACTCTACCCACTACGCCACTGCGGCCACACTTCCAAGCAAATGGTCGCCTGTTTTTTCAGAAAACCTGGACATGTCGCAACCGTTCTAGTGATAGAACAACGCAGAACAGTTAATTCACACAACCATTTGTTTGCCAGTTGTTTTCCAACAAATCAGGAAAACCAACCACTGAAGGCGGATCACTCTTCACCACGACAGTGGGAGCTCTCACACATCGGCTCAAACAACTGCATTTTTGAGCATTCAAAACATCGATTTGATGAGTCAACAGCCGTATAGTTCTGATTTGGCAGCGAATGACTTATTTTTATTCCCGTACGTAAAAAATAAAATGAGAGGTCAACGTTTTTCGACATCTGAAGAAGCAGTTGATGCGTTCAGAATGCATGTTTTGGAGATATCAATCAGAGTGGAAAAGTGCTTCGACAATTGGTTCAAACGCATGCAAAAGTGTACAGATCTTAATGGGGAATATTTTAAAAAACAATAAAGTTATGTATTGATGATTTATATTTGGTTTTGTTCTCTAATCCCGAAATATCAAAGGCAATTCTCGTAGTAAACCCGAATTTTACTATTTAAATGCGGCAATCAATGAACAATGGGTCTATCATGTCACTCCGGCATCTAACTGGTAGTCAGCCTGATGGAGCATGCACCATGAATCAAATCCTAGGAGCTTAGACGCCATTTAGACCAACTGCGAACGAAAAATTTGCTAAAGCTTTCCGCAGGCAACTCGAAAAACGTGTTGACATTAAATACTTTGATGTGCAAAATGTGTCCAAAAATTAGAATCAAGACATGTACGTCCTCTACTCTTCCAATACACCACGGCATTAAACATTTCAACAAAAAGAAATGATGAAAGTCCATTTCTTGACTTATGTCGTGTAAGCTAGTAGATTCCTTTAATCTAGGCTAAGTGTATACTTTCAGCACGGAGGCGAATGGAAATGAATTAGGCAACAGGGACCGAGATTTTTCGAAATAGAACGCTAAATCCACTTCCTATCTACATATTTCTTGGAGTGGTAAGCAAGTGCTTAAGGTCTTTAACCAAGGCTCAGCCCTGGAGTTGAGCTATGTCTCATACCTTCCAGGCTCTAGATTCCATATAATACATTTGTTCAATAAAAAAAACTTGTCAAATCTGTCCTCCAAAGTCAGCATTGAACCGTAGGTTCTATCACCTCTCGCACAACACTCATGCACTTGTTAAGAAATTAAGGCGTCATTGGTTTTACTTTCATTGGAAAATTGCATAGAACCTAGAGCCTTAGAAAGGTGTGAGACATTTGTCACGGAATTCGGTTAATCTCCTCGAAAAGAATCTACACCGCATTTCAGTTTAAATCAAACGCTTCCTTGCATCCGAGAGGCACCCTTTCCGTCATTTCCCTCGGATTGTTCGAGACCATCCAAACAGGGCCCATCGAATTTCCTTATTTGCAGCAGATTCCCCAAAAATACTCACACCAGAGTAAATATTTACAAATGCACGCACCACTTCAAAATGTGAAGCCAACGCCTTTCCACAGATTGATTTTTCAACCCCTTGAGGATGCACAATTTTTGATGTATTTTTAGCCAAGAGACGCCTCCGCGCCAAGGAAACGCACAAGGACTCGTTGAGCGATTTTAATGGCTTCCTTTGCCTGCCTATTAATAAAACTATAAATTCATCCCCTTCCCGTGGCGGACAACACCCACACGCATGCAGACGCCAACTCAACTAGACCAAATTTTTTGGCTGTCGTCTGTTTTTTTCGTCAATTTTGCCACCATTCACTGTCAAGCGGGACGAACACTCCTCCGCACTGCGCTCTAAAGTGCACATTTCAGAAGAGCATAAAACAGCCAGCCACCAGCAACATCCCCGAACGCAGCCACGGACGTTCGAGTGTATAATTGAAATTAGTGCTATATTTAGCTGACGTGTCAGTGAATAGCACCGAAAAAAATGCTGTATCTCTGATATGGTGAAATGTGTTCTGCGCCAAAAGTGCAATGACCGCCAACGCAACCGCCATGAACATCGCACTGGAAGCCAACCAGCGCTGCCGCTGCTGCTGCCACTTTCCAACATGACGCGCGATAATTTTTCGGTGTGTTTTTTTTTTGTGTTTTCAGTTCGGGCGTACACATAGGTTTTGTGTCGTTTCGCCGCCTCCCCTCCGCGCGCGCTCACTAAATTTCGGAGTGCCCCCTTCCTCGATTAGTGTAAACATGCGTGAATGCACACACAGATATGACGCGTATTTAGATATTTTCGCTTGCATTGTTGCATTCGGTTGCGTATAACTAACTTATCTGGTTTATCTGTTTTTTTTTTCTCAGTTCTTCTGTACGTTTTGTTTGTGTGGCGTGTGTGTGGGGCGCTTCGAGAGATCCGGTGCGCCCTCACGGTGCACTGTGTGTGTTTGTGTACGGAGCCAAATGCACATGTGGTTGGCCGAAGAAAATGGTGGAAATTTTGAATAAAATTTGTTAGTCTAATGGCAGATTCACATTTGCGTGACCCATCAATTAGCGCCGTTTGGCAGGATGGCTTGAAATTCTTCGTTTGGTTGTGCGGCACTTGGTCCGCAGTTTTTTTTTCGTTTCGGGGAATGGAAGGGCAAATGAATTAATTCAACAATCGGCTGCTGGCCGGATGGAATTTTCAAAACAGTGGCAGCAAGGGGTCTGTCATGTAACTGTTTTGTGATGTGTTACATTTTGGTTAGAGCTCTGAAAACGGTTTCAAAATGCCAGAGTGGTTAATTTGAAACTTGCATGGGAGATGCCTACCTTCACGAATGAGAGAGAAACGTTTTGTCTCGTTGCTGGTCGTTTTGTGGAATTTTGTCTGAGGAGGGGTGTTGTATCAGCAATATGATCAGAATATACTGGTTATCGTTTTCTTGTACAAATGCAGCCAATTTCACTAAGGGTGAAAGCGATTTTACACCAAAGTCAGCTTATTATGGAATTCTTGATGCAAATGAGACTTCGATTCATGGAATACGTATTTGAATAAAACAGCGTTCCTAGAGGGTTGGCGTCTTAGTTACTCTGCACGCCTTGCTGTCCTTTACAGGAACACTTTCTAGTCTCTAGCTTTTGTGTGCTCTAGACACGTCTAGTGTCCATATCAATAATCTTTTCTCCGAGGGTTCGTTTGGATGCTAAGGCTTCATGACCTTCCTGGATGAAGTGGTTCAGTTTATTTGCTCAATACGGCCCAGCCAGTTTCGTTGTTGATTGAAGACCAATAAAGTAATTTAAGCAAAAGCAGGAACCATGGTGAAATTTGGTGGATGTCTTAGAGGCAAATTGCATCAAATTTTAAAGCGTGGTGGACCGCAAGCAGAAAAGTTGCTCACGGGATTCCAAATTCCGTCATCAAATTCGAAAGCTGCTTGAAATGGACTAAAAATAATCCACTAGGGAACAAGGTCTATCTTCCTCTATTTGTACTATTTGTACTCATTATCCTGCGTAGTAACAAGCAAAAATTGATTGTCAACTTCGACATTCAAATTTGCGGAATAATTCTAAGGCAGATTTGCGCCTGGTCAAGCGTCTGCGGATGCAACGCTTAAGTTAGCTAGGCCATGTAGAGCGTATGGACACCACTGCCACGGCCCGAAAATTTTAGACAAAGCAAAAGAGGACGGCGCACTTTGGGGCAGCTCTATGGCAGGAGCGGTGAGAAGTCGATTTTAAAAAACGTAACCGATCTCAATAAAAGTTACCTTTCCGGTTAGCTGATAATATGAGCCATATGGTTTGGGATTTTTTTTCCCTTAATGACTCACCGTTTGGCATCAAAGTTGTGAGAATAGGGAAGTTGCGTTCATTCAAAAGTACTTGACGCAACTTTGTTCAGTTGGTACATTAAAAAACAAATACAAATGTTTTGGATTGAATTTATCAATTAGAATATGTTTTTTGAATACAATTAGTTTTCACTCGGTTGTAAAGTACCGTTAGCCCAAAAAAAAAGGCGGATTACAAGAACCTAAAAGTTGTTTTTAAATTACGGTACTTTTTGAATAAGCAAACATCGAGCTAAATTTGAAATTAATTTTTTTAGCTTAATCATTTCTTTGCTGAAAACCGAAGTTAAAAGTCACCGGTGTTTGCCTAAAGTATTTTTTTTAAATTTTTTGTGTATATACAGCCCTGTTTGAGAAGCTTTCCTAGACAGTTATTACTCTTTGAGTGTTGTCAGCAGCTCGAAAGAGGTGGTGCCGTGAAATATTAGAAAAATTGGTGTTGAACTGGGAGTTGAAACTAGACTCTTCGGCGTGTGAGCGTCGCACTCTACCCACTACGCCATGGTGAAATTTCGCCGTTCGGAGTCGGCAAAAAACTGTAGGTCCCTTCTACTCGTGAGAGAACAATAGCGCGCACAACACGAGTAGTTGATAAGCAAGCTAGGCCCTGGTCCCCATTTGGACTGTAGCGCCAACAATTATTATTACAGCCCTGTTTAGAATAATGGCACCATTATTGATTTTGCTATTAACTTCTTCCCATAGTCAGGTAGGCGCTTCATATTCATTACACAGCATCTTTATTACATTAGTCATAAAGGTAATGAACAACATAATAATAAAAATGCATCTTGTCATCCAAATACCGGAAATGCAACCTATTTTAAGTTTCGCAAAATAATATCGGCACGGAATTCTGAAGAGCCTTCTCGTAGCGTACACCAGTAGTTAAAATTTCTTGACTTTAAACCTTATTTTACACGTATTATTAAAGATACAATTTCAAAAGTGCAAGTGCAAGTACAAGTGCAAGTGTAAGTGTCGAAAATATTGAACTGTTGTTATTATATTCAAGGTGTCAAAATGCAATATTTTTCTTGCGAAAGACAGGAGCTCTTTGAAATATTTTTGAATAGTAAATTTAGGACTTTTGAGAAAAGAATTGAAATTGATCGACCAAAGCCAGGATATGGCAATACGAACACTGGAAATGTGGCCAGGCGCTTCTTTGAAAACGCAATCAAATCAAGCGATTTAACAGGTATAGACGTAAATCTGCAAAGCCTGCAAAAAAAGTTCCATTTAATGCTGAAGCTATTGATATGTTCTTGCAACCCGATTTAAACAAACAACCTCAAATTGACTGCGATTACTTTTCGGACTCAGAATAATTTGTAAACTAAATCTTAAAAATGTAAATAAAATGTTTTACTTCTATTTAAGACCCAGATACAAAAAATATTTTACTTTCAGATTTTCCAACTTTGTAAACTGTCTCAAAGTCAAGTTTAATTTAAAATGTTAATTTAAAAAGTAAATAAACTGTTAATTTATTATATAATTTCATTTTAAATTGACTGCAGAATAAATAAAAATAATAAGTCCATGATTTTGTACTTTATTTTCTAAATCAAACCCCTCACTTCGAAAAACAAACCCAACAAGTACAATTTTTAAAATGTTATAACGGTTCTTTCGGAAACCTGAGCAGTTACAGTTACAGTTACTTCGAATTCGAATTCAGCACACCCAAATTCTTTAGAAAAATATATTTTGGTTAAATCAACTAAAGGGTTTATAATTATCACACAACACGAGTAGTTGATGAGCAAGCTAGGCCCTGGTCCCCCTGTGGACTGTAGCGCCAACGAGGTGTTCAGCCGGCAATCGAACCTAGACCTTCGGCGTGTGAGCATCGCACTTTACCCACTACGCCACGGCGGCCACAGTTTTGGAGGAACGGCTTCATTATTCAATTGCCTCTTGAAACCAAAGAAGCAGCAGATTGGGAAGAGTGATTCTGCGTTTGCTTTCGGTAGTGATGTAGTCATCCCCACTTTTCGCGTAGCCGAGGTATACGAAGTTCTTTACTCGAAGTTTCTGCTGCCTTATATCACGTTTTGAGACGTAGATCTTGTGTGTCATTCCTTGACGACACCACGCACTTTGTTTTGCATTCTTTTACCACCAGACTTATTTTAGCCGCTTTGCTTCTTTGATGACAGCATTGACGATTCATTCTGTTGGTCCACGGTCTATTCTTCTTCTTCTTCTTGTGGCGCTACAGTCCGGGGTGGACCTGGGCCTCAACCAACATGCCTCTTCAGCCAGCACAATCTTTCGCCAGCTGTCTCCAGTTGCGCACTCCAAGTTGGTTGAGGTCCTTCTCCACTTGTGTGCCCCACTTTAGTCTAGGTCGCCCTCTGTTGCGTTGTCCACGGATTCAAAGTCCTCGGTTTATTGCACCACCCAAACAAAAGAATTAGAATGAGTAAGCACTTAGGGTGTTGAGGTGATCGAGTTTCACTGTATTCGAAGACAAAAACAGTCCATCCAATGCATGTGCAAAATCATTTTTTACAAACACTATATAAATCAGATTGGGAGTTTCACTCTGATAGAATTCACTCTTTTCAAATAACCGTTTCCTACTGTCCGGAGTTAAGATTATTCTGCGTGGACAATTTGTGCATAGTTTGAAGAACACAAGACACGCGCTAAAAAAGTTTGGAAAATATTCAAGTCCAAAGTAAACAGTTTAAAAAAAAGATACTGCCTCGAAACCCCCTATAAGTGTTTGTCCCTTATTTTGAAGTCAACATAAATTCATAACTCTCATCCTAAAATCGAAAATGGTCAAGCTCATAAACCACTTGCTGTCAAAAGTCATAATCACATGCTACAACCATTCAAAACTCACATAATCCCTCAACTAAATGAAAACCTCTCAGAACGTCCCACACACGTTTTGCTTCCTTCCGTTCACAATGAATCCACAAGCCAGTTTGTGAATTTTCAAAAGGACATTTGCAAAGTACAATAATCGCTGCCTAATTCAGCAAATACAAATTACCGGATAATCTGACCACAAGCCAGTAATCGCATTCTTGGCCTTCCACGCTCGCAACATCCCTGCTTCGGAAACAATTGACCCCTTGCAGGTAGGCGCACAAAGGATATCCAGGTAGGGGCACAACACAAGTAGCCAAGAACTCAGTTCTTTCAGAAGAATGGCAGGGACAATGCACACAAAGGACGAAGACAATCGAGTTAGCCCTTATTTCTCTTAGGTTTTATGCTCTTTATATGTTCTTTAAGTTCATACACTTTGCTGTTGATGGATTTCTAATGATTGAATTGTTTGATGGTGGCACCAGTGAGCGACTTATTGCACCTAAGGGTGCGGCTCCTCATGAGTTTGTGCACCGACTCAGAACTGAGAATTCATTGTAAAGTGAGGGAAGGTGCATTTATGGGGATAATTGAAGGGCCAGACTGTCATTATTGACCTGTAAGGGATGTGTGCATGTGTAGATGTTCTCAAGAGAGTAGATGTTCTCTTGATTGGTGAACCCGTGAAATATGATTTCAGGAATGCAAATTCATGTGATATAAAATATGAATAGTGAGTAATCTATGCAGAACTTAGTTTTTTACAAAAAATTGGATAAAGAAAAGAGTAAAAGAACCCGGGCGAGTAAAACTTTTATATGTATGAACAATTTCTTTCGTTTCTATTAGTAAAAAGTTATTTGGCACTAAACATATTTATGTTCTCAAAAAAGTACCTAGCCCAAAACCTCGCTAAAGACCTTCCCAAAGACCTCATCCAAGGCCTCGTCCAAGAACTCGTCCTAGAATTGCCTTAAAACCTCCTCCAAGACCTTGTCTAAGACCCCGCCAAAGATGCAAGTGGTCCAGGACTTCCTCCAGAACCTCGTCTAAGATCTCGTTCAAGACCTGGTCCAAAACATCGTCCCAAACAATGTCAAAAACCCCGAAAATTTCTCTTCCAAGATCCCGCCCAAGACGTAAGTGATCCAACACCTCGTCCAAGACCTCGCCCAAAGTCTCGTCCAAAACATCGTCAAAAGTCCAGTAAAAATCCTTGTCCAAGATCCCGCCTGGATCGTAAATGATCAAGACTTCATCCAAGACTTCGTCCAAGACCTTGCCGAAGACCTCGTCTAGGACCTCGTCCACGACCTCGTCCAAACCCTCTTCCAAGACCTCGTCCAAGACCTCATCCAAGACCTCGTCCAAGACCTCATCCAAGACCTCGTCCAAGACCTTATCCAAGACTTCATCCAAGTCCTAGTCCAAGACCTCATCCAAACCCGTGTCCAAGACCTCGTCCAAGACCTCGTCCAAGACCTCGCCCATTACCTTGTCCAAAACCTCTTCCAAGACCTCACCCAAAACCTCGTCCAAGACCTCGTCCAAGACCTCGTCCAAGACCTCGTCCAAGACCTCGTCCAAGACCTCGTCCAAGACCTCGTCCAAGACCTCGTCCAAGACCTCGTCCAAGACCTCGTCCAATACCTCGTCCAAGGCCTCGCCCAAGACCTCGCCCATGACCTCGTCCAAGCCCTCGTCCAAGACCTCGTCCAAGACCTCGCCCAAGACCTCACCCAAGACCTCGTCCAAGAACTCGTCGAAGATCTCGTCTAAAACCTCGTCCAAGACCTCGTCCAAGACCTCGTCGAAGACCTCGCCCATTACCTTGTCCAAAACCTCTTCCAAGACCTCACTCAAAACCTCGTCCAAGACCTCGTCCAAGACCTCGTCCAAGACCTCGTCCAAGACCTCGTCCAAGACCTCGTCCAATACCTCGTCCAAGGCCTCGCCCACGACCTCGCCCATGACCTCGTCCAATACCTCGTCCAAGGCCTCGCCCAAGACCTCGCCCATGACCTCGTCCAAGCCCTCGTCCAAGACCTCATCCAAGACTTCGTCCAAGCCCTCGTCCAAGACCTCGTCCAAGACCTCTTCCAAGAACTATTCCAAGACCTCGCCCAAGAACTCACCCAAGACCTCGTCCAAGACGTCGTCCAAGACCTCGTCCAAGACCTCGCCCAAGACCTCATCCAAGACTTCGTCCAAGCCCTCGTCCAAGACCTCGTCCATGATCTCGTCCAAGACCCCATCCAAGACCTCGTCCAAGACCTAGTTCAAATCCTCTTCCAAGACCTCGTCCAAGACCTCACCCAAGACCTCGTCCAAGACCTAGTCCAAGACCTCGTCCACGACCTCGTCCACGACCTCGTCCAAGACCTCGTCCAAGACCTCGTCCAAGACCTCATCCAAGACCTCGTCCAAGACCTCGTCCAAGACCTCGTCCAAGACCTCGCCCAAGACCTCATCCAAGACCTCGTCCAAGCCCTCGTCCAAGACCTCGTCCATGATCTCGTCCAAGACCCATCCAAGACCTCGTCCAAGACCTAGTTCAAATCATCTTCCAAGACCTCGTCCAAGACCTCACCCAAGACCTCGTCCAAGACCTAGTCCAAGACCTCGTCCACGACCTCGTCCAAGACCTCGTCCAAGACCTCGTCCAAGACCTCATCCAAGACCTCGTCCAAGACCTCGTCCAAGACCTCGTCCAAGACCTCGTTCAAGACCTCGTCCAAGACCTCGTCCAAGACCTCGTCCAAGGTCTCGTCTACGACCTCGTCTACGACCTCGTGCAAGACATCGTCCAAGGCCTCGTCCAAGACCTCGTGTACGACCTCGTATACGACCTCGTACAAAACCTCGTTTTAAAGCCTCGTCCATGACCGCGTCCAAGACCTCCTGCAAGACCTCACCCAAAACCTCGTCCAAGACGTCGTCCAAGACGTCGTCCAAGACCTCGTCCAAGACCTCGTCCAAGACCTCGTCCAAGACCTCGTCCAAGACCTCGCCCAAGACCTCGTCCAAGAACTCGTCGAAGATCTCGTCTAAAACCTCGTCCAAGACCTCGTCCAAGGCTTCGTCCAAAACCTCGTCCAAGACCTCGTCCAAGACCTCGCCCAAGACCTTGTCCAAGACCTCTTCCAACACCTCGTCCAAGACCTCGTCCAAGACCTCGTCCAAGAACTTGTCCAAGACCTCGTCCAAGATCTTGTTCAAGACCTGGTCCAAGACCTCGTCCAAGACCTCGTCCAACACCTCGTCCAAGACCTCGTCCAAGACCTCGTCCAAGACCTCGCCCAAGACCTCGTCCAAGACCTCGCCCAAGACCTCGTCCAAGACCTCGTCCAAGACCTCGTCCAAGACCTCGTCCAAGACCTCGTCCAAGACCTCGTCCAAGACCTCGTCCAAGACCTCGTCCAAGACCTCGTCCAAGACCTCGTCCAAGACCTCGTCCAAGACCTCGTCCAAGACCTCGTCCAAGACCTCGTCCAAGACCTCGTCCAAGACCTCGTCCAAGACCTCGTCCAAGACCACGTCCAAGACCACGTCCAAGACCTCGTCCAAGACCTCGTCCAAGACCTCGTCCAAGACCTCGTCCAAGACCTCGTCCAAGACATCGTCCAAGACCTCGTCCAAGACCTCGTCCAAGACCTCGTCCAAGACCTCGTCCACGACCTCGTCTAAAACCTTGTTCAAGACCTCGCCCAAGACCTTGTCCAAGACCTCGTCCAAGACCTCGTTCAAATCCTCGTCCAAGACCTCGTCCAAGACCTCTTCCAAGACCACGTCCAAGACCTCGTCCAAACCCTTGTCCAAGACCTCGTTCAAATCCTCGTCCAAGACCTTGTCCAAGACTTCGTCCAAGACGTTGTCCAAGACTTTGTCCAAGACCTCGTCCAAGACCTCATCCAAAACCTCGTCCAAAACCTCGTTCAAATCCTCGTCCAAGACCTCGTCCAAGACTTCGTCCAAGACCTCGTCCAAGACCACGTCCAAGACCTAGTCCAAGACCTCTTCCAAGACCTCGTCGAAAACCTCATCCAAGACCTAGTCCAAATCCTCTTCCAAGACCTTGTTCAAGACCTCGCCTAAAACCTCGCCCAAAACCTCGCCCAAGACCTCGCCCAAGATCTCGCCCAAGACCTCGCCCAAGACCTCGTCCAAGACCTCGCCCAAGACCTCGCCCAAGACCTCGTCTAAGACCGAAATCGTGTACAACGCCCCGTACAAGAACTTTTATATCTTCTTATTGACTGCAGCTTAAAACAAACTTAAGTGACCTTCTAATCCCCTGCCACATTCGTTACCCAATCCCTCGTCTAACACCTTGCCGAACTCTTGTCAAAGTCCTTTCCCTCTACTCCATATTCTTATCCTTTGTCCTAATTTTATCTAAGTCCATGTTCAATGATCGTCCGATTTCTTGTTCAAAACTTTGGTCAAGTTCTCTTCGAAGATCAACTATAATTTTTCTCAAAGTCCTTGCCTAAGTCCTGAATTTATTCTCCGACTGAGTTATATGTTTACGCCTCGTCTAACTTCTTGTCCAGGTTTAGTTAAATTGCTTGTTGGTGTCTTGGTTCAAGTCATAGCTCTTTATGTATTGTTCCTTTTGTGCGTGCGCAAAGAGAAGGGGGCACAAAAGTTTATTTTCAACTCGAAATAGCGAAATAGGTGGTGCATTGAAAATTGAGAGTTGTTTACGCCAGACATGGAGTCCTCGAACCTTTGATGCATAAGTGGAAATACCTATCTACAGAGCCACATTTAGCATTACATTGCATTAATGTCATTTCACCTCGTGCCAAGCAAAGTATTGTGACCGAATAGGTCTCCGTGTGAGTTCACCACACAGCCAATCAGAGCCAACAATTGAACTTAAACCTGGTTCGACTTTACTCGTCCATTCAACTGTTGTGTCAAATAAAAGAGAGTTTATGTATACAGTGATCTACGGACATAAGCAGTGACAACGTGAACAAAATGAAATGTTTCAATTATTTCACTGTAAGTCGGATGTGATCTAGAGTCTTGGCCTGCTCCAGCCGTCCAGCTCAGACTTCACAGCATTGTTCCCCTTTCCGTAACCAAGCATACATAGCTGTCACCGCCTCAAGGCCAATGTCAGGTATTTCGCGATCTCATTTTGGTCAATAAACTCCAAACGATCTCCTCCACAAAAGCACGATCCCACAATCATTTCAAAGGGTTCCTTCCTCAGCGGCACATAAATACATTTAATGTGCTGGACTCCATATTTAAATTCGTATAAATTATTCCAACAAAAGACCCACCACGCCACCACACACCACATGATTCGCGCAAAAACAAAAAATTAAATTTATTCTCACTCAGCGGTCGACAGGTAAGTGAAGTACGACAAATCTTTCGCCATATCTCCACCATTCCATCTAGATACACAGATCGTATGTGTAGAAGACATTTTCCTTTTCGCATGCCAACAACCAACGACCGACCACCCATCCACGCACACGGATACACGCGGATTCGTCGCGCAAAAAAAACCAACACAACCGATCCGAGGCATTCGCGAAAATAAGAACAAAAAATTAGCGAAACGAAAAAATGGTGGAGTAGTAGAACCTGGCGATAGGGTGGGGTTTTGATACGAGTGAACTGGTGTTGAATTGCTAATTTTTGTTGGAGTGCATGGTTGAGGATTTCTCGACGCCGGTAGTGGGGGGATTCGCGAAATGTTTGCGAAATGATTTGCGAAACGATTTGCGAAACGATTTGCGAAATAATGGCGGTGAAGTGACGCCTTCTTCGCTGTGTATGGGACGATAAGAATTTGATGTAGATGACTGCGTTGCAATGCAAAGAGGAACAGATAGGCTTGACTGCTGTTAAGGAAGAATGCCGGTACAAAATGGTCAACAAACTAGTTGTGAAGCGGAAGTAGTTACACGGCAGACATTTTTTGGTTTTTGCTTGGCGATCGAAGGAAATCATCGGTTTTCGGGTGGCAAGTGGCCAATGAAAAGAAGCTCTTACCCAGAAAGTAGCGTGTGTCAGCCAAGAACTTGAGGATGTGTCGCTCATCAGGCTTCTGTTCGATTTTCAGACATTGCTTGATCGCCAAATGACAGTTAAAGGGAAGTCGTGGTTTTCTTCTCTTGTGATTGCAAAAAATAAATGCAATCATGAGAGAATGCCAACGATAGGTGGAGGACTGCGTGCTGTAAAATACTGCCACATGCATTTGATGGGAAATTGGTGGTTTTTGTTAAATTTGTTGTGCCCGTGGGCATTCAAACGTCACCTTATACGGGTTAGCAAAGAAATCACACATTAAACAGACACCGTCCCCTGGTAGATCAAACAGTTCACTACTCACAGCTACCTTCAAATGGCTTCTGATTGACTCGTCCTCTGACAGGCTTGACTTTTGCCATTCTTGACTTTTGCCATTCTGGACTTTTGCCATTCTTGACTTCTGCCAGGCTTGACTTCTGCTATTCTTGACTTCTGCCAGACTTGACTTCTGCCAGACTTGACTTCTGCCAGGCTTGACTTCTGCCATTCTTGACTTCTGCCAGACTTGACTTCTGCCAGGCTTGACTTTTGCCAGACTTGACTTCTGCCAGACTTGACTTCTGCCAGGCTTGACTTCTGCCAGGCTTGACTTCTGCCATTCTTGACTTCTGCCAGACTTGACTTCTACCATTCTTGACTTTTGCCTGGCTTGACTTCTGCCAGACTTGTAATGAACTAATCTAGTTTACACATCCATCACAGAAAATGTCTGTACCGTAAACGAGGCTAAGACTCGGTCTATAATCAGTTGTGCCGTTGGCCCTGTTGATTTGTGGCCAGAAGAGAGTGCCAGCAGCTTGCTTCCGTCTTCGAACATTGAAATTTAGATGACAACAAGAACCCCTCCGTCTCCGAAATAAAAACCAGTTGAACATTCAGTTCTGACAAATTAATTGATAAACCACCCCACGGCGTCCACAGATCACAAAATCATCGGCAAACAAATTATTGTGGTTCAGAAGAATATTCTAAAGCCACAAAAACAAACGAATGCAGTGTAAAATGACACATGGAAGAAAAACAAACACTGACGTTCATTTGGAAGACGTCTTAAAACATCGCAACACACACTTTCAGTTGTTAAAGAATCTACGAGAACAGCAGAGATGTTCCTGCTTTTGCGACACCAAAAAAGGCATATATCAAAAGACAGATGTTAAATCATCATCCAAAGACAACACCCGCACATTAGTGGAACTTCCACGCGGTGGACAGCTTGCAAAAATGACTTCCACACGGAAAAGCAGACACAAACTTTAAAAAATCAGTATTCAACGGCAACAGAAACGTTTCCTCTGCTGACGGCAGCAAAAATTCTGTTTTCAAATGTAGGCTCACTCACCTGAAGGCAACTCCAAGCTAGTACGTTCTACAAAAACTTCTGTCACAGAGTCCACATTTCATAAGCAATCTTAGACAGTCAAGAAATCACATTTGTTTGCATTAACTGTCAGCCAACTGTCTTGCAGAACACACTAGAACGCGCATGAAATCCGATTTAATTCACGCAAGACTCCACTGCTGCACTTCACATTTTTCACTTTTGGTAAACTAGCCTTCCACTACAACTCTCACAGATCGTCTCAACTCAGAACACATTCATGCAGTGTGCCTGAAAGTCGTCGAAAACACAGATATAATTTGCGCACTGACAACAAATTAACCTCAAAGTTCAGAAAAACAAAATAAAATCTGAAGAATGCATAAAATGAAGTGAAAATTAATTCGAAAACATCGCGCACGCACTGTTGTTTATTGTTTTCCCTTTGCGAATTGTTTGTCTGCCCACTCGTTTTATTATTAGTAATTTGTTGTTTACTCGAACGAAGGGCGAGGGCCACAACGATCACATTGAGTCATCATCACTGTTACCGGCATTTTAGTTTTTTCTGTTCTCCTTCAATTTCGTTTATTGTCAATTTTCCTCGTCTCTTTCGATTTCATTCGCCACGATCCACTTCACATCGGTGTTCGTAGAGGTTTTCTTTTAGTTTTTCCATCAGGTTTTCATTTAACTTGATTTCTAGAGAAATTTATTTTTTTTCCGGAAATTCTGTTTAATTTTGTTTTGACAATCGCGATGTTACTGGAGCACTTGTGTTCACTATTCACTTTCGGCTTCAATGTGACAAATGAAAAATTGTTTCAAAAGGGAATCGAAAGGAGAACAGGGAGAAGGGAAAACAGAAGAGACCAAAAAAAAACTTATTGCGAAAAAAACAAACTTTCGATAGTCATCAAGAGTTTGAAGAACTGAAATAGATTTGCAAAGTTGTGCGCGAGTATGCGAGCAGCAAATCCATCCAAAGTACAAACACTTCTCTACGCTGATACTTATATTCATATATATTTGTCTGAGCTTGCCCGATGGTTTGTCACTATGGTATTGTAATGAAACGAAATTTCCTGTTTACAACGTATGCGCAAGAAGCTTTTCTACTCGGCGGTGGCGTCTCTTCGCACATTTGTCGGTGTAAAAAAATCCAAACACAGATGTAACCCAGCATAGGCTGTAAGCACACAGTACACAGAGAGAAGAGTTCTTAAGATACTTTTTGAAACGAACGAAAATTTCGCGTGCGCGCACTGACCTTGAAAAAGGTCTGTTCGTTTGGGCTTAAAGTTTACACAGAAAAAAAAAACTCTCGTTCTTCGTTCTGATTGTGTTTGTTCCCTTCCATATTTTACATATATGTACTTCGTGTGTGCGTACGCGCGTATCTGCTTTTTATTTTCTGATATTTCAGCAGTCTAACATCATCATTATTCTGTCACCTATACTAGTGAGGTTGCGCGGCGGAAAAGCTCTAGTGTTCTGGTATTTTTCTGGATGATTTAGTGGAGAATTGTACGCTTGTGAACGTGGGTTAATTGACTACGCATTTGCTGATCCAGAGAAATTTTCAAAAAGTGTATTCTGTGAATTTGTTGCAAAATTCGTGAAAAATCTCATCATACTGTCATCCTTCCTCTTTAAAACCCTCCAAAAGTAACAAGTTTCCACAAAAAGAACATCATTTCGTTCTTAATTATTCTTGCAACCACATTTTTGCCCACCGCCATATTGTGTAACAATTACTTTCCCCCACAAAAATCAGTCAACTCAAAGAAGACGAAAAAAATCAGCAAATCCCAAGAATTTAGAACCTCTCACGCAACACAACCATAAACTTGAACTTGAACTTGAACATGGTGAGGATCGCTGTGTGTGGAGGTAAAGTGCCACCGCCTATCACATTCAAGAGTGTGTGCGAGTTGTGCTAAATTCAGCGGTTGGCAAGTTTGAGTCGCAACCTACCTCAACGCCAGGCGGGTATTTACGGCGAATGTGCGAAATGACACGAGGCGCACTCGTAGGAAATTCGGCTGCCGCCGAATGCCACCCGAAAGCCGCCGAGCGATTCCGAACAGAAACGAAGATGTGCGAAATAACCAATCGGATGGTTGCAAAAAAAAGCTCCGTTTTGCTGGTTTTATTTTGTGCGAATTGGGGGAGCTTTTGCTGGTTCTTTTTTGCCGCAACACATCATGCTGTCCTGCACGCACATGTGGCATTGTAGGGTGCAGACGGATTGGGTTTAGGGTTGTCCTTTTCTGACGCATGCCAGGTGCCTTTTCGCCAATGGAAGAGTTGTGTTGTTATCTGTAATTCGCTTGTGTTGCATGTGAACTTGTCGGAGAGAGGAGATGCTTTGGCAAATTTATTCTCTCAAGTGAAGGCCAAGCTCTTTGCGCGAAATTTTTGAGTTGAGTCTTTTGGTGACACCGAGTGGAAATGAGGGTTAGAGCAATACATTGAATGGTTATTCTCTAGGTGTTGCCATGACCACTTAAATAAGATTAAATATATGATACTTGAGAAAAAGTATTAAAATTTAAAACAAAGAATCCATGGTTTGAAGTTTTACAATTTTTTGCTCATTAAAGTCAACAATAAACAAGGAATTCTAAAACACCAAGCGATTGATTCTTTATTTTAAAATTTAATAGTTTTTCTTTTGAGACTTATCGGATTTGAGGGCCTTTTGTAATATTTTCTTTACTCTTTCAAGGAGTCTTAAAGCTTTGTATACACACTTATAATTCACTGCTTTAATTAAACTGTTGGCTTAAAGAAGAGTTTACCCACAAAGTAAAGTAAATAACTTGCAAAATTCATGAAGAGATCCCGAGCGGCTCCTGATGGTTTCATGAACAGCTGAATTTTGTGGTCATAAGTCGACGTACAACATTTTGTAATAAAATTCTGATTTGGGACATCACTGAAAAACAAATATAGTGACTAGGTTATGTAACAAAATACGAAGCTCAAAAATTAAAAACAATCAAATTCCTAGTGCAGCTGAGAAGAGACTGGTAGTTGGGGTGGAAAGCTGGATGATGACTGGTCTTAGGCCGGTCAAGTGGCAAGACGGTTAGTATAAGAATGGTGTTGCCGGAGTACCCTCAATGTGGTGCAATGTTAATCAGAGATTATCCTTACCCATTGAACTCAACCAGTTGGATTTTAGAAAGAAAATATATCGAAAAATGTTATTACTTTGTTTTGTTACAGAAGTGCCATAAGAGTCTTTTTATTCTTGCATTATTATATGGTTTCCATTTCCCCATTTTCACAGCAAAAATAACAGCGGTCGCCATAGGGAACCATATGAATCAATCATAATGTCCTTCAGAAGCCACCAGCTAAATATTGGCGCTTCCATTTGTTTTTCCTCATTAAAATGGAAACCGTCAGACTATGGATGTCTTAGGTTAGATGTGACCCTAGTCCCTATACAAAATCTGCAAAAAATAAGAACTTTATTATATTGATAAGATCTTATTCTTCTGGGTGGAACGCAAAGGGCTTTTATTTTAAGTGCCATTCTTTTATGGCTTATTTTTATATAAATGAATATTTTTTTATATTTATTAAAATGAATTATTTTGAAAATAAAACACTAATTATTAATTGGATAGTAAAAACATTTCATTCGAAGTACTGGCAATTGTTTTCTACACATTTTGACCACCTTTCTGGCAATTTGTGAATACCATTCTAATGAAATTGTTCGTCTTTAAAAGCAAACCAATCAGACACCCAATTTTCGTCCTCCTCATAGGACTCAAAGTGCTGCTAAGCCAATGCGTCCCATCGATGAAAACAAATGGTAGTCGGAAGGAGCCAAGTCTGGTGAATACGGCGGGTGGGGTAGCTGCTCCCAGCCAAGTGTTTTGATTGTACCCTGAACCGGTTTCGCTTTGTGTGCAGGTGCATTGTCATGGAGCAAAATTACCTTGTCGTGTCTTCTGGCCTATTCTGGTCCTTTCTCGATCCATGAATGTTTCAAATTGATCATTTGTTGTCGGTAGCGATCAGTATTAACGGTTTCATCAGGTTTTAGGAGCTCGTGGTACAGCACACCTCTCTGGTTCCACCAAACACACAGCATTGTCTTCTTGCCGAATCGATCTGGTTTTGCAGTCGATGTTGATGGTTGTCCCAGATTAACCCATGATTTTTTCCGTTTAGGATTCTTAAAATAAATCCACTTTTCATCGCCAGTAACAATCCGATGCAAAACCGAATTTCTTTCGTGTCTTTGAAGCAAAATTTCACAAGTGTTTTTCGGTTTTCCATCTGTCTCTCATTCAATTCATGTGGCACCCATTTTCCACACTTTTGGATCTTTCCCATAGCTTTTAAACGGTCAGAAATTGTTTGTTGTACAACATTTAACATTGCTGCCCATTGCTTTTGACTCAAAGTGTCATCTCCATCCAATATCGTTTGCAATTCGGCGTCTTTAAACTTTTTTGTTGGTCTTGCACGTTCTTCATTTCTCACATCAAAATTATTACTTCTGAACCTTTGAAACCATCTTTTGCATGTTGCTTCTGATAGAGCGTGTGGCGTAGTGGGTAGAGTGCAACGCTCACACGCCGAAGGGTCTAGGTTCGACTCCCAGCTCAACACCAATTTTTCGAATTTTTCACGGCACCACCTCTTTCGAGCTGCTGGCAACACTCAAAAAGTAATAACTGTCTAAGAAAGCTTCTCAAATTTCGCCGTTCGGAGTCGGCATAAAACTGTAGGTCCCTTCTACTCGTGAGAGAACAGTAGCGCGCACAACACGAGTAGTTGATGAGCAAGCTAGGCCCTGGTCCCCCTTTGGACTGTAGCGCCAACAATTATTAATTCTGATAGAGCATGATCACCATATGCCTCGACAAGCATTCGATGCGACTCTGCAGCAATTTTCTCTAAATGAAAATAAAAAATTAATGCTTCCCGCAAATCATCACTTTCTGGTACAAAATTCGACATTGTTAACATGATGAAGAAATATGATGTTCAGTGACTTGATGTATACTAAATATTTTTCACAGATGTCATAGCAAACAAACAAAAAAACAATAAGGGCTCGTTCATAACAAATGTTCCCTATCGAGACATTGGTATCTTGAGGCTCACTTCATACGGGTATACCTGGTAAGTTTGGAGTAGTACTCAATTCCCTTAGGTCATAGTGATACCTCTTTATGGACTTCTAATGTTTGTTGCAGCTTCACTGAGCATGCATCTGAAATCCAAACTTAAATTAACTGATTCATTGAGTTATGTTACCTTTTCTGCTCAATGAGTTTTAAGCTAAATAAGTGAATAATAAAGTGAAATTAATCAATTTGGCCGCCTTGGCGTAGTGGGTAGAGTGCGACGCTCACACGCCGAAGTGTCTAGGTTCGATTCCCGGCTGAACAACAATTTTTCGAATTTTTCACGGCACCACCTCTTTCGAGCTGCTGACAACACTCAAAGAGTAATAACTGTCTAAGAAAGCTTCTCAAATTTAGCCGTTCGAAGTCGGCAAAAATCTGTGAGTCCCTTTTACTCGTGAGAGAACAGTAGCGCGCACAACACGAGTAGTTGATGAGCAAGCTAAGCCCTGTTCCCCCTGTGGACTGTCGTGCCAACAATTATTAATTATTAAAAAAATTTTAAATGCATCAGTGTAAAATTAAGCTGCTATAAGCGACGTAAAATCCACTTCATCGCCTGTCTTTTGCTTTTCCATCTTTCATTTTGTGCTAGTGTTGACTGAGCAACTACTAAGCCCGTACATTATTTAACGTAACATGATACTGAAGCCTAAAATTCCTTGCTTACACCGAACATGTGTGCTACAGAGATACAAAATGGAAAAGCTATTCTAAATTACAAAAATAACTCGAACTAGTAGATTTCTTTAGGTATTGAGATTTGGGTTTCAGGAAAGGAAAATTTTTTTACTTTCGATACCTTTGGTCGGACAAAGGTGTGTATGGAATGGGGACGTTGTGATACAGATATTATAAAAATTAATCGGGCAGAAATCGCTCTACTGAACCGTAGGAGATCCTCAAGGTTCGAGCAGCGTCCGGCTCCTATTGAAGTTGCCTTTTTACTATTTAGCGTGCGATGTTGAAGATGATAGGGCAGCCTTCCCCATGTTGTATAAGACCTTCCGCATCTAGAAAGAGGAAAGCTTAAGGTAGAATAAAGCCGTTAAAACTTACTCTCTTATGGTACATTACATTAGGGGAGTAAGCCTCAAAGTTAAAACTGTTGTTTGAGGTCATGGATCGAGCTGTGTTACAACTGATCAAAAGAATATAGTTTTCTGGTGGAAACGTTTTGTGATGGAGAAGAACGAAAGTTAATGCAATAAAGAGTGTCCCAACAAGAACGCAAGATTTAAATTTGGCGCCATTCGAATTGTCATTGCTTGACATTTAAATAATTGTTATTGTTTGTTAGTAGAAGGTATAAGGTTAATAAAAATGGAGCGCTACACGAATGAACAACGCATTCTCATCGTGAAATTGTTTTACCAAAATGGTGAAAGTTTTGCAGCTACAGTTCGCAAATTGCGATCAATTTGGGGTTACAATAATGCTCCAAAAGAGTCAACGATCGATGCATCCTCAACGTGTAACAGTGTGGTGTGGATTTTGGGCTGGAGGAATCATTGGACCTTTTTTTCTACGAAAATGAGTCAGGTGAAGCGCAAACTGTCATTGGCGTTCGGTGTCGTGAAATGATAACCAATTTTTTCGTGCCTAGAATTGAAAAAATTAATGTTAAGGGGATGTGGTTTCAACATGACGGCGCCACATCTCATACAGCCAGAATAACAATGCAATTGCTGCATCAGTCATTTGCCGGTCGTGTTATTTTGCGTTTTGGAGACCAGAATTTGCCGCCTAGATCGGGCGATTTAACACCATTGGACTTTTTTCTTTGGGATTTTTTGAAGTCGACGGTTTATGCGAATAAGCCGACAACGACTTAAACCTTAAAAGATTCAATTGGACGCTGCATTAATTAAATATGGCCGCCGTGGCGTAGTGGGTAGAGTGCGACGCTCACACGCCGAAGGGTCTAGGTTCGACTCCCAGATCAACACCAATTTTTCGAATTTTTCACGGCACCACCTCTTTCGAGCTGCTGACAACACTCAAAGAGTTATTACTGTCTAAGAAAGCTTCTCAAACTTCGCCGTTCGGAGTCGGCAAAAAACTGTAGGTTCCTTCTACTCGTGAGAGAACAGTAGCGCGCACAACACAAGTAGTTAATGAGCAAGCTAAGCACTGGTCCCTCTTTGGACTGCAGCGACTACGACTCAAGCCTAAAAAGAGGAAATTGGACGCTGAATTAATGAGATATCGTAGCATTTATGCAAAAGGGTCACTGAAAAGTTCATTAAAAGATCGCGTATGTGCCAGCAAAGCCACGGCGGCCATCTGGCCGATGTGTTATTCCACTCATAACCTCATCCTGTCTACTTTACGATATAAAAAAGAATTCACGAATTTTTTTTTAAATATCTGCGTTTTACCATATTTAAAATTTAAGTCTTGCGTTGGGACAGCCTTTAGGTGATAAGGGAGAAAAATAGAATAGAGTTAAGGGGAATATAATGGAAAGTTCTGGAATATGCAAGACGTTGAAGCAGATTTCTTAAAGTTCAGCTTTCCGTAGGTGTTTATCGGATTCAGTTCATTACAAATTTTGAGAAGTTATGGTTGTTGAGTCAGCGATAATAATTTTCAATTTCATTTGCATTTTTCTGTGTACCGAAACCAGGGAATCTCTATTCAACAAAGTGCAGTCTAAATGCAATTGAAACCAGAAGCAGAACACCAGTCGTTGATTCATTTTCGATCCACGGCAAGCCTTTATATAGAATTCCTGATTCTTTCTGTTCCCATTTGTCATTAAATTGTCAATCGCCTCCTTTCGCACAAGCTCCGAGGTTACGGAAAACGAATCCCCATTATGTTCTTATCATATTCCAACATTTAGTTGGATCGTAAAACATTCGTTTTGTATTCAAAAATCTACTCTGTCATAAGGTAATTTTCAGAAAGCTCTCTTGCCATTTAGGTTTTCGAGTACTCTCTTACTTAACACGTTAAAGATTTAAGTATCACACTTTGCTACGCCACGACAACCACATTTAGTGTCGCTTAGACAATTTATTTATTTATTTTAAGCAAATCAATTGGAGCTTCCTCACCCCGTTCCATTTTTCAACGTCTCAAATCTTAAAAATAAAACTTACGCTTCTTCTTTCGGGCGGCTTTGGTGTTTTGTTTAAACAGATTAAATTCCTGGCTATAGATCTTCATACTGTATATCATATATTTTGAGCTTGACGCGATACAGACGTATCGAATTCTTAAAGTCCCGCTCATGTTCGTCACTTAACGTAGCTCTCGATGACGCAGTAAGCATGATGAGTTCATAAAACGTGTGAGAATCTACAAAAGAAAACAAAATAAAGGAATGTTAAAATTCAATGCTGATACGAATCAAAGAAACTTTTTTGCTTGATACGAATCAAAGAAACTTTTTTCCAACTAAAGGTCCCCTCAAATTAAATCGCAAAGCATCAAGGTATAAAGTCGGCGATCGACTCAGAACTACATAACTACTTGTGTCTACTTCACTAGTCAATATTCACAAAATGTTTTCCTTTTGTACAGTCTAACACATCCTTCCAATCTGCTCACAACAAAACTACCAACGGACTTAAGGAACTCGTTCTCATGGCAACACTGATCGCCAGCAACTCACTCAAATATTTGCAAGCTCTCTTGAGTTGCCCCAACCAAAGTCGATCTCGCGCAAATGCCTTAATAAAACGGCAAATTCGCCGCATGAGCCCTCAATTCGTTAGTAAATCCGCGACGCTGTTGTTCGCTTGCCGATTTCAGTCATTCGCGATCGGTTTTGTCACGTCTATGCTTGTGTTGTGGCATTCGCGAGCACTTCAGCAGACAGGAGGTGTCTCCCTTTGTGCCCATTATCCTTTTCAGTCGCACGGGAGGGCGAGGCCACTATCATCTGTATACAAACATCACAATGGATACCGTCCGCCTTAAAGTCGATCGAAAAAATAACAAAGTACAGAATGGAAACCTCAACAAAAGGTACAAGGTGTCGCCGAGGGAGGAAGAAGTCATGGGAAAATGTTGTTCTCCGAACGACCTGCCAGAAATCATTTCCCAGGGCATTGCGCAGCGCACATAGAGGGGAACATGTGCGCAATTCGCCCCCATGCATCCTGCAACTACCCGGAGCCGATCACCGGCACAAAGGACGTCTGCGCAATTTGATTTATTTATTGGATATCGTGGCTGGCGTGTTTCGGTGCAGCGATCTGTGTTTTCGTGTGACTTTTTCATCGCTCCTGTTCGGATTGTTTCCTTCGAGTGCATTGAACTGTGATTGAAAGGACGATCGGTGAATTGCATGTGTCGGGTGTGCACAAGGAGACACGACAGCTACAGAAAAAGGATTTGTAATCGTTTCTAAGCGGATAATGTGACGGTGTTCGTTGCACGGGCAATCGGAGATAAAATTTTGTGCAACAGGTTTTTCGGTGCGCGTCCCCTTCCCCCGGTCGTTTTAATCGCATCCCACGCAGCGTCCCCATTGCTGTCGAATGTGTTTGGTGGTGGATGAACCTGTTTCCTGGCATCGGTTGCCTATCAATAAATTTTCCCCGGCCAGGACCAGATACATAAATGCGCGTACAATAGTCCCTCCCGATGCCACACAAATCACGGGGTTTTCTTCGATAATTTATGCTCCGGCTTGGGTATTCGTTTCGTTTCTGCCACAGGGCGCGACGAGAAGTCGGCGCGAAGCGGCCGACGTAGGGATAGGTCCAACCACAAATTCTCGACGGGACAGCTTGCATTAATTAATCGGACCCGGACCGTGCAATTAATGCAGCGAATGCATTTCTAGTGACGGTTCGTTGGAATTCGTGTGGGTACCCGGAATGGGGCAGATGTTGGCTCTTTTGCAGCCGTCATGCAATTTTGAAGAAAAATGAAAAAAAAACACGTTTACTTGGTTTGTTGCTCGAAGATGATTGGGCTAATGCGGCTGTCTTTCGGTTTGCTTAGCTTATCAGTTGAGTGGAATGAATTTATCGTGAAGACATGCGTTATCTGGAATTAAGAAGCAATGCATCAAAGGCAGCGTCAAGTGAGGAAAATTCAATTACAAGTGTTCTAAGTCCATGTCCCACTTTTTGTTTGAATCAGGGAAATGAATGTTCTTCAGAGCCAAGCAGTATGCAGTTCTAATCTGGAATCTCAGTAAAGTCTGTCTGAGTGAAAAGCTAGTCTTTGAATAGAGCGTTTTTTTTTCCTCGTCTAAAGGTTACATAAGGACTTTATTTTGCGGAATTCCAAGTATTTCGAGTTTATGAGACATGCGGTGTTCCGCGTTCTGCAAGAATTTAAGTCTGTATCTGAGTGCAATTCATGCTTTAAAACAGTCATTGTGTCAAACTGATTTTTTGTTGCTTGCTGCTTTTTGTTGCTGCTTTTTGTTGCTTGTGGTTATGGCACATTTCACGTATTTCATACAAAAAGTGTGACCATCTAAGAACCAGTGCCCGAGCACTTTATTACACTGTCTATCAGTGTCAATTTTTTCAAGACCTGTTGCCTGTTTGCAAGCTTGACAGAGTTTTCTTTTCATCAGTAACCTTAAATAATGGCATAGAATGGAATTGGATTTTATAAAAAGTAGGAAGAGCTTAAACAGATCAATGCTCTACCACTGGCTGTGTTAAATGTTATGAGAACCAATCGGTGCTGTATTTTGAACAGTGCGTTGATCGGCGCCGCAGCGTAGTAAATAGAGTGCGACACACACAAGCCGAAGGTGCAAGTGCGATTCTCGGCTGAACAGCTCGAATTTTTCCCGGCACCACCTCTTTCGAGCTACTGACAACACTCAAAGAGTAATAACTGTCTAAGAAAGCTTCTCAAATTTCGCCGTTCGGAGTCGGGAAAAAACTGTCGGTCCCTTCTACTCGTGAGAGAACAGTAGCTTGCACAACGTGAGTAGTTGATGAGCAAGCTAAGCTCTGGTCCTCCAGTGGACTGTTTTAAGAACAATTAGTGTTATGGATAATTTCTCATGAATTTGTAAATTTATTCAGTGAAAATAAATACGAAGACAGTTTTTACTCGTTTTTACTCCGTATAAGCCATACGAATTAAAGTTATAACAGTTTTGCTAGATATCACGTTGCAGTTAACGAATATTAGTGTGTTATGCAAAACGACTTTTACTTCTCTTAACAGGTAAGCAGGAGGACGGAGTGTATGCGAATCGAGTCTCAGTTCTTAGAATCAATTAAGCCAATTCGAAATAAATGTGTCTCAATTTGTTTTCTGCACAGCTTGCTAAAATTTGTCGGTTTTTCCGATGCTTCAGTGCAATTTAGGAGATTTCAGAATAGATGATCGGAATTGATCTCTTAACATATTCCACATTTTATGTAAAATTTCGTTTAAAACTTGCGTACTTTTGTTTAAGTCAATTAAAATGTTCTAGCAAATTATTCCACATCTAATAAATTCAATAAATCAAATCATAAACTATTTCTCTCATCAAATGGTCAGATTAAATATTTAATTGAAGTTGTATCTCCTAACTTATCGGTATGAAGTGAGCGTCAAGTTACAAATGTCTCGATAGGGAACATTTGTTGTGAACGAGCCCTTATTATTTTTTTGTTTGTTTGCTATGACATCTGTGAAAAATATTTAGTATACATCAAGTCACTGAACATCATATTTTTTCATCATGTTAACAATGTCGAATTTTGTAGCAGAAATTGATGATTTGCGGAAAGCATTAATTTTTTGTTTTCATTTGAAGAAAAGTGCTGCAGAGTCGCATCGAATGCTTATCGGGACATACGGTGATCCTGCTCTATCAGAAGCAACATGCAAAAGATGATTTCAACGGTTCAGAAATAATGATTTTGATGTGAGAAATGAAGAATGTGGAAGACCACCAAAAAAGTTTGAGGACGCCGAATTGCAAACCATATTGGATTGAGATGACACTTTGAGTCAAAAGCAAATGGCAGCCATGTCAAATGTTGCACAACAAACAATTTCTGACCGTTCAAAAGCTATGGGAAAAATCCAGAAGTGTGGAAAATGGGTGCCACATGAATTGAATGAGAGACAGATGGAAAACCGAAAAAACACATGTCAAATTTTGCTTCAAAGACACGAAAGAAAATCGATTTTGCATCGGATTGTTACTGGCGATAAAAAATGGATGTACTTTAAGAATCCTAAACGGAAAAAATCATGGGTTAAGCTGGGACAACCATCAACATCGACTGCAAAACCAGATCGATTCGGCAAGAAGACAATGCTGTGTGTTTGGTGGAACCAGAGAGGTGTGCTGTACCACGAGCTCCTAAAACCTGGTGAAACCGTTAGTACTGATCGCTACCAACAACAAATGATCAATTTGAACCATGTATTGATCGAGAAACGACCAGAATGGGCCAGAAGACACGGCAAGGTAATTTTGCTCCATGACAATGCACCTGCACACAAAGCAAAACCGGTTCAGGATACAGTCAAAACACTTGGCTGGGAGCAGCTACCTCACGCGCCGTATTCACCAGACTTGGCTCCTTCCGACTACCATTTGTTTTCATCGATGGGCACGCATTGGCTGAGCAGAACTTTGATTCCTACGAGGAGGTCGAAAATTGGGTGTCTGCTTTAAAAGACGAAGAATTTCATTAGCATGGTATTCACAAATTGCCAGAAAGGTGGTCAAAATGTGTAGAAAACAATAGTCAATACTTTGAACAAAATGTTTGTATAATATAATAATACCGGTACACCTGGTAAAAACTCAATCTGAACATTTAATGAGAGAGATCAAATTTAGAATGGTAATTTGAAATATCTTGAACCAACTTTGACGTTGCTTGCATCGGTATGCTGGCGTTAATTTCTCCTTCTCCATTTGATGATATTTCCGTATTCGAAGCAATCGTTACTATATGCAAAAATTTGCTTAAAAATCAAGTGAATGTATTCATTTCTCTAATTTTTTTGTTTCCAAACATTTCTATCAGTCCCGACGTGTCGACGGTTTATTCCATAGTTCATTCCATTCCACTCTTTGGCTTTGGATAGTTTCTACCGCTGCAAGCAGCGAAAAATTCACTTTAAGTTGTTTCCATAAGGACGAGCAATGTCAATGCCAATGTCAATGACAGAAGTGCCAACTTAAAAATGAATAAACGGTGGCACAGAAAATACTTTGCTACAGAGCAACAGCAACACGAATTTCTCTCCACTTCTCTCCAGTCGATTGGACCAACTACACGCAACTTCAAAATTTCCAAAAAGAACCTTCAGGACTGAATTTGATTGACAATTCTCCGGATGATCCCTGTAGCCTGCCTTTCGCATATAAAGTTAAGTCATCGCACATCACTAGCATAGCCTTCATGTGGCGCTGGAAATAAAATCAAAAATCCAAAAGAGTCTCAAATGACAGACTTCCATGAAGTGCTGCTTGTGCCAAACCGTCATTCCGTTTCAGTCAACTCAGCCAGTCAACCTGTCCTCGCCGGTTCGTAACCGATACAAGTGCCCTCACTCCTTCACGTCTGACAGTTTCAAAATCAATCACCCAGAAACCACTTTTAACAGCCCCTGCCCATCCAATTGATTGAAAAGGATACTTCAAAATATTTTCTCGTAATAGTGACCGAGCCTACCGTTGCATCTAACTGCACACAACCAGTGCCAAGAAACAGCTCATCTCTGCACACACAAGTCTCTCCCTCCCCGCCGCACTTTGAAAGATCTGTCAATGTGTAAATTTGTTCAAATTTTCTAAACAAACAGAACAAAGAATTCCGATTTTTGAGTTTTTGATTTTCAGCCTGCATCCATCTCCCTCTCTCTTCTTCATTACCAAATAAACAATAAAATTCCTTTTTAGCATCATTCCAACCTGCTCCTAACCAGTTTTTCCAATTAAACCCCCAGACGCAAAGCGAAAGAATACAATTTTCGGACAACGCCCGAAAAAAAAAAACCATCACAAAAAATTTAAACGGACGGCGACAAAAAAACGCGCATATTGTGCGTGTAGCCTCTGCCCTTGCCCCGGTGCCTAAGGTCCGGCATGGGCAGGCCGGAGGGTAATCAAGAAGTGGAATGGAAGGAGTCGGCAGAAATAGAAAACGCTCTTGAGATCTCCGCAAAAGAGATGCAACATGCGAGGGCAAACTGCGAACGACCGAGATAGGACTGTGTGGAGAGTGCTGTGCCACTGCCACCGTCACCGCCAATCCTCCAGGCGGCGGCGCAGCGCGACCGACAACGGAGCGAAGGAGGCGAAAGAGGAATAATTGTTAATGCAATAACGCATCAGCATAATGGAACGAAGGGAATCATTAGAAATGCACTGACAAGGAGGAGATCATAAAAAAGGCACACAACACACATGGACAGTGGCAGCTCGGTCCGAGTACGCGTTTTGTCTCTATTGCTCGCTTGTCGTTTGAGTCGTGTTTTTCTTTTGCCCTTCTTCTTTAGCTTCATCGCCTCGTCCCTGTGTGTGCATTTTTTTATCTGATTCCTCGTCTGCTGCGGAGAGGGGGGGCCCGACGGCGTCGATGACGTTCGCATCGGGGCGGAGGAGAGAATTTTATGCGTGGGTTCGTTAACCTAAGAATTTCAGGGTCATATAAAAGTCAAATTGCTCTTTTTTGAGGGAAAATGCGGAAAAGAGACGCGAACGCCGAATTCTGATGGAGAAAGAATCACAGAAAGAACAAGCGCGCATAGCGAGTGAATCAAGAAAACTGCATTGCCGAACGGGCGAACGGCGCGGGGGGACTGGTGGTTTTGGAATCTGTTGCCGTCGTGAGAGAGGATCGTCTTGTTTTCGAAATGAATGTTTCAATAAACAGTGGTTGCGTGTGTGCGTGGTTCAATGGCATACACACAGCGCAGAGATGTGTGTTTTTCCATCTCAGTTCGTTTTTCAAATTAGAAATGTAAACAGTTTTCAACATTCCCTGGTCTCTGGGGTCGTGGATTGCATGGTGAAAATTGGATGACGCATTCGTTGTCTGCTGTTGGCTTTGGATTTGATTCGGTAGGGAAGTATGCAGAAAGGAATGAATAGAATCTGAATGGATCACAGTTTTCTTTGGGAGATGTCCAAATGGGTGTTTTTTTTTCTTCGTTGATGTGTGAAACAGGTTCCTTGCAGGTTGGACTTGTGGCAAGTGCGTGCTGTCCGGCGAGGTGGAGGACGAGTAATGTTTCTTTTTCTTTCTAAAACGATGCGAGCAATTGGTTGTGGGAAGTTCGAAAGCATAAGCGCTGGAGGAGAGAAAAATTTTAACTTATGTTGTGGCTTCTTATGAAGTACTGAGTCAACTGAGAGTCTTGAAAACAACTCAATGAGTCTCCGTTTTGCAAGCTATTGCTGAATGCGATTAGGAATACGATTGCAGAGTTGCTTCGAAAGCAAAATCTAAAGTGTCACACAGCAGATCTGTTCCACATTTAAAAATGTTCGTTCCCTAAATTTATTAGACTTGGAATAAAGCCGCAGGTGTCACTGCATGTCAGCGTGCCATTGCCCCACAAATGTTTGCGGGCGAGGTCTTCTCCGCGAGGACTGCCGTTTTGGTTTTTTTTTGTTGGAGGTTGGGATCAACTACACTGGAGCACTCAGACTCAAATACTGGTCCCGTTTTGGTTACACAGATGATGAAAATCAAGAGAACATTCCTAAAGAAGCCCAAAATAGACGAAGAAAGACCCGTAAGCATGAATCAGAACGAACAACAGTCAACTCATAAGTTTTAAAGAAAACTCCCTTACCGACTTAAAGGTTGAAGAAAAAAGGGCTTCAGCCTGCTTTTTTTTCCACGATTTAGGAAGAGTTGTCACTTCAAAGCCAGCCCTAGATGATACCAGCTTAGAAAGTCTGATATCGAATATTGTAAACCCACTATTGGGCAACCACTGGGCAGTTTCTTTACACATTCATTTCTGATTTTGTTTGAAGCACAGTATAATTCTGCCTTTTAATTGAGATTTTATCTCGCCTGCGAGAAAGTCATTGGAAGGATATGACGAATATTATGGACGTTTTGTGAAAGACAAAAATACGTTGAATCGCTTGATAACATTGATTGCAAGGAAATACTCCAGCTAAGAGGATCGTTGAATCCGAACCTCCTGTTTCGAGAATGAGAGAAAAAGCGAAACTTTGAGTTAAGGTCCAAGACCGTCTGCGAGAAGGGGGATGGAAAGATATGACGAAGAACACGGACGTTTTGTGGGAGGCAAAAATACGTCGGATCGGTTAAAAACATTGATTGCAAGGAAAACAACGCTCCAGCTAAGAGGATCGTTGAATCGGAACCCCCTGTTTCGAGAATGAGAGAAAAAACAAGACTTTGCTATAAGGACCATGTCAAAGCGAATGAGAAAAAGGTTCGTCTTGTGTGCCCGAAACTTACCAATGTGCTCAAGAAAGCGGCGATCGCTAGGCTTGAAACCTCCACGTACAGGAATTTTCACCGTATTAGAAACTATTACGTTACAAACATCGAAGGAACATTTAGACAACTTCATGGAAATCACGGAGTTCAAAAATCACTCACTCCCTACTACTCCTAGCCGTGGGTGCGTTGTGTTTTGCGCGCTACTGTTCTCTCACAAGTGGAAAGGACTTACAATTTTTTGCCGACTTCGAACAGCGAAGTTTGAGTACCTTTCTCTTAGGAAGAACAGTACAGAAGCAATGAACTACAACTCAACAGCATCTATTCCAAAAACTCTGAAGCTATCTTCAAATGTGGCAACTTTAAGACCTTAACTCCTACGTCGCACCAACGGTTGTTACATGAAGGCTAAACAGTATTCGTACAGGACTAGCGACTTGAAGACTGCGTCTTGTAGTGTGACTATTTGAAGAGCAGACAGGCTTCACGCATCATGGGTAATGCGTGGTTTTGTGACAACTAGAGTTTTGGAGACGAGCCGAAGTTTTTCGACAAGTTGAGGTTTTGAGGCTTGAGGACGAGCCGTGTTTTAGTGACGAGCCGTAGCTTGGCTACATGTTGTGGTTTGGCGACAAGCTGCGTTTTAGCAATAGGCTTTGGCTTAGCAACAAGTCTTGGTCTGGCGGCAGGTTGTGGTTTGGTGACAGGTTGTTTTTTAACGACAAGCTGTGGTTAAGGGGCAAGGCGTGGTTTGGCGACAAGATTTTGTTTGTCGACAAGCTGAGGTTTGGGGACGAGCCGTAGCTTGGCTACAAGTTGTGGTTTGGGGACGAGCCGTGTTTTAGCGACGAGCCGTATTTTAGCGACGAGCCGTGTTTTAGCGACGAGCCGTGGTTTGGCTACAAGTTGTGGTTTGGCGACAAGCTGCGTTTTAGCAATAGGCTTTGGCTTAGCGACAAGCCTTGGTTTGGCGGCAGGTTGTGGTTTGGCGACGAGCTGTGGTTGGCGACAGGTTGTTTTTTAACGACAAGCTGTGGTTAAGCGGCAAGGCGTGGTTTACCGACAAGACATTGTTTGTCGACAAGCTGCGGCTTAGCGACAGTCTGCGGCCTAGCGATAAGCTTTGGTTCGGCGACAAGTTGTGGCTTTGTGGCTATGGTTTAGCGACGTGTCGTGATTTGGTGACGAGCCGTGGCTTAGCTTCGAGCCGTAGTTCGGCTACAAGTTGTGGTTTGGTGACAGGCTGCGGTTTGTCCACGAGCTTTGGCCTAGCGACAAACCTTGGTTCGGTGACAAGTTGTTGTTAAACGACAAGGGGGGGGGGCAAGGCGTGGTTTGGAACCAAGTCGTGGTTTGTCGACAAGCTGCGGTTTAGCGACAGGCCTTGGTTCGGCGACAGGCCGTGGTTTAGTGGCAACCCGCTGTTTGGCGACAAGCCTTGTATTGCCGAAAAGTCGTTGTTTGGTTGGGAGTTTAGTTTTCGTGACGAGTCGAGATTTGGCACGGAATCGTGAAAGTCCGCATATCTATGAAATAATCTCTGATGGCTCCTTGCGAACGTTTCCATTTTCTTTCTCTTGCCATTGTACTTTTGCAGATTTTCAAAGGAACTTGATTGAAAAAGCCTTTGTAGGCTGAGTTCGATTGCTGTGAAAACAGCAAAGAAATGCGAGCCTATGTTTGCTCCTCAGAAGGATCAGATATCCGGAGATGCAACTAAAATGAGGACGTTTCAAAATTTGTAACTCAACCATTTTTGCAACAAATGTTCAAAATGAAGATAAATTGATTTTGTCTAAAATAATGGCGCCATAAGAAAGGCCGTTTCGTTGAATCAGACAATTTATCTGACCTTTATTCAAGAACAATTACCGTCGACATTGGACTGTAGAAATTAAAACAAGTGCAATCTTCTGGACTCCGCTGAAGAAAACACTTTCAACTAAAACAAATTACACTTGAAAGCCCTTAATCCCTGAATTACATTCTGCAGCACCAACAACAGCACTTCAACAAGATGCAATCCTAAGAGGACCAAAGCAATTAATTTAAAGCTCCAGATTTTCAAATCTAGGGCAGTTTTTCAAAAATGAAGTCATCAGCAGCATCAATTAATCAATTCACCTCACCCAGTTTAGATTTTGATCGTAATCACGACGTGAATTCTTTCACGTCGTAAGGGCTAGATGGCCAATTACCTAAATGTTCTCCTTTTACTTTCAGAGTCATCCGGACACCTTCCAAGAAGCAGTCAGTAGTCAGCAGCCGTTCATTGTCCCCTCGATTAGGTTGTGCTCTCAAAAGAAAACCTTTCCAAACGTTAAGTACTCAACCCATTCATTACCAGAAGAGAACGTGACCCACTGCAATCGGAAACCATAATATGCTGCCGCCGCCACCGCCTTAAGCACCCACAACACAGACCAACGCTTCTGATCAAGTACACATCTGTGTACACTCTCATGAAAATGGCTTCTTCGCGTTTCCGCTCTAAAATAAAACAAAAACCTTCGAATGCGACCAAACGCCAACATCACCACGATCGTTCGCTTTTATTGCTTCAACGCGAACAAGAGCGACATGGGAGCGCACATTAAATCGCATCCAAGAACTCCTATTGGGCGGCAGTGCCATCTATGGCGTCGGATCAACGTTTTTTTTTTCGTTTTTTGCTGGATCGCTCATCAAGTGTTCCTCCGGTGTCTTGTGATTGCTTCTTTTCCAGAAGACTCTGCATCCATTGTGCCTGTCTTACCAGATTTCTGTTCTCTCGGGGCCTGCTTCCCCGCCCGATCCCGTCCGTTTTTGGATACACTGTGAGTCTAAAAATATAAACGAACTCAAAGCATGCGAAGAAAGAGGTGCGAAGAGAGTCACATCGCGGAGGGAGAGGGCGAGGCGAACGAAAGGAGAAAAACCCGAAATTCTGGAAACCAAAAATCGTGTTGGTGTAGGGCTAACGCTCCGCGACGCGAATACAATGCACATATGTATGCACATACGCCGCACCGTGGCCTCGTGCAGCAGCAACTTCACCAGCACCAGCGGCAACGGCAATAGTGCGGCATGCAAGTCACGCACACGCAACGCGGAGGGGAAACGGCAAAACAGACAAATAACGAAAAAAAAACAAGAAAAAAACTACAAATGTTAGGAAAAAGATACAGAAAATAAAAAAGGTGGATGAATACATACGGGTACATGGACGTGCAGGCGAGCTATGTGTTAACCATGAGTTTAAACAAACGCACCTTCAGAGGATGACAGTCGCGCAGGAAATTGACTTTAAATGCGACCATTGCGGGCGGATGAGTGACGTTTGTGTGTGTGCATGCATATAAATTTTGTTCTTTTTTTGTGGGCTTCGGGGGTGGGCGCAGGAGCATGGGATCAGAGATACAGGATGTGCGTTACATGTGGCAAATATGGATGAAGGGATGAAGATAAATTTGCATGAAAGGGTAGTTGAATGGGGACTGCCACTCAGTTTGTGAATTCGAGTTTTGACAGAAAATGTCATTTTTGACAGACTTGTAAAACGTCAACTAGGCTGTTGTCAGGGAGTTTCAGCTGGAAAGGAATTTTGAGAACATACAAAAAAAGCTTGATGTTTCGGTGCCGCATGATTTGACGCAAAAAAACCTTCTGGACAGAATCAACGCCTGCGATATGCTGCCGAAACGGAACGAAGCGGATGATAACTGGCGACGAAAACTGGATCACATCCGACAATATCAAGCGAAAACGGTCGTGGTTGAAGGCCGGTGAATCGTCAACCATAGGCCAAGCCGGGATTGACGGCCAGGAAGGTTTTGCTGTGTGTTTGGTGGAAGGGAATCATCCACTATGAGCTGCTCCCATATGGCCAGACGCTTAATTCTACCATCTACTGCAAACAACTGGACCGTTTAAAGCAGGCGATCGACCAGAAGCGTCCAGAATTGGCCAACAGGAAGAGTGTAGTGTTCCACCAGGACAACGCCAAACCACACACTTCGTTGATGACTCGTCAGTTACGGGAGCTCGGATGGGAGGTTTTATCGCATCCATCATACAGTGCGGGCATAGGGCCAAGTGATTAGCCCCTGTCCCTGTCCATGGCGAACGCCCTTGGTGGTATGAAGTTGAACTCAAAAGAGGCTTGTGAAAAGTGGCTGTCCGAGTTCTTCGCAAATAAGGAGGGGGGCTTCAATGAGGTGGTATTATGAAGTTGCGGGCTAGATGGAAACAGATTATTAAACAAAACAGCCCATATTTGAACTAAATCCGATCACTATAGCACTTTTTATGAAGCATTGAATGAAGAGGAAATAAGCGGAAGGGAAATATTTGTATAGACTGCTCCTGTCACTCCGACAAATGTTTGACAACTTTTCAATGTTCCCTTTAAAGATGTCAACATTTTTGCATTTGTTCCTTGTAACAAAAAATGTCACATGGCAGCAACAGATTTCAGTTTCGAACAAATTGCTCCAGAATTATGAAAAAATTAAGAAACGGTTGCAAGACAATGCAATCACCAGCAGAAATGCAACTTTCGAGTCTTTGGACCAAAGTGAGTAGGCACGTCAACTCTAATGCTAGAAATGTAACTTCAAATTTTAATTTAGACTTTCGTTCGTCTTGCGACGTCTATAGAGTTGCTGACTATTATAATGGGCTACAAGTTGTCTGTGGCCGCCGTGGCGTAGTAGGTAGAGTGCGACGCCCATACGTCATAGGGTCTAGGTTCGATTCCCGGCTTTCGAGCTGCTGACAACACTCAAAGAGTAATAACTGTCTAAGAAAGCTTCTCAAATTTCGCCGTTTGGAGTCGGCAAAAAACTGTAAATCCCTTCTACTCGTGAGAGAACAGTAGCGCGCAAAACATGAGTAGTACTATAAAAGACTCACAATGTACCTTTACAGTCATAATAATAATAAATTGAATTGAATTGAATTGATTGTTGAGGTAGGCCCTGGTCCCCCTGTGGACTGTCGCGCCAACAATTATTACAAGTTGTCTATAAGGGTTTTTCAAAATTCACCGTTCATAGTTGACATGAAACTGTTGGTAGCTTCTACTCGTGAGAGAAGAACAACACGAGTGATTCCTAATAACATTCGTCTCTAGCCCCTTGTGGATAACACTGTCAACTACATCTTTGATTTGAAAAAATTTGCGTGGGTTCGTCTGCAAATAAAAACAGATCTCGGGTATTCCCAGCAAAGAAAATACCACGTTTTCTTTCAAGATGGGCTCAAGGCATTTCAAAGCAGGTCTTGTTGTGGAGTAGTAATAGCCGGGTGCTAAACGTGACTAAAATGATCGATGCACTTGATCTTATATAGTGGCGCCCCCGATATGTCAGTACCGGGACTTATTGAGTGATGTGTTGAAGCATCAAAGGAAAAACTTTCTGACTTTCTTAAGACCATCCCTCTGAAATGGATTGGTATAGATTTGGGCAGGATAAGAAAGTCTTCAAGGGAAAAATGTTTCTTTTTTCAATTATTACAAGACCAGAAACTTATACAATACCATACAATTCAAGAGTTCGTGGTCTAGCCGGTCGGTTTCTTCTCTGGAGTGTCCGCGAATTATTTTTCAAATCATTGTAAAAAGAGGATCAATTTTATTTTCGTAAATTTTATTTTCGCAAACCTACACACAGTTTGTCAAGAAATTGCTTACACTAGGTAAACAAAGCAGCAATTTATACTTTTAATATTAGACACTTCTATAAACCAAACTGCACCAATGTATTGGATACACCAGCTCAGAGCCCAGACTTTAACCCAATAGAAAAACTATGGGAAAAAGAAGATAGCAAAGCCCCAAAAATTGAAACCAACTAATACAGTATGAGCGTTGCCTTTTATATTTCGGGATTAGAGAACAAAAACAAATAATAATCATGGAAAATGCTTTATTGTTTTCCAAAATATTAACTATTAAGATCTGTACACTTTTGCATGCGTTTGAACCGATTCTCGAAGCACCTTTGCCACTCTGATTGAGGTATCCCCAAAACAAGCATTCTGAAAGCATCAATCGCTTCTTGAGGTTTCGATAAAACGTTGACCTCTCATTTTATTTTCTACGTAGGGGAATAAATAGAAGTCATTCGGTGCCAAGTCAGGACTATACGACGGATGACTCATCAAATCGATGTTTTGAGTGCTCAAAAATGCAGTTGTTTGAGCTGATGTGTGAGAGCTCGCACTGTCGTGGTGAAGAGTTATCCTTCTTCAGCGGTTGGTTTTCCTGACTTCTTGGAAGACAACTGGCAAACAAATGGCTGTGTACCACTCAGAATTGACTGTTCTGCGTTGTTCTAGTGGTACGGTTGCTACATGTCCAGCTTTTCCGAAGAAACAGGCGACAATTTGCTTTGAAGTGCTTCGTGCGCGAGCAACTTTTGTTGGATTTGGATCAATTTGAAACACCCATATAGTCGACTGCTGTTTACTTTCGGGCTTATACACGTAAATCCACGATTTATCACCTGTCACGATGTCATAGACGTGTTTCGAAGCACAGCGATCGTATTTTCGGAGCATTTCCTTCGACCAATTGACACGAGCCTTTTTTGAGCGATTGACAAATTGTGTGGAATCCAACGCGAACAAATTTTTTTGACGGTCAAATGTTCATGCAATATTGAATGTATGCTGGTCCCACACATGGCTAAAGTTGTCTCAATCTCACGATAGGTCGCATGACGATCTTGCAATATCAGTTGGCGCACAGCATCAATGGTTTCCGGAACAACAACTGGTTTTGGACGACCTTCACGGAATTCTTCTTGGAGTGAACTACGACCTCTGGTGAATTCACCATTCCATCGAAAAACACTGGTCCTTGATGGAGCTTCATTGACAAAAACAGAATTAAGTTCATCGATGCACTGTTGTTGAGTTAATCCACGTCGAATAATAATAATAATAATAATTGTTGTCGCGACAGTCCACAGGGGTACCAGGGCCCAGCTTGCTGATTGATTGCTTGTGTTGTGCGCGCTACTGTTCTCTCACGAGTAGAAGAGACCTACAATTTTTTGCCGACTCCGAACGGCGAAGTTTGAGAATCCACGTCGAAAGCTGTAAAAAATAATCGCACGAAAATGTTCACGATTTAGTTCCATTTTGTGGGCGAGATGAATCTTTTAAGTTACTGTAAACAACACAAATAGCGCTCTTATGTCAAAACGTTCTGAGTACGAATAATCTCGAAAACGTCAAACTTTACGATAAAGCTGGCAGTTGCCAGATTGCAATAGTAGGGTTGCCCAATCCCGAAATATAAAAGGCAACCTTCGTACATCATTGAAAAATGGGTTAACGTTCCAAAAACTATGATATAAATAAGTTAATTGATGCTAAAGGTGATCACACCAAATACTAACATGCGAATTTTGCAAAATTCAAAAGCTTTTGAAACAAAATAAATTTATAATAAAGTATAGTATTAAGTGTATTGTGTGTAAAGGCTTTCTTGACAGTTAAATTGTTATTTCTTTTTGTTCGTTTGTGTTTTGTCTGTTGTTTTTTTTGTTCTTATTGTTATGTTATATGGAGTTTTGTTTAGTTTAGTTTTTGGCGTAGTGGGTAGAGTTCGACTTTCACACGCCGAAGGATCTAGGTTCGATTCCTGGTTGAATACCACGAATTTTTCACGGCGCCACCTCGTTCAGGCTGCTAACAATGCTCAACAAGCATTAATTGCTTAAGAAATAGCTTCTCAAACTTCGGCGTTCGAAATCGGCAAAAAACTGTAGTTCCGTTCTTCTCGTCAGAGAACAGTAGCGCGCAAAACACGAGTAGGTGATGAGCAAGCTAGGTCCTGGTCATGCTGTGGACTGTCGCGTCATAAAATTATTATTATTATTAGTGTTTTGGTCTGGTACATTACTTTTCGCCATAAGTGTAAACCTACCAGAACCGCACTTCGCTGACCACGAACTCAAGGCCAAACATCGCACCATATACCGGGCCTAACTCAAAGCGATACATCACCCGATGCACTGGACCCTCTGCCGTTCCATTTTTTTTACATAGATGTTGTTGAACATTTTTTTGAACCGATCACCGCAGCGAAAGATACCGAGGTGATGACTTCTGGCTGTAGGAGAAAACTTTTCACTCTCGATCCAATTCTTGTTCAGTCCTGTAGACATATCCGCAGTTTAATAAAAAGTGTTTATTAGTTAATCAATTATTCGTTGTCGTTTTATTTCTAAAATCGGTTCTTTCGTCGGTCTACAGGTTGTCTGTTCCCAAGCAATTAGATTAGATAACGCCCGAGCCAGCCGTGTTGGTCATGTGCCAAAAATCATATTCAAATGATAATGCTCGAAGATTATCCGTCTAACTTTGTTTTAATTAATTTCAGGATTTATTTCAGAATTTTAGAATTTAGGGAAACAAACAATAATAATTCAAAAAATAATACTAAACACATCAAAATACTAAATTGGTACGCGACAAAACATTTGCAATCCGACTGAGACCAATGGATATTGGCATGTTGCGATAACTGTTACAATATAAATGCATCTTCTTCTTTCTTGCATCAAACGGAAAATATTTGTCCCTTTTTTTAAAAGTTCGTGTTTATATCGTGTAATTTCATAGAGAGCAGATCCTCGGTTAGAAATAGCTTCTAAAAAATTTGACGATATTCTGAGGCCACACATAGTTGACGGCTTCATAGTAAGTCATAGTAATAGATAGATAGATAGATACTTTTATTGTACATAGATTGATACAAAGTTTACAATAATAAATCACAGCTTGCACAGAGATATGAGAATTTACTATCTTACTACTGAAAATAGAATCACTTAATTTCAACGTGCAATTTTTATTTATACAAGTGTAGAAATGTCAGAGGAAAACCTATGAGTAAAAACCTCTATATGACAATTAAAAAAAAAAGAAAAAAAATTTAACATATATGATATACATATAAGCAGCGCGTATTTCACAAAAAGGTGTGTGTAAAGTAAAAGCAAACAATATGAGACAGAGAGTAGTGATATATATCTAATAATGATATCATTGATTACACACAACGGAAGAACAGATATAAATAACAAATAAATAAATAAAGAGTTTAATAAATAAATAAATAAGTAAATCAGAAAATAAATAACAAAAATAATAAATAAATAAACGTATAAATAACTAAATAAATAAATAAATAAAAATTGTGCAGATAAATAAATAAATAAATAAATAAGCAGAGCATTAAAAGATATATCGAAATAAATTAAGTATAAACATTTTACGGTACATTAACAAAAATTCCAATAACAAAATTAAAGCGGTATGAGCTCAGTAAAACACACTAGTTTTCAACTGATCGACATTTCGAAAAAAAGTTCTCATTAAGAATTTCAATTCTTCTGGCGACTTTAAGTATACCAGTTTGTTCATGTAGCTTAAGAGTAGAAGAATCCCAAGGAAGATTTAACATCATTTTGAGAATTTTGTTTTGAGCAATCTGAAGCTTCTTGATATGTATTTTTGCGCAATTTCCACACACTGGAGAGCCGTAGGTAATTATTGCTTGAAAAACGACCTTAAACAATATCAATTTGTTTTGACGATTAAGCACAGAGTTCAGATTTATTAAGGGGTATAGTATTTTTATGGAAATATTCACTTTACTTAATGTGTTTTGTATGTGTGTACCGAAGGTTAATTTCGGGTCCAAGTACACCCCAAGGTACTTAACGGAATTAGTCCATGGTATATCACAGGTGTTAATTTTTAGATTGGCTGAAGGAAAATGACAAGACGATCTTTTTCTGGTAAAAAAGATTGATTGACATTTCTCAGCATTAATTTTGATTTTCCAATGCTTAAAGTATTCATAAAAGGTATGAACTCCATTTTGTAAGTTGCTTGTAATGATAAAGGCATTGGTATGAACCGTATACGTTGACGGCTTCAATGTTTCCAAATATCTAAAAAATGTTTAGTATGTTTATAAATCGTCAGTTTCCCGAATTTAAAGTCGCACTTCATCGCGGCGACCGTCCAAGTTGTACCAGTTATCGGATGGATGCCATGGTAGGTAAAAAATTTCAAGAAAATCCTTTCAGCGCCCAAATGAATTGAAGAATTACGTAAGGTCTCACGAAGGCCATAATTGGATTTCGTCCCGAAAAAAGGAGGAGGCTTCTAAAAATATTCATAATACACAAAACGTCAAATTTGGTTCTGTTAAGAGAATGAATTGAAATTAATATATAAATGCATAATGACGGAATAAATTACGTAAGAAGACCACTTGGCATGCGACAGCAATGAATGGTGGTGGAAATGTGATACAGGGAGTCTTGTATTAGTGATATATTGGACCAGGGAACTTATATAAAACTCTGGAAAATGTTATTTTGTATTTTGTAAATTTGTAATCAGAATGGAAAATGCCACAATTGAGTATGTCAGCGGGAAAATTACTCTACCAGCACGACAATGACATATTTCTGTATGGCGAGATCAGCAATGCAACGTTTTAAAGATCAAAATGTGATAATCAAGGATAGGCTAATTCAAGCACCAAATTAAAACCCTCCTGAAAATGGTTAACAAATGCAGAAAAAATTTTTTAAAAGAAGAAGAATATTTTTTCCACTCACACTAATTGACTTTCGGTGCCTTCATGCTCTAAGAGGCAATAAAAAAACAATGTTCTTGTCCAAAACAGACGGTGACGCACACTGGCAATGCCACTCATTTCCAATGGAATAGGCAATCGCTTCCACGATCAACAACAACTTGCAGGTGGCGCCATCTTTTGAACAATTATTTGATATAGGCCGCCGTGGCGTAGTGGGTACAGTGCGACGCTCACACGCCGAAGGGTGTAGGTGCGATTCCCAGCTCAACACCAATTTTTCGAATTTTTCACGGCACCACCTCTTTCGAGTTGCTGACAACACTCAAAGAGTAATAACTGTCTAAGAAAGCTTCTCAAATTTCGCCGTTCGGAGTCGGCAAGAAACTGTAGGTCCCTTCTACCCGTGAGAGATCAGTAGCGCGCACAACACGAGCAGTTGATGAGCAAGCTAGGCCCTGGTCCTCCCTTGGATTGTAGCGCCAATAATTATTATTATTTTAATAAACCCTTCCAAAAGTCTGATTTGTGTTTTTTCTGTTGTTTCGATTACGCGCATGCTGATTAGATTTGAAGGCATGACTTCTTTCTGCTAGTCATTTCTTTCAACCGAAGAATAAGCTGGACTTAGCAAAAATCTTTCATGAAAGACCAGGAAACACATTCCCCACGCAAAAGAAATTTACATGTTCCGTCAAGAAATTAACATATACTCGTGTAACATTTGATTAAATACTCGCAATCGAACTAACTCCTAAAGATGATATGTTCAAATGCAGGAAAAAACTTGTACGAGTGCATAAAACACTTAAGGAGTTTTGAAAAATTATTTTTCTTCTTCGTTCTCAGTCTCCAACGAAAGCCACGTCATCTCGCAATCCATCACATGAATGCAAACGCAAACGCAACACAGGATGCAAAGTGACACACAAAGACCGGAGACTTCTATTCAGGATTCGACTGCTTTGCTCCCTCCCAGAGGTACCCTAAACAAACTCACTATTCATGCCATACGATGCAATTTCCACAGCAAGTGCATTCCCCACAGAATACCCTCGAGGTTGCCTTTAAATCCATCCACTCCGATGCACTTGTATCAATTTTTGTTTTCTTTTCTCATTTTTTCCGTTTTTTTTTTTTCTGTTTTGCTGCCGTTTGACTTCCCTCGTTATGACTTCGGCACAGGTAACAAGAAACTGCAATCGAACAACAACACCACCACCACGACAACAACGACGACGATTGTACGTTCCACATTTACTTTTGGGTCTCTTCAACTTTCGTTTTCCTCTTTTCTATTCGGGAATCGCTGCCGAGAATTATCAAGGGAATAAAAGACGACGAAAGAGAAAAAGACGTGGCCGAGGTGAAAGGGAAATGTCATCCTTTGTTCGCGACGCATACGAGTGCTTTGCAGAGGTACAACAGCAACACAGGGGGGGACACAAATTTCGAATTTTCAATTTAATTGATTACGTATATCAAATCAATCGAAATGCGGTCTTTCTTGTCGTTCGATTGAGGATTACCATTAAGTTGGGTTGGGTTTGTGTGGACGATCGTCCTGGGGTGAGGTCAGGTCGCTTGATATGCATGAGATGTCACGGTGACGGTGGTTTGAGGGGATTCTTGAAAGGGAAAGAACATGCATTGGACTAGTGTCCACTTGTGTGGCTTCAAGGATTATCGCTTACGCGGAATGAACAATTTTAAGCGCGACACTTGGGTTTCACAACACTCCGACAAACTTCAATCCACTCTGAACTTCAGCGACAATTTTAGAAAAAGAAATCATTCCGCAGTTCAAGTTGAAAATGTTAGCATTTCTCACAACTGTGGCACTTTTTCCTTCTTTTGTTTTTCTTCTGACTATTTTCTTAGAACAGCGCCATCTATTGCATGCTGAAAGCAGAAACCGTTACAAATAATATTTCTGTACTCCCCGTAGCCATTTTCTTTCTAATGAAACAACAAAAGCAACCCATTGCGTCTAATTGTTTGCAAAATTATGCACCAGCTTGAAGGGGAATTTTATTGCATCACCTATGGTGTCCTCATTCCAGGACATCAGCTACTCTCCCCTTTGCCCGGCACAGATATCGTGGGAACCTACGTGTCGAACTTTCTTCACCTCCGATCATCTTTGCGCATAATTTGCATATCCTTTTGCTAAAACATCAAATTTTCGTCCTTCCACGGTGCAAGACGCACTTAATATGCAAATCAATTAAGCCACATGCACATGTCCTTCTGCATTCAGCAATACCCCTTTCGTCCGGGACCCATCCAGGAACAAACAAGCGACGAAGGACGAAAAAAAACTGCATTCCGGGTGATCTATTGTGATTCGCTTAGGTCATGGGAGGGATATCCCGGGCATGCACAACAAAAAGATCGAGTTCCTACGTTGACACAATCAGCTCCGCTCGCTGCACCACATGGGAACATCTTCGCCGTAATCTGCAGGACAACTTTCGATTTCTGTATGCAAATTAGTGCGGAATCGCATACTAATGAGGATCTCGATCCTGTGACGGTCTGTTGCCCCTCACACTCACGCACACACACCCAAGTTAAGGAATATGCAAATTTTATGTCTTTCACTTATCGGACCGATGCATGTTGAAATCGCATCTTCTTCCTGCTCAGGTAGGCGTCTCGAGAGATATCTGCGTCTTTTTGGCGATATGGGTGCATCGTGGGAAACATACGTCCTGCATAGATTTTTTTAATTTATTTGCATAATTTTCCTGAACTGGGTTGCTTTTCGCAAAGGAGGTTTTGTTTGCGATGCGTTTCCGGGTCGTGGTGTGATATGGGCTCCCAAGGCGACCGAAAGGATTAGAGGATGTGACGATTCAATTGATTTCGATTTCCTTATGCAAATTTGTGCTAATAACGGGTTGCAATTTACATGGCCATGGGAAAATTCTGGAGAGCCTCAAAATAGATGCTTTGGTGGCGGATGGATGCGCGAAGAGGAGTGCGGTTAAATTTCGAAAAATTCAAATAGACGCTCCTTCAGGTTTTGGAGAACCAATCGTTTTGATGGCAATGAGTATTTTTACAATTTTGTTTTAAACAAGGAAACATATTATTGAGCACTGCAAATTTAAAAGTTGACATAAATTGTGTTTCGTACCCGAGGAGGGTTCATCCACAGATGTGAGATTTGGTTTTACGTGATCACCTGCTTGTCATATCCGCTCAATTGAATGTTAATCAATGTCATCTGGGTGTTTCGCTTGAAGCTGATGCAGGTACAGACCAGACAGTTAGTTCGTGTGCGCACCGCAGCGCAATGTATTCGTCTGTCCGTCTGCACTGTTCAACTTTACACTGCGGTTGTCAGTGCTTTTCAATTCGGATTGATACATGAGGAGATGGTTCAGGACGTGGAATATGCGGGGGCGAAAGACGGCTTCTCTGCCGTACTGTGTGAGCGCCTGAAACCGTTCGTCAACAACCTGATAGGTCCTTATCAGTGTGGTTTCAGGCCAGGGAAGTCCACAATCGACCAGATCTTCACACTGCGGCAGATCCTGGAGAAGTCCCAAGAAGTACAAATCGACACCCACCATCTATTTGTCGATTTCAAGGCCGCGTATGACAGCGTGCATAGAGACGAGCTATACAGTGCCATGTCTAGTTTTGGCATCCCTACCAAACTCGTCAGATTGTGTAGGATGACGATGGAGAACTCTCGCTACTCCGTCAAGGTCGGTAGCGAACTCACCGAGACCTTCGATGTCAAAAAAGGATTTAGACAAGGCGACGCGCTGTCATGCGACTTCTTTAACATCATCCTTGAGGGGATCGTGCGGAACTCACACGTCAACAAAAGAGGCACGATCTTCCACAAGTCCGTTCAATTGCTAGCTTATGCGGATGACATTGACGTGATCGGCCGAACTCAGCGAGCCGTCAATGAGGCGTTTGCTAGCATTGAAACGGAAGCGGCTAAAGTGGGACTGGTGGTAAACGAGGGCAAAACGAAGTATATGCTGTCATCGAAGAAGGACGCAGAACATCGACGTCTTGGACAGAGCGTCACTATGGGCAGCAGACACTTCGAGGTAGTGAAGGACTTCGTCTATCTCGGCTCCGCGGTGAATAGGGACAACAACATCAGTACCGAAATCAAGCGCAGAATCACTCTTGCCAATCGCTGTTTCTTTGGGCTCAAGAGGCAATTGAGTAATAAAGCCCACTCCCGAACGACCAAAGTGACTTTGTACAACACCTTGATCATCCCAGTCCTGTTCTACGGCGCAGAAACCTGGACGCTACTAAAAGCGGATGAGGAAGCCATTGGTCTCTTCGAGAGAAAAGTTCTGCGTGCGATTTTTGGTCCTGTTTGCGTTGATGGCATCTGGAGGAGAAGATTCAACCACGAACTGTATGGGCTGTACGGTGGCATGAGCCTAGTCAAGCGTCTACGGATACAACGCTTAAGGTGGCTAGGCCATGTAGAGCGCATGGACAGCACTGCTCCGGCCCGAAGAGTTTTCGAATCCGAACCACAGGGACAACGCAACAGAGGACGTCCTAGACTGAGATGGCGCACACAAGTGGAAAAGGACCTCAACCATCTTGGAGTGCGCAATTGGAGACAGCTGGCAAGAGACCGTTCTAGCTGGAGAGGCATGTTGGTTGAGTCCCAGGTCCACCCCGGACTGTAGCGCCATCCGAAGAAGAAGAAGAAGAAGAAGAAGAAGAAAGACGGCTTAAGAGTCTGCAATTTATTCATTTAATCGGTGACTTACAAGTGGCGCATACCGACCGTCACCGCAACCATGCTCATGGTGGTTGTGGATTGGCATGCTCTGCTTGCGCTTTCTGATTCTGTAACAACGAGGGCATGATAGTGATGGACTTGTTATTGTTTTCGGATTTGGAGGGAGATGTGCATTTATTTGGAGTGTGACGTTAACAAAGAAACCACACTAGAACTGTAGACATTTTAGTCCGAATGCAACGAACACTTCAAGTGTTCGTTCAAGGACGAGCTCGTGTACACTCGCCTGTCTAAAATTCTAAATTCTTTTGAAGATTTAAGCTAATTTCTCAGACCCAAGCTAGTCCAGCCTTACAATCAGCCCCACAAAAGCTGATGTCAATCTTATGCCAGCGTTTGCCCGTTGAGCCGCGCTTTAACCTCCTATGCAGTTCAACCGTCTGTGATCAATCTATGCCTGGCACAAATATTCGTGGCCACAAACAAGTTTCCTCCTATCTTAAGAGTCATAGATAACGCCTTAGTTACCCAAGTACCAAATTTAGATCATGCTTGAGGGACAATCACTCCACCTTGGTTTCATGCGAGGGCTTCCTAAAACCTCTTCCGCTCTATGGGTCGCAGCGCCCGGTTGAGAATGCAACTCCACACTGAGAAGGGATAGTCCCCTAACCGCCTTGTCTAGATTTTGGGTGTACAACAAACTAGACAAGTCAGCACAGTACACTACCCTCGACTCTACCCGCGATGTTAGGTGGTAAGCCACAGCCCCCACGGTACTCCTACAAAGGTCGCATCACTCAATAAGTACGAGGGTTGCCTTTTATATTTCAGGATTAGAGAACAAAAACAAATATTAATCAACATCGAATCGAAAACAGCTTTATTTCAATTTTTTTTTTTCAAAATATTCCCCATTAAGATCTATCCACTTTTGCATGCGTTTGAACCAATTGTTGAAGCACTTTTGCCAATCTGATTAAGATATCTCCAAAACATGCATTCTGAACGCATCAACTTCTTCTTCAGGTTCGAAAAACGTTGACTTTTCATCCAATGGAGGACCAGGGCCTAGCTTGCTCTTCCACTACTCGTGTTGTGCCCGCTACTGTTCTCTCACAAGACATACAGTTTTTTGCCAACTCTGAACGGCGAAATTTGAGAAACTTTTTTAGACGGTTATTACTCTTTGAGGTGGTGCCGTGAAAAATTCGAGGTGTTCAGCCGGGAATCGAACCTAGAGCCTTCGGGGTGTGAGTGTAGCACTCTACCCACTACGTCAGTAAAAAGAAGTCTTTCGGTGCCAAGTCAGGAATATACGGCGGTTGACTCATCAAATCGATGTTTTGAATGCTCAAAAATGCAGTTGTTTGAGCTGATGTGTGAGAGCTCCCACTGTCGTGGTGAAGAGTGATCCGTCTTCGGCGGTTGGTTTTCCTGATTTCGTGGAAGACAACTGGCAAACAAATGGTTGTGTACCACTCAGAATTGACTGTTCTGCGTTGTTCTAGTGCTACGGCTGCGACATGTCCAGGTTTTCTGAAAAAACAGGCGACCATTTGCTGGGAAGTGCTTCATGCGCGAGCAACTTTTGTTGGATTTGGCTCAATTTGAAACTCCCATACGGTTGACTGCTGTTTACTTTCGAGCTTATACGCGTAAATCCACGATTCATCACCTGCCACGATGTCATAGACGTGTTTCGAAGCACCGCGATCGTATTTTTGGAGCAATCTTTTCGACCAATCGACACGAACCTTTTTTTGAGCGATTGACAAATTGTGTGGAATCCAACGCCAACAAATTTTTCTGACGGTCAAATGTTCATGCAATACTGAATGTGTGCTGGTCCCACACATGCCTAAGGTTGTCTCAATCTCACGATAGGTCACATGACGATCTTGCAATATCAGTTGGCGCACAGCATAAATGGTTTCCGGAAAAACAACAGATTTTGGACGACCTTCGCGAAATTCGTCTTGGAGTGACCTACGACCTCGGTTGAATTCACCATACCATCGGTAAACACTGGTTCTTAATAGAGCTTCATCGCCAAAAATTGAATATAGTTCACCGATACACTATTGTTGTTATAATCCACGTCGAAAAAATAATAGCATGAACATTTTCACGACTTAATTCCATTCTTTGGGGGAGATGAATCTTCTAAGTTACTGTAAACAACGCAAATAGCGCTCGTATGTCAAAACGTTCTAAGTACGTAAATTAAACTATTTTACATTAATTTACTTTAAAAAAATATTTATTAATTTTCCCGCCGTAGGGCAGTGGGTTCCCTTACACGTTAAAATGAACTATATCTCTAAATTTCCTTACACTACCTTAAATACTAAATTTTGCTGCTGTATGATGCGGTGGATGATATGGATCAGGTGACACGCTGTTCGAAAGACGTTCCCATATGTGGCTGGTACGGGTCAAATAGCAATCCGTTAGTACGCTGTTCCCCATGCATCGGTACGTGATAGAATGTCCATTGTCAGCAACCTTGAAGATGATGTTTTGTAGATCATGGTGTGAGAACGGATGTCATTCAGACGTCGCGTGGAATGTAATATTTGTGTCGTTAACTCGTATAAACTTACAAATGTCAAACTTTGCGATAGAGCTAGCAGTTGTTAGATTGCATCCTTAGGGTTTTCCAAACCAGATATAGAAGTCAACCTTCGTACCTGACATGTAGGGGGCTAAATAACTAACTAAATCCATATTATCTTAAGTAAGTACAAACACTTAAATGATACTTGTCGAATTTTCATGACAATCTGATTATAAAGTTACAAGCTTCAAGTGACGCTACTTTTGAGATTTTTAAAACAATGGGAAAAACTGAATTTCGTGTGTTGATTAAATACTGCTTTTTGATGGAGAAATATACCGTGCAAGTTTAGCAATGACTTGAACAGTGTTATAGCGACTCTGTTCCATCAAAAACAACCATTTTTTGTTGGAATGCTGATGTCAATTGTCGCCGTAAAGTCACCAACGATGCTGAAAGCTCTGGAAGGCCAATTGAGGTGGTTACACTTGAAAAAAGTATACAAAATCCTTTTGGAAAACCACAAAGTGACACCTTGAAGTTATCAGAAGGCAGTGTGTACACTATTTTGCATGAGAAAGTCATTTTCGAAATGGGTGCCTCGTTTGCTTACAATGGACCAAAAACAACAACTTATCCATGATTCTGAGCGCTGTTTTTGAACCGTTTTGCCAGAATAGACAGGACTTTTTGCATCGCTATGTCACAATGGATACAACATAGATCCACCACTACACTTCAGAGTCATATCGGCAGTCAGCGGAGTGGACAGCAGCCGGTAAACCACGGCTAAAGACACAAGGATCGGCTGACAAAGTTACGGCAGCCGTATTTCGAGATGCGAGATCCACCACTACACTCTAGAGTCAAATTGGCAGTCAGCGGAGTGACAAAGTTACGGCAGCCGTATTTCGAGATGCGAGATCCACCACTACACTCTAGAGTCAAATTGGCAGTCAGCGGAGCGGAGAGACAGCAGCCGGTAAACCTCGGCTAAAGACACAAGGATCGGCTGACAAAGTTATTGCAGCCGTATTTCGAGATGCGAGATCCACCACTACACTCCAGAGTCAAATCGGCAGTCAGCGGAGTGGACAGCAGCCGGTGAACCACGGCTAAAGACAAAAGGATCGGCTGACAAAGTTATGGCAGCCGTATTTCGAGATGCGAGATCCACCACTACACTCCAGAGTCAAATCGGCAGTCAGCGGAGTGGACAGCAGCCGGTAAACCACGGCTAAAGACAAAAGGATCGGCTGACAAAGTTATGGCATCTGTATTTCGAGATGCGCACGGAATTTTATTGAGAAAGTGGCTGCCATGGCGTAGTGAGTAGAGTGCGACGCTCAGACGCTCGGTTCCCGGTTCAATACCTCGAATTTTTCACGGCACCACCTCTTCCGAGCTACTGACAACATGCAAGGCATAATAACTGTCTAAGAATGCTTCTTTAACTTCGTCGTTCGAAGTCGGCAATAAACTGTAGGTCCCTTCTACTCGTGAGAGACCAGTAGCAGGCACAACACGAGTAGTTGATGAGCAAGCTAGGCCTTGGTCCCCCTTTGGACTGTAGCGCCAACAATTATTATTACACTCGCACGTCTATGGTTTCGTTTCAACATTTATATAGACCGATCTAAGTATTTTTTAAACTCTGAATTATTGTGTATTATGGTACCTCTAATAAGTACAGAACTATTGTAATTCTTCACTACGTAATCTGAAACTCCTAAGAATATGGCCTAGATGAATGATGTAAAACTTCTTTCAAGGCGATAATTTTAGAATTTAGCACATATTTTATTATTTTTTGAAAGTATTAAAATTTCCAAAATGGTCAACCAACTAATAATTCTCTGGAAGCTGTCATCAATTCGGGAGAGGTGGAGTTGTGCCTAGTGTGAAAGATGTTACTTGCCGTGCGCGAACGAACCGTTTTAAAGAAAGTAGTCTTATAATTACACTTTCGTAAGCGAAGATTACTATCGTGTACATCTTTCTTTTCGACTTCTGCCAACATTTTAATTCGCCGATGAATTGCAGTTTTTTCTGGCGAAAAAATACTCTTTTACAATGTCAACACACTAGTTCAAATTTGTCAAATAAATCTTCGAACTGCTGCGTTTCCACCGACCTTCCTTTTGTTTCTAAACTCGGAAAAGTCATGTGCGAGGCAGAGAGTCGGTTGTCGGCACTAAGTGGGTCTATTCTGCCCACGGAGCATCACAAATTCAAATGTATGGAGCAAACGGGAATACATCGAAAGTTTTCCTAAAAGATCTGTCTCATTTGACCACCTATATATTTGACTTATACTTACGCTCTTGATGTGACTTCAGATTTTGGTGAAGCTCATGGGAATAATTTTAACTTACACATATCTATTTTTCAAATTATACGCGTCTTAGCATTTTTACGCATTATCCTGTTTACCCCCTACCTTATAACCTTTTGATGTCATTTTCGTAAGCGAAGACTAGTATGGTGAATATTTTCCAGGCGTTACTAGTTTAAAACCGAAATGTTTCAATTTTCTTTACAGAATTTTATTCCATTAAAAGCTGCGCAGGTTTGAATCTTGAATAGTTATACTTTATCTTAGAATCAATGATTTCGGTTTGAAAGAAGCTTGTTGCTGGGACAAGAGCCCCGTGGGGAGTCCGTTAATAATAAAAATAATTGTTGGCGCGACAATCCACAGAGGGACCATGGCCTTCTTCTTCTTCTTCTTCTTCTTCTTGTGGTGCTACAGTCCGGGGTGGATCTGGGCCTCAACCAACATGCCTCTCCAGCCAGCACGATCTTTCGCCAGCTGTCTCCAGTTGCGCACTCCAAGTTGGTTGAGGTCCTTCTCCACTTGTGTGCGCCACTTTAGTCTAGGTCGTGGACCATGGCCTAGCTTGCTCATCAACTACAAGTGTTGTGCGCGCTACTGTTCTGTCACGAGTAGAAGCGACCTACAGTTTTTTAGCGAAGTTTGAGAAGCCGTTTCAAAGACAATTATTATATTTTGAGTGTTGTCAGCAGCTCGAAAAAGATGGTACCGTGAAAAACTCTAGGTGTTCAACCGAGAATCGAACCAAGGCCCTTCGGCGTGTAAGCGTCGCACTCTAAGTTTAAGTTTAAAAATGTATTTTTTATTTATCAGTTAATTTTCTTAAATCTAGACAAAATACTTAACTAGTTTATAATTTATTTAGAACTTACAAATCTATCTTACTGGCCCTAGACGGACATTCTAAGGTTATCTGTTTTTAATTTCTATTGCTTTTCAGCTTCGTGATATTATTGTTTTGTAAAGAGCGTCGCACTCTACCCACTACGCCACGGCGGCCACGGGGAATCCGCTACCAGTCAACAAAATAAGACTAGGAGGTTATGATGTAAAATTCATAAAAATTGATGCAAAGTGGTGACAGAATCCATTTTTGTTCAAAGGTCAAACTGCAGATCGCAAGCTCCACCCTTTCCGATCATCGTGCAGAACACTGCCAAACTTTGCAAAACGCCATTTTCTCAATTCGCAACCCCTCGATCGAATGATTGGCACTATTGGTCTGGGAAACTGTGAAAAATTTCACATTTTTGCAAGCTATCGCATTTCGGCGAATCCCAATCGACGCACAAGGCGAGCCAAGCTGATTTTCCAACCCCTCGTGCAAAACCTCGGTAAATAATCACCACCAAGGGGGATGAGTTGTCGCTCGACTCACCCTCCCGTCCATATCTCTCATCTCATCATTCATCTTCCTTTTTGCACGAGAACTTGTTTTTGCCCTTCTCAACCCCCTGCGAATTGCAAGCACACTGTCTTTCATCCAGGTACCATGACCCGCCAGGAAAACTAGATCATAATCCACATCTTACGCTCTCGCCCCATGTACGTAAATAGCTGCGGCAAAAACATCTCACCCTCGGTGTTTTTTTGTGTTTTGGTGGTTGCTCTGTTTCCTCGACAGTAGGCCAGGTTAGCGTGGAAAGAGATGGCTGAAGGCAGGAAGGAAAAAAATATGCAAGGGGCTGGAGTGCTTTTTGCATGCGGGGTGCAAAAACAACCCTCGCAGGGTGCTGGATGTGTATGTATCTAGATCGGTTGGGTGTGAAATCAATTCCACTCGATACTTATTTTTTGTGTTTTGGATTTTTGTTTTGTGTCTGAAGTCTGTGCATGTTTGGCCGGAGGGTTGCTAAAATCGGAGGGGTGTCTTGTGCCAAAGTCACTCGTGTACATATAGGCAGTGCTGTGTTGGGCCGGATCTGCTTGTGCTTATGTACATGTTTGGGTTTATGCAAATGAGGATGATATTGCGAGCACCATGGGAACGATTTTCCTCTGGCATTGCACGAACGTTACTTTTTTGAATGAGTTTTTGCCATGCGATGTGTGACGCGCCAAAAAATAAGTGTACACGGGAGCGTTTAACAGATGCATGCCTTTGAAGAGAGTTTTCCGTTTTCTTTTTTTGGAAATTTAGAGCGAATATTAAAAGGGGCGATTTTAGATGTTCTTAATTTCTAAAGTTTAGCATTTTCAGTAAGGCATCTTTTTAGTTGTTGATAAAACAGTTAAAATGACTGGTGCAAGATTCCATCCACTGAAATGGACATAAGTACTTTCGACAAAAATAAAACAGAGCTAGACTAGTAGTCTATCATAATACATAGTGGCTCAAAGGGTTTCTGATGCTTCACTTAGAGGACAGCAACTGGTGCTATATTTTATGCATGTGGAGCGAACGAAACTAACAATTTAAGGCGTGATGTTTTTTTTTTTTTTTAATTGTAAGTGGAGACTTGCTGTAGCCAAGGTAAGAACACGGATATCGAGATAGCAACGGAATCGAGAAAGGCCAAAACGGTTTGACGTCGAAAAGCTACAATCGCAGCCGATTGCTGGAAACTTTGCCTACCGAGTCTCCCGGAAACTCGCTCAGAGTTCGACACTTCCTCCACTAAGCATAACAGAAGAATGGAAACGTTGTCAAGAAGCCATCAAAGAAGCTGCCACTGATGTGCTGGGTTTCCTGTCACCACCCAGAAGGAACCCATGGTTTGACGACGAGTGCAGGCAAGCGCACGCAGCTAAACAAGACCCCTATAAGGCGAAGCTGCATCGAACAACGGGGGCTGTTCGTGAGCTCTACGAACAAAGAAGAAGGGAAAAGCACCGGCTTCTCAGAAGGAAAAAGAAGGAGCATGAGAAGCGCGCGGTCGACGAAATGGAAAGGTGTTGTGGCAGGAATGAAGTCCGAAAGTTTTACCGAAAGGTAAAATAGTTATCCGGGGATACAAAATTCGGAACGAAGCCTGGATCAAAATGGACAACTTGTGGTAGAATCGCAGTCTGTGCTAAGAATCTGGAAGGATCATTTCTGCAGAGTCCTTAACGGCGATGACGGCCCAAATCCCGCTGTTAGGCAGAATGTTCCACTCAATTTGGACGATGATAGACAAGCATTCCGTCCCCCCGACTTAGACGAGGTGAGGATAGCAATATCCAAGCTGAAGTCGAACAAAGCTGCTGGAGTGGACGGACTACCCGCAGAGGTGAGTTGATTGGGCGTATGCACCAGCTCATCTGTAAGATATGGTCGGAGGAAAGCAGGCCCGATGAGTGGAATTACAGCGTCGTTTGCCCGGTCCACAAGAAATGAGACCCCTTTGACTGCGCCAACTACCAAGGGATTAGTCTCCTGCACATCACATACAAGATCCTCTCTGCCGTACTGTGTGAGTGACTGAAACCATTTGACCTGATAGGTCCCTATCAGTGTGGTTTCAGGCCAGGGAAGTCCATAATAGAGCAGATCTTAACATTACGGCAGATCCTGGAAAAGACTCAAGAAATGCAAATTGACACTCACCACCTATTCGTCGATTTCAAGGCTGCATATGACAGTGTGCATAGAGACGAGCTATACAGTGCCATGTCTAGTTTTGACATTCCTACCAAACTCGTCAGATTGTGTATCGTCATCCTACACAGAGAGAACTCTCGCTGCCGTCAAGGTCGCTAACGAACTCACCGAGACCTTCAATGTCAGAAAAAATTTTAAACAAGGTGACGCACTGCCATGTTACTTCTTTAACATCATCCTCGAGAAGATCGTGCGTAACTCACAAGTCAACACCAGAGGCAAGATCTTCCAGAAGTCAGCTTACGCTGATGACATTGACGTAATTGGACGGACACAGCGAGCCGTTAATGCGGCGCTTCCTGGCATTAAAGCGGAAGCAGCTAAAATAAGTCTGGCGGTAAATGAGGGCAAAACTAAGTACATGCTGTCATCAAGGAAGGACACATAGCATCGACGTCTCGGACAGAGGGTCACACTAGGCAGCAGAAACCTCGAGGTAGTCAAGGACTTCGTCTACCTCGGCTCCGCGGTAAATAGGGACAACAACACCAGCACCGAAATCAAATGTAGAATCACTCTTGCCAGTCGCTGTTTCTTTGGGCTCAAGAGGCAATTGGGTAACAAAGCCCTCTCTCGAAAGACTAATAACAATAATAATTGTTGGCGCTACAGTCCAAAGGGGGACCAGGGCTTAGCTTGCTCATTAACTACTCCTGTTGTGCGCGCTACTGTTCTCTCACGAATAGAAGGGACCTACAGTTTTTTGCCGACTCCGAACGGCGAAATTTGAGAAGCAGCTCGAAAGAGGTGGTGCCGTGAAATGTTAGAAAAATTGGTGTTGAACTGGGAGTCGAACCTAGACCCTTCGGCGTGTGAGCGTCGCACTCTACCCACTACGCCACGGCGACCACCTCGAAAGACTAAGCTCGCTTTATATAACAGATTGATCATCCCAGTCCTACTCTATGGCGCGGAAACCTGGACATTATCAAAGGCGGATGAAGAAGCTCTTAGTCTTTTCGAGAGAAAAGTTTTGCGTGCGATTTTTGGTCCCGTTTGCGTTGATGGCGTCTGGAGGAGAAGATTTAATGACGAACTCTATGGGCTGTACAGCGACATGCACCTGGTTAAGCGTCTACGGATACAACGCTTAAGAAAACTAGGCCATGTAGAGCGTATGGAGACCACTGCTTCGGCCCGAAAAGTCTTTTAATCCGTGCCATTGGGACAACGCAACAGAGGACCTAGACTAAAGGGGCGCACAGAAGTGGAGAAGTACCTCAACCAACTTAGAGTTCGCAACTGGAGGCAGCTGACAAAAGATCGTGCTTGCTGGGGAGACATGTTGGCTAAGATCACGGTCCACCCCGGATTGTAGCGCCACACGAAGAAAAAAGAGAACATGGTCGACGGACTCAAAATATAAGGTTGTCAAATATCCGCCTCTTTGTCTTTTAAATATTCCAGCTTTGTACAAACCGCTACAGAGCTCGTATCTGGTAATACTATACATCATTTGAAAGGTCGAACGCCCTTGGTGGTATGAATTTGAACTCAAAAGAGGCTTGTGGAAAGTGGCTGTCCGAGTTCTTCGCAAATAAAGAGGGGGGCCTCTACGGTGAAGTTGCCGTCTAGATGGAAATTATCGAACAAAACGGCGCAGATTTGAACTAAATCCGATCACTGTAACACTTTTTATGAAGCATTGAATGAAGAGCAAAAAAGCGGAAGGAAGCTTTTTGACCAACCTTATATTTCAAGTTTCTAGCACAAATAATAAAATATTCAAATGCGCTCTACTTGCACCCCACATCGTTATGTGAAGACATCTCTAAGCTCTTTGTGAAATAGGTTGTAGCAAAATTTCATTTCCTCACAACCAAAAATCCGACGCAGCATTCAAGATACAAAAGAAAAAAAGATTTGCAGATACACTATCGTTCCGTACAGTTAATCATCACTTTTCCACGTAAATCAGCCGCCAACAGGCACTTTTCCACACGAGAACACACACCAAAGGCAAGAGAACAAAAGAAATCCACCAGAAGAGGAAAAATGAATTAATTACCGTTGCATTTCAGTCGACGACGACTACCTCAGAGTTTTGCATACACCAAACGACCCAGCACCGCACAAAACCCCAAAGTAGTTAATTCAAATTTTGGATTCGCCGCGACGTGCGGTTTTGCCATAAAAAATAAAGAAATTGTGAAAACAAAACAAGAGGAGAAAGAAAATGGAGAAAACCCGTTAAATGAAAAGAATCATTGCGTCTTTCACAAAAATTAACGCACATTAGGGCGATGATTTGTGCGCGGTGAGCTCGAGAAACCCGCCAGCCAGTCGGCTGAGACTGCGTAATGAAGAAATTGAATTGTTGGCCATCTGCTGGGCAGACTGTTTTATGTTTTAGCTGATTTTTATCATCGCTTTTCACGTAGGGAGGAGCAGTGATAGCAATTTTGCTGCTGAGGCTGTTCGGAAGCGAACTTTACACATGTTGTTGGACGGACGGCGGTGGGAAAAATATTAAGCTGATGTGTAAAATCTGTCTGTCTAATTTAACGGTATTTTGCATTGTTTTCGCATGTAAATAAAGAAGATTTGTTTTCGCAAATATTAAGGGGATGCGTTCAGAAATGCAGAAGACTATAATTTGTGTCGGCTTTGGTTGTGTTTGCAGCACATGATCTTTGTCTGGGAACTGAGAGTTGGCGACTTTTCTAGAAGCCAAACAAAAACCAAACACGCCCACGATCGCTTGCAAATCCAGTTAATTTGAAAAGGCATTCAAACCAGTTTATCACCTCGCAAACCATTCAGACCTCCATCACACAAATTCAAGGCAAATCAAACATCATTTGAAGCTCGAACAATCCAAAATCCATACGCACACGTTGTCGCAATGCCACGCAAAGGGCCGTTGTCATTGACACAAGGGTCTCCTCAATACCACTGTACTGCGCGACGTCCGTCATCGTCAGCTCGCCACGAAACCGTAAAGCACCCATAAACACACAAAAATTGACAAAAAAAGATTAACCTCTCTTTGTTGTGACTTTTTTTCGGTTTTGTTGATTTTGCTTTTGTGCAATATTGATGCACGCACACACGCGCAGTGGCACTAAGTGGGTTGCATACAGTCACACGCCTTAAGTGTCACCCCAAGTGATCTGTGAAGTCGCCAATTCGGACCGCTCTGTGCTCAAGCAGCAGCTCTTGCTGTTTGTGAATTTCGTAGGGCGCCTCATGTTGCAGTTTAAATTTTAATTCAGCTGACGAGGTCAGCGGTTCTCGTTAGCCTTTCACGGGACCACTCTGTCCGATCATGTGAGAGGCGCAATGGGCCTGTCCGTGTGTTGGTGTGGCGGGTGTATTGTGTTTTTTTTGCAGTGCCCTTAATCAGCGATTTGTTCGGATGTCGAAATCGTTTGTTGACGTTTTGGTGCGTGTTTTTTGGGTCAAATTGATTAGAATCGAAGGGGAGTCTGAAATGTGGGGGAACGGAGCGACGCGTCGGCTGACTGGGGTCTGTGTTGAAGTTGGTGTGTATTGCCAAAAAAAAATAACAAGAAAATACAGACTGTGACAGCGCGCACTTTGTGGTTGTTTTCCACTCGCACTCGCAATCGAGAACAGCATTTGTTACTGTAAATGGGGGCAATTTGCTGGGTGTGAGGGATTTTTATAAGTCTGTGAGTCATTCCACGAAGCGTGTGCTACATTCTCGCGCCGACAAAGTTGGAATTTTTATGCGTTGTTTGTGAATTTTTATCTGGACGCGTGGTGGGATAAGAACAGAAGGAGAGTGATAACTAGACGGCGAGAAGCTGAACATACACAGCTTTTCTGTCAAATGTGAAATTGCACGCGGTTGTGGTCTTTGCTTGAATTTGAGCCTAGTGAAGGAGTTTTTTTTACTCAAAATTGTGGAAAAATAGAGTTTCTAGCTGAACACGATTCGAAGTAAAACTAAGAAAGTAGAGGACAGTCCGAGAAATAAATGCTGTTTTATTTGTTCTCCAAATTGGAAATAGTTAGACTTGTCCTTTTTTGAACCAGTGAGAGAACTTGTTGAGTGACCAAGAGATATGCGAAAAATTTCAAAATCTTAGGAAGTCCAGTCTGCATTAGATGAATCTGCCATTAGTAGAAGGGTTCTTTACCCTCTTGAAAAATATTTACAAACTGTTCCGAATACAGAGACTTTTCTGAATAAAGGGATAGTCATAATCTTGTAGACTAGAAAAATGTTTGGTGGGGATACAATTACTTCAATTACTTGAATGTATGCTGGTCTCACTAATGCCTAAGGTTGTCTCAATCTCACGATAGGTCACATGACGATCTTGCAATATCATTTGGCGCACAGCATCAATGGTTTCCGGAACAACTACTGATTTTGGACGACCTTCACGAAATTCGTCTTGGAGTGAACTACGACATCAGTTGAATTCACCATACCATCTATAAGCACTGGTCCTTGATGGAGCTTCATCGTCAAAAACTGAATTAAGTTCATCGATGCAGACTTCAAGACCTCTAAACAAATCGACTAGAAACAGATCAGAAAGTAAAAATTGTAGCAAAGGCAACTCATATCACTGAAGGATATACGCACATCAAAATTTCTTTTCTAATTGAAAAAAAAAAATGCCTTAACCTGCATCGGAGCTGACCGCTACGCTAGTGGGGCATTATTGTTTCGAATAACTAGTAACGGCCAACGTTTCCGAACTCAAGAAACAATAGAAAAAGTTAAAAGCCTTCAAGAAAGCTAGTGGGTTTGGTACAGGTATCAGTGTTTTCATTAATTTTCCGACTTCCTTCAGAATAAGTGAACTTACTTCTGTAGGGATTCCGATGAGCCTTAGAAAAAACAACACACGTCCGCACTGTACAAACTCTTCTTTAATAATAGGCTGATTTCTTCTAGGGTTACATTTAGCAACATCTTTTGTCCAGTAGTGGAGACTTTTCGGATAGATCATCCGATCAGTAGAACCAATACATTTGCGGGATAGTAGTTGGGGTATTTTCGTTAAGAACAGTGACGTACAAAAGTAAATTACTCTTTTTGATTTTATTCCACTACACTTCTTTACACCCTTTTCTATTCCACGTGATTCCATTCTGACCAGCACTGGAATAAAACGCAGAACCATTTTTCCTTTGGGCCTTAGAGGCAATTGAGTAATAAAGCTCTTTTTCGAAAAACTGAGCTCGCTTTATATAACCTCGCTTTATATTTCCTCGCTTTATATAACAGTCTGGACGTTATTAAAAGCGGATGAGGAAGCTCTTGTCTTAGTGCCCTTAGTCTTTTCTAAAGAAAAGTTTTGCGTGTGATTTTTGGTCCTGTTTGTGTTGATGGCATCTGTACGAGAAGCCCGGCTGAACACTTCGAATTTTTCACGGCACCACCTCTTTCGAGCTGCTGACAACACTCAAAGAGTAATAACTGTATAGAAAAAGGTTCTCAAACTTCGCCGTTCGGAGTCGGCAAAAAACTGTAGGTCCGTTTTACTGGTGAGAGAACAGAAGCGCGCACAACGCGAGTAGTTGATGAGCAAGCTAGGCCCTGGTCATCCTGTGGACTATCGCGCCAACAACTATTACTATTATTATCTGTAGGAGAAGATTTAGCGACGAACCCTATGGGCTGTACGGCGACATGCGCCTGGTTAAGCATCTTCGGACACAACGCATAAGATGGCTAAGCCATAAACAGCGTGCGGACACCACTGGTCCGGCCAGAAAAGTCTTCGAACCTGGGCCATTGGGACAACGCAACAGAGGACGACATAGACTAAGGCGGCGCTCACAAGTGGAGAAGGACCTCAACCAACTTGTAGTGCGTAACGGGAAGCAGCTGGCGAAATATGGTGCTGTCTGGGGAGGCTCCTACTGTCCCTATCTACTCCAGATGATGTGACTGGATTTATTAATCACATGATTCAAAATTACGTCCGCAACACTATTTAGAGTGACAACGGAAACACTGATGGAGAAAATACCATCTGTGGCGGGATGGCGGCTAACAAACCCAGGCTTTGAGGGAACTTGACTGGTAGTGACAGCTTGACCAGAGGCTATATTCTGGTGCCACGGGAGGTCAGGAGCCTCTGGAACTTCGGTTCCAGACTGATCGAGCGGTAGACCCCTTGTGGGAGTATCGTGGTGGCTGTGGTTTAACACCTAACATCGCAGGTAGAGTTGAGAATAGTGTATTGTGCAGACTTGTCTAGATTTTGTACACCCAAAATCTGGGCAAGGCGGTAAGGGGACTATCCCTTCTCAGTGTGGAGTTGCATTCTCAACCTGGTGCTGCGACCCAGAGAGCGGAAGAGGTTTTAGAAAGGCTTCGCATCAAACCAAGGTGGGTTGTTTGCCCCTCAAACATGATCTCAATTCGGTACTTGGGTAACTAAAGCGTTTAGTCTTGAAGAAGAAGAAGAAGAAGAAGAAGAAGAAGAAGAAGAAGAAGAAGAAGAAGAAGAAGAAGAAGAAGAAGAAGAAGAAGAAGAAGAAGAAGAAGAAGAAGAAGAAGAAGAAGAAGAAGAACCTTCGTAATCAGATGGTGCATGGTCAGGACTATATTGTGGACGTGGTGAAATATCCCAACCAAGCTCCAATAGTTTTTGCCGAGGGACCAAAGATGTGTTTGGCCTTGCATTGTCATTATGGAATACAAGACCTTTTCGATTTATCAATTCGGACCACTTCAACTGCATTATTTAAGTTTGTTAGTTGTTTAATGTAGATACCTGAATTGATCGTTCGATTGGGTTGTAACTTGTAGTTCAAAGTAGGCAATTCCGTTGTAATCCCACCAAACTGAAAACATAACTTTCTTTAGATGAATATCAGCTTTTGATGTTGTTTGAGCTGGTTCAAATGGCTGGCTTCACGATCTTTTCCGATTGACATTGTTGTGGGCAACCCCTTTACCGTCACTACTTATTAATAATAATTGTTGGCGCTACTGTCCAAAGGGGGACCAAAGCCTAGCTTGCTCATCAACTACTCGTGTTGTGCGCGCTATTGTTCTCTCACGAGTAGAAGGGACCTACAGTTTTTTGCCGACTGCGAACGTCAAAATTTGAGAAGCTTTCTTAGGCAGGTATTACTCTTTGAGTGTTGTCAGCAGCTCCGTGATGCCGTGAAAAATTCGAAAAATTGGTGTTGAGCTGGGGATCGAACCTAGACCCTTCGGCGTGTGAGCGTCGCACTCTACCCACTACGCCATGGCGACCAACTGGCTTGCTCCACGATTTTTTCCGATTGACATTGTTGTTGGCAACCCATTTTCCGTCACTACTTCTCAATCGTTTAAAAAATGGATCATTTTCATTACGTTTTTTTAATAAATCGCAGATGTTTTTGCGTTGTGTTAAATGATTTTCTTTCAGTTTATGAGGAACCCACATATCGAGTTTTCGTACATAGCAAAAGTTGTTTTAAGCATTTACAAAACATGTAAAGTATATCCCAACAAGAACGCAAGACTTAAATTTTAAATAAAACGTAGATTTTAAAAAATCGTGAATTCTTTATTATAACGTAAAGTAGACAAGATGAGGCTATGTGTGGAATAACACACCAGCCAGATGGCCGCCGCAGCCTTGCGGACACATACGCGATCTTTTAATGAAATGTTCAATGACTGTTTGCATAAATGCTGCGGTATTTCATTAATGCAGCGTCCAATGTCCTCTTTTAAGGCTTGCGTCATCGTCGGCTTATTCGCATAAACCATCGACTTCATAAACCCCCAAAGAAAAAAGTCCAACGGCGTTAAATCGCATGAACTAGGCGGCCAATTCTGGTCTCCAAAACGAGAAATAACACGACCGGGAAATGACTGATGCAGCAATTGCATTGTTTTTCTGGCTGTATGAGATGTGGCGCCAGCTTGTTGAAACCATACCCCCTCCACATTCATTTCTTCAATTCTAGGCACGAAAAAATTGGTTATCATTTCACGACACCGAACACCAATGACTGTTTGCGCTTGATCTGACTCATTTTCATAAAAAAGGTCCAATGATTCCTCCAGCCCAAAATCCACACCACACTGTGACACGTTGAGGATGCGTCGATCGACCTGGTCGAAGGCGCGTTGTTGTCTTTACATCAGTTACAGACCCAGCTTCAGCAAATTTTTTTTATTAATCGCTTAGCAGTTGACTCTCTTGGAGCATTATTGTAACCTCAAATTGATCGCAATTTGCGAACTGTAGCGGCAAAACTTTCACCAATTTGGTAAAACAATTTCACAATGAGAATGCTTTGTTCATTCGTGTGGCGCTCCATTTTTATTAACCTTATACCTTCTACTAACAATAAATAATAATTGTTCAAATGTCAAACAATGACAATTCGAATGGCGCCAAATTTAAATCTTGCGTCCTTGTGGGGACACCCTTTATGTGATACATGAAGCTGGTCTGCAATCTCAAGTGTTGTGCTGTGACGATCCGAATCGGTTATTGCTTCAATTTGACCGTCATTAACTTCAACTGAATGGCCAGAGGGTTTTTCATCTTTGAGCGAAAAATTACCAGAACGAAATTTGGCAAACAATTTTAACACTTTTGTTCTTTAAAAGCTTCGTCCACATAACCATAACTTTTTCCGGAAATAAAAAAAGCAAAATATAACGAAAATGTTCGTTTTGATTTTTCATTTTTCAACACGCCAAACAGAAACTTCACAAGCGATCACAATTTTTTTTTACTGATTGACAGTTAAAGTTCCAAATTTCAAATAATAAACTATTTTTGACATTTTCATTGTCAGTCAGTCGTCTGTCAGTGTCAGTGTCGTCAGTAACCTAAAAATTCAACTGAAGCCATCTATGAGTGAAATCCGCAATTACTTTCCAATATTTAACTTTTCTCTGCCGTACAAAGTTGGTAACCTTTTCGCCTGAAAAATAAACTGAAGGCATGCTATTGTTAAGTAGAAAGCCTTTTCAATGTCCGGTCATGGCTAGTTTTTGACTTCAGATCTGAAGATTTAGACGACAATTCTAAGATTTCACTACTTTTGGCTATTGTCTAGTTAGGTTGCCGAACATGACTCTCTTTTTAGGGTTACACATGTTTTCAACTGTGCTAGGGTAGTCGACAGCGTGCATAATGATCTTTATTCCGAGAATTGGACCAACGTCTTGTCAGTAAAAAATACTTCTAAACAATTAAACTTCTTTCCGTGCAGCGTGTCGAATATAAAACTCACCTCAGAACAGAATTTCCTATTATTTTGCAAAGTGTATGTTACGAAATACAAGTGAAATAGAAAATTATTTTTAAGGCAGTTTTCTTTGAAAAAACACCAAGTTATCAACAGTCTTACAAAAATGATTAACATTGCGTGAAAGTAAATATTGCAAGCAACATTTGACTCGCTTATAGAGGCCATTTCGTTAAACACATCTCTCTCTCTCTCTCTTTCAACGTGCAAATCAAACCGGACAGCCCCTAACGTGTAATCTTTCTCGACATTCCCAACGCTACAAAAAAAAAAAAACTCTAAAAACAATCGAATTAGACATCTTTTAGAGCTCAATTTCCCCCAAATTTCGGTGATAATTGAGTTTGCATTCGAGCCGCTTCTCCGCCCTCCGGCTAGCGAATCCGCTGCGCGATCATATCAACGCACGATCATTATGTTTAAATTAAAAACGTGATGAATCGCTGTGTGTTTTTTTTTTTTTTTTTGTTTTTTGTTTCCTCTCCCAGAGACGTGAAATATGAACAGAAAATCTACAAAAATAAAAAAATTATTTATCATCCCTCCCGCGTTTCCATTTCCATCAGTTGCCGCTTTCCGTGCGCCTCCGCGCCGCCTTACATCACCATTCACAAGCGCTCGCTGGTGGAAAATATTTCTCAATATTATCGCAACCAATTAATCTTCAAAAAGTCGAGTTTTTTTTCGGTATAGACACATCAGTGTGCGACGCTGAATGCACTCACACACGTCAACGAATTCGAATTCTTTTCATAATCGCATATACGCCCGTTTGACGTCCCCCGTGCGTTGCTGCCACCGCTGGGCCAACGTCAGCAACTCCACCAAGGCAAACTTGAAAATCGTTCCCAATGGCGCACCACAGAGGCAAGTATACAACAATAAATGCCACTCGTAAAACTGGTTGGAAAATTTTCGGAAGACCTCCCTGCGCCCACCCGTTGTCGATGGGTCTCTTCAAACACATTTCGATAGTTCCGACGAGGGCCATGCGTAAATAAATGAAAAAAAAAAAACTTGCACCCATCAACGACACGCATGTCACACCAACAGCGTCTGCGTGTGCGTTTGTGGACCGAGTCGAGGGCCGTGGCCCTATGCGGCGGCGCTGCAATAGCGCGCAGAATGGGCTCCACGAAAGTTCATTGACACTTGCAGCAAATTTATCTGTAGACGCACAGCGAATCTGGTTGTGTGCGTGAGTGCGTGGAGCTGTTGTCAGCGGTGTTGTGCAACATTTTCGAAAACACTCCACACGAATCCACACGCACAAAGTAGCATAACGATCGATACGCAACGCACACAAACCTGAGAGATGTTGCGGTGGCAAGTTTGGCAGCCGCGGTTGTTGCCGGCGAATGGCTTGTGGCAATTACTGCCGCTTGCTGCGCACACCGGGCGCTGAGCGCTTTTCGTCTCTGCCGTTTTGCTGCGTCGTTCGCGTCCTTCTATCCGTCTCGCTTTTGTTTAGTCACGACTGATGTGAATGAGCTTAAGAAAGGGGGCTAATGCGATCGGGAGCATGAGGGGCGGAGGTATTGATGATAATTTTGCGGCACGAAGTCTTGGTAGTGCTTGCACTTGATTGTTCAAGTGATGTACAGTGTTGTCGTGGTTGGTCATATAGTACGGAAAATCATCTAAAGTCAAGAGAGTGAGAGTTTAGGAAAGGAGTGGGGTCTTATATTCGAGGTTGCGTTGTTAAGGGAGTATAATCAAGGGTTTCACGATGTGTTTGAAGCTTAATATTTCATTCTATCTTCCGTAACCCCCCAAGCATTGAAATTTCTTCAGGAATCGGACTTCCTTCCAGTAAATCACAAAAGTAAGTACACAATATGGAGTGTGAAAGAGTGGATTACATAAAGCAGAATCATTATTTAAATGTTTTTTGGTGAACTTAGGTTTATTTTGTTGGTTTACCTTACTTATGAATGGTTTCTCACAGACAGTTCTACAATGGAAACCAGCAGTATGCGGAACACGGCAAGTGGTCTGGTCTTTCTTTACCAGTTTCTTTGGAGGACTTAATTTTTGGACAGTGAATAGACTTCTGGGAGGCATGGGCCTGTGCACGCGAGGTAACGTCGTTGATTGCGCTCATTATGGCGAGCTGCCAAGGCTATCCTCGTTAAGGAAACGGACTCAGGCTGTTGGACTTCGCCTCGGGGCGGAACCTCTCTGTGGCTAGCACGCGGTTCCCACACCTGAACATTCACCAAGGGACCTGACGATTTCCTGATCAGTCAACCGTCAACCAGATTAATCACGTTGCGATCGACGTCAGACACTCCTCCAGTATTCTCGATGTCCGAACCTTCCGAGGTGCAAACATTGAATCAGATCATCACCTTGTTGTAGCAAAGGCAAGAGCCCGGATATCGAGAGAGCAACGGAGTCGAGAAAGGTTAAAACGGTTTGACGTCGAAAAGCTACAATCGCAGCCGATTGCTGAAAACTTTGCCTACCGAGTCTCCCTGAAACTCGCTCAGAGTTCGACGCTTCCTGCACTAAGCATAGAAGAAGAATGGAAACGTTGTCAAGAAGCCATCAAAGAAGATGCCACTGATGTGCTGGGTTTTACGTCACCACCCAGAAGGAACCCATGGTTTGACGACGAGTGCAGGCAAGCGCACGCAGCTAAACAAGACGCCTATAAGGCGACGCTGCATCGAACAACGGAGGCTGTTCGTGAGCTCTACGAACAGAGAAAAAGGGAAGAGCACAGTCTTCTCAGAAGGAAAAAGAAGGAGCATGAGAAGCGCGCGGTCAAGGAAATGGAAAGGTGTTGTGGCAGGAATGAAGTCCGAAAGTTTTACCGAAAGGTAAAACAGCTATCCGGAGGATACAAGGTTCGGACCAAGGCCTGCCGGGACCAAAACGGACAACTAGTAGTAGAGTCGCAGTCTGTGCTGAGAATCTGGAAGGATCATTTCTCTTCTGCAGACTCCTCACCGGCAATGACGGCTTAAATACCGCTGTTAGGCAGAATGTTCCACTCAATTTGGACGATGATTGACAAGCATTCCGCCCCCCCCCCCCCACTAAGACGAGGTGAGGATAGCAATATCCAAGCTGAAGTCGAACAAAGCTGCTGGAGCGGACGTACTACCCGCAGAGATGAGTTGGTTGGGCGCATGCACCAGCTCATCTGTAAGATATGCTCGGAGGAAAGCATGCCCGATGAGTGGAATCTCAGCGTCCTTTGCCCGGTCCACAAGAAAGGAGACCCTTTTGACTGCGCCAACTACCAAGGGATTAGTCTCCTGAACATCGCATACAAGATCTTCTCTGCCATATTGTGTGAGCGACTGAAGCCGTTTGACCTGATCAGTGTGGTTGCAAACCAGGGAAGTTCACAATAGACCAAAGCTTCACATTACGGCAGATCCTGGAAAAGACCCAAGAAATGCAAATTGACACTCACCACCACATTCGTCGATTTTAAGGCTGCATATGACAGTGTGCATAGAGACGAGCTATACAGTGCCATGTCTAGTTTTGACACCCTACCAAACTCGTCAGATTGTGTAGGATAACGATGGAGAACTCTCGCTGCTTCGTCAAGGTCGGTAACGAACTCACCGAGACCTTCAATGTCAAAAAAGGTTTTAGACAAGGCGACGCACTGTCATGTGACTTCTTTAACAATCATCCTCGAGAAGATCGTGCGAAACTCACAAGTCAACACCAGAGCCAAGATCTTCCAGAAATCAGTTCAATTGCTAGCTTACGCTGATGACATTGACGTGATTGGACGAACACAGCGAGCCGTTAATGCGGCGCTTCCTGGCATTAAAGCGGAAGCAGCTAAAATGGGTCTGGCGGAAATTGAGAGCAAAACTAAGTACATGCTGTCATCAAGGAACGACACACAACATCGACGTCTCGGACGGAGCGTCACACTAGGCAGCAGAAACCTCGAGATAGTCAAGGACTTCGTCTACCTCGGCTCCGCGGTAAATAGGGACAACAACACCAGTACCGAAATCAGAATCACTCTTGCCAATCGCTGTTTCTTTCTTTCAAGAGGCAATTGAGTAACAGAGCTCTCGAAGGATTAAGCTCTCTTTATATAACAGCTTGATCATCCCAGTCCTACTTTATGGCGCGAAAACTTGGACGTTAACAAAAGCAGATGAGGAGCAGTTTTGCGTGCGATTTTTGGTCCTGTTTGCGTTGATGGCATTTGGAGGAGAAGATTTAAAGACGAACTTTATGGGCTGTAGAGCGACATGCGCATGGTCAAGCGTGTACGGATACATCGCTTAAGATGGTTAGGCCATGTAGAGCGTATGGACACCACTGCTCTGGCCCGAAAAGTCTTTGAATCGGTGCCATTGGGACAACGCAACAGAGGACGACCTAGACTAAGGTGGTGCACACAAGTGGAGAAGGACCTCATCCAACTTGGGGTGCGCAACTGGAGACAGCTGGCAAAAGATCGTGCTGGCTGAAGAGGCATGTTGGTTGAGGCCCAGGTCCACCCCGGACTGTAGCACCACAACAAGAAGAAGAAGATGTGTTTAATGTACTTTTTAACTGACATAAAGATCATCTACTCACACTCCAGGAGTCCCTGTTCAGATTTCAGAAATGTTTTTAACGCGTTTATTTTTTTCACTTCCAAATTCCTGGCAACACCCCAAAAAATGAAAATGACTTCTTAGTTCCTCAATGTTCCAATTCCATAAATCAGAACCTTGCTTTCTGCGCGCATTGTGCATGCTCTTGTTTCCTTCCTGAACTAGATAAGATCTAAACTTTACTGATGTCTAAAATAGAGAAATTCAAGTTCCTGAAAGGATCAGAGTTTTCACAACTCAAGGGACGAGTTTTAAAATGCGTAACGAAAGCGTAGACTCGGAATTGAACTTCCACACTGTTATGGCATAGACCACAACAGAAGTTTCCACATTTTTTGTTTTACTTAAACTTGTTGCTTATCTTTCTAAGTCACCAAATCGAGTATATCACAATAAGATGAAATTTTAAAAATAGTCCCCAAATCGGTTTGGAGAAATTAAAGGTATTGACACATGTTAAGAAATGATTAAACATTGAACTGACACCCAAAACTAGGTACCATTTCTTCTTCTTCTTATGGCGCTACAGTCCGGGGTGGACCTGGGCCTAGGTACCACTTCCGAAAAAGAAAACATTTAAGGAAACTGCAACTTCAGGCAATTGCTTCAATTTATCCTCCAATCTACTATTGATGGCAACACTCTTCCATCCGCACGGCAAAGCACTAATCGAAAATGAACAACGAATTGGAGAATCGGTTTCATTAACGAACCAAAAGCACAATGAACTCTTCAGCTCCGTTCGTGGGCTTACGTCGGTATGCCCCCTCAGTGCATATTTGAGTTGTTGTTGCTGTCAGCTTTCAATTAGACGCCATTGTCATTATTGTTGTTTCATCTGACATCAGCCGTCAGTGCTACTTTAAGATTGCCAACTTTACTGATGATGATGATGGTGATGGTGGCGGTGGTGTCGGAAGGGAGGTGACTATAGAGAGTGCGGTATGGCTGGCAATTGTGCCCCAAATTGCTGGACAAGCGTGCGCGGTCATCGGCGCCGCTTTGGGTCCAGCCGCAGCCAAACAGCAGCGGCAACAGCATCAAACTGACGGGTCATCTATCTTATGGAGTGCGGGGCCTCTCGATGGCGGAGATTTCTCCACCGTTATGTTTGTTCTGCATTTATTATTGTTATTACAACCATTTTGACTTTTCACGAATTTTATGCGCGCATAATTTGTTAACGAGCAGGAGCGTTGCTTCAGCGGGGAGACTGCAAGCGGTATGCGGCGCGGTGACGGTCACTCTGTGAATTAATCCAGGGGAAAGCGGATTTTCACATTTTTTTTTTCGTCTTTCGCCTTAATGACTGAAAATTAGTTTCTCTCCCTAATACGCGCTGCGGTTGAACAGTACAACGTGCAAGCGACGAAGTAAACGTGTAGATTATGCCTGAAGATGCAGTTTTTTTTTTTGTTTTGTGGTCTTGTGAGTGAGAAGACCGTTAAGTTCAATTGTTCCGCAACATGCTGTGTTTTGTGCGATTGGTGAATTGATGGTCTGACGAGGGTATGCGGTGGAGATTTGCTGAGTCGATGAGAGTAGGTTTTCGAAGAAGCACTTTATTGTTATGCATGGGACTTCACTTTTCGCCACAAAACGTCTTGTCATGTGGGGAAATTCTGTGATGATGTCATGTGTGGGTTGCGTACTTTTTCGTTAACCTGTCATCGAAGCAGCTTGTTCTGCGGGGATGATTGAGCAGATATCTTTGTGGATAGCAAATTATTTTCTAATATCAGCTTCAAGCCCAACAAAGCAACAACTTGTCAAAGAATTTATGCTGTTCAGCGCAGAGTTTGCAATGATCGCATTTCTTAACTATCGAAGATGGTGCGAAGATATGATTAAGCTTATTTTGAATTAAGGTAAATAAATATATACCGTTAGCCAGTTGCTAATAACAAGCAAGCTTGGTCCTAATTCCCCTTTGGGCTGTAGCCCCAACAATTAGTTGTTCATAACATTTAAAGAAAGAAAAAACAAATTCAAGATCTTACGTACATTATAGAGGGTGTTTCTGTTAGAAGTGTATAACTTCAAAATGAAATACAATAAAGATGGCTTTTCCAGATTGACATGCATTTTCTTTTGTTTGAAAGACAATCTTGTGGCATTATCACCTAAAAGATGACTTTTGCCACATGAAGGCCTTGAATGGTTCGAATTAAAACTAGTCTGAAGGTCCATTTTCGATGACTGTTTTAAGCATTAGTCGCTGAATATCGCGGTGGCAAATGTTATCCTCGAAATAATCCATGGTTTTGGTCTTATCAATTTAGACTTGCGTTTCAATTTGTTCTTTAACTGGTGCGCACTGAAGTAAGTATGTATTTGCTACTCTTAAGTCAGCGAGACGAAGGTTTAGAGGAAGATTCTCGGTATCTCCCTTCGAATGTAATAATTGATTGTTGCCGCGACAGTCCACAGGGGGACCAGGGCCTAGCTTGCTCATCAACTACTCGTGTTGTGCGCGCAACTGTTCTCTCACGAGTAGAAGGGACCTACAGTTTTTTGCCGACTCCGAACGGCGAAATTTGAGAAGCTTTCTTAGACAGTTATTAATCTTTGAGTGTTGTCAGCAGCACGAAAGAAGTGGTGAAGTGGAAAATTCGAGGTGTTCAGCCGAGAATCGCACCTGCAACTTCGGCGTGTGAGCGTCGCACTCTACCCACTACGCAACGGCGGCCACAGGTCGAGGTACGAATGTACTTTGGTTTAAGTGCCTATGGATTGTAATGCGATTGAAAAGGTGACCTGAAAAGAGCATTCCATATTTGTGACGTGCGACTAAAGGACGAGTCTCTAAACTTAACTGAACGTTCGAATGTGGGCTTGAGGGTAATCGGGTGGTCATTCCTTGCGAGTAAATTCTTGATTATAAGACTTTGTACAATTCTTACTTACTTATCAGGCAGACGAATGAAGAGTCTGAGCCTGAGCAATTGCTGCCTTCCATTGGTAACGGCCCTGGGCACGCTGCTTCCAGTCATCACGGCCAAGCTGTCTTACATCCGCGAAGGGTCTGAGCCTTCCATTGGTAACGGTCCTGGGCACGCTGCTTCCAGTCATCAAGGCCAAGCTGTCTTACATCCGCGAAGGGTCTGAGCCTGAGCAATTGCGGCCTTCCATCGGTAACGGTCCTGGGCACGCTGCTTCTAGTCATCAAGGCCAAGCTGTCTTACATCCGCGATGACTTGGTCTCTGTACCGGAGGTTCGGTCTTCCTCGCCTCTCGAGCCAGGAGGCTCGGATTCGGAGACTCTCTTTGCTGGAGCGTTGTTGTTCATTCGCTCGATGTGGACGAGAAAGTGTAGTCGAAGAATTTTTGCCACATCCTTGTACAGCTTGTAGAGTTCGCGGTTGTGTCTTCTCCTCCATTCGCTTCCTGGCAGACGGGACCATGTTTAGAATTTTTCTTTCGAAGGCACCATGAATCAGCTTTGCAGTCTTACTTAAAGTTCAGCTATCGGCTCCATAAAGCAGGACTGCCAGAATAAGGGTTTTGTAGAGCATGGTCCTTCGAGTCAGGAGTTTCGAGCCCAGTTGTTTTGAGAAACCGAAGTTGCATCGGTTGCCAAGGGCCACCGATGACGTCGGATCTCCACTACGAAGTCATTTGTGGAGTTTACGGTTGCCCCGAGGTAGACAAACTCCTTTACTACCTCGTATCTGACGATTGTAAGTTTTGGCGTAGGTGGTTTACGGCGGATCGTTTTTTCTCGACAGCATATATTTGGTTTTGTCCTTTTTGGCCTTTAAACCAGCTCGTTTCGCCTGTTCCTCAATTGCAGTGAAAGCATCCACTACGCGTTGGGACCGCGCGATATTGTTGACGTCGTCAGCGTATCCCAACAGCTGGACTGATTTGTAAGAATAAAGATAAGTTCAATGGCACTGCCTTTCTTATTGCTTTATCTTAACCGCCGTTTCCACCCAAGATGGCGTTTGGGCAAATTAGGGCGTCGAGGGTCAGTTTTTTTTCTAAAAATAAGCGAGTTTCTATAGGCTTGGACGGAAACTCACTAAAATAATTATAATTGGAATATGGCGTTACAGACCACAAGCGGGCCAGAGCCTAGCTTCTTCAGCGACTGTTCCGTCAGGAGTAGAAGTGACCTACAGATTCCTGTTGACTCTAAGTGTAGAAATTTAAGAATCAAACAATACATTTTGAAAGCTGTTAGGAAGTCGAAAGAAGTGGCGCCATGAACCATGTGAGGTGTTCAGTCCAAGAGTCGAACCTAGGAACTTCGGCAAAATGTATCAGTATCCTATCTGCACTGAACCCCTTTAACGTCAAAGAGTGACAAATTTGCAATTTTACGCCGTGAACTTCCACACTGTGCAACATTTACTCAAAGCTACAGGCCCAAGTTATTCAAAATTCGTTTCAATGTACCCCCTTCAAGCGTTCACGCTTCCACATTCATTCGCAGTCCAACAACTTGTAACACAATGACGCATCTTGTTAAATTCGTCACAACGCATCAAGATGAACCACGTTAAGTTAAATGTTTATCCCACCATAAAAGCCGCCACCCAACAACCTCATTCAGCAAGGGAACACAAATTTCCGATAAAATCACCACCAGCTACAGGTCTTCATGATTTGTCACAGTTTTCCTTATCCCAGCGAGAAGGCAGCGCAAAATCTGTCAAAATTTCTCATGTACATCATAAATCCCCCCAAGCGCCCATAAACCTCTCACACGCTTCTCAGGCCTCAAATCCGAAAGCAGCCACACAGCGAAATGAAAATCAAAATAAAATTCACGGCTTCACCTCGAAACCCACTTCATGGACGCCAGCCAACGGCCAATAGCCAACAGCCGCCAGCCACTAGCAGCGGCGTCCAAAGTCAATGACTTTGTGAAAAACCAGCTTAACCCGCCGCGAATGAGATTTCGGGCAAAAGTCTTAACTCTCAACAGCAGCGCGGCTGCACACAATGAAAGCGGCTAACGAACTTCTCCGCCGCGTCGCCGTCGAATCAAATAAAGTGAACACGCGGCCAAATAAAACCAAATGCAAAGCAACAACAACTTCGCCAGCACTGCGGCGCAGGTTACGAGTTTGCACCCAATGGACCAGGCCACTTTCCCATTTCCCAACCAAAAATGGAAGAGATACAAGAAAACGAATTATCTGCGGCCATTAGAGTGTCAAACGCACTCGGACAAGGTGCCAGCCAGTTCTAAGGCTGACCTCTGGCCGTTTGGGAAGAGTGTCTTGATTGGTGATTCATGTCCCGGTGCGCAGGCGATGTCACAGCACACGGAATGCATCGCACACCGCTGCCAAACCTGAGAGATAAGCATCGCTGGAGAGGGACGTTGCCCAACAAACCTGTCTCAGGTAATGTCGCCGTGCTGCATGGCGATGCTGACGCTCAGCGTCTGTGTGCGGCGCATATCTACGGCTATTAGCTCCATTAGGTACTGCCATGGTGGACCGGGTTTTTATGCTCGATTTTATGTTGCGCGTGTTTTGTTTGTCTTGATTTTTTGAGGATGATTCGCTGTATCTGTGCACGGATTTTCGTGCTCGAATTTCACGAGCCGATTGGCCGCTTCGGTTGAATCGGCGGCGAGCGGTATGGATGATCGATCGGGGATCGAGATAAGGAGGCAAGGTTCTTTCCTGGGGCTGTGGCAATTGTCTCTCTGCAGCAGAGTGGAAGAAGGGACAACATAAGGTGAGAATGGTTTGTGACAAGTATCCAATTTGGGCGCAGATGACTCAATGCTGGGATCTGTCAGCAGGATCGGGTCATCAGTTTGATGGACGGCCAGTGATGAGATGTCTTAATGTGGATAAGTATCCTTTTCACTGAAATTCAATAGCGAAGAAAACTTTTCTGTAGACAGGCACACAATAGCGCCCTTTTGTTTACAAATTAAACACCAGCATAATTGTGGCTGGCAACTCTTTCTCCTCCTCACGGACAAGCACCCAAATTAACCGCGAATAACTCATAAACACTCGTACAATCGCGATTAAGATAATCACCAGAGTACATCTCGAATAGAATCCCACAACAGTTCTGATCCAGGTCACGAGCAAGCCCACAGAATGTGACATTTCGTTTCCCATCGTTGCCAGTCGCTGGAGTGCTGCAAAAAATGTTTTTCCGCGTCCTCATAAAAAACGAACCTCGTGACCCGCACTTTTTCTGGGAGTTTTCCGAGGCATGAGTGTAAAAATATAAACTCCCCGACTCGGAGGAAGTTGGAAAAATTCTATCTGTCACTCTTTATGAGGGCCTGAAGGATATCCTGCCGCAACCACCACCAGCAGGGGGAAAATGAAAAAAAAAAAACACGCATGCCGCACGCATGTTGTCACCGCGTTTTTCCATTGCTCTTCCTTGGGATCTTGCAATTATCGTTCATCAGACGGAAAACTTCGGAAATTAACGTTGAACCGCAAAAAACAGCGTGAAACTGTAACGCATGAGAGAGAAGGCAACAAAATGGAAGTTAAAGCGACAAACATTTGCTCAACTGTGTAGGCGGCGTGTCTGTCATGACCTGTGTGAGTGTGCTTTGGAGGTAGAAACAGTTGGAGATCGTGTGATGAGACCCAATTTACTCAAGTGATGAACCAATTTCCTCTGTCACACTGAAGCCGAATCAGAAAATGAAACAAAATTAAAATGCGGCTGAGTGCAGTTTTGGGAAATATTTGGGTTTATCGTCTGGCATTCAACGGTTTCTTAAAGCGATGCTTGGAAAGGTAGTTGTGGTTGGAATGTATTTACAGCTGCTGTATCGGTTTTATTTATTTTGCTTGAGTTTAAATTTGTACTAAGACGAGTGTTAGTGGTTTTGGTAGCCAGAAAGAAGTAGCCGATTATTAGTGGAAATTCTTGGCAAATTCACTGGAACATGCTTTGCTGGGAGGCGTTTAGATATAATTACGTTGGCCTTGTATTCACAGAGTAGCTTACTGATATACGGGGCGATTTGAGCTGCCACTAAATGCGTCACTAAGAAGGCGAAACAGAGTTCAAGCTCTCACCGATAAGGAAGCACAACTGCGCCGGCTCATCAAAGTTGCACAATTGGAATCAAGGCAGTCAAAGACTTCGACTTCCCCTAAACTGATGTGTTTTTGAGTCCTTGTCGCTAGGAACACTGCATAGTGGACTTCCTTGTGTTTAATACATTGGATGGCGCAACAGTCCACAGGGAGACCAGGGCCTAGGCTCTTCATCAGCGTCTCCTGTTGTGCGCGCTTCTGTTCTCTCACAAGTGGAGGGGACCTACAATTTTTAGCCGACTCCGAATAGAGAAGTAAGAGAAGCATTTTCTTAGACAGCAGCTCGAAGGAGGTGGTGTCGTGCAAAAGTGCAAAAACACATTGACCTTATTCGTGTGATTGTTACACTCTACCCACTACGCAACCGCAGCCATTCTTCCTTACATTAAAGGAAGAGAAACTTCAAATAAGCTGATGTGCGAAGATGAATGAGAGTGGAGGGAATTTAAAGTTTTGTTCCGGCTCCGAGCGGCGAATTTTGGGCAGCTTTTGCACAGGAAATTAGTACATTATGGCGTTTTCAGCAACGAGGAAAAGGCAGCCGGACTGCCTACATCAGCGTACATCAGCGTAAATGTTCGAATGTTTACTGTTTTCATACATACATATTCATAAAATGTTTATTTTCAAACGAAATACAACCATTTTTTTTATGTTTAATTCTTCATATATTTGCTTAAAGTTCTGCAAAATTTTATCAAAAGAAAAGCAAAGGCAAACAAATTAAACATTACCCTATTAGAACACTTTTCCACGGCATGTTTTACTAGCCCAAACCGCTATGAATTTCCAGTTATCTGCTATTTTTACGCTGTTAATTGTATGCCAATCTCTTCTTATTACTAGCATCATTGTGTTAAGGTAATTACTTTGAAATACATATAGTTTGCCGCCGTGGCGTAGTGGGTAGAGTGCGACGCTCACACGCCGAAGGGTATAGGTTCAATTCACAGCTCAACACCAATTTTTCGAATTTTTTAAGGCACCACCTCTTTCGAGCTGCTGACAACACTCAAAGAGTAATAACTGTCTAAGAAAGCTTCTCAAACATAGCCGTTCGGAGTCGGCAAAAAATCTGTAGGTCCCTTCTACTCGAGAGAGAACAGAACGCGCACAACACGAGTAGTCGATGAGCAAGCTAGGCCCTGGTCCCCCTTTGCACTGTCGCCCCAACAATTATTGTTATAACATATAGTTTACGATTTTTAAAAATGCGTAAAATATTGGAAGAAATGGAAAACAGAATAGATGTTCTAACAGAAAAAGGAAACCCACAAGACTGCATATTCTTCTTCTTCTTCTTCTTCTTCTTCTTCTTCTTCTTCTTCTTCTTCTTCTTCTTCTTCTTCTTCTTCTTCTTCTTCTTCTTCTTCTTGTGACGCTCAGTCCGGGGTGGACCTGGGCCTCAGCCAACATGCCTCTCCAGCTAGCACGATCTTTCGCCAGATGTCTACAGTTGCGCACTCCAAGTTGGTTGAGGTCCTTCTCCACTTGTGTGCGCCACCTTAGTCTATGTCGTCTTCTGTTTCGTTGTCCCAATGGCTTTTTTGGGCCGGAGCAGTGGTGTCATTACGCTCTACATGGCCTAGCCATCTTAAGCGCTGTATTGGTAGATGCTTGACCAGGCGCCTGTCGCTGTACAACCCATAGAGTTCGTCGTTAAATCTTCTCCTCCAGGCGGTATCAACGCAAACATTACCAAAAATCGCACGCAAAACTTTTCTCTCGAAAAGACTAAGGACTTCCTCATCCGCTTTTGTTAACGTCCAAGTTTCCGCGCCTTAGCTCCAGCAGCTTTGTTCGACTTCAGCTTTTATACTGCTATCTTCATCTCGCCTTAATCGGGGGGACGGAATTCTTGTCTATCATCGTCCAAATCGAGTGCAACATTCTGCCTAACAGCGGGATTTGGGCCGTCATCGCCGTTAAGTAGTCTGCAGAAATGATTCTTCCAGATTCTCAGCACTGACTGTGACCTTACTACTAGTTGTCCATTCTGGTCCCGGCAGGCCTTGGTCTGAGCCTTGTATCCTCCGGATAGCTGTTTTACCTGTCGGTAAAACTTTCGGACAAGAGTGCATATTGCGCCCACAAAAGACGAAATGTAAGCAACAATGCAGTTTCCAAGGGACGTCCAAGTTTGTTGACAGACGGAGATGCACGTGAAATGGAGCGCTTGATACGACGTACAGATTCATTAACGCCAAAATTAGCTACTTCAGGTATCAATAAGGATGTAAATGAGTGGACTCGGCGCCGAGCCCTTTGAAGAATTGAACTTGTTTAACCTGTGAAACAGAAAAAAAACCGCTTTGTCGGAAAACGACATAAAGGCGAGGTAAAAGATCATAAGATCTTAAAGATCATAAGACTGTTGAAGATTGGAAAAGGGTGATCTGGTTGGACGAAACAAAAATAAACAATTTCCAGTTAGATGGAAAGCATTAGTTTTGGCACCGACCGAAAAAAACCATCCAGAAGCACCAAGTACATCAAACGACAAAACATGGTGGTGTTACGAAGGTTGGCTTTTATATTTCGGGATTGGGCAAGCCAAGTGTTGCAACCTGGCAACCGCCAACAGTATCGAAAAGTTTGACATTTTTGAGGTTATACGTAATAGAACGTTCTGACATACGAGCTCAATTTATGTTGTTTACAGTAACTTAACAGATTCATCTTCCCCAAAGAATGGAATTAAGTCGTGATAATTTTCGTGCGATTATTTATTACAACTTTCGACGAGAATTAACTCAACAACAGAGCGTGGATGAAATTAATGCAATTTTTGGCGATGAAACTCCATCAAGGACCAGTGTTTATCGATGGTATGGTGAATTCACCAGAGGTCGTAGTTCACTCCAAGATGAATTTCGTGAAGGTCGCCCAAAACAAGTTGTTGTTCCGGAAACCATTGATGCTGTGCGCCAACTGATATTGCAAGATCGTCATGTGACCTATCGTGAGATTGAGACAACTTTAGGTATTAGTGGGACCAGCATACATTCAATATTGCATGAACACTAGACCGTCAAAGAAATTTGTTCGCGTTGGATCCCGCACAGTTTGTCAATCGCTCAAAAAAAGGCTCGTGTCAATTGGTCGAAAGAAATGCTCCAAAACTACGATCGCGGTGCTTCGAAACACGTCTTTGACATCGTGACAGGTGATGAATCGTGGATTTACGCGTATGAGCCCGAAAGTAAACAGCAGTCGAATGCATGGGTGTTTCAAATTGAGCCAACAAAAGTTGCTCGCGCACGAAGCACTTCCAAGCAAATGGTCGCCTGTTTTTTCGAAAAACTGGAAATGTCGCAATCGTACCACTAGAACGATGCAGAACAGTCAATTCTGAGTGGAACACAACCAATTGTTTGTCTTCAAAGAAATCAGCAAAGCCAACCGCTAGAGACGGATCACTCTTAACCACAACAATGCGAGCTCTCACACATTGGCTCAAACAACTTTATTTTTGAGCACTCAAAACATCGATTTGGTGAGTCATCCGCCGTATAGTCCCGACTTGGCACCGAATGACTTCTTTTCGTTCCCGTACGTAAAAAATAAAATGAGAGGTGAACGTTTTTCGACACCTGAAGAAGCGGTTGATGCGTTCAGATGGAGATACCTCAATCAGAGTGGCAAAAGTGTTTCGACAATTGGTTCAAACGCATGCAAAAGTGTATAAATTTTAATGGGGAATATTTTTGAAGAGCAATGAAGCTATTTTCGATGATTAATATTTGTTTTTGTTCTGTAGTTAATAATAATAATAATAATTGTTGGCGCGACAGTCCACAGGGGGACCAGGGCCTAGTTTGCTCATCAACTGTTGTGCGCGCTACTGTTTTCTCACGAATAGAAGGGACCTACAGTTTTCTGCCGACTCCGAACGGCGAAGTTTGAGAAACTTTCTTAGACAGTTATTACTCTTTGAATGTTGTCAGAAGCTCGAAAGAGGTGGTGCCGATGTGTTCAGCCGGGAATCAAACCTAGACTCTTTGGGGTGTGAGTGTAGCACTGTACCCACTACGCCACGGCGGTTCTCTAATTGCGGAATATAAAAGGCAACCCTCGTATAAGTTCATCACCCCTATACTGAGAATATATTGAACGCATTTAAATAAGACAATTCCGAACATATTTGAAGAATCATAAATCAATAATTTGTCTTAAACGGTAATAGCTTCCAAGATCAGGCACAGCTTGCACATGAGGCCATCTTTACACAATAGACTGAATTTGTACTCCTTATAATATCGGCTAGAGACGCCTTAGGATTAACCTCTCGACAATGTTCCGTTTGATTGTTTGAGAGGTTTCCTGGTCTTAAGCCCATAATAGCTCCTCTAACTTTCCACTGACTCGACATTAATTTTTAATTCAACTTGTAATATGTTACAGATAAGTTAAGGCTGTTTATTGAGAAGAATTCTGACGACTAAACATATCCAAGGACGTCTTAGGTTCTAATTTCTTAATTTCTTGTATTTATTTTCTGAGCGTTATAGAGATTTACCAAAGCCGAAGTGAATTCCTTGTCAATTGTGCGGTTAGAAAGTTTTGACCAAATGGTCAGCAGAGATGTCCACTTTTCCTTTATGTTCTCCTGCAAACTTGTTTTGATTTTCTTCAAATGGTGTCCTAGGGGATTTTGAACCTTTTGACGCCATTTAAGGCTATCCGCAGGGAATAGTAAGAATTTTGGAGGTTGGAACCTTAGGCTTTGTCTTTATGTGCTAATTATGAAACAGCGTTTAAAATGCCTTTGTGTAGCAGAACACGGTTTTGCTGTACCCTACCTTTTGACATATCAGTTCTTATAGATGTAAAGGAGTTCGTTGGGCGTGGTAAGAAGACGTTCAGATTTAAGATTCTTGCTTAAGTCCTTCCCAGTAAATAGAGATTTACCTTCATGATTAGTTTATTTGCGGCTAACCAGGAAGTGATCAGAGGAGAAATCGAAGCATCCCTCATTTCAATTTGTTTCCTAGACCTCAACCAACTTGGAGTGTGCAATTATAGGCAGCTGGCAAGAGATCGTGCTAGCTGGAGAGGCATGTTGGTTGAGGCCCAGGTCCACTCCGGACTGTAGTGCCATCCGAAGAAGAAGAAGAAGTAGTTGTTGCAGATTAAGTCAGTTAAAGGTAAGCAAACGTAAGACTGGTACGCTGCTATTCATTTAGAAAACGGCTTCATGGATCACGTATTTTATGACTTCAGTGAAAACCTGAAAAACAAAATCTCTGTGCAGCAAGTATATAGGACTTGCTGTAATCCTTGTAAACGACTTTTTAGAGGTCAGTGTGGTTGAGGCCAGGGTTTTAAAATACACACAGTTCCTGCTTCTCAAGACTTTAAGCTTTTTCAAATTTCAAAAATTTCATAACCAAACTCCAGCTTATGTGTCATCTTTTAATGCCGTTTGCAGACAAAAGATGAGAGCTCAAAAATTATGCCTTCCCATATATTTTCTTTGTCGTTTCTTATTTTACAACCCGCTTTTGTTTGCGTTTTCACTATCATTGAACTTGTAACCAAAAAGTCGAAGTCGTCTGTCAAGGCTACAAATGACCCGAAGAGAGTTTCTTATGTAAATATTTCCTCGTCGCAGTACCCTCCATTGCCAGACGTTCGATGAGAGTCCACTCAGTCTTCAAAGCAAAAGCAAATACTTCAATCAAGCATCACATGACAGAAAGTTAAGCAAATTGATCAATCACGGTAATCCGTGCAATAAACTCTGAAAGTCGTTTTTCTAAAATTTCCTGTAAAGACTGTTTATTTTCTTCAATCGGTTAAGTACGAGGAAGTGTAATGCTATTTAAAGAAAATTATTGTGATTTGGGGTGATGTGTGGTCGCCGTGGCGCAGTGGGTAGAGTGCGACGCTCATACGTCGAAGGGTGTAGGTTCGACTGCCAGCTCAACACCAATTTTTCGAATTTTTCATGGCACCACCCCTTTCGAGCTGCTGACAACACTCAAAGAGTAATAACTGTCTAAGAAAGCTTCTCAAACTTAGCCGTTCGGAGTCGGCAAAAAACTGTAGGTCCCTTCTACTCGTGAGAGAAGAGTGGCGCGCACAACACGAGTAGTTGATGAGCAAGCTAGGCCCTGGTTCCCCTTTGGACTGTAGCGCCAACAAATATTATTGTGATTTGCGGCAAGAATGGTGTGCTCGGCATAAGTGATGAAGAGATTTGAGAATTCAAGAAACAGTAAATAAACACCAGCTGAGGTCGTTAACTTTTGGGACTGGCTTAAACTGCAGAAAAGGGGAATAAATTATCATTCAAAGCCACATTTCGTACGTCAATCCCAAAATGCAAACACACACAAGGACTCCAACCAGAAATTTCTCACGGCAACAGATTTCCCTCGAGCCGCACAGCACCGCCTTAAGGACTCACATCAACCAGCATTATGTAGATTTGCGATATGATATCGCAGATCAAAGACATTCGATCGCTGCATCGATGAAAACCTTTTAGCCTTTCAATCGGCCGCATCCTTTCGTTTTCGAGATCCCATTCGATTGCACCCTGCCAGCAACCAGTTGCATTTCACCCGTCATATGGCATCGAGTCAATATTGATTCTCATCCCATCGTCGACAGACACTTTCACCCTCATCTTCGTGCGGCTCCCATTGTCTCATTCCTGGCATTTTCTCTCGACTTTCCCTTTTTCAAAGTGCCAACTCCCAGCGCCAGTCGAGCAACGCCTGCGTGCGGGGTGGCAAACTCGAACTATTGGCGGAATTTGCTGCCGCTTAATTGAAACGAAATTTATGAAAAAAAAAAACCTTATTAGTCAGGATGCGGGCTGCATCAGCGGTACAAGGCATCCGAGTCGCGTGTAATCAGACGGATTCAGACGGGGAATCGCAACACGAATTGGGCAGAGTTCATTGCTCGTTGACACAGCAATGGTGGCGCGATGCACAACTCAAGGGGTTTAGGTGTGAAATGCGGACCGAATGGCCGGACCCGTAGGTACTTTGTACGGAATTAGTAAATTAATTGCCATGCAGACGAATTGAAATCAATTGAATTCGGTTTGTAATTCGATGCACGTGGCTTGAGTGGAGTTCGGCTGAGAGCCTGAGGCGACCCACAGCACTGGCGGGTGTCTGACATTTGACACGAAACTGAATGGTTTTGTTTCGTTTTGCAGGGATCGTCTTTTAATGGCGACGCTATCAATTTAATGTCTTCTTCAAGGAAACTGCGGCAGCACATTTAATGTATTGTATCTTTATTCCCCATTGCTTTACAGTTCCATGGAATTGCGTAATCCACGTCCCCTAATCCCGCTCGGATAACCTGTTCGCATCTGAATCCGAGTGCATTCCTCCACGTAACACCGCATAGCGGAGGAGTTTAATTGATCCTACCACTCGGTCGATTGTCTTTCGATGGCGGGGGAAGACGAATCCTTTTAGATTGCATTGTGGACATAATGCGATCTGCGGATGATCCCTTTGTCTGGCAGCCGTGCGTCGGCAGGTAGATACAAACATTGGTCCATCCTGGCTGTTGTTGCGTGTGTGTTGCATGTGCGTTGCCATTGTTCGCCGAGTAATTGCGCATTAGCATGGGAAAATGTGGCAGATGATTCGAATTTTATGATCTGATTGCAGGTTGGACCCGGATTCAGCCGCCAATGGATTTGATTCACCCCTTTCTTGTGGAAACCACAAATGCGCGACGAATGCGTCGAATTCTTTCCCACAGGTTTAAATACTCCCTCGTCCAGGATCAAGAAAAAATAGAATTTTAAGGAAACACTAGGAATTGCAAGCTAATTCAGACTGTACCACTTATAGACGCAATGACACTCAGCTGACGTCAGTCGTCACCGCTGCCTCACCCTTCATTCCCCATCTGTAGGTTCAGCACTCAGAATGTTAATAAATTACGTCAGAGGATCATTTTGAGTCTATCATCCCCCGCAATAACATCCCGTTGCAGTTGTCGAATGGGAATCGCTCAAGCCCTGCGACATAAATATTTCACTGCACCTTCCAAAAATAGTCCCGAAGGAAACATCTGCGAATGATTCTGCGTCACATTGACTGGCATTCACATGCGCACGCTCTGGCTCAGTCGGCAGTGCTGCTGCGCGACACGGTCCTTTGCAACGCTTCATATGCGGCAAGGATCAATTTCTCGAGTGCGCATAAATTTTTCTTTACGATCATGATCACGATCCTGTGCCTTGTGTGCGTGGGAAGAAAGTGCCAAACAGCCGCAACAGCTTGGTGGCTCCGCTGTTCGGTGTGCCCCCAGCACACATGTGTGCGCATACATAATGCACGCGCAATTGCGGAACATCTTGAGCGCACCGATACCCACCAATTCGAAGCCGAAGTACATGATATCTGCAAAAATGAGCTGAGCCTCGAACAATGCTGCCGCGACTGGGGTTGTTGTTCTTATTTTTGGAACAAAGCGAGGAAGCATGTGTGGGTAGGTATTTGGAGTACCGTTGAAGAGGAATTGCGTAGCGTGTGCATTCAATCAGGATGTTTCTGTCAAATTTTAGCGAGAACTGGAACAATGCACACAATGAACTGAAACGCAATTCAGCACGCACCGATCTCATTCGATCATGGATTGAATTTCTATCATCTATGAATGGATAGGTTCCCGCATTCAAAATCAAGGAGTTCTTGGGAGTTTTCAATTTTAAAACATGAAGAATATGGTGGAACAGCATTCTTCCTGTTCGAGTGGAAGCTTTTTAGTTCCTTCGGTTATTCATTTTTATAATAATAATCGCAAAAAATCTTTAAAGCAATTTAGTGTTGTGTTTACACTGTAATTCTACCAATCTCACTTAAACAAAAACGTTTTCAATAATAAATATAAAAAAATAGGAAAATAAAATAATTTTCAAAAAGGTATTCGGCACTGCAGGAGCCTTAGTTGAAAGCAATTTCGTTACTCTTCCTTTTCGCCTTATAACTTCTTCTAAGCGATGAGGAGAGTTATGCAACCTTCAACTGGTAACCGTCCTGGGCACGCTGCTTCCAATCATCAAGGCCAAGCTCTGTTACATCCGCGAAGGGTCTGAGCCTGAGCAATTTCTGCCTTCCATCGGTAACGGTCCTGGGCACGCTGCTTCCAGTCATCAAGGCCAAGCTGTCTTACATCCGCGAAGGGTCTGAGCCTGAGCAATTGCTGCCTTCCATCAGTAACGGCCCTGAGCACGCTGCTTCCAGTCATCAAGGCCAAGCTGGCTTACATCCGCGAAAAGTCTGAGCCTGAGCAATTGCTGCCTTCCATCGGTAACGGTCCTGGGCACGCTGCTTCCAGTCATCAAGGCCAAGCTGTCTTACATCCGCGAAGGGTCTGAGCCTGAGCAATTGCTGCCTTCCATCGGTAACGGCCCTGAGCACGCTGCTTCACAGTCATCAAGGCCAAGCTGGCTTACATCCGCGAAAAGTCTGAGCCTGAGCAATTGCTGCCTTCCATCGGTAACGGTCCTGGGCACGCTGCTTCCAGTCATCAAGGCCAAGCTGTCTTACATCCGCGAAGGGTCTGAGCCTGAGCAATTGCTGTCTTTTATCGGTAACAGCCTCGGACACCCTGCTTCCAGTCATCAAGGCCAAGCTGTCTTACATCCACGAAGGGTCTGAGCCTGAGCAATTGCTGCCTTCCATCGGTAACGGTCCTGGGCACGCTGCTTCCAGTCATCAAGGCCAAGCTGTCTTACATCCGCGAAGGGTCTGAGCCTGAGCAATTGCTGCCTTCCATTGGTAGCGGCCCTGAGCACGCTGCTTACAGTCATCAAGGCCAAGCTGGCTTACATTCGCGAAAAGTCTGAGCCTGAGCAATTGCTGCCTTCTATCGGTAACGGTCCTGGGCACGCTGCTTCCAGTCATCAAGGCCAAGCTGTCTTACATCCGCAAAGGGTCTGAGCCTGAGCAATTGCTGTCTTTTATCGGTAACGGTCCTGGGCACGCTGCTTCCAGTCATCAAGGCCAAGCTGTCTTACATCCGCAAAGGGTCTGAGCCTGAGCAATTGCTGTCTTTTATCGGTAACGGTCCTGGGCACGCTGCTTCCAGTCATCAAGGCCAAGCTGTCTTACATCCACGAAGGGTCTGAGCCTGAGCAATTGCTGCCTTCCATCGGTAACGGTCCTGGGCACGCTGCTTCCAGTCATCAAGGCCAAGCTGTCTTACATCCGCGAAGGGTCTGAGCCTGAGCAATTGCTGCCTTCCATTGGTAGCGGCCCTGAGCACGCTGCTTACAGTCATCAAGGCCAAGCTGGCTTACATTCGCGAAAAGTCTGAGCCTGAGCAATTGCTGCCTTCTATCGGTAACGGTCCTGGGCACGCTGCTTCCAGTCATCAAGGCCAAGCTGTCTTACATCCGCAAAGGGTCTGAGCCTGAGCAATTGCTGTCTTTTATCGGTAACGGTCCTGGGCACGCTGCTTCCAGTCATCAAGGCCAAGCTGTCTTACATCCGCAAAGGGTCTGAGCCTGAGCAATTGCTGCCTTCTATCGGTAACGGTCCTGGGCACGCTGCTTCCAGTCATCAAGGCCAAGCTGTCTTACATCCGCAAAGGGTCTGAGCCTGAGCAATTGCTGTCTTTTATCGGTAACAGCCTCGGACACCCTGCTTCCAGTCATCAAGGCCAAGCTGTCTTACAACCGCGATGACTTGGTCTCTGTACCGGAGTTTCGGTCTTCCTCTCTTTTCGAACCAGGAGGCTCGGATTCGAAGACCCTCTTTGCTGGAGCGTTGTTGTTCATTCGCTCGATGTGGACGAGCCAGTGTAGTCGACGGATTTTTGCTTTCCGGACTACATCCACATCCTTGTACAGCTTGTAGAGTTCGCTGTTGTGTTTTCTCCTCCATTCGCCTTCCTCGCAGACGGGACCATGTTTAGAATTTTTCTTTCGAAGGCACCATGAATCAGCTTTGCAGTCTTACTTAAAGTTCAGCTTTCGGCTCCATAAAGCAGGACTGCCAGAATAAGGGTTTTGTAGAGCATGGTCCTTCGAGTCAGGAGTTTCGAACCCAGAAGTTGCATCGGTTGCCAAGGGCGATTCTACGTCGGATCTCCACTACGAAGTCATTCGTGGAGTTTATGGTTGCCCCGAGGTAGACAAACTCCTTTACTACCTTGTATCTGTCGATTGTAAGTTTTGGCGTAGGTGGTGTGCGGCGGATCGTTTTTTCTCGACAGCATATATTTGGTTTTGTCCTTTTTGGCCTTTAAACCAGCTCGTTTCGCCTGTTCCTCAATTGCAGTGAGAACTTCCACTACGGCGCGTTGGAACCGCGCGATAATGTCGATGTCATCAGCGCATCCCGACAGTTGGACTGACTTTTAGAAGGAAGTGCTTTCCGTGTTGACTTTTGCCCGCCTCACTATCTTCTCCAGTATTAGGTTGAAGAAATCACACGATAACTCATCTCCTAGATGAAATCCGGTGCAGGTCTCGAACGGGTCAAAGGTTTTGGAACCAAACTGCACGGTGCATCGCGTATGCGTTAGCCTGGTGCGACACAATCGGATCAATTTTCCTGGGATTCCGAATTCGGCCATCGCTTCGAATGGCTCCTTGCGATGAATGCTGTCGTTTGCGGCTTTAAAATCGATGAAAAAATGGTTAGTATCGGTTTGAAACTCGCTGGTCTTCTTCGGGATCTGATTTAGTGTGAAGATTTGGTCTATAGTCAATTTGTCGGGCAGGAAGCCGCACTCATATGTGCCGATTAGTGCGGTGCAGAACAGCTTTAGACGTTCACACAGTACGCTGGGTAGAATCTTGTGGGCGACGTTGAGCAAGGATATATCTCTAAAGTTCTTGCAGGAGGAAGTGTCGCCTTTTTTGAGAATGGGCCATATCAATGTAAGTAAAACAGTATATTATCCCATCAATAAAACTAAGATTTCCAACGCCGGCTGCCGCCATATACTCCATTATGTCTTGAAGCTCTATGTTTGGTTTTCTATACACAAAAACTGAGTCTCCTCTAAACGCTTCGACGCTGCCTGCACTAAACATAGAAGAAGACTGGAAACGTAGTCAAGACATTTCTTAGACATTGATAACACTTTGAGTGGTAAAAAATCAAGATGTTCATCCGGAATCGAACCTGGGCCATCTGCGTGTGACTGTCGCACTATACCCCCTACACCACGGAAGCCACCGCTCTTTAGTATAATTAATAAGTGATGGACAAAAGTGACTTAATTTTTAACTTCAGAACCATTGACGTTTAATTGACTATGCTGATTCTTATTGTCTATTGTCATGCTCAGTCCAAAATGTCAATGTTGTGAGTCCTAACTTGGGTTTTGATTGCGTATACCCGAGAACTAATTTAAGGTTGCTTCGTTTTTTGACGCCACGGCGCATGTTCTGAGCTACTGGACCGGACACGATTCCTTGAACTCCTTTCGGTTTAAGCGGTCCCTAGGTGTGTCTTCTGTACCTTTGGGCACCTTATATTGAACAGATGGGAATTACAATGTCAGGTTCTCTAAACAAGATACATTGCAGACACCACCAGGGGCTTTGCTAGACAAGCATTCCGCATAGAGGGAGTCAAAATGGCTTCAGTTTTTGCAAGCGTTTGAACCAATTGTCGAATACCTCTGATTGAGGTATCTCCAAAACAGGCATTCTGAACACATCAACCGCTTCTCTCTTCTCTCATACCCCTCATTTTATTTTTTACGCACGGGAATAAAAAGAAGTCGTTCGGTGCCAAGTCAGAACTATACTGCGGATGACTAATCAAATCGGTGTTTTGAGTGCTCAAAAATGCAGTTGCTTGAGCCGATGTGTGAGAGCTCGCATTGTCGTGGTGGAGAGTCAACCGTCTTCGGCGGTTGGTTTTCCTGATTTCTTGGAGGACAACTGGCAAACAAATGGTTGTGTACCACTCAGAATTGACTGTTCTGCATTGTTCTAGTGGTACGGTTGTGACATGTCCTGCTTTTCCGAAAAAAAGGCGACCATTTGCTGGGAAGAGCTTCGTGCGCGAGCAACTTTTGTTGGATTTGGCTCAATTTGAAACACCCATACAGTCGACTGCTGTTTACTTTCAGGCTCATACGCGTAAATCCACGATTCATCACCTGTCACGATGTCAAAGACGTGTTTCGAAGCACCGCGATCGTATTTTTCGAGCATTTCTTTCGACCAATCGACACGAGCCATTTTTGAGCGATTGACAAATTGTGTGGGATCCAACGCGAACAAATTTTTTTGACGGTCAAATGTTCATGCAATATTAAATGTATGCTGGTCCCACTAATGCCTAAGGTTGTCTCAATCTCACGATAGGTCACATGACGATCTTGCAATATCAGTGGCGCACAGCATCAATGTTTTCCGGAACAACAACTGATTTTGGACGACTCTCACGAAATTCGTCTTGGAGTGAACTACGACCTCGGTTGAATTCACCATATCATTTATAAGCACTGGTCCTTGATGCAGCTTCATCGCCAAAAACTAAATTAAGTTCACCGACGCACTGTTGTTGAGTTAATCCACATCGCATAATACTAATAATAGGCCAGAGGGACCAGGGCCTAGCTTGCCCATTAATTGCTTGTGTTGTGCGCGCTACTGTTCTCTCACGAGTAGAAGGAACCTACAGTTTTTTGCCGACTCCGAACGGCTAAGTTTGAGAATCCACGTCGAAAGTTGTAAAAAATAATCGTACGAAAATTTTCACGATTAAATTTAATTTTTTGGGCGAGATGAATCTTTTAAGTTACTGTAAACAACACAAATAGCGCTCCTAAGTCAAAACGTTCTGAGTACGTATAACCTCAAAAATGTCAAACTTTACGATAGAGCTGGCAGTTGCCAGATTACAACACTAGGATTGCCCAATCCCGAAATATAAAAGGCAACCTTCGTACCCTGAGCTGCATAGGCGTTAGAAAGGCTTCGCTTCTTATTAAGGCGGAGTGCATGTCCCTTAAAACAATATCTCATATTTTTATTTGGGATTATTCCCAATGCGTTAGTCAGCATTATCCTGACCATGGGAACATGGACCGCGTCTTTACGGCAGGAGATCACGTAAATTCAAATTCACACACATTTGAAAGGCAAGCATTTAACATTTAGCATCAAGGATTTGTTCATTCTCGAGCATTGCGAGATGCAATTTACGTTAATCTAAGGCTTATTGTTGTCTCTGCAAACTACACTCTCAAAAAAATATTACCAAGCCAGTAAAGTGGCAGAACATTTATCTCTAAATTGAAGGTGATTCAATTTTTCTCTTTTTAGCAGTATTTTTCTATTCAACCAGTTCGCTTAATTCATTCTCGAGTCCGCAAGAAATTCGCTTCCACATCCTAGAAGTAAACCATTTCCAATTCCCTGCAAGAGAATGTCACTTGTTCGCATTTTGTCGTCAATCTCACGCCACTCACTTGACCATTTCCACGGAACATATACCGCAGCTGAAGTACCACGAAAATCTAGTTTTCAATTCACACAACCCACTCCATCCCATGCGCTCTGTGTGAAACATTATAGCGCGGTCCATTGCATTCCATTAAATTGTCCATATCAAATAAAGTCTCGGATTCATCCGCGATCCATGTATCAAAACATCTCCACCTTCCTCTCCTCCTCGTTCTCTTCTGCCTCTATTCGAAAGAAAGCAGAAAAAAAACTTCCCACACCTAGAGACTCGACCAACTGGCGTGACCATGTCATAAAAATGTGCATCCACGTCGATATCAAAACGCCGAACAATGCCTTATAAATTCTGAATCAAGAGAATGCAACCCAATCCTGCAGAGATTCACATGACTTTGATGACAATAAAAAAGGACACCAGCTCGGAGGATAAAGGGGGAATCAAACTAATCTTCAACTTCAATACCTCCACGTCGGACACCGGACTCCTCTTCCCCTCCCCGCCCTCACCGTCGTTTGTTTCTTTTTGCCGAGCGCAACTCAAAACGTCAAAAAGTAAAGACTTTTCGAGAAGCAACAACAGAATGGAAAAAAAACAGAAAAAGAAAAAACGAAAGAACCCAACAAAGAGATGGATGAAAATTAGACATCCTAATGGCAAACAGCGTCCGAGCACACAGCCAACCACCACGCGAGATCAGATGCGCGAACAGGTTTTGATATCCAAGAACCGCTCGCACGGCGCACCAACACATAGCCCAATAATAACAATAATGACACACATCCCTGTTCCCTGCTCGCCGCTGCGTCCACGTAACAGGTGATAATATCGCATCATGGATGCAGTGAGAGGGGTGCACAAGGATTCGGCAAACAATAGGGAAACAATTCGGCTATAAAATTTATTTGCAGCAGGTCCTGGTGAATAGATTCCTTTGTCGATAAGTGAGCGGACGGACCACGAGATGTGATGCATTAAATGTTTTCATAGGACCGCTGCACTTAGGACGTTCGCAGTGGGACGACTGCATCGGCAGCGGTACCTGGAAGCGAAGCAACCTGCAGCCATTTGATTGCTAAATGATCATCCAGAGGTCAGCGATTAGTTCGTCTGGGAAAATGATTCTATGTTGCAAGAGTGCAGAGAGGCGAAATAACTTTCTGACGTTAGTTTACATTGCGTTTGAGGTGGATGTGTGTGGCAGGGGGATGATTGCATTCAGGTGGACACAGAAGCGGGAACAGCAGCAACGTGCGTTGGTACAGTTGACACGAAAACGACTGTGCGACTGAGTTAGAATCTGATGGGGGAGTCTGAGTCGGTCGAGGGATCTGCAGTTGATGTAATTTGTGCGCAGGCATATGTGAGGGACATTCTGAAGGATCAGGGGAAATGACTTGCTATTTTTGTACAATGATGGGTTTAAGTGGTTTGGTTAGAATTCAAGGAGGAATGAACTGTTGTGTGCAGTCGAGCTGCCAAAGAAGATGAAGTGTCCGTTTGAATTTAGGAATACCTAAGCTACTTGAAGCAGAACTACTAGATCCATGGAGCACATGCATTCAACTGAAGAAAGCGCGGACTGACGGAAAAGTCTTTAAAAGGGACGTTAATGATCGAAATTATTTCAACTGTCGAATGGGTACAGGTTCAAACGGATTTCAATTATAAGGTTGCTGCTTGGCAAAAATAATAAACAGGGATGATTTTTTCTGGGGGGGCATGGGCCTGTAACGTTGTTGATTGCGCTCAACAAGGCGAGCTGCCAACACTATCCTCGTTAGTGCACAGGTCAAGTTGTCATACAGCCTCCACGCGGCGCCCCCTAAATAGCCATCACAACACCCGTTGTATGGTGAACCAATGTATGCAGCGAGCTCCTCTGCCCGAGGGTTTAAATAATGGGTCTGGCCTACCAGTCTGTGGGTTTTGCGTGAGGTTAACTTCCTCACCACGCAAAAAATAATATAGTTCAGAATCGCCGAAATGCCTCGGATAATGTAGGACAAACTTTTGACGACCCCGGCAAACGTTATAAGGACAATGATTTTTGGTTCTGCACGTGGGATGTGAGGTCCCTTAACAGACCATGTGCAGCCGAACAACTTGCTGGAGGACCTTGACTGCTGCAAAGCAGATAATAATGCCATCTAGGAAGTGCGATGGAATGGGCCTGGCATAAGAACGATGAAGAACTGCGATATCTACTACAGCGATTGCTAGAGAGAGAAGGCAGCGCTTATTCGGATGCGGATTTGTTGTTGGAGGCAGACTTAGGCAAAAAGTCTTGAGCTACGACCCCGTCAGCGAACGCCTCATGACAATCCGCATCAAGGCTAAATTCGGGAATATCAGCCTAATATGCGCTCACGCCCCGACAGAGGATAAGGATGACAACACCAAGGATGACTTCTGCGATCTTCTAGAAGGAACATACGATCGATGCCCCAGCTACGACACCAAGATCGTTCTAGGAGATTTCAACGCTCAGCTGGGAAAGGAGGAAATCTTTGTTGGAGTCACCGGTAAACACAGCCTGCACGACAACACATCCGGAAACGGACACAGGCTGTTGGACTTCGCCTCGGGGCGGAACCTCTCTGTGGCTAGCACGCGGTTCCCACACCTGAACATTCACCAAGGGACCTGACGATCTCCTGATCAATAAACCGTCAACCAGATTGATCACGTTGCGATCGACATCAGACACTCCTCCAGTATTCTCGATGTCCGAACCTTTCGAGGTGCAATCATTGAATCGGATCATTACCTTGTTGTAGCCAAGGTAAGTACCCGGGTATGGAGAGAGCAACGTAGTCGAGATAGACCAAAACGGTTTGACGTCGGTAAGCTTCAATCGCAGCCGATTGCTGAAAACTTTGCCTACCGATTCTCCCTGAAACTCGCTCAGAGTTCGATGCTTCCTGCACTAAGCATAGAAGAAGAATGGAAACGTTGTCAAGAAGCCATCAAAGAAGCTGCCACTGATGTGCTGGGTTTCACGTCACCACCCAGAAGGAAGCCATGGTTTGACGACGAGTGAAGGCAAGCGCACGCAGCTTAAAAAGACGACTATAAGGCAACGCTGCATCCAACAACGAGGGCTGTTCGTGAACTCTACGAACAGAGAAGAAGGAAAGAGCACCGGCTTCTCAGAAGGAAAAAGAAGGAGCATGAGAAGCGCGCGGTCGACGAAATGGAATGGTGTTGTAGCAGGAATGAAGTCCGAAAATTTTACCGAAAGGTAAAACAGCTATCCGGAGGATACAAGGTTCGGACCAAGGCCTGCCGGGACCAAAACGGACAACTAGTAGTAGAGTCGCAGTCTGTGCTGAGAATCTGGAAAGATCATTTCTGCAGACTCCTTAACGGCGATGACTACCCAAATCCCGCTGTTAGGCGGAATGTTCCACTCAATTTGGACGATGATAGACAAGCATTCCGTCCCCCTGGCTTAGACGAGGTGAGGATAGCAATATCCAAGCTGAAGTCGAACAAAACTGCTGTAGCGGACGGACTACCCGCAGAAATGAGTTGGTTGGGGGCATGCACCAGCTCATCTGTAAGATATAGTCGGAGGAAAGCATGCCCGATAAGTGGAATCGATGTGCTCGGTCCACAAGAAAGGAGACCCCTTTGACTGCGCCAACTACCGAGGGATTAGTCTCCTGAACGTCGCATACAAGATCTTCTCTGCCGTATTGTGTGAGGGTCTGAAACCTTTTGACCTGATAGGTCCCCATCAGTGTGGTTTCAGGCCAGGGAAGCTTCACATTACGGAAGATCCTGGAAAAGACACCAGAAATGCAAATGGACACTCACCACCTATTCGTCGATTTCAAGGCTGCATATGACAGTGTGCATAGAGACGAGCTATACAGTGCCATGTCTAGTTTTGGCATTCCTACCAAACTCGTCAGATTGTGTAGGATGTTCAAAATGCAAGTCGGTCAATCCTCAAATAGAACTTAGGGCATTTCGCCGGTGAGTGTAGGACTACTCTACTGCGCCACCAGTAGTTCTAAAAATTTTCTTGCAAAGATTGTCATTTTTAAGAGCACATCATAATGGTAACAGATAATGTTTGCAAAGAATAAGTGTAGAAATTCTGTGTACTGTGTCACGAGTAGAAGGGACCTACAGTTTTTTGCCGACTATGAACGGCGAGAGAGAAGCTTTCTTATACAGTTATTACTCTTTGAGTGTTGTCAGTAGCTCAAAGAGCAAAAATTCGAGGTGTTCAGCCGGTAATCGAACCTAGACCCTTCGGCGTATGAGAGTCGCACTCTACCCACTACGCCACGGCGGCCACCGTGATAGATAGAATATAAATATTGAGTGTTCAAAACAGATTATTTATAAATTGCCAGTAGATGGTTGCGAAACGAAATCATCTGGTAACGCCTTCGCCTTCCTGGTTAAGTGGTTCAATAGGGCGACATTTAATTCATAAGTCCTTGTTTAAACGAAACAAAGCCTTGCTCTTTCTGAAACGGATCACGGCTGATTAATAATGTACAATAACGTCGTGCGAAAAAAAAACTTTTTTTTTTTTATTATAAAATACAAAATCGCATCATGATGCAGTTCAAAGCCTGCCAGGGCCCAGCTTTTTAAGAAACTACTCGTTTTGTGCCTTCAATTGTTTCCTCACAAACAGATGGAGCTCTCAATTTTATTGATAACTCTAACGAAAGTTTGCCCATGTTCCATTAATATTCTTAAAGGTACGTCAACAATTCGAAAGTGATGTAATGTAAGAGCTGTATTAGAACCTTTGACTCCTGAAGTGTATTTTGACTCCAAGGACCCCAAGGAGTTAATGTTTCAAAGAAATGCGAAAAAATCAGGGTCTTACACACATTTAATCTTATATGTCTATTAAATGTCTTGCAACAAAATGAGACCATAGGTCTGTTCCAATTCATTTGTGTACGGAAATTCGTAGTTGAGAAGTTAAGGTAACAATTTCTATTGGAAAGAGTTACTTTTCAGGAACATATGAAACGACTACTCGTACAAATTCGCAGAATTACACTTAATTCTACAGCTATCAAATGTATGAAATGTCAATGAATGTTTTTATTTTCATTTCGACAATCATCTGCTGCCCACAGATTTTTCTTCGTTAGAAATTCGTAGGGAGGGGAAATATTTTACTCTCTCATGAGCTCTCTGTTTTAAGAAAAACCAGCAAATGGAACACCTTTTGTCAGATTTACGGTGAATTTCGTAAACATTCGTAGCAGTTCAAAGCAATTAGAACAGGCCTTTTAATGTACACCCCTAAACAAGCGCAGCAGCATTACCAGATGCAACTTATTAATCATAAGGCATAGCATTACAGGCTGACAATTATCTGAAAATTATTTGTTGCTAAGAATTTAATTAATTTGAACGAAGACATTGAAATTTTTCGTATATTTTAAAATCAGTCACAAATAACCATCAGCTGCTTCTTCTTCTTCTTCGGATGGCGCTACAGTCCGGGGTGGACCTGGGCCTCAACCAACATGCCTCTCCAGCTAGCACGATCTCTTGCCAGCTGTCTCCAATTGCGCACTCCAAGATGGTTGAGGTCCTTTTCCACTTGTGTGCGCCATCTCAATCTAGGACGCCCTCTGTTGCGTTGTCCCTGTGGTTCGGATTCGAAGACTCTTCGGGCCGGAGCAGTGCTGTCCATGCGCTCTACATGGCCTAGCCACCTTAAGCGTTGTATCCGTAGACGCTTGACTAGGCTCATGCCGCCGTACAGCCCATACAGTTCGTGGTTGAATCTTCTCCTCCAGATGCCATCAACGCAAACAGGACCAAAAATCGCACGCAGAACTTTTCTCTCGAAGAGACCAATGGCTTCCTCATCCGCTTTTAGTAGCGTCCAGGTTTCTGCGCCGTAGAGGAGGACTGGGATGATCAAGGTGTTGTACAAAGTCACTTTGGTCGTTCGGGAGAGGGCTTTATTACTCAATTGCCTCTTGAGCCCAAAGAAACAGCGATTGGCAAGAGTGATTCTGCGTTTGATTTCGGTACTGATGTTGTTGTCCCTATTCACCGCGGAGCCGAGATAGACGAAGTCCTTCACTACCTCGAAGTGTCTGCTGCCCATAGTGACGCTCTGTCCGAGACGTCGATGTTCTGCGTCCTTCTTCGATGACAGCATATACTTCGTTTTGCCCTCGTTTACCACCAGTCCCACTTTAGCCGCTTCCGTTTCAATGCTAGCAAACGCCTCATTGACGGCTCGCTGAGTTCGGCCGATCACGTCAATGTCATCCGCATAAGCTAGCAATTGAACGGACTTGTGGAAGATCGTGCCTCTGGTGTTGACGTGTGAGTTCCGCACGATCCCCTCAAGGATGATGTTAAAGAAATCGCATGACAGCGCGTCGCCTTGTCTAAAACCTTTTTTGACATTGAAGGTATCGGTGAGTTCGCTACCGACCTTGACGGAGCAGCGAGAGTTCTCCATCGTCATCCTACACAATCTGACGAGTTTGGTAGGGATGCCAAAACTAGACATGGCACTGTATAGCTCGTCTCTATGCACGCTGTCATACGCGGCCTTGAAATCGACAAATAGATGGTGGGTGTCGATTTGTACTTCTTGGGACTTCTCCAGGATCTGCCGCAGTGTGAAGATCTGGTCGATTGTGGACTTCCCTGGCCTGAAACCACACTGATAAGGACCTATCAGGTTGTTGACGAACGGTTTCAGGCGCTCACACAGTACGGCAGAGAAAATCTTATATGCAATGTTAAGAAGACTGATCCCTCGGTAGTTGGCGCAGTCGAAGGGGTCTCCTTTCTTGTGGACCGGACAAACGATGCTGAGATTCCACTCGTCGGGCATGCTTTCCTCCGACCATATCTCACAGATGAGCTGGTGCATGCACCCAACCAGCTCATCCCCAGCCGCTTTGAACAGCTCTGCGGATAGTCCGTCCGCGCCAGCAGCTTTGTTCGATTTCAGTCTCGATATTGCTATCTTGACCTCGTCGAAGTCGGGGGGACGGAATTCTTGTCCATCGTCGTCCAAATTGAGTGGAACATTCTGCCTAACAGCGGAATTTGCGACGTCATCGCCGTTTAGGAGTCTGCAGAAATGATCCTTCCAGATTCTCAGCACCGACTGCGACTCTACCACTAGTTGTCCATTTTGATCCCGGCAGGCTTCTGTCCGAGCCTTATAACCACCGGATAACTGTTTTATCTTGTGGTAAAAATTTCGGACATCATTCCTGCCATAGCACCTCTCCATTTCCTCGACCGCGCGCTTCTCGTGCTCTTTCTTTTTTCTTCTGAGAAGCCGGTTCTCTTCCCTTCTTCTCTGTTTGTAGAGCTCACAAACAGCTCTCGTCGTTCGATGCAGCGTTGCCTTGTACGCTTCTTGTTTGGCAGCATGCGCCTGCCTACACTCGTCGTCAAACCATGGGTTCCTCTTAGGTGGTGGCGTGAAACCCAGCACATCAGTGGCGGCCTCTTTGATGGCTTCTTGACAACGTTTCCATTTGTCTTCTATTGTTTGTGCAGGCAGCGTCGAACTTTGAGATAGTTTCAGGGAGAGTCGATCGGCAAAGGCTCTAGCGATCGGTTGCGATTGTAGCTTTCCGACATCAAACCGTCTTGGCTTGTCTCGACTCCGTTGCTCTCTCGATATCCGGGTTCTTACCTTGGCTACAACAAGGTGATGATCCGAGTCGATGTTTGCACCTCGGAAGGTTCGGACATCGAGGATATTGGAGGAGTGTCTGACGTCGATCGCAACGTGATCAATCTGGTTGACGGTTGATTGATCAGGTGATCGCCAGGTACCCTTATGAATGTTGAGGTGTGGGAACCGCGTGCTGACCACAGAGAGATTTCGCCCCGAGGCGAAGTCAACTAGCCTGAGTCCGTTTCCGGAGGTGTTGGCGTGCAGGCTGTGTCTTCCGATGACTTTAGCAAAGGCTTCTTCTCTTCCCAGCTGAGCGTTGAAATCTCCTAGAACTATCTTGGTGTCGTAGCTGGGGCATCGATCATATGTCCTTTCTAGGAGATGATAGAAGTCCTCTTTACTGCTGTCATCTTTTTCCTCTGTCGGGGCGTGGGCGCAAATGAGGCTTATATTCCCGAATTTAGCCTTGATGCGGATTGTTATGAGGCGTTCGCTTATGTATTGGAAGCTTAAGACTTTTTGCCTAAGTCTGCCTCGAACAACAAAACCGCATCCAAATAAGCGTTTCCCTCTCTCCCTGTAGCAGTCGCCGTGGTATATGTCGCAGTTTCTCACTCTTCTCTTGCCCGGCCCATCCCACCGCATTTCCTGAATTGCGGTAATGTCTGCTTTATAGCAGTCCAGGGCCTCCGCAAGTTCATCGGCTGCACGTGGTCTGTTTAGGGACCTCACATTCCACGTGCATATCCGTAGAGCATTATCCTTTTTTCGTTTGCGTGGGTCGTCAACAGTGAATCCATCCATATCCGAGGCATTCGGTTGATTCGCAACTGTTTATTTTTTAATGTGGCCGGGCAGTTACCCCGACGCACACCCCCAACCTGGAGGACCAGGCCCTTTTTTATACCTCTTGGGCGGAGGTCGCACTTATAGGTTTGGCAGGTTGAGTTCGGGTGAACAACAACCAGTACCCGATGGCTACCAACGTGGAGGTAGAATAAGCACAATTGGTGTGTGGAAGACAGTTACAGCAGCTGGGCATCGCCAGGTTGATACCAATCAGTGCCTACCCTGTTCCCACATCACCCAGCCATCCCATCAGCTGCTACGACCCTAAATTTTGCAACATGTCGAAAAAATTAGTAATGACGGAATTACCATAATCTTACATTTGAGGAAACTATGCCCTGCAGCACATGGATCTCCATCACGAAACAAAAAAGTCATTTTGATGTATTTAACATTTATTTAAGATCTTAATAGTGTTAAAGTGTTTACCCAGCTTTCTGACTACGCGCCGTCAAATCGAGAACGGCCAATCCACTTTCAATGCACACCTAAAAGCAGATTACTTCTTCATCACAAAAGTATGCACCTATAAATTAATGTTAACATCTTTACAAAATTAATTACAGCATACTCCTAGGCGGCAATAAATTGATCAGATAAGTAAATTTTTTCAAAATTCGCATCACTTTGCTTGCGATCACTACAACCCCGAATATAAACTGTCTCCAGGCTGGTGCTCTAGGTACATAAAATGTCCTCTTCTCCCTGCAGAAAAATGTAAAAGCATCGCATCTGAATAGAATTCCCTAAAAGTCTAACAAAACAAAATCAGAAAATGGTATCAATACTCTTTCCTGCTACAATAAAAACCCTGAGACCAAGATGCCCCCTCCCCCTCCGTTCAACTTTCACGTCATCAATGAAACCAAAATCCATTTAACACATCAGCAATTTATTCTCGCGCAACTCATACTAAAAAACTAAACAAACACACATACAACTAATTCACTAGACTAAAGCTCGTTCTTCGCCCAACTGCGCTTGCTTTTAAACGACTGCAAAATGTTCAGCTTGTGTGACAGTTCCGTTCGTTTGGTGTCGCTCACCTTGCCCGCCTTCAGTTTCGTCAACCTTGCGTTTTCTTCCTTCACAAATGTCACTCCCTTCTCCGCGATTCGCTTCATGAAGGCAACGTACACCTTGGCGCTGGCTCTTTGGGCATCAACTTTCAGCTTGTTCAGTTTCTCCGTCGCCAGCTCGATGAGATCACGCTGCTCTGACGCGTTTTTGTCCACAAACCCAACCACAATGTCGTTGAATTCCTTCAGACACCCATCCAAGCCGATATACAGGTCGGAGTTCTCCGTCACAAACTCCTTTAGGTTAGCGACGCTAAACTCTGCATCCTTCGGGAATCGCACATAATCATCCAGCCCCCGGAAGAGGAAGATTGCCGGATACGCATCAGCTTCCACATTGAATCTCGCGCCCAGTGCGCTGTTCTCCTTCTCACCGTAGTCCTTGATGCCAACGAGACCGATCAACAGATCATCAGTCACCTGATGCGCCTTCAGCGCAAACTGGCCGAAAGCCTCGTGCTTCTCGCCATAGGGGAAGGCAATGTCAAACTTGATCAGCGCGTACGGAAATCTCGGAAGCAGCTTATCAAACGTCGTCTCATCGAGATCAACGCACCCTAAACAGGAAGCCGACGTCGACCGCGCGATGCAGCACAGTGCAACCGAAACTAAAAGTAAACGCGAGCAGCTGATGAATTCCATTCTGCCGCTTCTGGATTATTCTACTCCGCGCACACAGTCGGCGTAAACAAAACTGTCACAACGTACCGCAGACTAGGCTAGCAAGCCGGCAAACGATACCAGTTTGAAATGACAACTGAAAATGTATCTGACACCGGCGCATGCAAGATGGCAAGGTGCGGCAGGGCTGCGGGGCTGGCCCTAAAGCTTCGTCGGGTCAGGTTTTCGCTGCGCGTATGTTTCACCATTCGCGTCCAGGGTTGAATGACTCCTCGCCGTCGCACGCCACCGTGAGGGAGCTATGCATGTGTGCTTGATTCATTATGGGTCTGGAAGTGTGTAACGCCACGCTTTCCATCGGTTTGGACGGACACGCAAACGGTTGAAAGAGTGCGAGTACGAGATGAGGAGAAGAAAACACTTAACCAGTTATGCAAGCACGGCTGACTGTGAGATTCGTTGTGGCGGCTGCGGCGAACAGGCTTGCCAGATTGTAAGAGTTTTCAATTAGCATCTGCCAGTTCAATAATTTCGTTTTTTCACCACAAGCATGACGTAAGAGGTGCTGGGGGAGCGAATGACGAGCTTAAAGTGTTTCTTATAATTAACAACTCATGTCGGAGGAGACATGGCAGATGGAATTGGAATTATGAGCACAGCAACAGGTGAATCATTTAAAACCAGCGATTGGTGAAACAATTTTACAAGTTTAAGGTAAAGCTGGAGTTTAAAATAAAGGCAAGGTGCGGTAAGGTCGCCCGCCTATGAGGAGCCATGTTTTTGTGCCTTTCTGTGAGTGAAATTCATGATCAGTCAGACAATGAGCCATCGAGGGAGTAGGAAAAAATTGTGTTGGAAAGGACTTCCAACTGGAGCCATTTAAAGCAGACTAATCGTGAGGACAAGCATTGACATTGTGCCTGTGGTCAGATTATGGTGTCAGTGTTCGTCGGGCATTGAAGGCAATATTATTCCCAAATTATGTTCTCGTTGGAGTGTTTCCAGTTCGTAATGCAAATCATTCGCAGAGCAGTCCCGATGACCTTCTTGAATCCCTCACTTTTGTTTTATTTTATCACCAAAGGATGTATTCGTGCGCGAACAGCTTGAAAGGTAACTTGTAATGCCGAAGTAGCTGCTTTTGCGGTCGACACAAATCCTCAAGTTTCAATTAAGTATCCGCGAGGGATTTCATGCTTTTTTTAGGAAGACGGTTAACTCTAACGCGACAGAATGATTTACGCCACGTTGTTTTGGAGTACAACATCTCATCCACAAATCCCATTTTTAAAGAACGACTTTAAACGTATCTCATAGCTAAAACAAAACTAGACATTTCTGAATCCATATCAGAACAGAATCCATATGATATCACTTTTTGCCGTTTAAACATCTTTTACTGCTGAAGCCATCCATAAGCTAAAGACGAAGTCGGTTAAACGGCTGAAATATTTTTTATTCAGACTATCCAGCCGGTGCAGGTGTGGTGTCTGGTCAGCCAACTTCAGCTGAAAGAGGACATCCTCTTCTTTTGGGCGCCATTTCTGTGAATGACTTGTTTGTGGTATTCACCGAGTGGCTGAGATTTAATCACTCTTTAACTCTTCCAGGCTGGAACACGAATGCACTCGAAAAGGCTGAACTTTGGGGACTTCCACTAGCGACTTGACAACTTTTTTTTGTTAAAATTAAATTTTTTTTTAATAGTTTAGTTTATCATGATAAAAATGTTTGATGAGTCAACTGACAGTGACAATTGGATGATTAATGAGAGAGTGCAGTTGCAAATAATATTCAAAGATGTCAAGTCTCCATTTGAAAACTTTTTACCTAAAACGATTCATCCACAGTCTAGGCGTATGCCGATATATCAATCTCAATATAGACAGGATCAAGGGCGAAGCTGTCTCAAACCAACAAACTTCTTCCTCAACCTCCGTTTTGAAAAGCGTCGATGCCTGTTTGTTATCAAGGAGGAGACATGGCAGATGGAATTGGAATTGTGAGCACAGCAACATGTGAATCATTTAAAACCAGCGATTGGTGAAACAATTTTACAATTTTAAGGTAAAGCTGGAGTTTAAGGTAAAGGCAAGGTACGGTAAGGTCGCCCGCCTATGAGGAGCCTTGAGGAGCAAGACAAACGATGCTTTTTGTGAAGTGTTGTTGACGTTAAAAAACTATGAATGAAAGCAATGTTCTCTGAGAGGCCGAACTGAGCAAAGTCGTAGAATTGTTAAGACTTCTGTTGTTCTGTACAAGATGTGCATTCGATGTGCTAATGTGCTTGTCGAACCATGTGAACTTGGCTCGCATAGCAAATGTTTGAACCAACTTGCCGATTATAGTGCCACTGATGTGTGTATTGAAAAAGTAAACGACAAAACGTGTTAGACAAGCCGAAGTCTTGTCTAAAACCTTTTTCTCCATTGAAAAAATGACAGGCTTAATCTCTTTTCTACAAATTGTTTTGAGTTAGGAGGAATATCAAAGCAAGACCTGGCACTGTATAACGTATTTGTGTTTAAGTTGCCGCATGAGGTTTTGACCACCTCTTTATCTTTCTCGCGATGTTAAGCTTTAGCTTAGCATTAACAAAATTGAAGATTATCTTGTTTACGAAGGCTGCGATCACGGCAGTGATATCTTGTTTGTTACCGCAATTAACAAAATCTTTTCTATAAGTTTACGCTTTCCTCTGCCGATACTTTAACTGTGTATAAGACGACATGTATATCTGCCAAACCAGATAATTTCTAGCTGCTATATACAGTTTTTTCGCTTTAACAGTTTCAGACAACAACAGAGTCTGGCACACAAATATCTTGTGCATAGTTGTAGCTACTCCCAGCCAAGTGTTTTGATGGTATCCTGAACCGGTTTTGCTTTGTGTGCAGGTGCATTATCATGGAGCGTCTGCCTTATTCTTGTCGTTTCTCGATCAATGCATGGTTCACATTGATCATTTGTTGTCGGTAGCGATCAGTATTAACCGTTTCACCAGGTTTTAGGAGCTCGTGGTACAGCACACCTTTCTGGTCCCACCAAACACACAGCATTGTCTTCTTGCCGAATCGATCTGGTTTTGCAGTCGATGTTGATGGTTGTCCCAGATTAACTAATGATTTTTTCCGTTTAGGATTCTTAAAATGAATCCACTTTTCATCGCCAGTAACAATCCGATGCAAAACCGATTTTGTCTTTTAAGCAAAATTTCACAAGTGTTTTCCATCTGTCTTTCATTCAATTTATGTGGCACCCATTTTCCACACTTTGGATCTTTCCCATAGCTTTTAAACTTTCAGAAACTGTGACAGAAATTTGACATGGCTGCCATTTGCTTTTGACTCAAAGTGTCATCTCCATCCAATATCGTTTGCAATTCGGCGTCTTCAAACTTTTTTGGTGGTCATCCACGTTCTTCATTTCTCACATCAAAGTCATTATTTCTGAACCGTTGAAATCATCTTTTGCATGTCGCTTCTGATAGAGCATGATCACCATATGCCTCGACAAGCATTCGATGCGACTCTGCAGCACTTTTCTTCAAATGAAAACAAATCGAAAATCATCACTTTCTGGTACAAAATTCGACATTGTAAACACGATGCAAAAATATGATGTTGTCTGTACAATGACTTGATGTATACTAAATATTTTTCACAGATGTCATAGCACACAAACAAAAAAAAAAATAAGGGCGCTTTCACAACAAATGTTCCCTATCGAGACATTTGTATCTTGACGCTCACTTCATACCGGTATATCTGGTACTGCAGTTTTTTTTTCTACGATAGACTCCAAACGGTGATATTTGAAAAGCTTTTTCAGTACTCTTTAAAAGTTGTCAGATACTTGAAAGAAATGTGCAAGGTGTTCAGTTCAAGAGTCGAATATCGGACTTTCCTGCTGCGGTTGCTTGCGTATATTGGAGAAAAGACATGGGACCTTCGGCCTGTGAATGCTTACCATAACTTTACCCATTACGCGTCTGCGGTCACATTTAATAAATTGAATTGTTGAACAAGTTTAAAATCGGAATGAATATGTGCACCGACTCAAAGAATCTTATCACGGCTTAAACTGGGGACACCACATTTCCACTTCAGCAAAAAAAAAAAAAGAACTTGCACCACTAAGAGATGAAACGTTAACACAACACTAAGCTTAGCCATGTCTATGATTTATTATGCCATTCAATTACTTCATTTATGGATGTCGCACACTTCTCGATATCTTCTTTTTATGCCAAGTATTAGTAATAATAATATAATAATAACAATTGTTAACTCAACAGTCCACAGGGGGACCAGGGCCTAGTTTCCTCGTCAACTACTCGTGTTGTGCACACCACTGTTTTCTCAGGAGTAGAAGAGACCTACTGTTTTTTTGCCGAGTCCGAACGGAGAATTTTGTGAAGCTTTCCTAAACAGTTCTTACTCTGATAAGATGTTGGATGAACCAGGGCCGAGTTTCCTCGTCAACTACTCGTGTTGTGCACACCACTGTTTTCTCAGGAGTAGAAGGGACCTACTGTTGTTTTTGCCGTGAAGCTTTCTTAAATAGTTCTTACTCTGATAAGATGTTGGATGAGAGCAGGGTTGTATTATCAGCAATAAAGAAAGAAAAGTGGTATTGATATATCGGGCATAAAGATGTTAAACAGAATGAGACCAAGAACAGAACCTTGAGGTACTCTAAATTCAATTATACATAATGACGAAAATGTTCCTAAATAAAAAAATAAAAGTATAAATTCTCGCCTATCCAAAGGCTTTTTAAGAAATATTGTCTGTTAGGACCATATAAGTTGAACCGCTTTTCCTACACCTGTAATTCATTTATAAGAATAAACACTTCAATTCAAGCAAAAAAAAATCCCTACGAAACAGCAACACATTGCAAGTCTGTGTACGTTGTCTGTTGCAGATCCGAAATGGAAGAGGAAAGTAAACATATTACAACAGAAAACTTAATAAAATTTTTTTTGGATAGTACACGCCCACACGAATTATAAGATTGTAATACTTGGCATGTGGCCACCGTGGCGTAGTGGGTAGAGTGCGACTCTCACACGCCGAAGGTTCTAGGTTCGATTCCCGGCTGAACACATCGAATTTTTCACGGCACCATCTCTTTCGAGCTGCTGACAACACTCAAAGAGTAATAACTGTTTAGGCAAGCTTCTCAAAATTCGCCGTTCGGAGTCGGCTGTAGGTCCCTTCTACAGTAGCACACACAACACGAGTAGTTCATGAGCAAACATCATCAGTTTCTGGTTCCCTCTGGACTGTCGCGCAATACAATTGTTGATTATTCTCACAAAATAAAAAAAAAACAATTAAGGTGGTCTTATTACTTTGTCCAAACGTTGAGACAGTTGTTTCACATTAAAGACAAATTTTCTTCAAATGTTCTTGCTTCCTTGAAATTTATTTTGTTGGGAAGGAAGTACCGTTACCAAAAAAGATAACTATGCAAACAGATATCATATTAAATTTTATTTCAGAGAGAATAAAGTAAATGTTCCGTGTTTTCCGTATTGGTCTTATTGTTTTTGTCCATAACTATACAACTGTTTCTGAATGCCAGTGCCATCGCTGATCAATAGCGAACGATACTGAGCATCAGGGCTGTTTGACGCTTCTTCACATCATCGGTCTTCATGAAAATCTCATTTTGGTTTTAAGTTCTAATGAATCACCAGATTCATTAGAACTTGACGTTTGTCACAGGTTTGCACAATATTTTCTAGAATAAATAGCGCCCTTTCTACATACACTTCAGGAAATCGCACAAACGTTGATGCGTCGTGACAAAGGATGTTTGCAAAATTTCTCAAGACACTGTTCCGTGTTCCATTGATTCGACAAAGCTCGAAAGACAGTACTCGACGTCACTGCCTGTTTCTATCATACTTAAGACAATAGTAAGTCCTGGCTCCTTGATGACTTTCCATCGGCACCCATCGAAAATAATGCAGGAAGTACATACAGCGACTGTGTGATCTAAATGTTACCTCTAACTGCAAATCTTTAAATCTGGCGCTAAGGCATAAATCAAATCCCGTCTTGGGTGGCTCCTTAAGATTCATTATTAAGCAATAATCACTCCATCTTGCATGATGGCTCAACAAAAGGACGAGAGTCGTTAAATTCACAGTATGCAACGGGCGTCTCATTCAGAACCTCGATTGTCCGCCAAGATATGCCGCCCGCAGAAATGTCCTACAGACCTCACAGCAAGTGAGGATCACGACAAGCAATACAATCACACTCAGTCAGGTGAGTGCGGCAACAGAAGGTGATAAAAATAATCAACAGGAAACGCTCCCCGTTTCGGATTCCTGCCGTCCTGCTGCTACGCAAAGTGTAACCCGGTAGGATATCATTAAAGAGCCATGTGCACTGGAATGTAGATCATTTCCTTGGTTAATTAAAAATCGATTTCCCCGCGCACAGGGATGTGTAGAAAAACTCAATTCGACACATGTCCTCCAAATGGGATTCGGCGCGGGAAAAACAGAAATAACACGAACACGAACGAATCACTTCAACCCTTCGACGAACTAGCGAAAGGATACTTTGTGTGTGTGTAGTGTGCCGCCTGCATATCGAATGTCCTTTCAATTTCCAGCGAAACAAGGAAATCGACGAATTCTTTTTTTGTCCAATGGAGTGGATCCCTCGAAGTAGACCACGAAAGGAATCAGAGTCAATTCAGTGACCTCTTACATCTGCGTGGGAATCACAGTCACATGCGGGAGTGTCGATCCTTTTTTGTCAGTTTTTTGTTTTAAATTTCCCCGAAAGGAGTTGAATAGCGCTGAGATAGGACACCTGGTCATGTAATGACTAAAATAAACAAAGCTGTTCGCCGTTTTGATGGATTGAGTTGTTCGAGCTGGTGGCGGATGGGGTCTGTAATTGAGGGCAGATAGCATCTGGTGACAGAAACGTGGAGTTTCGAATGGAAATTATGTAAATTAAGCTAACGGCGTTTATTAACTTGAAAAGAGAAATTGAAATGTTTTGATTATTTTGGTATTTATTTGGAGGAGTCAATTATCCTTACAGCATGTCCCTCTGTCGTGTCTGTTACACTCTCTCGAACTTCATTGCATAATCATTACCTGGCAATGAATTTCCATTTTGGGATAAATAGGTCATGGCTTCGGTTTGCACAGAATTTAGATAAGTTTGCACCTGCAATGCAATTGAGCAAATTAAGTTGAAGGTCGATTACTAACAGTTTTGTTTTTCGACGAATGTGTCAGGGGTTGAAAATAGATGTCCCATTCCAGTTTATTCACCGATTTCTGCTTCTTCGTTTAGTTATACAATCCGAAATGGATCTGGGCCTCAACACACAATTATCTCCGGACAAATGTGTAATAAACTGCCTTAACGGCTTAAATCCAAGAGTTGTAGATAACATAAGACGAAACTCCTTAGTTACCCGAATACCAAATTGAGATCATGCTTATCGTGCCTTACCTTAGTTTGATGCGAGACCTTCTTTAATCCTCTTCCGCTCTTTGGGACGCAGCACCCGGTTGAGAATGCAACTCCACACTGAGAAGGGATAGTGACCTTGCCTAGCCATGGGCTTAACAATAAGCTAGACTCCTAGCCTCGCTAGGAATGCCCACCAATTCACCCTCAAGCCCTCTTTCGGGACGTACAGTCAAATTCAGACACTCGTTCTTTAGCCGCACTACACGAATCTGGAATGCTCTTCCCAGCTCGATTTTTCCTCCTCATTACAATCCACAGGCATTTAAAACCAATGTGCATCGGTACCTCCTCTCCCTCTCTTCCTCTATACCTTCGGCCCGTGCTGTGACTTGATCTTAAGGGTACTCGCAACCCCTTTTGCACGCGTCAATTATAAAAAAAAAAAAAAAAGACAAGGCAGCACAGTACAATCTCTTTGTCTCTACCCGCGATGGTAGGTATGTAGTGGAATAGAATCGAAAAGAGTAGTTTATTTTTGTACGTCACTGTTCTTAACGAATATACACCAACTACTATCCCGCAAATGTATCGGTTCTACTGATCGGAAGATCTATCCGAAAAGTCTCCACTTCTAGAAAAAGATGTTGCTAAATGCAACCCTAGAAATTATCAGCTAATTATTAAAGAACCTGGCGTAGTGGGTAGAGTGCGACGCTCACACGCCGAAGGGTGTAGGATCGATTCCCAGCTCAACACTAATTTTTCGAATTTTTCACGGCATCACCTCTTTCGAGCTGCTGACAACACTCAAAGAGTAATAACTGTTTAAGAAAGCTGCTCAAATTTCACCGTTCGGAGTCGACAAAAAACTGTAGGTCCCTTCTACCAGTGAGAGAACAGTAGCGCGCACAACACGAGCAGTTGATGAGCAAGCTAGGCCCAGGTCCCCTTTGGACTATAGCGCCAACAATTATTATTATTATTAAAGAAGAGTTTGTACCGTGTGGACGTGTGTTGTTTTTTCTAAGGCTCATCAGGTGTTACACCACAGTCACCATGATACTCCCACAAGGGTTCTACCGCTCGATCAGTCTGGAACTGAAGTTCCAGGGGCTCCTGACCTCCAGTGGAAGAGGAGGTATATCCCGCATCAGAATATAGGCTCTGGTCAAGCTGTCACTACCAGTCAGGGTCCCTCAAGACCAGGTTCTGCTAGCCGCCATTCCGCCACAGATGTGATTTTGAATCATGCGGTTCATAAACTCCAGTCACATCACCTGGCCTCTCCGGACATGTGTGTATTTGGATTTACGTGATCACCTGCCGTTAAGGCTTAATACCACGGGGTCCATACACCCATAGTCAGGAGAACGCTGACTAACGCCTTGGGGATCCCAAGTACCAATCTGAGTTCTTGTCTTAAGGGACAGCCTCTCCTCCTTGGTAAGGAGCGAGGCCTTTCTAACACCTCTGCTGTTCTTTGGGTCACAGCACCCTGTTGGATGCAACTCCACATCGAATCAGAAGTACGTTCCCATAACCATTTGACCCTATCTGACCCAGGTAACTGGGGCAGATCAGATCCGCGATTTGGGTACAAACCACAGGCACCACGATACTCCCACAAGGGGGCCAACCTCACGGTCAGGCTGAAACTATGTTTCAGGGGCTCCTGACCTCCCGTGGTACCAGAATATAGCTTCCGGTCAAGCTTCGCAACTATGTTGCTCTCGATAGGATTCCTTAACATCCAGGACCGATGACCTTGTATTCCTATTTTAATCTAACTATAAGCCGCCATGAGGGCAGCTATTCTAGCTCTTCGTCTGCTGAAAACTTCCCTAGCAAAACTCCTGATGGTGTCTGTAATCTGCCTATTCTGCAGAGCCAGGCTGACATCGTAAGTCCCATCAGTGCAAGATATGTTCATAGCTCCAAGGTCCCGAACGTCATCATAGAGAGGACATTGGCACAACACGTGCAACCAATCCTCAGAGCTATATTCGCACAAGCATGTCTCTGAGTCGCTTATGGACCGCTTGAACAAGAACGAGTTCAAGGAACCATGTCCAGTAAGCAAGTAGCTCAGATGCATCCTTAAATTAATACCCCCAATGGACTTAACGAGTGACACATCGCGAAGAAAGCTGTATGTCACCCTGCCATGGCCTCTCCGGACAGATGTGGGATTTGGTTTTACGTGATCACCTGCCTTAACGGCTTATATCACGGGGAACCTTTTTCCCAAGAGTCGTAAGTAACGCAAGACTAAACGCGGTTGGTTTTCCTGATTTCTTAAAAGACAACTGACAAACAACTGGTAGTGTACCACTCAGAATTGACTGTTCTGCGTTGTCCGGTTTGCCAAAAAATCAGTCGACCATTTGCTTGGAAGTGCTTCGTGCGCGATCAACTTTTGTTGGATTTGGCTCAATTTGAAACACCCATGCATTCGACTGCTGTTTACTTTCGGGCTCATACGCGTAAATCCACGATTCATCACCTGTCACGATGTTCTGAAGCACCGTGATCGTATTTTTGTAGCATTTCTTTCGACACGAACCTTTTTTGAGCGATTGACAAATTGTGTGGGATCCAACGCGAAGAAATTTTTTTGACGGTCAAATGTTCATGCAATATTGAATGTATGCTGGCCCCACTAATGCCTAAGATTGTCTTCATCTCACTATACATGACTCTCACATGCCGATCTTGCAATATCATTTGGCGCACAGCATCAATGGTTTCCGGAACAACAACTGATTTTGGACGACTCTCACGAAATTCGTCTTGGAGTAAACTACGACCTCGGTTGAATTCACCATACCATCGATAAACACTGGTCCTTGATGGAGCTTCATCGCGAAATATTGAATTAAGTTCATCGATTCACTGTTGTTGAGTTAATCCACATCGCATAATACTAATAATAGGCCAGAGGGACCAGGGCCTAGCTTGCCCATTGATTGCTTGTGTTGTGCGCGCTATTGTTTTCTCACGAGTAGAAGGGACCTACAATTTTTTGCCGACTCCGAACGGCGAAGTTTGAGAATCCACGTTGAAAGTTGTAAAAAATCAATAATTTCACGAAAATTTTCACGATTTAATTTAATTTTTTGGGCGAGTTGAATCTTTTAAGTTACTGTAAACAACACAAATAGCGCTCCTAAGACAAAACGTTCTGAGTACGTATAACCTCAAAAATGTCAAACTTTACGATAGAGCTGGCAGTTGCCAGATTACAACACTAGGGCTGCCCAATCCCGAAATATAAAAGGCAAGCTTCGTACAGTTAATAAGCCATGATGCACCTTTTTTTAGGGGGCTTATACAGTAAAATTTACCTATATCGATCTCAGTTAAAACGACCATGCGAATATAACGACGTAAATTCTGAGTCCCATGATTTCACAACATGTTTTCCATAGAAATTCATCCGGACATAGCGACTTCGCATACCATATAATGACGATTCCGGATAAAGCGTCCGTTTTTTTCAAGAATCTACAAAATTTGCTTTCGGATACAGCGACGAAATAAAAACTTTTGTTTTCATAGTTATGTAGCTATAATAGTATAGCAATTGTTGGAGCGACAGTCCACGGGGTAACAGGGCCTAGCTTCCTCATCAACTACTCGTGTTGTGTGCGCTACTGTTCTCTCACGAGTAGAAAGGACCTACAGTTTTTTGCCGACTCCGAACGGCGAAATTTGAGAAGCTTTCTTAGACAGTTATTACTATTTGAGTGTTGTCAGCAGCTCAAAAGAGGTGGTGCCGTGAAAAATTCGAAAAATTGGTGTTCATCAGGGAATCGAACCTACACCCTTCGGCGTGTGAGCGTCGCACTCTACCCACTACGCCACGGCGACTATGACATTTTGAATGTCATAGTTATGTTTAAAAAAGGTGTCGAGCACTTAGTTTTGCTTTCTTCTGGTTGAATTGATACGTCAAAAAACAAAACTGTCGTGTCTGATCCTTCATCGTTAAGTCTCCCACTGGACTAAATTGCAGTCATCAAGATTCCATGCATCACCGATCCCCCAAATTGCACCAGATACGCTCAATCTCAGTCACCACTGGTTAGATCCCACAGAAGTTGTCACGTCCGAACTCACTTGTATTGAACATGTAAAAGTTGGAAATACACAAACTGTATGTCCATACACTAATATCCGGTCATTAATTTTCGCTGAACTCCCAAATGGTTACTTCCATTAGACTCCGCCGTAGATAATAGCTCCCCATGAGGCTTTTAAGAACTCTCGGCATTAACATCATCAAATCGAAGCGCACACTTTTTTGGGAGGGGCAACATTCATAGGGAAAGAGTACAGAAGCTAATGAGGGTTCGTGGTTTGCCCTATGAGGAGCTGAAAGTGAATTTGAGGCGTTTGTGAAAGTTTTTTCGTTTTTAATTTGTGAGTGTATTTCTGGTGGGTGTTGAAATTCAGTAGAACTTTTGCTTTGAATTAATTGGTGTCTAATTAATTATTGAATGGCAGTTGTTTAATTGCCTCTCCATTGGACTTGTATTGACGCATACTGATGAAACGCACATGTATTTTTATTTTTTAACAAAAAATCTGGTGTTACACAGTTTTGATTGCTTGTTGAAGGTTAGGTTAGGGGTGACCGCTGGTCCTCACATATGTCGCATCGAATAAGCACGGCATGGAATGAGTTTGGTGGTAAGCGATGTTGTTGAGAAATTATAATTTGGTTGCTTGCGCAAATTTAGTGAGTTAACGTAGCAACTGGTCGCCGTGGCGTAGTGGGTAGAGTGCGACGCTCACACACCGAAGGGTCTAGGTTCGACTCCCAGCTCAACACGAATTTTTCGGATTTTTCACGGCACCACCTCTTTCGAGCTGCTGACAACACTCAACGAGTAATAACTGTCTAAGAAAGCTTCTCAAATCTCGCCGTTCGGAGCCGGCAAAAAACTGTAGGTCCCTTCTACTCGTGAGAGAACAGTAGCGCGCACACCACGAGTAGTTGATGAGCAAGCAAGGCACTGGTCCCCCTTTGGACTGTAGCGCCAACAATTATTAATTATTAACGTAGCAACACTTCTTAAAATGAGTTGATGAAGTTTTGTGCTCAAAGACCTTAAGTCCTTTCGTCCTTTGATTTTCTTTGCCTCTACCTTGCTACAACTCAAACAGTTTCAATTTGTACGCACCCTTTGAGACAATGAAGCTTAGTTACACCACAAATGACAGACGATTTTTGATTGGATTTTTTTTTGAATCTCATTCTTGCCAAAGTATCTGCGTTACGTGATTTGTTATCCGTGAAACCAAAGTTTCTTTTTCAAAAATGAGGCGTGGTATTCTCTAAGGAAATGATTTATAGTTGCTGCCGAGGTCTTCCAGGGCTGACGCACTAGATTATATGAGTGGCGCTTTTCTGTCCCAGAATTGCGAGTAAGTAGACCACGCTACATCTGAAGAGTTTTTTAGGAATTTGATCTCTCAAGGAAATCTGCAGATGCCAACAATATACGTCAAAATTCCAATAGAATTTTATAGACAATTTTTTGTCAGAAACTAGAAATAGGTTTCAGCGTTCAGTTTAGGAGTAGGACGTACAACGACACCTTTATTCTTTTTCTTTTATGGATTACTTTGAAAACTAGTCTCCTCTGTTTATCTAAGAGCGGCCCTGGTTTTAACACTCTAAATGAACAGATTAATAAGACGGTAGGGCGAAATCAAATAATTTGAGTTTTCATGTCTTTAAGCACCTCAATTCTGTTGTCCCTTGATTTATAGACAAATCGTCTGATTCGCGTACGCCACAGATACGAACGATATTCACTGCACCCAGAACTGTCTTTCGTTATAGTTTCCCCATGTTTTGAACAGCTTCAAGATTACGCCTGAAGGCAAAGAGAATTGGATGTAAAATGAATCAGTTTTTGATTATTCCAATACAGCCAAGCCTTCACATCTTCGGTTTTTAATTACAGTGCTCCAGTAACACTAACACTCCAGCACGCCCTTGCAGTCACAGGAGCAGATGAGTTTGAAGCACAGAATTTGAAAATGACAGGAGTATGGTACACCATCAACAGCCATTATAAACGGTTTAAAGAATAATCACGCAGCCCTGCATTGGATGATGAAATCCAAACTTAAGGTCCTGTGGTCATCATAATAAATAAATATTCCCAGTTATTCCAATTTACCAATTAAATGCTTTATAAAGGCACAATGGAAATGCAATGGGTTCTCAGTTATATTCGTTTCAATATTGCTGAATTTACACCTAAACAAAAATATCGAATAAGCATCCCTCAGGAATTGATTAAAGCTGTCAACGGCGATCCAGATTTGCTTAAAAGTGTCATAACTGGTGACGTAAAGTGTCATAACATGCCTATTTATCATCCAATCGTTTCAATAGTGAGCCCAGCAAAGTCGACAAGGCCCCAAAAAGCACGCCAAGTTTGGCCGAGGTAGAAGGTTTTACTCACTTTTTTCCCCAAGACCGTTGCGAAATTTTTACCACATGGTCTTAAGGTCTATCTTGAAGTTATGCGCCGCTTGCTGGAAGCAATACAAAGAAAGCGTCCGGAATTGTGGAAGAACAATTAACGGCTCTTGCATCACGACAATGCACCTGCTCACTCGTCATTGCTTGTTCGTAATTTTTTGGCCGAAGACAACACCGCATCATGCCTCAGCCACCGTATTCACTACATTTTGGCCCCGTGGGACTTTTTCTTGTTCCCTAGATCTAAGAGACCCATGAAAGGACGGTGTTTTGCAACGATTGGGAGGATACAAACCTAATCTCTGAGAGTGCTGAAGGGCATACCAAAAAGTGAAAATCCGAATTGCTTCAAGATTTGAAAAAACTCTGACACAAGTGTATTTTGTGTTTTTTTTTTATAACAGATGCGCGCTAAAAGGGTTGTTTATACCCTTAAGTGGCCGGAATTAAGTCATAGCGCGGGCCGAAGATATAGAGAAAGGGAGGGGAAGGAGGTACGAATGCACATTGGTTTTAAATGGCTGTGGATTGTTTTGGGCTGTTGGGCCCATTGGGAAGAACATGCCATATTCGTGTAGTGTGGCTGAAAAACGAGTCTAAAAATTTCACAGTACGTCAGAAGGCCAGATGATGTGACTGGATTTATGAATCACATGATTCAAAATCACATCCGTATCACTATTTATAGAGACAACGGAAACACTGGTGGAGAAATGACCATCTGTGGCGGGATGGCGGCTAACAGACCCAGGGTTTGAGGTAACCTGACTGGTAGTGACAGCTTGGCCAGAGGCTATATTCTGCTGTCACAGGAGGTCAGGGGCCCCTGGAACTTCGGTTCCAGCCTGACCGTGCGGTAGGCCCCCTTGTGGGAGTTTCGTGGTGGCTGTGGTTTACCACCTAACATCGCGGGTAGAGTCGAGGATAGTGTACTGTGCTGACTTGTCTAGTTCATTGTTTAAGCAGAACTATGCAAGTCGGTTAGGGGATTATCCCTTCTCAGTGTGGAGTTGCATTCTCAACCGGGCGCTGCGACCCAAAGAGCAGAAGAGGTTTTAGAAAGGCTTCGCATCAAACCAAGGTGGGGTGATTGCCCCTCAAGCATGATCTCAGCTTGGTACTGGGGTAACTAAGGCGTTTAGTCTTGCTTTACTTACGACTCTTGGGAAAAAGGTTCCCCGTGATATAAGCCGTTAAGGCAGGTGATCACCTAAAACCAAATCCCACATCTGTACATCAGAAGGGCGGCTTAACGGTGAGCGGGTATTGCGGGAAGGGGAAGAATGCAGCTGGCTAACTCTTTAGAGCATTTTTTTGGTGAAATAGCGATAAAATACTGATAGAGACGCAACATTTCGTCGATGCTCAAGCGATTCGATTGACTTCATTATTATCACCAAAAAGTTTTATCGCTCGCTGTTGTATTCTTTCTAGTAGGTGCAGAGAGGCCTTAGGAGCAAGGGACCAGAAAGAAATGTACTCAAGCTTTGGTCGAGTATAATAGGATGGCGATGGTCCACAATGGACCAGGGTTTAGCTTTCTCATCAACTACTAGTGTTGTGCGCACTACTGTTCTCTCACGAGTAGAGGAGACCTACAGTTTTGGGCGGATGTACGACTTCTATATGTGGTATTGTTGCCAGGTCAAAAGGGGTTAAATATTTCTTGCATCACTTTAAGAAACCTAGACATTTCGCTTCATTTTTTGCGATCTTAAATATAAGGTCGTTCCAATTTACCGTTAGATTTATACACAGGATGGAAAGTCGCTCGGTTTCAACAACGCAGGAGCCATTCATAGATGGTTATTATGAGAACGCTTGAGTGACAGGAGACAGCACTGAGTTTTGGAAGCATTCAATTCTCTTCCTATTCTTTTCACTCCAATCAATTATGTTGTCAAGATCGGAATTTATTGAGCTTAACATACGCTGCCGTTCTAAGTCAATGGCCGAAGAGGGGTGTTGGGAGCCAAGGAATGAATATGAAAAACTGAGGGTACTGTCATCAGCGAAGGAGTGAATTGGATTAGAAGTGACAGCTTGGAGATCAAAATGAGGAAGAGCGTCGGAGACAAAACGGTGCCCTGGGGAACGCCAGCGTTTATATGGTGAATACAAGACTTGAACACATCCAATACAACTTGTATTGAATGTCACCGTTAATATGGTGAATATCAGACTAGAACCCATCCAATACAACTTGTATTGAACAGTTCGAAAGGTAAAACCACTGCGTAAGCTTTTCCATCTGTCCTACTCTTCAGGGCTCTTTCCGAGTAAGTGGAAAACTGCATTTGTCCAGCCCGTCCCTAAAAAGGTCGAATGTTCGTCACCCACCTCCTACGGACCCATAGCACTAACGTCCCTTCTCTCCAAAGTCATGGAAACGCTGATACACCGTCGGCTTATGAAATATCTTGAGTCCCGGAAGCTTCTAAATGACCGGCAGTACGGCTTCCGAAGCAACCGTTCCACTATTGATCTGATGGCATATCTCACTGAAAAGTGGAACCAATCTTTGCACAATTTAGGAGAAAGCAAGATTGTTGCGCCTGATATTTCAAAGGCATTTGACAAGGTCTGGCAATACAAGTCGTTTTGGATGGATTCAAGTCTGATATCCACTATATTAATGCTGATGTTCCCCAGGGCTCTGTTTTGTCTCCGACACTCTTTCTCATTTTTATAAATGATCTCTTGTCTGCTACTTCTAATCCTATTCATTCCTTTGTTGATGACAGTACCCTCAGCTTTTCATATTCGTTCCTTGGCTTACGTCCCTCCACTTCGGTCTTAGACTCGGAGCGGCAGCGTATATTAAGCACATTAAATTCCGTCCTTGACAGCATAATCGATTGGGGAAATAAGAATAAAGTGGAATTTAATGCTTCCAAAACACAGTGCTGTCTACTGACGTTAAAGCGATCACAAAATAATCAGCCGTTATCCATGAACGGCATTTGCGTTGTTGAAACCGAAAGAGTTTCCATCCTCGGTATGTGTATTAACCCAACAATTAGTTGGAACGATCACATATTTGAGGTCGCCTAAAATGCAGCGAAATGTCTAGGTTTCCTTAAACGATGCAAGAAGTACTTCACCCCCTCTGATCTGGCTACAATATACAAGGCATATATACGCCCAAAACTTGAGTATAACGCTCCTATCTGGTCAGGTGCTTCTAAGACCTCCCTGCACCTGTTGGATAGAATTCAAAAGCTAGCGATAAAACTTATAGGTGACAGTAATATTGCGAAGTCGATTGACTCGTTAGAATACCGACGTAATGTCGCGTCGTTGTCACTTTTTTATCGCTATTTTAACAAGAAATGCTCAGATGAATTAGCCAGTTGCATTCCTCCCCTTCAAGAATTAGGAATGCCCATCAATGCACCCTCAAGCCCTCTTTCGGATGTACAGTCAAATTCAGAGACTCGTTCTTTAGCCGCACTACACGAATCTGGTATGCTCTTCCCAGCTCGATTTTTCCTTATCATTACAATCCACAGGGATTTAAAACCAATGTGCATCGGTACCTCCCCTCCCTCACTTCCTCTATACCTTCGGCCCGTGCTGTGACTTGATCCGGTCACTTAAGGGTACTTGCAACCCCTTTTGCACGCGTCAATTATAAAAAAAAAATCTATTCCATCAACGCCAAAAGCATGCATTTTCGACATGAGAGCCTAGTTCCAGACTATGTCAAATACTTTTAATATGTCAAGCGCAACGATCTTGCTTTCTCCTACATTGTGCAAAGGTTGGTTCAATATTACATCTGAGGGAAGGTGAAATTGATGAATAAAAAAGTATATAAAAAATAAATAAAATTTAATTTATATTTTGAACCGATCTCGAACTGCCGATTCGACTGCAGTTTTACTTATCTTAGGGTTTATCGAACAAGGTTTCATTTGTGTTGCTACTTGCGAAAAAGTTCTTGGTGTGACGGTACTATCCCTCAACGCAACCAACAACTGTGTCCAATTGTCTACTAGCTCAGTTGAGAACACTGAGCTTGCCCAACCTTTCACCTTTGAACCCATCTCAGTTATGGAAGGACTTGGTTCCGAATTCGAAATAGGCTGAGTTTTAGAACTATTAAAATTAAGTTTGACTTAAACGGGATTAGAGATAAAATTCCAAAAAACCCAAAACTCTAAAATGCCTAAAATTCAAAAATGTCCTAGACCCCTAAGTATCCGAAATGCATCACAGCGTGTGAGCCCATCTCAGTTCTGGACGTTTGGACTCTGTTACTTAGTTCAAATAGTTCGAAATTGAAAGCTTTCAAGTCCAAGGGCTCAGCTTAAAAAGAATTATGGAAAGAATTCCGAAATGTCTAAGCCCCTGAAATGCCGGAAAATTTAAAAATTTAGATCCCAAAATTCACCACTACGCAGAATCCCAAAACGCTCATCGATCATGAACTTACACTATTAGAATTGTGAGTTTCACTTAAGTTTACAGTGATCGATAGCAGATGGTTACAAGGAGGTGAGCATGCGCCCCCATACTTGCACTTTCGAGAGACATAATTTCTGAAAACAGTTTTTTCGGAACTTACATTTTTTTGGGAATCCCTGGGCATTTTGATATTTTTTCGCTCCGCTGTATAGGAAATAAAGTTAAGTAAAAACTCTTCTCCCCTTTACTTCTTTGCTTGCTTGAAATAGCTAACTGATCCTTACACTGTTCTTAGTTATCACATCGCCATAAGGTTTAAATTATTTTCAGTTCAATGCCTCGTTCAGCCGAATGGACACTTCATTTTTCGATCACAGCTGACAAAATTTGTGTATGGCTTGCAGTTTGTCAATGATCCCATGACGTGCAAAGCCTCCCTAGCATTCGTAACTGCAAGCGAAGGACCACAACAATCCTTGAATGAAAACGTTGACCCTATTCAGTTTTTTCAAACAACTGCGACTGAGGGAATTTACCCTATAAAAGTCAAAGACAGTCGCCGAAAATCGCTTTAGCAGGAGCAAACAAACGCATTAAGCATTACCTACCGTTAATTATGTCCGCGAACATCAGAACTATCGCCCCCACTCCCAACCACACGCATCCAGCCTCATAAATATTCACCACACCGACCGCCACTAATCACTCGGCCACACACCGCAGAGCTCTTATTTGCCCAGCAACTGCTTGATTAAAGTTGTCAAATGGGACAAGACATGACCGTGTCTCCCCTGTTAATTGGCGTAGAGGCACTGTTGTGCGACCGCATGTGTGTTAAGGGACAAGGGGCTGGAGCGTACTCCGCGAAGGACAATCGATCTCTCACCTACCGAGAGTCACTTTCAAAATCATTAAGGACTCGTGCACATGTTTAATGATGAAAATTAAATGGCAAAAGGATATTGGATTGGATTTTTGGTTTTGGGTTTCTCCGAAGCACTGGAGTCGCTTCCCCAATCAAACGCCGTTCCGTACGCAAATGGCTTTTAAATTGTGCGTTGGGTAGACACAAAGTGCTTGGCGTATGTGATGTGGTTGGGGAAGGGGTGGAACTAACTACATTTTGGGGGTCAATTAACAAATTGCATGCGATAGTGCTATGTGCGCGTCGTTGGATGTCATCGGTGCGTGGAATTCGCTATAATTATTGTCAGTCGTGACAAGCAAAAGCAAATGTTGACGCACCGCCGGACAGTGGAAGTAATAAGCAAACACCAGCCCAGCGGGGAGTTGAGCAAACATACATATGTTGGGAATATTTGAGTTGCATGAGTGTGTCCTGTGACCATAAGTGGGATACGTTTAATGCGGAGTCAAGACACGCGGCGAAAGTGAATTAACTTTCGCTGTCGTTGCAAAACAGAAAGGGAGAAGTGTGTGAATTGACCAGGCTTCACCCGATCAGTCTGCAAAGCGCCCTTTCCCTGTGGGATTCGCATGAAATTCTAAAACCGCCGAATTGTTATTCATCTCACACCGGCCCGTTTTGCCTGCAATTTACCATAAATATCACTTTCACCCAATTCACCGGCGAATATCAATTCGAGGCGTAGAGCGCAATAAAAGAGCCCATAAACGAAATCGAAAAGAGATGATGATGATGATTCCCTGGCCCCAATTCCACGACAATTTGCATCCGCATCGTTGGGAAACCCAATTTCAGCTGGTCACTGCCGGCTGGACGGGGATAGTGGCATTTCAATAAATTCCAATAAACCGATGAAGCCACTCGATACGCACAAAGTGAGGAGAAATCGCAAAAGCACCGCCACCACCACAGAAAAGGGTTACACGGCTGTTCGGCCACATTGTGCGTTCGGCGTTGCTGGCCATTCAATTCGTTGCGGCCCACATTGACATAATAAAAATGATTCCCTGCCACAAAGGACTCTCAAAGTCCTTCTCGTTTTTGCAATAATTTCCAATAAAATTTTGAACTTCATCCCCGGTGGGAAGGCTCGTTTATGGGCGAACGCTTTGATTAGCAACAAATTGACTGCCGAATGGTCGGGCGGGTGGTGTGCTAAAAAAATTATCGAAACGGCCTCGGGGATTTCGATTATGATTGCTTTTTCAAAAGACCGGCGTTGATGTGGATTCCGATATATTCACATTGTGTATTGTTTGCACTTGCACGAGCGGACGATGAGGGGTAACCGGTGGTGGAATGTGAAATGGACTCGGTACTTCGACCGCTCAGGAGATAACTGAGGTCAGTGGGCGTGAGAAGGATACGTACACTTCTGAAACTCGTAAGTTCATAAAACACGAATAGCAAGAAATATGAAATTTGCTAGTTTTGAGGTGTTTCTGAAATTGGGGCTCCAGTTGTGAAACCTAGAGCTTTGGATTTCGACATTTTTTGGCGGTCTCCGTAAAAAAAAGACTTCTTCTTCATGGTCCTCGAGAAGATCGTACTTCACAAGGTAACAGCAGGGACACATTTGTTTAGATTCATGAAGCTCCGGTCTTTATTGGGCAAACATGGTGCGTTTGCTGCAATTGCATGTGAAGCGTCTGAAATGTGTCAAGCAGTTAAAAAGAGTAAATTGCTAAGGATATTGTGTATATTCTTTTAAATTAAAGTCTGTCTCATTAATTTAGTCAATAACTTAATTAAAGTGAGCTTCGCAACAAATAGGGACATCTTCGGTACTTAAAAAGAGATGTGATATCACTCTAACTTTTCCTTATTTCTAGGCAATTTAACAAAAGAGAAAGGAAAAAATTGGCAACGCAGAACACCTTGATCAGGTCATTTGTCGTGTATGGATGTTTTTCAAAGCACATGATAAGGCTTTTGTTCAAAAATTCCAAACGCTTCATTGCCTGCGCTTCGTATTCTTCGGGTTCTAGTCCAGAAGACTTCGAATGTGTTCATTTCAGTTAAAGTAACAGAGGTTATTCAGAGGAAGTATGATTGCGATTGTACCGGCTAGAGACACATTTTGTTTGATAGTCCCCACGGACGTTAGCTGAAACCTTGACAAAAACAAATGCTGTTACAAAGCACAAAAATAAAAACATCAAAACTGTGTGTCAGCAATTACGTGTGTCACTCACAATTGTTTTGTTTTGCCCCTTTGTATTCTCAAGGCTACAGTTTGTACTGCTGAACTGGATTCAACTCTTTTTTAAATACCCATGCGCTGGGCAGTCTAGATTGCTGAACGTTTAATTGTTTCTATAAAAGCTCTCTAGGACCAAGGTTCTGAGTGAATTGTTTAATTGCATGTGCATGCCTGCACTCATCGTCTAATCGTGAGTTCCTTCTGGGTGGTGACTTGACACCCAGCACATCAGTGGCAGCTGTTTTTTTTTTTGCATTTTATTCATTTTTAAAGGAACACGTAAATTCTAGACAAAAATGCATAAAACTAGTTTACAGGACTTTTAAAATAAACTTACTGGCCCTCATTGGTGTCTATTGCTTTCATGTTTTCTTGACAAAGTTTCCGCTTTTCATGTAGCACTAGTGTAGGCAGTGTAGAACTCTGAGTTTTAAGAATAAGCAGTCGGCAAAGGTTCCAGCGATCGGTTACGATTGTGTCTTTCCGAATCAAACCGGTGTTAGTCTGTCACGACTCCGTTGCTCTTTCCTTATCCGGGTTCTTACCTTCGCTACAACAAGTTGCTCCCTCCATACCCGGGTTCTTACCTTGGCTACAACAAGGAAATGATTCGAGTCCATGTTGTCACCTCGGAAGGTTCGAATATCGCAAATACTTAAGGAGTGTCCGAAGTAAGTTGCAGCGTGGTCAAAGTGATCGACGATTGATTGATCAAGGGATCGCCAGTTTCCTTTATGGATGTTGAGGAATGGAAATCGCTAGCTAGTCACAGAGAGAGGTTCCACCCCAAGGCGAAGTCCAACAGCCTGAGACCGTTTGGTATGAAGGCCTTTTCCTCAAGTTAGTCAGACTAGGCATAGATAAAACACTGCTAATATCTCGGTACGAGGGTTGTCTTTTATATTTTGGGATTAGAGAACAAAAACAAATATAATATTAATCGTTGACAATAGCTTTATGGTTTCTCAAAATATTCCCCATTAAGTTCTATACAGTTTTGCATGCGTTTGAACCATTTGTCGAAGCACTTTTGCCACTCTGATTGAGGTATCTCCAAAACATGCATTCTGAACGCATCAACCGCTTCTTCAGGTGTCGAAAAACGTTGACCCCTCATTTTATTTTTTACGCAAGGGAAATAAAAAGAAGTCATTCGGTGCCAAGTCAGGACTATGCTCAAAAACGCGGTTGTTTGACCCGATGTGTGAGAGCTCGCATTGTCGTGCTGAAGCGTGATCCGTCTTCGGCGGTTAGTTTTCCTGATTTCTTGGAAGACAACTGGCTAACAAGTGGTTATGTACCACTCAGAATTGACTGTTCTGCGTTGTTCTATTGGTACGGTTGCGAAATGTACAGTTTTTCCGAAAAATCAGGCGACCATGTGCTTGGGAGTTGAATTTGGCTCAAATTGAAACACCCATACAGTCGACTGTTGTTTACTTTCGAGCTCATACCCGTAAATCCACGATTTATCACCTGTCACGATGCCATAATCGTGTTTCGAAGCACCGTGATCGTATTTTTGGAGCATTTCTTTCGAACAATCGAAACGGGCCTTTTGTTGAGCGATTGACAAATTGTGTGGAAACCAACGCTAACAATTTTTTTGACGGTCAAATGTTCATGCAATATTGAATGTATGCTGGTCCCACTAATGCCTAAGGTTGTCTCAATCTCACGATAGGTTACATGACGATCTTGCAATATCAGTTGCTTGCACGGGAGAAAGCATCAAAGAAGTTGAAAAACTTGTTCTTGAGGATACCCGAATAAAGGTGAAAATGACGGCAGAGATCACCAAGCTTTCACGAGGTACCATTCACACCATTCTTCTTGACCATCTTAGCCTTTCAAAGGTCAATGCAAGGTGGGTGCCACGAATGCTAACAGCGCCTCAGAAAAAAGTGAGAATCGTATGCTGTAGAGAGCTTTTGGAGATGTGTAGTGAGAACGCGGACGGTGTTATGGATCGAATTGTAAATGGGGACGACACAAGGGTTCACCACTATGACCCTGAAAGCAAAGAAGAGTCCATGCAGTGGCATAAAAAAGGAACAGACCCCCTGACGAAATTCAAGGTCACTCCGTCTGCCAGGAAGCTCATGGCCACTGTTTTTTGGGACTCAAAGGGAATCTTGCTCAGTGAGTGCAAAAAAGATGAAACCATCAACGCCACATCCTACGCTTCCACTTTGCATAGTTTGCGGGATGAAATTAAAAAGAAAAGACGGAGCAAACTCGCAGCGGGTGTGTTGCTTCTTTATGACAACGCTCCTGTTCACACAGCGCGATTTTCCAAGGCTGCTGCGCGAGATTGTTGTTTCGAAGGAATCCAACACCCACCCTATAGTTCAGAACTTGCCCCTAGTGATTATTTCCTGTTTCCGGATTTGAAAAAATGTCTTCGTGGAAAAAGATTTTCGGATGATGAAGAAATCAAGTCGGCTAAAAATGGGTACTTTGCAGAAAAAAAGGAAATTTACTTTTTTGAGGGTTTAAAAACGTCTCAAGATGATGTTAAGGGAGATTGTATTGAAAAATAAAAACAATTTAAATTGAATTTGCATTTTTCTTCATATTGATACCGAGAGTATATTGAACGCCCCTCGTATATAGTTAATAATCCATGATGCGCCTTTTTTGGGGGGCTTATGAATTTTTTATTTTTTATTATTTATTTTTAATTTTTTATTATTTTTTTCTTTAGCATATAAATTCTATATACGGAATGGACCACGCATCCGTATTTTGATATAGTTTAGTTTTATTTCTTGGTAGGTTTTAATTGAGTTTAAAGTTAGAATAGGTTAGGCTTAGGTTAGGTTAGAAAAAGCAATGCAGGCAAGTTTTGTAACTTTTTCTTGGGAAAAAACAATATAAATTATCTTAAAAAAACTATGCCCAAAGGCAATTTTTAAATCAGATAAAGAATAGGTTAGAGCACCTGCTAATGGTCAGTATTTTCAGGATAAATGTGAGCTAGTTAAAAATATTTTCTTAGAATTAAGATAAGATTACTTTATAGATTCAATAAAAAGTGACAGAAAAATCTAAATCCAACAGCCTAAGTCCGTTTGTGTGATGTGATGTCATGCAGGCTATGTTGTTGAATGCCCGCAATTTCTGGCTGAGCGTTCTCCTAGAATGATCTTGGTGTCATAGCTCTGACATCGATCGCATGTCCGTTTTCGGAGATTACAGAAGTCATCCTTGACGTTGTCATACTTCTCCTCTGTACGGGCGTAAGCGCAGATCAAGCTGGCGTTTCCAAATTAAGTCTTGATGCGGATTGTCATTATCCCTTCGCTTACGTAGTGAATTGCGTAGTTTATGAATCATTTGCCTCGAACAACAAATCCGCAACAATGTAAGCGCTGCCACCTCTCCTTGTAGCAATCGCTCCAGTAGATATCGCAATTCTTATCGCCCGGCCCATCCCAACGCATCTCCTGAAAGGGAGTGATGTCCGCTTTTCAGAAGCCCAGGCCTTCCGCAAGATGTTTGGCTGCACTTGGTATGCAAAAAGGGACTTCAGAATCCAAGTGAAGAAAATTTTTTTGCCATTTTCGTTTGCCTGGGTTGTGAGCAGTTTATCCTTCCTTATACGAAGCATGCTGTTGTCTCTGAATCAATTTTTTACAAGCCCATTATTTAAATCTGAGCCAGGTTAGGTTCGCTGCATACATTGCATAAAGCGGATGTTGTGATGGCTATGCAGGAGCTGCCGCGCTATGAAGGAGCTGCCGCGCTATGCAGGAGCTCCGGCACTATGCAGGAGCTGCCGCGCTATGCAGGAGTTGCCGCGCGGCCGCTGCATGTTGACTTAACGTGTATACTAGGGAGGAAAGTGTTGGCAGCTCGCTTTGTGGAGAATTATCAACGACATTGCCTCGGTGCACTGGTTCACCCGGATAAATTATTTAAATGTACTCGTGTACACATTGAAAGGCATAACAGTCCACAAGGAGACCACTTAAGAAGCCTTTTGAGTTGTCAACAGCGCGATCCCACCATTGACGTATGGCAGTGGCACTGCAGTGAAAATTAAGAGGTGTTCAGTTGATGAATCGAACCTTGGACCTTTAGCGTATGAGAGTTGGACTTTAGCCACTACGCTACGGCTGTCATTTCTGGATGGATAACTAAGGTTTTGTATGTTTGTAAACTTTTTAAAGACGACAACAACGCTAGGAGATTTCATTGATTCCATTGAAACTACCTTCCCTTCCCTTCCCTTGAACTTAAACGATCACTTCTAGTAAAATCACTCTCCGGCCTCTGGCTTCCGATTTTGTCCCAGTTTCGTGCGTACCAAGAGCTCCCGTCTATTTGTTGGCATCGGTTTCGTAACAGCCACCCTCGAATTCGATGAATTATTTACTTCCCACAATTATTTTAACTTCGTTTCCACGCCTCAGTGTACCCTGTGCCCTCGAAAGTCTCCCACAGAAGCGTAGAAAACCGCAGAAGACACCCGCACAAGACACAATCCCTCATAAATTGAATGATAATTTAAACTATTAATAGTCGAACCACCGCCGACAAATCGTAGAAATTGCGTGCCACAACCACTTCATGCGTACATTGCGAGCACCCTCTCCTCCCCGATGGCGACGGATAAATTTTGACCAAATTTCCAACAAACTTCCACCGAAATTCAATCGGAACAGGATTTTAAAATATTAATGCGGAAAATCAAGTAATTGAAGAAAGTGGCCGTCCCACTCGTCAATTTGGGTCAGCGGTGCCCTCCTCTCGCTCCAGAAAGGGCTGCCCGATGGAAATTTACTATCTGCGCGGCAAAAAAAAAACGGCCCCAGCCGTACCGTGTGTCATTAAACCTTCAATTCGGTCAGTCTGTTTGATTTGATTGGTGCTGGGGCGGAGGACAGTGCGTGTCCTGGTTCGTTTTCTTTTTTTGGCCAACAGCACATGTCCCTATGCAAATGCCAGGCTGAGGGAAGTGGTGCATGGACGGACACGGCCCACTGACAACGGGGAAACAAAGGCGATTTGATTGAATTGTCCTTCGCCAGTAGACATTTGCAAGTCGCATGTCGTACCAACCATCACAATCGCTCAATCCATTATAATTTTGTACATTTGTGCGTACATTCATTGCCCGCGCAGTGTCTCCTCTGTGGTTCGGGGGCATGCTCAATAATTCATGTGTGACACACATGTTGGTGTATTAACTACTCCGTTCGTTTTGTGTGGTCGTTTTTCGGTTTTTTGGTTTTTTGGTTTTTTGGTCTTTTCAAGAATTTACCGCACGCAATATTTGGTCAATTTTCGGCAATCGATTCTGATGGTAGCGGATATGTCCAGGAACGCCTTCTAATGCGCTGCTGCCTTGGCTCCTGACTATCCGTGCCAGTCGACTGAGCTAATAAGATTATTTTTTTGTGTGGAAATTTCATTAGATGACCGTCGCACGTACATACGCCCTGGCGAAGAGCGGTGTTCTTGGATGACATTGACAGGTACACAGCGGTGGCGGAGGTGGAGTCGGCTTGCTCTGCGAGAGACGTAATGACCACCTAGGCCTGTGGCGTACATCGCAATCTTCTGTTATTAGGGGATATGATCAATGTGAAAGGGTATTAGCTTGGCAGGAACGAAAAATGCGTGTTTTGTGGCCCCATCAAATTACAGGATAACGACCTTTAATGAATGCTTTCTCAAGACTACTAGCAGAGTGCGCTGAGTGTGTGTGTTGTATGTCCTAGGCGACTGATTCGATAGTAAATTAGACGAAATTTTGCCTGCTAAGTGCCCGAGAGGTGATTTGTCATTAGTTCGAACATAATTTCTACTAGCCAGATGTTCGTTTGTTGATGAAAACTGTCTTTGCGTTAACAGATGTGATTGAGGTTCTGGATAAGTAAAAAAATGCTCACCTTCTTCCATTCTTAATCCTTGAATTTAAGTGACAAGGTTGTTTCACTCAGATATCAGTTCCGTGAGTTCGTGTGAATTTTTGTGATCTGATTATTCACTTTGCTTTTGTGGAAAAAAATTTGGTGGCGGTTAAGTCTGAAGAGAAACAGGGATAAGCTTCTCCTCTCAATCATTTGAGGTGTTGATGGTACATTATATAGTCCTCTCTTTAGAGAGGAGACTTGTGGTTTTATGCAGGCAATGTTCTCGTATTCTGAACTTTTCATGTAGTTCATCAAATACTCTGCAATCGAAGGTTTAAATGTCCATAGTCCATTCTCTTTGTTAAGTGCAATCAACAACATTACGGCAGATCTTGGAAAGGACCCAAGAAGTACAAATCGACACTCACCACCTATTCGTCGATCTTAAGACCGCATAGAGACGAGCTATACAGTGCCATGTCTAGTTTTGGCATTCCTACCAAACTCGTCAGATTGTGTAGGATGACGAGGGAGAACTCTCGCTGCTCCGTCAAGGTCGTTAACTAACTCACCGAGACCTTCAATGTAAAAAAAGGTTTTAGATAAGGCGACTCACAGTCACATGACTTCTTTAATATCATTCTTGAGAAGATCTTGCGTAACACACAAGTCACCACCAGAGGCACGAACTTCCAAAAGTCAATTGAACTGACTAGCTAGCTTACGCTGATGACATTGACGTAATTGGACGAACACAGCGAACCGTCAATGAGGCGGAAAAAATGGGCCTGGTGGTTAATAAGGGCAAAACAAAGTACACGCTGTCATCAAGGAAGGACACGCAACAAAGACGTCTCGGAATAGAGCGTCTTATTAGGTTGCAAAAAATTTGAGGTAGTCAAGGACTTCGTTTTATCGGCTCCGCGATAAATAGGGACAACAACATCAGTACCGAAATCAAACGCAGAATCACTCTTACCAATCGCTGTTTCTTTGAGCTCAAGAGGCAATTGAGTAATAAGGTCCTCTTTCCAAGGACTAAGCTCACTTTATATACCAGCTTGATCATCCCAGTCCTATCTATGGTGCGGAAACCTTGACATTACCAAAGACGGATGAAGAAGCTCTTAGTCTTTCCGAGAGAAAAGTTTTGCGTGCGATTTTTGGTCATGTTTACGTTGATGTCATCTGGAGGAGAAGATTTAACGCCGAGCTCTATGGGCTGAGCAGCGACATGCGGCTGGTCAAGCGTCTACGGATACAACGCTTAAGAGGGCTAGGGCATGCAGAGCGTATGGACACCACTACTTCGGCCCGAAAAGTCTTTCAATCAGAGCCATTGGGATAACGCTACAGAGGACGGCCTTGTCGAAGGTGGCGCACACAAATGGAGAGGGACCTTAACTAACTTGGAGTGCGCAATTGGAAGCAGCTAGAGAAAGATAGTGCTGGTTGGAGAGGCATGTTGGTTGACGCTCAGGTCTAACCCGGACTGTAGCGCCATAAGAAGAAGTACATTCTCCACATTCTCTTTGACATTTCGGGTACAAGGTCCATATTTTTGATCTATATAAATGCAAGTATGCGTTCTTATGAAGTTTGGAATAATGGTATGGCGCAATAGTCAAAAAGGGAACCAGGGCATAGCTTGCTTATAGACTACTCGTGCTGTGCACGCTATTCTCTGACGAGAAAAAGGATCCTACAGTTTTTTGCCGACGAACGGCGAAGCTTGAGAGGCTTTCTTAGACAATTATTACTCTTTGAGTGTTGTCAGCAGCTCGAAAGAGGTACTGCCGTGAAAAATTCGAGATGTTCAACCGGAAATCGATCCTGGACCTTCGGCGTGTGAGTGCGCACTCTACCCACTACGCCACGGCGGTCTCTCATCTTAAAGATGTCACCTTCATAATGAATCTTAACATTTTCTACCCTGGAGTGTTGATCCAGGAGACCACTGGAATGTATGTGTGGCAGATGAACTATGCCGTGCAAAAATACCAACACTCACCTTCGATTTCATCAGGTCATAACAAAATTGTTAACACTGAGGTTGTGGCATGTAAGTACAGTTTGAGTATTGTCAGCAGCTCAAAAAAGGTTTTGCCGTGCAAAAATCTAAATGTACAACCGGAAATCGACCCTGGACCTTCAGCGTGTCAGCAGCGCACTATCTAGTTAGGCTCAATTAAAACTTAATGCTAAAGAACATAGACCGGAGATAAAATTTGTTTAAAAACATAAATTGTTAGTCAATGCACTAAACGAGTTCCTGAAAGCTTCAATTTTAAATTTTAAATATTTAAATGTTAGATTTAATCCTAATGTAAGTCGCTTTCTGTGTCTCCTTTTAAGAAGCAATTTCGAAATGAAAAATCGCCTTTCGACATCTCTCGGTTTCAACTCATACGGAACTCAATTTCCTTGCATTTGAATAAATTCAAGTTACATTAACTGAACGTAAATTATTTTTTGAGTCACTCCCCCCGTCTTTGAGTTCACTTTGCATTTGACACGGATCTTTATCCAGTAAAGCCTTCATTTGATAATCTTCAAACTTTTTGGACTATATGCTATTTGCCTTTGACACCACTTTTCGACCGTCGAAACAACTCTCTGCATAAGTTATCGATCAAAGCAGATTCACCATAAGCTTCTGCAAACATTCGCTGAAACTGAGCTGCACCCTTTTTTCAATAAGTAAAGAAACTCAAAACGTTCCGAAAATTCTGTTTATTGAAAACGATTCCGAACATTTTCGAAAGTGCCTTAAATAGATGCTTATTTACAAACATTGTTGCTTTCGAATTTTACTTCACATGTTATTTGTCAGCTCACTGGGTATAGCCACTAGTCTTGTACTCTCTTCCACGTGGAGACACACGTTTTCCTGCTCAGTTTTAGGTGTGTCCATAAACCACAAGATTATAGGTTGTTAAGGGCAACATACTGCATTGCGTTTTTTTTTTTTTTTTTTTTTGGCAATTGCAGATAAACATGTTTACTTATCAGACTGCGGACCTTGTCACCCGGACGTTCTTCAGCATGCTCCCAGTCATCAAATCTTTGCATTTGCCTTTCTAGGACAGTTTTGACTTGTCTTTCCTTTTTCAACTTTAACGTATACACGATTTGCAAAAGCAAAGTTTACATATTTTGTTTTATTGAATTTTGGCTTCATGCAAATAAAATTTTCAGCACTTCTAGTATATTTTATAAACTCAAAGTTTTAGCCTGTGGCCGCCGTGGCGTAGTGGGTAGAGTGCGACGCTCACACGCCGAAGGGTCTAGGTTCGATCCCCGGCTGAACACCTCGAATTTTTCACGGCACCACCTCTTTCGAGCTGCTGACAACACTCAAAGAGTAATAACTGTCTAAGAAAGCTTCTCAAACTTCGACGTTCGGAGTCGGCAAAAAACTGTAGGTCCCTTCTACTCGTGAGAGAACAGTAGCGCGCACAACACGAGTAAGTTGATGAGCAAGCTGGGCCCTAGTCCCCCTGTGAACTGTCGCGTTAACAATTATTATTATTATTAAAGTTTCAGCCTTCGCTCAGGGCTGACTTTGTGAAGTATACAAAAGCACTTTCATCTTGCATCATTTTGGCATTGAAACGCTATCGCGCACGAAATAATTCAAATAAAACTCTTTTTGTTTTATTTCAACTCGTCACAAGGCAATGATGAGCAAATAACTTCCAAAAACACTTATTCGTTGACCAACGGTCACAATTGAACACAGTTTTGCGAACGTAATTGTATGGTTCCCCTTTCAATTTCGAAAATAGTGGGGAATCTCTTTCAACCCTTAATTTCGAATCACACCCCATGTTTACTTTGGCATCTATCCCCCATTCGATGCAGTTCCCCTTTACTGTGGCGTCACCTGTTGCTGCTGTTGAGTTCTTTCGCCGAGAGAGAATGTGCTCTGTATGGCGTCATCCTGCGAAGGCTTTTAGGAGGATTTAGAGAGTCGGTGATTTTTGTTGGCACTTGTTGATGCAGTTCACTCTGGATGAGATACTGAAATTCGTGTAAGTTTGTTTACGTTTGATTACTTTACATGTTATTCGACTGGGTTGTGTGGCGATGATATCAGATACCCTGGAAACACCCTGAACATATATCAGTTGATCAGATATAAGCGCTTTTATCTACCTTAATAACAATCACATCAAACATGTTACATTCTGAGTTGCGAATAACTTGAGGTGATGGGCATCCACGGGCTGAAGGTGCGTTTCGGAGACAAGTAGAGGAAATCCAAGGGAACATTTTTTTTGAGTGACATGGTAGGAAAATGCTGCTGAAGTGATTATTTCACATTCGTTTGGTGCGACAGAAGAACGAATCCCGAAGACACACACACAAAAGTCTACGTACAAGCTTGTTGGAGCACAGGCAACTGTTTATTTTTGTGACGTGGTAGAAGCTTGTTGGAAAATTTCTCCTGTTGTGTGCCTCTGTAAGATGTCTAGAAATTGGAATCGACAAGGTCTTTAGTGTGGTCGGCTAAAATTTTTCCCCATTTCTCAATTACTTTGTTCGTAAACATAGCTTTAGAGGTATATCTACAAGTTTGGCATTCGAGCAGGTCCTTCAACTACTCTATTGAATGTAACATACGTCCGACGATTGGAAAAGTGCGCGCAATTCTCTCATTAATTTTTGAAACCCAAAATTTATGTTTAAATCAAACTTCTGAGCATTCATATTAAATTTAATAAACCAGGGATTACAACGATCATGAAGGCGGTTCACAAGGGGCCATAATTACACTTCCTATTGATTTAACCTCCGAAATTATTTCTTATGCCCATTTTTCCACACCGTCACCACTTCTCCTATGCCTCATATTCTGCTTTTTATAAGCTGTACCTTTGTTTCTCCATATAACTGCCAACAGAACAGTGATAGAAACTGAATTGTTGTTAAGAGCACTCACAGCACGAGTGGTTATAATAATTGTTGGCGCGACAGTCCACAGGGGGACCAGGGCCTAGCTTGCTCATCAAATACTCGTGTTGTGCGCGCTACTGTTCTCCCACGAGTAGAAGGGACCTGCAATTGTTTGCCGACTCCGAACGGCGAAGTTTGAGAAGCTTTCTGAGACAGTTACAACTCTTTGAGTGTTGTCAGCAGCTCGAATAAGGTGGTGCCGTGAAAAATTCGAGGTGCTCAGCCGGGAATCGAACCTAGACCCTTCGGCATGTGAGCGTCGCACTCCACCCACTACGCAACAGTCCCCCTGTGGACTGCCGCGCCAGCAATTATTAAGTTGATTCGGAGTCACACTGCCCGATCCATGGCTACAACCAACAGTCTGATCTATAGGGATTACTACCCAAATGAAATGTACCATGAAAGGGTACGCCTTAACAGATTTAATCCGCCTTAAGCTTACCTTTATCTGGATGCGAAAGGCCTGAAAATGATGATGAAAGATAGAGAAGACTGCCCCATTATCTTCCACGTCGCACGCTGAACAGTAGCAAGGCAACTCTAATACGAGCCGAACATCGCTCGCAGCCACGAGAATCTCCTACGGTTCAGTAGAGCGATTTCTGCCGTAGATAGAGCAGTTTCTGCCAAAGAATGGCATTTTTACTAGTGGTTGCAACAGAAACAGCTTTCGATCCCGCTCGCTTTTTAAGGTGAAAACAGGAAAGGTAGTTTAAGATAAAGTAGTTCATCGCCCGAAATGTCAAGAATATAGTCTTAGGTTTACCCAGAAGACCATAAAGCACGGAGGTGAAAGCATTATGGTTTGGGGTGCATTTTCTTGGCATGGCTTAGGTCCGCTCATAAAAATCAATGACAAAATGGATAGATTTAAGTATTTAGACATTTTGAAAAACCATATGGAATGCCTTCGAATCCATGCCGGTTAAGTGGAGATTTATGCAGGAAAATTACCCCAAACACTCTTCTAAGGTGGTAAGTAGTTGGTTTCACACAGAGAAGATTCATGTTTTGGATTGGCCAGCCCAGAGCCCTGACTTAAATCCTATCGAGAATTTATGGAACGAAGTCAAGAGTGAAATAGCAAAAAGAAATTATAAAAATGTGTATGATCTTTGGTCTGCCACACAGAAAGCTTGGTATGCCATACCCCAAGCAAAATGTATAAAACTCGTGGAGAGTATGGGCCGCAGATGTGGAACTGTAATCCAACACAAAGGCTATAGCACAAAATATTGATTATTTAAATGTATGTTTGTACACAATATAAAATTATAAATTACACTTTTAATGCGATTTTCCTTTTTTTCTCCAGGTTATGCGTTTTATATGTCCAGCTCATTTTACTGTTTTCTTCTTAAATTTTGAAAATTTTGTTTTTTATTATTGAATTCTAACTTATGTTTGCTATGTTATTTAAGACACAATATTAACTTTTGAAAAAAACCAAACAGCTGTTTTTTAATAAAAATATTTCCAATGATATTGAATAAGTAAGAAAAAATTGCAAAATGTGTCATTTTTATGTCCATAGCTGTATATGTAAAGCATTACCTGTTGGTGGATTGTTGATTACGTCTTGAACTTCCATAGCCGTTGATTGGTGCAGATGTGCAGTGACTATATTAAATTTTCGGGCATCGGATCGCACGTTCTCAAGTAGAAACTGGGCCTCGAGTTGTGCGAACCATAACTTGACGTTTTCGCGCCAGAATGGTGGTGGTCGAACACGTGCGTGGCTTGATTCCACTTCTGGTCCGTTTACTGCCTGCCCCTGCTGAGAAATCAATTGCTGTTGCAGCTTTTGCAAGCGGTTTAATTGCGCTTGCACAGAATTTTTACCGGATGGAGTAATAGGAATATTTAGTTCCACTCGTGGCGGGTGCTTGCTCCTTGTTTTCGGACATTTTGTGCAGTAGTATCAAAGTACGCGTCGGAGTCACCAATTTCGGGGCGGCATTAATCATTTAAAAACTACAGCTTACCATCCCGCAGCTAACGGCATGGTGGAACGATTTCATCGTCAATTGAAAGCCGTCATAGTGTGCCACGAGTCACGTGCATGGATCGACCAGCTTTCTGCGTACTACTCGGTATCAAAACATCCTTCAAAGAAGACATCCAAGCCACAGCTGCTGAAATGGTGTACGGAGAGAACATCAGACTACCCGGTGAGTTTTATCTCCATCAAGGGACGTAATTAACGATTCACTAACTTTTGTGAATCAACTCCGACAACATTTTTATAATTTATCGCCAACCCCGGCTTTGCATCACGGCTCAAAAGGAATTTTTGTTTTTAAAGAACTTCCTACTGCTTCTCATGTTTTCATTCGCAGAGATGCACTCCGAAGTGGATTACAACAGCCATACGAAGGCCCATTCCCAGTGGTGAAAAGATCAGATAAATTCTTTGGCGTTAGAATTCGAGGAAAAGATACTAACGTCTCTATTGATCGTTTGAAACCAGCCTTTCTTCTTTCAGCAGACGAGACGAAGAGACCACCATCTAACTTAGCGTTTCCAATGACGTCTGATGGTACCAAGAAGAAAAGCACACGTTCACGAAGACTTGTTCGGATCCCAAATAGATTGGGTGTACAAATGGGCTAACTTTTGCTTTATCGTAACGAAGTTACTGGAGGGGCAGTGATGTGGGTGCTCACATTATAATTGAATTAGTAATTATACTACGATCACAGATTTGACATAAGAGGGCGCTAAGCGAAACAAACTTCTGATATTGAACGCGAGAGGGCGTCCCGAGCAGCCCGCTGTAGCTCGTTGCCACAAGTATGTCCTACTTGGAGTTAATTAAAAGGCGAGGAGTCGATTTATGTATACAATATTTTATTTAGATAAGTTATCATCGGCGATTTCAATGTAAGTATTGAAGTGTCACTATCCCACTGCTAGTTATAATCCGTGTGACTTTCTAATTGCGAGTGTCTTTTGTGTGACCCAACCCATTCCTTTTATTGCTCCGTAGGCACATGCCCACGTTGCATCCCTCGGCGTTGGTGGGATGCGAAGGATATCCTCTTGTGCGTCGCGGGCACCGTTGGCTTCGTTGGGTTGTTTACCCAACGACGTACGGACCGCGATCGCAGATGTTATTTTGCGTGGAAGGATATCCTCGCGTGGGTTATGTGCCGTTGGTAATGTGCTGCTGAGTGTGCCGTTGCGTAGTCCGTTCAGTATGCTCAGCTGCACTGGTTGGCCGGACCGTTGGTGTGGTGCCACACCGCCTTTTTCCACTTCAAGCTGTCATTCCTGTCCTAACCTCCAGCCAAGTAACACCAGTGAAATTTTTTCTTTTATCAGATTATTTAAATAAATTAATTAAAACATTTAAATAGAGTTGTTTCTACATTTAATCCGCACGCACCGAAATATGGTAAATAACACATATGTCCTGGTGCACGCGTCCGTATAATCATACGGACATTGTTAAATAATAATTGTTGGCGCGACAGTCCACAGAGGGACCAGGGCCTAGCTTGCTCATCAACTACTCGTGTTGTGCGCGCTACTGTTCTCTCACAAGTAGAAGGGACCTTCAGTTTTTTGTCGACTCCGAACGGCGAAATTTGAGACGCCTTTTTAGACAATTATAACTCTTTGAGTGTTATCAGCAGCTCGAAAGAGGTGGTGCCGTGAAAAATTCGAGGTGTTCAGCCGGGAATCGAACCTAGACCCTTCGGCGTGTGAGCGTCGCACTCTACCCACTACGCCACGGCGGACATTGTTAAGCTTAATGTAAATAGTTCTTCTTCTTCTTCTTGTGGCGCTTCAGTCCGGAGTGGACCTGGGCCTCAACCAACATCTCTCCAGCCAGCACGATCTTTCGCCAGCTGTCTCCAGTTGCGCACTCCAAGTTGGTTGAGGTCCTTCTCCACTTGTGTGCGCCACTTTAGTCTAGGTCGTCCTCTGTTGCGTTGTCCCAATGGCTCGGATTCAAAGACTTTTCGGGCCGGAGCAGTGGTGTCCATACGCTCTACATGGGCTAGCCATCTTAAGCGTTGTATCCGTAGACGCTTGACCAGGCGCATGGCGCTGTACAGTCCATAGAGTTCGTCGTTAAATCTTCTCCTCCAGATGCCATCAACGCAAACAGGACCAAAAATCGCACGCAAAACTTTTCTCTCGAAAAGACTAAGGGCTTCCTCATCAGCCTTTGCTAACGTCCAAGATTCTGCGCCATATAGTAGGACGGGGATGATCAAGCTGTTATATAAAGCGAGCTTAGTCCTTCGAGAGAGGGCTTTATTACTCAATTGCCTCTTGAGCCCCAAGAAACAGCGGTTGGCAAGAGTGATTCTGCCTTTGATTTCGGTACTGATGTTGTTGTCCCTGTTTACCGCGGTAGACGAAGTCCTTAACTACCTCGAAGTTTCTGCTGCCTAGTGTGACGCTCCGTCCGAGACGTCGATGTTGTGTGACCTTCCTTGATGACAGCATGTACTTCGTTTTGCCCTCATTTACCACTAGACCCATTTTAGCCACTTCCGCTTCAATGCCAGCAAACGCCTCATTGACGGCTCGCTGTGTTCGCCCAATCACGTCAATGTCATCAGCGTAAGCTAGCAATTGAACTGACTTCTGGAAGATCGTGCCTCTGGTGTTGACTTGTGAGTTACGCACGATCTTCTCGAGGATGATGTTAAAGAAGTCACATGACAGTGCGTCGCCTTGTCTAAAAATGTAAATGTAAATAGTTAAGTAGAGTTAAGTTCTACCTTTATATAACTTATGAATTAAGTTTACTTTTAGGTAGTACAGTTAGGTTATACCATATAGCTATGTAAGTTAGATTAGGAGCAAAGTACTATCCACAAATCCAAGTTTTTTTTAAATTTTCTTGGATTAACTTCAAAAAATGTTTTTAGGTGTAAGTACTAAATTTTAAAACAATACAAGAAGCCGAAAGTCATAAAACAAAAATTTCCTTGATTAGCTTAGAGTACACGTGGAGAGCCAGTAAGTTAGAATTAAGATCAGTAGATTATATTGGTAAGCTAGTTTTAAGTGTTTTTGTCTAGGATGGAAGAAATTGAATTAAGATATAGCACTGAAATCTAATCACAGAAGTTTTGTTCAAAGCGCTTTTTTTGAATTCTGTTAAGAACATAATATCACATGTCAATTTTAATTATGTCAAATTATTTACTAAGACTTCAGGTTCGATTCCCAGACTCTTCTTCTTGCGTTTGCCATAACAACAACTCCCTCATGTAACTGGCAACAACGCAAATGAAAGGCTTTTCAAGATGTTCCGTTCGGAGGAGGCAACAAAATGTGTAGTTATGAGTGGACAATGACATGAGAAGTCGTAAGGAGGGCAAACCTCTGGACATTGTTGACCAATAGTGCTATTCAATTTTGAGACATTTTAGGCCCTATTCAAAGGGATTATAAACATTGTAAAAAAAAAACAACCAACTCCGCGTACTTGTCATCTTCAGATATTGAATTAAGACATCCTTCAGTTGCGTTGGACTACGTAAATATGTTTTAAATCAGAAGAACTTTATATTCAACTAGATAATGTTTGTGGCCATACAAGCAGCATCCACCCACGTCACCATCTTGGAAACATAATAATCGGTTAAACTTTTTGTGTCCGCTCCTGTAAACTTCCCGTATACAGTGGGGTGCAAAAATGAGTACATGTTTATACTCTTTGCACTTAAAATGGCATAACAATAAAAAATCAAAATTCAAATTGAAAATGAAAGAAAAATCTTATTTCTTACCCAATTTTAAACAAAACAACTTATGATTCAACACAGAAAACAACACATTCGAAGAAAAAAACAATAAAAATAAAAAACAATTCCAATGTACTCAATTTTGCACCATGTGTCGCTCAATATGTTCTCTGCAAAAATAAAAATTTATAGTAAAAATTTGAGTTACTTGGTTCGTTTCTTTGTGCTTTATCTATTTTGATTTGAGATTACGTGAGGTAAGAACTTTTTTCCAGAATACTTGGATCAATATTTTAAACGATTATAATATTTAAATTGGTGGTCGAAGAAAATAATTTAATACAACGCAATAACATCTGCGATTTCTTAAAAAAAACGTAATGAAAATGATCCATTTTTAAAACGATTAATAAGTAGTGGTGGCGTAGTGGGTAGAGTGCGACGCTCACACGCCGAAGGGTCTAGGAAATGAATCGACTCTCAGTTCAACACCAATTTTTCTAATATTTCACGGCACCACCTCTTTCGAGCTGCTGACAACACTCAAAGAGTAATAACTGTCTAAAAAAGCTTCTCAAATTTCGCCGTTCGGAGTCGGCAAAAAACTGTAGGTCCCTTCTACTCGTGAGAGAACAGTAGCGCGCACAACACGACTAGTTGATGAGATTTGATGATGATAGATTGATGGTCCCCCTTTGGACTGTAGCGCCAACAATTATTATTATTATAATATTTAAATTATTATTTCACAGGATATTAAAATAATGAAGAAATCAAGAGACATTGAAGATTCCATTGTGACCATGACGACGTATGACTCCTCGATGCGAGAGATAGCTAAGCAGTTTAATATAAGCCAATCGGTCGTAGTCAGAGTCCATAAAAGGCAAGGAACGTCGTCCGCAGGGCAAATCAGAGGCCGTAAAAGAAAATTAACAGAAGCGGATGCACTCTAGACAAATTTTTAACACCAGAAGATGCGTCTATAGCAATAAATAAGCCCGTCAGTCGATAGACTGCAAGTAGGGCTCTTCATGCCATTTGTCACATCTCTGCGGTCAAGAAGCCAAACCCAGCTCTTTAAAAAAAAAAAACATGTGATGAATCAAGACTGAGATTCGCCAAAAAACATTGAAATTGAACAGCAGAGGACTGGAAGCGTGTAGTGTGGTCAGACGAGTCCAAATTTAATCGTTTTCAGTCAGAGGGAAAACTGGAGAGACCATCCAAAGACACCATGTTAAGGAAATAGTGAAGCATGGTGGGAAAAAATGTCATGGTATGGGGCTGTTTCACGTGGTGGCACCTTGGACCACTGCACAAAATTGATGGAATCATGAAAAAGGAAGACTATTCGAATATCCTACAAACTCATCTTCCTGATTTTTTGAATTTTAGTCCTTATCCTGAGGAAGAAATTACATTTCAACAAGATAGCGACCCAGAACACATGGCCAAAATCGTGAAGAAATGGCTTTCTGAGCAAAAAGTTGAAGTTGATCAAGTGGCCAGCGCAAAGTCCCGACCTCAATCCGGTTGAGAATTTGTGGCCAATCGTGAAAACACGGTTGGGACGACCTCAATCCGATTGAGAATTTGTGGCCAATCGTGAAAACACGGTTGGGACAGTATCCATCAAACCCAAACAACTTGGAAGAGCTTTGGCAGCGAGTATTGCGGGAATGGCAGAATATTCCAAAAGAAATCATAGAGAAATTAGGGTGGAAAGTATGCCAAAACGTATCGAAAGTGTAAGGGCCTATGGATAAAATACTAAAAAATCTCTATCGTAAAAAAGTGCAAAATTGAGTACATTGGAATTGTTTTTGTTTTTATTTTAATTGTTTTTTTCCTCGAATGTGTTGTTTTCTGTGGTGAATCATAAGTTGTTTTGTTTAAAATTGGTTAAGAAATAAGATTTTTATTTCATTTTCAATTTGAATTTCGATTTTTTTATTGTTATGCCATTTTGAGTGCAAAGAGTACAAACATGTACTCATTTTTGCACCCAACTGTAGATATTTTGTTTCTACGGAATTTTGGTCATTCTGTGTGGATTAAGGAGGAAGCCTAGAAACAAAGAATCCACCATACACCTTCTACCGAATATTTCTTAAGCTAAATGCTGGATCCAAGGAGGACTCTAAGGTTATTTAAAGAGGAATCCTAGGCTTTTTAAATCCTCCCATTCATATAATATTTAATCTGATTTACGTTGATCGAAATTTTGGAAAGGGCCTTAATTGGTCAATTGATGAATCTACACGAAACCATTGGCTTTGGCATGGAGAAAAATACACGTAGGCATTCCAAGGGATAATTAAAAATGGTCTTTGTAAAAACTATTGACTAAAGAATTCCAGCACACAACGTCCCTCGGAATTTAAGTTCTTCAGGCTGAAAGCACTCACGAAACATTTGCACCCGCCAAAGAGAGTCAGCTAATGTGACTATAATGCAAGCTAACCGCAATTGATCAGATACAGTACAGTTTTCGCATTACATTCACTTAACGTAATTGGATACGGAATTAACTGCACTTCTGCAAAAAACAGCGGACGGGTTCATAAAGTAAAAAGCGGGAAGTCGCTGCACGCTATACATTGTTTCGCATACGTGCGGTCTTTGTTGGAACGTTAAACGCCACCGTAAGTGCCAATTGTGAATCGAGGCACGACCTGCAGACGCCATGTAATTATTTTATCGCGAATCCACTCTGATTGCCAGCGGCGATATCTGCTGACCACAAGGGTATTTTCAATTGTTACTGTCGCGAAACTATTGCAATCCCATTTGCAACTTTACATGACTGCAGAGGAAGCAGAAATTGCACCCATGAGTTTGGTTCTTTAGTTCTTAGTTCTATTGTGCGGGATAGATACATAGGGAAACGTTTTCTGGAGAAAAGGGATTATATAAGGTTGTCAAATATTTCCCTTCCGTCTTTTTGTCTTTTGAATTTTCCGGCTATGTACAAAGCGCTATTCGTATCTGGCAATACAATACATCGTTTGAAAGATCTTGACATAACCTACAAAACGATGCTATGCATGATTAGTTTGCATATTGCGTTCAACAGTTTTAGACGTTTAACATGGAGTTCAATAAAGCCGAAATTCGCGCTATTATAAAGTTTTCCTTTGTTAAAGGGAAATCCGCTGGAAAAACGTTCCGTGAGATTAATGGTGTTTTGGGAGATGGCACTCTATCACTTCGAACTGCGGAGGAATTGTTTCGACGATTCAGAGCCATTGATAAGCCAGTCGGCGGAAGACCTGTGACGACGAATACCGATAGAATCATGGAAACCATCGAGTTAGACCGGCATGTGGCATCTCGTGACATCAGGAGATGGGAGTTAGTCACCAAACCATTTTAAACCATCTGCAGAAGGCTGGATACAAAACAAAACTTGAAGCTTGGGTGCCGCATGATTTGACACAAAAATACCTTCTGGACCCAACCAACGCCTGCGATATGCTGCTGAAACGGAACGATCTCGACCCATTTCTGAAGCGTATGGTGACTGGCGACGAAAACTGGATCACATTCAACAATACCAAGCGAAAACGATCGTGGTTTAAGGCCGCTGAATGGTCCCAACCATTGGCCAAGCCGGGATTGACGGCCAGGAAGGTTTTAATGTGTGTTTGGTGGGATTGAAAGGTAATCATCCACTATGAGCTGCTCCCCTTTGGACAGACGCTTAATTCTACCATCTACTGCGAACAACTGGAACGTTTGTAGCAGGCGATCGACCAGAAGCGTCAAGAATTGGCCAACTGGAAGGGTGTAGTGTTCCACTAGGACAACGCCAGACTACACACTTCGTTGATGACTCGTCAGAAGCTACGGAAGCTCGAATGGGAGGTTTTATCGCATCCACCATATAGCCGGGACATAGCGCCAAGTGATTATCATCTGTTCCTGTCCATGGCGAATGTCCTTGGTGGTGTAAAGTTGAACTCAAAAGAGGCTTGTGAAAAGTGGCTGTTGGAGTTCTTCGTAAATAAGGAGGGGGCTTCAAGGAGGGGTGTATTATGAAGTTGCCGTCTAGATGGAAACGGATTATCGAACAAAACGGCGCATATTTGAACTAGATCCGATCACTGCAACGCTTTTTATGAAGCAATGAATGAAGAGCAAAAAAGCGGAAGGGAGATATTTGCCAACCTTATATATGCTGTTTGGTTGAACTTAGTTTTTATTTAACTTTAGTAAGTGACTAAATTTATGACTTCCTTGAATATTGGTTGCAATTATTGCAATTATTAAAAAAGTGTGTTTTCTTAATTGATACAAAGATTCTTATTGAAGAAGAACCGCTAAGAATTCGCTAAGACTTGTCTGGGTACCGGGTCATCACGGGATTCTGGGAAAAGAAACTGAAGATGAACTAGCTAGGCTAGGTTCAGCAGATTCAGCAGACGCATTCGTAGGGCCCGAACCCACCTTGCGATTACCCGCGTTCCTGGTCAGGGCCTCCGTCGATGGTTGGCTCTCCCTACAGCACAACCAGAGATGGCGTGACTCTCCAGGATGCAGGGTGACCAAAAGTATGCTCCCAAACGTCTGCAAGAAATCCGCTTCTTTTCTGCTATCTCTAGACAGAAACGAGTGCAGAGGACTTGTTGACGTATTAACGGAACACTTTACCTTCGCTATGCACCTGAGTCCGCTTGGGCTTAGTGATGTCACACTCTGCGACGCCTGTGGAGAAGGTGAAGACACTTCAGAACACTTTCTCTGTCAGTGTCCTGCTTTCGTTCGTATCAGGTGGCGCCTATTTGGCGCTGACGTGGTGGGAACTGAAAACCTAAGTTCTATATCACAGAAGCGCATCTTGGTTTTTCTTCGGAAAACCAAGAAATTACATTAAATGAAGGTTACTGCTGCCTGGTATGGACCAGTATTTGAGTCTGAGCGCTCCAGTGTAGTTGATCCCAACCTCCAACGAAAAAACAAAAACAAAAAAACGAAAGGTTCTTATTTGTTAAAAAATTTAAACTAGAGGCTACTTGAAGGCCTAATTATAACAAGTCCCTTTTAAGAATATTTAACAAAATACACATTTCAAACCCGGTTTTCAGTTTTAAGTGTTCAGGGACTTGCTGTCCACCTACAAACATTGCCAACTGCAAAATAATGGGTTATTGGAACAGATTTTTGTTGTTTTGTGTTCTTTTTTATTTTAGGTTCTGGAATACACTCAATAGCAGCATATGCGTTTTGAACCGACAACGATTGACATTGTTTTTCATTTAATCTTATTTAAATTGTCAAAGCCTGAACCCGCGAACGTTTTATTGCGATTAAAGTCAACTGAGTGTATGGAAGAGTTGAAATAAAGTCGTTCTGTTTGAAGTGTTGTTCTCCTCTTCATTTCATCCAAACTTATTTATGTTGTATTATTCTACATAACCATTAAACATTTACTCCATGTTTTGACAAAGCTACTAACTTTTCTTCTTCTTCTTCTTGTTGTGGCGCTATAGTCCAAGGTGGACCTAGGCCTCATGCCTCTCCAGCCAGCCCGATCTTTCTCCAGCTGTCTCCAGTTGCGCACTCTAAGTTGGTTGAGGTCCTTCTCCACTTGTGTACGCCACTTTAGTCTAGGTCGTCCTCTGTTGCGTTGTCCCAATGGCTCGGATTCAAAGACTTTTCGGGCCGGAGCAGTGGTGTCCATACGCTCTACATGGCCTAGCCATATTAAGCGTTGTATCCGTAGACGCTTGACCAGGCGCATGTCGCTGTACAGCCCATAAAGTTCGTCGTTAAATCTTCTCCTCCAGATGCCATCAACGCAGACAGGACCAAAAATCGCACGCAAAACTTTTCTCTCGAAAAGACTAAGGGCTACCTCATCCGACTTTACTAATGTCTAAGATTCCGCGCCATAGAGTAGGACGGGGATGATCAAGCTGTTATATAAAGCGAGCTTAGTCCTTCGAGAGAGGGCTTTATTACTTAATTGCCTCTTGAGCCCAAAGAAACAGCGATTGGCAAGAGTGATTCTGCGTTTGATTTCGGTACTGATGTTGTTGTCCCTGTTTACCGCGGAGCCGAGGTAGACGAAGTCCTTAACTACCTCGAAGTTTCTGCTGCCTAGTATGCCGCTCCGTCCGAGACGTCGATGTTGTGTGTCCTTCCTTGATGACAGCATGTACTTCGTTTTGCCCTCATTTACCGCAAGACCCATTTTAGCCGCTTCCGCTTCAATGCGGGCAAACGCCTCATTGACGGCTCGCTGTGTTCGTCCAATCACGTCAATGTCATCAGCGTATGCTAGCAATTGAAATGACTTCTGAAAGATCGTGCCTCTGGTGTTGACATGTTAGTTGCGCACGATCTTCTCGAGGATGATGTTAAAGAAGTCGCATGATAGTGCGTCGCCTTGTCTAAAACCTTTTTTGACATTGAAGGTCTCGGTGAGATCGTTACCGACCTTGACGGAGAAGCGACAGTTTTCCATCGTCATCCTACACAATCTGACGAGTTTGGTAGGAATACCAAAACTAGACAGGGTGCTGTACAATTCGTCTCTATGCTCACTGTCATATGCAGTCTTGAAATCGACGAATAGGTGGTGAGTGTCAATTTGCATTTCTTGTGTCTTTTTCAGGTTCTGCGGTAATGTAAAGATCTGGTCTATTGTGGACTTCCCTGGCCTGAAACCAAACTGATTGGGACCATGGACAAACGGTTTCAGACGCTCACACAATACCGCAGAGAGGATTTTGTATGCGATGTTCAGGAGACTTATCCCTCGGTAGTTGGCACAGTCAAAGGGGTCCCCTTTCTTGTGAACCGGACGAACGACGCTGAGATTCCACTCGTCGGGCATGCTCTGCTTTTCCCTTTTTCTCTGTTCGTAGAGTTCATGAACAGCCCTCATTGTTCGATGCAGCGTCGCTTTATAGGCGTCTTGTTTAGCTGCGTGCGCTTGCCTGCACTCGTCATCAAACCATGGGTTCCTTCTGGGTGGTGACGTGAAACCCAGCACATCAGTGGCAACATCTTTGATGGCTTCTTGACAACGTTTCCATTCTTCTTCTATGCTTAGTGCGGGAAGCGTCTAACTCTGAGCGAGTTTCAGGGAGACTCGGTCGGCATAGTTCCGAGCAGTCGGCTGCGATTGTAGCTTTTCGACGTCAAACCGTTTCAGTCTATTTCGACTCTCCATACCCGGGTTCTTACCTTGGCTACAACAAGGTGATGATCCGAGTTGATGTTTGCAACTCGGAAGGTTCAGACATCGGGAATACTGGAGGAGTGTCTGACGTGAGTGAGTCCGTTTCCGGATGTGTTGCGGTGCAGGCTGTGTTTATCGATGACTCCAGCAAAGATGTCCTCCTTTCCCAGCAGAGAGTTGAAATCTCCTAGAACAATCTTAGTGTCGTAACTGGGGCATCGTTCGTATATTCTTTCTAGGAGATCATAGAAGTCCTTGATGTTGTCGTCTATAATAACTTTTAAAGATCTGTAATAAAACGTTTGTCGACAGTTAGGAATTTTGCTTTGCTTTTGAAGCACATCTTGTAACAATTTCCATATGCCAACGCAAATAAAGCTTCTTATTTTGAAGGTTAGGAAACACTGCAATGGCGCACTGTTTGAAATGTGGTCCTTTGTACTACCAGGAGGTAACCTATAATCGTTGTAATTTCTTGGTCTCTCAGAGGAATAACAGTAAGAACATTTCTTATAAAGAGCCTAGGATGTCAGCACCAATCATATCAGGACCGAACGACCGCCACCTGAACCGGGCAAAGATGGGACATTAACAAAGAAAGTGTGTTGAAGTGTCTTGACCTCCCCTACAGGCGTCGCAAAGCGTTTCATCACTAAACACGCTTAAATACTTAGCGAATGTGAAGTGTAGTATGCCAACAAGCTATCTGCAGTCTTTTGTGTCTAGAGATAGCAGGAATACCGCGGATTTCCTGCTAACCTTTTTCATCCTTTAGAATTATGCCATCTATGGTTGTGCTATGGTCGGGACTTCCATCGACAGTTGGATCTGTCCATCACAGATGGATCTGTCGATGGAAGTCCCGACCAAGGACACGGGCAGTCAAAAGGTAGGTTCGGAACCTATGAATGCCTCTTTCGATGCTTGCCTTCCAAGTTCATCGGCAACCTCATTTCCAATGGTCCTGTAATATCCTGAAACCCAGACAAGTTTTAACGAATTTAAGAAAGTCTGGCTAACGATCAATCTGCTAATGACAGCTCGGTTGATTCTGATAAGCGGAGGAAACTAAAATCTAGAAACTTTAAGGTAGCTTGGCAGCATCTTATGATCATTTGACAAATTTTGACAATTCTTTGGAACTTCTCTCGCAAACTGAAGTCGTTCATAGAAGGTTGAAAATCTTAGCTGTCAATAGAGACAATTGAATGACTAATAACTGAATCACTGATGAAAACAACACGCGGCGGATCAGAGCGAAACTCTTTTCATTTCTCCCTTCAAAATACACAATACCGCCCTCAATACTTCAACATATTGGCATCACATCACTTAAATTGTTCACAACACCCCGCAAGTCAGAAATTACAAACATTAACCTGTCAAAACTTTTACGCACAGGCGACTTACGAGTAACTGCTTCAATCATTTCCTTAGGCCACTGTCAATTTTCAATTATAAAGTTCAAACGTTTCGTGAATGTGAAACAATTTGCATGTCCGTCCGTCGATTATTAGCAGTAATTGCAAGAATTGTCAATGAACCAGCAAAAAGGTAGAGAGACGGATTGAATTGCATTCGTTACCCTTCTGTCGCGAATTCCTTTGCTTTTGCGATTTTTTCCCATCACTACCCATCGGTTCACGTATACGAGTACATGCTCGGTTCAAATTATAATGCCAACTTTGTGGCATTTGCACGCAGGCACTGAGCGGCGAACCTCAGCCGGGCCATGCATGCAATTTTGAAAAGCATTTTGTCGTTCGTGAGTCAAATTACTGACTCGACGATTGAATCAGTAAGTACTAGACACGGGTTTGCCCACTGACACGAAATTAAGTGAAATCAATGCCAAACGTTGGCGGTGCCCTAAGGTATGATAGACGAGAATGAGTGTCGTTGGGATCAATAAACTGCTGTATATTGAAAAATGTGGCCGCCGCGGCGTAGTGGGTAGAGTGCGACACTCACGCGCCGAAGGTTCAGGTTCGATTTCTGACTGACATCGAATTTTTCGCGGCACCACGTCTTTCGAGCTGCTGACAATACTCAAAGAGTAATAACTGTCTAAGAAAGCTTCTCAAATTTCGCCGTTCGGAGTCGGCAAAAAACTATAGGTCCCTTCTACTCGTGAGAGAACAGTAGCGCGCACAACGCGAGCAGTTGATGGGCAAGGTAGGCCCTGGTCCCCCTTTGGACTGTAGCGCCAACAATTATTATTATTACACAGGATAGGCATCTTTCTGTTGAAGCTTCTGTTGTCCCATATCATCACACTACCTCCTCCAAAGTTGCGGCTTGCACACCCTTCCGGTTTTTTTCATCACGAAATATCACCGCGTCATTCTATGGTCCACGACATGCGAACCAGAGTCGACTTTTCTTGTGTTCGGGAGTAAAGTTGCGGGTTTTTTGTCAATCTTTTGGTAAAGACTAATGTTTTTTTTATATCCATCAAGGAGTAACACAAAACGCTACGTTCTCTAAGCGTTAACACTCAGTATCGCTGTGCGACTAAGGATCATCTACCGACTCTTATCGTCTTACAGATTACTTCAATAAATAATATTAATTCAAATACGATGCAAAAATCATGATCTTAAATTCTAATCGTGGCAAGCAAAAATCAAATTCGTTGCAAAGATCATTAAATGTATTTAAACGCCTTGCAATAGGTTCATTGCGACCATAATTGGTTCTATGTCTTTTATCAAAAAATAAGTTTCTCACCCGTACAGATCTTTGGGGAGCATATATATTTATGAATTCAGGTGAATTTAACTGATAATTAATAATATCACGAATAAACAGTATGCAAGCCAATTGTTCTGCACCTTTCAACATAATTAGGAAGATCTTCAAAGAAATACAACTTTCGGAAAGCATATCTCGTGAAATTCTTTTGAACTCGTTCGAGTCTAAGTTCTTGATTATCGTAAGGTGAGTCCCAGACAATGGATGCATATTCCATTCCTAACGAAACAAAGATGGCCTTTAAACTGGATATGCCGCGAAAATCTTCACTATTTCTTTTTAAAAATTCTAACATAGAATTAGACTTCGCAATGGCGTAATCATAATGTAGTGAGAAATCCAACTTGGAGTCGAATATTACTCCAAGGACTTAAACTTCTTCTAGGCGATCAAGTTTATGATTATTGATAAAATAATCATAAACAATTGGGAATGTTATTCTATGTGCCGTAAAAATTTTACACTTTGAAATGTTTAGATCTAGAGCAGTCCGCTAGGTTATGTATATCCGACTGAAACTTAATGCAATCGGCTATACTATTAATCGACAAAAATAATTTAAGGTCATCCGCTAATGTTAGAATTTCGCAGAATTTAAATATTTCGTGAACATCGTTTATAAATAAATGAAATAGTAATGGGCCCAAGTACTACCCTATGTCACGCCCGATGTTACCTTTATTACGCGAGAATTATAACTATCGACCTTAACCATTTGCTTCCTCCCCGTTCAATAATTGGAAAACCATTCTAGCATTGCTGAATGAATTTCCATGGATTTAAGTTTGTTTAAAAGCAAATTATGATGCACTTTATCAAAGGCTTTCGAAAAGTCAGTATAAAGTACATCAACTTGTAGGCGATGTTCGATGTTAGAGTGGCTTGCAAAATTTGTTGGACACCTCGTACTACAATATAATAATTACAATAATTCTGAACATCTCTCCTGCTAAAAGTACAGCGTTACAGTCAAAGTTAACAACTATGGAGCCATGAAAAATTACTTTTTGGTTTGGATTGATGTGCAAGGCGTTCCATGACACACAGCTTGTTCCACATTTGACTTCTTGAACAAAACGTAAAATTGCCTCGAGGATAATAGAAGAATTATTTTACTATTATTTTATTATTTATTTTTTTGTGAGGATATGCAAAGCCACTAGTGTACGCCGAAAAGCTTGATACAATTAACATTCGCCGCCTTGTTGCCGATATACTCTTGCGGGCACATACGTTAGAAAAAGTGATCCATTGATCAAAAGATAATCTTTTAAATAAAGTAAATTGTATATCAATATTAAAAACGTCGTCTTTGTTTTATTTCATTTTAATTACCTCTCAAAAACATCCTTTACAAATATATTGAACGGTTTATTATTCATAAACATCAGCAATCACTGCGTGTTCAAAATGTGTGAACAGTTTTCTAAAATAATCCGACATGTTTTTTTAAATGCAAAAGCATTTTCTTATAGTTTCATTGTCTACCTCCTGCAGTCAGCGGTACAGTTTTATACTCTTCACTTTGTTTAACTTAAGAACTTATTCAAAACACACCCTTAAAACTGCATTCAAAGCAGTTTGGTCACAGCTAAACTATTTTAGACACAGTTGAGGATTAGAATAGGCGTCATTCCAGGTCATGGCACCAAAGTGAAGTACACGCTTTTTAGGTTAATACGATAAGCAGCTTTTCTGTAGGAACGAAGAGAAAACCGTATTTACTCCGTATCAAGCCGGTGACTCTCAAACCTTTGCAAGTAACAAAAGACAACTCGGCGATTGTCTTTTAAATACGCCCCTAGAGCATGATAGAGCTGTTCCCTTCCGATGGCTTTAGCGCTGCATTTGGTACAAGTTATTTGTGTTGTATTCAAATAATTCCTGGCATTAAATGATGCCTCGGTGGAAGATGGATTCTCAAAATTCTTTACTACAGAATTCAAATTGCCCAGCAATGTTGTCAATCAGTAACTGTGATGGCTATGGAGAATGTCAGTCGAATTGTAAGTAAGACAGACTCGTGTTGTGCGCGATACTGTTTCCTCACGAGTACAAGCGTCTTACATTTTTTTGCCGACTCCGAACGGTGAAATTTGAGAAGCTTTTTCTTAGACTATGCTGAGTGTTGTCAGCAGCTCGAAAAAGTTGGTGCCGTGAAAAATTCGATGTGTTCAGCCAGGAATCGAACCTAGAACTTAGGCGTGTGAATGTCGCACTCCACCCGCTACGCCACGGCGGCGCATCCTGTACGTTCCTCAAAAAAACAAAAATTAAGAAATGCTAGGTCATGTTTTACACGAATTTGCGGATAAAATTAAAGACAAGAATTTCACCTTTCAACAAGATATAGCTGCGGTCCATTTTGCCAAAGCGGTTATTTTGTTAATACAAATACATGTGTTTTAGAGTGGCATTCGCGGTCCTTCGATTTAAATCCTATTGAAAACTTTAAGAGAATAATGGCAAGAAAAATTTACACGATTAGGAGACATTACAACACATTAAAAAAAACTTTAACAATCCATTCAAGATGTTTGGAGAAACTTGGATGCTGAATACCTTCATTATCTAAAAAATTCAATGCCCAGGATAATATTTGAGGTTATCAGTAACAAGGGAGGATACACCCATAACTAAAATATAAAATTTGAAGCACATATTTACAAATAATTTCGCACTAATTTTGTAAAAATTGTTATTTTTACGAAACGTTGCTTATCAAATTTATTTTTGTTTAATACTTATTAAAGGAAAAATTTAGTCATATTTTCATGCTACCGACACAAAAATGGCATGTCTTTATAATTTAATAAAAACTATAATTGGAAAAATTCTGAAAACAGCTCTTGAATGAAAAGTAGAGGGTCCTTAACAATCTTAAGCATTAGTCCCTGCCATACAAATCACTCCACACAGCCGCAAATATGAGCGAATGAATAATCAAACACAGAGTACTTTGTATATTTATTTTTATTCACTGTTTATCATTAAGCTTTGTAAAATAAATGTTTATCTCAATAAGAAAACCTCCCAAATCTCTTAAAAGTTAAAATATATGTATATATATTATATGCACGTATATATATTTTTTTAAATATTTTTTTTTTCTTGCAATTTACGAATACAAACAAGTTAATAAAAAAACCAACATTCACACAATACGTGATGTCTGTCTACAATTCAATTCAATTTTAATTATGTTTATCATTATGTGAATTATTATTGAAAAAATATTTGCTTAGCAATTTTTTCTCATCATTTTTGAAACAAAATTTTCAAAAGCTTGCAAATCAACTCTCACTATTAAATGCACAAAAATATAAGTATCCTCTTTTCTTTTGCAAAACACTGTTGTTGTTGGTGTTCTTTTCTGTTACATGAATTTACGATATCATTATACGCCATCGTATAGGTTACTTTAACAAATATAAAATAGTTTAAGGTTTATGTGTACTTCTGTGGTAGGTGTATAAAATATTTCGAAATCCAACAAAGCAAACACAACAAAAAGCGTTTATGATAAGTCAAGGAAAATCAACAAAACTAAAATGTTTAATTATTTTAAAATATATTATGCATATTTAAGTTAAGTTCAACGAGAAAATATAAATGGAATGTGTTAGAAAAAGAGAAACAATATTAAAAACACACATACAAACAATCAAAGAATAAGTTATTTAAACAATAAGCAATATAAACTAGTGTTAGTGAACTTAGCAAGAAGCTTTTGAAGCCCCCTTTGTTGTAAAATATAGATTTATGTGTCGCTTGTCGAAGGCAATGAAAAACGATCAGATCATTTTTTTGATAACTAACCGATTGATTGTAGCATTGTTAACTTACGATAGAAGGCGAAACACTTACTCCAAAGCATAAGCCTGCAATGTGCAATCCTAGAAGTGTGACCACAGTGAAAGTCATAGTTGGAGAATTCTGACAATACATCTTGTAAAGTTATGCGTTCTTAATTGAAAACAAATTTGGAAATGCACATAGTAACGATCTCTGCGAAAACACGTTTTTGGATTCTTACTAAGGATTTCGTTGCATCACATATGCAGTGAATTGTGAGCATAAATAAATGGAAGTAATTTCCTTTAAATTCAGTTTTCTACCATAAGCCAAGATTTTTCTTTTTTGTTTAATTACATTACAACGAAATGTGTTAAGTGATCAAATGCATATACAATTGCATTCCTTTTTGTATTGATGACATCAAAAACTAGAAGACTGTTTCCAAACAAAATCTTCATCATATGAGTTTCTTTGTTCTTTGTGTAGTAGATAATGGGCGCTACAACAGGGATAGTATTAATTTTTTGCCAGACATTGTATGTAATTGAAGACAGCTGATGAAAACACATGCCAAATGTAGAGACTAATTTTTTTAGGCACAGGTCTTTCCAAGGATTATAACTTCACTATAAGGAGAATCAAAACGAAAAATGAATAAGACATATCAGTGATAAGAACTAACTTTTGAATGGGTTTAGATCTTTCCAAGACGTCGATGTTTTACCGTCTTAAAAATTAAAAGTTACTCAAAGCGTAAAGAATAGAGTTTCGCCTTCTTTAAATAAGTCTTGCACTATGTCCAAACCTAACTAAGTGGTGAGACTGAATGTCTCTAGTGGGGGTACACGCCAATGAGAGATGGTGGGGCTGAATGTCTCTAATTTCAATTTAACACACACCAAATGATGTTCAAAGAAAACAAAAATTAAATACAAAGACTAATCTGCTAAAACTGCTTTGAGACATTTATCGAACGCAAGAGATGGAAAGCAAAACAACTCTTGCATAGATAATTAGTTCCTTAATCTAAATTAAGTCTTAATCACGATGCTTAAAGCACATCTCTACGAGTGACTACAATCTAGAGTGAATGCGACCATGCAAGAGCGATAGGGAGAGACTATGAAAAAGTTGCGTGAAAAAACGGTGTTTCATGTGCTGTTTTTCACATGAAATAACAGCAAGAGCACTGCTAAATATTACGGAATAAATTCCACCTATCCCTAAAAACAAATTTATCGAATTGGAAAAATTTCAAAATTGAAAACCGCCACTGGATGAGAATAACCAAAACAAAAAGGCGTTCAACAAAAGCCTCCTCCACAATCAGTGTTTTAGACAAATCTACATTGAGTGTATATACTCCGTGCTACGACATATATAAATGCTAAATTCTAATTGATTTCAATGTACATTTATAAATTTCTTAAAAAGGGGATTGTTCTTAGGATTTACAAAAAATGCTTCTTCTTATGTGAAATTGAAAGAGTTGAACACATATTTTTGCTGACTTATGCATTAATTTACTTCTTTTTTTTTTTCATTTTTTTGTTTACAATCGACAAAAAACACAAGTTTGCATTGTAGTTAGCTCACAGGGAATTACTCGTATATTCTCGATCATATTGAACATCTTTTAAGGCATTTTATTATGTTTTGAGTAAATTCATAAATATAAGAACGTGTCTGCTATGCCAAGTGTATGCATTCGATTCATAAATGAACACTGTGTCTTTATATTGTTTCATTAATCAGAGAATACATTACACATGTACATCTGTATATATATAACTGCATTTGTAGCATTTAAATATTCTTTTGTGTTTTTTTTTTATTCTTACATAAATATATATATAGTAGATGCTTTTATTTTATAACGTTTAGTAAGTGTTGTTGTTGAATGGTGGGGAGAGTGCAAAGATTTATGTTTTCCTTTTATTTGAACTTTAAATATATTAATTTATGTATACATATATATATTTATATTAACTTCAGCTGTAACTTGGTATTTTAAATTGAATTCAATATTTTCAAATTTTCATATTCATTTTGTTTGTTTCTCGTGTATGTGTCCTGAGTCCTCTTTTCTTCATTTGAAAAAAACATGTTTTGTTCTTTTCGTTTATTTGTATGATCCGTTTATTTGTTTAAAGTAATTAAAAGCTATTTTAATATTAAGCTTAACGTATATAAAAAACTTTTTTTTTTCATTTTCATGTTTTTTTTTTCTTTTTATATCTTTTTTAAATTAAATAAAAAATATTTAAAACTTCATTTTGATAAACAAAAACACAAAAAAAACGTTAAAGGGCTGGTGTGTGGGAGTGTGTTAAGGAGTTTTATTGTGTTTGCTGCTGGATTTCGATTTTTTCGACTGTCATGTCTGGGTTCATAGCTGTGGCTTCCTGCAATTAAGTAAAAAAAAATACAATTAGTAGTGAGTTATAAAAAAAATGAAAATTGTAGTCAGTGAAAGTGCAATTATGTTTTAAGGATTTTGTTAAAGTTTCTTAAAAGCTCCTTACAATAATAAATAAATTAAATATGAGTGCTATAGTTCTGAAATGCTTAGAAGAAACCTACAAATTAATGCCCGCTTAGAATGCAATTAAACTTAACCGAATATATCCTCTCATTTTACGTCATCCTAAAATAAGAGGATTCATGTACTAAACACATTGCTTTTTTTTTTCAAGGCTCCACCACCAGGAATAAGAACTTTCTTTGCGGAATTTTTTCAAATATTGACGTTCGAAGTCGGCAATTCCATTCCAATTGTTTGGAAAAGAAATATCATGAAAAAGTTGAGTAGTTGCTAAAGAAGCTAAGCTCTGGTCCCTGATCTGTTTCGCCATCCAATATACACAAGTCGACATAATTCATCGTATGACAGATAGAGTTCAAATGTTTTCTATTTGCATTTCTAATCTCAACAAATTATTGCTTTTTATCACACATATGGTCGCCGTGGCGTAGTGGGTAGAGTGCGACGCTCACACGCCGAAGGGTCTAGGTTCGATTCCCAGCTCAACACCAATCTTTCGAATTTTTCACGGCACCACCTCTTTCCAGCTGCTGACAACACTCAAAGTAATAACTGTCTAAGAAAGCTTGTCAAATTTCGCCGTTCGGAGACAGTAAAAACTTCAGGTCCCTTCTACTCGTTGAGAGAACAGTAGCGCGCAAAACACGAGTAGTTGATGAGCAAGATAGGCTCTGGTTCCCCTTTGGACTTTACCGCCAACAATTATTATTATTACACATATGTGTCTTTCCTTTCTATTTCTATTACTCTACAAATTAATAAAAATAAATGGAAGAAACGACATAATTTATCGTACGCTCCTACGATCGTACGGTCCTTATAACTTTTATTAATTTTTTTATCTTTGCCGAATGAGAATGATATTCTTAAGTGTATAAACTTCTTTTATTCAAACAAGGTATAATATCAGCTGAACAATAAAATAAAAGAAATATATAAAAGAACCTCGGTAGATTACAACATTTTCGATCACGATATCCATTGAAAGTATGGCGAAAGAGGGGCACAGCATCGGAAATAAAAGATCTCCGGAGAAAAATTAAACATGGTTGAGACAGTGTTGTGGTGTGGGGGTTCACGACTTGGTCCGGTATGGGAACCCTTTATTCATAGAAGGAAATATGGACCAGCACGTGTATCTAGTTATACTGAATGTCTAAATCCTGGCTAAATATTTCAGCAGGATATTGACCCTAAGCACACAGCTGGAAAAGTCAAGGAGTGCTTATTGTACTATGTCCGAGACAATTGCATTCTCCTCCACAGAGTAAAGATTAAAACCCCATTAAGCATTTGTGGGACTTTCTTGAGAAATAGCTGCACAGGCACACAATAACTTCAAAAGCTACACTCAAGGAAGCTCTGCTAAATTAATAGAAAAGGGTACCCAGAAATTTACCCAAGAAGCTGATTTGTTCAATGCCAACAAGCTGTCTTCAAACCCCGTGAAGGTCCAACAAACTTATAGGAAACTACTGGGGTGTAATGATCCTTTTTTTGGGAAAAGTACGATGAGTATTGTCGTGTAAATGAATTAAAAATGTGTTATTTGTTTTTAAATAAACGTTCGTTGTACAGTATGTCAAGAAAGACTTTTCACATTGAAAATAAATGAAAAAGTTCAACTTTATTAACTGATAATTCACACATTTTTATTTCAAATTACTTTTTTTGATTCATTACAATTACGTATAGTTTATGCATTATACAAAAGAAATGGTTTCTTTCATTTTTCAAGGAATTTGTTGTTTTTTGTTTTTTCTTTTGTATAATGTACAAACTATATGTAATTGTAATGAACCAAAAAAAAATAATTTGAAATAAAAATGTGTGATTTATCAGTTAATAAAGTTGAACTTTTTCATTTATTTTCAATGTGAAAAGTCATTCTTCACATACTGTATGTAAACAATTCTTTTTTTTACAATTCTGAAATGTTATCCATTATTTTACCAAACACGTTTGGTAATGAAAACGTTTGGTAATGAAAACTAACAATGGATTATGTCGACCTGTTTTTATCAATATGTACATAATCGATAAACGGCGACGTCCAAAGATATAGTTTACAAGAGTTAAAGGGTTCAGTGAAATAAATGCATTCTTTTTACAGCTCATGACTTTAGTAATCATTTTATAGAAAAAAATGCCAAGCGCCAGAAAATGTAATAGTCTTAGAACTGTTACAGTGAAACAGTAATTTCAGTAACTTTTGTGTAAAGATGCATTTTCTGAATTTTTCATAAAATCAAAAATCGTCTTGTTTGACTGGCGATTGTTCCAGTAGCTGGAGAATGACCAAATACTTTTTACTACCCGTACAAACAAGGCTGGGTGCACAAGGCTGGGTGCAATTTCGGCGCATGATTGTTGTATGAGAAGACGGCAAGAAAACACATGGACAGAATTTCTATCCGTTAAATTGGTGCTTCTCAATTGTTACAAATTCGATTCATTTTAGGAGCTGATGATGTAAGGTGGTTAAAAGTTTGTTAACGAGGACAACGTCAATCGAAAATAGTCGGTGTCGAACTGCGAAGATATGATCGCGTTATTACAACAACTATTATTTGATGAAAAACTGAAATCAAAACAGGATTGTTAGCAATTATTCTAACTTTTGGAAAAATTTAGCTAAGGTGAGCTTCTTATCTACCCATGACAATTACTAACTTACACAATCTCTATGGATTCACTTGGATGTAAAGGCTCCATTAGATTTTGATGAATGTTCATAATTAGTTCACATAAAATACTGACAGTTATGAAAGTGCCAAGAGTCTTTTTGGTATAAAAGTAATTATGCAATTAAAAAGCAGTTGAAGAGGAGGTGTGAATTTGCTCTGTTTAAACAGCCTTATAATTCGTGCAAAGTTTCTTTTAACTGAAGGTAAAACCAGATCCCTAATAAGTCAAACATCAATATCAGTTCGACATTCTGGAGTAAGCATGGAACATATATATAGACCTTCTATTTAAAAACAATCAACTTCTATTTAAGAGCCTTCTGCAAGCTAATGGAGTGGACCTTGCTTTTCAATTGTATGTTTCAAACTAAAGTTATTATTTGAGACTGACTGAGGTAAATCTGATTGAAGTAGAACTCGTTGAAGAGACGCTAGTAAAGGAGAAAAGGCTCCTCATTGAAGAGACGCTAGTAAGGAAGTTAAGGCCCCTCATTGAAGAGACGCTAGTAAAGGAGAAAAGGCTCCTCATTGAAGAGACGCTAGTAAGGAAGTTAAGGCCCCTCATTGAAGAGACGTTAGTAAAGGAGTAATGGCTCTAGTAAAGGAGTATTTGTAATGGACCCATTTTTTTGCTAAAAAAAACAACTGCTCGAATTGAGAATGCCTGGAAATAACAAACAAATGCCAATTAAAAAAATACAAACCTGAATTGCCTCTGCCAACGCCTTGTCATGATCGATCGGGTCGCCATCGGATTGAATTGTAATCTTTTGTTCAACTCTTGTTTCGACAATTCCATCTCGTTCGGTTTTGTACTGAAATTCACAAAAATACACATTGTCAAAATACCGTTAAATGCATTTGCAAAATAAAACTTACAGTTATAGTTTCAACAGTTCTCGTTTTGCTGCTAACAGTTTGTGAGGATACAATTTCACCGTGACCAGAATAACCAGGTGTCTCTTCGCCCAAAATAACGCGGGTTTGTTCGACATGCGGTCCAGTGATATGAGGAGATTGCTACAAAATTAAATTAATCAAAGCATTAAGGTGTTGTCCACTCGTACACAGGATGCTTTCATGATATGAACACTTGACAGTGTATGAGTATGAGTTCCAAGTGATCAATGATTACGATTACTTTTGATGTTTCCAAAACTATGTTCGTCAAACATAACATAAAACTTTGATGCGAAACTAAATACGACAAAAGTACGGATGCTGTCTCTATTTACTATGTTCTTATACTCTAATTAATTATTTTATGGGTACGGCATTCCTATACAAACCTTGTACACTGTTGTGGACTTTATTACCGAGCCGTCATAGGGCCCGTCAATTGGGGTACCTGAATCGCCAGAGCTTGTCGATGAAATACTGTCTCTTCTTTGAAACTAAAAATTTTGTAAAAATTTGTTTGATGGTTTGTTACAGAGTAAACAACAGCAACAAAAATGTGTATACCAAGCAAAATTACATGCAAAGATAATTTGTCATATATTGTTGTCTGTTCTTTTTGTCAATTTGAGTTTTGGATAACCAATTAGAAAATAAAAAAATCTAAAGCAAATCAAAATGAACTCGACAACAGAGCATGCACTTCCGCTTGTATATTGGCATAAACAAAAAGCGCAAGTTTCTTCAATGGTGTAGATTCAGTTCTACGTGTTAGTCTTACCTGGTCTCCACTTGTGACTGTCGCAGTGGTCTTTACCTCCTGTGTAACGACTCTTTGCTCTTGTTTGGTTGGATCATGAGTGCGGGTTGTGGCAACGGTTTTCTCTTCGAGTTGTTCGGTTTTAGCTTTCTTACCCAAATCCTCGTGGGTAGTGGCTGTTCGCGTTGTAACAGCTGTTGCTGTTACATAAGCACCGCTTAAATCATCACGAGGAGCATCGGCCTAGGTTTGTTTTTATGTTTTTTTTTGTTGTGTTAATTGAATTTCATTAAATGCAAACAATAAAAATACATTGAAAAGCAATAATTTAATTGTCTGTGAAAATATGAGTAAAGTTTGTTTGTTTTGAAAGGATGCTTCTAAACTTCCACCAAAAATTACAATTAGAGTAAGAAAAAGTTTCTTCGAATATGTACTTGACATAAAGGAGAAAATATAAATTTGTGTATAGCGATAGAAAAAGCATTATATAAGGCCATGAAACCATAAGCAAGCACTTCCAGAATGTAGAATAGAGCCTATCCACAAAAAAATAATAAGATCTAGAAGATTATTATTGCGGTTGTCATTAAATTGACAAATCAATGAAGCCGTATTGTTTATTATGTTTTCTTTTTTCAAACACAATGCGATTGAAAAAAAAGAGTTTTATCGTTTTTAAAAATCATTTCAATTTGGTATTAACCTGAGTGAAATGTATTCCGCTTCCTTTAAATCAAATTTATGATCATTGTCATAAACGGACTTTTACCCAATAAAGTGCAAAAGTGAAAAGTGCTATCTGGCACTCGATTTCGTGGTTTTCCCCCCGACGATTATGAGAACATTTTTCAAAGCTGCCAAGCACTCAATAATTTTACAATTTTAGGTTTTGAAGTCTTTTCTCCCTCCATACAGTCAAAAACTGAGAAGGAGTAGCCGCAGAACGCAATTTAAAATAAGGAAGTATCAGAAAATATTTATTTGAAAAGTTCCAAATAGACCCCAACCAATGCTATGTTGTGCGTACTTTAGTACACAGGCAGACTTTGAGCTTAATTTATTTTTAAGTGAGCTAGAGAAAATCCTTTCTGCCAAAGAATATGTTCTACATCCATTATTAAGTCGATAAAAAATGGATTTAAATGTTCCGCGCGTTCATTGTTGCTCACAATTCCTACAAAATAAATATATGGTCCAAAAAACGAATTGACAAAACTGTAACAGAAAAACGTATTATTTAAGGAAAACGTTTGACCCAAATCGAATACGCTTTCATTAAATTTTACAATAGAACGAGGTGTTTTTTTCTTAAATACAACAGAAAAAGAATTACAGACGTGAAAAGCTATATGTATCAGACAAATCTTAGGAACTCAATTTCCTCTTTCCTTGCAATCACAGAGAATTGATAATTGAAAAAAGCCTTCAGGTGATAGTTAAATAGATATCTTATTTCTTGCAGAGTATAATAGTGTTTTGACATAATTATCTGTGTTCTAGCTTGTTTAGAGATATGGTTAAAAATACCTTACTACAGAAAAAACAGTGGTTTCGTTTAATAATTCTCAAATCAAAGATTTAAATAATATTCGGAGGAAAACTATGAAAAAAGCCTCCATTTGAAATAAAAAACGCTTTCAATTCTCAATACTATGAGTTTTGTAATACACGATTCATTTGACTTTTGGAAAAAGATATTGCAACTTATACAACAAATGATGGCCACGGCTTGGATAACTTTAAAATTTAAGTTATAGCACAAAGACTTCCAGATAATGATAACAACTATTAGTTCCAATTAAACTGTATTAGTTCCAATTGACTGTATGGAAGCATATACAAGGGATATACTTCTGGAACCTGAACCAATTTACAAATTATTCCACCTATCACAATCCTAAGGAAAGAGTTTAAAAGTATTCTTGCATTTCAGTGTGTGCGCAGTGTAAGTACTTATCCGTTTAAACCCACTGAAACCAGTGAACCATTGATTTAGTCATGAGTAATTATTTATGAATAATGAATAATTTATTGGTCAGTCATTATTTCCATGAATAATGAATAAATTAATCATTAGTCGCTTGAATCCGGCAGATAATGATTAATTTAGTCATTAGTCATTTTCGACTAAAATTTTCCCAACACTGAATAAATAAAAAAGTTTCCAGCATCATTATTGAAAACTTTAACAATACCCTTTGTATGTTTCAAAACTAGGGCGGATAACGAAGACTGAAAAATTCTGAAATATTATGGCTAATTTGGATAAAATATTTTGCCGAAGAAGAATTTTATTACCTATGTGAAAAATTCACATGAAATTTGTAACAAGCAAGCAATCCGAAAAGAGAATTGAATTTTGGATTGGAATCACGTTCAGTTATTGTAACTAATCAAGAAGTATATAACTTTGCTCCAATTAGGTGCCTATAGAACTGATCAATACACCATAAACTGTCACCATAAAGATGATCACTACCATAGTGATCAAACTGAGGCATAATTAGAGGTAATTCTATTCAGAAATTTTGCTTATAAGTCTTGGTAAACATGACAAATAAACCATTCACGCATAGCTGAAATTCGGATCTGTGAAAATCAGCACTCAGCAACATGAAGGCATAGCAGTAGTGACGACGCAACAGTTCTTAACCACGCGCACGAACATCGTGGGCACAACGGGCAACACCAGCTCGCCGTGGAAACCAAACAATACCAACATAATAATAATAATAATAATTGTATGGCGCGACAGTCCACAGGGGGATCAGAGTCTAGCTTGCTCATCAACTACTCGCGTTGTGTGCGCTACTCTTCTCTCACGAGTAGAAGGGACCTACAATTGTTTGCTTTTGGACATTTTTTTAAAATTTATTTTCACATCAACGATTTAGTTCGAATTCATACTTTACTTCCTAGTTTACATATTTAGCGCCTTTTGCAGCCAAAATATAAATGAGAAATTTGAGAATATAGCGTTAGAGAAGTGAAAGCTTCTTTCTGTGACGCTACAGTTCAGGGGTCTAATCACGGATGACGACTATCGTGCGACGATATCGTTGAAACGAGAGTTTTGCATCACGCAAGCAAAAAACAAACGATATCGCCAAAACATTATCACTTTGGTTGCTTCATGTACTCTCAAAACTACCTATCGCTATTGTCCTGATGACCGATTTTTGACGATACCTATTTCACTATAGTTTTGCATTGGGCTGGCATGAAAGTGGTAAAAAGTAAGAAAAAACATGTAATCAGTAGCTACAAAATGTTTTGGATATAATCCTCTGCTTACGGAAGTATGAATGTACATTCAAAATTATTTAAAAAAATATTTCCTGAAATCAAACTTCATACATTTTATGAGCTCCACTCGCACAGCCGTTCGTTCATTCGAAATGTGTACACTGTACACACACAACAAACAAATGAGAACTATCAGGCAGCAGTTTTTCTTTGTCTTGTTGTGTGTGTACAATTATGACAAGAGACAGTTACGGTCAGTAGCGCTCAAACTGTATATAAAATAGACCGTAGACGAAAAGATAGTGGTTGTGTTATGTGATGGAAATTATCGAAGATGCCGTTTTGATGTATCGTCAGAACGATATTCGTTTGAAAAGTTATGTGATTATGGCCTAGGGTGGACCTGGGCCTCAACAAAAATGCCTCTCCAGACAGTACGATCTTTAACCAGCTGCCTCCATTTGCGCACTCCAAGTTGGCTGAGGTCCTTCTGCATTTGTGTGCGGATGTGAATACACAACCAACCAAAAACTCAACAAGGAGAAAGATCGTAAATTGAACACGGCTACAAAACTACGAAGTTTCAAGGTTGTGCTAAGTCACCGAAATGAGAAACCCAAAAATACTATGCAGTCTGGACATACAGTTGTGTACAAAAACATAGCAGTAGTTATACGACTTACATAATTAGCAACATATTTCTAAGAAGATCCTTTTTCCAAATGTATATCCGATTTTATTGTGGTCGCCGTGGCGTAGTGGGTAGAGTGCGACGCTCACACGCCGAAGGGTGTAGGTTCGACTCCCAGCTTAACACCAATTTTTCGAACTTTTCACGGCACCACCTCTTTCGAGCTGCTGACAACACTCAAAGAGTAATAACTGTCTAAGAAAGCTTCTCAAATTTCGCCGTTCGGAGCCGGTAAAAAACTGTAGGTCCCGGTCCCTTCTACTCGTGAGTCCTCCTTTGGACTGTAGCGCCAACAATTATTATTATTATATCCGATTTTATTGTATTTTCCGGCAACTGAGATACCACACAAGAAATAGAAAATAAAGTCTTACTTTCACCTTTTTTCACTCATTCATTGAAATCTGTTGATTGAAGCCTGGCCTGTTCATTAAAATAGCAGTATTTTTTGGTTTTACCACAAAGTGTCTCAGAAATTGTTATTTAAAGTTTCAAAAATATTTGTGTATTCTTGTTTGGTAGGTGAATGTTTTTGTATATGTTGTCTTTTATTAACATACTTTAAAGTTAGAAATATGGGTCGATCAAAACATTGTACCGAAGATACAATTGATCAAAAAGTTGCGTTCGGAGGGAAAAACATATGCTTCAATCCAGGAAATCATAGGATGTTCAGCGAAAATGGTCAGCAATGCGCTAAACTGGAAAGATAGGCCCGAAATCGCGGTCCAAAAAGAGTGACGGCTAAGCGAACTGACCGAAAAATTGTCAACATGGCAAAGGAGAACCCTTCAATAAGCTCCTGACAGATAAGGGATGAACTTTAACTTCCGGTGAATGCTGTGACGTTTAGAAGACGTCTTCTAGAGGCTAAACTACCAGCTCGAAGCCCGCAAAAAATACTGCTTTTGACAAAAAAGCATGTGCAAAACAGATTGGCATTCGGAAAGTTCTACAAAGATTGGTCTAAGGAGAAATGGAAGAATATTCTGTGGAGCGATGAAAGCAAAATTGTCTTATTGGGGTCCAAGGGTCGTCGGGAATATGTAAGAAGACCAAAGAATGAAGAAAATAATCCCCGTTATACAGTTAAAACTGTTAAACATGGAGGAGTAAAACTAATTCTCTAATTCATTCACTAATTCATTCTTACATAATGGGGTTGGGCCTATATATCTTATCAAGGGTATAATGGACGGTGGTGAGTACGTTAAGACTTTAGAAGAGGTTATGCTGCCATATGCCGAGGAGGAAATGCCACTAGTTTGGGTACATCAACAAGATAAGGACCCAAAACATACGTCAAAACGGGCAAAATCTTGGTTTGATGAAAAAATAATAACCGTTATGGTGTGGTCAGCACAATCCCTTGACCTAAGCCCCATTGAGAACTTGTAAGGCGATGTTAAAAAGCCTGTCCATGAAGCCAAACCAAAAAACGCCAAGGAATTGTGGGCGGTAGTGCGAGACTCATGGGAAGCTATACCAGTTGAGAGAAGTCGGAGTATGGTGGACTCAATGCCACGAAGATGCAGCACAGTGATAAAAAACAAAGGCTTTGCTAATGGTAAGCTGTAAATAAAGATGATTTCATATTGTTTCATTGAATTCTGTTGTCTAGGCACAGTATAATTTTCAACACTGCTATTTTTGTGAACTGCGAAATATTACTACGACCAAAAAAATAATTAAAAGTTAGGAACAACGTTTATTTTGTGGTATACCTGTTAAGACTGAAATACTTTACTTTTGTATAAATTTTTTGAAAAAATAATAAAACAATTTGAATTAATAAAAAAAATATTTGTCGTTTTTGAGGAGCACTGCTATTTTTATGAACACAACTGTAACGGTGTCAATGTGAAGGAAATCCCACAAAGATGATGAAAATGAAATGAGAAACTCAATCGCAACTGTCTAAAAGCTGCAAAGACCGAAGACCTTCCTCATTCACCGTACTCAGATATATCTCCAGTCAATTCAGAATAAATTTTGTTGAAAAAAGTTGATTCGGAAACGAGCAAAGATCATAAAGGCTTTTCAAATCTTTTGTTTACAAAAAAAATAAAGCCGTCCGTAAAAGGAGAAATAATTCATCTTCAATCACGTTTGAAGCAAATAAAACGCTAACTATACGAAGAGCATGCAAAAGTGCATAGATTTTAATGCGGAATATTTTGAAAAACAATAAAGCTATTTTCGATGATTAATATTTGTTTTTGTTCTCTAATCCCGAAATATAAATGGTAACCCTCGTAGATTTCTTTTTACGAAAAAATGTAACATCTCACATGATGTATACAAGACGAATTACATCTTCGTCTCGAATAGAGCATCACAATGGTCCTCCTACATTCAATAAAATTAAACAAATTTTGCACAGCAATCAAGCGCAGAAATATGCCTGTCGACCATCGTTTTTTGGACTAAAGATTAAATTTAATTAATGTGCTTTCTCGTATATGTTGCCACAAAACACAGAGGCCTCAACGCTATAAAATCCCTTAGTGGAGGAAACTTTCTTTTCCTTCCACTGAATACCATCACAGAAAATATCTAAAATAAATTATGGTTAGAGTTAGTGCCGCACCCGAAACTGAAGTCCATCAGAAATCATCCCAAAAACACCAAACACCGTTAAAAACGAGCGAGTTAGTCATCAAAATGCGTTAAGTGAATGCAAATAAGTTTGAAAGTTAAGTTAGTACATACAGACAAGGCAAAACAAAAAAGAAAAGCATCAAGAATTTACTAAGCGCAATCCAAAGCATTTCCGAACAAGAGGCAGTGCAAGCAGGAACACTAGCCGCAGTCTAAAGCTAAGTGTGCTCAGTTAAACTGATCGCCATCACCATTCACGGAAACAATGAATTCGAAAAACACATCTATAGTTTCGTTTAGCATAAAACAACAAAATGAGATTCCCGTTCGCCATTCTGGGTGAGTTCTCAAGGAAAAATGATGCTAACCTTGTGCTCCTGTGTGGAGAAAGTCACCTCACCGGTGCCTAGATTCCTCACTTCTTCCTCGACGTTATGCGTGACGCCGTCGTCGTTCTTTGTCAGCACCTGCTTTGTGGTTGTCTTTACTACGGTTGGGGTGCTGACGTATTTGCCTAGTTTTCCAGCAGACTTTGGTGTTCCGGACTGGATGTCTTTAATGATCTCTGTTTCGTACTGGTTGGTCATGTCGTCTTCGCTGCTCGCCTCCGAGTCGCGGCGCAAGGCGTTCTTGCTCATGTGCTTGATACCATCGAAGAATTGTTCGCGTGTTATAGGCACCGACTCGGTGGTAGTGGTGACTTCGACGTCCTTGCCAAAGTGACTGGGGTCAATTTGTGCATAGTTGAGGATTAGTTTTCCGGTGACCGGGTCGCGAATGGCGGTTTCTGGGTCAATGTCGCCAGTCTTGGGATCGATGTGACCGTACTCGCTCTTGATGCGTCCCGTAACGGGGTCAATCTCGCCGGACAGGGTCATCGTGTGGGTGACGGTGGTGCGGGCTCCAGCGATGCGGGGATCGTTCGGGTCGACCTGAATAATTTCTTTAGTTATTGGATCAATCATTTGATAGACATAAACGGTTCTATTGGAGAATTTCAGAATACGTCCCGTGGCGGGATCGATTTCGCACGCTTGCGGATCTACTTCTTCGGGACGGCCGCGTTCATCAACCTTGGAGATCAGGAAGATCTTCACGATGATGATTTTTCCTGTCTTGGGATCAACACGGCCAACCTTGGTGTAGATTTCGCCGCTCTCTGGATCCACCTGCGTAGTTGCGTACAATGGATCGCCGGTGACCGCGTCAACCTCGCCAGTGGCAGAGTAGATCTTGCCAGTGGTGGGTTCGATCTTGATCGTGTTCGGATCCAGCTTGATCTGCTGTTTGATCTCGTTTGCTTTCGGATCCAGGTAGCCGTAGATGGTGATGACATAACCGGTCACTGGATCAACACTGCTAGACACGTATTGCAGTTCCTTGGTGTTTGGATCTGTAGCGCCAGTGGGGACCCAGATCTGGTTAGTCTTGGGATCGATGATGATGTCCTTGTCGTCACGCGGCTCGTTGATCGGGGCTTGGGTCTTTGGATCGACGCGGTGCTGGACGATGCGCAGTGAGAGAATGCGAGCGTAGTCCTTATCGGGCTTGTTCGTCTTGGGGTTGACTTGATTCTTAAGGATGATCTGGCCGGTTGCTGGATCGATCTTCACTTCCTTGACGGTTGACTTGCCAGTCTTAGGATCAAGCAGAGTGATTGTGTGCTTAACAAGATCGATTTGACCGTACTTGGTGTCGATCTTTCCACCCTTAGGGTCGAATTGTCCAGCAGAGGTCTCAACTTGAGCCGTCTTTGGATCGATGACTCCCTTTTTAGAGTCGAACTTACCGGACAGGGAGGTGACCTCAACAACTGGATCGATCTGGCGACCGACTTCGATCAACCGACCCATGTTTGGATCAGTCTTTCCGGTCTTCGGATCAACAACCCCAATGAGAGTGATCTGGCCAGTGGCCGGATCGACAGTGACGCCCTTTGAAGTGATGACTTTGCGAGTCTTTGGATCGACTGTTTTAAGTTCTCCGGTCTTCGGGTTAATTTCACCGTACTTCGTGTCTAGAACTCCCGTTTCAATGTTCAGCACACCGAGGGAGCGCTCAACTTCTCCATTGGTGGTGTCCACCTTCTTTGTTACCGGATCGATACGACTGGTAATGACAGTGAGTTCCACAACAGGATCGTCCTGGGGTGTGACGCAAATAACTTGACCCAGACTGTCGTCCAGACGCCCAGTTTTGGGATCAGCAACACCGCTAAGGAGGAGTACGTTGCCTGTCTTTGGATCCACCTCCCCTTGGAACACCTCCTTTTTACCAGTCTTCGTGTTCAAAGCCTCGAGGGTGCCCAGCTTGGGGTCAATCAGACCATACTTCGACTCAATGCGGCCCGTGTCTGGATCTAGGATTCCAGTTGAGTGCTCGATTTGACCATTTTCAGTGTCAATTCTCTTCGTCTGTGGATCGAACTTCGATGTGATCACCATGATCTTGACGCGCTTTTTCTTTGGCTTGGCGGCGCCTCCAACAATCTTCGCACCAGCACCAGCGGGTTTACCCGAACCCTCCAAGCCCGTGTAACCTGGTTCTTTGTTGTAGCGTTCGTTTTCCAAGAAGGCAGCTGTTGGGTCATTGAGCGGCTTATACTTTCCAGGAGCCCCAGACGTGTAACCAGGCTTCTTCTCGCTCGGTGAGTAGGACCTGCCCTGGCTGTCTGTTACTGGAGTGGCGTTTTCTGCCGCCGTTGCCATCAACTTCGCCTTAGTGCGTGGCGACAAATTGCCCTCCTTAAGCAGTTTCTCCTTTGTCTTCGGTGACAGCTGGCCCTTGTCCAACTTGTCGCGGGTTCTTGGCGACAATTCACCCTTCTTGAGCTTCTGAGCGTGCTCCTTCAGCTGGTCTTCATTACCTGGGGCATAGTTGAAGGCCAAGCCGACCTTCTTCTGTTGAGATCCCGGGGACAGCTGTTCACTGCCGTCGTGACCCTTGTTCGAGTTTGGATCCTGATCATAACGGAAACCACCGGGAATGTACGATTTGCGCGTTGGACTTGTGCCAGCATCATCTTCCGAGTACTCATATGGACGGGTGTAACCTGCCTGACCCTTGTCCTTATTCGCATTGTCCGCACCGCCAACTACGACACCGACAGCGACCTTTTCCTTGCCAGCCTTTGGCTCCTTGGTGGGCGAGGGGGTCTTTTCTTTCTGCTCCTTCTCCTTGGACGCTTTGTCCTTTGGCGACTTGCGACCGGAAGAGAAGAGACCACCGCCCTAAATTAATTTTGAAAACGAAACAAAAAGAAAGAGGGGAAAAAAGAAAACAAAATAAAAACACATAAGGAACTGAAATTAAAACAAAACTTAAAGGGTCTTACATCTACTTAAAACTAAAAATGAAAAGAAAACCGGTCTTACGTCTACTTAAAACTAAAAAGCGGAAGAAAATAAGTTCCAAAAGTGGGCACGGCGGTAATGGTCGAATCAATTCGTGGGCAGGCACGGCAAGAAAGACGTTCTCGTATCGGTTGTAGTTTAACACTTTCCTCGTTTTGGTGCTTAATTATCGACTACGCGGTAACGCTTGATATTCGTAACTAACTACTACGAGTACTACAATGTATGGTTCTAAATGTTGAAGGTACTTACTCGGCCCTTCGAGGACTTGTCAGAGCGATTGGAATCGTTCAAATCATCCGTGCCTGTAACGAAAAGAGAAAATGTATTTTAAGAGATGTTTGACGTTGTGCGTTAGTACAGAAAATAAGAAATACATGGATCTAGGTGTGCTTGATGATGCCGCTTCGTTCTAACCAAGATTTCTAATATCACGATCAATTTCGTAGAGACCTCGTTTCAGTTTCATTTCAAGTATATGCATATTTAAAACTATGGCGTCAATTGAAGCGAGCTTGTCTGTATAGACATGAGCTTTAACATAGCCCCACAAAAATAGTCTAAAGGCGTTAAATTGCACGATCTAGGCGACTAATTGACCGGTACCGAACGTGAAGTAAAATTTTCACCGAACTCGCCTTTTAATACCAGGTGTACCGGTATGAAACGTTTTTTGGAAAATAAAACACTAATTATTAATGGGAAAGTAAAAATATTTTATTCAAAGTATTGGCCATTGTTTTCGACACATTTTGACCACCTTTCTGGCAATTTGTGAATACCACGCCAACAAAATTATTCGTCTTTTAAAGCAAACCAATCAGACACCCAATTTTCGACCTCCTCGTAGGAATCAAAGTGCTGCTCAGCCAATACGTGTCCCATCGATGAAAACAAATGGTAGTCGGAAGGAGCCAAGTCTGGTGAATACGGCGGGTGGGGTAGCTGCTCCCAGCCAAGTGTTTTGATTGTATCCTGAACAGGTTTTGCTTTGTGTGCAGGTGCATTGTCATTGAGCAAAATTACCTTGCCGTGTCTTCTGGCCCATTTTGGTCGTTTCTCGATCAATGCATGGTTCAAATTGATCATTTGTTGTCGGTAGCAATCAGTATTAACGGCTTCACCAGGTTTTAGGAGCTCGTGGTACAGCACACCTTTCTGGTCCCACTAAACACACAGCATTGTCTTCTTGCCGAATCGATCTCCCATGATTTTTTCCGTTTAGGATTCTTAAAATAAATCCAGTTTTCATCGCCAGTAACAATCCGATGCAAAACCGATTTTCTTTCGTGTCTTTGAAGCAAAAAAGTGTTTTTTCGGTTTTCCATCTGTTTCTCATTCAATTCATGTGGCACCCACTTTCCACACTTTTGGATCTTTCCCATAGCTTTTAAACGGTTAGAAATAATTTGTTGTGCAACATATAACATTGCTGCCATTTGCTTTTGAATCAAAGTGTCATCTCCAAGCAATTCGGCGTCTTCAAACTTTTTTGTGGTCTTCCACGTTCTTCATTTCTCACATCAAATTCATTATATCTGAACCGTTGAAACCTTCTTTTGCATGTTGCTTCTGATAGAGCATGATCACCATATGCCTCGACAAGCATTCGATGCGACTCTGCAGAACTTTTCTTCAAATGAAAACAAAAAATTAATGCTTTCCTGGTAGAAAATTCGACATTTTTAACACGATGAAGAAATATGATGTTGTCTGTTCAATGACTTGATGTATACTAAATATTTTTCACAGATGTCATAGCAAACAAACAAAAAAAATAAGGGCTCGTTCACAACATACGTTCCCTATCGAGACATTTGTATCTTGACGCTCACTTCATACGGGTATACGTAAGTCCATTGTTGCGCATGCCGTCTTTTTGAAACCACATGTCACGCAAGTCAAGCTCTTGCATTGGACCTACAGTTTTTTGCCGACCCCGAACGGCGAAATTTGAGAAGCTTTCTTAGATTGTTATTACTCTTTGAGTGTTGTCAGCAGCTCGAAAGAGGTGGTGCGGTGAAAAATTCGAGGTGTTCAGCAGGGAATTGAACCTAGACCCTTCGGCGTGTGAGCGTCGCACTCTACCTACTACGCCACAGCGGCCACAGGCTGAAACTTCAAGTTTACCATATAATATATACTAGAAGTGCTGAAAGGGGGCATGGGCCTGCGCACGCAAGGTAACGTCGTTGATTGCGCTCAGTGATTTAAGAAAATAAGTTCCATCACACTTAATGAGGCTGGGACTTCGGGTTGATGGTGACTTGCCAATCGTGTTCATTTATTAGTTAATTAAGATTCAGCGATACCTAACTTCTTTAAGTTGACGGCGGAAAAGTTATTAACACGTTCCCTGCCGCGTGTACCGAAAGCAGTACACGCTTAGCTTCATTTCTGTTTTTTTTTTCAAATTAATATTTTTTTTTCTAAATTTCAATTCTCGTTATGATGTTTTATGTTATTTAGTGATGTTTAGAGGAATTTTTGCATCGTGTACTGATAACGATACACGCGGCGTGTTGATTAGTCATGATAGCAAAGCAAAGCAATAAGAATTTATACAAAATTATTAAAGCGCTTACCGTGTACTGTTTTCGGTACACGCGGCGTAGAAATGACACCTAGTGAAAAACAGCTTTTCAGGGAACGTGTTTAAAGACAACCAGTTCAAGAGAATCAGAGGTTTGCCGCTGGAGATGAATTTCTTGTGGGATGTGGTAGCAGGGGTTAAGTTATTTTCGCTTGCGATAAAATGCCCCTTTGTGAGGAAGAGGACTTCCCAGAAATCATAGGTCTGTGAACTGTTGCCGGTAGTGTCCTTTACATTTTCGCTCTTCTATTCTGAAAAGTGTTTAAATTCAAAACTAACTACAAATTTGATTTCAAAAAAATGAATCTGTTACAGTAAGGGAAGGCTTTTAACCGAAATGGAGATTGTGTGACAACGAATAAGAAACAGAGAGGCAATCATACAAAAGAGAGGTATACGAAAGCTGGCGGAGAAGGTGATTGTGAAAATGCTCGTTTTTTGTATACGCGTTGATCGCATGTCATTGTTTTTAATGAAAGGATTTCGCTTGATGATTGATGTTGTTTAACAAACAAGGATGTCCTTGGGAATCTGTAAGGTTTGGTATGTCTCCAAAAAAAAAAAAAAAAACAGTATAAAGTCCATAAAATGCATGCAATTTAAGCAGTCTCAAGTTCGGTGTTGATTTTGCGCAGACTTTGCTTCATAACTTTATTCTTAGCATAACCTTAAAACATATACTTCTTTGGAAAATCTCATTTTTTCGAAAAGGAAAGTCGAGACATTTTTTGAAGAAACAGTTTTCGATAAATTGATGCAATTATCGAATTTTTATCAGTGGCCGTTGTGGCGTAGTGGGTAAACAGCGACACTCAGACGCCAAAGCTTTAGATTCAATTCCAGGCTGAACTCGAATTTTTCACAACACCACCTCTTTCGAGCTGCTGACAATACTCAGAGTATTAAATGTCTAAGAAAAAGCTTCTCAAGCTTCTCCGTTCAGAGTAGGCAAAAAAGTCTAGGTCCCTTCTACTCTTGAGAGAAGAGTAGCGCGCACAACACAAGTAATTGATGAACAAGCTTGGCCCTGGTCTCCCCTGTGGACTGTAGCACCACTAAATTTTTCACGAGTTTAGCACTTATTTTAAATGTGCATTCGATACCAAAGTTAACAAGAACATCGTCAAAAACAAACATTTAACTTTAAAGTCTAATATTTTCACAAGTCTGATATTTTCGAAAGTCTGATATTTAAGTCAAATATTCGACTAAAGTCAACACTTTTCTACTGCAATTCTCAATTTCTAACTGAACTCGCATCGACTTTAAAACAAAAATCATGTTTAGTCAATAAATAATTCCATTACTTACATGGACCAACAATTCGAGTCATTGTATAAGTAGAAAATTTTACAACAAAAACTCACCGTTTACTCCTTCACCGGTCAATTTTCCACTCTTCTTATCCTTCTCCTCCTTAGCCTTTTTGTCTTTCTTCTCCTTTTCCGACTCTCCGGGAATCTATGCAAACACAAAGAACCACAATTAATTCTCAAAACCCACTCGGACAATACATCACATCTCCGACAGTTAAAACATAAACCAGAATTTTTATAATATCGGAATCAAAAAAATGAAAAAAAAAAAAAACAAAACTAAGCACGCATGCTACAGTACAACAAAATTCAAAAACAAACTGATGTACAACTGGATTTGAGTGAGTACGATAAATTTTTTTCAATATATTTTGAAATTTTGGTTTTTAAAGATTTTCAAGATTAATTTTGAACAAAAAAAATAACATTGTGTACTGGTGTGTTAGTATTTTGTTATCATAATTCTTCTGCCAATAAGGTGAGTGTTTGCTTTTAAGTCACACAAATCACAGCGATGACAAATTTACATAGATCATAGAAAGAATTATCAAAAAGAACGAAAAGAAAAACAAATAAATGAAAATTGTGTTAAAAAGATTTTTTTACATACAAAAGCAAGAGCTCAAAAAGGATGAAAACAGGATACACAAAACAACAAAAACATACTTATGTACAGTTACCATCTATCTCTAGACAGGATACACGTCAAAGGGATTCCAAATGAAACTTATTGAAATGAACGGGGAATGAGGACAGGAAACGAAAATAAACTCGCTTGTGGGTATTATGAATGCCTTTTGTGCATTCAAATTGATGTGAGTTAAAACATTGGAAAGGATGTAGAGGGCATTTGTTTTGTCTGAAGATAGACCCGTTAGGTGAAGCTTATAATATGGAATACGCCCTGTAGGAATTGCAGCGATAAAATTCAACAACATTTTACAACTTTATCGCGTTTGTAATAATTAACGAAGAATGCAGTGAAAAACAAAGAGCACACACAAATGGGTGAACTGATAAGTTTTGTATGAGAAATTGTGCATTAGGGTGAACAAGCAATGGGATGTGTAGTGAATAAACAGTTCTGGGGTTTTACGCGAATTGTTTTAGTGAGAGACTACTACATTCTGTCATCGCGGACAAGCAACAATAATTCATTGAAAGTGATTGCGGTTGTGTGTATGTACATCGGAGACCTTGAAATGTAAATCTTTATTAAACCTTACAGACCTAAAAAGGTTTATTAAACGGCTCCTTTTCTGATAAGTTATGACTTTGAGAACATAATTCTAAAGTGTTTTTTTTTCTGCTTCTAAAATGCCAAAGAAAGGAGTAAGAGCATCGATAAGTTTCAAAGGAATGTCGTATTAGGGTGAAAAATTAGGTAAAGCTTCTACTGACAAGTAACTGAAGTACCCTCATTTTTCAAAGAGGGTTATCACGATGGTATTTGACCTATCTTTTCCAATTTATATATTAAATATATATTATTTCATTGCCTTATATACTATTACAGCAATCAATTTTTATAAGCTTTTGGAGTTGTATCGCACTGCTACCTTGCGTTTTTACTGCTGCAAAAAACGGCAAGATTCCATGTAAGTAAATGTTTCTATGTCTTCGCGTGGAAACCTGTTAAATAGAAACTCAATCAAAATGTACACTGTATAGAGATGTCCATTAAAAAGAGGCCGAAATCCTCGATTTCGCGGGGATCAGAAGGGGCTGCTCGTAAAGTATGACCCTGTTTATGAGTAATATAAGGTATCTCCCTTCCGCCTTTTTGTCTTTTGAATTTTCCGGCTATGTACAGAGCGCTACAGAGATTGTATCTGCCAATACTATACATCATTTGAAAGGTCTTGACAGAACCTACAAAACGACTATGTATGATTAATTTGGATATTGCGATCAAAAGTTATAGACGTGTAAACATGGAGCCCACTTACGCCGAAATTCGCGCTATTTTAAAGTTTTCCTTGGTTAAAGTTAAATCCGCTAGAGAAATGTTACGTGAGATTAATGGTGTTTTGGGGGATGGTACTCTATCACTTCGAAGCGCGGAGGAATGGTTTCGACGATTCAGGACCGGTGAAAACGACACCATTGATAACCCAGCCGGCGGAAAACCTGTGACAACAAATATCGATCGAATCATGGAAATTATCGCGTTAGACCAGCATGTGGCATCTCGTGACATCGCCCAAAAGATGGAAGTTTGTCACCAAACCATTTTAAACCATCTGCAGAAGGCTGGATGCAAAAACAAAGTTTGATGTCTGGGTACCGCATGATTTGACGCAAAATAACCTTCTGGACCGAATCAACGCCTGCAATATGCTGCTGAAACGGAATGAACTCGTCCACCAACAAAACGGCGCATATTTGAACTAAATTCGATCACTGTAACACTTTTTATGAAGCATTGAATGAAGAGCAAAAAAGCGGAAGGAAGATATTTGTCAACCTTATATATGTGTAAATTTAAAAGCAAATACTTGTTCAAGGAAATGCCGATTCTATCAAATGATGATTCTAAGGATTTGAAGCAAGAAAATCATTTAGAGAACTGAACTGCACTCAATTCAATAAGACTACACGTCAGACAAGTTAGAACAACCGGAGAGCTGTCTTTGGAGTATTGTTGAAACTTGCATTAGTAATTTAACTTTTGGCATTAAAATAAGAACAATATCTTAACTTTGTAACCTCTGTGCCAAATTCAAATTCAAAATTGTCATTAGTGCATGAGTTCTGTTCTGTTAACTGAAGGTTCTGTCAACTGAAGGACTGTCTCTTAAGTTATGATTTTATTTTTCTTGGAAGTAAGTAACTCAAAATTGGTATCAGTCATACTTCCTTCTTTAAGATGTTAGATTACCTTAAGAAATTTTTGAAACACCAATTCTTTATTTTGTAAATGTGCAGCCTTCGAAATTCTCCCTTGCCAAGCTTTATATTCAATACTTTACTTCAACATATTTTCTACAAAAAAAAATTTTTTTTTTTATTTCAAAAAATTCTTTACTTTTGACACATATTTTTGACGAATACTCAGCAGACAAATCGCTCTGCGCATATTTGTAACGTCTATTCATACTTTAACATGGAATTTGACACAAATACCGGTGAAAGGCAACTTGAAAATAAAAAAATATGTTCCTATCGAAATCCCAAAAAAAAAATTATTCGACCTATTCCTTTAAGCAGTTAATTATGTATGTTGTGCGACTGGAAAGAACCTCTGCTTAATTCCGCGTGAGCCAAACAAAATACCATAACCTACAAAAATTATGTTCAATCAATAAAATTGATCGTCCTAGACTGAGATGGCGCACACAAGTGGAAAAGGACCTCAACCAACTTGGAGTGCGCAATTGGAGACAGCTGGCAAGAGATCGTGCTAGCTGGAGAGGCATGTTGGTTGAGGCCCAGGTCCACCCCGGACTGTAGCGCCATCCGAAGAAGAAGAAGAAGAAGAAGAAGAAGAATAAAATTGGAAGCAGACATAAAAGCGTTATTTACGTGTTTTGCTAAATTACGGTGAAATACTCCATCGCAGTGCAATGATTAAAAACTTCTTCAGTTCGGGCATTGAATAGAATTCATAGTTATGAGAATCATGTGTGTGAATTTCACATAGTTCTATACGCATGCATTCTATACCCAAGCATGCGAAGAAGAACGATGTGAACCAAAAAACAACCAAACCATTAGAGTATATATTCAATGATGAAGTAAACAATCGAGAGCTGATTTATAAAAATGAGGAAGACTGTGATAGCAACTGGAACCTGATGAAAAGGCAGAATAAATTCGAAGAATATCAAACTAGAACACTTTCAAAAATGAGCAGGAATTCTTGAGAAGGGTCTGACGCCAGACTATGTCACATTCCTTTAAAATATCAGGGCAACAACAATGCTGTCTTCCACATTGTGCAAAGATTTTTTTTGCCTAAGACCAGGATAGTCTATCAGCAACAAAGACCTCGCTACTGCGCTAACCTCTCTACAGACCATTCAAATTCTACGGTTCAAGAAATTGCATAAAGTCTTTTAATTTATAGGAATAAGTAAATATAAAATGCTGACCACACTCAAAGAGTAATAATTGTGCAGGAAAACTTTTCAAATTTCGATGTTCAGAGTCGGCAAAAATTGTAGGTCCCTTCTACTCGTGAGAGAACAGTAGCACGCACAACACGAGTAGTTGATGAGAAAGCTAGGCCTACAACTTGATGAGCAAGTTGGCGCTACAGTCCAAAGGGGGACCATGGCCTAGCTTGCTCATCAACTACTCGTGTTGTGCGCGCTACTGTTCTCTCACGAGTAGAAGGGACCTACAGTTTTTTGCCGACTCCGAACGGGGAAATTTGAGAAGCTTTCTTAGACAGTTATTACTCTTGGAGTGTTGTCAGCAGCTCGAAAGAGGTGGTGCTGTGAAATATTAGAAAAATTTGTGTTGAACTGGGAGTCGAACCTAGCCCCTTCGGCGGGTGAGCGTCGCACCCTACCCACTACACCACGGCGACCCGAGTACCTATTAAGGATATCAAAATGGAGTCATCCTCACGAACTGTATACTTTGCGCCCGGTTCGAAAAATTTCTCTATATCGCATAACTACACAAGATGCCAAGTTATATATCCTAACATACTTGCACGGGAATATTGTGTACACATTTATCTTGTGAATTTTCTGGGCCAAGGTCGACTCTTATGAAACTGAAATTGTGTCTCTTGTGCATTTTCATACAATACAGTCTATAGCTTCAAGCATTTGGTTAGGTATTAAAGTTAACAAAGGGCCGTTAATCATCTATATTTTCCTAGGGAAATTCAATTGTTAAAAGCAAATGCAAAGCTAATTAATCTCAGTTCTTAGCGAGCAAGGAAACTATGAAAAGGTTTCCAGGAGTTGTAAACCAAAAGAAAAAAGGAAGAAGAGATTAAAAAGAAAAACTAATACAAAAAAAGAACGAAAAGGAATACATAAGAAAATTAACAAAATTATGACAATTAATTGTTGTTTTTTTTTATTGTAATAACCTGCTCGTCGACTATATAATCTGCACCGGTCTCGTAATCGCCTTCGATTGAACTCTGCGATGAGGCCGAAGCTGTACCAGTGCTCGATTCACGCTTCAACTGTTGTTGTTCGTTGACATCGTCATAATGGTAGTCAATTTGTTATTAGTGTGTATCGCATTCACAAATAAATTAATTACATACATTTTTTCGTGTATTCCAAACAATAAATTATCATTATTTTGAAGAATGACAGTTTGTGTGTGGTAACCAAAGTGTTGTGGATTGTGTGTTGAAATGTTGTTTGCATGAGGTTGAGTGAGTTTGAGTGAATGAATGCATATTGTTTTGTTTATGTAAGGTTCGCAATACAAAACAGGAGAAATATATAATATGTTAGTTAATATTAGTATATCCACAAAATCACATAGAAACAAAAATTGAGAATTTCTTCATTTTCATTATGTTTTAGTACAAAACCAAAAAAAAATTCAAGTTATTTGTGGATTGTATTTAATTTGTGCTATGTGTGGGAAGAGAGAACAAACCTTTTCCTTCTTGTCCTTCTTCAGGGGACTGCGACTGCGTGGGGAGTCCAGGTCGGGAATGTGCTCTGGCGGATGACCCATTGTGTGACGTTTTTGGGCGTCCTTCTCGCGATCTTTCTCTGCCAAAGCCAGTGCTAGAAGAAATCGGTGGCAAATGAAAGTCGGACAGGATAAGCGAAGGAAAAAATTCTACCATCCATGCTCCTGCTTGTCAATCGACGTCCAGACAAACTCCTCTCGAATTTCGGTGCAGCACGTTCAACAGGATTCTTCCTTGTCTCGTACATGGTGCGACCAGAGTAGCGGAACTTCGATCCAAATCTTGGGAACAAGGTGTTCTTGTTTGGTGGCTCTGGTGTCATCAGCCGGAAGAACGTGTGATGTTCTACACAGGACTTCCATAATTTCTTAGCAGCACGGTGGTTGGCCAATTTGAAGCCAATGGTCGACTCAAACTGCTCGAAATCACCAGGACGGA